>CM028133.1:121678500-123020500 GCA_016271365.2 Neoceratodus forsteri
CTGGGTACAATAGGTGGTGAATCAGCCTGTATTGGCCTGGAGCCTTCTTAGCCTGGTGCTGTACTGAAGGGGGAAACCCTGAAGTTCTCAAAAGGGGGGAGATTCAGAAGGGCCCTCCACCCACTCCACTTCCACCTCCTTCCTAATCTGCTTCTCAACTATCTCTTCCTTCCCTTTTATGGATGCCAATTTCCTTGCTAACATAGTTTGTCTCTCTCCAATGTAAAGGAAGTTAAAACCCACTGTAAAACCTTCCTTCAACATCACCCATGCCCCACAGTTGGGATAGTCCCTTATCCATGCTATCACCTGCTGTACATCGACTGGAGACTGAGCTGGGGGAAACCCTTCCCAGTCCCTCCCCCACCTTGGGAGTTTTGCCTCCCCAAAGCTTCCCCTCTCACTCTGCTATCTGAAATTCCCCCTTGCCTGTTGCAACCCCCGCTTCCTCCTGTGACTCCCTCAAAAGGACTGCCCAGGGTCTGAACCAGCCTGCTTGTCCCCAGGTGTTCTACATCTGTGCACCAGGTGAGTGTCTTCACAACCCAAACACACATGCTTTGTATTTGCAATTTGTCCATGTACAGTTCACCTTGTTGAAAGCCCAGCAAGCTTTTGCCCCATCTCCCGACTGGTCTTCCCCTCACTAAATCCCCCATGCTGATAATGTCCTAATCCATAATTCTGACAAAGTCTCATCCCACCTGACATCCCTGTGTGATGCCACCCTCTGTCTGAATTTTTCATCATACACTAGCCACCTGTATCCACTCCTTACTCTGTATGCATCCCTGATGATGGCTGAGTAGGTGAGCAGCAGGATGGCCAGCTCGGGCTTCTTCTGCAGCATTATCATGTTGAAATGTGTAAAACCCTCAATCCATGCCCAAAATGTCTTTCCCTTATAACTAATATCCTCATAGGTCTTCCCCACTATGGCTAATGCCAAGGCCATCTCAGAGTTGCCCACCAACTCCTTCTGCTCTTATTTCTTAGCTGTCTCTGTCAATTTGACCGAACATGTCCACATACTCCCCTTTCCATATTTTTTCTTTGAGAGCCTGTGACACATGGTCCCCAAGATTCATTCCCAGTGCCACCCGTTGCTAACCTTGCTGACCCCCTCCCTGTCCCAGTCCTCTCCACCACTTTTTATGCCTTCCTCTCCCCTTCAATCCTTCCATACCTTATCCACCTCCTCCCAACCTTTCTCCTTGTTTATCCATAATGCCCGCCAGGTAGTCCCTCAAGCTACCTTCTACCAACAGGTCCACCACCAGGGTCTAACCCTCCTCTGGTTGAGGCTCACCACCCTCACCCAGGTTGATCCTGGTTGGCCTCTTGCCTGGTCTCTCTTTCCAGGCTAGTGGATCATTCCTCTCATCCATCTTCCTCTCTTTCTCTTCCTCCTCCTCCTCCACCCTGGGCTTCTTTATTATTGTTTGTACCTGCTCAATCAGCTTTGCTGCTTTTTTTTGGTCAGGACTTCACTGGCTTTCTGCTTTGGAGCCTTCTGGGGAGCCATCCTGGAAACACATCAACAACATTGGTTAGCCTGCCATCACATGCCATCCCCTCTGGAACTTCCCCAAGCACTCCTGGTACCCCTCCCCTGGCCCTCCATGCTTCATCTGTATTTTTTTTCCCCACCATGGGTGTCCTGACCCTACGGTGTCCCACCCAGCCTGTTATCCCTAAGCAACCAATTGTTCATACCACTATTATTGACTATGAAGATATAATTAATAATCCTGCTTCAAGGCGTCAAGGCTCAGAGGGAAAATGTACATCCAATGCCAGCCCTGAACCCAGGTACACCAGATCCAAAGGCAGTGACACTCACCACTGCACCAAACAGCTGGCTGACCACCCTGTAACCATCTGCTTTTTTTCCTATAATTATTAATGATTAGGATCTCCTTGTTAAACCTGATAATAGACCAGAGGGGATCAACCTCTGCAACCCCTGTTTCTAGCTCACTCTGTGATACCTGCATCCGGTGGGGCATGCACCTAACATGCTATGGACTGTCCTCCCAATTACTCCCTTCTACAAACTTTTGCTGTTACCTGCTGACTTCTCTTCTCCCTCCTTGCTTTGTTTCCTTTTTTTTTTTATATTCCTCAGCCCATGGGTCACCCCACAAACTCCTCCATCCCCCTCTGAAGTCCTGCCATGTATCCAATCCTTGGTGATGCCTTCAGGGACTTCCTTCTCAGAGGGGCTCTCCCAGCCTTGCCTTCCAATGTGCACGGCCCCCCCAACCTGGTGTGTACCCACATAACCAGCAGTGTTTAAACCCATATGCCTCTTGTCAACTGCTCACACCCTGTTCCCCCACCGCACCCCCCAGACAGGGGCAGTAGCCAAACCCACCTGCATGGTCGGTGGACCTCCTAAATCTTGCCCAAAACTGGGCCCAACACAAAACTTCCCCATCCATGCTCTGTGTCGTGCTCACCTCCCTTGCAGTGCTCCCACTGCAGGATCAGATTTCGACCTGCTGTTGCACATGCCCATTCTGGTCTATGTGCTCTCGGTGGCCTACTCGGTCTCTGAGGCTCCCTCCCACAGTAGCATGCTGCTCTCCACCAGCAGCTATGCCCTCCTAACAACCCCTCCAACTTCCTCCTGTGGATCGCACTGCCACTGAGAGTTCCCCTTTCTTGTGTTCTATTATTTTCTCTTTATTTCTTTCCATGCCCGGTAGGCCCAGGCACCTTGACCCCTCCCCACATGGTCCTCAATCCCACCAACAAGGACCTTCCACACTACCTAATAGGTCACAAAGGCCCAAGGCCAGACCAATTACTGCCCCACCTGGAAGTAAAAAAAGAAATGGGAGATGTCCCCCCACAGCCATACCAGACTGCCACTAATGCCTCCACAGAGATCACCCAAGCACCAACTGGATGTCCAGGTCCCAGCCACTTGGACCTCCACCACCACATGGCCTGGCATGCCTCACCAATTTGTTGAAAGGAAGACTTAACCCCATGGCTGCACTATTCAGATGAGGCTCTTCTTGTGCCATGAAATACTAACCAGCGGAAGCTCCCAGCCCCCCAACTGAGGCCCGCCTCTCTTTTTATATATGCGGTGGTCCTGGCATGTTCCATCTGCCCAGGTGGATGTCTCTACCTCCACTCTTTGCCTCTCAGCCCACCTTCCAACAATCCCAAATGCCATCCATAACAATGGAAATTGCACCCTGCTTTGCTGAAACAAGACACATTTTTATGTATTTATTTTTTTCTTTACTGTGGGATGCCTTACCTTCCTGGCCCTCAGCAGGAACCACCAGAAAGCTCCTATAAAATACCAAATATAACATATATCAATAGATATATGAACCAGGATACTACTTTAAAATGAATAAAACAAAACACAGTTAGCAGATATACAGTCACAATACTGTAAAACACCAAGTAATTGCTGTTTAATAAATCTCACTATGTTCGTGGAACACTTAAAAGTGATAAATTATTGACACAGTATTCATTACTCAGTGTTGCACTTTATTAACAGAAGGATTAAAATGAAACAAAAAATGAATGAAAAGGGAAAAGGGAAACGGGGAGCTGGAAAAAACGGATGCAGTAGTCTGGTGTACTACTTTTGCTCTCAAAGGTCTTCATTGGCTGGGTCCTGAAATAAAAAGAAATAGCACCATATAGTGCACACTGCATGTATTAATAAAAACAAATTCTACTTTAAACTGGGTTTGTTAAATTCAGTAGTGTTGCTTACCACATCCAAGCAGGTAGTGTGTGCCTCCAGGATACCTGCCTGCTGGAAGCCAAGGATACAATTCTCCCTTTGGGCCTTCAAATGTTTGAACATGGTTACCAGCCATTCAGCATGTTTTGTTTTAATGTTTGTCATGTGCAAGTGCACCTTTACATCTTCAGATTGTGAACCTGCATTAAGCTATTCAGTAATAATGCTGGCGTACCACTCAGCAAATCCAGTCTTCATGTAATCCTTGAACAGTTTGTGAATAGCCACATCTAGTGGCTCTAGTAAGTCTGAACAAGAAGCTGCCACAAATACAAGGATTATTGCAAAGCTTTCCAGCTTTGCTATTACTTCTGGGGTTGAGTGGGCATGGTAGAGGCCAAGAATAAGTATTGACTCTTGCTCCTGTGGGAGATCATGACTTTTTATAACAGTGGCAATGTAGGGCTTAAGAATTTCACCAATAAAACAGAGGGAGGTCTCTGTATTAGCCCACTGTTCTCATTGTTGGCAATGCTCCAGTTAGGGGGGAACTTGTACTGCAGAGTGCACCCAGTGGTCTTGCCCTGGTATATACGAACATATGAATGTGCCAGCAGAAAGAGACCACCCGGTCTATCTAAGTTTGCTCGAGTGTGCAGCCAACACCCCTAGTTTACAGCTGCCTCCCTTGTCATCCCACTTGTAGTGGTAGGAAGTCTCCAGACAACATGCACCCCATGACCAGTGACACCTGTCATTTGTCCCTCAAACCTGTTACCTCAATCTGCCATGCCCCACTCTCCTCCATGGTCTACTAACTACTGGGGAATAAGTGCACACTGGTTTCATCAATGTTAATAACCAGCTCTGGTGGTACTAGCTCCTGTCTTGCTGTCTTACTGATCCTGGCCAAGAAATTTTCTTTTAAGTTCAAAAAATAATTTGGGTTTTTTTTGACCAGCCTTGGTCCCCTTCCGTTTAACAAACCTGCTTTAGTCTGGCCATCTCAATGAAATCTAAATGTACTGCAGTCACTGACAAGATGGTGATTCCCTTCAAAAGGATGAAACTTGCCCAGAACTCCATCCTGTAACAAGGTCCGAAATGGCACAATGAACTACCTGCTGTCCTCACTGATACTACCAAGCTTAGTATCTTCAATGCTGGGCTCAAATCTCTCCTTGGATCTAAAATAAATTGTACCTGCCTGTGCTAATGTTATAGTACCTCACCCTCAGTTTTCCATTTACCTATCCCCCTCTACATCTTTCTGCTATATACCACTTTTTCCTTAACCCACTCCCCTACCCCCAATTACCCAACAATGGCCTCACTTGGTTGAAAGCTCCACCTCTCTCCCACCTCAGATGATGCCACTTTCAGCTGATCCCCCCAAACCCCCTCTTATCTAATCAGTCTATCTGTTAATATTTACTAATTTGATGTGTATAAGTTCAAATTTTACTATTACTGCCTGTGTGTATGCTTCAATGTTTTTCTTTTTTTTTATTCTCTGTAAACCTTGTATTTGTGTAATGATTGTTCAACACTGATGTGGAACCTTTGAAAATGAGTCCTTGACTCAAAGGTATTAATCACAAACTGAAATAAATAAATAAAAAATAAAACACATCCTGTTAAGGAAGTGCAACACCCAGTGCCGTGTAATGTCACATGCCCACCAGTTTCAGAAAGTATGTTTTGATCAGTAGCTTTCACAACTCTGAATGCCACAGCAGCCTCCACCCTCATATTTAGAACTGCCCCTTCAGTCCTGAGTGACTTTATGATTTTTTTCATTTCCAACTCGACATCCTCCTGAACAAGAATTGGTCTGCTAAGGGATTTAGTGGAGAGAGATGTGACAAATAATGCTGGATTCTTTATTTTAAGTTGGTCCTGATAATCCTTTTTGAATTTTAGGATTGTACTTTCATTTATTGTCTGCCTGTACTTAGACCTGTACAGGCAGACCACATTCATCACCCCCACTATTTGCTGCACACTGCCCAAGCTCAAAGTGAATCTCTGGACTGTAATGGTTATATCCTGTGTGTCTCCACTTTGGAGGGGTGCTCAAACAAGTGCCTGGACAACCATATCTGCAGTCTTCATTGTCACATCAGCAGAGTTGCTTAGAGCTGCTGGTGTGAGATCATCTGTTAGGGATAGTTCTCACTTCACACCCTTTCCCCTCTGCAACCCCATGACTAAAGACATACTGTAATGCAACACCACAGAACACCACAGTTGAGAACAACACACCAACAAATGAAGATAAAGGTACTGCAGACAGTGTTACAAGTATTGCTCACAGGCACTTGACACTAAGCAGTTGTAATTACAGTGTGAACTGGTTCAGTGGTGAGGTGTCAGGTAGAGAGGGGGTACAGTGATTGGTATAATTAATGTAAATTAAATTCTTTCTCTAGACACCAATCCAGCTGCCACTCCTTACCTTTGTACTTGTGTTTCTGTAACTGTTTGTGTACCATATTATAGGCAGTGGCAGCAGCACAATGTTTTTGTACATGCAGCAAGTGCTCAGGAGACTGACCGCTAAATAAAGCGAGCATGCTATTTTTCTGTTCTGCAGTATATCCATCACCACCATGGGTCCTCAAAAGAACAAGGCCATAAGCTTACTGAATGAGTGGAAAGGCCCTAAACTAGGTCTGCCTCCCCAAACCTTGTCTGGAAACCAGTAGAACAGTAGAATCTACCTCACTTCAATGTCTTGTACAAGTTACAAGTAACAGCTGCAGAAGAGAAAGGGATATTCCCTCCTCCCTGCAGCTCCTTTTCTACCCCATTCAGAGCCCACCATTCTGGCCATCCTACCCAACACCCTCTGCTGTCAATTACCTCTTCCACCTCTAGCCCAGCCCCTCCCACTCTGAGCTCCTCCCAGTGATGTCACCCCCAACCCTCCTTTCTGTCTAACCTATGTTACCTGACCCTTCTTCACCTCCCCTTCCTTGTCCTTCCAGTCAATTCCAGATGGGCCAATGACAACTTTGGATGCCCTTTAATAGTGCAACCTCTTTTGTCAGTCACTAGGGGTTAGTTTTGCTCAGTCCTAGTGACTAACAAGTGACACAGAATTCCAGTTTCATAGAGTTTTCCTGAAATTCCATAAATGTCAAAATTCCATGACATTTTAAGGAATTTTCCAAAATACATTAATTGGCCATGCCTTGGTCAGTCTTACAGCAAGATATAAGAAATTGAAAAAGCACACACTGCTGAATGGGACTTATATTAATTAAAAGTTTCATTACATTTGGATAAGGGTCTGTGTGGGGACAAGTTATAGGGGCTCAACATTTTGTACCCATGTGAATACTTCTGAAAATATTACCATGCATACAACATAGCCACCTTTGGAATTAGATATTTGAAAATTGTTATGCATACCTTTTTGGAAGCATCTTAGAAACTTAAATAGAGGAGATACTGCTTATGTAACTTGTAAGTTACAAGAGTTCACCATTTCACCATTTAATTATTTGTTAAGCCATGTGAAAATGTTCAAACTATTTGCATGATATAGGCTATTGCAGATATACACTCAAAATGTGTCATGCATACCAAAGTAAATATGTCCTGGAATATAATTAAGTTAGATAAATGTGGCTCAGTAAGTTAACATTTGTTGTGGATAATTTAGGAATTACTAATTCAAGAAATGTGCTCAAACATTCATGGGTGCATAATAGGTAATGCCATTAGAATTTAGTCTGTGGAATTTAAGTTTCATAGTACACTTATCACCTATTAATCACTTTACCTGCACTAGCCTCATGGCCCTGCAATGCCTCTTTAACACTCTGGTGACAGAGATACTCAGCATTCAAGCCCTATAGTTAGGATCTTTCATTTGTTCAGTATTACACCTGTATTTTGGTTTGTATTTGGACAAAGAAATTTGATGCATTTGAATGAAACATTCAGGATTTTTTTGATGGTTATAAAATCAGAAAAAAACTGAACATTTCGTATACATTGTTTAAGTATTTTTTGAGTTGTTGCATTTATGAAGAAAATGTATATTTTACTGTTTTTAGTATTGTTTGGGTTGAATTTTTGCTTTTGTGTAGGGAAACATGTGTGAGACTTTCAATAATGAAGCCTGGTGTGGTTTTGTAGTTTGGTGAGGAGGCATTTATTGGAAGGGAGTGAAAGGTTTGGAATTTCTTTATTTTTTTTATCTTTAAGTTTGAAAAAACAGGTTTCACCAGCTACAATTACAGTAGTCTTAGAGTTAATATACCACATAAAAATTTCAATACATTTGATTGGATTGAGAGATGTGTTATTTTTTTAGTTGCTTTCCTTTACTATTGTGTAGGCAGAGATATATAAATATGTAAATTGTTAAAACTATTTTTGTGGCATAGGAAGGTAAGAAGGATTTTCTAGATGGTTTTGGAGAATACGGGTTGATTATTTTTTAAATATCACCATCAAGACTAAAGTTAAATGTTTTAAAAAGTAGTCAGTCTGGTTTGCATGAAAATTCTTTTTAACTAATACCTCAGCTTTTGCAAAAACATGAAATTAAAATAAAGTGAAAATTAGTAATTTTACAATCTGTATTTTTGATTGAAATTAATTGTATAAGAAATCTACATCTGGTCCATAACTATATGTTCACATAATTTTGACATGGGAGCCAACAAAGACATAGGCCTTTAGTTCAAGATGATGGATTTAGGACCTGATTTGTGAATTGGGTGTATCGTGAACTGTTTCTGTGTTGATGAATAAACACTTTGATGGACAAAAACATTTAACAATTTGGTTACAGGAAGAACAATATATTTCTCTGGCTATTCCAATGATCCTAAAATCAAGGCCATGAATGCCAATGGATGGATTTGAGTTCAATGTATCCAAATAACTTAGGATCTGCTTAGGTGTAAGAATCTTAAAGTAGAATACAGGTTGGGTTGAGGAAACAGGGGCATTACTGTCATCATTCACAGGGGTAAGCTTATAGTAGTTGCTTTTATGCTATAGCTGGAGAGATCCCCGAAAAAAAATTATAAATTTATCAGCCAGAATAGATGAATCACTTATGACCTCACCACTCAATGAAAAAGGAGGATGGTCACTTTTCTTCCAATGACTAGTGAGATCCTTCAGTGTTCACCAGAAATTATGAGGGCCATGAGCTACATTCAGCTATTTAGCCCTGTAGAATTCCATTTCTTGATTTGTGAATATAAAATTAGTAGTGATTTCAAGTTCATTTGTAGTCTATCAAGGCCGTTGGTCTAGGGATTTTATTTTTAAATAATCCACTTTTTCTTATGTTCTCCCCCCAAAAAAACTCAATAAACCATGCATAAGTTATTAATTTCTTTAACCTCTTGTCCTAATTGTTTTTGAGGAACCAGTAGGTGACAGATATCTCTAAAAGTTTTACAAATGAGCTTATAGGTAGTATTCAGATCTAAAAAAAGAATAAAAAAATGTCCAATCCATGGTGTAAAGAGTGGCCTTTAATTTGTTAACTGTCAATTTTTCTGAGGTTCCTGATAATGATGTACACAGGATTGGTTTTACTTAAGTTGACTGACCCTTTACAATAGACTGGACTGTGGTCACTTAGTACATGTAGGAGAACACCACAATGTGGAACCATATGTGTGTGAGTGACCACTATCCAGTTCAGCATAGACTGGTAACCAGTTTCGTAAATAACACTAACAGTGGGCTCAATAATCTGATGCAATCCAAACAAATTAAAAAGTTCACTAAATAAATCAGAAGATTTGTCTTTCCGATATGTATTAAAGTCATCCATCAAAATCCACTGTTGTCACTTTGGTTGTGAGCTGCTGAAGGTAAGTATCAATTCATTACCAGCTTTAGTGTGACCAGATGAGATTTATAAATAGGTTAAATCTACCTCTGCAGTATGTGCCTCTATTGGCTGGAATCATGACTCAGAATGGGACCTTGTTTCAGTGCACTTAACCAGTTATCAAGTAAAATCAAGAAATAAAATTGAAGGAACCCCAGGATTGATATATGTGGACATCCCTTAAAAACAGATTTAGCAGATGATAATACTAATATAATGTATGGTAGAACGTTGTTATCGGTAGAGATCTACCTTTTTAGAACAATGTTTCACCATAGATGTGACATCACGATGTTGTTAACCCATCGATGGTATGTCACATCAATGGGTTAACAACCGGGAACCGGCCGCGCATGTGTGCAGCTTAATCGGGTGGCCATGAAACAGCCGTGGGGTGAGATCATGACCTGGAGCAGAGCGGCGATAGCACAAAAAACTGCAGTAATGAACTGCTTTCTCATTTTTTAAACATAAACAGTACCAAGCACTCTAAAATATAATGTATGTTACATCGATTGTCAACCGTCTTTTTAACCTATCTCGAGGCTGCCATAGGGTTGTAAACCTCTCAAGCTTTCTTCTTGAGGTTTACATGGTCACCCTGGCTACCTCTTGATAGTTAACAAACTGGTTAACAATTAATGAGCATACATTATTCTGTATGTGATTCTTACTACAGTATCTGCACAAATTTACGTAGAAGGCGAGAATATAAACACTAATTCAAACACTTTCATAGCTGTCTAAGGGACCAATGTTTTGTAGTAACATTTGTCATCTATAAGACTGAAGGCTTTGAACAAGTTGACGGCCATCACACCCTTATGTTCACTGATGTCCAAAGACCTGAATAAAAAAATCAGTACAGAAGTTGCTAATATGCTTATTTTTTTTTTTTTTTTACAGGGCTTACAAGTTGCTGACTACATGTATATTGCAGTAAGTTTTACATATCATAACGTGTCCTACAGTAGCGGCTCTAGCCACAAATGGTTACCAGGGCACAGCTGCAGCACAACAGATGACAGCCAGGGCACTGATATATTGTTACTATGGGGGAAGCTCTGCACCACATGGGGCACTATGTGGGGCACAGCAATTTTTTACCGGGGCACGTGCCCTGGCGGGCCCTGGTGTAGAGCAGCCGCTGGTGTCCTATGCACATTTGCCCAGCTTTTTATATTGATTTTGATTAAAATAAATAAGGAATGTATGGTACTATGCAGCAACAAAATGAAAATTGTCATGCAAGTATTACTATTAGTGTCTGTGCTTTATAATCACATTACACAGTCTTTTTTGTAGAAAATGAATATCTGTCTACAGTATCTACTTCTGTCTGTCCATCTGTCTGTCTGTCTGTCTATCTATCTGTATGTCTGTCTGTCTAGCTATCTATCTGTCTAGCTATCTAATATACACACACACACACACACACACACACACAAATGCATATGCACCTATCTCTATATTACGTTTTCATCTTTTATTATTGAGCCACTATGGATTAGCTTAAACATGACAAATAAACTCTGTAATTTGATTAAAGTTTAAGAAGGGCTGAAACATGATACAAATGCAGTACCTGGACTGCTGGTAAAGAAAATGAAATCTTAATATGCTTGTGCCTAGTAATGTTATATATTTTAAAGCTATAATGTTGTGTGTCTTTATGTTCCTTAATTGTTACTGTTATGCATTTGTCTTTGCTTACTTTTTTTGTCCTTTTCCATTTCTTGTCACACATTATTAAAATGGAATCCAATAGAATTCTTGTATTGCTATATCAGAAAAAAAAATTATAATATAGCCAAGAAGTTATAAACAGGACAATTGCTACATCAAGACCACTATGACACTAGAGGGAGTCTTTAACAAGACTGTGGCATGGTAAAAACATGCATCAACATGATGGTTCCAGCTGGAAAGGTGATACTGACTATATCAGAATATTTACAATCACCATATTCTTCTCTGCTATGCATTATATACTGAATAATATATGTGGAGCAAGTTTTTAAAAAGTTTGTTTTATGTATCCAAAGAATGTGATGCCCACATAAACAATACCATTGCTCAAATGATTTATTGAGACAACACACACCAGGAGTGTGTGTAAAAACAAACAGATTTTAACGGTTTCCCATATTTTAATTTTTAATTACTGGTTTTCCATTGCTGCTCAAGTAGTGTTACCAGATTTTGGGAGGCCAAAAAGAGGATACACCTTGACTGCAGTTCTTGGGTCACAAATATGGAGGCCTGGAGTCATTATATATAGTCACAGGGGTATGGGGGATGGATACCCCTACTAAACCCTATGGAATAAATCTGCCCACCATATTGTCTGACCCAAGAACCATAGTCATTCGGTGGCCCAGAAAAGGAAAAAAACATTACAGATCATAAGCTTAAGGGGGAGGGGGGCATAATGCATGTCACAGCCAGCCCACTATGGAACTTTCCTTTTTGCCATACCCCATGCTGCCTTGCACTATACAGTGAGTGTGCTTGCCTGATGGGAATCACACTGCGTACCACCTTGCCTTTGCTGGGACTGGATGGTTGTTACATAGATACATAGACAGTGTCGGCAGATAAGGGCCTATGGCCCACCTAGTCTGCCCATTTGAGCTTGTAAGTTCAGTTTGTTTTCCTAGAAGTCTATTTCCCCTTACCCCTGACCTCTAGAATTCCTTTATGTCTATCCCATGCATTCTTAAATCCCGTGATTGTTTCAGCTCCCACCACTTCCTCTGGCAGGGTGTTCCACTTGTCCACCACCTGTTCTGTGAAGAAATTCTTTCTCATGTTTCCTCTGAATCGTCCTCCCTCCAACTTCATCCCATGCCCTCTAGTCCTGAAACATCTTTTTCGCTTAAAAATAGTGTTTTCCTGCACCCTGTTCCTCCCTGTAAGATACTTGTATGTCTCCATCATATCCTCTCTCCCTCCCTCCTCCAGGAGTACATGTTCAGTTCCTTCAACCAGTCTTCATAGGACTTGTGATGCAACCCATGCACAATCTTTGTTGCCCTCCTCTGAACCTCTCTACCCTGTCTTCATGTCCTACGTAGGTATGGTCTCCAGAACTGTACACTGTACACGTGGGGCCCACTAGTGTCTTGTATAGCGAATTATGACCTCCTTTTCCTGCTGGTGATGCCCCTGCCTATACATCCCAGCATCCCATTTGCTTTACCTGATGCCTTGTCACATTGTTTCCTGACCTTGAGGTCATCAGAGATGACAACCCCAAGATCCCTTTCCTGCTTGGTGCATGCTATATCCTCACCCCCCAACTGATATATTGTGCCAGGGTTTTTGTGCCCCATATGCATTATCTTGCACTTCTTTGCATTGAATTTCAAATGCCAAACCCTTGACCATTCTTCAAGTTTCTGCAGATCCCTTCTCATTCTGTCTACACCCTCTGGTGTGTCTACTGTTACAGAGCTTTGTGTCATCAGCTAACAGTGAAATTCTGCCTCTAGATCCTGTGCAATGTCACTGATGAAGATGTTGAATAGGACCGGTCCCAGCACTGATCCCTGTGGTGCCCCCACTGGTCACCTTTTCCTCTGTGGAGTGACAGCCATTTACCACCACCCTCTGTGTCCTGCCACCCAGCCAGTTACCTACCCACCACACTACTGTCCTGCCCACACCCATATTCCCCAGTTTGTGTAATAGTCTTCTGTGGCACAGTGTCAAAGGCCTTGCTGAAGTCCAGATAGGCCATGTCCACTGCCCTCCCTGATCCACCTCCCTAGTCACCCAGTCAAAAATTCAATGAGGTTGGTCTGACATGACCTCCCCTGGTGAAACCATGCTGCCTTGGGTCCTGTAGTCCATTGACAACCAGATGTTCCACCAATCTCTCCTTCAGTAGTGCTTCCATGATCTTTCCCACTACCGAGGTGAGGCTGACTGATCTGTAGTTCCTGCTTCCTCTTTGTTCCCACTTTTGTATAAGGGGACTACATCTGCTGTCCTCCAGTCTTGGGTACCTCCCTGTTTCCAGTGATTGGCTGAACAGGATAGCCAGAGGTTCAGCCACCACCTTCTTAGTTTTTATGACCCTGCACCCCATCTGGCCCCATTGCTTTATCAGCTCTTATTACTTCCAGTTCCTTCAACACCCTTTCTCGTAAAGGGACTTGTGTCCATTTCTGCACCATTCTCACCCCTTGTACTCCTTCAGACCCATTACCCCCTCTTCCTTAGTAAAGACTGAGCAGAAATACCTGTTCAATATGTCAGCTTTACTGTTGTCATCTCCACGTGGCTCCCATCCTCCCCTTCAGTCTCACTATCCTCCCTTTGTCCTTCTTTTTCACTTATGTACCTGTAAAAGGTTTTGTCCCTTTAACCACTGATTTTGCAATGTGTTCTTCTGTCTGAGCTTTGGCTTCCCTTACTGACTTTCCTGCCTCCCTTTGTTTCTCCTGGTACTTCTCCCTATCCCCTTCTGCCTGTGTCTTTTTGTATTGCATGAATGCAATCTTTTTGGCTTTCACTTTCTTTGCTACCTCTTTGGAAAACCATAATGGTCTCCTCTTTCTTTTCCTCTTGCGCCCTTGGTCCCCTGAGAGCCAAGGTACATTGGACTTTGTGGCTGGTTACTGCACTGCATATTTTGTAACTAACTCTGGCATCTGACCAGGACCATTTGACTAAGACAAATCAAATAAAAAATTAATGTTTTGACTGCTTGCATATGCACTTGGTTTGTACCTAACCTCCTATACTGTAACTACTGCAGTGCTGATTAAATTACAATCAGTACGTACTTGTTTGGTTTGCACCTACTAATGCAGACCCTGGCTGTGACATCACCCACTGGCCATCATCAGAGACAAATGAGAAAGAGATAGAGAGAGAGAAAGAGAGTGATGGAGAGGAACCTTACTAAACATCACCAGAGGGAGACTGCTGCAAACTATGCTATATCAGTCAACCCCTGCCCTACACAACAAGGGTGATCATCTGCTGGTTAACTGTTAAACAAACAAACAAAGTCAGACATTTGTTCAAGCTTGGACTATTATATTACTCACAGACAGGATAAGTCAGTAGTCCAGACTCCTGACCAGGACAGCAGGTGGCTTCGTTCCCATTGCACAGTCCCACCTCATGCCTCCTCCACTTGGCTCCATGACACCACAAGCAAGCAAGTTGCAGCCACTAATATCCTCCAGCTTCCAGATGATGAGACCACTTCGGGTAGGGCAGCAGGGCCAGGTGGGTGTGAGGGCAGCACAGAGCACAAATGATGGTGCAAGCCAGTTTGCCTGAGCAGCAAGCAGGGATGGGAGATGGTCAGATGCGTCTGGTCCTCTGGTGGTGGGGCTGGTGGTGATCCGGCCAGTGTGGCTGAGTCTCCTCTCACTCATCTGATGTCTCACTCTCTGACAGTCACTTTAGAGAGTGAGACTGATGCAGCTCACACAGCAACAGCACTAATGGGATCAGATTGGCAGATTGGGATCGCAACTGACACCATCTATCAGCAAGCAAGTTTCCTCACATTCTACTCAGCTCACCAACCTCCTCAGCAGCACAAACTGTCAATTCCTATGCCCGGGTGAAAGAAAACCAGACTGTCATGCACAGAATAATTCACACTGGACAGCGCATGACAATTTGAGTATCAGTTTTTTTTTTCACCTACAGGCCATGGTTGAGTGTGTTGCCATGGCAACACACAACAAAGACTCAGTAGTGAGCAAAACCTGGACAAAAGAGCTCTGCAAAGAAAAAACGCCCAGATGAAATTTCTCTATTGTAAAAGACAACATGTCCTGGTAAAAGAGGATGTCTGGTAACCCTATGCTCAAGTCAGCTAATACTCTTTTAACCAGAGCCAGTTGTCAGATTCAGTATATGATAGCACAGGAGTGGTTTCTCTAACATACATAAGTGTGACTTCCCACTTCATTGTATTTTTTTATAGAGAAATAAGACACTGGTTTCCAGTTGTAAGTGACCTTTACCAACAGTTATAAAAAGATAGCACTGAAATATGCTTACAATGACCTGAACATAACACAAAGAATACATGTATTTCAGATATTTATGAAGTGAAAAGTGAATTGTTAATGTGATGTTATGAGACTTCACTTTTTATTTAATTAGTTTTTATTCACCAGGTAAGCACACTGGACAAGTTCAATGCCTATTTTCAGGGGCAACTCAGGAGAGTTACAAAGGAAGGCAATGAGGATAAACCATATTACAACAATAACACTGAATGATTACAGGCTGCAGGAAGACATGGCTGCATAACATAAATCAGAAGTACAATATTAGAAGCAAGATACAGTTTACAGTGATGACTGTAACATAACATAAGAAATCAAAGCATTATACAATATCATAATTAAGCTAAAGTACGCAACATACACACTACTTCTGCTTAAAGTTGGACCAGCTTAACATTCTGTGGTGATTTGCATATGTAACCATGATGCTTTGCATTGTGGGGGCATGTGTGATTTTGTATTTTCTTCAACATACACACTGACCATCTAGTACAGCGCAAAGAATGATGATTGTTGAGTGAAGGAGAAATTTGTCTTTGCTAGTCAGAATTACAAGAATGACAAATGGGAAAATATTTGGGTATTAATTTCTGGTCTCTCCCTTTTTCAGGCTGAAGAACAATTGTTTGTTGTAGAAACATGCAAGAAAAAAGAAAGACCTATAACTACAGTGTATGAAGAAATTACATGTTCTCCTGTAGACTCCGAGTGACAAGGATTTCTACAAGACGAGTCCTTGAAGAACATTTCAGGCATTTCTTGTTTATGCTATAATGCAATCTTGTCATTAACTCAATCTTGCTTCAGAGATTCTTCACCTTGTAGACAACTTGTACTACCATGCCATGTTTGAAAAAAAATGTAGTAGAGTCATCAAAGTGTTCGACAGTACTGTTACTTTTTCCTAGACATCAATAATATTCTCTAGACCAGCACTGTATTGCTGTCACTGTAGGAAGATGTGCTGCAGTCAGAGAAACATATAGCAAACAAACACTGGCAAATGGCATTGCTTTACCCTAAGCATTATAGTAGTGAAGGATGTTACTGTCTCTCTCAAAAAATAGAATGCAACTAAAGCTCCTGTCTTACTGGGGAATTTGACAATGCAGCATCCCCATTCTGTATTTGTATAGTCACTGTTCTCTTTCTGTAGTCCTCTTTTGATTTACTTTCTGTCTGCTTGGTTATTAAAACCATTTCTGCATGTAGCACCCTATTTATACAATAATAGATGCTGTAGCCAGTGACATCATCAGCTTCAATTAGTCTGTGGCTGCTGAGACTGATGCTGCCACTTGCATAATCGGCTTTTTGAGGAAATTGGATCCCATGAAGGAGCTACTCCATGTCCATCCATGAAACAGGCCATTCATGTGGCAGTATCAGCATCAGGAGTGATTGAGCAATTGCAAATAATAATGAACTGCAACTGGTTACAGCAGCTATAATATCATACTTATAAGTGCAATACATAGGTTGTACTGAAGACAATGGAGATAGAAAACCATAGACCTGTGTGGGATGAGAAATTTCACTTCCAAAATACTTTTGAGAATTTCTTTTTGAATTCTGCAGAATTCTGAAGAACATTTAGATGTGAATTGCAGAATAACTATTTTTGCAAATTACGTAAATCATAGAATTTTTTTTTTGTGTGGAGTGCAGAAAAGGAATCCACAATTTAACTGGATTACTAATCAATAAAAAATATTTCACTTTCAAAATTTTGTAATTCTGCTACTGACAGAATTCAGTGAAATTTTCTAAATTTCACAGAATTCCATTTTGTCAGGATCTAGAAATTATGCACAGCATTAGAATAGAGACAGAGAAATGCATGTAGACTATGAGAACTGCGGTAGTAAATACATTTCTGAAATACTGCAAGACTTCCCTTCCCCTAAAACCTTATGCAGCAAACCATTTGCCTAATCTGCAGCTGGCCTTTTTTTAACCACATGGAAAAGAGAGGGCTTGAGGAGAGAAATTTGTTTTAAGAGATATGTGACAGGAAAAGCTGTGTGGTTCCATTTCACATTGGTTCTATATTGCACAGAGGTGTTGGACATAGTATGTTGTCTTGCAATACTGAAAACATGTGCATCCCAAACCCTACTCCCTGTACTGAGGTTAAAGTTCTTCTGGGCATGGTGTGGAGGCACTGTGGTTAAACTTTGGAAGAAGGAGCTGTCAGTCACTTGGCTACTCTACTGCCTTCTACCATGTATTAAGTTGGAGTTGCATGGCATTATGGGTATCTAAACTATCTCAGTCCTTCAACAAAGCCACATGAAGTATGGGTGTGGAGAAATATTCGACTTTAAGGACCACTACAGACAAATAATAAAAAATGTGTTGTATTTTTTAACATCTTCTAACTACTGGACAGAATTAGTTGGTTTTAGACTGTGTAACTGTTTAAAATACGTGTTTTATTCTTACCTCTGTTTTTGAGTGTGTGTGCCATGGTAATAACTGTTTTGAGTATGTATGTGCCTTGGTGATAAGATATTTTTCCATTGGCTATTTGCTTCTATTTCTTACAATACTCCAAATTCATGAAACTATGATGTCACCCCCACCAGTGATGCTGCTTGTACATTCGAAGGTGTCAATTCATGACACATTTATACAACACATTTTTATGAATATATTTTCTCCATTCCTTATTTATCCCCCTCCACATTCATTTTAAGTAGACAAGATAGGGCCATTCTTTAGATGATCTAAGCAAACAATGGAGTACGTGGACTGTAAATGTTTTTGAGGAGGGACTGCCCCTACACTCCAGCAACCACTACCAGAATACTGAAAAATTGCTGACAAAATGCAAATTAAAAGGCCTTGCAGCTAGGCTATTCTATAAAAAATGATAGTCTCAAGAAAGCATAAAGAAGGCAAAGGAACTGAAGTATGCACATGTTATTAGAAGGGAATGACAAGCACATTATTACAATATAATGAACAGACAGAAGTTAGGAAATACATAACAAATACATCAATTTGCAGACATAAACAGACACCATTGCAGTCTGAAGTTCTACTTTTAAAATGCATAAACAACAGTTACTGTGCCAGGTGACATCACAGTGTCACAGGGTTATGTGCAGAATTGAAAATGTCATAAGCATGGCAGTGCTCTCACTGAAAAATGGAGGTACAATATTTTTGTAATTTGTTTTTAGCCAAATACATGCTTGAAGATACAGTAGTACTGCCCAGCAGTTAATCACATGATTTAAACATGTCATTTATTTATTTCCCAGCAGTGCTCCTTTAAGAGGATTTAAAAGAGAGAAAACAGTTCAAGACATTACAGGATTCACTAAAAATTGTCACCAACAGCTTAATCAGGTTCAATGTCAGTTGGCATCCATCTGTGTCCCCCTCCCCCCAGGATAAGGCTGAAAATAGGCAGAATTGTCTAGTTCTCCTTTCCTGGTCAACAAAAAAGGAAGGAAGGAAGGAAGGACGGACGGACGGACTCTGAGTGAGTTCTGGGGCTTTTTGGATCCATACTGGGTATGATTTACCACTGCAGGAATGAAATAAAAGACAGGCGTTGAGAACATACCTCAGAAAATCATGTCAGTGCTTGGGTCTGAGAAAGGAGCAGAGATTCAATGTTTGGGGAATAGCAATGGAGTATATAGTGCTTGTATAACTTGTAGTACATTTTATGGCTTAACTCTATTCCCACCCTTGAGTAGTAGGTATGTAGGCAGTAATTTGTAGGGAATAGAAGGCCCAGGAGCAAGGCTGAGAAGGGATCTGGAGATGAAGTAGGAGGGGATGGTGGTGGTGGATAAAATACTCTCCCTCAGCAAGGGAAGTGTGGTTAATGTAGGGTCTATAAAGAGATTGTGGGAGGAGCTATTTCCCATATTGAACCACAGGAATAGCTCTCTCATTCAATGTTTGGAGAATAGCCATGTGAAATAAAGTGCTTGTGTAACATGTACTTTTTGTGGCTTAACTCTATTCCCGCCCTTGAGTAGCAGGTATGTAGGTAGTAATTTGTAGGGAATAGAAGGCTCAAAAAGATACCTCCTCTAACTCATGGAGAGTATAACCCCCTGGCACTCAGGAGAGGAAAACCCTCTTGGTAGAGGAAACCTCTGGGAACCCTTGGTCAGAGGTCTTCCTGTTCTCTCTTCATACTAAATGGGGAAGGACCTAGGTTCTAGTAACCATGGCTAATTTAAGGTTGGTGAGCTGCTTGGAGAGACAATGATACATCCTTGATCCATGGATGATACTGATTGTATGATGATCCTGAAGTTGAGGAGTAGGGCTTCTGTATGAGCTATAGAATCCAAAGTATGAAATCAATCCAGGTGAAGGAGGGCAAAGGAAGTCCATTTTTCCAAGGTGATGAATGATGCTTGTCCAATGGAATTGCAAAGGTGTAATGAGAAGAGGGAGCATGACTTATCAATGAGGTGCTAAATTGGGAATGGTAGAAATGCAATGGTACGGAAATTGTTGGTGAATGACCCAACTTGTGAAAGGTATGCATATCAAAGTATGGTCTGGAGGCATGGAATTGAGTAGTGAATAAGGAGTCACTAAGGGAGCATCCATGAAGTAGAACGACTAGAAGAGAGTCAATGAGCAACCTAGAAATTTAGATTTGTTCTCAAACTGAGAATAATACAGACTGAATGATGATCCTGAGGATGGAGGGTACTTCTTTTCTGTAAGGATGATAGAATCATATTCACAGAGCAGGTCCAGCTAAAGAATGGCTAATGTAGTCCATATTTCCAAGGTAATGAAGAATGCATGTCCAAAGAGATTGTAAGAGTGTAATGAGTTGGGAGAGCATAATTTGATAGATATAAACCAGATAGTATACTGTGGTATTTGTGATGATTTGTTAAGTTCTAGTGACAGCTCCAAGTCATGTAACGTTTGATGTTCAAAGTAGCCTGGCTGTAGGAAATCGATTAGTGACCAATAAGTTGCTAAGTAAGCATCCCAGAGTGAAATGAGTAGAGGAGAGATTGGTTGACTAATGAGAGTAATGCCATAAGTGATTACTAAATAAATAAAAGAAAGGTTGTAGAGCAGTCCAGATGGTACCCTATTGTATATACGAATTAACTGGAAGTCCAGTATGAAAGATGGATGGCTTCTTTGGTCACAAGATATGTGACTTTATAAGTAAATGCTCTGCTGGTACGCTGCCTGAAGTAAGTGTGTTCTTTGTGTGGTGTGATCGTCTAGGAGATGCACTGTGGTAGCATAGGTTGATTAAGTGTACAGGTAATTTGGATGCTGAAGTACTGAGAGAAGCTTGGAGGCAGATGTAATAAAGTCTGCAAGGTGGATTGGCAGTGAGATAGATTAGTGCAAGATATTAAGAAATCATAGTCTACTGCTGAGTAATACTGAGTGGGAGGCAAGGCTAAGTTGGTGAAATTTGTCTGGACTATGCATTGGCAGTTAGTATTTAAGATAGCAAGTTCTCAGTGATGGTCTTTTATGGCAACAGTTAACTAAGGTAAATTGAGAAGAAGAGACTGAAGGTTCAGCTGGAAGAGCTGTTAACCTGCTGTCAGGTTCTAGGTAAAAAAGTGCAGATGAGAGTAGTGTGGAATAGCAAAGTCCAGGAGCAAAACAATGACTTAGATGGTGTGGAGTTAGTAATCAGCTAAGCAGTGGCAATCCAATGATGAATGTTCTGGAAAATGTCTGTGAAATTCAAAAACTAGTAACATCTGTTGAGAAGTTAAGTAACTTGGTGAACAAAACAGTGTAGGAAGACTATGTTGAGAAGGGAAATGGATAATGGGCCTGATTCCAAGACTGGGTACGCCAGCATAAGTCAAGATATGCCAAACCACTTGGTGTATCTCGTGACTTATGCCAAGTAGTACGCCGGCTGGTATTCCAATAGGGAACTTGCATCACAGCTGCTGTGGGCTACGACAACCATGAGTTATGCCACCCAGTATGCTGCAGCCTGCAATGCCATGGCACAAGTGTGGGTTATGGCAGCAACTGCACCCTATTCCAGGAGGGCAGCTGCTGTAACTTGCAACTGTAATTCCAAGAGCCGCACTGGTGGTGCTGAGTTAGAGTAGCCTGGAGCTGCTCTAAGGGGAATCTGATGGTGTTATCCATCCATTGCTCGGCCATGGTGCTGCAACAACAGCATCAATGAGTCCCTAATGCCCCCACAGGCATACCCATGCCCCCTGAATGTTGGGGACCAAGGAGGTCTGATCTCTGGTGCTCTCCTGGATGCCTGTTCCACCAGTCCTGCCCCCCATGCTCCTGTGTGTGCCATGCTGTTGTGGGTGGGGGCTTTGGGGGGCTGCTGGTCATGGGCCATAACTTGCAACATGTGGTGCTTTTATACCATGCCCATGACGTTAGCCTCCACATGGCATAACCCACATGTCACAAGTGCTGTGACCCTGCCACTCTTGGAATGCGGCATAGGGTCCCTGCCAGTGAGTTGTGATATTCTTTTGGAATTGGCCCCAATGTCCTTAGTTGAATGGAGTATCTTGCGATTCCTGGTATCCCTAGAAGTGATGCTGGCTATTATGTCAGAGCATAGCAAAGGTATTTACAGTAAGTCCTTTCCATGTATGAGGATAGTCATCACGGTGGTTGAATCGATGAGATTCTTGTTGTGCTTCCAATAGTGACAGAGAAGCTATTCCTAATGTCCAGGTTAATGGGATTTACAGAATGATTGTGAAGAGTTGATTGGGCAATATAAAACTGTACGATGGTGCAAGACTCTATTTGGCATGTTAGCTAAGGGATGTTTGCTGATGGAATATATCTCCAGAGTAGTGAATGAGTGGTCCAGTAAGTAGCAGACAGGTACTGTTAGAATGGCCAAAGTAGGAGCATGAGATGTATCTGAAGGAGAGCAGATAACTGGGTAGGAGTACTGATGGAGATAAGGAACAAGGCCCAAAAAAGCAACTGCAAACAGTATAAAGCCCCAAGCCTGCAAGGTGAAGATAAAGGGCAGCCATTTCAAATAGGAAGGAAGTACAGAGTGAATTCTGACAGACCGAAGAAATAATCCAGAGAAAGCCACAGTCCAGGCGAAGCCAGATGACAGCCAGAGTTGGAATGTAGAGGACCAGTCAGCTCCACAGTAAATGGCAGTAAAGTGCAAGAAGGCAGAAGCAAGACATCATTTGATGATCCACGGAAGGCAAAGAAGCCAAGTCAATCACCATGAGCAACAGGAGTCCTACAGCAGATGAAGGCTAGAAACGACTAGAAAAAATGATTAATAGGCTGAATTCTAATAGCTCAGTTGGTCAAGAGCCAAAGCATGAACTGCTGAGATCCAGGATTCAAATCCCAGGGAGAGTTACACTTTTCCTTTCATTTCTATGATTGGATAAGAGAAAATGAGGGAAGGCATTGGAGCGATGAAGGATGAGGTCCCAAATCTGAAAGGAAAACAAGTTCATACAGCAGCCAGACCTGGACCTGCAGCAAACAAATCCATGAGGAAGGCAATCAGGAGTGAGAGGGACATAACAAGCCAGCAGGATCCATATAATGAGGTAAAGGAGGCCAAAGGGGCTATTGATGAAGGTCCATGTAACAGATTGATGGCAAGTGAAGTCATTCAAAGCAGAAGGGTCAAGAGATTGAAGGGAAGTGGCAGATTGGCAGGATGGAGGCAGATAAGTCGATGAGGTCCAAGGTCCACTGGAGGAAGCCACAGGTGAAGCTTGGTGGTGGAAGGCAGTTGGAGTGGATAGGCCCCATTCCTGAAGGGAAGGGGTGACCAGAAAAGTCATGTTCCTGGAGGAAAGTAGGATCCGGGCAATAGGCAGAGGATGCATGAGTTGGAGCAGTAGATTATAGACCCAGGTGCCTGACAGGGACAGCAGAGATGGATGATGGAGACATAAAGCAGCATAAGTAGAATGATGAGGGTACATAGTGTGGAAGAGTTTCATTCCTGAAGGGAAGTGGCAACTGGCAGGACGTAGAGGAGGTATGGTAAAAGATCGTAGACTGGAGACATAGCTCCCATCCCTGGTAGTCAGGGTTGGCTAAACTGCACTCTACGCTGTCCAGCAGAGTTTGGGATGGAGAATGTTGAGTTGGTAAATAGGTTGAAGTTCCATTCCCAAAAGGAAGTAGCAACTGGTATGTGGCAGAGAAGGTATGATACAGTCTGTAGATTGTGAACATGGCTCCCATCCCTGGTAGTCGGTGTGAGCTAACCTTCACTCAATGCTGTGCAGCACAGTTAGGGAAAGAGAATGTCAGATTGGTAAGTTGCAGAAGGTAGTGAATGTAATGGAATCCCATCCCCAGTAGACAGGGGAAGCCTACCTTCACTCAGCACCTCAGAAGGCGCGAGTTAGTGATGGAGTCTGGATTACCACTGGTATGGGCTAGCAGAAAGTGCAGAAAGCTGCTGTAGATGGAAGGTAAGAGAGGAACAGCAGTGCAGACAAAATAATAAATGATACACAGACACATTAGGATGCACAAAGTAAATATGGGTTAGAAGACACACAACAGGAATAACTGCTACAAGTAAGTGGCTGGCTGAGGAAGCAATGACAACAGGAAGCAGGGGAAGACCCTTCCATAAACAAATGCAGAGAAGAGTACTGCTGGAGCATAGGTGACTAAAGGTCATAGGTAGAGGTGGTGGCAATGTGGGAGCAATCCCAGGGATGGTAGAAAGTGAGTACTCCTCCCTTCCCCTCCCCCCTAGCAGCATCCTGGAGAACAGAATTTGTAGCACAAGGCAACCTGTACTGTGCAGGAAACCAGCAGCAGCTGACCAGTTGAGACGGCAGGGCCACATGAGGGATGACAGGGGTGTAAATGTGGTCCAACAGAGCAATCAGCAAGGCAACATGACTAGAGGAGGAGTCAGCAATCAGACAAGTTGGGTTCTGGGGAAATGGTACAGTGCAAGAGAGTTGCTTCTTTCTGCCTCCAATAAATATAGGAACAGAAAAAGGACATGACAACAAAAAGGGGGAACTCCCAATGATAGTATAGACACTTGTACTGTATGTGCTTGGGATTGGGCCTGTCCACTCTTTGATCTTCCTCAGAGGAAAAGATGGTGGGGAGTAGAGTGGAAAGAAAGGATGCAGTGGGGGGGGAGCAATTCTGGGTAGTTTCAAGGGCCAATAGGAGACAGGAAAAGTAAAAATAAAAAACACATTTTTATAAATGCTCACCTGCTGTACAATGTGTTGATGTAATTGGATGTTGCTTTCTATCAACTACCTTTTTCTTAACTAAATAGAAAAACATCTATCCTTGCAATGATTTCAAACATGCCTTATTTGAAACCCTTCTCTGCACTCATGAACTTTAAGAATCTCTATATACAGGTAGATATCATACAGAACTCTCCTACCAGAGCAGCACGAGTGGTTGTGCTGTGTAGAGAGTTTTCCTAAGTACCAGGATAGATGTAGTTTGAGAAGTTTATGGGCTCCAAAAAAATACATAGGCCCAGATATTCAAACTGCGCTCAAAAGTAGCGCAACAGCAGGAGCAAGAACAAACCAGTTGCGCAAATGCGCAACAGGTGCGATATTCAAACATGGAGCAGAGCAAATTGCGCAAGCAACCAGCGTCTCAATATCGCACATACTGCGCCATGGCGCAACCAGGTAGCAGAGGCTGAGCCAAAATGCTGCGCTATGGCTACAACCATGGAAGCTCTGCTGAGCAGTGCAGAGCTGCCATAGCGCAAGCACAGCCCCCCAGAGCAATGGAACTGCACATCCAGGGAGGCAGGCTGGGGCCCACCGCCAGCCATGCCACACATGGGCACAGGAACTCACTGCAGAACCCACACCACACTGGCACACCCCAAGCACAGCATCACTGGGGGTGGGACGGATGATCCACGTGCCCATGGGGACAAGCCAACTAAAGCATAGCAGAGCCATGACACCCCAGCACAACCACTGGCAGGCAGAGAGTGCCACACCCCGGGGGTTGACAACCACAGTGCACATCAGTCCCCCCCGTACGCACAGCACAGCGTGCACCATGCCCCCAAGACACCGCTCATGTGCAGTGACAGGCACTGCAGGAAACACCATGCCCCCCCGTGCCACACGGCAACCCCATGCTGCAGAGAAGCAGACCAGCCAGACCCACCCTGTGCACCCAGCAGTGGGTGGCAGCAGATGGCAAGAGCAACAGAAAGGCAATGCTATGCTGGTGATACTTCCCCATGGACACACACACACACACACACACATATACCCAGGACCATAGTAGCCCAGATGGCATGTACACCCCTGCAACGGAGCACCCAGAGCCAGTTGCAAAGCAGACACCAACACAGCAGTTGTACCAAAATAGAAATGTATATTGAAATAAAAACAGTGAACAATAAAGTTATAACTATGTACAAGTTGGGGGACGGGTAAAAGGCAGGGGTGTTCAAGGGGAGGGAAAAAACTTGGAGAGGGAAGGCAGGGTGAAAGGGATGGGTGAAGGTCAAATGAAAGGTGGCTACGGCCCAGCAGGCTCCTGCTCCTCCCTTGCTGTCGTCCTCCCATGTCTGCGCCCGCCATTCCCTGGTGCTGTAGGGCTTGCAGGAGCTCCCGCCTTCGACCACAACCTGGGTCAGGCGCCGGACATCATGCGCCATGCGCCTGAAGCACACCGAGGCTCAGGAAAATGGGAACACAGTCAATGGCTGAGACTGACCACAACCCTGAACACCACCCAACCTGCAACCCATCTAACCCAATGTGCTGCACATGTGATGGCATGCACCCACCCACAGTGAACATGCACATGGCCATCACAAACAGGCGGCACCAGCCATGCACCACCGCCCACACACACTGCCCATGTCAATCACAGTACAAACTAGGCTGTCATGTGATGTTGCAGCGTAGTGCGATGCCAGTTACACAGCTATGTGCCCAGTGCATGCCTGGACCACCTGTGATGCATACACAGACGTGTCGTGATGCTGCACTGTGATGCAGGTCACCTGTGTCACGCCTACATACATGGATACATAGACAGTGTCAGCAGATAAGGGCCTATGGGACACCCAGTCTGGCCATTTGGCCTTGTACGATCACTCTCTTGTCCTATAAGTCCGTTCCCCCTCACCCCTGACCTCCAGAAGTCTCTCATGGCGAACCCACACATACAGATATCCCGTGACCAAGTCAGCCCCCACCACATCCTCTTGCAGGGTGTTCCACTCGTCCACCACCCATTATGTGAAGAAACACTTTCGCATGTTCCTCTTAAACGAGCCCTCCAACTGCATCCCATGCCCTCTGTCCTGGAACATCCTTTACACTGACAAATATTGTTTCCTGCACTCTGTTCCCCCTGTACAATACTTGTATGTCCCCATCATATCCCCACACCTCCTTCCTCCAGGGAGTACATGTTCAGTTCCGTCAACCGGTCTGCATAGGACTTGTGATGCAATCCATGCACCATCCATGTCGCCCTCCTGTGAACGCTCTCCACCCAGTCCCTGTCCATACGCAGGTATGTTTCGGAATTGTACACTGTACTCCAGTGTGGGGACTCACTAGTGTTTCATCTAGTGGAACTACGACCTCCCATTTGGTTGTGTCCATCATGGTTGGTGGTCCTGCCCCCCCAACATGCAATAGCATCCATGATGTAATGATACTCACACTCCTCCAGCAGCTCGGTCTGCCGCTGCTGCTGCTGCTGCTGCTGTTGCTGCTGCTGATGCTGCTGCTGTTGCCCGACGGCCTGTGGCACTGGGGCCCTGGCATGGCCCACATCAGCCTCGTCCGGCGCCCTCACCATCCGGCCTGTGGGAGACATATGGTGAGACAAACATCAGTGTGACTCAAAAGCAGAGTGCCCCCTGCCCCAGTAAGACTGCCTGCCCACACAGCCATAACCATCCATCGCACAGCTGCACACTGACACACGATGCACAGCCACCCAGGCACACACACCCCTACAGAGAATATAGGTGAATAGATGGTACACTCACATGGCCTAGGCACCAGGCCCGCCTGGCACGGGAACGCAGCCACGTTAACAGTTCCAGGTCCCTCCGGCAGAGATCACTGTACCGGTGCCGGCACTGCTTCGCAGACCGGCCCCGGCCAGTGACCCCCACCAGGTCAGTGGCCACTTGCTGCCACACATGGGTCCTAGGTCCAGTGAGGGGGGCCTCACCATATAGTCCTCATGGTGGGCTCCACTAGGGCCACCAGGTTGGCCACTTCGCTGGGCTCCAGGACACCGCCTCCTCAAAGGCCATGGCCCCAACTTTACAGCAGGCAATATGGCCAGCTGCGCTGTGACCGCGATGGAGTTGTTGTGCAATAGACCAGCACAGGCTCCAATTGCGCTGTTCGCATAGCGCTGTTACTTTACATGGCGCTTGTAACCAGACAGCGCATTAGGACGTGACATGGCATGCCCACAGCGCCAGGGGTCAGCGGGCATACATAAGGTCACGGGTAATGGACGCAGCGGCTACGACAGCGCCATAGGATGTATAGGCATCCTGCACGACTGCTAAGCAGAGCACCAGTGCCACAGTGGACTATCATGCAGAAGTGCCACAGCGCCATATAGTGCCCAGTGCTGTAGCGCCACTGGCACAATGGTGCGTATGGCCAGAATCACCCTGTCGCTCAGCAGGTCTGCAGCGCTGATCGGCTTATCGCGTAACCTGTCTGGGCATGCGCAATGCGAGTACGCACAGCCAGAAGCTTGTCGCCATCGGCTCGGCGGACCTTCCCTATTGCGCTAAGCGCCGTCACGCGATATTCGGCCGACATATGCAAATCAGTCGATCAGCCATGCAAAGGCGCTTAGTGGCGCGATTAGCATGTCATTAAAGTTCGCCACACCTCATTTGCATGTGTTGCGCTATAAAAAGTGCGACACTGGGTTGTGGCGCAGAATTTAGTTGTTGCAGCTGAAGAGGTGAGTTCCATGCTGTGTGATGCTCAGGACAATGCTCATGGGCAGGGGTGCTGGAGGATGTCACAGGTTGAGGGGCTGAGCATGATGAGGGCACTAGAAAGGGCAGAGGCACCCTTCCATCAGTATCTGCCATGCGGCGAGGAAAGGGGGCTTCGCCCCCCCCTGGCCTGCAGCTATGCTCATGGGGAAATGCTGTGGACTGCACAGTGACAGGTGTCCACTTCCACCCATACAGATCAGCATGAGTGATGAGAACCAGGCCGAGGCTGTGGACGGCGGGTGTAGGAGGAGGCCGAACTTCACCACAGCAGAGACCGAGGCCCTCTTCCAGGCCTACCTGGAGGATGAGCCGCTTTTGAGTGGGCGGAGGGGCACCCCTCAGCAGCGTGCAGCTGCATGGGAGGGGGTAGCTCTGGCCGTCAACCTGCACGGAAGCCACCAGCGCTCCATGCAGGAATGCCGCAAGAAGATGGGGACTGACCGCAGGAGGCTGAAGGAGAAGGTGGCAGCCTTCAGGGGGGCATGTGCTGCCACTGGTGGGGGACCACCAGTGGTGTTGCAGCTGACCCCGACCGAGGAGACACTGGTTGCGGCCATGCAGCCGAGTGCCATTGCGGGTGTTCCTGGCAGAGGATTCCAGACAGGTTGAAGCCCATCACTGCACGGTATGTCATGGTGATGTTGTGGGGGGGGGCTGTTGTTCACATGCACTCACATGTACTCTCTTTCTGTTTCAGATCCTGTTTGTCTGCAGGAGACGGTGGTGGTGGGTGCTGACAGTGAGGCAGACCTGCTGGACCAGGAGGAGGGACCTTCCACCTCCGCCAGCAGCCTGCACGCATCGCAGCAGCAGGCCGGGCTGGGCCGACAACTCCGCCCGGCAGTGATACGGGTGCAGGGGTGCACAGCCTGTGTCACAGCAGTTTGGCATGCAGGTGTGCCAAGCATGCTGTGCCTATGGCAGTGCACGCACCGGCACTATTGATGATGGCAGGCCTGCAATGGCCAGTGAGAGGTGTGTGTCCCACGAGGGACACATGGCAGGCCAGCATGTGCCCTGGGCCGTCCAGCTCCACACCTGTGTACCAGCATGCTGGTACAGTCACAGCTGGGCCTGTCAGCACCGGTGGGGCAGCATCGGTGGCTGAGCAGGTGTCTGGCACTGTTGACAGCACAGGGGTGGAACAGGTGGTCCTGGGGGCTCACCAGTTGGAGGGGCGGCAGCAGCAGTTGCACACCAGGCCTGGGGGGACAGCGTCAGGCAGTGGCACTTGTCCACCGCCCTTAGATCAGCCCATACCTGGTCCTGGCGAACAGCGGCCACCCTCAAGGGGTGCTGTGCACCAGGACCATCCACACCCTGGGGGTCACGATGCCATTGGGGCACAGTACCCTTTGGACACGCACACCCGCCTGCTGCAGGAGTCGGTACAGCTGCAGGGGTGGGTTGCAAGGTCTGTGGAGGCACTGACTGTGTCCATGGAGCGGCATAGCAGGGAGTGTGCTCGGACTGGGCCGAGATGGTCCATATGCGGATGGATGTGACCGCTGCCACTCGACAGGCTGACCCAGGCAGTGGTCTCTGTGGTGACTGCATTGACCACACTGTCTGGTGACCTGTACCACGCACCCACACAGTCGCACTCCACTCCCCGTTCCCGGCGTTATGCGACACCAGGCCTGTCGACGCCGGGTTCTGCTGTGGGCATCCCGAGCACCCCTGGTGCAAGTTTCTTTCGCGGGATGCAGACCCCTGTGCGGGCAAGGTCACGGTCATGCACTGGGACCCCTGGTGGTGCAGTAGTGCCACCCGATGTGGCCCCTGCGCAGCCTGCCAGTGCTGCTAGGCCACGGCAGGGCCACCCACGCATCCGTGGTGGCCGTGGGACAGTGCTCCCTGACTGAGCTGTCTCCCAATGCAGGCCCTGTCTGGTGCTGCCCTGTGTGCAATGTGTGTCATGGTGGGCAGTGCACTGCTGGGTGCTCTGCTCACCAAACTGACACACGGACCACCTGCACACTCTCCCAACTGCTGTCCACAGGTGCGTGTGGATGATGATGCCTGCATTGCACTGTACACCAAGGTGCAAGGTTGCCCAGGTCCTGACACACGTACGTGGACAGTCCATGTGGTGAGGGTGGTTGGTGGTGCTGTGTGATAGCGTGTAATTTCCGCAGTGCTGTGCTGCTGCCCCTGTATGCTGCCTGGTGTGTGTGTGTGTGTTCATTTGAGTGCTCACCCCTCTCTGATGATGTGTTGGTATGCCTAGACCCTTCAACTCCCCTGACCTTCATGCACAGTGTGTTCCCCTGTGTGCCTGTGGTTTGCGCATAGACAGTGTTGCCTGCACATGTCCCCTTGACTTACCTGTGTTGGGTGTAGTGCTCTTCTGCAATGGTGTCCCGGTGCAGCTGGGCCTGCCGTGTCAGTCGGGGGTCCCTCCGTCCTAGGGGAGGTGGCTCATCACCCATATCACCGGTGCCACTGGCGTCCCTATCGCTGTCCCCCTCTTGGACCTGTACGGCTATCCCATGGTCTCTGGCCATGTTGTGCAGGATGCAACAGGCCAGGAATATCCACGGGCCTTTTGGGGGCTGTACTGTAGGGACTCCGCCCGGTGTCCAGGCATCGGAAGCATGCCTTGAGTATCCCGAACACCCGCTCTATGATGTTCCGTGTTGCGGCAGTGCCTCATTGAAACCGGCTGCGCTGGGGTCGGGGCACCGGTCATGGTGAGCAGCCAGGGACGGAGTGGGTATCCACAGTCACCTGTGTGATAGTGGAGATCAGTGTTAGGTCAGGTCCATATTGCCCATATCCTTGTGTGCCACTACTACCATGGCACCTGTGTCATTCCCACCCTTGCACAGAGTTTGCATTCCATACATGTGTACTCACCCACTAGATGACCCGTGGGGATGTTCCCACTCTCAAATCGATGGCACAGTGCAGATTGGTGCCATATGAAGGCATCATGTGCTCCACCAGGGTGTGTGGCACAGACATTGATGATGCGCCCAGTGGCATCACACACCACCTGGCAGTTGACACTGGAAAAGCCCTTTCGGTTCCGATATGCTTGCAGCCCGTCGGGGGCCAGGTGGCGTCGAATGGCCACATGGGTGCAGTCTATGGCACCCAGCACGCCAGGCATTTGTGCTACCCTGTGGAACTCCTGCATGTTTGCTGTGCGCCTGCCGCGGTGCTGGGGAAATGGATGTACTCCGCGGCATGAGGCAGCAGTGCGCTGAGGAATTGGGTGAGGATGCGTGACGTGGCCGACTGCGTAATGCCTGTGGTGTCCCCTGTCGGCCTCTGGAAGGTGCCCGTGGCGAGCAGGCACATGCAGGCTGTCACCTTGGTCTCCACGGACAGAGCATGACTCCGTCGTGAGGGTGCCTGCATCACATCACTGCACAGCTCACTGAGCTGTCTCAGTATTGCCCTGTTCAGGCGGTACCGGGCCACAATCTCGACATCGCTGTACAGCTCGTAGCTGATGCGGGCCCAATACCGCCTGTTGGGGCCGTACCACCGACGGGCCCCTCCACGGCCACGTCCCCCTGCAGCATGCTGTCTCACCCCCCTCATTACAGCTTCCATGTGGAAGCTGACACTGTCCATCTCCCTGGCTCCTGCCCCCCCAGCTGCTGTTCCTGTGTTACCCCCACTGCCCCCACTGCTGCTTCCACTGCACCGGGCACCCCCCACTGGCCTCTCTGTCCTCCAGGACCCACTGTCCCTCTCTGCCCTTCCTGCTCCTGTCTCTCTGTCTCTCTCTCTCTCTCTCTCTGTCTCTCTCCCCCGGTTTGCGGCCTGCTAGAGTTCTTGCGCCGCTCCCTTGAGCCTTTTTATTTTGGCTCACATCCGGTACAGCGCATCCTCCGGCTGAGCCACTCTTGCGCATTGCGCAAGTGTTCAAATATCGCATTGCGCACTTTATGCATGGACCCGCCCCCTTCGGTTGCGCATGCCTTCATTTCCATTGCGCTGTGGCTCAGGCGTGTTTTGATCGCGCAACTGGCCCTTCTCAATATCGCAGAATGGCGCATTTTTGGGTTTGGCATCACAGAACCCCTGTTGCTGCGTATGGCGCTAACCTTTTGAATATCTGGTCCATAGGCTTTATTGTGGTTAGACTAACATGATGGGCATACTATATTTCATTTTCTATTAAGAAAAATAAATCAGACAGAAAATAACCAGCTACTGTATATCAGTGAATTCAACAAAAGGAAGCGATCAGAAAATTTATTTTAAACTAGGAACAATTTAAGGTTGGAGTAAGGGAAGATAGTTTTCCTTTAATAATTTGCTGCCTAACTCTGCATCACTTCTGAACTCAACCAAACTACTCTTCAGCTTCCTCTTGCTAACATCAGCCAGGATGGGCCAGGCAGAAAATGTTACTGCTGAATCTAATTTCCACAGCTTCAATTTCTCCCCAGCAGGAGTCAAGACAGCAGTAGGGAGGAAGCAGCATATAGTGGTGCTAGACAGGATGCAATGCAATACTGTGGCATTTTTCAACATGGCAACAGCAAGAAACAAGACAATTTCAGTGGCAGCTAATCTCTTTTCCCATGTAGTAACTTGATACACTGTTTTGCAGCTTGGTAGGCTCCATATTACTTATGCTCAGTAGAAGAGTCAGGACTGGCATTTCATGGTTATTATCAGGACACAGTGTGCTGATTCTTGCCTTCTAGACCATTTTACACCCCCAAAACCGGAGACTGGAACCAGTGCGGGGACTGTACTCTGGGCCCAGTGGTGCAATACATCCATTACCTCTGGTAGTAGGAGCTGTGGCAAGCAAAACGATGTTGCCATATGCCCACAAATTCAAATTTATCCCCATTGACATGAGGATAACCTGAGTTTCTGAGATGCAACATAAAACATATCCCCACTGGTACAGAGACATTTTGGGATTATTTCTAAACTTTCCGGGGCATGGGTAAAATATCTTTTTAATTAACTGTTCGCTTATTTTTTGCTTGCATTACAATACAGTTGTTTTAAAAACATATTTAGATATATTAGATAATGCTTACAGATTACTTTTATCCAAATCTCTTGACGCTGCCTCAGAAATGTACTCCTGTATTAATGAACAGTATTTAATGTGCTGCTGTTGCAATGTGCAAGAAAAGCTTGCTGCTTTTTTATGTTGTATTCTGTTCTATGATTGGATTGAATAAAGAAGTTTAAAACAAAAATGATGTTTGAGATTACAAATAAGATTTTCACTAGGAAGTAGAGTGCATTATGTTTACGACATCTTTTAGGATTGTAAGAGTGAGTTTATGAGTTCTTTGGGTGAGGGAACCGTCAAACATAGCTGAGCAGTTGTGGCACATAAAGAACATGAAAAGAAACTCTTATAACCTATTGAGAGTTAGAAACTACATGTCGATTTTAATACAGATTGCAGTGCTATATGATGACCATTTTTTTGCTGAATGTACCTTTGCTTTAATAGTCACGTGTTCAAAACACCCCTAGGTGGCAGAACACACTGGTTGTGCATAAAGTTGTTCATCCTGTATTTTTATAGTGTATAATATTATGTAACTTGTATGTAGCACCTCTTTTACTTTCAGAGCAAAACTGACTTGTGCAGTCTCTAGAGGTTTCAGAATGCTCTTGTGCCACAGAAGGATATAATCTCATTCCATGACCTTTGAACTGCGCTGCAACAGCATTTTAAATGAATGGAATTCTAGAACAATGGTCTACTACACACGAGTGTGAGAGAGAGAGAGAGACATTATATGTGTGTGTGTGTGTATATATATATATATATATATATATATATATAAAATGATAAAATGCAAGTGTATATTAGGGTTGAGGAAACACTTTAATGTCAAATCCCAATTTATGTACCTTAATAGCTTTGTCTCCTTTCTACCAATTTACATGAAATTTGGAAAGTACAGCCTTTGTACCAGGGTCTCTTGATACTGAAAATTTAATATAGATTGGGTGAGTGAGGGCCAAGTTACAGAGGTGCAAAAAAACATAAAAATTACTTTTTTTTTTTAATGTTGTACTTTTTTTGCCCCGTGATAACTGAGAAAAATATGAGGATTTGAATGCTGAAATGTTCAGGTTTGAGGGAGTTTTGCTTAGGGTGCATGCTTTTGTTGTCTTTATGTTCAACTGTTGAGTCATTCTTAAATTATTTAAGAGAAAATTCCATTTATGAGCATGCACACTTAAAAAAATCAGTGTTCTACAGATAACTGATTTTTTGTAAACACATGGGGCCAGATATTCAAAACTTTGCCCTGGGGCTAAATTAGCACTGCCCGGCGGGCAAACTGTGCCCAGAGCAAAAACATAGCTATATTCAAAATGAATAGCCCGGTGCAAAACCAGCTGAATATAGCAAGCGAAGGAAGCCGGGCAAACAGGCCCAGGAGTGCAGGGCAAACATTGCCCAGGATTAAGACAGCACTAAATATAGCAGAGAAGGCAGCACTGAATATAGCAATCAGACAGAGGGCAGTGCAAACACCCACAAAAACAAAAGTGTCACAGAGGTGTAAGCAGCTGTCCAGGAACACAGGAAAGCAGAAGAGCCCAGCCAGACACAACTACAGTACCAGTGAAAGGAATGGAATAACCTACAACCACAAGTGAAATCAGAACGCCACAGAACACTGTCAAATCCCAAGTCCACCCCAAAAAGACACAGGACACAGGAATGTCAACTTCAAAGAAGTATAATGTAAACTGTGAAAATCCAAAGTGCAAAGGCAACATGAACATATTTACAGAAAAAATCAAACACAGCAGAACACTGTTATGTACAAATGGGGTGCAAGAAAACCTAATGAAAGGGGAAAGGGCAGGCGAACAAAGGATTGAAAACAATGGGAAAACAACAGTAATAGTGCAAACAGTCAAATGTTAAATAAAGCAACAGAACAATGGGGTAAGAATGTGGTTGTGAGAGGGATGTGGAACTGCAAAGCAATGATGGAGAACAGGATGGCAGAAACAGGGCTAGGACACTGGGCCAGGGACAGGAAGCAGGATAAGGTACATAGAATGCAGGGGTTAGGTGCGGGCAGGTGCTGGCAGACGTCTTCTAATACAGCTGCAACACGCCTTGTTCCGATATGAGCACAGCCTGTTGTTCAATTAGGTGCGCTGTTGGCACACTATCCTCCTCAGAAGCTCCTCTGTTCCCTCACCTCCTCTGGACGGCTGGCCCACAGTGATGACCTACGTGGACCTACAGGAGAAAGGGGACCACATCAGGGCATGATAATGACACAAAGGCGCCATGTACCACCACACGGTGGACAACATGCCCAACAACCATGCCCATGTGCTAGTATGTAACAAACCACAACACACACTAACATGTGCCTGCAGGACAAGGCAGTATGTAACAGGCAGCATGCAACACCCCAGTGTACATCGATATGCATGGAAGTATGCTGAGAAACCCAACAACGTGGGAGGCCAGCCAGCACAGTGGTGTGCAGACTGTAACAGTGCAAACAGACAGCCACCTCCAGAGATGTGAATGACAAGTGGACACTGACTGATATGCACATGGATGACACATGGTGGAACATGCTGCCCACGGTCACACAGCTATGATACAAAATACAGATGACACCAACTGGAGAAATGCCACAGGCCCAACCACATATGTAACCACACATGCCTGTCATGTACACCCAACAGTGGCCCACCTCACTGCTGCCCTCCACAAGAACTGTAGACACCCAGCCAAACTGCCACCCATGATGCCATAATACAGCAGCTGTACAAATGATGACAGGAAACCCTGAACAGGTGGGTGGGTGACTGACATAATGTGCAACAGTGGCAAGTGACAGATAAAGACTCGACAATGACCACAGAGAACAATGACACTGGCATCAGAACAGTAGGGATTGCGGACAGGTAACCAAGCAGTACACAACCAGGGAAGTGCCAGCCACACCATTTGCTGCAACAGAAGGGTGAGGGCCCACAGTGGTGCCAAAATGGCACAGTGCCGTGACACCACCCATGCAAGAAGACACACACATGTGAAACACAGACACTGGGCATGGTCCACCAGTGGCACTGCAGCTGTGGGCCAAAGGCATGCACAGGACAGTGTCACCCTGGTGGTCAAGGCATGGCGAGGCACACACACACCTGTGGGAGCAGCATCTGCCATAGGGGCTGACAAACAGCACACCATGCTACCACAGAACAACTCCTGCAGCACACTCCAGATAACATGTGCACAAACAGTGTGCAGTACAGGGACAGAGGGGCAGCACTCTCTTAGGGACAATGGCCCACACATCAGAGCATGAGCCCACAGGCAGGGTGTAGCCAGACATTCACATGTTCTACATAATCCCAAACAGCTGCACTTCTCATAAATGCTGTACTCAGCAACCCCAAACAGTAAACCCTTCCAAAGGGTATGATGTCTGTCAGATAATTCCCCACTCTCTAATGAGGTTGTACATTCCTCAGGTGGGCCCCTCAGTTGAGTAAGTGGTTACCTTCTGAACTCTGAAAACGCTTTGCATTTAGTATCGTGTTCTTATTAAATGGGGTAGCTGGGACACTGTTGGTAAATGTGAGATGCAAACACAGAACTAGTGTATCCGAATGAAGTGGAATATTGATATAAGTGTGTCAACCTGGGCCTCCTCTATTGATGTTCCAGGTGGGCCCTGCATCATCTGTCCAGGTGGGCCCTTTGCACCCCAGTCCACCCTCTGTCCCACACAACAGCATTTAAAACAGGGCCACACCCCAGTGGCCTACAGTGACCCAAAACGTCTGGTGTACCTAGGAACAGTTGACAGACATGCAGTACACCAAAGTGTACACTATCGTGTACAGTGCGATGCTCATACACACTCTTGCTCAACTGCCTGCCCTGTAAAGCCAGACCCATAGTGGAAAAAGCATAACATTGCACAGTACTCACGCACAACACCACTATCACCGTCCGTGTTTCTCTGCTGCACGCTGTGCCAGTGGAGGCACCCGCGCCTGTCGGATGATGGCCCCTGTCTGGCTTGTGGCACGCCCTCCTGCCTGTGGTTTGTTGTCAGCGCCTGCAGTGAGAAGAGGGTACAGCATCGTGCGTACAATATCAGCCACCACGGTACGCTAAAGACCACCCTGTACCCCAGTGGTGCAGCACAACACACGCAGTGGCAGACGGTGCAGTGCACCACCAAAGCCATGCCAAGCATGACAGGGGTCCATGCACACTGTCTACCCCTATCCCACACAGTACACACATGGCTTCATGGACTCCATGAGCAACATGTGTAGCTCAGCAACACATAAGCACACCACGAACACACTGCCCCACCACCCATGCCAGCAGTTGTGCTACAGTCATCCCTTACCTGGCACAGGCACAGTCCCCCTCATGAACCATGGCCCTGCAGCATTCTAGCAGTGGTCGCTGCCTGCGCCTGAGGTCAGCATAACGATGCCGGCACTTTTCACCATCACGGATACCTGTGATGGCACTTAGTCTGCGGGCAATGGAACAGACCGTGTACGGGCAAGTCACCCTCCCGACAGGTCCAAATAGGCGGCGATGGTGCTTTTCAGAACTGCACGAGGTTGGCAGTCTCAACCTCATCCCACCGCCTGTCACGGCCCACCACTGCCCTTTGCCTAGCTCGCCCAGACATATATGTGCTGTGAAGGGGGCAATAGACTGAACAACAGTGCAACAACTGTGCATACACCCTGACACACAGTACTAACTGAAGTGCAGCGCCGCTGACGTATGCCGTAAGGCCAAGGCTAACAGGAAGTGATTGCAATGCGCAGACCCCTACCATCACCCTGGTCCGATATTGCACGCGCATGCGCAGCCGCTGGGCTGAAGCTGGTTAGCGCCGCTGAGTTGGTTAGCGAGCGCCAGTTGGTTAGCGAGCTGATGGACCGCGCTGCGACAAGGGTACATGAGCATGCATGCGCACATAGCGCGCGCTGTTCTCAAATAGCGCTACAAAGCAGCGCCGGGCTATTCAGAGCCATATTCAACGGTTGTATGCAAATGAGGGTACTGTGTATGTATGGGGCAAAACGGTGATTAGCGATAATTATTGCCATTTGCATGACTAACAGGCAGGATTGCCTGGTCAGCTATAAAGGCAAGCAGTGCACCACCAGTGTTGTATTGTGGAACTGCGGGGAATACAGCAGTGAACAACATGGAGAGACATGCAACAGGGGATGGGCAGCAACAGCCAGGTATGTATCAAGGGTGTGGATAGGTATATTCATTGTACACAGTTGTGTCCAGTTTGGTCGACCGCCTGTCACAAACCAATTATCAATCTAATCTGTGTATTTGGGTTAGTGTTGGCCACTGTGACTGTGTCATGCATGTATGATCTCTTTAGAGTGTAGGGGAATCATCTGACAATTGTTTGAAGGGGTGCAGTTTTGATGGGCGCGTACATTATGTAATGGGGGACGGTTGGAGACTGTGTACACTCCTGGTATGTATGACCACCGTGGGACAACATACATCCACTGCTTGTGCTCATCCCCCTGCAGTACAATGTGTCATGTGCCAATGTTTGCACATTTGTGTTCAGCACGCCAGGTGCACTGCTGCTGTACCATGACAGTGCACCGCCTTGTCTTCCTGCATGTGTGGAGTGATGGCCTCTGCCCCCACCCGGGAGTACACAATGTACCAGTAATGTGCGCTCCCATGCCACAAACAGTCATGGGGGTTCATGGCACATGTGTGCACACCACTCCAGACGCAGGACAGACAGTGGCAATGTGGGCATGTGCAACGTACAGGCACATGCAGCCATCTGATATGTCCATGTGGCCTGTAGCACTGAGGGGGTGATATCATGCTGTCCACTGTGTGATGCAGTGCGGCACCGACGCAGCCACTGACACCCGTCCACTTTTTATTATCCCATAGGTGTGCAGGCTCAACCGAGCGCATCCGTGCACCGAAATTCTCACAAGATGAGCTAAACACCCTGGCACATGAGGTAAAGGTGAGAGAACATGTGTTGCGCTGCACATAGGCCACCAATGCTACTGTGGGCAGGCTTGGGAGGAGGTGACTGCAGCGAATGCGCTGGTGGTCGGGAGATCGACTGAGGCAGTCCGAAGCGTTGGAATGACCTCCGGGCGTGAAAGGAGGAGGTGGCACAGCACCACAGAGACAGGACCAGAACTGGTGGTGGTCCAGGAACACCAGCAACGTGTGCAGGAGCCACATGGCGGTGGTGGCATCCACATTGCGGATGATGGCAGTTGCTGGTGTGCAGGTGGTGGTTGCAGACATCCCTTGCACTTCCAAGGCCAGGTCTGTATTCACATGTGCAACCCTGTATGTGGTGCAGGCAAGGGTGCATGGTCCTGCTTTTGGTGTCCTGCACAGGCTGCACTGTATCCTGCAGAAATGATGGCTGGCATGGTCAAGATCACTGGTGGGTGGGTGCATGTTGGCACAGGCTTGTGTGTGAGGTGGGTACCTGTCCTGAAGGCTGCATGGTGTGGTGGTGGTGGTAGGTGGTTGGTTTGCCAGTGTCCATGGATGGATGACTGACCCTGTCCCTATTCTCTCCTCAGCACTCTCGGACAGGCCTGCACCACCACAGCATGGGCCACAGATGTCTAGCCAGGTTCCTGAGGTTGTGGAGGAGTTTGAAGATGATCGCCAACAACATCTGGACATTGTGTATCTCAGGGGTCAGGGGCTCACTGCATGTTGGCATACCTAGGGACAGGGCATGCAACTGCCTTTGGGAGGAGAGGCACACCTCACCAGGGCTGTTAGGAGACAGTGGGCACCTGGATGTTGCCCAAACTGAGATATGGGTGGGGGAGAGGTACTCGCTGGTCACTGTCACCAGTGCAGATGACAGTGATGTCTCTACATATGCACATCAGCTGGACATTCCTGTGCCAGGGATGATGGGTGGGGTTGCTGAAGGCCATGGAACAGGTCTGGGTGCTTTGTAGGTGTCGGTAGTGTGGCTGAACACATGGTGGTGGGTGGTGTGGTGGTGTTGCAGGACAGCAAGGCGTGCATTTCCTGACAACTGCTGAGGTTCCAGTCCATATGGTGCCACTGCCCACTGCCACTCAGCGCAGCAGCCAGCTGTAGCAGTTGTGCAGTGCCACAGGCCACCGCCAGCTGCTGCTGTGGGTCCTGTGCCTCTGGTCCATGAGGCCATGGTGCCCGGCCATCCTGCAGGCTGCTGTCACATCACAGCAGGAGGCCCGTCTGGACCTGCATGCCATGCGGCGTGAGCTGCGGACACGAGCTGGGTCAGATACGGGAGGCAATAAGAGTGGGCTTTGCTCGTGCTGAGCAGCAGGCAGAGGACAGGTTTGGCCGCCTGGTGGGTGCCATAGACCGTGGCTTCTGGTTGACTGCTGCAGAGGTGGCATCGGTGGTGTCATGCAGGGTGTGCCTATTAGTCGGCAACATGGGTTTGTTGGCTCTGGTGCACATGGCAGAGGGGCACACAGGCAGGCACACCGGGGCGAGGGCTGCCACTGTTACCAGTTCAGAGCCATCACAAACTCCACCTGCAACCCAGCGCGCCTGCGGCTATCCATATCCCTATCTGCCTCCACCAACCCCCGGGGCACAGGAGGCCAACCGTGCTCGCCTCACCTTCCACTTCAGCTGTGTCCTCTGCACAGAGCACCCCAGTCCGTAACCCATGGTACAGGAGCACGCCGCACGCGTGGGTTGGCGGCCGCCGGTGATGCCCACAGACTGTCTGGCTGATTGGTGCTTCCTGTCATGCATGGGCAGCTCTGCACACACACACACACACACACACACACACACCACTCCCACCAACACAGTTGTCCCCCTTTCCCTCACAGCACACATTGCACCTCCCATCATGATTACACCGTTTGTGTGTATCCCCACCACATATGTGCTGCACAATCATGGAGTCACCACCACATGCACACACTATTTGTATTACACTGGGTTTGTTTGCTGTTGTGATTCTGGTTTTCACTGTAATGTTAGTCTGTGCACATTAAAATTGTTGCTCACTTGTACTCTTCTGGTTGTTGTGCAGTCTGTACTTACCCTCTGGTCTGTTGCAGTATCCTGATGATGTCGTCCGGTGCTGTATGGCCCTGCGTGCCATGCGAGGTCCCTCCTCTCCAGTTGCTCCACTATCCCCTGACCACTGGCTCTGGCTCACTGTCAGACTGTCCCTCAGGTTCAGGTGCCTGTATCCCACGGTTCATTGCCATGTTGTGCAGCATACAACAGGCTAGGAAGATAACATACCTTCTGAGGTGTATATTGTGGCACCACCTGATGTGTCAAGGCATCTAATCGCATCTTCAGGATGCCAAACACCCTCTATAATGTTTCTTGTTCTGGCATGTGCCTCATTGTAGAGCTCCTCCGCCACTGTGGCGGTCAGGACTAGTGTGTGAGCAGCCAGGGCCACAGGGGATAGGCACTGTCTCCTGTCAAAACATATAACTTGTTAGTGCTGTACTGTGGTCTGTCAGCTGCTGTCCTGCACCTGTCTGGCGCCTCCCACATCCTTCCCTGGCCTGCAATGCCTGCCCCATCCATGCTGTTTTTGTTTGCCTTGTGTGCTACAACTCACCGACTAGTTGTCCACTGGGTATTCTGCCCTCCTCAAAGGCCTGACACAGCTGAGACTGGTGCCAGATGAAGGCGTCGTGGGCACTGCCGGGGTACTGTGCATATACATTGGTGATGCGCCCCGCCGCATCGCACACCACCTGGCAGTTGATGGAGTGGTACCCCTTCCTGTTCACATACACATCACTGCCATCTCCAGGTGGTGCACGGATGGGGACATGGGTGCAGTCAATGGCACCCAGTACAGATGGTAGGTGCGCAACTCGATGGAACTGCTGCATTGTTTCACTGCGCTCTGCTGCTGTGCTGGGGAATACTATGAATTCCGAAGCATGTGGCAGGAGAGCCTCTAGGAACTGGGTCAGGATGCGTGAGGTGGCAGACTGTGTTACCCCAATGGTGTCCCCCGTTGGTCGTTGGAACGTCCCTGTGGCAAGGAAGCACATCGCTGCGGTCACCTTCTCCTCCACTGTCATGGCATGACTGCGTCTGGTGTTTGACTGCAGCTGCTCATGCAGGAGTTCGCAGAGCTGCCTCAACATTCCCCTGTTCATCCGGTACCGCCAGCGATGTGGTCATCAGGCAGGGTCTCAAGGACCCTGGGCGGCACAGCCTGTTTGCAGCATGCCTCCTGTGCTCGTTGCGGCCCATGTTGTGCCTGCTCCCTTTCCTCCACCTCCTCCTCCTCCACTACAGCTGCCATCAATGGCAGGATCACTGCTACTGGGACTGCACACATTCTAGCCTTCCTGTGCTGCTCCTCCTCCTCTGTGTTTTGCCCTGTGTTTAGGGCCGGCCTTTTATAGGCGGTAACTATGCGCCAGCTAAGGGCTGCGCTATGTATCTAGCGGTGCTGGACTTTGAATATCCCTTGCGCCGCCTCTGCGCACCCCGCCCATCCTTTTGCCCCTTGCATACATTACTGGTTAGCCCAGCGCTACTGCAGTTTGCCCGCGCTATTTGGCCTTTTGAATATGGCAGACCCGCGCTAATCCCGCGCTAAACCTGTGCAAATGGTTTTTGCCCAGCGCAAAGTTTTGAATATCTGGCCCATGGTGTCCTGTTGTCATATTTCATTATGTGTGTCATACCATATACTGAGGTGTGTTGTATAGCATTACACCTCAGTGTATAGTACGACACACTTTTTTATGTTTTCCCTAAAGTCCAGTGCCCGCCACCCTATGATTGCTATCCCTGATTTCATTCACGTTTCCCAGGTGTCCTGTGGCACCCCCCACCCTCTTGATGGCTGTCCCCATTTTGTTTCCCTTTTCTGTGGTGTCTAGTGCCCCCCTCTAATTGCTGTCCCTGGTTTTATTCCCCTTTCCCTGGTGTCTAGTGGTTCCTCCACTCCCTGATTGCTGTCCCAATTATATTCCCTTTTCCCCTAGTGTCTAGTGGCACCCCTCACCCTTCGATTGCTGTCCTCATTTTATTTCCCTTTTCCCTGCTGTCTAGTGGTACCCCCAGACTTTGATTGCTGTCCCCATTTTATATCTCTCTTCCCTGATGTCTAGTCACACACCCCCATCATCTGACTGCCAGACCCATTTAATTTCTCTTTTCAGTGGGGACTAGTGGCACCCCCACCCTCCAATTGCTTGCCTCATTTTATTTCCCTATTTCCTGGTGTCTAGTGGTACCCCTCACCCTTTGATCGCTGGCCCTGTTTTTTCTTTTCATTTCCCTGGTGTCTAGTGGCACCTTCCACCCTCAACTGTTTTATTCTTCCTGTAAAGGGAAAAAAAAACATCCTGCGGTATCTTTGTTTTCCTGAATAAAAAGGAAATTGTCACTTGTCATTGCTGCAGTTCCCCTACCCTCATCCTGACCCTCCCACTGAGAACCCTGAATACCACACCCTCTTACCCTATACTTATCAGCCGAGGTCAAACGCTGACATCCTCTGTGAACTGTGTCTACCCTCTTCAATGCCAAATTGTAAACTGAGGAATACAGGTTAAGTGCTGCTGTATAATGTATTTCAATGGCGTTTTTAACCTATGTTCATAACCTTGCCATTTTTAGGATTTTTTTCCACCAAATTTCCAATATGGCCTTTATTTGGACCACCATCTTATAAACACTGACAGTGTTATTTCATTAATCAGCCCCAGAAGGTGATTTTGCAGATGCAGCATGAAACCTCCTTTAGGCCCAATTAATGAAATCTCACTGACAGTCCTCATGAGGTGGGGTCACAAAAATGTTATGTTGAAAATCTGGTAAACAAATTCCTAGAAATGCCCAAGTTATATTGCCATTTTTCTGCACACATGCATAACTTTGGTAATTTTTAATATTTTGACCCTAAATCTTCAACGCAGCCATTTTTTCACAACACCTCATGAACAATACAACTGTCATTTTTCACATCGTGGCCGGTGGCATTTTCATACCTGTGGCACAAAATGGTGATTGTGCAGGGATATGAACATTTTCATTTACTGGGCTCATGAGATGGGATCATAGGAACACTATGGTGAAAGCTACAGATCAAAATATTAAAAAAACAATGCACTTAGTAAGTAACATTGTTTTCAGGCATGTCTGATACACCACTGGGGAAAACACTGCCTTACTGTCTCATGAGGTGAGTTCAGGTAAGAACTCAGTAAGCCAGTTTAATGGGATGAGGCTGATGGAGAAGGTACTACTGCTGCAGCACCAGCCACAGCCTGGGTAGAGATGGAGCAGTGTTTTGGCATAGATGCCACACCCTGTGGTGGGTCAGAGAACCTCACCCACAAGGTATCAATATGCATGCCAGGGCATGCTGAGTCCACACACTGGGTCAGGACTGTCTCCAATATTGTATTTATCTCATTTTGTGTGGGTCCCAAAGGGACCTTCATAAATAAGGATACAGTTCCACTATCAGAAAAAGCAGGGAATTAGTTGCAAAAAACTACATTAATGCATACATTAGGATTGCAGAATGCAAATCACACAAAGAAGGGAAATGAAAGCCATTAAGGATTTTTGAAAATCAGTGGTGGGGTCTTAGTTAAAATTGTCAGTCCTAATGCCCATCCCCTCTTCTGATCAGACAAGGTCAAATTTGATTTCTTCACTCAGGGCCTATTGTGCCCTGAATGAAGAAAGCTCCTACAAATTATGTTGTCCATACTGTATCACTATGAGGCACTAGACTGAAGCTGTATCTTGTGCTTTGGACAGGAGAAAACGGGCTGGGAGGAGGAGGTGGGCATTAGGGCAGACAACCCCAAGTAAGACCAGACCACTGATTTGCGAATACTCTAGAGACCCAAATCCCTAACGTTTTTCATTTCCCTTTATTGTGCGCTTTGCATTCTATGACCATAGAGTCTGCATTAATGTAGTTTTTTTGCAATGAATATTTATATTTATATACATTATAGTGCCACAATAGTGGCACTATAGATAGGGTTGAGTACTCACTTTGATGTTAAACCTCATATTTTGCACCTTAATAACTTTTCCACTATACATTGGATTTGCATAACATTTCGCATGCATGGTCTGGTACCATAGATCTCTGGATCTGGCAAGTTGCATTATGGTCAAATGTATGGTTGTGAAGCTGCAGAATGCCAAAAAATGCAAAAAAAAAAAAGATTTTTTGCACGTTTCTTTGCTTTCATCCACAGATCTCATGATTTGTCTGTTTGGTCTGAAAACTTCAGAGAAGATGCAGTCTGGGTCACTGATGTTTGTTTTGAAGATTTGGTTAAAAATATTAAACCATTCAATAGTTATTCAAAAAACAAATTTCCCATTGTAGTCAATGGGAAAAAAACATATGTGTCTCATGAAAGCTGCTGCCAGTACAATTTACTTTTGCAAATGTCCTTTTTACATTCTTGCTGCCGCTATCTTGTTTTCAGTTAGCAAGAGAAAAAAATGCCTGGCATTTAAATTTGGGACCTCCTAGGTAAACACTAACTGTTGGGTTTACCTTGTAGGGTTCTGAGGGTGCCAGCCCTTTCTTTTTAGGGGGACAAAACCCCCAAGAAATTGCATTTTTAAAAATTGTCACCTCAGTACTTTCACAAACTGTGAATGAAACAGCCACAACACTTTCATAAATGCGAACGTTTCATGACATTTTTTGCAAAACTCAATTTGCGAAAGTATTTTGTTCAAAAACTGCAAATCCTTGCCATCACCCTGCAACAGAACGGATGGTGCTTTTGGACTAAAATTTGCATGGTGGTAAGCCCTGGTCCCTCATATGTGCCTTTTGGTGATTTGCTGCCAAAACAGTCAATGGGCATAAAGTTACAGTGTTCCGAAGTTCAGATATTTTCCTTAGGATAACATTGCAGCGTCATTGATGTCTTTTTGGTGCTCCTGTCTCAAAACTGAAGTGAGATATGGAGTTTTCACTACCTGCAGCTTGTAGTTGATCTAATCTGTAGAAACAAGCTAGAAAATCATAGATTACACCAGCAGTGGAATTTTTTTCTCTACTTGCTACAGTTACGGAGATATTGGAAAATTAGTGCCACAAGGGTTCCAAGGGTACTTTTTTCAGTGCCCATATCTTGTAAACCATGCAAGATACAGATTAGGTTTACTTACATCACATTGAGTAGCCGCTGTCATGATTATAGCAACAAAGGATTTTTTTTTTTTACTAGCTGCTATGGTTGCTGAGATATTAGCAAATTGGTGTTATAAGGGTTCCTTGCCCTGTAGGGCTGCTCTGTGGCTCTGTAGTTATATGTAAGTAAGAGTGCAGGGCTGGAGGGCCCGCGCTCCCACATACGTATACCATCATGCAAAAAATTGGCAATATGAAGAGAGCGCAGGGCCTGGAGGGCCCACGCTGCCACTAACACATATAACTTACCAGTTACATTACACTATCTCATAAAGAAGGGATTTCCATGGCAAAAAACTCCATTAATGCATCAGTTAGGCTTCATGGCACAGTGACAAACACATGGAAATGTGGTTTGAGGGTTACCACCCCTACCACCCCCAACCCTCCACACACCAGCAGGCATTGGGGGGAAGTGTTGGGGTCATCGTGCCTAACTATCACCCCATCCTCCTATACCATACCACCTCAGCTAATTTACACATGGAATGGGGTGAGAGTTAGGCCAATGACCCCAATGCACACCCTGATGCCTGGTGGCATGTGGAGGGTAGGGTGGTGGCAGAGGGGTGGTAGGAGTGGTAATCCTAACACCACAATTCCATGCTTTTGTTGTTGTGCTATGAACCCAAACTGATGCATTAACAGAGATTCTTGCCATGAATGAATGAATATATATATATATATATATATTTATATATATATATAGACAGTATATATTCTTTGCAAAAACATCTTTAATGCATCAGTTAGGGTTGTTTCCACAGTGACAGAAGTGTGGAAATTCAGCATTAGGATTACCAACCCTAACACCCCCCACCCCACCCCCTCACTCTCCCCATAACAACAGGCATTGAGGTGTTCATTGTGACCATCAGCCTAACTATCACCCTAGTCCATTTGTGTGAGCTGAGGTGTTGTAGTATAGGAGATTGGAATGGGAGTAAAGCATGTTGACCCCAACAAACACCTCAACATCTGTTATTATGGGGAGGGTGGGAGGTAGGGTGGGGGGGTGTTAGGGTTGGTAACCCTAACATTGAATTTCTACACTTTTGTCACTGTGGAAACAACCCTAACTGATGCATTAATAAAGTTTTTGCAAAGAATTTCCTTACTTTTCCAGATTCATAGGGGCAGAACTGGATACTGAAAAAGGGATGGCTTACCTTCCTTAAGACAGGGTGGACAACCTTATCCAGGTAGCTGATTCCTTCAAACTGCATGTCTCCAGGCTAGCAAGGCACTTCCTACAGTTGTTAGACCACATGGCAGCCTCCACCGCAACTGTCCCAGGGGCTCGGTTCCAGATGAGGGACATTTAATTTCACTTAAGGGAATACTGGTCACAAAGAAAGGACCCTCTTTCAAAATTGGTTCCTGTCACAGTCAATATTCTCCAAGCCCTGCAGTGGTGGCAGGAGAGAAACACTCTCAAACAAGGAGTGCCCTTCCAGCAACAGATCCCCTCTCTAGTACTCATGACAGATGCATCCCTCCTAGGGTGGAGGGCACATCTGGGGACTACACTGCACATGGCATATGGGAAAAGCAATAATCTCTCCTACATATCAACCTTCTAGAATTCAGAGCAGTTCTTCTGTCGCTTAAGACATTTGCCAATCAGGTCAAAGGAATGGTGGTCCAGGTCAGAACAGACAACACAACCACCATGTACTACATAAACAAGCAAGGGGGAACAAGGTCAACTCCCCTCTGCACAAAGGCAATTACAATCTGGACCTTAGCATACTCCCTGAATGTGTCCCTCTCAGGTGTCCACCTTCCAGGCAAGGACAACATCTTGGCGGATGCCCTCAGCAGAATAAACCAAAACCACCATGAGTGGTCACTGAATAAACAGATCTTACAGACCATTTTCAGGAAATGGTGCACCCTAGAGGTGGATCTGTTTGCAGCTCCAGACAACCACCAGCTCCCACAATATTGCTGCAGGGCCCCCACCAAGGGCACAGTTCCTCTGGATGCACTTCTGCTGGATTGGAAAGGGAGGTTCCTGTATGCTTTTCCTCCTTTTCCTCTGTTACTGAAAGTACTAAACAAAATCAGGCTTCAGCCAGCCTCAGTGATCCTCATTGGTCCAGATTGGGCCAGACAGCCTTGGTACTCCATGCTCCTATCACTGTCAATATCCATGCCAATCAGTCTCCCCAGAAGGTACAACCTACTGTCATCCTCCCAGGACAGGATCATGTATCCCAACCTGCTATCTCTCAGACTCAAAGCATGGCTCTTGAAGGCTTAAAGCAAAGTGACTGGCCATGGCTATATGCCCTGTTGCTACTTCAAAGGAGAAGAGCAACAGTGGTGGCCAACATGACAGATTATTTATAGCTTCTTATTATGAGGAGTTGTGACTGGAGAATGCACATTGGCAGTGATTGCTTAATTGAATACTACCTATTGTCACAAACCCACTCAGAAGGTCAGGCCTTCTGCTCCCACAGTGCCAACCTCCGAGTGCAGTATTGTGAACAGGTAACAGAACAGGGTAACCCTCCTGTCTGCTTGTGGGTCTGAATCACCTTTAGTCTCAAGTTCTGGAGGTATTCAAACCATGAACCTTATGCTAGCATACCCAGATGTACAGGCTCAGATAATCTGTTCTTTGGGGTATGCCAGATATCTTTTCCCTAAGGTCACCTAACTAGGTATCCAAAATGAACCCTTAAAACTCTATAAAAGACCTTAAGTATATTCTTACCTTTTCCCAGTTTAGTACACCATCAAGCTCTGAACAGTTTTAGTCAGTCTTAACCATCTATACTTCACATGCAAAATAAATAACTTCGAAGAAACACCAGGCAGTCTCTTTAAAATAAGATGTTTACTTAAAAATGGATAAAAATATGCAAAATGTAAACACAGAACACTGTATCACAAAACATATAATCACTTAAAAAAAAACAAGGAAAAGTACAAACATTAACTCCCACCACAATACAATTAGATTTTTCTATGCTTATAGTTAGTTCTTGTTTCTAAGAGCCCACAAAGAAGATGTGTCTCAGTGGAAATACAGAATACAGTTTAAACTCTGTGTCTCCACCCCTTCTATAATGCCATCTAGCTCCTCCTCTTAGAATATAAAAATTATACAAAACAGGGTGTCCTATCAGGAGGTATATTAAATAAGGTGACATATGCAAAAACTAATTTCCCAAATTATAAGTCTGTCTTTAAATCAAGCCCTTCCTTTGATCTTCTGTGGTTTCTTGCTCCCAAGGACATGAAAGGTTTTAAACAACTGTGCCATATCTCACTTAGGTGCAAAAGCTTTGTAACACCAGCTAATATAACATGTCCTTCTTCTTAAGATGTCATAAACATTTATGATCACCATCCCTTGGAAGACTCATAGTCCCGTTTAATTTCCACTTCAAAGCAGCAACAGGCCATAAAATGCAATTTCTTGGAAGTTAATCACATTACAGAGATCTGCTTTTTAATATGTATCCTGTCATTTTAACTGAAACCGGGGGTGGGGAGTGGAAGATTCACCCATAGCCCAGCTGTCTTATGGAGACAATCACACATTGCATTTTTATATTACAAAATCATAGAACAATCATAACTAGCTGGCCAAGCATTACACCTATCTGCCCCTTGTACTGAATAACAAATATAACCCCCTTGTACTGAATAACATAATACAAATGCTTGAAGGAGTGAATAGGATCGGAGCGTATTGACATAGGAGTGATTTTACATGGGAGTGAACTGTCAGGATTGAGAAGTCAGGGAGTGAAAAATCAAGAGCAAAATGTCAAGTACTGTCTTAGTGCTGAACAATCCAGCCCACACTGGAAAGCTATTGAACTATATTACTGTACCACCCATGGAATTTTGGCCCAGGCTTTGACACATATTGTCTGGTCAAGGCTCCCTCCTGAATTGCAGGTTACTCTGATAGGTTGATTGGTGTGGATTCATGACCAGCTCTGTTGACTTTTTAACTACTCTGCCCAAAGGGATCCTTTGCAACTCCTCAGACTAAACTGTAATTTGAGGATTGCCAATAAACCTATCCCCTTATCTTTTTTATTGCAGGTTGATTTTCATAGCTTCTCTGAACTTATATCGGGGAACATATTATTTCTTTTGAAAAGTGTTATAGTTTATAATCCCTACGTGAATCTGCATTGTTTTCCTTTTTTCTACTTAAACATTCTATACAGGGATTTTTTTACCTGTGCCCATGGCATTTCTCAGATGGTTTGACTTACCTGAAGCTAGCTGAGCTGGTGACATCACCCCATACTATTTCTGCATTATGTAAAGCTCTGATGGGATGTTCTGGGGGTGGGGTCTTAGCTGACATGTGTTTAAGAGAGAGGCAGCATGGTGTCAGTGTTATTTCTGACTATTCTAAAGACACATGTTAACAATACATTTTAGTTGACATGAGGGTCCACATAGTATTATTGTTTATGGTAATGTCTCTCATTAGTGTCAGCGTGACTCAGTTGGTAGCACATCTGCCTCTGGATCAGAAAGTTGTAGGTTCTCATCTCACTCCAGGATTGGAATCATATCTCAACACTGGCAACTTAGTGCAGTGTTTGGTGGGTGCTGTACTGTTGGCATGTGCCATCCTTCAGATGAGATTTTAAACTGAAGTCCCTTCTACCCATCCTGGTGCTGACCTGGTGGGTGCTCAAGTAGAAGTAAAAGAACCCAGGGCATTCTTCACAAAGAGTAGAGGGTAGTGCTGTGCGGAATACAGAATTCCTCCAGTGGAACTAATGTAGAATGACCATTCCATGGATGGAATTTCCACTGGAATTTCACTTGTTCACCTGCAGAATTCCACCTATTGAGATCCACAGAATAATATTCCGCAGAACAGTATTTGTTCTGTGGAAAATTATTCTGCAACAATTTCCATGGAATATATTGAGATCTGCAGAATAATATTCCACAGAACAGTGATTTTATTCTGTGGAAAATCATTCTGCAACTATTTTATGCTGCAGAATTCTGCCATTCTGTTTCCAGTGGAATTTGGTGGAATTTCGGCAGAATTTTGAATAGTCCACGTAATTTTGTTCCACCAGAATTTGAAAATTCTGCACAGCACTTGTACGGGGGCCATTCCCATTGTCCTGGCCAATATTCCCATTCCCATAAAACTGATTCATGCAATTGTCCAGGTTGTGTGTGGGTGCTGATATGTGATATAGCTGCCACTATACATTCAGTCACTTCACTACCATTCTACCATTGCTTGTAAAGCACTTTGGGATACATTATGTATGAAATGTGCTACATAAATGTTGATTCTTCTTCTTCTTCTTTATTGGGAGAAAGAGTTTCCTGACTTTTTCACATTTTTAGGTCTATGTCCCCTTGGGAGATGATATATATATATATAAAATTGGATAAATTAAGATAAATGCAGTATAATATATTACTGTATGTCATGCCTACTGCAGTATATGCTGCAGTGTTTGTTTGCATTTGGGAAGCTGGATACCCCTATCTGTGGGAAATGTCACATCCAAGAGGGTACTTTCAAGTATTTATATGGGATTGCCCTTTCATACAAGGGTTTCAGAATGCTACTAAGTCATATCTCAACCCCCTTCACCCCCTCTCAGGACTTCAGGGTGGGTTTATTCCCGAATTATGCCTTTTGGGGATAGGTATCATTCAATTGTAAGGTCCCCAAATATATTATATGGCTCTTATTTCAGCAGTAGCCAAACTAGTTATCCTGAGACATTGGAAAGATAGTCAACCACCTTCTTTTAAGGAATGGCATGCACAAATGTTGACTATTTTAATGATGAAAAAGTCCTTAGCTAGTTTAAAACATAATTTAGTATCTTATAAAAAGAGATTGGAGAAGCTAGATATTCTCCTTCAGATAGCTTAGGAGAAATAATATTGTTTATTTTTCCTGTTTGAAGGCTCCTTTAGTATTTGTTGCCACATTGTAGTTATGTTTGAGTAGTGTTATTTCTGACTGTTCTAAAGACACATGTAACAGCATGTTTTAGTTGATGTGAGGGGCCACATAGTATTATTGTTTATGGTAATGTCTCTCATCTCTGTACAAATTCTGAAGTGTCTTAGCTTGTTGTTGGTTGTGTACAGTAAGAGATGTTTGTATACGCCCTGTTTATCTTACGGTGTGTATGATATTATTTGTCTTTGTTATGATGTACATTGTGTTATATAAACTTTAATAAAATATATTCAGTTAGAAAACAAGAACTGATTTGCAACAGTTGTACTCATTGCAGACTGTGTCACACCACCACAAACACATTTTGCACATTATTTCTTGCAGTGTACTACCTGGCACTGAATATAGTGGCTGCTCAACTCTTACTGTATTTTACTCTTGCTACTACTTGCATTGTCTGCCTTCCCCTCCCCTTCCCCCAATAACAGATCTGGAAACAAGATGCTACCAGCTTAGTATGTCTTTACTGGTAAACATTTTGAAATAAATAATAAATTCCTACCAGTGGTATGCAAGCACCATCTTACATGAGTAAGCTATAATAATTAATCTTCATTGTCGTCCTCAAGACTTGCCACCCCCATTTGTAGTTTGTTTTACCCTGTACCAGTTATTCAACTGGGAATCACAGGGATTTGGCAAATTGTTGAAGCAGAACCAACGTTTCAGGCTCCAATCCAAATAAAAAGTGACGGTGGGTCTGATCCACATCTCTCACCCTTAAAGAAGAACTTTCATCACATATCAAGCAGTGACCATTGCACAAATGAGTGCTTTGGTACCCTGATCCCCCCTACAGGCACAGAGTTTATAGAAAAGTGTTAATACCTGAAACCTCATAAAATGTGAAAAAGGCTCTCGTAGCAGACAGCATATTGTAACATCCTGGTACTCACCCCCGAAATCGCACTGCTAACAGCGCAATATGATGGTGCATCACTGCCCCTTCCTGTATGGTGCCCTTATGTATGGAGATTTAACCTGTGCCAGTACAGTAGTAGCCACAACAATGGTCAAATATTTCCAGATATTTTGTGACATTTCTAAAGAGTTCCTATCTGCTGTCCCTACTGGTTACATAGAGAAAGCAGGAGATTTCTCTGGAAATATTAGACATTTCAGTTGTTGGATGTGCCTGTACATAGATACATAGACAGTGTAGGCAGATAAGGGCCTATGGCCCACCCAGTCTGCCCATTAAAGTTTGTAAGTTCAGATTATGTTTTCCAGGAAGTCTGTTGCCCCTTACCCCTAATCTCCAGAATTCCTTTATGTCTATCCCATGCATTCTTAAATCCCGTGATTGTTTCAGCCCCCACCACTTCCTCTGGCAGGGTGTTCCGCTTGTCCACCACCCGTTCTGTGAAGAAATTCTTCCTCACGTTTCCTCTGAATTGTCCTCCCTCCAACTTCATCCCATGCCCTCTAGTCCTGGAACATCTTTTTCGCTTAAAAATAGTGCATTGCTGCACCCTGTTCCTCCCTGTAAGATACTTGTATGTCTCTATCATATCCCCTCTCTCCCTCCTCTCCTCCAGGGAGTACATGTTCATTGCCTTCAACCTGTTCTCATAGGACTTGTGATGCAATCCATGCACCATCTTTGTTGCCCTCCTCTGAACCTTCTCTATCCTGTCTATGTCCTCACGTAGGTAAGGTCTCCAGAACTGCACAGTGTACTCCAGGTGCGGCCTCACTAGTGTCTTGTATAGTGGAATTATGACCTCCCTTTCCTGCTGGTGATGCCCTGCCTATGCATCCCAGCATCCTATTTGCTTTACCTGCTGCCTTGTCACACTGTTTCCCTGCCTTGAGGTCATCAGAGATGATAACTCAAGATCCCTTTCCTGCTTGGTGCATGCTATATCCTCACCCCCAACTGATATATTGTGCCAGGTTTTGTGCCCCATATGCATTATCTTGCACTTCCTCGCATTGAATTTCAACTGCCAAACCCCTGACCATTCTTCAAGTTTCTGCAGGTCCCTTCTCATTCTGTCTACACCCTCTGTGTGTCTACTCTGTTACAGAGCTTTGTGTCATCAGCGAACAGTGAAATTCTGCCTTCTAGGTCCTGTGCAATGTCACTGATGAAGATATTGAATAGTTCGGTCCTAGCACTGATCCCTGTGGTAGCCCACTGGTCACTCTTCCCTCTGTGGAGTGACAGCCATTTACCACCACCCTCTGTGTCCTGCCACCAAGCCAGTTACCTACCCACCGCACTATTGTCCTGCCCACACCCATATTCCCCAGTTTGTGCAATAGTCTTCTATGTGGCACAGTGTCAAAGGCCTTGCTGAAGTCCAGATAGGCCATGTCCACTGCCCTCCCCTGATCCACCTCCCTAGTCACCCAGTCAAAAAATTAAATGAGGTTGTACTGACATGACCTTCCCCTGGTGAAACCATGCTGCCTTGGGTCTTGTAGTCTATTGACAACCAGATGTTCCACCAATCTCTCCTTCAGTAGTGCTTCCATGATCTTCCCCACTACCGAGGTGAGGCTGACTGGTCTGTAGTTCCCCACTTCCTCTTTGTTCCCACTTTTATATAAGGGGACTACATCTGCTATCCTGCAGTCTTTGGGTACCTCCCCTGTTTCTAGTGATCGGCTAAACAGGATAGCCAGAGGTTCAGCCACCACCTCTCTTAGTTCTTTAAGGACCCTGGGGTGCACCCCATCTGGCCCCATTGCTTTATCAACTCTTATTACTTCCAATTCCTTCAGGACCCTTTCTCGTGTAACGGGACTTGTGTCCATTTCTGCACCATTCTCACCCTTGTACTCATTCAGACCCATTACCCTCCTCTTCCTTAGTAAAGACTGAGCAGAAATACCTGTTCAATATGTCAGCTTTACTGTTGTCATCCTCCACAGCCCTCATCCTCCCCCTTCAGTCTTACTATCCCTCCCTTTGCCTTTCTTTTTTCACTTATGTACCTGTAAAAGGTTTTGTCCCCTCTACCCACTGATTTTGCAATGTGTTCTTCTGTCTGAGCTTTGGCTTCCCTTACTGACCTCCCTGCCTCCCTTTGCTTCTCCTGGTACTTCTCCCTATCCCCTTCTGCCTGTGTCTTTTTATATTGCATTAATGCAATCTTTTTGGCTTTCACTTTCTTTGCTACCTCTTTGGAAAACCATAATGGTCTCCTCTTCCTTTTCCTCTTGCTAACCTGCTTAATACATAATTCTGTTGCTCTTGTAATCCCCATTTTAAATACTTCCCACTGTTCCTCAACGTCTGATTCTTGCCCATTCCCCTTAATACCTCTTTCAAGTATCTCCCCATTTTCCCAAAGTTTGCCACCCTAAAATCCAGGATACGTGTTTTTGTGTGGTTTGGTTCTGTTCTTTCAGTGATTTCAAACCACAGTGACTGGTGGTCACTGTTCCCCAGGTGCTCCCCCACTCTTACCCCTATCACACTGTCCCTGTTTGTGAGCACAAGGTCCAGTATTGCCTTCTGCCGAGTTGGTTCCTTGACCCGGTTGCTTGAGGAAGGCACTTGAAGGAGTCCAGGATAAATCTGTTCCTAGTTGATGCTACTGCTGGGATTCTCCAGTCCACGTCTGGAATATTGAAGTCTCCAACCAGTACTACCTCACCCTTGTCTGCCATCCTCTGGATGGCTAGCATCAGCTCCCTATCTGTTTCTTCCTCCTGGGCTGGTGGTCTATAGACCACACATGTGCGGATGGCTGGCCCCATTTTCCTTTTCAGCTTAACCCACAGCATCTCTTCCCCATTTTGTTCCTCCTGGATCTCTGTGGCCCTTATGTAATTTTTCACATACAGTGCCACTCCTCCTCCCTTCCTGCCTGCCCTGTCTCTTCTGAATATGTTGTAGCCAGGTATGGCCAACTCCCATTCGTGGTTATCATTACACCAGGTTTCAGTGATGCTGGCCACAATGTCCAGGTCTGACTGCACCATGACAGCCTCCAGATCTTCCATCTTGTTGCTAAGCTCCTGGCATTTGCACACATGACTTTCCATGATTTGACCTCCTAGACTGTTTTGTTGTTCTACTCCAGCCCCTTCCTTGGTTGTCCTTTATCCCTGGTTCACCTTGCTGTCTGCCTTTCTGCTGAATTTTGCCCTATTCTGCCTATCCACCTCCTGGGCACTAATCTCCATCTTTTGCACTTGGCTAACTCACATCCTTTCCTTCCATTTCTCTGGGTATCTCTATTTGGTTGTCCCTGTTTGGCAGTGTGGCATAGAGTTCTTGAGTGGAATAGGATCTGGGATGTGCCTCTGCCTGACTGGTCTAACCCTCCCTGAGTCCACTGTCATCCAAGTACTCCTCGTTCTCTGCATCCTTTGAGACAGCTGCATTGGACTGAGTGGTCTCTGGATAGGGGTGATGGTACTCCTGACCCAGTTTACTTCTGCTCTGAGTCTGGCTACCTCATCCCACAGTCCAGAAAGATGCATGCAGATAGGACAGCACCTCAGTGTCCAGAAGATCTGCCTGAATATGGCTGCCCCACAGCCACTGCATTGCACCACTCCCCACATTATACTGCAGTTATACTGCTATTCCACTACTTGTCTGCTACTGAAGCTCTCCTAGTTCCTTTTTATTAATTTACTGTCCTAAAATCCTGCCACTGTTCCTCTATAATATTTGAAAATACATACACTTCTATCTCACTCTTTATCCTTACCATCAAAAGGTAACTACAATTACAATAATCTACCTTCTACTAATACAGATTCTATCACAGAATCAGAGCACAATGCAAAAACGTCTGCTACTTAGCAACAACAAACAGGTGACAACAAACCAAGTTGATGTAGCTTTTTTTAAAATAGAAAAAAAAATGTAGTAGTTTAAACCGATAGAAATCAGCAGTTCCAAAAGCACCTTGAACTACAAGAAAGAACACAGTACCAAACCTCTGCCACAATAACTAAACAGTTCTAAAACATTGGAGAAAGAAGAGAAAAATCAGAGACTGAGCAAAAAGATACAATGTACTATAAAGTATTAGGCAATAGGTATACTCAACTGTTTAAAAAAGAAAATAAAGTACCTACCAAACACAGACAGGATACCCACAAATGACACTTAGGTTCTCAATATCAGACACCACCTAAGGCACATACAGAAAGGGTTTAAACTATAGTATTAAAATTAACCACATCAGATTAGAAAGATCACACTAAATAAATGTGTTGATCCTTCTGACTTCCAACAAATATCTACCACACAAATTGTATATCTTCCTGGAGCTCACAGGGTTGTCTTTCACAGTCACCTAAATTGTATATCTTCCTGGAGCTTACAGGGTTGTCTTTCACTATATATCTTCCTGGAGCTTACAGGGTTGTCTTTCATAGACTGTAGTTCTCCTTTAACTAATTCCAGCTTCATTTCTGCTTTTATTACTTCTGGTTTTAAAGGGCTTCTTCCAAGAGGTCAATTGCAATAACAGTAAAGATTGGCAGGAATAGGATTAAGTTCCTTTTGTTTCCAGCAGCAAAAGAGATCAATCCCAAAAGAGCTGAAATGAAGTTGGGATTCATGTATATAATCTTCTTTGAATCTTTCCTGATTCTACTTGGCTCTGTCTTTTTCCAGGGTAAGTCATATATGGCTAAAGTCATTGGTGGTATTTTATTTCTGTTATGGGTAATGCACTGTATTAGTTATTGCTACTCAGTAAATTATAAGGTTATAGCCCTCAAAACTAGTTATACTTGTCTCTTCAAAACAGCAACAAATAATATACAGATATGTTTGGACTAGTGAGAATAGGAACATTTGCTGTACCCTCAGGTTTAGTCAATGAGACATCTTCTGATTAAAAAAAAATAGATTTTATTATCAACTGTTGTCACAAGGCATTTATTCCATGGCTAAAGTCATTTATTTATTTATTGCTAGGATTAGAGACATTTGAAACAGGGGTTATTTTACAAAGGTTCTGCATCAGATACAAAATACAGATATATTACAAACAGAATTTGAGTTACAAATACATGGTATGAAGCTAAATAGAGAATAATGGATGGGGAAGGGTTTGATATGATAATTTAATGCACACCCGAGTTGTGGGATGCTACATAAACCCAGAGGGCAAAGCCCGAGGGGTTTATCAAAGCGTCCCACAATGAGGGTGTGCATTAAATTCTCATATGAAAACCCTTCCCATCTTTTATTTTTTATAATAACAGACCAGCAATTTTTCTCCAGCAGTTTGTGAGACTGTTTGGCCCCGCCCACATAAAGAATGTTGGCCAATGAGGCAGCAGCATAGTTTGACTGGCATGGCTCATGAATGTCATAACATCCAGCTGGTTGTTATGGAAAATATCAACCTGGTCAGTACATTGAGAGAAATTGCTGACCAGTTATTATAAATAATTATCAAGGCAACAATGATACATAAACATTCAGACTGCATATTTTACAGGAAAGCAAACCAATAGGAGTACATGAAACAGTGTAGCATAAAGAAAGGATGTAGTCCTAGGGTAGTAGCAGGATCAGCAGGCTGGAGAGAATTAATTAGTCATTGTGTCACTGTGTGTCAAAGTCATTGTGGAATTTTTGCATTGTCACTTATGCAGGGCCCTTGGCATGTGCTTATTTTATTTGACCTTTTTGTTACCAGCGGATAGATATCTTTTGGTGTGCTTTCTGACGACTAGAACAATACCTGCAGTACCCTATCAATCTTAACACAGTTACATTTCATCCTTAACAGTAGGTTTTTATTACATTTTAATATATGGATTGCAAAACTAATACCATACTTAAGCACACAATATTTTTTCCATTATACAGTGCTCCGAAAAGAGATAATAGCACTGTTTTGCAGTGATAATAGTATCATTCAGAACCTGTAACAGTATCATTTAGAGCTCTGAACAATACTATTATCACAAGACCTTTACAGTGCACTGATGCTGCCAAATGTCAATCAAGCCTAGAAATTCAAACCACGGCTTATCAGTGGACACTTTCCATCTGTGGTCATCCAAAACAGTTTCAAAAACATAGCGAGATTGTATGGCATCTATAATACTTCCTTGTTTTTATTTTTTTTATTCAAAAAAAGGATTCATCTGGTTGATCCTGCAATCCCACAAAAAAACAAAACAAAAGGTAAGAGTAAATTGAAGCAAACTGTTTTGGCATACTATGCATGTGTGTATACAGGCGGGGGTTGGGGACAGACAGAGTGAGGTAGTGTCAGTGCCAGAAACTGCAGTGGTCAGCCAGGACTGAGAGAGAGTCTATAGTAAAATAACAAAGGAAATTCCTCAACTCAGATCCATGTATTAAAACAAATAAGGGACAGCTCACTGGACTTAACCACTGAGAAACCATCTTGAGGTTCTGGACACCGGAACCTCTTGAGCTTCGCTCTCAAGGTTCCTATGTGTCCAGAACCTCTTGATGGTATTACCCACTGTTAATGCCCAGTGACCTATCCATTATTCTCTTTATACCTGTAATTTCAATGAGAATATAATACATAATATTAAGTCTTCTGAAATTAAATCCTGTTTTGCAAATCAGACTTTGCCAAGAGGTTCCAAATCATATATAAAAAATGTTGTATTACTTTTAATCAAGCCAGATCTTTGTTATATATTTTTCTAAAACTGAATCATACTTCCTCAAAGAAACTGATAAGCAGGCACAAACATATCCTTTGGTGGAGTTTTCAAATACCAAAATGCCTTTTTAAAGTGTTCTAGAAGTTGTTTTACTTTGTCATCATAATCTGTTTTCACAAGTTAATGTATTTTTCTTTGTCTACTAGGTAGTGTGCTAACTGTATTCATATTAAATTGCATGTCACATGTAACTATGATGTCTTTGCAGTGCACATTATCATACAGCAGTGACGCTTGATAGGGCAAATATTAAAGCATTCTCATGCATTCCCAATGGGAGCTTGAGAAGGACATGCAAGTGTTTTGCATACCACCCGGTGTGCTCCTGTATTTATAAAAGAAACTCAGTATTGTGTGAAATAACAGAGATTAAGACAATTAAAAATAATCAGTTTTTATTGTCAAATTAATTATTTGAGATTATATTCAATGCAAGTTATTTGGAATCCTTATTCAATTGCCCCAGTTCATGAGAATATACAGCTGGTTAGGGAGTGGACCTTGTTTGGTTTTTATGTTTTACGGGTATACAGTTAATTAAGATAGAACATGTGACTGTGCTTTACAGGATTTCAATGCACAGTCGTGTGACATATTTCATCAAATTAAATTAATCATAAACTTTTTTTTTCTTTTTAAATATTTTTGAACAAAATTGGAAATCTGGGCATGAATATACTCTTTTTAATCTTTCAAGTAGTCATGGTCAAAAATGGAAGATTCTCATTCACCAAAATTTAACAAAAATCTTCAAATTGTCGTCACATGATTTGGCCAAGCTCAGAGCAGCATGACTTTGTGAGCTCCACTTGAGAAAAGATAACTGAATTTAATCCTAACTGTCAAACAGTTGCTTTTGATACAAAAAACTCACCTACTGGCAGTTCCTGAAGAAGATATACTAGATCAGATGGTATCTGAAGCTGTGATCTCCTTAGAGAAGCATAAACTGTCTGCTTCTCAAGGCAGTGCCAGTAAAGTAAAGTTCAAGATAGCTGACCCTCAGTGCATGACTAAGTTAGGCCTAACATAGAAACAGAATTTGATGGCAGATAAGGACCACATGGCCCACCTAGTCTGCCTCATCTCTTGGAAGCTGTTTGAAATTAAATACTTAATGGGCACTATCACAGGAGAGCTCACAAAGTTAAACAAATCCATGGCAACATTCAAACCTCAGTGGATGGATAACCTTAGTTTCTTGGTCACCAAGGCAGAGGCGTGGGTCAGCAAATTGTAGGGCAGGCCAAGCCTGACTGAAAGGTGACTGGTGGCTACTGAGAAAGATCCAGACACTTTGGGAAAAGTTAGATGACCAACAAACTAGAATATGGAGGAGCAATGAGACTGTTTTCATAAAATCATAGAATCATACAATCCTGCCAGATGAAAAAGGCCATTCAGCTCATCCAGTCTGCCCAACAGAGATATCTTCCCCCCTCCTGCATATTTTATCTCCCACCCATCTGCCCTCCCTCTCCTTCCTGACCAATACTCATGTAGATAGCCCATGCTTTCTTGAATTTTTCTGCAGTATCTACTTCCACAACACATTCTGGTAATCTGTTCCATGGACCTACCACCCTTTGTGAGAAGTAATACATCCTTATGTGCCCCTGAAATGTGTCCCACTCCAGCTTGTGTGAATGACCCCTGGTGCTTTGTTCCTACTTAGTTTCAAGATGCTATCCCACTTTACCTTTATTATTCCCTTCATATATTTGAAGGTCTCAACCATGTCTCTCTTTTCTCTTCACATCTTGAGTGAATACAGACATATCTCCTCCAGCATCTCCCCATATGGCCTTCCTTGCATTCCCTGGACCATTCTGATAGCCCTTCTTTGGACTTTTTCCAGTCTGTCCTTGTTGCCTTGCAAATGGGGCCTCCAGAACTGAACCCCATATCCCAGCTGTGGTCTGACCAGTGTTTTGAATAGTTTTGTCTGCTTGAGTAATCAGAAGAGAAGGACTTGATTGATAGCTTTCATCAGATGCTGCCACAACTCCTGAATTATTATTAGGATGTGCCAGTAGAGGTAGACTGAGTGCATCCTATCCCCAAAGGACCCCTCCAATAAGTCAATTCTGAGACTGATGTCTGTAATAGTCAGAATTCTGAGATACCAGGATATTGAGCAAATATTAACAAAGGCAAAATCCAGTAGGGATGTGTCCTGGAAAGGGGCAAAGCTTTCCTTCAGTCTGATTTCCAAAAATGAGTAATAGACAAGCACAAGTTATCTGAAGGAGTTTGAGACTTGCTTCAAAAAAGGACATGACAGATTCTTTGATGCCCACTATGACACCCAGAGCAACTATTGGAAAAGCTACAGAGGCATTCACATGTCCCAGTGTGCTCAGGAAACACATCCTGAACTGGGCTATAGCTGGGCAGAGGTATGATGCCCGCTCCTCAGGGTAGCTTACTGGCATCTGCTCACCACTATTTAGAATGCAGTTCAAGAGACTGCAGAGACTGTGGGATGCTGAGAGATGGCTGAAGGGGCATGTTAATGTTGTACAGTCTTTTAATTGCTCCAGAAGGTTCCGTAGCCCAGTTGGCTACCATGCTGAACTAATGGGGAATAATTTACCTGCTTTGTTGCACTCTATCTATTCGCAGAATATATTTAAAAAGGTGCTAAAATACTGTTTGAACTTGTCTACGTGCAAGTGTTATATCACCTCATTATTGTGTACATAGAAGTACTGCACATTTATTCCTTATTGCTTATTTATGCTGTTTTGGTGCTCTTATATACATCTCCAGGTTCCCCTTGAAAATGGCCATCTAATGTTTTTGGATTCCATACAGTTAACAAATTACAAATAAAAAATAAAGGAAATTTGCAAGCAGACACATATAGATAATGGTCTACAAAGCTATTTTTAGAATGTCACATGAATAAATTATCCTGTTAAGTGAAAAAGAGTGATAACAGAGTTTATAATGTTGTTGTTGGTGGTGGGGCAGTTTATGTTCTTGCAAGAGATGTATTTGGTTAAGAAGTAGGTAGAACATTTTGGACATATATGGGAAGCCAGGTGTTTGTTGCCTCCTACTTGTCCAAAAAGCAAGAGGAAGTCATTTTATACAGCAAACATGTGCATAGGGATCCAGAAACTATCAAGCAGGACAAAGAGTGAAGATAGGTGCTTGTGAAAGGGAAATTGGATGCCACCCCTATGTTACAGGTGTCAGGATATGGGCCCAATAGGGATGATGCCTCCTTTTTTCCATGGTCTTTCCCATACTATACTGGACCTGGAGGAGAGGGAGAGATGTTGTTGGGGGGGGGGGTGGATGTGATTCTACACCCAACCTGTGATAAATGACTTATTAATTTTATTTATTCTTTGTTGACCAGGTAGGTACAGGGGTGCCAAATGTTTTTTTCAGGCTGACCTTGTTACTACAAGTACATTATACAAACATAAGTATAATGATACCGTACATCACGCAGTAGCAAGAGGCAATATGAAAAAGAACACATCATAAGGTACGACAACATGGTTCACTCTTACATTTTTACATAGGGCAAAAGAGATATGCTTGTACTAGTATACACAGTTGCACAAACATGACCGTGCAGAAACTTATACAGTAGTAACTGGCCTAGTTGTAATTTAAAGCAGGAAGTGCTGCCTAGAAGACACAAGAGTACGCATAAAGATTTAGCAGATGATTCTTCATTTAGAGCATGTATGCCTTTGGGGAGTAGGATAGTCTGATCTGAGTGGGTATAGAATTTCAGAAGTTGGCAACTCAGCAGCTAAAGGATTTCAGCCCCATGCCAGTTTTCATAAGCAGGATCTTTAAGGAATTGTTCACATTGGAGCAAACGTGGGGAAAGTTAATAAGTGTGAGCAGCTTGATAAGGTGCTGAGGCTTGTTTCCATGCAAAGCCTTGTACTCAAAGTTGACAAGTGTAAGATGGTCTCTGTGTTCATACTGCAACCAGAAGAGCTGATCAAGACTGGTGCAATGATGGGACCTTGGGCCAAGGGAAGTGGTCAAATCTGGCCACTTTGTGGTATATGGATTTTTTCTTTACCCAGACAGTCTTAGGGGAGACATCTGTTACAATGGCACCATAATCAAGTAGTGAGAGAAGGCTGCTTTGTGCAGTTCTTACTCTGGTGTTTGCTGTGAAGTGCATTTGAATGTGGTAATGCTCCACTTTCTGATGTATTGTTTAAACAGTATTGTTCAAATAGTTTTCAAGCAGGAGTCAAGGACCCAGGGTCGTGCCCAAGGATTTAAATTCAACAACAGATAAGAGTTGGGCACCATCCTGAGTAGATATGTTGAGGTCTTGTGACTGACATTTCATTTTCGGAGTTGAATAAAGGAGCATTTCTTTCATCTTGGAAACATTCAGGACCAGTTTTTCTTTAAGAAATCAACATTGTACAAAACAGAAATCTTGCTCAAAGGCTTTAATAATGTCAGCCACATCTCTCCCATGAACATAGACAATGGCATTTTGTACAAAAAGTAGGGATCTATCACATGTACAGGTCAAAGGCAGTTTGTAAATATAGACTGTGAAAAAAAGGATCCTAGGATAGGCCCCTGCCATACACCACAGATGATGGGTTGGCACTAGTGGTTTCTTTTCCAAGCTTGACTTCTTTAGACCTATTTTGAAGATAGCTTGAGAACCACTAAGTAGATGCAGAGGGTTCCACCATGTTACAATGTCAGGGATGTCCTTGACATTCCCAACAGCAATGGAAACAATGCCAACTGTCGGTATTGCTCCCGTTGACAGAAAGTATTTTTCTGTAGGAGGCTTCACCCCCTGCACACCCCCATATCAAGATATACAACTTTGAGTCAGAGTTGTTTCTGGGGTGGTGGCCAAACACTGGGACTCACACTGCCGATGTACAGAGGTCCTCCACAGTGACCTGACGAGATCTGTCACTGTGGTGAACTTTGCTGTAGAATCATTGCTGTGTCAATGGTACACTAATGGAGAGCCCAGCCCCAAGGTGTTAAGTGTTTTGTAATAGTAGGCCTTGGTCTACCAAATCAAAAGCTGTGTTCAGGTCCACTAACATTGCACCATTCATCAAGCCTTTATCCATAACCTGGTGCACAGAGACCGTGAAAGTGATCAATTCAGTGCAGATTCCATGGCCCTTCCTAAAACCATGTTGATCCTCACAGAAAAGCTTTTATTGGTCTAGGTATGAGGTTAGCTGGTTGTGGACAATCCTCTCTTGTACCTTAGCTAGAACCATGAGGATGGACAAGGGTCTGTAGTTGTCCAGGGCAGTAATTTTATCTTTATTAAATAAGATCACTACTGCTGCTGACTTCTAGATGTCAGGAAACTGCTGTAGTCTTGAATGAGACATTAAAAATGGTGATTGGTAGGGCAATCTGAGGTGTGCAGACAACCCTGAGAAATTTTGGATGCACTCAATTGCCACTGGCATATTTTATCCATATTTTATCTGACCAGAGGTGTACGAGTTTCCTTGATTGTGACATATTTTTAGGTAGAAATGGGGAGAGAGCATTTCTGAATTTGACTTATGCTGCATTAGGAAGCTACCCTTCTTTGGCAGGGTGACTTCATTTTTCCAGATTGTAGAGACAGTTGTTGAACAAGTCTGCTACCATCCTTGGATTTGTATGCATAGTACCATTGACTTCAATGATCATGGGTGTCTCAGTGGTCCAAGGTTAATCGTGTTGTTGATGCAGGTCCAGAAATTCTTAGGCTCACTTATGTTAGTTGTTTGTTGTGTACAAATATATGAATATACAAACATATGAAACTTGCCAGCAGAAACAGGCCTTAGTGTCTATCAAGTCTGTTCGAATGCACAGCTAACAGTGTACTGAAATGCAAACTTGGAAGGTTAAGTCTGCAGTTGAATTTCTTCCTCAGGTGGCTGTAGGTTTTGCACTTAGGTTTTGAATTTGATTTTTTATATAAGTTCCATGCTGAGTCTCTAACTCTCATTATTTTGAAGAGGTCACTAGTTAGCTGATCCAAGCTTAGGTTTTTGACTCTGCACCTAATCAGGGGGTGGCATGTTTGTTCTCCCTTTGTACAGACAGTTGGTGAGACCCCATCTGGAGTACTGTGTGCAGTTCTGGAGACCCCATCTCTGCAAAGACATAGACAGAGTGGAGGCTGTCCAGAGGAGGGCAACCAAAATGGTGCAGGGTCTGCACCAGAAGACATACGAAGAAAGACTAAAGGAGCTTAATATGTATACCTTTGAGGAAAGAAGAGAGAGGGACATGATAGAAACTTCAAGTACCTCAGAATCAACAAGTCCAAGAGGGTAGCATCTTTCAGAAAAAGAAATGTGCAAGAACAAGGGGCACAATTTGAAGATAGAGGGGGGATGGCTCAGAGGTAATGTGAGGAAGTATTTTTCATGGAGAGGGCTGTGGATGCATGGAACAGCCTCCCTGAGGAGGTTGTGGAGTCAAGAACAGTGGGGGAATTCAAGAATGCATAGGACAGACATAATGCAGTCCTAGTGGGGGGTAGGAGGAAGTAAGCTGTTGGTTAACTAGGATATGCAGCTTATCTGTTAGGTAGGAAAATGGGCAGACTAGGTGGGCCAAGCGGTCCTTATCTGCCATCAAAATCTATGTTTCTATGATAACATGTGTGCCACATCTTTGATGCCTTCAATGCCTAATTTGGGTGGGTTGTTCACAATTCATATGTTGAGTTTTTTTATACCTAAATTCAGCTGCTGTTCTAGCCATTTACAGGCCGATAAGGGGGTATAGCTAAGATTGAAACCTCAGCATCCAAGTTTAATTTGACACAGGACAAGCCCACCCCTTTTTCCAAAGCTGTCTTTGTGATGAGCTGTGTAGTTTGGCTGTGAAAACTCAGAGCTGCTGATGCATGACCTTAACCAGTTCCCTGAGACAGCTATCAGGTGAGGATTTGCACCAAGACAAGGGCCTCTAGCTCAGCCACCTTGGGGTCTAATCTACATACATTAAAATGCATCAGCCTGAGGCCTCTAGGGCCTGGTCAGATATTGTTACTGGGCAAGGATGTATCTGCTTCAGAATCAGCAATACTTTTAATGTTTCCAAATTTAATAGGAGAAGTGTAATCCTGCAGATATGGGTACCATTGCAGAAGACAAGTAAGGACTGGAATTTATGCCCCAGCAGATGGAGAGGCCTTCTTGGTATCAGACTGGAAAAGGAGCAGCAGAGGTGATTAGGGGCAATACACTCAGATATTTTGCACAGTGGTGCTACTGATTTTATTCAGGGCTAGTTAGTAGAACAGTGGGCAGGTAGTCCAGGACTAAGAATAATATCAGTAAGTTGGCCACAGAACAAGCCCTTAGCAGCCATGGTTCAGAGCTCTCTGGGGACAGAAGAATGAACGTACGAGATGTGGGGCCAGCACTGATGCTTGTGGGTTGTCCAGGAGGCTCCAAGGCAGAGTGTGCCTGCTGAGGTCTGAAGCAAAAATATTCTAGTAAGGAGAACTATTTAGCCAGACCCCAAATAGGGAGTAGCCAGGGTATAGCACTGATACCAACAAGAAAAAACAAACACCTTGTAATTACACTGTCTGGTATATAAGTTATGTAGACAGCCCCAGATAGGGAGTAGCCAGGACATTGCAATACTACCTTTAGGTAAAAACAAACAGCTTGCAATTATATCATTATATAAAAACAACTATACAGGAAGACTGAACTAGGGAATAGAGATGGGTGAAGTGGCCCCAATTCTCTTTGCCAAGTGAATCTTGGAGCGAAAGCAGATTTGTGTAGTGCCCCACAACACGATGCGGAGTACTTCACGTTATAATGGAAAATGCGAAGTCCATTGAAAACAATGACTTTGCGTTACTCCGTCTTCCCAAACCACTACTCCACCCTCTCTTACTCAAAATAAAACCTAACTCTTCACCAGGAAATGACCTGCTAGAACCTCGGCTGCTGAGGGCCACTGCCCCAGCTCTCACCTACCCTGTTACCCTACTCATTAACAGGCCCCTCCTCAAAGGAACAGTCCCAAGTAAGTGGAAAGTATTGACTATTGTCCCCATCCACAAAAAAGGACCCTGGGATAGATTTGGAAACTACAGGCCTATCTCCCTTCTCAGCCCTCTTGGGAAAGTGCAGGAGAGGCTTGTATACAACCAACTTCAGGACTACCTTGAGCAGCAACACCTCCTCGCCAACGTACAACACAGCTTCGGGAAAGGCCATGGCACTGACACTGCCCTGATTCGGCTTACATCCAACATCCTCAAGGCCAAGGACCAAGGCTTCCCAATGGGCACCCTATTCATTGACCTATCCAAGGCCTTTGACCTGGTCAGGCACAAACTCCTCCTCTCTAAAATCCTCCGACTGGGCCTGGATAATCACTTGCTTTCCTGGTTTGAAAACTGCCTGACCAACAGATCCCAAAAAGTATGTTAGAGAGGAACACAATCTGGCTCTAGACCCATGACCTGCGGGGTACCCCAGGGCTCGATCCTAGGCCCCCTACTATTCTCACTCTTCCTGAATGACATTGAGAGTGACTGCAAGCTCAGCAATCTCATCTTCTACTCGGATGACACCGTTGTCTACCACAGTGACCCACAACCCAGTATCATCTCCTCCAAACTTCAGGCCTGTCTCTCAGCTCTTAAGGTCTGGTTCACCATGAATTCTCTAAAGTTGAATGAGGACAAAACTAAGGTCATCCTGTTTGGGACTAGATGCATGGACAGAAGTGAGCTGCTCCTGCTCAACACATCCCAAGGGAGGAGACTAGAGGTCCTAAATCAATTCAAGTTCCTCGGGGTCCTTCTTGACCAAGAATTGACCTATAAACCCCACATCGACTCCTTAACTCGATCCATCCACCAGAGACTTGGCCTCCTCTACCACCTAGGAAACTCCCTCTCTGGCGAGGCACGACGAGCCACCAGCCAATGCCTCAGCACCTTCCATCCCTATACAGTTCCCCCATACAACAGTTCCTCAGGGAGATGGAGCTTAACAAACTCTCCATGCTCTATCACAGAGTGGCTCGCTTTGCAACAAACTCCTCGCCTAGGAGGCACCACTGTGAGACCCTCGCAGACCTAAACTGGCCCACCCTATGGCTCAAACTGACCTACTTTGCTTCCTGTCTGGCCTTTAAATTCACCTCCCTTGGCCCTCCACCACACCTACGGGGGCTGCTCACTCCAAAAGGTCAGCGCTGAACACTGTTATCCACCATAAGTCATCCCCTCGATATCCCCTGCGTTCATACCGACCTAGACAAGCACTCCTTTCACTATGCCACTCCCTTCTTATGGAACTCCCTCCCAGCAAGTCTACTCAACAAGCCAACTCTCCTAGGGTTTAAATCAGGCCTCAAAACGTACCTCCTGGAACTAAGCCTCTGTGGGTGTAATCGCTAGCCACCGCCTGGGCCCCCTCTCTTGCTACCATCAGCTAAACCTTGCCTTCCCACCTCACGAATATCGTTTGGAATAATGATAAACACACTATGTATCTGACTCTATACCTGTTTAGCCTATTATGCCTACTGTTCTCCATGTCCAACGTGTGATACCTACTCCCCAAAATGTACCAGCTTATCTAATATACCCTAATGTCTATGTATGTACTCACTGTAACTAAAAATGTATTCATTACAAATTACTGTATTTTATACCAATGTATGTATGCATGCATTGTAACTAATCCCAGGTTGCCCCTGAAAAAGGGACCTCCGGTCTCAGTGGGTTTACCTGGTTACCAAAATCTAAATAAATAAATAAATGTTGTTCTGCACAGTCTCAGTTCAGAGTAGTGTGTGTAGGAAGCTGTAGGAGACAGTGTGCTCTGAGAGATCTCTGTGATTCAAACCTTCTAAAAGCTGTTCAAAAAGCATTCTTGAGTAATTTTGTTTTACTCAAACTTAGTAAATTGATTGTAGGAAACCCTTGTATGCTCATATCGACAAGCATTTATTGTTTGTGTGAGGATTTTGAATGTTAATGTACAACACTGGGTCTGTGTAGTAGGAGACAGTGAACGTGTGCTTTGGGGGAAGGGTGTATCTGACTGTGGCGTAGGTAGATTAACTTGGAGAGAAAGACAGTTCTTTCTGTTTTGGTGATATTTTTCTTATAACTGTGTTAATGTACACACAGTAATATTTGTAATAATTCTTGCCTTTTTTTGCTGATTGTTGTGGAGCAGCAGTGCATAATTTTAGTTTGTTTAAAATACATGGTTATATTACTGAAGTTTTCAATTTTCTACGCATTACTTAGTGTGTGTGTGTATGTGTGTGACACGTGTCATCAAATCAGACACCTTTTATTGTGCCACATAGTAATTTCAGCAATGTGAACTTGCTATCCACTGCAGCTGTGTGATTTTTGTACTTCTTTGTGGTATCTTTACTGGTACTGGTTCTAGTGACTGTTACTGCAGCAGTGCAGTACACTGCCCCTCCCCCCCATGTGGCTCATCCCAACCGGCAAAGGTATTCTTTTCCAGATTTGAATTTCTGATGGTGAGCACTGGTTAGGTGTTGTGCCTTTGCATCTGCATCTCTTCAGTGCGCAGCACAATCTTAATCTGTCTGTGCATTTTCGTCTCTTTAGGGCCCAATCTCCATCTGTAACTTAAGTCACAGTTGTTTCTTTGGCTTCCCTTCAGAGTACTAGACTGGTGTGGTGCATAATTCTGCATAAACATTGCACTCATTAATATGCATTTTTAAGTCAGGACCAATATCTCGTTCATGAGTCAATCGTGAATTATACAAATCACTTTCTTCATCATCATTATTTTTTTTCACTGGTTACTTGGATGTATTGTAAGCTTGTTTTGTAGTATCTCTCCATGCTTCACCACCCCACCATTGTACTCATTAATGAGTGTTTTCAAGTCGGGGAGTTTTGTGCCACACCTCATCTGGGCCTGGGGAAGTACAGCCATAGGCATTCACGTTTCTTCATCATCACGGTTACAAATGCAGTCATAAATCATGATTTATGATCATGTCATGGATCACAGCATTATTTTTTTTTTTACTGGTTACTTGGATGTATTGTAAGCCTGTTTTGTAGTATCTCTCCAGGCTTCACCATCCTACCATTGTCCCGGATTCCCCGTTCATCACAAAAGACAGACCACTTATGTGTTGTTGTGCTCATATTGGCAATTAATTTATTACAATAAACACATTTCTTTTGTTTACATTCCCTTTATAATCATCTTCCTTAGTCACATTACACCTCTTCAATTGTATTGCTTTACATAATCACTATCAGTTCAAGATCTTCCTCTGCTTCTTCTCGCCTCCCCAGGTGAAAACCTGGGAGCTTTCTTCTTCTCTTTCCTGTAGGTAACGGTGAGTACCGAGACTGCTTTCTTCTCCTTCTGTTGCTTCTCCTCCTCCTCCTTTATCTTCCTCTTCCCCCCCCCCCATTTTCCTTTCTTTCTGCCATCCACCTTTGGCAGGCCTAAGCATCCGACTGGACCCTGCTGCCATTCACCTGTGAAGCAGCCCTACCATTTCCCCCTCCTTTGGCCCATACGACTACTATTCCTTTTCCTCACTTTATTTAAATGGTGGGTGGGCAGTAACAAAAATATTCCAGCAGAAAGAGGCAGAATACCTCTGTGCAGCCTCTTATGTACCCTGGCTTTTTCCCCCTCCCACTTTTTCTTGCCTTCTATGGCTATCCTGTTCCTCCTTGTGCTTCTCCCTTTCCTGTACCTGCATATTTTCCCCAGGAGCTCCACCCCCTGAACTCCCTGAGCCATACCATTTACTGCCTGGGGAGAGGTCCACCAGGACAACTTGGTCTGCCCCCTTTAAAGGGGCAAACACCATTGTACTAATTAATGAGTGTTTCTAAGCCAGGCAGTTGGACAGTGTCTGCAGCACATACACAGACTGGAAAGAAGACTGACTGCACACATGCAGTTTAGCACACAGTATACTTGCACTGCTCAGAATACAAAGTGTCACACATACAGAAGACAACAAAAAAAAGAGCATTATTACATACAAGGGTGGGGGATGGTAGAGAAATAAAGCAATAATGCATGACAGGGTGTGTGTCGTGCTGGGATAACGCCATGCCTGGGGGGTTGGGCACGAGGCTGCAGGCTGAGTGCATCCAGTGCCCCAGGTGTGGTGTTATCCCAAATGACACACACCTTGGAGTGCATTATTCCTATTATGCAATGGCTTGTTGTTATATATAAAATTAAAAAATAATTTAAAGAATATTTTTGTTTCTGAAGAGAAGATGCAAAAAAAGAAAGGTGCAAGCTGGTGCTATGCATCATCCAAATGGGTTCACAGTGCTGAGACTAGACCTGTGGTGTCGTACTGGGATAATGCCATGGGTCCAGCCCCAAACTGGCCAATCAGAGACCAGGATTCTTTCTTGCCATTGTATAATACATTTTATAACACAGCAAAGAAGGTGTTGGGGGGGAGCACACCATGGTGTGAGGGGAAAAAAAAATTAATGTGGGATCCCATGGTGATCTAGCAGCAGTTCCAGCATGAACATAATTTGCAACTGAAGTCCCTCTATGTGATCCAACTGCTGCTCAACAGCACTCACCCTCTCATTGTTCTCCTCAACAGCACTCTAGAGAACTGCCAAGTCAGCCTGCGTTACACGCAGTTCTCTGGGGTCCACACGTTCTACAGGCTGACCTGCTGGAGGTGGTGGTGGTGGTGGTGGTTTGGGTGCTTGTGGAGTAGCAGGTGCTGCTCTTGCCCTCTTCTCCTTTGGGCTGCTGCCCTGCACGGCTGCACTGTCTGCCACAGAAGGGCCAGCAGGTGTAGGCATGGCCCATTCTCTGGCAGCCTGCCACTCCAACTGGTGATGATTGAGCATATGGGTGGTCTGGCCGCCAGTCCCCAGGTGAGTCCCCCATGGTCAACAGTGCACCTCCACCTCACATAGGTGGCACCTGACCACATTGCTGTCCTCCCTGACACAGTCAAAAAACTGCCAAACAATGGAGGTGCAGGAAGGACCAGGCACAGGCAGGGGAGGGCCAGATGAACTGGCAGCTGGCTAGTCATGGTGTTCAGCAGGGATGGAATCCATACCTGGGCCCAGGGGCATGGCACATACACGTCCTGCTCCAGAGGAACTGGTGCTGGATTTTGTGCTGGACGTGGTGGTGGTTCAACTGCCTCAGAGTCAGGAAGGGGTGCTGGTCCTGCTTTCGGGCGGGGGGTACTCAGAATTTTTGATCAGTCCAACAGGAACTGGTGGTCCTGCTCACCATGCATCCGCATGGTATGGCACCTACCAGTACAATTCTCTTCCAGAGCTGTCTCCGCTCCAGACATTCCCTCTGACCCTCACCTTGGTCCATCTTTCCTACTGCGCTCCCTCGGTCTGTGCAATGACTACTCGCACTGTCACACAACACACACAGAGTCACACAGACACAGACAAACAACTAACTACTTATAATTTTGGGCAGACTAGGTGGGCCATAGGCCCTTATCTGCTGACACTGTCTATGTATCTATGTATCTATGTATAAAGGTATGAAACATAAATTAACAGAAAGAACACATTAAGTAAAAAAAATGTAGCTTATAAAAAAGATGTTGGGTCTAAATCAAACTTTAAATCTCCTCGCTCTGATCTCCAAGTTTCAGCAGTTAGAAAACAACTCACTCCCCTCTCTCTGTCTCTGTCTGCACAGGAGAAAGTTAAAGTGTCTGCTTGTATGACTCCCTTCCTTTTCCTGCTGTCTATAGCTAAAGAGCAAGGAGAAGTCTATTGAAAACAACTACTTTGCCTCACTTCATCTTGCCATTCTGCCTTAACATGAAGTGGTAATGACAAAGTGAATTAGGCACTTTGCATTGCCCACTCCGTTAGCGGCGGAGTAGCAGCAAGTGCCACTTCAGGGACACTTTGCCAATGAATTTAAATTCACTGCATCTTTACTAGGGAGTGGCTAGGGCCACACTAATACCATCAGCAAAACAGATGTTGAGTGATTAAACCACCAAGTAAACACATTCACAGGCAGACACCAGACAGGGAGTAACCAGGACCCTAGTATAAAGACAGTTCTTAGTGCACAGTTGTGATGCTAGCCTGCCAGCAATATAACAAAATGAAATGGGTTTTAAAGATATGAGGGCAAAACCCAGATAGGGAGTCCCTGACACTCTATTTGGAGTTGGATAAGTGGGGCACTAGCAATTCAATTCCTAGACAGGAGATGCATAAGAACAATGGCAGACAAAATGTATGCAACAGAGCTGTAAAAGGCAACCTGAGAAACAGTTTAGTCCATGATAGAAATCATTCTGATAGTAATGAGTCTTTCAGTTAGAGGTACAACAGGAGTGGTAGGAGTTCAGGGGGACAGGTCTAGGCATAACACAGGAGGCAAGTGCACCAACAATTATGATGACAGATCTGTGACTGGGATGTGTGGCACTTGGGCCATCATTCTGCAATAGAGCACATGCATTTTTTTCAAAATCCACATCGCCTGCAGCAGGCTGGACCTCATTCTGGCTTCAGGAAGGCTTGTCAGAGATACCCTGAGTACAAACATAAAACCATTATTAATACCTGACCAGTCACCATTAACAATTGTTTTCCATCAGAAGCGCAAGGGAAAGCAGATAAAGGGCAGAGTTGCAATGTGTCCCTGTTAGGCAATGTCAAATTTAAGATTAGGCAAAGGCAGTTTATCAAGGAATAATCACTATGAGATCCCCAAGGAGCTTCTGAATTTAAAAGTTAATAATGCTGCTGGCCCAGTGGCACTGAAGGCTGAGGCACTGGTTGCCTTACCTCATGGCACACCGTCAACCCAGGTTCAGGAACGAGCTTGGATCATTGGAGGTTGGCAGCAGGGGGCAAGAGGAGCTGGATTGAGCTGCTGCCAGGCAGGCTGTCCTCTCCGGGGAGGGGATGCAGCACCCCTTGGCCAATGGTGACCCCAGTGGAGGCTAGGAGTGGCATGGGCTTAGAGGGGGCCATAGGGTGAGGGGAAAGGAGCCGTCACTGGGGCCATAGGGCACATGTGTGCCTCCACATGCATGCGCTCCTACTCCTGGGACTCCTGGGAGATAACTAGAGACAGAAATGCTGGCGGCAGAAGGATGATGACTGATTCCCCACAGGCTCTGCTCCCGGGCCAGGTACAAGGTAAGCGCCGGCTATTCCGGGGGAGGGGCTTTGGGGGTTGATCGGAATGGGGCAGCCAACTGGAGGAGGTAAAAATAGAGTTGCAATAATAAAAAAGTTATTAAAACCAATGAGTTGGTTAATTTGAGTAATATGCAGCCTGTGGAATTTACAGTCCCTTAATGTATCTGTTTAACTTTTCTTTCTCTGCAAGCACTTTTCCATGTGTCTGAAAGAGCAGATGTTTCTCCTGTTTTTAAAGGTGTGGCAGCAAATGGTTTGTCAGCTAGAGGTTCATTTCTTTATTGTTGATTTTGTCAAAGGTTTTGGAGAGGTTAGTGATCAAACAAATGATTGCCCAGTTGTATAAAAACAAATTATTGAATAGTGGGCACCAGTCAGGATTTGAACAAAGCGCAGCACCACCTTTGCAACTAGAAAAGTGGCCAATGATATTCAAATGGCCATGGTCAAAGGATGCATGTTTGTGGCAATGTTTATAAACCTCTTTAGGGCCTTCAAAATGATCAATGACATCCACTTTTTGGAGAGGCTAGATGGGATCGGCTTTCAGGGTGAGACGAAAAAAGTAGTTTACGAGTTACCTAGGAGAGGAAACAGATGATGGGTTAATGTCAGATGAGGTCAGGCCTTAAGCCTATTGAAAAAAGGGTTCCTAGGGGGTAGGTTCAGGGCCCAATCCAGTTCTCCCCATTGGTTAACAGCATTGATGTGAGTCTACATGATGTGAATGTTCATCTTTATGCACATAACACAGTTATTTACTGTACTGGGGAGAACAGCAGTGTGGCCCAAAAGTCACTGCAGGAACATTTTTATAAATGACAAGATTATTTCATTAACAGTAAACTTTTGTTAGCTTCAAGCCAAACCCAGGCCACATTTTCAGTTCAGCTCAGAAGGCAGAGGTGCAGGAAGCTCAATTGTCCATAAAAACTGTACAGTCCAGTTTTCAAAGTAGTGGATAAATACAAATATCTTGGGGTGTGGTTTGATTCCTACTTAACCTAGAGGCACATATTTTACCAACAGTGAGTAAACTTGAACAAATTACAGGGCCCTTTTTAGAGTGAATAATGCCCTTCCTTATAACATAAGACCTCAGATTGACAGCATGATGCTTCTACTGTTGATTTACTATATTGACTTGTTTTGCCAATGGCACAAATGCTATCAATCTTGGCAGGTTAGATGCAATTTTTAACCATATGCCAAGGTTTGTGACTCGTGCCACTTTTGGAACCCATAGATGTGTTCAATACCCCTTGATAGGATTGACACCACATAGTGTTAGAAAAAAATTAAACACTTTAGGATTTTTTTCATTTGAGTTTGAAGGACAAAGTACCAAACAATATACTGTATGAGAAGTTTTACAAATGAGACCTACAGTATTAGTTTGAGTCTAAGGTATACAGAGGGTATAGAATTTGTGGTTCTGAGCACTATCACTATTGAGGCCAGAGCAAATTTTATAGTTAATACCTCCCTTTTTTTTAAGTCCATACCTTTGTTTCTGAGCCCCAGTTTTGGCAATCCTATCCCTCTTAGCAAAATATTACAGAGGTTGGTGACTTTGGAAAATAAATCCTGTGTTTGTGTTAAATAGCCGATAGCTATTTGAGTAGGTGTAATTCTCATAGATTTTACTGTTTTAAGTTGTTTTATTTTGTTTATGCTGTAATTGACAGCATTGTATTGACTATTTGATGATGTTAACGTGTTCTGTATGTTTGCTGTCTGTCAACTATTTATTGCTGTATAACATTATCCAAGGTTATGTCTAGGATGTCATTGTAAATTAGTGTGGCAGGTTTAAGGACCTAATATCATTCTGTTTATTTCTCAATAAATAAAAGTTGAATGAATGAAGTAAATGGATACCCTAACCATAACAACGGGGGGAGGCATGGCCACCAAATGGGTGTGGGAAGGTCTAAAAGCCTACCATTAGAGATAGGTGATAGCCCATGCCACAGAGCAAAAAAGAAAAAAAAAAGGAAAGAAATGGATCAATTACTGCTGAAATTAGAAGCACTGGAAAAAATGCAAGAGGAAGAGGATAGTACACTATCACTGACACAAAACATGACAACTGTTAACTATAAGTTGAATATGCAAAACACGCAGCAGGCAGAATTTGAGCTCTGTTGTATGAGGCAAGCGTACTGGGAAGAAAGGAGAAGTCTGGGTAGTTACTGGTCTATCAACTTAAGAAAATAAATTGCAGCTAATGGTAAAATCCCAGGAGTGAGAAGACAGACGGGGTGCTGGTAGACATGGCAGGCATACACAGAGTCTACAGTGATTCCAATCAGATGCCGTATTCTTCCCAGGTTGAAAAAGGAGCCACCCAAGCAATGGGCATTGAGAAATTTCTACAGTCAGTAAACTTGCCAAAGTTGGGGGGTAACTAGAAGAGCACTTGAGGGACCCAGCCAACTCCAGGAAATCCAGGAGGCAGTCTCCAAATTGCAGTTGGGGGGGCACCAGGCCCTGTGTAGGCATACAAAGCAGTGAGAGATTTGTTTGGACCACTTCTGGCAGATGCAGTTTATGATACTTGGGTTGAAGGGACATTGCCCCATACAATGAATGACACTACTATAATGGTCCTGGCTAAGCCAGGGAAAGACCATCTCCAGTGCTTTAGCTACCACCACATCTCACTTTTAAAAGTGGACTACAAAATCTTGGCCAAGGTTGTGACAATTCAGCAGAACAAGCCCTGGTACTATTAGTCCTCCCAGACCTGGATGGGTTTGTGGCATGGAGAGATAGGACAGACCACATTAGTGGGCTGGTAAGTCTGATGTGGGCTTCAGACTCCTTGTAGTAGTCCATGGCAGTAGTAGCACTAGCCATAGAGAAGCCATTTGATTCTGTTAAATGGTCTTATCTGACAGCAGCCTTAAGGATATTTGGTGTAGAAAGAGTGTCAGCAAATAGGCACACACTATCTATGCCTCCCCTTACATGGGTTCTTTAGAAGTGGCCTCCACAAGCATCTGTTGAGTTTGTCAACCTCTCATGCTGAATAGATCCCAGTTTTTATTGTTCCTTGTTAAAGACTTAAATAAAAGTCCCTCAACCTGGAATTCTGATCCCAGGTTTACTTGCCATGTGAAACTGTATGTTTACCTCTATTAACACTGTAGTTTAATACATGTTTTATTCCATTTGACTGTATATATCTCTGTAGATTAGTCCATGCAAGTTCCATGATTTCATTTATTTATCATTAATTATCTGTTACTGGCTATTATCTGTATTACATATTATTTTGATGCTATTGTTTCCCTGTTATATTCTCCCAGTCCATACCTGAGAATAGGCATCTGCTTGTCTAGTGTACCTTACATGGTAAACAAAAACTAAATAAGCGAATGCCACCCATAAGGCTGTGGTGCTGACTAATGGGAGGCTGTCCCATAGCTTTAAACTGGGCAGGGGTACTTGCCACGGCTGCCCCCTGTCAGTGGGCAATCTTTCTGGTAATTGAGATCTTGGCTTACAAACTGAGGGAGGCCACATCTATGCAGAGGATAGTATGTGGGGGACTCCATTTAGCCTATGCTGTTTGCAGATGACATTCTAATCAGACTGCAGGAACTTAACACTTGAAATAGTATTTCATTGCTACAGCAAAAATACTACAGTGACTGGTCGTTTACAGTGACAAATGACAGGTCACTGTAGGTGACTGTAATGGTCATGCTACAGCATCGGGACCACTGACACAGTTTCTCTGGAAGTTGTGCCCCCTCCTTGAAATGCCTCTGTCATGGAGGTGATTATAGTAAGATCTGGAGAGGGGGCTATAGGTGGCACCTCTCCTTGCAGAAGACACACTAGTATTCCCGATGGTAAAATATGAACTGCAATCATGATAGGCATTCATATCATCACTTTAAAGTCAGTCGATAGATTTGCTGTTGAACTGGCATCATGGAACCCTTCAAATCCAGTCTTGATCAGCCTGCTAAATAAGTCTGTCAGCATATCAGGCTTATAGAACAACTGGGAAACAACGATGGTGATGGCTATGAACTCCAAAATGTAGGGGAATAAACTTAGAGGGCACATGACATCACTGGGTGCAAAAAAGAGATTACATACCATGACATCCAAATGTCTCTATGTTGGAGAAAGTGGCCAGCTAATAACTTTGCTCCCCTTATCATGACTGAAAAAAGAAATGTGGTAGCTGTGCTAGACCAGCCAACAATGTAGAAGAAAAAAAATATATGTTACAGGTGCTACCTTTTATTGAACTAAAAAAATTATTTCTGAGACTAGCTTCTGAGAGATAATACTCTGGAAGAAGAATGTGTCATCTCTCAAAAGCTAGTATCAGAAATAATTTTGTTAGTCCAATAAAACGTATCACCTGCAACATATTTTTTTTTCTCCTCTGCAACATTTTTTTTCCTCCTCTTTTCACAAACCTTAAAGAAGATATAGCCAGATGGTGTCACCTACATCTCACTGTATGGGGTACAGTTCAAACCTTGCAAATGATGGTGTTACCAAAGGTAGTCTTTTGCTTAGACATACAGTATGTCAACTCGCATAGCTAACTCAATCTGGAAGCAAGTGGATGTCTTACCGCAGGGGTTCCCATGGGAGGAATGGAGGGAGGGAGGGAAGGAGGCAGGGAGGGAGAACAAGACTATCAATGACACACAAGGTAGCACCTTAGTCTAAGGATGGTTTTAGATCCCACTGGTTCAGGGTATATTAACTGACTGCAGGTCTTAGACACAATTGGATTGAGGTACATGTTAATCACATGGGGTTGCTCACTGGGTCATCCAAGAACAACACTTAGAGAGAGGGAAATGGCCTGAGCTGATGGTCTGGTCTCAGATGAGGGAGGAATGAAGTAATCCAATATAAATTGATGTGATGTACACATGGAAGGAAGTCAGGAAAATTGTTAAGGGCCCATTGAATATGCAACTGCACTTGTGGCTACTCTGGCATAATCCAAAAGTGCAGATGGGAGCAACTCCTTCAATTGGTAAGAAATGGTACAAGGGAGAATTGAAAGGGCAGGAGACCTATTCTCCTCAAAAGCCAGACTGGTTCAAGATTTTGCAGACATTCAAGCCCAAACGAATATACTCAGGGTACATCTTTAGAGATATTTGCAACTGCTTCACTGACTCATCTTTTGCTGGAACCCAGGTCAGATTACCCTTAAGAGGTACCCAGATGAATATCCTATGACCAGTGGGATAGAAAAGATACTTGAGAAACTACGGAAGGGTAGACCGAATTCATAAAACATCACCTTATCAAAAATGGAGCTACTCCACCCCATCTCCTAGTTGCACATTGAATTGCACCTGACAATACTTTTATGATTAAAATGCAGTGATGTGCTGGTGGGATGAGAGAAATAGACTGGAACTTTTTTAAACTGCCCCCAATTCATGGATTTGGGGTCAACAAGAGGAGCCACCAATCCAGTAGCACAGCGATAGTGCTACCGATTACTCTGCCCACAACTCGTGCTCAGGAACAAACTCTGTCCATTCAGATTCCTGCTTAGGGAGAGAGGATCGAGCATCCCAGAGACAGCTCTCCTCATTTTAAGTGGAGGAATGCTGCATGACACTAGTTGGTTACCACCAGGTGGAGGCCAGGTGGTAGTGCTGTGAGTTCATGTTGCAGGTCAAAAATACTTAAAGTTCTGAACCTCATTACTCAGTTTTTAAAATAAAAATTTGTGGTACCATTTTATAATCACAACAAAGCACTCCTAGTGGTGCATAATTCTGGAATAATGTCACTTCTTGGGTGAGTAAGGCACTTGGCGTTGCCATGTACCTCACTTCTCAAGACGTGCTGTTAATGCAGAATAATGCAAACTCTGTCCTGCCTTACTGGCTAAAACACAATTTCTATCCAGCTGATAACTTTTGATCTAGAGACCTGAAACATGACATGCACAGCCTTTATGGAACAAGTGTATAAATGCTCCAAATGTAGTAAAACTAACTTTTAAAGAAGAGAGAGAGAGAGAGTGTGTGTGTGTGTGTGTGTGTGTGTGTGTGTGTGTTGGGGGTGCCCCAAAGGAGGTACTTCAATTTTTAAGAAAGAAACTAATTAAAATAAATTACAATTGAAATAAAAAATTCCAGCTGCCTTCACAGTAAATTTTTTTGTAATTTTTGATAAGATGTTTACATGTGCCAACAATCACAGTCTGTGATTACAGACATGCAGGTACATGAACACCACATAGCCACTTGTTTCCTTCTTGCCTGCTCAGGCCCTGCTGAGATAAATTAGGCCCCAGGATTGGAACACCATCTATGATCCCTTGTTGTAAATGGTGTGTTTTTTTTTAACTAGGAGTGGAAACCCATCCATGCTATTGATAAAGTACTCAATATCCCTCCCCCACCGAAGAATGAGAATGACACCAGGAATCCACTAGTGTTTCAAATGCTAGTTTTCCCCTCAAATTGTTAATGATTACAATACCAAGAGCCCATGTTGGTGTCCCAAATATCCTCCTCATTATTTTGACACCAGCAACTCATCCTTGATATCAGAAGATGCCTTCAGAATTAATATGACTGCTGGGAGCCCTTCCCTGGTAACACTTGTTTCTATGTTTAGGGCTGCTGGGGGTGGAGTCTGCAGTCCTTTAATGATCACAGACAGAAGACTCTGCATTTTTTCCTTTTAATAAAAAAAAAAAAAAGATTCTCTCCACTCATCACAACCCTGCCCCCTCTCTGGTGCCCGTGCTCTACTGCTATCCAAACAGCTCCTCCCTGCCCTTCCTCTGCCCATCACCAGTCTATCCCCTCCCCAGTGTCCCTTATCAACTATGATTTTAGTGCTGCAGTAGCTCCTCCCCACCAAGCTCCACCCTGCTCCTCTCTGCCCTGCTCTAAAAAGAAACCCTTAAGCTACCACCCACTGTGTACTGTACCGCCCCATCCTACTGTTCCCATCACCTTACTACAAAAGAAATTCTCCCATTACTGCCTACTGTGTGCTGTACCACTTCACCTTGATGTTCCCATCCCCAATTTCCCTGTACTACAAAACAAACCCTCCTGCTTCTGCCCACTGTGTGCTATACTACCTCACCCCTCCATTTCTGATTTCCCTGTACTATACATGAAACCCTCCCTTGTTTTCCCTTTTACAGCTTTATGGATGTGTAGATTCTGACAGATGATGTTGTTGCCCCCCCCACCACCACCAATCGAGACTGGCTGTTCTCCACCTATCCAGGGCACTGAAACATTTGGGAAAAAGCCATCAACAGTCATGTCTGTAATACAGCAGGAATATTTGTAGTTGTTGCTTCTCCTTTTCAATGTACTGTGCATGATTCCAGCAATTGTGAATCACTCGGGATCCCCAATGTATATTAGTACAAACAACCAAAAATAAATAGCATTGTGATAGGGTAAAAAAAATGCTGAGAGGTTATACACGTGTGGTGCAGTCACACAGCAAGCATAAATGAGTACAGAATATAAAACAGACTGCTCAAGTTGTTCGACATGGCTTTCCTGGTAAAACAAAAACAAAATTTGAAACTGTCTAGCTGGTTTGATGAATGTAAGCAATACCACAACATGATTCCTACTCCTCTGTTCTTTTACTCCCTTTTCAGCTTGAAGAAGAAGCAAGTTTGAGCAGACACACAACTGTCTCACCTGCCTCCTGGATCAGACATTCATTTATTTCCAAACCAATCATTTAGAGAGGCTGTCTGAGACAGAGAGCTGCCTTACCAGCCATAAGTAACAACTGAATTCGACCAAACACAAATCCGCAACTGGCCACACAGCTCCCAGTTCAGTAGCACACATTAATTCCCGAATGCCAACCACCATGCATCCTTCCTTTTTGATAGGATGACTGGCAGAGCTGACAAGAAAGTGTGCACTTCATCTGCACTTAAGCTGTTCAACATTTCTGAATTTTCAAAGGAAAAAAGAGGGGACAAAATCATTCAAGCTAACATTCTTTTTAGGGTTGTCAGAACTAGTTCGGACAAGATTTGAACCCATCATGAACCCTAGTGTTCAATTTCTAATTCAGAACTCTAACATTAGTGGGTTCGCAAACGGGTTCGAATCTAGCCACAACCGCAATGCAAGCTTGCCTAGCCCAGTGTCAGCTCTGAAGGGACAGGAGAGAGAGAGGTTGAAGGAGCAGGAAGAGATTGGGAGGCACAGTGCCACAGGAGGCAGAAAGGAGGTGAAATAAAAGGAAGGGTCACGGGTGAATGATGGCAGCATGCACAAACTTGTGGGGTCTGATGTGGACTGCACTGAGTCAGACTGCGCGCCTGCATACTTCATCCCCACAGTCGTGTTACCACCTGACCATCTGCTCTGTGGTCAGGTGGTGGAGAGACATAAACCGGCTCGCGGTTGCTCCATTCATTACCCAGCCAGTGCCATAAAGGAGTTGCAGGGCAGGCTGCAGCAACTTGTGCTAATCGCTCACTCCCTCTGTCTGGGCTAGCTCTGCTCTCTGGCTCTGGCAAATGGCAATTGCTTGCTAATTAAAATTGTCATGTGTGTATTGGGCAATCTAAAAAAATAAATAAAAAAGCTAAGGGGTGGAGGGGGTGAAAACTAAAGGTAGGGACTGGGGGGTACTCAGGGTTGGAATTGGGAGTGGGAACCGAGGAAAAGAAAGGGCCTGAACGTAGGAACAGTTGGTGAGAAAGCTCAGCCTCAGGATGAGATGGACAGAGCAAGGGAAGTTAAAGTTGCTGAGTATTTGAGTGAAACTGAGAGAATTTTATCGAGTCTCAAACAACAGTTCAAAAACTTTATTTTCTGCATTGTGTAGTTGTTTCACACTGGGAAGAAGGAGCGAGCATCAGATGGCTGGGGGAAGGGTGAAGAAATTAAAACAAACAGATTGTGACTCGAGGAAAATTAAGTTTAACTTTAATGTGTGAGTCTCTGAGAAGTTGAAACATTTGAATTTGATGGTATTTTTTATTATTTTTTACTTACTACTTTATACCGTACTCCACAAAACAAAGTAAAATAATTAGGAGGACAGGAAGGGGAGGGCATTCTGTGGTACTGTGCTGCTGAGCGTTCTTCAATTCCACCCTATAAAATTCCTGATAGAACAACACCAGGCTGTTTTTAGGTTTTTTTTATACAGTACTCCCTACTTGTGTGTTGTGTGTGTGACTCCACTACGCTGTACCTCTCTAGTCTCCTGTGGTGTTCCCATCACCCTGTTGTGGCTGCTGACTGTGTACCCTACCCATTGTGTGTTACTGCAAGAAGCCCATTGTTGGGCAGTCGTGAGGTGGTATTATCCTTAAATACATGACAGAAGCCTAGAAATATATTTTCCTGTTGGGAGAAGAGACAGAAAAATCTGTTTCCTTGGGTTGTATATATGTGTGTGTGAGTGTGACTCCATCTCCTGTGGTCAGCCTATCTGCTGTGTGCCTTTTAACTGCACTGTCCCCTACCCAGTGTGTGTTACTGAGAGAGGCCCAGTGGCCAGTTGTCGTTTGGTGGCATTATCCTTAAATGCATGACAGAAACCCAGAAATATATTTCCTGTTGGGAGGAGAGACAGAAAATCTATTTCCTTGGGTTGTATATGTGTGTAGTGTGACTCCATCTTCTGTGGTCAGCCCATCTGCTGTGTGCCTTTGACTGCACTGTACCCTACCCAGTGTGTGTAGCAGAGAGGCCCATTGGCCAGTTGTCGGTGGTGGCATTATCCTTAAATGCATGACAGAAGCCCAGAAATATATTTCCCTGTTGGGAGGAGAGACAGAAAAATCTCTTTCCTCGGTTTGTGTGTGTAACTCCATCTCTTGTGGTCGGCCCATCACCCTGCTGCTGTGCGCCACTTCACTGCTATGAGTATGCCTGTGCCCAGCAGCCCATTCATTCTGTAAGCCTTGAACCTAGGATCCTTTAGTTGCAAACTGTCATATTCTTCAATTACTTTCAATCCACTGCATCACAGTCTCACATAGCCAAAATAAAATTTTGGAGTTGTAGCCAGTGATCATAGATCACGTTGCTTTCTTACACAGGAATTGTGTGGGTGTATTCTCTGCAGTATACTGGTTCTGTTATGGCTGACACCAACATAGATGAAGCATCTAGTGCTGGTGTTGGAGCAGGTGTTGGTGGTAGTGGTAATCCTGGTGCTAGCAGAAATAAGCAAAATGTTTCACGTGATAAAAATTCAACAAACAGCAAAAGAGCAACAGTGAAGTGTGGTAAAGGGGGACCTTTTAAGAAAACCTGTACAGCTCCTGGAGTCACACGGAGAGGCACCATAAGGTATGCCATTCATGCTGTAAAGATACTGTGACTAGCAGCAATAATGCAAGTGACAGTGAGTCCCTCTCTGACTCAGACAGTAGCTCTTTGTCTCAGTCCAACACTGTTGTGTCTCGCAATGAATCATTACTTCCTCAACAAAGTGAAATGAGCAAGTCTGCTGACAATGAATCAGGTAGTGCACTTGCAAATACATCCAGCACTGTTGGCAATGAAAAGGACATATCCATTGAATCCACCACTTCTGTGTTGGCCAGCAATGAAAATCCTTCAGAGTCTTCTGCCCACTCTTCTAGCACCAAGGAGCATGTCCCAGGTTATGTTAGGACAGGTGAAAAGACACAAACAGTCTTTTGCTATCTTTCTAGCACTCAAACAAAATCTGTCACATCTGAGGTGTGGAATTATTTCTCTGTCAGTAAAACTGATCCATGCAGAGCAATTTGTTCCCTGTGTAAACAGAGTGTAAGCCGTGGTAAAGCTGTGTCATGCCTTGGCACTACAGCTCTTAAACGCCATCTTAAAAAGCATTCAGTTTTGCTTGATCATCCAAAACCCATGTCCTACATCTTCCAGACCACAAGTGAGAAGGGTCAGGAATCTGAAATGGATACGGAATTGTCTGAACTTGTTGCGGGCAGAACCACTGCCAGCCCTAGGATCACGGTTACCACCAATGCCAGCATCATTAGTACCAGTTGCACATCCAGTGATGGCACTGAATGCATAAGTCCTAGTCCACCATCTCCGCGTCCATCTGCCCATCGAAACACGGTGTATAATAAACCAGCAGGGACATGTTGTAAACAGCTAACACTGTGTCAGGCATTTGAAAGGAAGAATACCTTTACTAGAAATCATCCAAAGACCCTTCATCTTAATCACTGAATTGGTGAACTGTTAGCTGGAGCCCTTCTCCCATACTCTTTGGTAGATCATGAGGATTTTAGCGAGCTCATGACATTAGCAGAGCGTTGTTACAATGTTCCTCATCAAAGGTACTTTTCCTATGTTGAAATACCAAACATTTATCAGGCTTTAAAAGCGACAGTGATGCTTGCACTTAAAACTGCAGAGGGTGGGGTTATTCATGTCACAACAGATATGTGGACCAGCACTCAAAACATAGATTACATGTCCCTTACAGCTCATTGGGTCATGTTTTCTTGTGCTTCTTCAAAAACAAAGACACCCCAAAAGATGGCGCTGCTGCATATAAAGAAGTTTGGGCAAAGTCATACTGCTGCAAATATCTTGCAGGAACTAAATGACTTCCTTGACAAATGGGTTTATTCTCACGGTCTAAAATATGGCTTCATAGTGAGTGACAATGGAGCCAACATCTTGAAAGCAGTACAGGATGGAGGATTTCAGCATGCTTCTTGCTTTGCACATTACTTACACTTAATTGTCACAGGATTTCTCAGCAACAAAACACAAGTGGATGGTATGATTGCTGTTTGCAAAAAAATTGTGACTCACTTTTCACATTCAACCAATGCTATATGGACATTGTCCAAACTGCAAAAAAAACAGAAGCTGCCCCAGCAAAAGCTGATTCAAAATGTTTCCACTCGTTGGAACTCAACGCTTTATATGCTGCAGTGCCTGTTGGAGCAAAAGCAAGCTGTACATGAGTATTGCTCCAGTTACATTATTGGAGATGGCATTATGCTGTCTATGCTGCAGTGGAAATTAATGGAGACAGTGTGCTGCATCCTAGCTCCTTTTGAGACAGCTACAAGGGATATGTCTTCTGAAGGCACATCTGTGAGTCAGGTTATCCCACTCATAATGCTCATTTCACATCATCTTAGTGTTCTAAATCTACAAATAGAAAAAGACAGATCTGAAGCGCAGACAACATGTTGCCTGTATCATGGAAATCCCGTAAAGAGAATGAGTGAGCGCTTCAAAACCAATGACAAATTAGTTGCAATGACAAAATCAAAACACTACATCCTTGCAACTCTCTTAGATCCCAGGTTCAAGGCTATATATCTTCCAAAAACAGATGATATAGAGCAGTACAAATGTATGTTGCTAGATGAGCTGCAGCACTCACAGGAGTCAAACACAGACATGCACAGTACTCTCAGGTTGTCATAGATACATAGACAGTGTTGGCAGATAAGGGCCTATGGCCCACCCAGTCTGCCCATTTGAGCTTGTAAGTTCAGTTTGTTTTCCTAGAAGTCTGTTTCCCCTTACCCCTGACCTCTAAAATTCCTTTATGTCTATCCCATGCATTCTTAAATCCCGTGATTGTTTCAGCCCCCACCACTTCCTCTGGCAGGGTGTTCCACTTGTCCACCACCCATTCTGTGAAGAAATTCTTTCTCATGTTTCCTCTGAATCGTCCTCCTGCAACTTCATCCCATGCCCTCTAGTCCTGGAACATCTTTTTGCTTAAAAATAGTGTTTTCGTGCACCCTGTTCCTCCTGTAAGATACTTGTATGTCTCTAGCATATCCCTCTCTCCTCCTCTCCTCCAGGGAGTACATGTTCAGTTCCTTCAACCTGTCTTCATAGGACTTGTGAAGCAATCCATCACCATCTTTGTTGCCCTCCTCTGAACCTTCTCTACCTATGTCCTATGTAGGTATGGTCTCCAGAACTGTACACTGTACTCCAGGTGGGGCCTCACTAGTGTCTTGTATAGTGGAATTATGACCTCCCTTTTCCTGCTGGTGATGCCCCTGCCTATATCCCAGCATCCTATTTGCTTTACCTGCTGCTTTGTCACACTGTTTCCCTACCTTGAGGTCATCAGAGATGACAACCCCAAGATCCCTTTCCTGCTTGGTGCATGCTATATCCTCACCCCCCCCAACTGATATATTGTGCCAGGGTTTTTGTGACCCATATGCATTATCTTGCACTTCTTTGCATTGAATTTCAACTGCCAAACCCCTGACCATTCTTCAAGTTTCTGCAGGTCGCTTCTCATTCTGTCTACACCCTCTGGTGTGTCTACTCAGTTATAGAGCTTTGTGTCATCAGCGAACAGTAAAATTCTGCCTTCTAGGTCCTGCACAATGTCACTGATGAAGATGTTGAATAGAACCGGTCCCAACACTGATCCCTGAGGTACCCCACTGGTCACTCTTCCCTCTGTGGAGTGACAGCCATTTACCACCACCCTCTGTGTCCTGCCACCCAACCAATTACCTACCCACCACACTACTGTCCTGCCCACACCCATATTCCCCAGTTTGTGTAATAGTCTTCTATGTGGCACAGTGTCAAAGGCCTTGCTGAAGTCCAGATAGGCCATGTCCACTGCCCTCCCCTGATCCACCTCCCTAGTCACCCAGTCAAAAAATGCAACGAGGTAGGTCTGACATGACCTCCCCCTGGTGAAACCATGCTGCCTTGGGTCCTGTAGTCCATTGACAACCAGATATTCCACCAATCTCTCCTTTAGTAGTGCTTCCATGATCTTCCCCACTACCGAGGTGAGGCTGACTGGTCTGTAGTTCCCTGCTTCCTCTTTGTTCCCACTTTTGTATAAGGGGACTACATCTGCTGTCCTCCAGTCTTTGGGTACTTCCCCTGTTTCCAGTGATTCCAGTGTCATCACCACAACATGCAGGTTCATCTTCACAAAGGGATACAGAACTGGAAAAGTCACCAAATATTAACAGTAGTTGTTCCACAACTGCCACTTCTTCAACCCTTAGTAGCAAGCTAAATGTATGGCAAAACCTTTCCCAAATTGCTGCCATACCAGCTTCTGCTGATTCCTCTTCAAACAACATGAAGTCTTGCTAGATTATAGACATTAGCAGTTTGATCCAGCTCTAGAACTGCCCCGGAGTGAAATGGTTAAAACCATTCCAAAATAGAATTTTGGCCCGAGAGCAGCTCGTCTGTGTCATTTCAAACTTGAACTGTCAGATTCTTTACTCCGCCTCAGTGAACAGTCACTCCGGAGATTTCTCCTTCTGCTCGGTTCATTTCTCAGTTTAAAAAGTGTTTTCTCGGTTGGATTTAACCGAGAATAGTTTTATTTTAACCGCAAAACCGTTCGGTTCAAGCTCTATCTGTGGTAACAGTAAGTAAATGAAGGTTTGTCTGTTGGAACTGTAAGTTATCGGTTCGGTTTTGAACCGATCAGTGGGTTTAAAACTCATTTAAAACTAAAAGTTACTATTTTAGAGTACGGTTCCGGTTCTTATCGGTTCTAAAAAGCAGTTTATTCGTTTTTTCCAATACCGTGACATGGTTAGGAACCGATAAGGGTGTCTTGCCTGGCACTGCCGTTAAAAGGCAAGTTTTTGGTTAGGCTGGCATTATGTCTGAGAAACCCAAAAGAAAAACTGGGCCACTGGTTTCAACACTGTGATGTTTGTGGGAAGTCTTTGCCAAGGCTGACCCACACACCACATGTGTTTATTGTCTGAGTTTGACCACCTCCAGTCAGACTGCCAGGTATGTAAGAATTTCCCTGCAGCCACCCTGGAAAAAAGATTGGGCAGGCTCAGGGAACGAGAGGCCAAAAAGTCCGCTGACCCGGATGGCCAGCCCGGTTCGGTGCCAACCGAACCAGAGGGAGTGCCCTCTGACCAGGGCCAGACTTCCTCGGGCAAAAGAAAAGCTGGTTCTGAGGAACCAATTCCAGTAAAGAAAACAAGAAAATAAGCAGGTCTGGAGTCCAAAATTCCTTCTCCAACTGCTGCAGAGATAGCAAAAGCCATACAAATTGTCCAGTCACTGTCTCAGGGTCCGTCAGAATCACCACTATCTGGTAAAAGGTTGGTTTGTCCGGTCCCAGAGGTTCAGGATTATGATATTGAGGAATTTTATGAACCAGAGGAGGGGGAGGAGGATTATGAACAGTATGAATGTGGCTGGGAAGGTCTGGGTGTGCCCATTGAACCGGACATCTCCCCAGACAGACCTTTAGAATCTCCCCCTATGCTGTCTGAGTCCCCATCTCATTTTATGTTTCATAAAAAAGTTGCTGAAACCTCCAGCTTCCTTTAGAAGAGGCTGTGGATGAGCAAGAGAGCCTGATTTTGTAGAAATTATGGATATTCCAGAGTCTAGGAGATTGTCTATTCCTTTACATAAGTCTTTTAGGAAACAAACAATTAAAATTTTAAAGCTCCTAATTCTGTGCCTCATGTAGATAAAAAGATGGACAGAAGGTATACATTGTCAGGCCCTGATACAGAATTCCTTTCTCAGCAATGCAGTCATGTTGGGGTAGTTCAGGCTGCTGCCTGTGATAAAGCTAATATTCCTGGCTTCACATCCTCCTGACAAGGATTTCAGGAAGATTGATGCCATGGTAAAAAAACAGTATATGGCAGCCTCTCTGGGACTCAGGCAAGCAAATTATAAGGCTTATGTAGCTAGGTATCAGAAATCTAGATGGGATACTGTTATGCAATTGGCCAAGCAGGCCCATGGCCAGCAGGCTAGTGAACTAGAACAGGTGGCTGCTGATGGCATTGAAGCCTCTAAGGTTCAGTTTCATGCTGCTGTGGATGTTAATGATGTTTCCTCTAGGGTCATGGCCACATCTGTAGCATTTCATAGGTTGGCCTGGCTCAGGTGTACTAGTTTGTCACAGGATACCCAGACTAAGGCTATGGATTTTCCTGTGGTGGGAAATTCTCTGTTTGGTAAGCAGACAGAGAATTACATGAAAGAAGATGGATGAATATAGGACTACTTACAAAGAGTGCCCAGGCTAGGAGCGGCAAGCCACTCCTCAAAGGCATGCCCCAGGGGTAGGGGTAGGCCTTTTCACAGGCCTTTCTACCAGACTCAGGCCTCCTCTGCCTATGCTCAGAGGGCTTCTTCAGAGCAGGGGCAGGCGGGGTGGGCAGACCTGCTCCCACCTCCCAGCCTAAAGCTCCTTTGAAACAGGCACCCTGATGGGGTGCCCAGGGCCGATTCTCCTGTACCAGTGGGGGGCAGGCTGGCTTATTTCAGTCAGAATTGGGCTTCTTTAACCTCAGACAAGTGGGTTCTGGAAGTAGTAAGCCATGATCTGGTTCTCAGCTTCAAAAAGTTTCCCAAGTTGAGAAGCAGACTTTTTCTACCTGCAAGTGCTTCGAGACCTCGCTCTGGAAACAGAGGTCTCATCCTGTTAGCTCTCAGAGCAGTGAAAGGTTCCTCCCTGCATCAGGGCAGGGTCTGTATTTCAGATACTTCCTTACCCCAAAAAAGACAGGAGAATGGCGGCCCATTTTAGATGTCAGATATCTGAACAAGCATCTTTTGAAACCAAAGTTCAAAATCGTAACTCTGGGAATGATTTTACCTTCCCTAAGGCCAGGGGACTGGCTAGCCTCCCTGGACCTCAAGGATGCCTATTTCCATGTCCTAATCAGAAGATCCCATTGAAAGTACCTCAGATTCGAACTGCCCTCAGGTCATTACCAGTTCAGAGCAATGCCTTGGCCTTACCTCTGCTCCAGGGTATTCACAAAGTGTCTAGCAGTGGCAGTGGCCCACTTAAGGAGGAAGAGGATTGCTGTTTTCCCTATCTAGATGACTGGCTCATTGTAGGCCAGTCCCCAGAACAAGTAAAATCTCACTTGCAGGTCACCCAGCAGCTTCTCACCTCCCTGGGTTTTCTGCTAAACCTACCAAAGTCGGTTCTGGAACCAGTCCAGGTACTCACCTTTATAGGGGCAGGGTGGACACAAAGCTAGCCAGAGCCTTTCTTCCCCAGAAAAGGTAAGGAATTTAGTGGCTCTGGCCTCTTCCTTCCTCTGCAGGTCTCTCGACCTGCAAGACACTTCTACAGCTCCTGGGCACATGGCTGCATCCACAGCTGTTGTGCAGGGAGCAGATTTCAGATGAGAGACATTCAGTTTCACTTGAGAACCTTTTGGTCTCAGAGAAGAGCCCCTTTCAAGTTGGTCCCAGTGACTCGAACCTTGATCCTAGCTCTCCAGTGGTGGCAGGATCAGAGCAATTTAAGAAGCGAGGGCCCCTTCATTTCCCTTCTCATGACTTGAATCTCACTACAGATGCTTCCCTTCTGGGTTGGGAGCCCACATGGGCGACCTTTCCACTCAGGGAGTTTGGTCCCCAGGAATCTCTGCTCCACATCAATTTGCTGGAACTCAGAGCTGTCTTTTTAGCTCTTCAAGCTTTTTCTGCATCTGTCCATGACAAGGTGATACAAGTCAGAACAGACAACACCACAACAATATGGTACATCAACAAACAGGGGGGCACTCGGTCTTCAGCCTTGTGCACCGAGGCAATGAAGTTGTGGTCTCTGGCCTATTTCCTGAACACTTCCCTCATAGCAGTTCATCTTCCAGGGAAGGACAATGTCCTAGCGGATGCCCTCAGCAGGATTTCCCTGGGTCATCACGAATGGTCCCTGGATCCTCAAGTGCTGGGGATAGTTTTTGCCAGGTGGGGCATCCCTCAGATAGATGTTTTTGCAGCCCCAGACAATCACAAACTTCCTCTGTTCTGTTGCAGGCCTCAGTGCTGGGCTCAGTTCCCTGGATGTCCTTCTTCTGGATTGGGAGGGAAGTTCCTCTATGCTTTTCCCCCTTTCCTCTCCTATTCAAAGTACTAGTCAAAATCAGATCTCAGCCTTGCAGGTGATTCTGATTGCCCGGATTGGGCCAGGCAGCCCTGGTACCCACCCTTCTGTCTCTGACAGTCCATCTTCCCCTGTGCCTCCCCAGGAATCACAATCTGTTGACTTGTGCCCAGGGAAGGGTTTGGGTATCGGACCTCAATCCCTCAACCTCAAGGCCTGGCTCTTGAGGAGTTAAGATTTTGATTTACACCTCTCTCAGGGTGTTCTTGAGATCCTAAAAGCTTCAGAAAGCCTTCCACTAGGGCTACTTATAGTTCTAAATGGAAAAGGTTTTCCATTTGGTATGCTGGTAAAATATTTCCCAGAATCTGCTGAATTGCCCATTTTATTAGATTACATGGTACATCTTAATTCCTTGGGTCTCAGACCAGCTACCCTGAGAGTTCATTTGGCAGCTGTGTCTGCTTTTGTGTCAGCAGGAAAGTCATCCCCTCTTTCCTCTCATCCTGTGTTTTCCAAGTTTTTTAAGGGATTACTCCATACTAATCCTCCCTTTCGGGAACCGGCCCCTGCTTGCGACCTTAATGTTTGCATTGCCCAGTTAATGCAACCCCCTTTTGAACCTCTGTCTTCTGCAGAGCTTAAGTACCTAACTTGGAAAACTGTTTTTCTAGTGGCTATCACTTCTGCCAGATGCATAAGTGAATTGCAAGCCTTGTCAGTGGAGACTGACTTTATTTCTTTCCACAGGGATAAGGTAGTCCTTAGGACTAATAGGAAGTTTTTGCCTAAGGTGGTTTCAGATTTCCATCTTAATCAATCTATCTCCCTTTCAGTATTTTTCACTGATCACTCCTCTTTTGGTGAGGAGGTTGCACAGCCTGGATGTTAAGAGAGCTCTTAGTTATTATATGGAGCGTACCAAAGGTCACAGGTTCAAATCCCTCCAACTTTTCCTTACCTATGGTGAAGTTGGGAAAGGCAAACCTGCCACTAAGAGATCAGTAGCCAGGTGGATTGTCTCTTGTATCCAATTTGTTATCAGAAGTGGCAGAGCCCCCAGTTTGAGCTCATTCTACCAGGAGTACAGCTGCGTCTCTAGCTGCTGCCAGAGATATCCCTTTATTAGAGATTTGCCAGGCTGCTACTTGGAAAATGGTACACACTTTTACCAAGCATTACTCCCTGGATGTCCAGGCCAGGAGAGATGCTCGGTTTGGCACAGCTGTTCTTCAGAGCCTATTCCCTAAGTAGGTTCTGCCCCTCCTCCATGAAGGTACTGCTGTGTATTCTGCTAATGTCTATAATATAGCAAGACTTCATGTTGTTTGAAGAAAAAATTACTCACCTTAGTAATGTTGTTTCTTCTAATGGAGTCTTGCTATATTATAGACCTCCCCCCCAACCTGCCCCTCTCAGAACCTCTACTTGGTGGGGTGCAGGCAACTTAGTGTGGGCACTACTTATGTCCTGTTAGCATTTTGTCCCCTTTGGGACTTTGGAGGTGTGTGTATGTGTACGCGTGTGTGTGTGTGTTTTATTATACTTATGTTCTGTTTTCATAGTATTAGAATGGTGTTAGTATTTCTGGTCCCCTGACTTGAGTCTTGGGTGTTGGGACCATCAATGGTTGTTATTATTTAGGTAGCCATTTGGCTAGTGTAGGTTACAGCTTCCACACAGACCTTAGTGAGTTTGGCTCGTAAAGATCTGACAGTTCAAGTTTGAAATGACACAGATAGATCTGCTCTCATGCCAAAATTCTATTTTGGAATGGTTTTAACCATTTCACTCCGGGGCAGTTCTAGAGCTGGATCAAACTGCTAATGTCTATAATATAGCAAGACTCCATTAGAAGAAACAACATTACTAAGGTGAGTAATTTTTTCTTCTGAGCAATCTCTGTCCATCATGGTAGACAATTACCTGCAAGAACTGCCTATTCCTATTGATGCATGCCCTTTTGAATACTGGAGATCAAAAAAGTCAATTTGGACACAGCTGTATGATGAAGCCTGTAAATATCTTGGTTGGCCTGCAACAAGTGTCTCTTCAGAATGCATGTTTAGTACAGCTGGCAATATTGTGACAGACACCAGAAATAGGTTGCTGCCAGAAAATGTACACACGTTAACTTTTATTAAAGTTAATAAGTCAAGATTTTCGTATCCCTACAAGAGTATACAAACTGATCCTGAAGTGATTGATGTTGTGGATGTTGATGGTGATGACAACTCAGATGGTGGTGGCTGGTAAACATTGTGTAGGACAGAGTCTCTCTGCACCAAAAAGGAAACTTTTACAGACTGTGATGACTTTGGTAAACTCTCTCCTTTCTCGATCTACTACCTTGGACTATATACCCCCAAAAACTTTCACCATTTCATGGCAAACTGCTTTGTAGCTAGGATCTAAACTAAAGTCAACAAGTTTTATATGCAGGGCAATTTTAACATCAGTGGGAACAGGTCCAAATTTGGCATAAAAGGGACACTGTCATGTCAATCCTTTCTGTATCATATTATTTATAGTTAAAGTGAAAACATATATTTTGGGATTTACCTTCTGTGACTTTGTGGTGCATCAGTATGGGCTGGGACCGGGGGCGGTATATTTTTCAATTTTAAAAGAGGACAAAACAATGAGTTCTAATTGATAGCTGTTTATTATTTTTTCAATTATGGAAATGTTAGCCATAAACCAAAAATGGATGCTAGTACATGGGTGAGGGTTGTGGGTTGGTTTTAACATGGGTGTAAGGGTGCTATGGGTGCTACTGCACAGATGAAGGTGGTGGAAGAAAAGTGGAATGGGTGATGGGGTGAAAGGTGGGTGTTGTTTTAGTCCTTTCATTTACAGATTCGTGATCGGCTGGGGATGGTGAGGAAAAAAAAATGGTGACAGACCGAATCTACTGTACACATAATATATATTCTTATTAAATACATTGCAAACTGCTGCCACCTAGCACAATTGCCCTGTCCCCATTAAAAAAAGAATAAAGAAATCAGAAATAAAAGAAAATCTGCATCAGCAGTTTTTTACAGAATGTGACCTATCATAAAGTGTTTTTGCTTTACAAGTAGTGATAATTTGATACATAATGGGGTTGACAGACGCTGTCCCTTAAACATCACATGCCATCTGCTGCAGCTACATTAAATGTTCCTTAAGTTAGTATGTGGTGAGGAAACCACTTTTTTTATTTATGTGACTGAAATACAGATTTTATTGAAGTATCAGCTGCAAAAATGCATCATCTTAGAAAGTTGTATGTATTACTTTAATTTGCCAACAAAAATGTTGGTATATGTATGCATTATCTTAGAAAATTGCATGCATTTTTTGCCAGCAACAATGACTGGCATATTTTTTTTATTCAAATGTCTTGACTGACTACATTATGACATAATGGCCCAGTTATTCAAACTGTGCCATTCTGAGGTGCAAGCCCTTGCGCTGCTTAAAATAGTTGCGCTGGGGTGTGGCCGGGGCAATATTCAAAGAAGTTGCGCTATTGAGCAACTCCTTTGAATATCACCCCCCCAGCCACAGCCACTGTGCATGGCACAGTGGAACTTGCACCACCGCAAGTTGTCAGAGTTGAGCATTAAACTTGCGGTGGTGCAAGTACCATTCGCCATCGCCAAATTTCTGATATTCAAAAGGTGACATGCAAATGGGGCCATAATTCATAGCAAGGTGCAGGGGGGCCATTTGCATCTGATTCTTAACCCCATTTGCGTACCATTAATATGTAGGAGTGCGCCCGATCTCTGAGGACTTGTGCCTGGCCGCCCTGCCAGGCAGCCGTCCGTCAGGGACCGACACACCCTGCAGACCGATTGCGGGCAGTATGTATCATGACAACCCCCCAAACATCTCCCAATGCCCGATCGTGGCCAGTATGTATCATGACAACCCCCCCCAAACATCTCCCAATGCCCGACCATGGGCAAAATATTGAAATAACCCCCAGTGCCCGATTGTGGGCAGAATGTAAAGACCCCCAGCCGAATATCTCCCTGGTGGTCAGTGGACTGCAATGCCCGATTGTGGGCAGAATGTCCAGTGACAACCCCAAACATCTTCCTGGTGTCTAGTGTCCCCACCCACCCACCCACCCACCTAGCCCTCCACCCGCTCCCCTGGCGCCGGCGAGCAGCATCCCACCCTCCTGCCACCCTGCACCCATGCCGACTGACTGTCGGTAGGGCTGCCGCCCATTGGTGCAGAGCTAGAGCCAATGGGCATGCAGCCCATACCGTGCATGACAGTCCAGATTTGTGAATTCACAAATCTGGACTGTCATGTCTGTGATAGGCTGCACACCGATTGGCTCTGGCTCTGCACCACGGGTGTGCAGCCTACCCGGACAGTCAGTCGGGCGGCGACGAAGGCAAGTGGTGGGATGCTGCCGCCACCAGATGTCCCGAGGAGAAGCCCGGTGGAAGTGAGGGGACAATAGACACCAGGGGAGATGTTTGAGGGATTATCACTGGACATTCTGCCATAATCAGGCGATACGGTCCACTGGACCATAAGAAACCAGTTAAGGGGTGCTTACATTTGCCAGCGATCGGCTGGTATTCATATTCTACCGGTTATCGGAGCATTGGGAGATGTTGGAGTGAAGATATCATGATACATACTGTCGATCGGGCATTGAAGGATGTCTGAAGGGTTATCATGATACTTAGTGCCAGCGATCGGGCGATTGAAGATGTTGAGGGGTTGTCATGACACATACTGCCCCCGATTGGGCATTGGGAGATGTTTGGGAGGTTGTCATGATACATTCTGCCCGCAATCAGGCATTGGGTGATGTTTGGGTGGGGGGGTTCTTTTCACGTTCTGCCCGCAATCGGGCTGGTGGGGGGGCACAGGGACTGAGTTGGGGGCCAGCCATGGGTGGCAGATGCTGTGTTGTGCCCTGCAATACAGCAGCTCACCTGTGGGTGGCCCTCAACTTAATCCTTTTTTTGGCTCAAAGTTGTGCAGGCACAGGTTGGGGGTTGAGCCTGCACAACTCTGCACAACCCGACTGAATATCGGGTTGTGCAGTTTATGCATGGTTCCTCTCCCTCATGTTGAGCATGCATTCATTTGCATTGCGCTGTTGCTCAACCTGTTTTCAGTGGCACAACTGCCTCCTGCTGAATATCGCAGAATGGCGCAATGTAGGACTTGCGCATGCGCAACCCTTTTGAATATCTGGGCCAATATGTTTTGCAACAGTTCCACATGCTGCTGCTGTAGTAATTGGTTTGACTTTGTTATAAAAGCTTTCTTTTCAACATAGCAACTTTTGATTTACTCATTTAAAACAGAAAGCAGCAAATGGCTGAAATTAGGTAATATCAGTAATTTTTTCTCATAATTCATTATGATGAGTATATATAACTGAGTGCATAAATTGCTAATGTGCCTCTTTCTTTCACTAAGGAACTATGATGCCGCTGCAACAGAAACCTTTTAACACATGGGTGGGTGGGTGGGCCTGTTATATATTAAGTTGCTGGCTTTAGCAAACAGAAGAAACCATAGATAAACCTAGTTGTATTCCTATCAATGTCACACATGATAATTTATCTCCCCCTTATATTGAACAGTTTTTCCTTTACATGTATTTTATTACTATCTTTATTACTGGCAGAACAATAAAAAATAGGGTTCGAGTTCTAAAAATTTCTAAAAAAGATTAGAACCCTAGAACTTTTTCAAAAGTTCTAGACTAGAACTAGAACCCAGAACTTCAGAGGGTTCTGACAACCGTAATTCTTTTCAGTTTGTGTTACGTGGAATGGGATTCTCCTGCACCACTTGTTCTTGTTCCTCATCCACTAGAAACATCTTGCTCCAGCTCCAACCTGAATTGCATCCAGTATCCTGCTGCAGGAAAAAAAAACGTCAGTGTAAGATACTGGCACCAGTTGTGTTATGGTAGCACTAACATTATCTGCTGTTTTACTGAATTGGAAATGGCTTTTCTCTGAACCGGTCTGTGTGCTGATGCCCAATTAGCAGTGGGACACTAATTTATACAAATACTGACATTCAACAGTCACATTTTTTTTTTTTGCTTTGTTTGGTACTTGGTATATAGCATAGAACAGTTTCTTTTTGAGAGCCTCAGTTCTGCATGCATATTCATCTAGATTATGATGCCAAGTGCCCATGATAACAGACTTCACTCAATGCATGCTTTCACTTAGTTATAGAGCATACAGTACATGGTTTTTACTAAATATACTGGCTGTCATGCCACATGCCTTTTAAACTGCGGCATCACATTTTAACTCTGAATTTTAGTATTAACAGCAGTACACCACAAATCAGTAAGTCTATCTTATTGTTAGTACTGTGTGTACTGGTAAGTATTAAGATAGTAGTGAAGACAGACAATCCATCCTCCCCCCACCATGCCCGCCGTCCGCAAAACAAAAAAAAAACACGACCACCGCAAATTGCACATAATCACTGCAAGCAGTGTAAAAACACATCTCAATCAAATGCATAACTCAGCTGCATAATCTCAAAGTATGCTATTTTTCTGGGGGGATGCCCTAGCCTGTTTTAGTGTTTGAGGGAGGCCCAAGATCTTTTCCATAGCTTGAGACCCTAACCCTAACAAAGTCTGAGAACAAATTATCTAGAAGTACGGCAGTGAAGTACATACTATAACAGCAGCTGGTGAGATGAGCAAAGGAACAGCCTAAGCTGGGACATCATGCTCCCCCCAGACCACACACCTGAAATCATACTACTGAGTATATAATACAGAAATAACAGGCTGCAAAACATGACAAGTTTCTATGAATTGAACTGTTGTAGTGAATGAGGGAATGTTGGAGTTAGGAACAGTAAACTCCCACACTGTCTCATTTCAGTATTAGCAGATGTAGAGTTGCAGCAGGGGGAATCACTGTGCAGCAAATTTTTTGCACATATTGATATATATAAACCTTGTAAAAAATGACACTCATAATGAAAAGCATGGATGCTGTTATCACTCAGTGCATCATTTTGGCTAAATCATGGCCACTCTCACCACAGTGCTGGTGCAGAGAACACATCATACAGGGCATGACATGTTTGAGGATTTTATTTTTCACGTACAGTAACAAAAATGAAAGGTAAGTGCTTAAACTCATTCTCTTTATTTTCAGTGCACTCTGTTATGGTGTAATAAAAAGTGCAATTTGATATCAGAACAATATGTTTTTCGAGTGTTTTCTCTAAACGGCATTTATTTTAGTGATTAATTTATAATGTGCTCTAAACCAGATATTTTTATCTTTTCTGCCAGTCAGCTCCATTTGTTTCTGTTCATGATATCAAAGGAGTGTCCACCCTTCCTTGTTTTCCCTTTTACAACTTTATGGATAGATGGATTCTGACAGCTGATGTTGTTGCTCCCCCCCCCCCCCAACAATTGAGAATGGCTGTCCTCCACCTGTCCAGGGCACTTAAACATTCATGAAAAAAGCCATCAACAGTTGTATCTGTTATACAGCAGAAATATTTGTAGTTGTTGCTTCTCCTTTTCAATGTACTGAGCATGATTCCAGCAATTGTGAATCATGTGGGACCCCAATATATATTAGTACAAACAACCAATAATAAATAGCCTTGCGATAGGGTAAAAAAATATTGAGAGGTTAAACACTCGTGGTGCAGTCACATATTAAGTATAAATGAGTACATAATGTAAAACCGACTGCTCGACTTGTTCGACATCGCATTCCTGGCAAAACAAAAACAAAATCTGAAACTGTCCACCTGGTTTGATGAATATAAGCAATACCCCCACTTGTATACTGCAGCAGGATTCCTACTCCTCACTTCTTTTACTACCTTTCATCTTGAAGAAGAAGCAAGTTTGAGCAGACACACAACTGGCTCACCCAGCTAATGGATCAGACATTCATTTATTTCCAAACCATTCATTTAGAGAGAGAGACTGTTTGAGACAGAAAGCTGCCTTACCAGCCGTAAGTAACAACTGAATTCGACCAAACACAAATCCGCAACTGGTCACACAGCTCCCAGTTCAGTAGCATAACATTAATTCCCGTATGCCGATCACCATGCATCCTTCCATTTTTTTTTAAACTTTCTTTATTGATTTTGCATGGAAAAACATACAATACAATGTCCGTGGGAGCCACAGTAATACAACATCAGGCTGTCTCATAAGCAGAATTTGAAAAGATACTCCCAAACAGGTACAACAAGGGGGGAAGTATTGTATGGTTAGGTATCATATAACAGATATTCTTATATAAAAAAGCTAATAGCAGCCAAGGAACTTTAAGTGCCTAGAGGGTCCAGGATATTATAGGATAGCAACTACCATCAGGACCGTTAAGGTCCAAAATAGGCACCAACTAGTCTGATGAAAAAGTACTTCAAAAGAGGGAGAAATACCCCCAAGAAAGGACTAATTTTTAAATTCAATGTTTAACCTGAAGCATAACCAACGCTTTAACATTCCTTATAGTGCTTTATTCCCCATTCAATCTGAGTTAACCAAAAAGTCCAGGATTAAGTGGTCCCGTATGTGACCTGTATATCTTGTAGTTAGAAGGAGGAGGAGGAGGAGGAGGAGGAAATGTCAAGTTCGGAGTGCTGTAACCTCAATCAATCAGAGTGGCCAGGGAGAGAAGCAGGGCAGGACCTATTATCAGGAATCAACAATTTCCCCCCAATAATATCACTGCCTAAACTTAAACATACACTGCACCCACTCTTTCCGATTACTAGAAAAATCAATATGCACTATAGGGAAAAAAGAAATGTCCACAACAAATGAGTGTATTTAGCAAATCACTTGCTCAGTCTTCCTCAGCCACATCCGAGGAGTCTGTCTTACTTTGTTCCTGTTCCGTGATCCTCTGGGCCACAAACTTCGCAGCATCCTTGGGCTCTGAAAAAAGGTAGGTGCGGTCTCCAGTGGAGACTAATTGTTTAACTGGAAGCAGCAGTTGGTGGTGGAGCTAAGTTTGATAGGATGACTGGCAGAGCTGACAAGGAAGTGTGTACTTCATCTGCACTTAAGCAGTTTAACATTTTTGAATTTTCAAAGGAAAACAGGGGTCAAAATCTTTCAAGCTAACATTCTTTTCAGTTTGTGTTATATGGAAAGGGATTCTTCTGCACCACTTGCTCTTGTTTCTTGTCCACTAGTGATATCTTGCTCCAGCTCCAACCTGAGCTGCATCCAGTATCCTACTGCAGGAAAAAAAACTTCAATATAAGATACTGGCACCAGTTGTGTTATGGTAGCACTGACATGATTTGCTGTTTTACTGAATTGGAAGTGGCTTTTCTCTGAACCAGTCTGTATGATGAAGCCCAATTAGCAATGGAACACTAATTTATACAAATATTGACATTCAGCAGTCCAATTTTTTTTTGTTTGGTACTTGGTATATAGCATAGAACAGTTTATTTTTGAGAGCCTCAGTTCTGCATACGTATTCATCTGGATTGTGATGCCAAGTGCCCATGATAACAGACTTCACTCAGTGCAATGCTTACACCTTCTAATAGAGCATACAGTACATGGTTTTTACTAAATATACTGGCTCGTCGTGTCACATGCCTTTTAAACTCCTGCATCGCATTTTAAGTCTGAATTTTAGTGTTAGCAGCAGTACACCACAAACCAGTAAGCCTATCTTATTGTTAGTACTGTGTGTACTGGTAAGTATTAAGACAGTGGTGAAGACAGACAATCCATCCTCCCCCCACCCAGCCCACCATCCACAAAACAAAAAAAAAAAAAACACAACCACTGCAAATTGCACATAATCACTGCAAGCAGTGTAAAAACACGTCTCAGTCAAATGCATAACTCAGTTGCATAATCTCAAAGTATGCTATTTTTCTGGGGGGATGCCCTAGCCTGTTTTAGTGTTTGAGGGAGGCCCAAGATCTTTTCCATGGCTTGAGGGAGGCTTGCCCTAATGAAGTCTGAGAACAAATTATCTAGAAATACGGCAAAGTACGTACTGTAACTGCAGCTGGTGAGATGAGCAAAAGAACAGCTGAAGTTGGGACATCATGCTCCCCCCCAGACCACACACCTGAAATCATGCTACTGAGCATATAATACAGAAATAACAGGCTGCAAAACATGACAAGTTTCAATGAATTGAACTGTTGTAGTGAATAAGGGAATGTTGGAGTTAGGAACAGTAAACTCCCACACTGTCTCATTTCAGTATTAACAGATGCATAGCTGCAGCAGGAGGAATCACTGTTCAGCAAATTCTTTGCACATATTGATATACGTAAACCTTGTAACAAATGACACTCATAATGAAAAGCATGGACACTGTTATCACTCAGTGCATCATTTTGGCTAAGTCATGGCCACTCTCACCAGGGTGCTGGTGCAGAGAACACATCATACAGGGCATGACATGTTTGAGGATTTTATTTTTCATGTACAGTAGTAAAAATGAAAGGTAAGTGCTTTAACTCATTTTCTTGATTTTCAGTGCACTCTGTTATGGTGTAATAAAAAGTGCAATTTGATATCAGAACAATATGTCTTTGGAATGTTTTCTCTAGATGGCATTTATTTTAGTGATTAATTTGTGATGGGCTCCTAGACCAGAGATTTTTATCTTTTCTGCCAGTCAGCTCCATTTGTATCTGTTCACAATATCAAAGTAGTGTCCTGTAGTTTGAATTGTCTGGCTTGGTTGAAAAAGATACAGTTCTGTCAGCACTGGACTAATTCATATTTTACTTCCCAGTATAGCTAGTTTGTTCACTTGGTGTAACCACTGAAATGTAAATAACAGATTGACTGCAAATGAAAATAAAGCAATTAAAAGAAAAAAACCTAAACTCAATCATATTCCAGAGTGCAGCAGCAGTTCTGTCTGTCATGTTCCTCCTTCAGATCTTCTGGTCAGATTTCAGTTGTGCCTCACTTGACAGCTGACCTGATGAAGGGTATAAGAAGGTGTTGTTTTTTTCTCCCTTATTTACAAAGTGCTGTACCTTGGTATACTACATAATGTGTAGGGTTTCTGGCACTGCTTTTGAAAGTTTGTCAGTCAATACCCAGAAAAAAAGAGAGAGGATTTGCTACCTTTTATTCTAACAACATAGATGGTGCAAAAGGAAATGCATATAGCACCTATTTTCTTTTGTAATGTATATGTTGGTTCCATAAAAGGTATCAGATCATCTCTTTTGTTCTGGTTCTTTTGTAATAAGGACCAGTAGGGCAACGAAACTAAGCTTGTGAGTCAATACTAGAAGTCTGCCCTACAGGCTGGCTGGTGTGTGTGTGTGTGTGTGTGTGTGTGTGTGTGTGTGTGTGTGTGTGTGTGTGTGTGTGTGTGTGTGTGTGTGTGTGTGTGTGTGTGTGTGTGTGTGTGTGTGTGTGCACTTGTGTTTGTGTCTGTGTTGGGGGGGGGATGCCACTACAAAAAAATTGATGGTAATACATTATTTGCTAATGTTCCTCAGTCCCTGCAGTATATAAAGGTATGGCTATGATGAAGATCAATTTATGTTAGCACTGAATTGAAAGGCTTTGCCTGTAGTTCGGTGACCAAGCAGCCAGCCACTCCCACTTCCTGAGCTATATAAGCAGTTCCTCTCAGCCTCACTGTGAAGCATTTTATCTTTACAGCTGAAGGCTATGTTGGTTTGTCATCTGAGCTGGCTGGGGCCTAGACCTCCTCTGCTGTTTCTGTGTGTCTCTGCTGGACTTCAGTGTTTGTTTTCCTGCTTCTGGTTTGTATCTTTCCTCTGTGTGCTTCCCTATGTTTTGTTTCTTGTATTTTCTATGGCCTTTCCCTGTTTTCTGTTTTTCTGTGTTTTGGTTTCCTCTTTTGGGGGTCTTTTATTTTTAAAACTCCTAGCATACTGCTACTACAGATCTCATTCTGCTTGCTTTCAGTTACAACTCTCAGTTTACTGCACTGCAACTGCAAACCTACTCAGAGCTCAAGCTACTGCTTTCAGTTACCTATAACTTCAGCCACTGCTGCTGACTGTTTACTTTAATTACTATTGTACCCAGTGCCTGTGTTTTAACACTGTAATCATTTAAGTACTGCTGTACAGGCCCACTTGCTTCCTGCTGCTGCATTGTTTACACCCATTCCTATTCTATCTCGTTTACTATGAAGGTTAGCTGAAGCTCCTGCTGAGGCTATTAAACTAGCTTTTATATCTGCATGTGGTTCTTGGCCTATCATCGCTTCCTTGTTTGTCCTAAGGCAGGGACTGGGAGGTGTTTGGGGGGGTCGTGGCCTATGTGGTTAATTAAGTTTGTTCTATATCCTGTCTTCACCGCCAAAAATCCTCAGAGTTTGTCACCTTGATTTGGCTATTCATGTCTGGCTGTCTTGCCCCTAACTCAGTGCTGTTTACTTGCTATATGGTTGCTATGCAGGTCCACCTATTACTACTACTACTACTGCTTACTGACCTATCGGGTCCCCACTTGCTTAGGCAACCATTGTTCCTTGCTAATGCAAACCATTGCTTTATGCCTAGTGCCATCCCCTTGGCTTCGCCTGGGATTCTACTGCTCTCAATCTGCATCTGACCTTGCAAGATCTCAGCACTCACTTCTCATTAAGATCTCAACACGCCGTGCTCATTCATCTCACCAGCTTTACAGCTCTCAATCAATTCTGGGGCATGCCAGCTATTCTAATCTGGTTCCTGCAGCCGACGGTCTTGCTCTGCATTTAGTCTGCATCATCGAGCATGTCCAACTTGGAGTGGGATCCTTCTCACCTGGCCCATAGCTGGGAATGTCCTCACCCCGGGCTTGGCTTTAACTGCTAGCTCCTGGTGTAGAATTTCAGACTAGCAGTGAAGGGTGGTTATGATGATCTCCTTTGGCTCTAGTGTTCCACTATAATGGTTGGCCATTGACTTTAGTGGTTTCCCTAGCAAGGCACCTTCACCGCATTCTCCCCACAACTGCCTCTGGTTCACCTGGTTTGATTTAGGGTGGGTAGGCCAGGTGAGTGCCTCAGCAGTTGTTGCGGTCCTCCTGCTCCTTGGATGCTCGTATTGTTGCAGAGTTTTCTCGCAACCTTCACAACGCTCCCACTAGAGGGTTTGAGTGAGATCCTTCCTCCAAATTGGAATATTTTCCACCTCCCTTTAATTGGGTTTTCCAAATTGCAGCTGCAGAGACGTCACTAAATACATTTTCCCAAGCCTGGAAGGAAGGTGACCTAGGCCTTGGATCCCCAGAGATTTCCTCCTCCTAGGGTTTTTTCTGTCCTCTGTTGCCTCAGGTCACTAACTTAGTTAGCATAGTTGTTTCTCCTAGTTTCCATAGGTAGGTTCCGTTGTTGTATGGAGGTGGAGGATGTCCTGCTGTTCCCTCTCTCCTTAGGGGATCCCCTTCTCTCATACAAGCTATCACTATTCTTCTCTACTACTATGTTCCACTTCCTGCTTCTACGTCACTGTTACTGCTTGCTCATATGCATCATGTTGCCTCCTTTTGGGGATGATACTACATTTCATTTGGAGATTCCTAAGGTACCTTTAGCCACGGGAACCATCCCGTGGCACCTCTAGGGATGGAACCCTCTCCGAGAGTTCCTTGCTTTTGTACCTCTACAGGGTGGTAATTCCTCTGGAATAGAGAGTGCAAATGGCCACAACCAAACTAATACAGTTACATAAGCATAACACTATACTGCCTGCGTAGGTCAATGAATTGAAAGGCTTTGACTGTAAAGTGACCAAGCAGCCAGCCACTCCCAGTTCCTGAGCTATATAAGCAGTTCCTCTCAGCCTCACTGTGAAGCATTTTGTCTTTGCCCCACCATCCTCCCCTCCTCCAGCAGCAGTGCTCTCTCCTTAGGGGGATTCCTAAGGTACCTTTAGCCACAGGACCCGTCCTGTGGCACCTCTAGGGGTGGAACCCTCTCCGAGAGTTCCTTGCTTTCGTACCCCTACAGGGTGGTAATTCCTCTGGAATAGAGAGTGCAAACAGCCACAACCAAACTAACATGGTTACATAAGCATAACACTATACTGGCTGTGTAGATCAGTGAATCACATTGTGGGTATGCTAGTGACTCATTCACTACCCAAACACCTTGCAAACTAATAGGCGCTTAATGTTACACCTCCTCCTCCCCCCTCCCCAAGTCTACTGTTGTTACAATACTGCAGAAAGCAGACACCTCTCAATGCACACACAGAAAGACAAAAACAAAAGAGAAATACACACACACACACACACAAACATCATTTATGTGATGCACTGTTAACATGTTAAATTCAATTAGCTATAAGCAAACTGTAGACAAAAACATCAGACTCTACTTGCTTTCTGAAAAAGGCTCTATAAAAATCAGCAACTAGTGAATGGATGTCAAGCAGGTTTGATCCCCAGCAGCCCCCCCCCCCAGCAACACACGTTTCAGTTTAATAATGCTCTGTGAATAGTTTATTTTCAAATTTAAACTGATGCTTTTTTCCACAGTCTGCTTCACTGTGTATTTAGTAGGCATGATGGACTGTACCCAGGACATATTGCATCTGTTTTCTTTTTTATATGGATGTATGCTGTTTGAATAGAGGCACAATACATTAGGAGACTGCAGTGGAAACTGAAATAATTATCCTGCCCCTTACATGTCCCTTTTATGGTGTTAATTTCCTTTCCTGAAGCTTGCAGCAGTCTGCATTAATGTTTTTTTTTCCGATACTCAATACAGCCATCAATGAAAAATCTAAGCAGGCAAAAGTAAATTTGAGGTGGCCAACGAAGCATCCATATGAGAACATGTAATTAATAAAAAAAATGCTTTGCCTTGTACACACACACACACAAACACACACACCCTCAGGCTGAATGAACTCCATAGAGAGCTTTTACATACAGTACATGGGTAGAATTTTACCGAACACAGCCTAGCTTACAGAAAATGTTTAATTCTTTGTGGAGTCCTGTCCTGTATGTGTTCTAACATTTAGAAATGCCAGGCTAACCACCATATGTTAAATAAGTTGCAGAGTACCAAGCCAGTACATGGCTGCAGTGGGATTTGAACCTGTGTCCTAATTTCCCTCTTTTGTCATTTAACAATGTACTTAACCAATCAATGGTTCAGCTTGGCATTTCCAGATGTAAGAATGGGTACAAGCAATGACCAAATTTTTTAGGATAGGCTTTCACTCAGATATGCTGTTTCCGGTGAAGAAATGTAACAAAAATGCCACCAGTATGCTGGTAATAATTGTTTTTAATTTATTTTTATTTTTTATTTTGGTTAACTTAACTTTCGGTTAACTTAACTTCATATTAATACCTTATACAGTATGTGAGTAGGACATGAATGAAAACATGGTATGAGTTTGTACTGAAGATAGTAACCTTATAATACAAGTACTGTAACTCTCAGCTGTCTCTGATTTGCTTACATTTTGTCCAGAGTTCCATGCATTTTCTATAACTTGAAAGCAGGACTACCTTCCTTAATCAGTAGTTACTCAGTTTTCCTGAAAGATGTGCTTTCACTTTGTGCTTTGAGCTTGTCTTTCCATGATCCGCTGCCACATGTTTATGCACATAATGTGAGTGCCCTAATACTGTAGTCTGCAGCAGTGGGATCTGCAGTCATAGGCATCACACACAGTTGTTAGATTTTTACTTTGCTTTGCCTATTATTAGAAGTGGTGATGGAATGTGAAGGAATGCCCCCCCCAAATGTATGTTACTACATTTCAGTGCAGCCACCAAGATGATTTGTACCCACCAAAAAGGGACCAGGAGTAGTGGGTAAGGAAGGGGGCAGAATCCAGTGTACCCAGCATATATTGCAGTGTTTTATTTAGCCATTGGCTGTAGGGATTCAGGTATGGAGCAAGTGCTCTGCATTTCCTTGGTCAGCTTTGATCTTTTTTTAAAAAAGGGAGGAGAAGGGAACGAGGGACACACCACACATCACAGTCTGGTATTCCTGAATTAACTCCTAATAGTCCCTCCTTCTCACCTCCCCTTTATGTTCTTAATAAATATGTTTTCAAACTACTACATGCCACATATTTCTGTACTCGTTCACATACACAACATTAGTACTTTTCTACCATTCTTACGATGCCTGTTTCTACCTTCAGCACTACCAATGGCAATACAAGCAAGCAAGGATTCGGCATTGACAAATGCTTGTTTGTCATTTTTTTTTTTATTTTGCTGCACAGAGTATAGCCTAACAGCTTGCTGTATTACATGGTACCAGCACTGTGAGGAAATACCTCATCTTAATTTACTTTTACCTTAAGTGTCATCATATTCACTTTAACTCAAGTTTTGTACTGAAATTAAAGAGTAAAGGCCATTGGGGCATAAGTCCTTCACTTCTGCATTGTGACAAATGTTGACATCCCTTACTCTGTCTCAGTCCACTTCTTTCTTGAGAAGTTCTGAGGCACACAAACACATGCATGTATGTATGAACACATGTTTGCACACACACATGCACACACACATACACACACACACAAACCCACACTCCTTCCAACAGTTTCTTACCATCAACATGAATGCAAAACTAATTTTCTCCCAAATTCCTCAAATGCAACACTATCAGCTCTGGCCAGAGTTTGTTTTATAACTGCCAATCGGAGTATATCTGTGTAGCTCAAAATGCATCCTCTTTCCCACACTCAACAGGGAGTGCCATCACTAACGCTTGAATACAAGGAGCCCACCCTGTAGTCCCAAAAATTTCTTTCTTCATGATTCTGACCCTAGGAACCCATCACTGATGTCTACAGACTTCTTCAAAATTAATGTGACTACTGGGAGTTGATCTCAAGTAGCACTAGAAACATAGAAACATAGAATCTGCCAACAGATAAAGACTAGTGGTCCATCCAATCTGCCAATTTCCCCCCTACCTACACCAATACCGGAGACCATGCCTGATCTACAGTTCTTTCTCCCTCCTCCCTTCCTTTCCACTGTGTTTCCCTTGTGCTTATTGTACGCATTCTTGAACCCCACCACTATTTTTGCCCCCATCACCTTCACTGGAAGGCTGTTCCAGGACTCCACCACTTTTTTCTGAAGATGTACCTCTACATATTCCTCCTAAATCTTCCTGCCCTCCAGCTTTGTAGCATGTCATATTTTTCTTGAGCACCTTTTCTTCTGAAAAATACTCCCCTCTTGCACCTTATTTACCCCGTAAGGTTTTTAAAGGTCTCTGTTATATCCTATCTCTCCCTACTCTTTTCCAGAGTGTACATATTGAGGTCCTCTAGTCTCTCCTCATAGGGTTTTTGATGCACACCCCATACCATTTTAGTTGCCCTCCACTGGACCGCCTCCATTCTATATATGCCCTTATGGAGGTGTGATCTCTAGAACTGGACACATCACTATAGGTGGAGTTTTACCAACAATCTATACAGAGGAAACACTACCTCCCTCTTTCTGATAATACCCCTCCTTAGGCACCACAGCATCCCACTGACCTTCCCTATAGCCTTGTCACACTGCCTAGCCAAATTTAGGTAATCCATTATGGTTACCCCAATCTCTCTTTCCTACTTGGTGGTTGTCAATAACTGTCCACCCATTTTGTACTCTGTCCCTGTGTTTCTGAGCCCTAAGTGCCTTATTTTGCACTTTTTGTATTGAAACTTAGCTGCCATACTCTTGACCACTCCTCTAGTTTTCTAAGATCTCCACTCATCCTTTCCACTTGCTCCCACATAGTGTCCACCCATTGCAGATGTTGGTGTCACCCACAAAGAGGCAGACCTTCCCTTCCAGCTCCAATGCAGTGTCACTTTTGAGGACATTAAAGAGAACCAGTTCCAGCACTGATTCCTGAGGCACCCCTCTGGCCACTATGCCTTCCTCAGAGTAAATTCCACCCCCCATCTCCTAACACCTAACCAGTTTCTTATCCAGTTGCCACATATGGAGCCACTCCTAAGCTACTGAGCTTGCTTTCTAATCTTCTATGTGTAACAGTGTTGAAAACCTTACTAAAATCTAGGTAGGCCATGCCCACTGCTCCACAGTGATCTAAATCCTTTCTCACCCAGTCAACGAAATCTATCAGATTCATCTGACATGACTTCCCTGTGAACCAATGCTACTTCAGGTCTTGCAGTCTACTGGATTCAAGATATTCCACAATCATTTCCTTCAGCAGTGATTCCATTTATTTTCTCACCTCTGATGTCAGACTGACTGGCCTATAAATGCCAGCCTCCTCCCTGCTTCAACTTTTATGTAGTGGGACTATATCCTCCATCCTCCAGTCCTTTGGAACTACTCCTGTTTTCAGTGAGCTGTTAAACAGAAATGTCAATGGTGTGGTCAGTATTTCCCTGAAATCCTTCAATACCTTTTGATGCACCCCATTTGGTCCCGTTGCTTTGTTAACCTTCAGATTAGCAAGGCCCTTCCGGACTCTTGCCTCAAAAAAAATAGAATAGTGTCCACCTCCCTCCCTCCAAAGTTTCAGGAAGGGAGGGAAGTGGACACTAAATCACTAGTCCTTTTTTGCTGGCAATAGTCCTGAAAGAATTTATTAATCTAAAGGTGGACACTAGAATTTTATCTTATTATAATAACTGTGGAATATTTTCTCTCATAGGAAATCTTGTTTATAATTTGCTGTTATAACCAGTTGGATATAATGGCAAACATTGACTAGATTTCCCTCTCTCTATTCATGCCAATGGTCAGCTCATCCCATAGTGTGACATCCCAGGCTATCAGTTATCAGTTCATTGAGTGGGACAAACATCAACTGCACAGCTGGTTGTCTCAAGGACAATCAAGAAAATAAGAAAAATTTAATTTTTTCCCTACTCACCTCTCTTTCTTCTTCTTGCCACTAAGAGCCAGATGGTGCGTGGGATACAGTACAAGAGAAGTTAACAGTGCAGGGACTGCATGGTTTTCAGCAGTCGCCTTGCACAGCTGTGCTATTTCTTATTGCCATTTGGGGATTTACATATATACCTCAATGGGGCAGCCTGCAGTCTTAAGAAGAAATATTTGTCAGTCATCTGGAGGAGCAGGATGTGGGGTAGGAATGATGCAGCAGCAGAAAGGCAGCAGGAGAGTCCCAGAATTGTAGAAATGATCTTCTGTACCTGAGCCACAGAGTACCCACGAGGGAACCTGCAAAGCACCCAGAGCCAGATAATGCCGCCAGTAACAAGCTGTGCAGTGATACAGTATAATGGAACATCGAGGACTGCAGCATGGATGTAGCAGGATCGGTGGAAGAGAGAGGCTCAGTGTGGCAACACAAAATTGTCTTTGTCCATGTTACTGACATTTGTAGCAATATGTATGTATGTGTGTGTGTGTGTGTGTGTATATATATATATATATATATATATATATATATATATATAAAATTGTTTAGCCTGTGTCTAACTGGACTACCAGCAGTACCACCAAGACTACAAGTTTTTGTGCAGCCGCTTGTCCATGGATAATTATTTAATTTTAGGTTGTCAACCCCTGATGCATGCCCATACTGTCTTGCTTGCAAAAACACTATGCTTCAGCCTGACCTTGTTATTAAATTAGTGCTACCTGAACCACTGCCCATACCGTTTTCTATTCACTTCAGTGCAATTCACTTTATTTTTAAAAGGCGCTATTCCAGATGATCATAGCACATGCACACTAAAATCTAATAAATAAATATGCATTCTTAAAATCAACAGAACATAAGCTCAGTCTAATAGTCACAGACAGGAAAGGCAATTTCTTACAAATAGGTTTTTAGAGTGGTTTTGAAGCCCTCCACGGTTAGGCATTCTTGTATCCGATCAGGTAGAGAATGCTGCTGGGTAGGGGCCACAAACTCAAAAGCAAGAGTCCCAGATGTCGTCAGCCAAACCCTGGGAATTTCTAGCAATTGCTCATCAGTGGAGCGGAGTAGTCAGAGGGGGCAGTAGGGAAGAAGGAGCTCTTGCAGGTAACTTGGACCCTGTCCATGTAGAGCTTTGGAGACCAGCAAACTGACCTTGAAGATCATCTGCCACTGAACTTGCAACCAGTGCAATCCACGCAGCACATGTGTAACGTGACTGGATCTAGACAATCCAGTCAGCAACCTGGCTGCCATGTTCTGCACCAGCTGCAAGTAGTGGATATCAGCCTCCAGCAGCCCTAGGTACAGGGAGTTACAGTAATCAAGGTGGGAGGTCACAAAGGCTTGGATCAGTGTTGGAAGGTTGCTGGATGGAGCAAGGTTCTTAATCTGTGTGATAATCCTCAGATGGTAAAAAGAGGATTTGACAATGGCCGACATCTGAGAGCATAGGATCAGTCTATCATCATAAATAATGCCAAGATTCTGCACCTGCTCAGAGGCTGGCAGCTGTTGGCACACAAGCCAAATTCCAGAGGCCTGATCTGCCACCAGCCCCTCTACCTGGTGAACTGGGTCCATAACCAACATCTTAGTCTTATCAGGATTCATCTTCAACCAACTGGTACAGTAGTCATCCAGTCCTAGATCTAAGCAAGGCAGTTGTTAAACACAGAGGCTGCACTATCCTGTTTGGGCACAAAACACAGATAGAGCTGGGTATCATATGCATAGCAGTGAGAACCCAGCCCATACCATCTTACAATGTCTCCCAATGGCAGCATATACACCCCGAACAACATGGGAAACAGCACCGTGCCCTGTGACACCCCACATGAAAGACAGAATGAGTCTGAGAAATACACCTTGGACACCACCCTCTAAGATCTGCCAGTGAGAAAAGAACAGAACCATCTGAAAACCATACCGTACCAGCCACAGATGAAGCACAGAGGCTCAAGTAGCATCCCATGGTACACGGTATCAAATGCTGCAGAGAGATAAAGAAAAAACAAGATGGAATGGCTCTTCCAATCCCTTGCTATCAGGAGATCACTGAGCACCCGAACAAGGGCAATCTCTCAGCTGTGCCTCTTCGGAAATCCTGACTGGAGAGGATCATAGATATCGTGGATGGTTAAATGATTCTCCAGCTGCTACGCAACCACTTTCTCAATAACCTCCCCAACAAAGGGAAGGTTAGAGACTGGCCGGTACCTAGCAGGACATTCCGGGATGAGAGAAGATTTTTTTTTAAGGAGGGGTGATACCACTGCCTCCTTCAGGGGGTCAGGAAACTCACCATTCTGCAACAAATACCAGACTATCTCTGCTGGGACCGGGTGAGTGACATCAACACACCCCACCAGGAGGCGAGATGGACCTGGATCCAAACTACAGCAGGTTGGTCACATATGCTGGGCAATCTGCATGACATCCATGATCTACAGCCAATCAAAGTTACACCAACCAAACCAAGGAGTAGCAACCTCACACTGACCATCACCACCCCCACTTGAGTGAGCTACATGGATCTCAGATCTGATGTTGGCAACCTTATCAGCAAAGCATTGAGTAAACTCATCACTTTGTTAAAACACTCTCCGAACCTGCAGACAGACTGGATTGCACAGACTGTCCACAGTTTGAAAGCACTGAGCCGGTCAATTCTGCGCTACAGCAATCTTATTGGACAGGAACTCTTCCTTCTTACATGAGATAGCCAATTGATAAACCCTATAATGGTCCATCAATCTAAGCCTGTCGGCTTCAAGGCCCGATTTCTGCCAGCAATGCCTTATCCTTCGACCTATTCTCCTTAGCTTCCTTAAGGCCCCATCAAACCACTGGGCAGTGATGTATTCAGAAATGTGGCAGGCACCTCCTCACCACACGCCCCCAGCAACACTGGGCAAAAGTTCAAAACACTCTAAAGGCCAGAGCACCACTGCCAGCAAATCTACTACTGCTACTCCAGCACCACTGATGGAGAAGAAGTTTCTAGCTGAGTTCTAGCTGTTAAAATCATCACTACAAGATTTTACGCTGGAATTAAAATCTCAGAGGGCTGATTGTGGAGAAGTGACAAAAAAGATTACCAATTTAGTTGTCCGAAACCTCTTCATTAGAGCACTGGCAGGACAGGATTGAGCCTGACATTACTTCCCTCCAACATAAGCTATCTAAAGTGGAAACTAAATTAGAGGATGTGGCATGCAGAAGTGGGAGGAACAATCTGGTTATAGTCAATCTTCCAGAAGATGCGGAGGGCACTACCCTGGTGCTATTCTCACAGAAATTGCTGGCAAAGATTGCAGGTCCTTTCCTCAACAATTCAGTTTATGTGTTGGAGAGAGTGCATCGGTCTTAGGGCCCTAAACCACCAGCAGGCACCTCTCCTAGCCTCTTCATCCTGAAACTGCTAGACTACTTGGATAAACAGCATGTGCTGACCAATGTAAGGGAATTGCAACAGATTCTATGGGAAGGCTCTAAGATCCATATCACCCAAGATCTCCCTGTGGCCACTCGACAGAAAAGGGCAGCCTATCACCCATAGGTAACCAAGTTTATTTTAGCCAACACCAAATTCAAGGTTACCTATCCAGCTAAATTATTGGTACTTCATTAGGGTTCCTGGTTGTCCTACGACTCTGCAGAGCAAGCTTCTCAAGAGCTCAAGCATATTTTCCAAGAACTATTTAATGTTCATTGAGCTCTACTCACTGTTCCCCTATGCATTAGATGTTTGCTTACAGTGACTTTGCTGTGGTGGTTTCCCTGCCAGGCTTATAGCCTCATACTGTTGCAGTCTGTATGGGTCATACTTACCACTACCCTCAACTGGCTGGTCTACAAACGGATCAATGGCTTGTTCCTTGATTTCCTTCAACCTGCTTGGGGCCTGGGGACTTCCTTTATTTATTTTGAACAGTCCAGTTTTGCATTCCTTCATACATATTTGAACATTGACAGGGGTTTCCTCCTTCTGATTGTTGAAATGGTTTGACTGGATGCAACATTTCTAAGAGCTGATGGCTTTTTTTTATCTTGGTGAGGGATTCACATGGACGATTTCTTGATCCATGGAACGAATGCCACTGCTTCACCACTTCGTCTCCCCACTTATTAACCTTCAGTCTCCACACGGGATTTAGTGTGTGCACTCATCTCTTCTTTTCTGTGTTTCAAAGGTGGAACTATGGCTCAGAGCCCAGCAGTCTACATGTTCTCTGGATTCTTCTCTGGACTAAGAAGCCTGCATGTTTTGTTTTCCTGTTCCCCCCTCAAATACCTCTGATTCTCCGAGTTCATTCTGCAGGGACAGACTCTTAGGTATGGATATTTGTTTCCCTCCAGCACTAAGGAGCATGTTTGTAGATTCATTGACCACAGACTTCCTTTTCAAGAATGGGCTCCAACACCTTCAGATTCTGACTCTTGATGCCAGCACTGGCAGCACCCCTTTGCCCAGACTATTGGTGTATTCCATTATTTAATAGTTAATATAATCAAAGTTTCTAATTTTGTAGCCCAGCTACTATAATTAGGTTGATGAAGTTTGTTTTGGAAATGCACAATTTTTAGATATAAGGACTCACTGGCCACATATTAGCTTTCAGTCGCTGATCTTCCGTTAATTGTATTTGTCCAGTTATGTTTTTGATTCTATGTTTTAATTTTATTATAAAAAGGTTAGAGCAGGGGTGGGGATATGGGATGCTATGTACTGCTCTTGGGGATGTATATAATGAACTGGTGGAAGGGTTATGAACCCCTCACCTTTTGGTTGTGGTGTTGCACTACTTTATGGTGTTGGTGATGGGGCATCTGTCCTTCGGTAAAGAGTTAGGGGGTTCTTTGTTTCTGAGTGGAGTTTTTGGAGATGGATGCATATTGTGTTTGCAGTTTAGCATTCTGCAGAGGTATTCTGTCTCAAAGTATGGGAGGGGAGTGTTGTTACTTGGGCAGTTAGGAAAGGGGATGTCTCGGTCTGTCTATGATACCTTTTTTTAGATGGGGAAATGGAGGGGTGGTGGTGTCTTTTGGTGATTTTGCCTACTCTATATGTTCCAGTTTGAAATAGTTTTTGTGGGGTGGGGGAAGTTGGAGGGCAGTTGGATGGATAAGAGGGTATTGAAGTGATATAGTTTGGATTTGGTGGGTGGTGTGGATGGGGGAGGTGGCAGGTGGACACCACCATAAGGAAGGACTGGGGAGAAAGGTCATCCCGGGAGGTTGTTGCAGTATAAGCAACCTATTTCCTGTTTTTGGTTCTTTTTTTTTGCATCTAATTATGGTTCTTAACTCCAGTTGTATGCTTGTCAATGTCTAACTATAAATTCTGTACTTGGAATATTAAAGAGGCTCAGTCTCTTAGTGAACTAAGGTTCTCCACCACTTAAGAAAACTGCAAGCTGATATAGTGTTCCTGCATGATACCCACCTGCTCCCATCCCAGGTTCTCCTTTTTAGGTGGTCCTGGGTGGTGCAGGCATTTGGGGCCAGCTTGGAGTCCCAGAAGAAAGGAGTGGCTACCCTAATAGCTTGGATAGTCCCTTTCTGTCTTCTTCAGGAAATTACAGACCCTCAGGGCTGATATATAGTTCTCGGCACCTTACTTGCTCACATAGAAATCATGAATAGACTATTTATTGCTTGGAGTGGAATACCTCCCTGGGGTCCTTTTATGCCATTATTCTGCTAAGGTCATATCTGACCATCACCTTTTCCTTCTCCAGTTAAACATCACCCCTCACTAAACAGAGATAAAGTACATACCCTGAACAACCAATTGCTTAAATCAGGTGACCAGTTGAGACACTTCCACTCTTTTATCTCCTCATTTATGGAGATTATTTCTCCTTCTGTGCCTGCTCTAGATATTCTATGTGGAACTACGAAGTGTGCCCTCAGAGTGGAATTATTCCAGCTGGTGACTACCTGGAAGAAATAAACCTTGGCTTCCCTATCCTCTTTGCAAACTCTGATACGGGACTTAGAGGGAGGTCTTGCACAGACCTCCACTCAGCCTGAGTGGACACATTTGGAAAACCTCCATTTTCAATGCAATACTCTCTTGGGGGGAATGCAAAACATCTTTTCTTCATTCAAAGGTGAAATATTTTGATCAGGGGGAAAAGGCCAGAAAATTGCTAACCCTTTGGCTACATTCCCATGCTACAGATAAGATAGTAATGTCTATCTGTACAGATTCCAAATCTCTCCTCCCCTCACCATAGGATACTGTTGACTTCTTTTGGGTGTTCTACCAATGTCTATATGCCCTTCCTTCCTCTCCCTTTTCTCCCATGCAATTAGATGTTTTTTTACAAACCATGCCACTTCCCCACTTGACTGACCCACAAGTCGCCATTTTACAAGACCTGCTCACTATAATGGAGATTTTACAAGATATTGATTCTCTCACTCCAGACAAGGACACTGGTCTGGATGGCTTAACCACTAATTTTTATAAGTCATGTGAAGATCAGCCAGCCCCTATCCTCTTGGACACACCACTTACGAATTATCTGTATATGCGGATGATATTTTGTTGCATATCACCTCACATACCACTTCCCTTCCTGCTGCCCTACAGACTATGTCCCAATCGGGTGATATCTCCAACTATAAATTAAATCTTTCCAAAACCGAGGTTGCACCTCTCAACAATGCCACTTTCAAGACTGATGTTGCCCACCTCAGTCTAATTTGGAAACCAAATAAATTGAAATACCTAGGGATCTTTCTCAGTATCACCCCTTCCAAGATGAGACAATTTAACTTAGATACACTGGTGACTCACCTTAAAGTGGATTTGGAGTGCTGATCTCTGCTACCTCTCACACTCTGGGGCTGCTTGAATATCAGTAAAATGAATATCCTACCTAGGCTGTTGTAACCCCTCCAGATGTACAATTACCCACTCCCCCAGTCATGGTTTAATCAAGTCCATTGCTTTCTCTCCTCCTTTCTGTAGCAAGGTAAAGCAGCCCACAGAGCTTTAATTAGGCTGATGTGTGCTAAACTGGATGGGGTGGCTCCAGGCTCCTAATTTATTTTTATATTATTCTTCCATGCATCTTACTCAGGCTTCTCATTGTTTGAGGCCACTAGGAAGTGACCTATCTCACCTCTGTGTTCTGCAGTGGGCAGACATTGAGCATTCTCTTTGTTTGGATGATGGCTTGGATATCTGTTCACTTCCTTACCTTCCTCAGAAAATGCTTCCTTCCATGTTAAGGGACACCCTCCTGGATGCTTCCCTGCAGGTTTACATGCAACTCTGCTCTTTTCTTAAAATCTACCTTTATAAAGACACATCCCAACCTTTGTCTGGGAATCCTAATTTCTGTATAGCTGGACAGATTCTCTCTAAGAAGGTGTGGCCTGGTTTGTGGGCACAAACAGTTGATGATCTTATTATTAATCAAAAACTGCTCTCCTTTTGGGACACCCAAGTCCAATACCACTGGCTTGCCTCCTTGTGCTTCTGATACTTTCAGCTATCACACATGTTCTTCCAGTACTTTGGCAGTGGTCCATGGTTTTGCTCATTTGGTAATTTGGTTCTCCCCTTTATTCAACAAGTGCCTACATCAAATTATATTTCGAATTACCAGGCACTACAAAATTTTCTGGCTACTTCTGAAGGACGAAGGTTTTATTGTTGGCACCAATCCCTCCAACCAGCCTGTACTACCAGGAACTGGACTACTATCCAGAAACATCTTTATAAATTAATAAAATGGGATAGGTACCATCAAATGCAGTTTAACATTATTCAAAATCTCTGTTATACCCCTGTTAAGCTTCATGGAATGAGTATACTCCCAGATGACCTCTGTTCCAGATGTGGCAAAGAACTGGGCACTCTACATCATAGCTTGTGGTCCTGAGAGTGGGTGGCCCCTTTCTGGGATTTATTTTGAGTCTGTCTAGATCCCCAGATAGGGCTATCTGAGGCCTTTCTCCCAGTAATATGTATCTTGGGAGATTATACCACCATCTTGGTTGGGAACCAAAGGCCACATATAGACCTGATTTCAGCATGTGCTAAAAAGGTCATCCTCCAGCACTGGCTGGATCAATGTATACCCCAGTATCTAGAGTGGAACAGGGAGATTCTATTCACCCTATAAGCTGAGCTCCTCAGTGCCAGCATGGCTGACTAAAAATCTAAATACAATTGGGTCTGGGATCCTTTACAGGTTCTAGTAACCATTTGAGCATATTTATTACTTCTTCATGTTGGTTTTCTTTTCTCTTTTTGTTATCATATGTTGTAGGTGCAATATCCCCTTGGCATTTTAGGCTTTCTCCTTTTACCCTGCTGGGAGTTCTCCTGGGCTTCTCCCAGTGGTGGTGGTGGGGGTGGGTATCATGGAGGGAAGGGGAAGATGGTGGGGGTACCCCCTTTAAAGTTATACACCATTTAGTTTCACTCTTGTATCACTTATCCTTGTTAACGTGCTTGAGATCTGACATTTCCTGTGATAAATTGTTTTTTCTATTGGCATTTTCAGTAAAGTTTATTTGACAGAAAAGGATGAGATACCAAAGCCAGCTGATTCACTGGCCCACTAAATGTGGAGCCCTTGGGTATGGGTACCAGACATTGATAACCATGATCTGGGACCCATTTTGTACCATGGCATCTCCTAATCCCAGCTACCCAGTCCGTCCACATTACACCCCCCTCCAGGTTTCGGGCACCCCTCCACCTCTTCCCACTGTCCCTAGAACCCTGCAGCATCTGTATATAGCTGCAGACAATGGGGAACAGTTAAAGGGGTAAAGGCCCTGGAGCTTGAAGGAGAAGTAATGCCTTAGTGGGAGAGCCCACTGCTGACTCATTCTAGCAATAGCCAGAGCAGTAATAATCCAGATACAACCACACAAAACTAAATACATAATCACAATAAAAGAATGAAAAACTTCTGTTAAATACCTGGTTACCCTCCTTCCCTACCTAATAAATTACAAATGCCCAGATCGAGAAGTAAATTAAATATTCACTAAAAATACCCCCAACAGCATAATCTGGTTCAAGGTCAGTTGGCATTTATCTGTATTCCCCTCCTCCTGGTCATGCCTGAAAATAGGCAGGATTTATCTAGTGCACTTACCTGGTCAACAAAAATTAAATAAATAAAGGTAGAAAGCAATTACATCATCAGTACAACCAATATGTTTTAGTACCTGGCTGAGGCTCTTACCCCCATCCAGTTTTATTTTGATATAGTACACAGCAGCTGAACTCTCACTTCAGCAGTCAACTGTACATACAAAAAGTCATAAATAGCTTTGGAGGGCCTCTTACCCCGCCAACTGAATTAATAGGCAGCAAATGTTTCACCACTGAACTGAATAGGGAGCAGTTTGTCCTTACACGTCACCAGGTAGCAGATGTAACATCTAACTCAGTCATTGGCTCGCTAATGGATGCCCCAATAACTGCTGCAGGGACAGACAACCCCTGGGATAAGAGGGCTCAACAGCAGATACACTACAGCCCCCATCCAAAGAGTCCCAGGGGCAACCCAGAGGCCCACTCCCCTCTGGCTGAAGACCTCCCCCCCCAAGGGCCAGCCCAGCCCCCACAGCAACCACTAGGCAAGTCCTGCAGGCTGCATCATTCAGGAACAATTCACCAGTCCAAAACAGTGAACAACAGTGTCTGCTCTTTCTGGGGCAGCCCACATGTCAAGCAGTATCCAGCCTCAGGCAAGGAACAGAAATCAGCCCCGGACAACCATGGGACTGGGGCCTGATACCACAGCCATCCTTCAACAGCCCAATCACACCAACAGCTCCCCAGCCACTGAAGTCCCCACTCTCCAGTGGGCTGCACCACTGACTATTCCCCTCTAGTCCCTCTGGACTAAAACCACCCCCTGCCCATCACTGAGAATCCCCAGAAACAAGCAGGGTAATATTACCCTAATTCACACATTTCCAAGCAATCCAGGTACTTGAACACTGACAAAAACTCACTGCCCAAAAAGTCCTTAGTTGTTCAGATTCCTCTTGGTCCAGATGGTAGTCCTCCACTGGCCAGTGAAACTCCCTTCCTTCAGATAATCCAGTGCAAGACTGGAGAAAAAACAAACACCTGTCTAAAGATCCCCTTAAAAGTGTTGCCTCAATGAAAGTGCTGTGCAGTTAAGACGGACCACAAAGCAGCCACCTTTGAGGAGTGCATTTGTCCTACAGTAGTGCTCCCTCAATCACAAGTCAGGAAAAATATGAAAAAATGAAGTTGATCTTCCTTGCATGGATCCCGGCAAAGATCTCTGACAACTGCTTTAGATCACAGACTCTTGCTCCGACACTACTTCCACTACACTAGTTGGAGCAAAGCACCAAAATGCCCCGCAAAATACAGTTTTATGGCCTAAGCAGCCAGTATAGTGTTATGCTTGTGTAACTGTGTTACTTAGGTTTTGGCCGTTTGCACTCTCTATTCCAGAGGAATTACCACCTTGTAGGGGTACCAAAGGCAAGGAAGCCTTGAAGAGGGTTCCACCCTTAGAGGTGCCGAGGGATGATTCCCTTGGCTAAAGGTACCTTAGGAAGGATCCACAGGAGAGAGGCACTGCCACTGGAGGAGGAGTGGAGAATAGTGGGGCAACGAAAAAGTGCTTCATAAGGAGACTGAGAGGACCTGTTTATATAGGTCAGAAAGTGGGAGTGGTTGGCTGTGTGTCCATTGAACCACAGACCCAGCCTTCCAATTCAATAGTCTATGCAGCCAGTATAGTGTTATGCTTGTGCAACTGTGTTACTTAGGTTTTGGCCATTCGTACTCTCTATTCCAGAGGAATTACCACCCTACAGGGGTACCAAAGGTGAGGAACCCTCAAAGAGGGTTCCACCCCTAGAGGTGCCGTGGGACGATTCCCTTAGCTAAACGTACCTTAGGAAGGATCCCCAAAAAGAAATGTAGTAGTATGATGCATGCTAGTAATCAGTAGCTGTGAGACAAAGTAGTAGATAAGACATCAAGCAGCTTGATAGTGTAATGAAATGCACAGGTTAGCAATGGCATGAGTACGGTGAGTTGCGCTGAAGATTGAGGGGGCCTCCTAAGGAGAGAGGGAATGGCAAGAGGGGCACCATCCACCTCCATCCAACAGTGGAATCTACCTAAAGAAACTAGGGAACACTAACTATGGCTAACTAACAGTTATAACCTGAGGTATGGAGGAGAGAAAAAAAAATGTTTGAGGAGGAAATCTCTGGGGATTCAAGGCCTAGGTCACCTTCCCTCCAGGCTTGGGATGTTTATTTTGCAACAGCTTTGCTGCTGCAATTTAGAAACCCAATAAAAAGGGGTGTGTGGAAAATATTCCAATTTAGAGAAAAGTTCTCACTCAATCCCTCTAATGGGAATGCTGTGGAAGGTTGAGAGAGTGCTTTGCAACATCAGAGGCAACCAAGGCAGGAGAAGGAGAGCAACAACTGCTGAGGCACTCACCTGGCCTACTCACTCTAAAAACAAAGCAGGTGAACCCGAGACAGTTATAGGGAGAATGCAGTGAAGGTGCCTTACTAGTAGAACACTAGAGCCAAAGGAGATCCTAGTAACCACCCTTCATGACTAGTTTTAAATTCTACACCAGGAGCTGCCATCTTTTCTCAAATGGCTAGAGCCTGGCCCAGAGAGAGAGGACATTCTCAGCTATGGGCCAGGTGAGAAGAACCCTGCCCCAAGTCAGGCACACTCAAGATGCAGACTTATAAATGTAGAGTGAGACTATCAGTACAGGAAGGCCCTACACCAGGAATGGTATGGCTGGCATGCCCCAGAAAACAGAAGAGGAGCTGAATGAGCCTTGATAGCTGGGACCTCATGGAGGTCAGATATTAGTAGTGAATGTTGAGCAATGATTGCATAAGCAAAAGCGTGGACCTACACATAGGTCAGTAAGTCTTAGTTGCAATAGTTGGACCTCACATAGGTCTGCAAAACAGTGTAGCCATAGTTAGACCTGCACATAGGTTGGAAGATCAGCAATATGAATAATAGGGCAAGCCAGCCAGACATTCAAGAAAGCCAATGAAGGTGACAAATACTCAAAGTATTTTCAGCTGCATAGGCAGGATATAGAACATAAGGTAAGTAGCCACATGGAGCCACAGCTCACCCTACACCTCCAAGTCCCCACCATAGGAAAAACAAGAAAATGATGGAAGGCTCCGAGACCCACATGCAGATATTGAAACTAGTTTACAGCATCGGCAGTAGCTTAGCTGACCTCAGAGTATAATAACAGTGTACAGAAAGCAGCATCTGGGTTGAATAACTATGAGTTGTAAAAAAAAAAAAAACAGAATGCAGGGAGGCGCAATGCTCTTAAAGCAGCTATCACAGGCAGTGAAAAGAAACTGCAGCTCTGAGGTAGGTATAATGAGTTGAGAAAGCATGATTGAGCTGTCTATCTAGGGTTCAGAGCGAGCCTGAATCAGGTGAAAACAATTAAGTGTGTAGCATGGAGAGCAGCTATGTGGTTATCAGGTGAAACACACAGATAATGATTGCAGTAGCATTGTGAGCAACTGAGAGCAAGTAGCATGAGCTCTGGATTAGCAATATGCTAAGAGTTTAGAGACAAAGCCCCAAAAGACAAAACCAAAGACACACAAACACAGAAACAGGGAAGAAACAACAGAAAGAAGCACACAGCCAGAGGCAAAATACAAACCAGATGCAGGAAAACAAGCACAGAAGTCCAACAGAGACAAGCAGAAGCAGGAAGGCAGAGGGGGTAGACCCCAGCCAGCTGCAGAGGACAGACCAACAGAGCCTCCGGATGGCAAAGAAAAAGTGCTCCAGAAGAAGGCTGAGAGGAACTGATTATATAGGTCAGGAAGTGGGAGTGGCTGACTACTTGTTCATTGAACCACAGGCCCAGCCTTCCAATTAATGCCAGCACTCTGAGACCCAGGCGATAACAAAATGAACCCCAAAAATGCCTCACTTCTTCGACCCTGACTAATCTAATCTTCAACAATGTAAATAGATGAGCATTCTGACTCCTTCACAAAAAAACACACATTTGTTCATTGGCATGACTTTTTGGCAACAGTTTGTTTTCTATGCATACTACCCAGTGAGTGTAAGTTAAAATAATTTACAGTTTAGAGAAAAGAAATTAAGAAACAGTCTGGTAACAAAGCATTTATTCCCTGTTGGGCTTAGTATTATCAAGATCCAAATGAGGACATTTTATTATAAGGGTATTTCCATTGTGACATACAGTGATAATTGAATGGGACAGCATTCCTCTTTTGGACATTCATGTCCTTTTTTAATATGAGCTGGTGCCATCTGAGCTAATCCACGTTTTCATTTTTTAATTTTAACATTATTTACTGTTCCAAGGATCACCTTCAAAGAGCTTTCTCTCATATGGAATGTTTGAAAAGAGTATAACCAGTTGGCAATGCTTGTACCAGACATTGTAATGGTGTGTTGTGAACCTTTGTAGTGCAAATATTGTCATCTGGTGGACAATTTAAGAAAGCGGCAGCATTTGCAATAAAGCAAACCAGCAGCTAAACACTGCCAATAAGGTTGGTACCAGAGACAGAACACGTGGAAAATGTGTAACAGTAGCTTACAGGTGACTGGCAGAAACTGAGACCATGACAATGGAATATTTGCAACATCCTGTCCTGAAGTACTGTTCCTTGCAATGCAACTGTCTGTACTGATCTCACCATGTGTGGATGCCCCCCCCCAAGGAAAAGCATGTTGACCACCTTACAACTGTATGTTGTACATGCTGCCCGTGAGGGCAGACATCATGGGTGTAGCAGACTTTCCATGCTAGAAAATAGGTAGGTCAGCCTGTTCAGCTACGATGCAACTTATATTTAACTGCTTTTCCTTACAGCAACTGCCTTAAACACATACTTAGACTCCACTGCAGTAACTGCCCTCTAACACCCATAATGATATACAGTATGAATTTAAAGCCAGTGTGAGCCACAAAGCAGTCCCTCCATCACATATGTTCTGACCTCCAGGACTGTGACTTTAACCATCTAAACTCCTAATTATACGATAGCATGCTGCCATAAATAATGAGTTGGGAACATGCCAGTACATGGATATCACTAACATATCATAGCTATCCATTTGCCCTTCTATGTCCATTACACTGCCATCATGCAGAAACTGTCCAGTGTTATATCCATGAGATTATCAGGCATAAGGCTGCATTAAGGCCAATACCAGACTGCTTCCATAGAGATGGAATTGAACAGGATGGAGGAGTGAGAACACCAAACCTAAATACAGTGACACCACATGGTGGTATGATCAAGATATTGGGTTAACTGTAATAATGTGATAGCCATCCCAGTTGCAAGGACCAGATCCAAGGTGTGGTCTGTCTTGTGTTCTGTAGAAAAAAAAAACTACTTGCATATGGTACAGAGGTGACATGAGCTGAAAGAGTTGTTATGAAAAAAATGCATTAGTTGTGGCATTGAAGTCAAGAAGAAGTCTTAATATCTCCAATTCCAAATCAGTGAAGAACCAAGAAAGCTTCCAGAAGACAATCAATGAAGTTACTATGTGAGGAGTATCCTGCTCCTCTTGCCAGCTCCTCTCTTTACTGGCACACATTTAAAGGACATGATCTATGCAACTGGGGGTAAATTGTTTTACTGCATAGATAGCAATGCATTCATCAGTTTGTGTCAGCCATTGAAACACAGCAGAACAGATTTTGGCTTGCCTGGACCTTGTATTTTTATTTATTTATTTATTTTTATTTTTAAGTTTACCAAGAAGATAGGCTTGACACAAGTCTGCAATCTTTCATGTGTAGGACTGGAAGTACAAAAATTAAACAAACTTCACAAATATTCATTAAATTGTAAGGATAAAGATTGTTAAAATACAGGTATCATAGTTAACACTTATACATTACAAAACTGATTACTCTGCTGTACTGTGTAAGTGGCAGTTGCTGATGCATACTGCTGTTTCATAATTACTTAGAATATACTCTCTTTGCTGTACTGATATTGGTTGCTAGTTTCATTTGTTTTATACTAGACCTGCTTTATATTGCTTTGCTGTTTATCAGTGAACCAACTCCACCACTTACCAAGCTTTTGTATTGCCCAAACCCAGCTGTCTTGTGCAAGCTGCTAACAAATAACTTGCTTTCACCTTTCATGTACTTCCTGTATTCTCCAGTGCTTCCCTTTCACAGTCCTCCCTCGCTGCCCACACTCTTTACCTCACCCTCCTGATCATGTATTTCTTCATCCCCTTTTACTGTGCCTCTCTGCCCCCTCATAGAATTAGTCCAACTGCACGGTTCCATGTGATAAGGGTGACCAGGGGGTGCATGTTGGGGAGGGGGCCAAAGTAAAAAATATACAAAACCCTGACCCAGTGCACAAATGAGCATGCACAGAACTGAACCTGGCACCGTCCCAACCCTAGCCTGCCACCAACCCACCACACCACATGGCCAGCTCAGCAGTCTACCACTGCACTACACTCCACAAACCCTCCGTCCCCTTTCGCCCATCACATGGCGTGGTCCCTCCACCCCCAACATGAATGTATACATAGCAGCATCCTGTCACTATATGCACCAAACCCCCTATCCAGTCGCCCTCCCTGCAGGTAGCTCTGTGGAAAAGTGCAATGATTGAGTTGCCCTTTTTGAAACCGCTCAGTCGTGGTCACTTTATTCATGGAATACCAACTGCACTCTACTATATCAACCCCTTGCCTCCTCTCTGTTATTAAGTTCTGTATCATAGACAGCCCTTTTCTTCATGCCCTCTGGTTATATATGAGGCCCTCTGATGCTCACCCACTAACACTGCACCCAAATTCTCATCAGTATGCTACACCTTCCAGAGAAGACTTTTCCTATTAATTGATTAAATTAGGCTCTGGGCTTCTCTTGCAACTGATTGCATCATTGTTACATCTAAATCCTGTTCCTCCCACAATATTGATAATGCCCTAGGTAAATAGAGTGGCAGAGTGTCTACTTATGTCTGTCTTTGAATCTTCTATGGTTGCAAACCAAAGACATGGTCAGAAAATTCCAGATATTTCACAATATTTCTTAAAAGATTCTATCTGTTGGCCATAATGTGCTACTGCGCAGGCAGAAATTTCTCAAGTGATGTCACAGAAATTTCTTGAATTATCTGGCCATGTCTTTGGCTGTAATTATATGAGGTTATTCTCACTGCTTCCATTCCCTTACAACTTAAACCTATCCTGAATAAACTTTCCTTTGCCTACTGTCTTCCAGTTTTCCTCTGTGGTCTCAACTACCCATTAATATCAATGATGATGCCCTCCATCAAATCCTCTCACCCTCTCTCTGTGTTTCTGCCTACTTGGCCTTTACTGCCTTTTCTGCTGATCTTGTTCTCTAAAGGGGCATCAACTTCAACTATACCCCTCTACCAAAACAGTGGTGCATGAGATTTTGGCCCTTTCATCTTGCCCAGCTTATTTATGAAACTTCTCACTTCAGCCCCAATAACTGATAACTCCATCATTGACTTGGTTCTTTCCTCCAAATCCCACTTCATTATTATGTCCAGAGTTCTCCTGAAAACATTTGGTCACCGTCACATGGTTTACTTTCTGTACAAGATCAAATATTCCAAGGCCTCTTTGAAGGTCATTCTTGCACATCCTTCTCAAAACTTTACTGTTTTTCCTTTATGACTGAGATCCTGAGAACTGGCTGGTCTTATATCACCACCAGTGCTGTTGTTAACTCCATTCTGAACTATTTTCATGATAGAGTCACTCCTGTCTGGGACACACATGCCTCTCTGAGGAAGGTACACAAGAAGGGTATGAACCTCTCCTGGGTCATTGCAGACTTTTCTTAATTTCAATATTTGGATATAGCTGCTCCTTGTTAGTGCACCTGGTTGCAATATCTTTAGAATGTTCTATGTCAGGTAAGTTTCTTTCTTGCTTTAAAGCCCATAACTCTATTTGGTACTTACACAAGGATTGTGGCAACCTGGGAGACCTAACCTAGGCAAATCAACTTTGGAATGCCAGCACTCAAGCCTCTAGGAAAACCAAGGCTAACAACCTTATGTCCAATTTTCAACTGAATCTTAACAACCACTCCAAATACTGGAAGGTTGACCATAGCCTTTTTCACCCCTTTCTCAATCTGCTTTCATATTTAAGATAGGTGTTCCACTTCATCTGTCCCCTTAATTTTGTCTTTGCCTTCTATGGCTTTGCCAGCTTTACTCTCACATAACTATCTGGCTCCTATCTTCACAAATGTTCTCTTTTTTTCTTCTCTCTAGCTCCCCTCTATACACATTTGTTCTGCATCTCTTGTTATCCTCATCATTATCTAGCCTTTGAACTCTCCATACCCGGAAGTCCTGATGATCTTGATCTTATGATCCTTCACCTTGCTGTCATTGTTATTGCTTTCACAATGTCTGATATATGAAATCTTTTCTTCTGTACAAGGACTGTGTTCTCCAACTTGTAGAGGACTAAGGTCATCCTCCTCCCCCACAATGAGGAAGGCTCCTACTCCCTGAGCAACTACCAGCCTTTCTCCTTTCTAACTGCATTTTAAAATGTCCATGAATGCCTGGTACATTCATACCAACATTCCTTTCTTCCTCCCTCCCTCCCTCCCTCTATCCATCCATCCCTCCTTTCCTTTCTTCGTCTATTTTCATCTAACTTCACAAGTAACCACTCTATAATCTTCTTTCTCCTTTTACTCACAAATACATAATCAAAGGAATGGATTTGGAACACTACACATTCTCAGTCTTTCTTAACTTTACCAAACCTCTGAGCACAGGAACCCATCATATTCTCTTGAGAAAACTAGTTGATTCTAGTCCTTTGGAACTGGCCATGGTATATTTTGGCTACTACTTATCAGAGCATTCCTGAAATGTCAATATTTCTAATATCAGCATTCCCTTCCTGTCCATCATGTCTGGTACATGTAAAGGTCATTTGCTTGACTCTATTAAATTGTTCTTCCCTAAGCAATCTTCCCAAGGTCTGTATCATCAAGCATATCAGCATACATACAGACATGGCTTTATGCAATTAGCACCTGTGTCTTAGAGACTGAAGCCTTGATCCAGTAATTGTTTTGCAACATTCAAAGCTAGATATTGACACATCAGATCCCTCAAAGTTCATTGAAAATTGTCTTAGTTCAGACATGGGCTTGCCGAAATTTCATCCCACTCTGTTTTTATGGCTGCATGGGCAGAGTCAGGTAAACGTATTGCTATCATCAGAAAAGGGGTCTAAATTCCTAATGCAGCACCACTTTTGTTGTTACAAGGGAGTGGAATCCTTCTTCCCCCAGCTGTGTTGTTAGGAAGGAGTGGAATCCCTCTGTGTCCTCCCATTCACTGCAGTGTGTAATCTGTAGTAGTAGTAGCAGCTCGGGTTTCACAGTTCATTAGCAGCTCTTCATGAAAAGGTAATTCAATCACAGATGTCTGTTTGTTTATGTTCTTCCTTTTTCACAAAAAGTTCAACATAGTTTGCTATTTACAAATAAAAAAAAAAATAATCCATGCCAAATAAATGTCACTATGTTTTCTGGGAATAAGTCACTAATTAGGCACTGATATATTTATTTTACAGTGCCAGCAGCCTAAGGGCTAAATCTTCATTTATTTATTGTCTTCTTTTTTCAAATACAATCAACATTTCAATGTCAACCATTAATAAAGATAAAGAGAAATATAACATTGTGCCCATCAGTTGCTTCAGAACTCCATAAATCTGTACCATTACAACCTCTTAGTAATGCAATTATCTGAAAAAGAAACACAAGCACACACACAGACCTCTCTCCCTCTTTGTCTCCATCCATCCATCCCTCCCTCTCTTTCTGTCAGACACACACATACACATGCACATGCATGCATGCACACAAGAGGTCAAATAATTTAGGTAATAACATTGCAATATACCACCCCTACAACACACAACCAAAAAAAATCTATTGCATAAACACTATAGGAGTGCAGTCCAGGCTATTGGTACTATTCTATACTAATGTAATCACTGCTGCTGAAATTTCATTTCTGCATTTAACACTATTTAGTTGTCAGTGGCATTTTTTGTTCTTTTTCTGTTTTTTTTGTTACACAACATCACTGACTGACAAGTGCACTGACAAGTGTATTCCATATCATCCTCCCATAACAATATATATCATAGTCAAAGATCGGTGTCGGTAGCAAAATTAGCCTCCCTCACTTCCCCACTATCCCCATAGTCTCCTACCATTGGATTCTAAATCATTAATATGATATACATTATCCTCTATTTTACATTTCATTTGTAAAATTCAACATTTCTCTGTTTTAGTCCAAAATACATTCTTAGACAGTCCATTCTTTTATATTTCTTTGATCTTCCTTCTTGGTCCTCCTCTTCTTCTGCTTCTTTCCTTCAGGGTTCAGATACCAGATCCAACCCCCAATGCCATCACCAGTACCAGGTACCAAAGTTACCAGGACCTCCTCCCTCCTAGGTCCGGACATGTAGATCCAACCTAGTCTATCCCTTCCCCCTCTCCCTTTTAAATCCATGCCTGGGTGCCATTTGACCACAGCCCATGCTGCCCTGTCCCCCCCCTTCTGTCTACCTCCTTCTCTTCCCTTTCTTGCTCCCCCTCCCCCTTTTCCATTGCCTCTCCTTGCTCAGGCCACTTGCTGCTTGACCAGGATCCATCAGCCCCCACCACTGATGCCTCTCCACAGCTGCCCTCCCCTCTGCCATGGCTCACTTAGTATCTTGTCCTGGCCACTCTGCTGCAGCCCTGAGCATCCTGGTCCCTCGCCTCTGTCCCTCCTCCCTCTGCTCTGACACTCCAGGGAGGGTGGGTGGAATAAAATTCCCAGCAAAGAGGTCGACCTGAAGACTGCACTGCCTTTTAAACCCCTTCAGGATCACAAATCAGGACCCCAATTTGGCCCTGCCCATTGCAATCCAACCTGCCCTTCCACTTGCATCAGATTATACCTGTATGCTTTTCTGTCAGACCTCAACAAGCTCCACCCCTCCCCTTCCCTCCTCCCCTTTCCTTTCCTTCTCCCCTCAATCTCCTCTTTCCTGGTCGTTCCCATCAGGGCCATTTGACAACTTAGGTTGCCTCTTAGTGGCAACCCTATTTGTCATCAGATCCCTTTGGATGCTCAGTTTATTTAAAGTACCAATTTAATATTTACATTACATTTGTAAAATTTGACATTTCACTGTTTCAGTCTAAAACATTCTTAAACAGTTCATACTTTTATATCTTCTTAATTTTCCTTCTTGGTCCTCTTCTTCTTTTTCTGCTTCTTTCATTTTAGGGTCTGAACACCAGATCTGACACCCCATACCATCACCACCAGTATCAGGTACAAAACTTACCAGAACCTTCTTCTTCCTAGGTCCGGACACTAAAATCCAACCCCTAGTCTATCCTCCCCCTTCCTTTTAAATCCATATATGGGTGCCATTTGTCCCCAGCCTGTGCTGTCCTGCCCCCCTCTCCCCTTCTGCCTACCTCCCCCTTCCTTCTCTTGCTCCACCCCCTTTCCTTCCACTGAAGAAGGGGGTCCTTCCTTGTGGGCTAGTACCTAGGACCCCTCAACTCTATTTCACCCACCAGGTCTATTATGGATCTCAGGAACAAGCACATGTTGAACTCTGATAGGTGGACCCTGTCAGACCTATGCACTTCAGGGGCTTTGAAAGAATTATCCCTGTGCTGTATAGGCGCACAAACCCCCCTTCAATCACCACTTTGGCCACCTTTCTGTTAAGCTGCTTCCTCCCCTTTTGCCCCTACCAGACCTCTCTGATCGGCCGCCACAAGCTCCGGGAGGTGAGCTCAGACCAGCTGATCACCACCACAGCCACCACCCTTTTACCCTTTCCAAATCTGCCGATATGGCTTGAACCAATGCCCCCACCATGGTGTCTCCCCCAAATCATTACCCCCCCCCAAGTGTATGATTAACATGTCTGGTCTGCTCCACTGGACCCTGAGCTTCTCCAATAGCAGCATCAGCTGGTCCAATCTCATGCCCCATATCCCCTTCCAATGCACTTTTGCATGTTCCAGCTCCATTCACAGCTGTGTCCCACCAATCCTGGTTGCTGCAAACTTCTTGGCCCAATAAATAAAGGTGTGCCCCACAATCCAGATGTGTCTCTACATTCCTCCTGCTGGGTAAAGGGGAAAAACAGGATAACCATTATCATCAGTACTTTGCATACTTGTAGCAGCTGGACCTCCACTGCCCCACCTGCTTCACCTTCTCTTCTGTCCTGTCCCACCTCGAAGCCTCTGAAGCCACCCCGATCAAGAACGAGTGGGGGACAAAACTATCCAGATCAGCCCCAACAAACCTTAGTCCCTTCTTAAATCTCCCCCCAACCTGGAAACCATTCATTGGGCTCCTGTCCCTGTGTCAGAATCAAGTGCCCCCACCTTCTCCCTGGGTTCTCCCACACTCCTCCAATTCCTTAGCAGCACAGACCTCCTCAGGTGCCCGTCATTGCAGCACCACAGCCATCCTCTTTCCCACCTGATCATTTTTTGACCTGACCAGTTGCACCACCACCGTGTCACATCCTAAACTGACATCCCCTGCTTGTAGACCACTCCCAGCCAAGCTGACTTCCTCGGGGCCACTACCTCGCTGATTCTGAAGGCCCCCATAGCCATGATTGCAAAAACAGCCTGGAACAAACAAGCCTCCTTTGCTGATGTTCATACATGCTGTAGGGCCTCTAATACCCTCCTAAGCAGTTGCCCTGCTATGGGCCTTCTCTTATCACTCCTCCCCCCTTGTCCCTTTTGCCAACACAGAAGCATCTGTCTCATGGCCCTGCTTGTGGTTGTGTCCGGCCACCCCTGTCCTTGCAGACCCAACCTATTCCTGCCAGCTGGCCTTCATGGTGGTGTGGGCCATCCTCTCTCCCATCACTTGACCATATACTGCTTCACCTGGTCCTCCATGCCTGGCTTAGCCATCTCCAGCCAATCACAGGCCCAGAACTCCTGAAAAGCCCCCCACACTCCTTCAGATGCTTTCAGCTTGTTAGCCGACTATGCGTTCCAGTGCAGCCATCTGGCTTTTCCCTTCCAGTGTCCCACAGCTGGTCCAGAGCCCTCGTCTTGTGTACTGCTGCACTTGGAGCCAATTCCCAGAACATGTTTAACACTAACTGGGAAAGACTTCAGCAATATCATTCTGAATTACTTCAATGTGCTATGCTTTAAATGACAAATTCAGCTGCAGCCCCAACAAACCAGTTGCTGCATGACCCTGCCCAGTGTGTCCGTAAACACCCCCTTGTCTATTTATCACCTCCACCACCGCTTTATTGTCGCACCAAAACTGTATGCAATTCCTCCTTATCCTAGTGCCCCACACCTTCAAAGCCATGAGGATGGAAAATATCTTCAGGAACGTAATGTCCTTTAGTAAACCCGCCTCCCCCAAGTGCTTGGCCAGGCTTCTGAAATCCACTCCCCTCTAAAATAGGCCCCCATCCCCAGGGTCCCCGATGCATTGGTGTGCAGCTCAAGGTCTGTGTTATGTGACCCCATTATAATTCTTCAGGAGATCCATCCATACTCCCAAATCCTTATGCACCCCTATCCTGATGTCTACCAAGTGGTGAGGCATCTTCACCTTCCACATTGCCCTTACCAATCTCCGGGTGAAAACTCTGCCTGGGCTTATGGCCTTACAGGCAAAATTAAGGTGCTCCAGCAGCTGTTGAACCAATACCAGAGGCACCCTCCCCCCTCCTACTTACTTGCTCCAGCAGGCCCCTAAGTCTAGTTACCTTTTCCCCTGTGGGGTGGAAGAAGTCTTGCACCATATTGACCTCAATCCCCAGAAATTCCAGCTTGTGTGCAGAGCTCTTGGTCTTACCCTCTGCCAGTGGGATACCTATGGCTCCACACATTTCCTTGAAATCAGCTAACATCCCCTCCGCCTTGGCCTTGTCACCCCAAATAATCAGAAAATCATCCAAGTAGTGGGCCACTTTTCCTTGTCATTTCTCCACCCAAAAACTCACTGCATCCAAGAACAGAAGGCTTCAAATGTCACACATGCCACCAAACAACCCATTGGCATGGCATGGCTTTGTTGAAATACAGTCCTCCCTCAAATTGAAACCCCAGGAGATCTCAGTCATCTGGCCAACCTGCAATAGCTGAAAGGTGGACTCTGTGTCTGTCTTTGCTAACCATGCCCCCCCGGCTACCTGATCATCAACATTGCCTGGTCCAAAGATGTGTAGGACACCACCCATAAATCAACAAGGATCCCTTCATTCACTGAGGCCCCCTCCAGGTAAGATTGGTGGTGGAAGTGTTGAAACTCCCCTTCCTGCTTCGTTGGTACAACCCCAATGGAGATGTCCAGAAGATGGGGCATGGGATCTTGGCAAAAGGGCCTGCCACTCTCCTGGCCTGCACCTCCTTCTGAATCTTTTTTCTGGACTATTTACTCCTTCCCCTTCACTGATTCCAAGTTCTGTGCTCTCATCGCTCTCCTTGCTCCCTCAAAACCCAGTGGAAAGCCTTGTCTGAAACCCCAGTACAGGAAAATGGCTTTAACTGTGTCTGGGTACCCCTGAGTCCAGGCATCAACCACCTCCAGGACTATTGGGGTTTGTGCCAGAGAAATTCTCCAGCACCCATCCACCCACTTGCCCTCAATTCCATCCATAGTTGGAATTCTATTCTCCCCTGCCATTACCTCCCCTGCCCCTTCCACTGCCACCCCATCCCCCATGAAAGGAATGGTCCTGACCTTGACACCCTTGCTGGATACCCCTCCCCCGTCCATCCGGCAACATGTCACTGGGCACATGCCCCAGCACCATGAGCACACATGCCTAAACTTACCATTTGCCCAGGTGCATGAGGCCCTGTTGTACCTCCAACAGGTCTTAGCCACCTAGGTAGGTGCACTTTTCTTGATATGTTCCCCCAAGGGCCCACCTGCTGGACCTGACAAAGTTTGCACCCACAGCTCTGAGGGAGTACAGTCCCACCTGAGGTCCCCTTTGGCTGCCATCCATTTCCTGAATGCTTCATCATACTTCAGCCACCCATAACCCAATGTTACCTTGTATGCATCCCAAATGATGGCCATAGACATCAGGAGGGGAATTGCCAACTCTGGTTGCTTCTTTAGCAACAGTGCACTGTATATCAAGAACCCCACCTGCCACGTGTCTATGTTTTTTCCCTCACACTTGGCCTCCTCCTCTTTATGCCCCATTACTGCCAGCCATCTCGGATCTCCATACTAACTCCTTCTATTCATACTTCTTAGTTGTCTCCTCATCCACCAGCCCAAAGATATCCACATACTCCCCCTTCCAAATCTTCTCCTTAATGGGGGAAGAAAAGTGGTCTCCCAGGCTGAAACCCAGTGGTCCTCATATTGCTTTCTCCCCATTTTTGTTCCTTGGTGGTCCCCACACCCTCATTGCCCCCCCTTTCTTATCACCTGCAGTGCCTTCTCCATCTTCTCCAGCTCCTTGTTCCCATATCCCCAAGTAGTCTTTCCAGATACTCCTTTAGATCACCTTCATTTTCCAAATCTGTATTACCCCTTACCCCCCGTTATGGCCTGGTCTGGATGGTGCTGGTGCAGGTTCAGGCAGAGGAATGGGTAAGGGGCTGGGACCAGCTCCACATGGCCTCTTCCGTCCACTGCCCCTGCCCACCTGCTCTTCCCACTCCTTCCTCTTCCTCATCACCTCTTCTTCCTCCTCCTCCCACTGTTGGGCCATCTGCATGAGTCATGTCATTTTGTCCATCAGCTTGATGCTTCCACCCTTTGCTTGATGCGGAAAACTGGGGCTCTCTTCAGTGCCATCCTCACTGCTGAAGAATACATAGAAGCAACAGTGGTGACTATCTTGGGCACCTTTTGTCTGGGCCTTCTCCCTTTATGCCACATATCCAGCAGCTTCTTGGCTTGTACATCCCTCTAGGGAGCCCATCAGTATCCCATCATCTCCCAAAACTGTGGGCACCCTCACCTCAGGTTTCTGTGAGCCTCGCCTCCCCCCATTGCTGATGTCTGGGCCAGGCCCTCCGAGGTTGCATCACTGGAGCCTGCTCGGCCCCCAGCCAGCCCAAGTCATCTCCCCCCACCAGGCCTTTTTTTAAAGGAGAACATTGTTTAACCAGGAGTAGCACACTAAGCCAAAGCTTGTTTCTAGATGCGATCTGGAAGCACAAGGATGTTGAATGACTTACTCAGGATCACACAGTATGCACCTGGGATTCAAACCCAGGTGTCTAGATCTGCAGCTCAGAGCCTTAACCCACTGCACTATACAGCCTCCCTCATTTTTTTTTTTTTATTTTGCCCACAGTCCCATTCTATTGCCTCATTCAGCCACCATCTGGTGCTGGCCAGCATACCCACCTGTGGCATGGATGCACCTCTGCCTTGTGCCCCGCACCTAAGTCTGCACCCTGAACCCATTCAGGAACTAAACCAAGCAGCCAGACTCCTTGGCCCCCTAGTTTTCCTCCATGAGGGGTAGCAGCCCCATGCACTAGGCCCCACGGCCATCCTACCTGCTGGACCATATGGCCCTGACCCCCCCATGCATTTCAAAAAAATGTTCGTCTAGTAATCCCAATTATCCTTTGACCAGGGATATGCCCCATGCTATGCACCATTCCACAGCCTCCTCTAGGACCCTTTCTTGGACCAAACCCCAGTGCACCAATGCACCCATTCAGGGCTAGCCAGTTTTCTTTTTCCCTTTTCTTTTTTTTTGTTTCATTCTTCTTTTGTTTTTCATGCCACCAAATTGCAAATCCCTCCTTTGAGTAGCCCCCACCCGGCCCCCAAGGCTTGCAACCATGCCACTGAAAGTCATGTGCCCCATACCATCCCAGTGCAAGCACCATCAAGCAGCCAACTGACAATCTCTCCCCAAGCCATTCAACCATTCAAGCCCTCTTCCTTTCTCTATCTTTTTTTTTTAAGTATAGGCCCATGCCAAGGAATACCCGACCACCCTCCAGGCTGGACTACCATGTCTTGGCTCTCCCACCCGGTCTGTCCCACACCAACAGGGTCCATTATGCAGCCCTGGCCCCAGATGCAGGTGCACAGTGCCATTAGTCCCGTTGCTCTCCTGTGCTTCTCCTTTCCCAACCATTATTTTATATACTTTCTTTTTTTTTATTGCCTATTGTCTGTGACGCCCACCCAAAAGAACAGCCCTGCTCTAGGCCGCTGAAGTACCCACGCCCTGCAGGTCTGGCCCCTACTAAACAGACTCTTCACTGCATCAATCGTCCATGCTTGCTTGGCTCATCAAGGCCAGAAGCGCTAACCCCAGCTGCCATCCTCCTCCAAACAGCACACTGATAGCATCTTCAGCTGATTCCTCCCCCATCGACTACCACGTTAGAAATGGCCATCCTACCCATACAGCTCCTTTATAACCTGCCTGCAAAGTTGTCCCCTATCAGCTCTCATTAGTCCATGGGTCAGCAAATGACTCAAACTACCCCCCAGCTTCCATTAGAAAAAACCCCAGCCACGTCTGGCCTTGCCGAAATTGCACCTGATCCAAAACCCCATGCACCTTGCTGAAACTCCCATATTCCCACCAAAACGCATGCAGAAACAACTCTAAGCTGAACGGCTAACAATCTCCACAACAATTCTACAGTAGATGATTTTCTTGCCTCATAGATAATAACAGCCAGCCTCGGCAGGTAGAGAAAATAAATTAAACCTGTCTAAAATCACAGGCCAGCCTACCAAAAAAGCTTATCAAGCAACAATTCAGTATGATTTATAATAAAAAACCCTGAGATGAAACTCATAGGCCATGTCAGGACTCCACATGGCCAATAGGCCTGATGTAAGCCTGTAGGCCTCTACCTTACCTATCTGATGTTGAAGTCAACCTCTTGCAACAATGTGCTGAGAATGCAAACATGAAATTACCAGCAAAAAAGGTTGACCTGAGGGCTGCACTGCCTTTTAAACCCCTTCAGGACCCCAGAACAGGACCCCAGTTTGGCCCCTGCCCCCTACCAATCCAACCTGCCTTGCACTTGCATCAAATTACACCTGTATGCCTTTCCTTGTGACTCACTAAGCTCTGCCCCCCTTTCTCCCCCTCCCCATCACCTCTTCACTGCTCATTCCCATCAGGGCCATTTCACAACTTAGGCTGTCTCTTAGTGGCAACCCTATGGGGCTTATAGAGTAGATTCATCTTTCGGAAAAGGGGGCAATCAGGTTGCCAGTTTAGCTTTAACGCCTGCACGTGTGTATCTACACTTCACTTATACTGTAAACGTGTTTAAAGACAGACCTAATCACCACACTGTGTTTAATAAAAATGGAGAAAACAGATAATTTAACAATGCATTCTATGGGTTTTAGTACAGAAAACTACTGAGTTGTGTATTCCAGTGGCTTACAGCATGGTGAGAAATGATGCTAATTCATTATACATATTTTGTTTAGCCATTTCATAATATGCTACCTATGTGCTTTGTAGTCTTAATCCTTTCACCCTTTTTGCTACATTTTACATATTGGCAGTTACTCTGATGGCAATACATGATAAGCCTACCTTCAATCAGCTGTAAACAGAGTGTATTTTATTAATAAAAACTGCACCTTAGAAATTCATTGTTTTTCTTACATTGAATCAACATTAAGAAGGAGTATTCATGTTTGATTTGGATAATAATTAAAAAAGTGCAAATTAGGCATGCTTTTGTCTTTATCTTTACTGCAGTAACTTGAAAAAAGATAACATATCATGCATTTCACAATGTTTTATTTAAAGTTAATATTACAGTACTTTCAACTCAGATCATAGTTTTCTTTTCTTCATAACACAGTATTTATGCAAGAAAGCAAAGAAAAATAAATGTAATATAAAAACAGCTATGTGCCATCATTAGAGTCTGCTGAGTGCAGTGTGGGTGACTATTCAAAACCGGTTTTGAGATTCACTGTTGCTTCACTATCATTTATGTGCATTGCTTAAGCAGACAAGTTGTACAGATGTTTTCTATTCATATACATTTAGGTGAGCATTATGTTCACTAGCGTTAGCAGTACAATGTGTTAATGAGTAACACTCAGGAACTAATAGATAGCTACAGGACAATGTTAGGTAAGCAGAGCACATGGTGAACACCTTTATAATTGCAGTAGTGTTGTGTGTAATTGGAAAATTTCACCAGGCAAAATATTTCCTGGAATTTGCACATTCCATGAACTATTTCACGGGGTTAAATGTGAAATTTTGCCTGCATAGTGGGCAAGATTTCACCCTTGAAACAGTGAAATTCACCACTCAAGGGCAAAATTTCTTCTCCCATGGGCAAAATCTTACAATTTCCCCACTAATTAATCACAGCCTAAATTGAAGAACCCCCCCCAGTCACCCTGAGTTATTTCCCATCCCCAGCTATGACCTTGGCCCCCAATCTTTAAAAAAAAACAATCCTCTCCCCTGTCGTTGCTGTCAAGTGGATCCCCCCAGCTGATCACCAGCTGAATTGAAGAATCCTCCCACTTCCGAGTCACCCTGAGATATTTCCCATCCCCAGCCATGATACCAGTACCTAATCTTAACAAAAAACAACTCTCTTGTCCCTGGTGTCTAGTGGACCCCCCCCAGCCGGTCACTGGCTAAACTGAAGAACCCTCCCCTATCGAGTCATTTCCCCTCCTCAGCCATAACCCCAGACCCCAATCTTTAAAAATAAAAATCCTCCCTTGTCTCCTGAGTCTAATGGACTAAAGATCACACCACAACCTTCAATCAGATAGCACCCAGACTGCTCTTCCCAGTACCCAATTGGTCACATTGACATAAGCCTTCTTCTCACTCTGACAGTTAGCAGCTTGACTTGAGTGCTTTATTGAATGAAAGCATGCTTGTACAAGCATACACTCATTCATTGAAGCACTCAGTCAAGCTGCCAGCCATGGAGGTGAGTGGAGGGCTGTGCCAGGGACCTGACTGGGGTACTGGGGGGAATGAGGTGTGAGCTATCTGACAGAAGACAGATTGGGGGTTCACTATACACCAGTGACAGGGGTGGGGATTGTTTTTTTAAAGTTTGGGAGCCAGGGTAATGGCTGGGGAGGAGAAAAGACTTGGGGGGGTTCTTCAATTCAGCGGGTGATCAACCAAGAGGACCACTAGAACACCAGGGAGGGGCATTAATAACAAAAAATAAGTATGCACATTAGAGGGAAATTATTTCACACAGTGAAATTACTGATTTCGTGACAATTTTGTCAGCAAAATAACATTTTGCAACATCTCTATTTATCATGTGATTTTTGATATCTTGCATTGTCCAGGTCTGTTATTCATGATATGCATGTATTTTATTTGATAAGCTCTTAGAAAAACTTATTAACTATTACTGAGCATAAACTAACAAGATTTCAGTTATATGCACATATGATCAGTGTCCCCTTGATCAGCTATTCAATGTCAAAGTTAAGTTTATTAATAAATGTATAAAATCACATACAATTTATTGCATCTCACAATTATAAAACTAACACAGTAAATACAAATGATCAGTTTTATAAGAAGCCATTGAGAAATATAGAAAGTGCTAAGGTCATATAACAGTTTTAACAAACACACTGTTTATCTATAATAACTGTTTATACATTTTGCCATTCCATAAATAACATTTAGTTTGTACAAACGTAAAAGATATTTCATACAATTTTCTACATTTTCTAGATTATGCTTTTGCAAGAGTGGTATAATCCATTTCTTTCTCTCCATTGACAGAGTATCACATTCCAGTAACATATGGATTACATCTGGGGATTTCACATTTTTACTGTTACAAACAGATTTGTTCTCTTGCACCCTCCTCATCCTCCTCTGCAAATTTACAATTCCCAAACTTTCTAGCCTTAAGTTACCTAAGTTGTTTCTGTGCCACTTATTTTCACACTGTGAAAAATAATATTATGAACTGGCTGCTGTAAATGGAGAAAGCTGATTGGCCGAGAGGTCCTTGAAGCCGTTATGATATCGAGCTACATTATCATGTCTTCAAAAAGCCTCTGGCCACCAGCCTCCTCATTGACAACAGCAAAAAATGCAGCTGCACTGAAGTTGCTCTTGGTAGGAGAAGAAAAATCTTGCTATTCCTCCAGAGTACAAGAAAAGCATCGAGCCATCCTTAGCACTTACTCATCATATTTAAAAACAAAGTGGCACTCACAAATCTGGCTCCAGTGTCCCAAGACTGTGAGTTTTACTTTCAGTCAGTACAGAGCACAAGTATTCAACTGGCAGCAGCTTCAGCCAAAAAAGCACATGCACAAAAAAAACCCCACAACTGTTTCGGTAATTACAACCGACCATTGCTGCCAGTGCCAACTGCGACACATGGCCACCAGAAATATACAAGAAGGTACACACAGCTTCACCAGGTCCCAGATCAGGCAGAAGGATGGGGTCAAATGCAGGAAAAACATGGTTCACATCCTAAAGCAGTGCTTGGAGGGTGAGATACACTTCACAGCTGCACCTCCTCAATGAGCACCACTTATAACAGCACCATGTGCTGCCCAGAGTCCTCCAGATCTATTTTATGGAAAAGTACTCCTCCAATACTCCCCAAAAAGTTATTTTTATAACATTTTAAAACCTTTCTTTAATTTTAGACTGTATTACAATAAACAATTGATGGTTTAGTGTCCCACATGTGTGGGGAACATTCACGATGGGCCTTGTGCACCCTTATGTCCCCTAAATCCTAGTAATCCTAGTAATCTCAATATCACATATTCTCTGTGTAGTTTCTTTTATGAAATGATTCACATTTATATAGACTCGACTTAACCAAATGTCTTCCATCCCTGCTTCCTTTACATTCAAGTTTAATATTGTAACCCAGTTTATAGGACTTGCCCTGTATTGTATCCTTTCCATATGATCTACCCAACATAATTTTGGTAGCCTGTCCTTAAGCATCCCAAATATTTTTTTTTTCCAAAACTTGATTGTCCTTACTTTCATTCTTACAGACAAGGGTCTCAGACTAGCTTCTAGCATCATAAAGGCTGTTGGGCAGTCCCTTGGTAAATCAAGTATATTTCTTATAAAGGTATTCAGTATGGTCACCAGTTTGACTCATTCACAAATAGACCCCATATAAGGTTTGGCTAACAGTTTTCACTTCAAAGGTCACTTTAAGTGCAGAAAAAGAATTGCGAGCAAACTGATTTGCAAATGTTCTTATTGTTTTCATTGAGCTATATGATTTACTTTTTACATCAGAAATATGGGAGTTCCAAGACATGCTGCTATCAAAAATAACTCCAAGATATCCATACTCCTTTACCTCCTCAAATTCTATACCATTTGTTTTCCAGTGCATTTTGGTGGACCTCTTTAACCAATAGTTATAATTTTTTTTTTATTTCTACATTCATTTTCAAGTTCATTTTATCAAGTGTGTTCATTAAACTTGTGACTCCTCTTCTTAAGCCAAGGGGTGTTTGAGAGATGATGATAGCATCATCCACATATAACAAAAGTTGGATTTTTTCAGCACTGATTGCAGGGGCCAATGTGTCTGTTTTCATGATGTCCTTTGTAAGGGTCTCTATATATAAATTAAATAACACGGGGCCAATAGGCACCATTGTTTTATACCTTTCCCAATGTTTACTTCCTTGAGGGGGCTCCATTCCTGGTATAATATATTTGCACTGTAGTATTGTGATGTAATGCTTGTAACATTTCCAATAATTGTTTATTAATTTTTTGGGCTTCCAAAGTCTCCCACAGTGAATTCCTATTTACAGAATTGAAAGCTGCTCTTATGGCTACAAAACAGACATATAGAATGTTATTTTTCCATGTAATATATATTAACCAAATAGTTTAATGTAAAAATAAGATCTGTAGTGCTAAAGTGCTTCATAAAGCCACACTGAAACTTGGAAACCAGGTTGTTTTCATCTACCCAGGATGTAAGTCTGTGTAACAGTAGTCATGCATAATTTTTTGGGGACAACTGACAATAATGTAATTGATCTATAACAATTTAGATCTTGTCTTTGACTTTTCTTAAAGAGGGGGGCAATAAATCCTTTGTTCCAATTACTAGGGATAACTTGGTGCTGACCTATTAACAAAAATATTAACAAAACCTCCACCCAATGGCCAATGTTATGCAGAAAGACTTCAGCTGGGATGCTGTCCACTCCAGCAGCCTTATTCCCTTTTTGCACTTGTATTGCTTCCTTTACCTCATTTGGTGCAAAAATAAGCAAACTTGGGTTTTGTGTGTCTTTACTTTTATTATATCTAAGTGTCACTATTTCTTGGCCATTATCATAGATTTTATTAAAGTGCAAAATCCATTGATTTTCTATTATCATACCTAACATGGTAAATTGTATATTCCTCTAATCACACCCATATGCCACTAAGGTCCAGAAAGCTTGAGAATCTTTTTACCAAATAGCCTCTTGGTTTTTTTTGTTTGTTTGTTTTAACCAGGAGTAGCACACTAAGCTGAAAACTTTTTTACAGGTGCAGCCTGGGAGCACAGGGAAGTTAAGTGACTTGCTCAGGGTCACACAGTATGTAAGTGGAAGCTGTGGGATTCAAACCCAGGTCTGGTCTGCTGGATGTCACCAGATTTGCAGCTCAGAGCCTTAAACCACTGCACTATACTACCTCTTGTAAATGGCCCCATAAAGTGTTTTTGAAGTCCTTTTTCTTTTTATAAATTAGACTCCTGTATTCTGATTTGAGGTTTTTAAAGGAAATCAGTATGGTAGGAGAGCGTGTTTTTGTTCTTAACTTGCCTAAGACATTTTTTTCTTGTCTCAGTTTTGCACATTCCTTATTATACTATGATTTATTGTAGCTGGTCTTAGCCTTTACTGTGGTCCTTTTCTTGGTGTCCAGTGCCTCTTCTATTAGTTTCATATACATAATTTAGTATCGATCTCATTGTTACAACTTATAGTATTAGATGGTTCCATAAATGTATACTTTTGAATAATCTCTTCAACTATTTCCTTTGTGTATTCATTCCAAATTATTTTTTTTCCCAAATCTGATACACATATTTTGGTTAGCCTCGAGTTCTTGTTTATGATTTTTGACAGACTGTTTGAAACAAGAGGTCAAGGTACAGTTCACAAGGAAATGGTCACTGTCCCAAAGCTTATAAACTCACCCTAGGATATTCCAAGGCCTCCACTATGCAAAGGTCTAAAACATTGCCATCATTTGCTGTTGGGAAGGTCACTTCCCCCTCCCAATCACTCCTTAGTTCAGTATCAGTAATTACTTTCTTATCCTCTGTATTGGGATGTCAGTCTGACCACAAGTATGGTGCTTTATCATAATCATCATCATCAACCGAGGGTCTAATGTATGTTTATTTATATAAGGGGTCAAAAATGAATCAAATTGATCAAGGAACGATCCATTGACATTTTTTCATTTATTTGTTTGTGGGCTAACCACTTGTTTGTCTGTTTCAGCAGCTACTGGAATTGACACTACCCTCCTTCTTTTAGCAGCCAGACAATTGACAGCATGAACATTATTTACACTAGGCACATTTGAAGTGATACAAATTATAGCAACATCTTCAATGTGTACATTACATACACCATTATTATTGTTAATTACTGTTGCCACAGTTTGATCATTATTCCTGTGTTTCAAATTCAAATTCTGCTGCTTAGGCATATCTAGGTCTGACATGTGCAACTCTGGACCTGTAATGTCAATTAGATTACTAGACTGTAGCCTGTTGGGGCAAGCCTGAACATTTTCTTCTAAGTTTCTAATTTCTTCCAGCAATGGATGTAGAGAATGAACACTAGTTAGGCTTTTACTACTTGATTTAACAAGGGGTGATGTCAATTTAGGACTAAAGTTCTTTGTACTTTTTTTTATTTACTCTCAGTTCAATTTGATTAAGATTAGGTCATAAAAAAATGTGATATCTTTCTTGTTATAGAACCTTCTAGACCATTTAAATCAAATGTTGCAGTCTTTTTAACAACCTTATGGCTATAGGTTCTCATTGTTGGGGGGGGGGCTGTGTTAGTCATATTCATCAGTTAAGTTCAGGTTTACCAATTTAGTTTAGGCTCATAATTACTAAGCCAGTGTATTACCTATTCTTATTAGCAATTAATTAATACAATTATAATGAACAAATATCACCAGTATTATGTTATATCAGGTTATAAACTTTCAGAGAAAACAATCCACTATTATAAAAAACTTTAGTGATGACACAATGTCAAGTGCATGTGAGATATAAAATAATAACAAGTAATAACTATTTAAATACTGGTTGGGGCTTTAAAGCTTAATGGAAAGCACTAACACACCAGATTAGAGCCACAGGTTCCGCTTGAGAGTTCCTTTAAGAAATCTCAAAGAAGTCGCCTAAAGATAAACCACACTCTTTATAAATAAAACTCATAAAGATATAAATAATAAAATTCCAGATGAGCTCTCCACAGATAAAATGTAGGCAAGTTCAATGTTCAGTCTTTGGCAACAATAAACGTCCCTGAAAAGTCTTAAGACTAATACTAACCAATAAAATCCAGGAACTACAGTCAGAAAAAAGTTTCACCTTTTCCACCTTTTCAGTTGAAGCCAATGTTCAAAAAGCAAAACACAATCAAACAACAGGTTCATGTTCTCTTTGTATGTGACCTCTGTAGCCACTGTGACTTCTCTGTGTATGTGACTTCCATAGTGCTGATCATAAGAGGTTCTAGAAAAAACAGACCAGATAAAACAAATGTAAAGTATAAAACTATATACAAAATGAAAATTGTTTAATCAACTTGGTCAGCAAACTCTCATTACCAGGTACTCCTACTGATACTCCTACTGGGCCTTGCCCTCGGATATAAGAAACCAATAACAAATAACCAATATAACACCCTTACTTTGGAGCAGAATTTTTTTATTATTAACAAGCCACACTTAAGCATGGAACATAGTCCTCCTCCCAGCAGAGCAGTATTGTAAGAAAATGTCAGCAAATAACAGTATAAGTACCAAGTAGGTGCCAAATACTAAATACAATACTAAACATTGAATACCAGGATAAGACTTATTGGGACATCTTTAGATCACATGTATAGCTTCCAGTACGATACAAGTTGCACTTAACCAATCACAGAACTCTAGATATAGGGATGCTGGAACACACTAGATCACTCCAAGAAAATTGAACAACTCTTTGCTGCTCGATACACACTCTGCACCATGCTGCACCAAGCACAGAAGGGAATGGTGAATCTGACCTTCACTATGCTGCCGATGTCCTTTTGTGCTCACACACCACATGTTTCTCTAACACTAATTGGGAACTAGCCCTAAATGTAGGGTGCAAAATATAGTAGGTAAAATAAAAATATATAGTAAGATGTATAGAATATAAATTACAAGTTTTACAAGATTACTGTATGAGTAGGGAGGAAGAGGTTCATCAAAACTGTAGGGTAAACTAGCACTACAGAAAAGATATCATGTTAGCAGCAGTTAGTATACCAGCATATCAGTATAACAGAATAAATCAATATAACATAATAAAAGTAATGAGAATGGCAAGTAGTAGATAGAAAATACAAATAAAATACACTCTTGTAGTTAAGTACGGATAAGATTATAATTCCTGTAGAAAGTTGGGGAGACTGAGAAAATAAAAGGTCAGGTTTTAATAGTCTTTAAAATCTTTCAGTTCTTAAAAGGTTACTGAAAAATTCCATAACTGTTACTAGAAATGTCTGCTCTTAGACAAACAGACTAGAAGCCCAGGCCAACAGCAGTGAAATACTGAGAACAGATATTTACAATACACAGTCCCGCATGCAGCACATCTCTCAGCTCTCTGCCCTCGGCTCTTTGGAGTATTCATTGCTCTGTTCACGGTTTTTCAACCAGTTGATTTTTCCAGGGCTTTCCGCAGCTCATCCGTAGCACCTTCATAGAAATGCTTCACACAAGTTTCTCCCAGTGGGCGGTTTCCGATTCAGGCCTTTCCGAAATCCAGTCTTCACTGCGGTCTGTCCTCCTGTGAAAGAACAAAGAACACCTCAAATGACACTCCATCTGGGGTGCAGCACAAGATTATCCAGTATGATCAGCTAATTTTCAAGCAAACGGTGGCATTCCTTTTAAAAATAAAAATAAAACATGTAGCAGATCCTGCTTTCAGAGCTTGCTGCACAGCTCAGCAGCATTCAGCTCCACCTCCAGTCTCCAGCAATTCCTTCACTGGTTGACTAATAGAAAACCTGTCACTGTGAACACTGCACTGTCATTGTTCTATTCAGAACCACAAATACATTTTTTTTATCCAGCCGAAAAGTCTCTGCCTAACTGAACTATCAAGCAATAAAAAAACAAACAAAGAAATAAAAATGGAAATTAGACAGCACAGCATGCACAGAAATATTGTTTAGTATGATCTCAGTAGTACAGTAGCTGTAGTCCATAACAATTTACTAAGGGTTTTAATTAACATACTAACATACAAGCAGAATAGGCCTAATGGTCTTTTGTGTCTGCTCATTTGGTTAGCCCCCACCCTGGGAGCTGACCTTACTGCTCCCCTCACTCTCTCTAGATTCTCCCTTCCCAGTAATGGATATTCCTGCTGCACAGGACTTTGCTTCCAGAACCCTTCCTCTGTACCTGTCCCACCCCCTCTTGAACCCCTCCACCATCTCTGCCTCCACCAGCCCAGTGGGCAGCGCATTCCATGGCTCCACCACCCTCTCAGTGATGTAGCACCTCCTCCTTTTTCCCCAAATCTCCCCCCCTCCAGCTTTCACCCATGCCCTCTAGTTGCCTCTCCTCCTTCCTTTGGAGCACTCTGACTGCTCCTCTCCTATTTAACCCCTTCATGTACCTGAAGACCTCTGTCATGTTCTCCCGGTCCCTTCTCTCTTCCAATGTGAACATATTTAGCTCTTTGAGCCTCTCCCCATAGGTCCTGTCTCCCAAGCCAAAGATCATTTTGGTTGCCCTCCACTGTACCTTCTCCAGGAGTTCAATGTCCCTCTTTAAGTGTGGCCTCTAAAACTGCACACAGTACTTGAGGTGCGACCTCGCCAAGTAGTTATACACAGGGGGTATCACTTCCCTCCTTCTGGAGGTGATCCCCCTAGTGATGTATCCCAGAATCCTGTTGACCTTGGCCGCTGCCCTCCTACAAGTCTCAGAGTTGTTCATCTTGATGTCCACCACCACCCCAGGTGCCTTTCAGCCATTGAGCCTTGTAGCATTCCCCCCAGGGTGTACACTTGGCCTGGGTTTCTGGCTTCCAGATACAGTACATTGCATTTCACTGCATTGAACCTTAGCTTCCACTTTCTAGACCACCTCTCCAGAGCCTCCAGGTCCCACTGAAGGGCCATCCTCCCCCCTTCCCCATCCACCACAGCCCCAGTTTTGAGTCATCTGCAAAGAGATTCATCTCACCCCGATACCCTTCCTTATGTCAGAGATGTAGGCATTGAACAGGAGAGGCCCAAGGACCCATCCCTGAGGGACCCCACTAATGACCCTCCTTGGAGATGAGACTATCCCACCAACCACGACCCTCTGGGTTCAGTCCTGGAGCCAATTGCCTATCCATTTGATCATCTGGTTCCCCACTCCCATTTCTCCCAGCTTATTCAACAGACCCCTGAAGGAACAGAGTCAAACGCCTTGCTGAAGTCAAGATAGAGGACATCCACTGGTCTAACCAGGTCCAAGGCACTCGTCACCCAGTCATAGAACTCCACAAGGTTTGTCTGACATGATTTCTCTGGGACGAATCCATGCTGTCTGTCATCCAGGCACCCCGACTTTTCTAGGTCCCCCCAGCCTCACCTTGACAATGCCCTCCATCATCTTGCCCCCACCAATGTCAGGCTGACGGGTCTGTAGTTCCCTGCCACCTCCCTTGATCCCCCCCTTGTGGATTAGCACTGTATGTGCCACCTTCCAGTCCTGGGGTACCCACCCTGTCCACAGAGAGATGCTGAAAAGCTCCCCCAAGGGTTTCGCCAGGACATCTGCCAGTTTCTTCAGCACTCTGGGATGTAATTTATCTGGCCGCAGTGCTTTCTCCATCTTAAGGGACCTGAGGGCTTCCCTCACTCTCTCTACCATGATTTCCACCTCCGCTACCTCGTCCCCCTGCTTTGCCTTCCCTCCTCCTGCCAGTGATGGCCCCCCCTCTCCAGACCCGCCAATTGGCAAGGGTCCCCCCCCTCAGTTTTACCATCTCCTCCCATGTATTATGCAGCCCCCCCATTTTACTTGGTGAAAACTGAGGAAAAGTACTCATTTAGTACCTCAGCCTGCTCCCCTTGGTCTTGTGCCCATACCTCCCCTGTTTTAATCCTGCTAATCTGCCCATTCACTCTTCCGTTTTTCCCAAATGTATCTAAAGAACCCTTTGTTCCTTCTCCTAATTTCCCTGGCCAGGTTCTGCTCCTTCCTTGCCTTAGCCACCCTCACCACCCAAGTGGCCCTTCTGGCCATCAGCTCATACTCCACTGGATCCCTTTCAGTCCTTGATCACTTGAAATGCCTATGAGCCACCTTCTTTACCCTCACCACCTCTTGAACCTCCCTGGTCCACCAGCAGGATTTATGAGCCCTACTGTATTTTCATCTTACTCTTGCACAGATGCTGGTAGCATCCTGCACCTCCTTCTGATGATTTCCCACCTACTGTCAGCATCCATGTCTGGCCCAATCCCATCCAAATGCTTCATAAGGATCCTTACCATTTCCTTGAAATCTGCCCCCCCCCCGGAGTCAGTTACCTCCGTCTTTGTGCAGCCTTCTACCCCGCTAGGTCCAGGCTGAACCAAACCATGGCATGGTCACTCCCCACCAACGGGTCCCTTACCTGCAGGCCCCCAATTTGGTCACTGTCTGCCAGGACCACATCCAGTATCCACGCCTCCCTGGTCAGTTCCCCCACCTGCTGAGTTAGGAACACATCCTGAAAGACATCCAACAACCTCTGTTCCCTGGTCAACGAGGATGTCATAGTCTCCCAGTCCGTTTCTGGCATGTTTAAGTCCCCCAACACCACCACCACCATTCCCCTTCCCAATCTGCAGTGCCTATCAACATCTGACACCAGACTCTCCTCCAGCTCCTCCACCAGTGCAGGGGGCCTATATACCACTCCTATTTTTACTCTCTTGCCAACCCCTTGTTATCAAGGTGACCCAAGTCGCCTCCATAGTTCCCTCTGCCTCCTCCACTCCTCCTATGCCAATGCAGTTTTTGACTATTATTGCTACCCCTCCTCCCCTTCCCTCCCCCTATCCTTCCTGAACATGGTGTAAATCCTTCAGGTTCAGGTCCCAGTCATGCCCTGTGGTGGCCCAGATCTCAGTGACTGCTGCCACATCCACCTCTCCCTCAGTTAGCATCACCTGGAGCTCAGGCATTTTATTGCCCAAGCTCCTGGCATTTAGCAGGATTATCTTCCACCCTTTATGTATACTTCCATTTTCCCTGCTCGCGTTCCCATGGGGATTCCTTCTTACCCCGGTCAGCACCTTACCAGTTGGCCTTTTTCCGTATTCCTCCAGCTCCCCTGGAGGGTGGAGACAGAGTCCCTCCTTTATTGTACCCCCTGGAAAGCCTTTTCTCCCATCCCTTCCCCCTTCACAAGTTTAAACCCCGCCTTTCACCAATGAACTCCTCTATTTCCAATTTAAGGATTTCCCTCCCCCCAAAATTGAGATGGAGAGTATCTCTAGTATACAGCCCCTTATCCTCCCAGGTCTCCCCCCAATCCCCCATCAACACATACCCTCCAGCCCCACACCACTCCCCGAGCCACTGGTTTATCTCTCTAATCTTCCTCTTGTGTTCCCCACTAGCCCTTGGCACCAGCAGGATTTCTGAGAAGGAGAGATTGGTAGAACATCTGGTTGTCAGTGGACTACAGGACCCAAGGCAGCATGGTTTCACCAGGGGGAGGTCATGTCAGACCAACCTCGTTGAATTTTTTGACTGGGTGACTAGGGAGGTGGATCAGGGGAGGGCAGTGGACATGGCCTATTTAGACTTCAGCAAGGCCTTTGACACTGTACCACATAGAAGACTATTACACAAACTGGGGAATACGGGTGTGGGCAGAACAGTAGTGTGGTGGGTAGGTAACTGGCTGGGTGGCAGGACACAGAGGGTGGTGGTAAATTGCTGTCACTCCACAGAGGGAATAGTGACCAGTGGGGTACCACAGAGATCAGTGTTGGGACCGGTCCTATTCAACATCTTCAACAGTGAAATTGCACAGGACATAGAAGGCAGAATTTCACTGTTCACTGATGACACAAAGCTCTATAACAGAGTAGACACACCAGAGGGTGTAGACAAAATGAGAAGGGACCTGCAGAAACTTGAAGAATGGTCAGAGGTTTGACAGTTGAAATTCAATGCAAAGAAGTGTAAGATAATGCATATGGGGCACAAAAACCCTGTCACAATATATCAGTTGGGGGATGTGGATATAGCATGCACCAAGCAGGAAAGGGATCTTGGGGTTATCATCTCTGATGACCTCAAGGTAGGGAAACAGTGTGACAAGGCAGCAGGTAAAGCAAATAGGATGCTGGGATGTATAGGCAGGGGCATCACCAGCAGGAAAAGGGAGGTCATAATTCCACTATACAAGACACTAGTGAGGCCCCACCTGGAGTACAGTGTACAGTTCAGGAGACCATACCTACGTAAGGACATAGACAGGGTAGAGAAGGTTCAGAGGAGGCAACAAAGATGGTGCATGGATTGCATCACAAGTCCTATGAAGACTGGTTGAAGGAACTGAACATGTACTCCCTGGAGGAGAGGAGGGAGAGAGGGGATATGATAGAGACATACAAGTATCTCACAGGGAGGAACAGGGTGCAGGAATACACTATTTTTAAGCAAAAAAGATATTCCAGGACTAGAGGGCACGGGATGAAATTGGAGGGAGGACAATTCAAAGGAAACATGAGGAAGAATTTCTTCACAGAATGGGTGGTGGACAAGTGGAACACCCTGCCAGAGGAAATAGTGGGGGCTGAAACAATCACGGGATTTAAGAATGCATGGGATAGACATAAAGGAATTCTGGAGGTCAGGGGTAAGGGGCAACAGACTTCTAGAAAAATATAAATTGAACCTACAAACTCAAATGGGCAGACTGGGTGGGCCATAGGCCCTTATCTGCTAACACTGTCTATGTATCTAAGTATCTATGAAATCACGCATCCTATGTCATGACAGACCCTGGCAAGCTCCCTGAACCTTGTCTGTATCTCTAGCTCACTATTTCCCCCAATCTCATTGGTACCCAGGTGGACCAGTATGTCCGGGGAACCTCTGCAATCCTTTGCTAGCTGATATACCTCATGCTTGGCCCTGTGCACCGTTAGTCCAGGGAAGTATTTTGTTCTAACTGGGCAGGCTTCCCCCTCCCTATCCCATTTGATACCCCTGATCATGAAATCGCCCAACAGGAGCTCTCTGACTACCCCTTTTCCTCCATTTCCCCCCCTTCCATGTCCCTCATCCTTTCTACTGGCCCCTCCCCCCAGCCACCTCCTTGCTCCTCCCCTATCTGGATGCCCCTGCTGCCTGCTCCTTATTTACTCTGGCCACCCCTCCTCCGATCCTATGCCTCCTCCTCCCAAGTATCCTTTTTTTAACCCGCTATCCCCCCATTACTGCTCTCCACTGGTCCTTCCCCCCATCTGCTAAACTTGCCTGGCTTGTCCTCCCTTCCTTCCTGTCTCCATTCAGCCCCTCCTTGCCTGTTGTGCTTCCGTAGCATAAACCCTCACCTGCCTTTACTGTATCCTCCTTGTACTTCTGGTTCCTCTCCTTGCCCTTTCCTCTCAACTGGTTCTTCTCCTTGCGCTTTCCTCCCTCTACCCCTTCTCCTCCTCCTCCTGCTCTGATCCACCACTCCCCCCATTTTCCCACATTCCAAGTTCATCCATTTTTCCTGCTATCCTGCCCCTACCTCCTGCCCTCCACTCCCTTTCCATCTCTAACCACCCTGTTATGGCTACATCAGCCCCCTCATCCTCAAGCAGAAGAAAAGAATTGAAGCGGTTACTGAGCTTAAGGTCTGATCCACCTCTCCCCCTTACTTCCTTCCTTCTGTCCTGCCTCAGCCATCTGCCTACTTCCCTGAGAATGTCTTCCCTTTGGCCCCCCTCTGTGAGGGTCCCTAGATATCTGCCTACTTCCTTGGTAGTACCCTCCTTTTGGGCCCACTCTGTCAGGGTCCCTATGTGACCCCAGAGTACTCTCCTGCACTCCTTTGCCTATGCCCCTACCCCTACTGCTTGGTGTAGGCCCGTGGGAGAGCCCCTGTCCTATCCCCCAAACATACCTCCCCCCTCCCTCCAGCTGTCTCCTAATCCCCTCAACCTCCTCCCTAAGCTGTGCCAGCAGGTAGCACACTGGGCAACCACCGAACTTCTAAGCCCAGTCCAGAATCATGGCCACCCCACACCCTGTGCACCCCACTACCCTCCAAAGGATGATGGCCCTAGTGATGTGTGGTCCCATCCCCCTCCAAGTAGGATTCCTTGGGTGAACCACCAGGTTCCCCACTAGTCCAAGATACACCCCTACCCACTAATCAGGTCACCCACTAATCCTGGATACAGTCCCACAGTAAACAGGTACCCCCATTACTAGGTACAGTACTACACAGTAAACTTATAGGGGAAGTGTACAACTCCCTAAGCTCCTCTCTCCCATCCCTTCAACCCAACCCCCAGTGGCTAGAACTACATGAGCTGCATCTGAAGCCTTTTCCTCCAATTGCAGGGCAGGTGTTCCCCTATAAAAGAGCTGAGATCTGGGGAAGGAGGGTGGGATCAAGCCTACACCCGACTCTCACGAGAGTATATCAGCCCTGTGTCTGCCCCTCACTGCGCCTCCAAGCACTACCAACTAAGAAAATCTTTGAAGTCTCCGCACTCTCCCAGCATCCAGCTAGAAGCTTCTTCCTCATTCCCCTCTAACTGAAGACTGACTGAGTTGGGAGCCCCACCTTACTTTCAAACAGCACTAATCCCCTGTAAAATGATGCCTGCACTTACAGGCCAGATAGCAACTTTTAAACACCCACAAACACCAAATAGTCTGATAGAAACACACACAAAACCAGCTAAGACAATCTTTCAAGTCTACTTACTCTCCCAGCATCCAGCTAGAAGCTTCTTTCTCATTCCCCTCTAATTTAAGTACAGTATTATAGTGTATGATAGAATGTAGTTATACAGAGAATTCCGCTTCCTTTAAAATGTTGTTCTGCTTCAGCAGAGACATCCGTAGTACAGCAGAATGACTTTTCATTCTGCTGTAGTATGGATGTCAGAGGTGTGTCCTTGAGCTTCACAGCTGACAGCACGTTAAAGCATACCACTCTTTTATGATCTTTGCATAGCAAAAATGGCAGCTACAACACACACACACCAATGTCCTTCCATGAGCAGTAACCACTACAGAGAAGGTTTCTAGTACAAACCACAGTCCCCCTTCTAAGGTATGTAGTACCTTAGCCTCTGGTTAAGACAGTTATCTGAAAATGAAATATTTTTTCTGATTCTAATTCTCAAAATAAGGCTCATAAAATAGCTCCATGGTCACAAAATGTGAATGCGTGGGGCTTTTCTCCAGGCCATGCCAGCGTTTTGAAAAACAGCTCCATGGAGCTGTTTTACAAGCCTTATTTTGAGCATTAGAGATGGAAAAAAAATTCATTTTCAGACAAATGTCTTAACCAGAGGCTAAAGTATCACATATCTTGGAGGGGGAAGCAGCTATTTGTATTAGAAACCTGCTTGGCAGGGCAAAGGGGGGATATGGCATGTTCACAGGTTGTGGTGGATCTGCTTCTGCTGTTCAGCTGTGTCAGTGTGTGTTGGGGGGTTCGCCAGTAATTACACCGGTACTCCATTCTTGAATAGTAAAACTCATTGTTGCCACATTTGTTTCTCTTTATTCTTGTTCTTAAATGGTTTCCAGTTTATTTATTTATTTATTTTATTTATTTGACATTTCTGATAACACCTTTAAGCCAAGGCTCTTTTACACAGTTTCCATGTTAGATGATGATAAAACAATATAGAGGTAGTATACCTAAAGCAAACTCAGACAAATCTAGGCAGCCAGAGTCTTTGTCGGGTACAGTAAACTAATTTGCATATTCACAACAGGACACAAATTTAAATACATTTGATGAGGCGAGGAGACTAATCCTGGAGTAAGAGCAGGAGAATTTGGAATAGGAAGGGAATGTAGTGAAGGGGGAAAGAGTATTGAAGGAGAGGGGATAGGAGTGGGAGAAAGGAGAAAGTGGTGAGAGAAATAGGAGGTGGAGGGGAGGAGGAGGGCCCAAGAAAGACAGTGAAAGTGGGAGTGAGGGAGAAGATGCTAATTGAGGCAAGAGGAACGTGAAAAGGGCTAAGTTTAGGGTTAGAAATCACAGGAGGATATGGTGATGAGGTGTTGACAAAGATTGTGTTTAGAAGTGCCCAGAGATGTGTTATTAGTAACTCCTGGAGGAAGGAAGTTGTACCAGGATGAGGCTCTGGATATGAAAGACCATTGAGAGGTGCATCTGCAGGGGGCACAGAAAGTAAGAGTTTCAGAGCTTCTGGTTTGGTGGGAACTTCCACAAGGGGCCAGCAAAGTCATAACCCATGAGGGTAGTAGATCCAATGTGGTCTTTTTGGCTATGATGCAAGTTTGGTACCAAAGTCTGCCAGATAGTTGTAGCCAATTTGCTTGTTCGTAGATATCACAGGTGTGCGTAGGGCGAGGGGCTGAGGTCAAGAGACGGCAGGCCTTGTTTAGTCTTATGAAAATACATCTAAGTGCAGTGTCAGTGGCAGATCCATAAATCACTAGCCCATAGTTAATTACTGAGGTGACTGAGCTCTGAATTACAGTCCTTAGGGCTTCAGCAGTGAGGCAGTTTCTATGTCTGTACAGCATCCCTATCCAGGTACTCACTATTTTGCCAATATAATTGATGTGTTCAGAATAAGCTAGCATGCAGTCGAGGGGTCACCCACAAATATTTGAACAGGTGTACTTGTTCCAGCTTCTCTCCATCACTGTTTATGATTGAGATGCCTTTGTTTTTGTGTTTGTTGTATGTAACATGGAACATCATTTTTTTTTTTTGTAGTTGAGGATGAGTTTGTAGGATTTAAACCATTTCTCAACTTCCGTAAAGCTTGTTTGCAGCTGCAACTGAAGATGAGATGGATTGGTTGGGAAGTAAAGATAACTGCAACATCCACATAAAGAAGTATTCTATCATGGCAGGAGGAGGGAAGATTGTTAAGAAAGATACTGAAAAGCATGGGACCCAGAACTGATCCCTGAGGAACACCAGATTGGACTGGTAGGGATGTTGAGATGGTATCACCAATTTTGACCTGTTGGGTATGATCATTGAGCTAGCTATGGAACCACCGCGTAGTGTCAGTTGAGAGTCCTGTGTAGGATAGTTGTTCGATCACTAGCAAGTGGTTTACAGTATCGAATGCCTTTGTCAAGTCAATGAAGGTGGAGCTCACAAGATGTCCCTGGTCCAAGGCATTATGGATATATGAGGTGAAATCAAGGAGAGTGGTGGTGGTGCTGTACCTCTTACGACGGCCATGAAGCTCAGGGCATTGAAAGTTGTAGTTTGCTAGGTAATCAGCAAGCTGGTCTGCAAATATTCTTTCCAGTGTTTTGGAGGGGGGAGGGAGAATGGAGGTGGGTCGATAGTTGCTAGTAGTGGTCTTATCACCACTTTTGTCGGTTGGTGTCACCACAGTGGATTTCCATGATGGAGGGAATTGTGAGAGCATGAGGCACCAGTTAAGGATTTTGGAGAGCGAGGTCAGGACTTTGTCAATAGTGAGAGCAAAGAGTTTCAGATCCAGGGAATCACAACTTGATCAGGACTTCCCAAGCACATTGAGAATATGTTTTTTGGTTGAAGCCTCTAAGATGGCTTTAAATTAGAATGGCGGGTGCCCCTGCACTGCACTTTTTTTGTTGGATCTTAGCACATCCAGCGAGGGATCAAAGAAAGTTGGAGGAAGCACAAGTAAGGTCAGTGAAGGCCTTGTTGAAGGCGTTAGACATGGTGATTTGATCTGTGGTGATATTGACATTTAAATTGAGCATAGTGGGCTGTACTTGGGGGGCTTTCACAGTAATTTCAGTAAGGTTGGCCCAGAACTTATTTCCTTCTTTCCATGTATTGGCTAGAATGTTCCTGTAGTAGTTGGCCTTCTTGGTCCAAATTTCTCTTGTACAAGCATGTCTTGCTGCTTTGAAGGCCTGGATATCAGTCTGGGTGCATAGGTATAAGCACGATGCCTGAGTTGATCCCAGGACTTCATTTGTTCATGGAGATCAATATTAATCGATGGGTTGTTTACACCCTTGATCATATGTTTATTGAAAGGGGCATGTATATCACATGCAGTGTTAAAACTGTGGACAAAGTACTCTAGGATAGTGTTCACATCAGGGGCTAGGTCTAATGGTGTCCAGTCTTACTCTTGTAGTAGAGTTTTTGCAGGCCCAATGTGACCCAGAATAAGGTTTCTGCTATTAGCTGTTTTTGGAGGGGACTTTGTGAATTTGTTAGTCTGGGAGCAGAGGATTGGGGAATGATCACTTACGGAGTCTGGGAGTACTGCAGTTTTTGTGATGTGATCAGGGTGGTTTGTTAGTACCCAGTCCAGGATCATTGTGGTCCCTGTCCTATAGTTCACCCTACTGGATGATTGGACCATTTGTGAGATGTTTGCTGCTGTCAGGGCATCCTTATATTTGTTAGCACTGGAGGAGGACCAGTTAACATTGGAATCCCCAAGCAAGATTGTTTCAGAGCTCTGATCCAGGGAGTCGATGATGTCCAGTAGAGAGTCTAGGCTATTGTTAGTCAGCTTTGGCGGTATATAGACTGTTGCAACTGTTATAATTTTGTTGTGGGCCCCAAGTAATATCTTAGTGGTGAGGATCTGGATGTCATTCCAGGATGGGGCACACTTATGACATGCCCTTTAAGGGTGTCCTTTAGGTAAATGGCACACCCTCCTCCTTTCTTGGAGAGCCTGTCTTGCCGAAAAATAGCATATCCAGGGATGGCTATTGCTGTGTCGGGGATCTTAGGGGATAACCATGCCTCTATTACTGATAGTAGAATATCAGGGCTGTGATGTGTAACCCAGGTGGTGAGGGAGTCAAGTTTATTGAGGAGGCTGAAGATATTAATACTTGCCAGGGAAAGCATCCCAGCCCTCACTGTAGTTCTAGCCTAACACTGTGTGTGGGACAGGTTTGGGATGAATGTTGCCTGAAAACAGAAGAAGCAGCAGTATTTGGCATGTTAGGAGTGCTTTGAGAAGGTTCTTTTGAGGCATTAGAGTACTGGCTTTTGTGTTGTCTGTCAGGGGAGGTTGCCGTGTAGAGCAGAAACCTGTTAGAAGGAGTGATGTGCTGAGGAACATGGGGGCATGCTCATTAGGTTGTAATAACATCCAGAATTGAAGTGGCATGGGAGTTAATTGCTGGGCAGGAAGCTGGAGATGGTTACAGGTGACAGACAATTGTGTGGACAGTGTACATTGTATGGAGAGTTCAGAGGATTGGTGGTGAGGTATTTCACTTTTCAGTCCAATGTAGGTGATTAGCATGTAGCAGGTAAATAAGCACAGCAGTGGATAAACAGTACCCATTCTGAGATCTAAGGTGAGCCTGTGCTGCAGGGCACATGCTGTAGGTAGTGTTCTTTTGAGAGGCATGGGAAGGCAGGTAGCAAGCGTCTGTTGTGTTCCTTTAAGAGGAGTGGAGGGGCAGTAGAGAAAATAAGCCAATAGGCGAAGATATAGAAAAGATGGTGGTATTAGGATGTATTTAACAGAGGTCAGGGCTAGAGTGGGTGGGCAGGAGAAAATATAGCTCAGAAATAGGTTAGAGAGAGAGTCAGCTCAGCAAGCATCAGAGTCAGGCAGAGTCTTGGCTTACATTTGCAAGAGCCAGTCAGGAGGCACTACTAGCCTAGGCAGCCAGTCAGAGGAGTTCCAGGGTCAGTGCACCAAAATTGAAAGTAGCTTATGGAGTTCATACCTTGGTGGGGAAGTCCCAGCAAGCTGCAGCTAGGGGCGTGTGGCAGCTGGAGAGATTGCCACCCCACTGTAGTGCTTGTGTAATGTTATTAACAAGTACAGTTTAAGCATGTTTAAGATGAACCGCCCAACTGTGATGCTTTTTTGAATCTGGAATGGACCACACACTATATAGAGCAGTGAATGGCTTCCCGTTCACAACAAGGCTACTCTTTAGCCTCGTGGTTCCTATCACTACTGCATTGAACACCATGAAAGCATCATTAGAAACCCATTACAAATTCATTAACTCTTCCTTAAATTTTCCCATTAAATTCCCATTATTATGTACATAAATAATGGCCCAATTAACAGTGTAAGTTCCATCTAAGCATTAAAATGCCATTAAATTTAATGGGTTTTTTTCCCAGTATAATCATGCCATTAGATTGTTAATGGGCATCACATTTAAGTGGTAATTTAATGGTCATGTAGCCATGAATTGAATGGCCATTAACTGTTGCTAAGTGCTATTGATTTAATGGTCCAGTATCCATTAAATTTTGTTGCCATTAATATATTTTAATGGGCATTACAGTACAGTAATGGCCATTAGTAGCTCAATTAATTTGCCCATTAAAACTGCCATTAATTTAATCTAGATTTTGAATCACTGTATTAATGGCCATTAAACTGCACTGATATATTATTGATTGAATTAATGGTCTCTTACCATTAAATAAAACCAGCACTATTCCCTTAATCGGTACATAAATAATGGTACCATTAAGTTATCACTCTTTTAATGGCCAGTTTCCTTTTAATGTATTTTTGCATTTTAATGGTCCCATTAGTGGAAGACAGTGCTCGTATGACCCATGTATTTTAATGACCCATTAGTTGTACTGAATTCAGCCATGACTTATGCACCAGAATGTACCATTATGTTTGTTTTTGATGAGCTAATTACTGTGATAGAAAATACTAATGCACAACAGTACTCATATGTAAGCAATTCCCTTGAATACAGAGGATGGATCATGATCAGACAATACCACACTAATTACATTTTTAGTGGTTTGCATTACAACTTGTTAAACCTCAATAGTGCAGATTGCAGTGTAGTTATTATATGTTTCACATAATTCAATCTTTATGTGTATGATGTTATATAAACTGTAAGAAGTATTTGATTTATTCAACACTATCACAACTGATCTTTTTAAAGCACATACATAAGCTATGATCACCATGTAAAGGAGAACTTTGAATGTACTCAGAAGTCAGCTTTGTTATGGCATCGCTGTGATGTAGTGATACATGGTTCATATGGTAGAGATGTCATAGTGATACCGTAACAATGGTATAAAGTTCTCAGAATCAATTGATGTTAAGGGTTTGCAATATATTATAAATTATCAACATTTCAGCAGACAATTTATTTTATTTATTTATTTATTTGAATTTTGATGACTGGGTAGGTCAACTGAGACAAAATCCCTCTTTCAGTGACAACCCGAGGAATAAAGCATTCCAAGAACTAAACATAATACAATAATACACATAGAATAGTACAGTGAGTCTCAAAATACAGTTAAGCCATTGGTAAATAACAACAGTACCCGGGTAGGCAATAACCAAAGGATTCAGGATTACTGGAAGTTTACAGGTAGCCAGGGGAGGCGGGAGGCAGATTAACATTTTATACCATGTGTAGGGACATTTATGCCATTCACATACCAGATGTTAACAATTTAAACAGAAAGATAACTAAGAATAGCCAGATTCGACTGCATTTGGTTAGAGACATGGGGTTCAGGTTACAGTCAGATGTTATTCTAGGTAGAGAAGGAGTGAGAAGTGGGGAGAACAGCTTGTCTTGGAGATAGGAGAGATGGGAGACTGTTGTGACCATAGCAGAGATTGAGACACATAACATTAGTCACATGTGGCCTTAATTGTTAATAACATTTACCTCTGCATTGAGGGGTTGAAGAACTCACCCTTGTAGAGTTTTTTGAATTGGTTAATGGTTTTGCAGGAAAGTAGATGGTGGGGCAAATTGTTCCAAATTCTGGGAGCAGTGATGGTGTATGATCTTTGGCCTATCTTTAGCCTGGCCTTTGGAAGCTCCATTAATAGTAGGCTAGAAGATCTTAGTACATCGGGGCAGGTTTCAGGGATAGCAGACCCATCAGACTGGGCAGAGGGCTGATGAATCAACTTAAAGCCAGTACAGTGAACAGGGAAGTCAAATTTGTTGTCAAAGTTTGGCCGACTTAGTTTGTTGAGTACAAGGCAATGGTAAGTACAGGTGGGGGCAGAGGCAGCAAAGTGAGCTATTCTATGGTATGTCTTTTTTAGTTTGTTCAGTAACAGAACCTTAACCAAGTGGATGACAGGTGCCACATAGAATAGACCAGGGAGTAGGGTGGCAGAGGCAGTGGTCACTCTGGCATGCTTTGAGAGATAGGGTGCTGAGCGGTAGAGCAGCCCAAGTTTTTGATTAGTGGTTTTGATGATGCTGTTTATGTGTGCATCGAGCACTAGGTTCTCATCAAGCGTGAGTCCCAGGTATTTCAATGATGAGACATTTTCCAGTAGAAAATTGCATCAATAATGAATCATTTACAGTAGCTTCTCAATTTACCTTTTATTGCTTTTCATTATCAACTGTGTCATAGAAATGGCCAGCATCAGGAGAGTCACGTGATGCAAGTTCCTGAATAACAGCCTGATTGAACAACTCCAGCCTCATGTTCCTATTTACAGCTATTCATGCACTCAAAACAGCGAATTGACTAAATGTTTTGCAGTAGCAACTTGTCTGAAGGTATCTGGATCTGGTATTAGGAACTTTGGAAGCAAATGGTTGTGGAAATTTGGTGGACACAACCGAGACATACTCCGCCAGTCACTCCGGTGAAGGCTCCCAAAAAAGCCAGGGCCTCTCCTGCTACTGGAGACTCAGAAACTGAATTGCCCTTCACAGAGGATGAACCCTTAACTCTGGCGCAGTTTCTGTCTGAGTTCAAACTTTTTCAGGCCAAATTTCTCTCGGCAACAGAAGAACTGAAATCTGTAATTCAGGCATTGGAGGAGCTATCTAGAAGAACAGGATATAGTGAAGTCAAAATCACCTCTTTAGAAAAATGTTTTGTTAAGCAGGAACCTGAGATCGTAGCCCTTCAGCAGAAGATTACCAGAATGTTGACAAAAATAGAGGATCTTGATGGGAGGAGAAGGCATAACAATGTTATCATTGTAGGCTTACCAGTGGAAAGAAGAGGGAGTAGATTCCATTTTATTTATTCAGAAATTTATGCTAAAAGAGGTAGGCCCTATGCCCTTTGGAGCCTACTATATGATAGAGTGGGCACACAGGGATCACGAGCGATGCCAACACCTGGAGCCCCTCCATGCACATTTATTTTCCATTTTCTGAATTATCAAGAGAAGAAGCATATTCTCACAAAGATTAAGGAATTAAAGGAGATTAAATGGGAGGGTGTTACCCTGAGAATCACACAGGATCTGCCATTGTCAGTCTAACAAAAATGAGTGGAATATCACCCGATTGTTATTAAACTGATTGCCTCAGGTATCCGATTTCGCATGGGGTACCCTATGAAGCTACAAGTATTATTATCGGGAATCTGGGTCAGTTATGAGGATGTGCAAGCAGCAACTGCAGGTCTGAAAGCAGACTTGCCGGAGTTGTTTAAACAGGTCTGAAGGACATGAAAATATAGCTGTGTTTTAAAGCATTTACCAGGAGGAAAGGTCTTATGGGACCTAAGGGAGGAAACTCTGTTTTACCCTTAAGCTTCTATCAAGAGTAATGGACTGTTTACCGAGCTGAAAGGTTTGGGCTTGCATAAATTACGAGGCCACCGACAACCTAGGGGTGCAGGATATCAAGTTCTATTTCATATTTTGGACAACCAGGGAAGTGGAGTAGAGCGATTTGGTGGAAGCTGGTTTAAATTGTGGTACACCGGGAAGAGATCCAAACAGAGAGTAACTGTTGGATAATCAAGAGGGTGGCAGTCTGACTTTTATTGTAATGAGAGACTAAGTACTGAAGTGCAACATTTAGGTTTTTCATAGCAGACTTTGTGCAACCGCTAGAGGGGGCCAGTTCCATTTTGTTTACTCGGAGAAGCTGCTGTCAATTCCACTGAAGGCGATTTAAGCATGTTAAGACATTATTAACAAGTTCCATTTCTTTCCACTAGGACATTTTTACTATGTTATTTTGTGGACAAGATTTGAGTCTGTTCTTAGAAGACTCAGCATTTGTTTAGATACATTTTAGTGAATATCCCATAGCACTTCAACATAGGTACCAATTATTCACTACAGAGGGTGCATTTACTTTCTGAGATATATGGGCAATTGTTTTTGAATGGGGGATCTCAATTTATTACACTGTACTATTTAAGGGGGGCCTTGTAAAGGCCAATTTAAGTGGGTTTGAAGTGGGGATTTTAGGAGATGGTGGAGCACAGTGAATTTAACTGCCCGTTGTAATGTAAAGGGATGCAGATGGCCTAAGTTCTTTTGAGTTGGACCCATTCTGGTTCATTTAAATGTTAAGGTCCACATAACACAAAGGGTTATTTTTACTTCTCTTTAGGGGAATTCCCCAAGATCAGGAAAGCAAATGCAGTTTAGTGTAGCCAGTTGTTCTGAATGCTTTAATGTAGGGTATGAGTGCATTCACAGTATAAGAATTAGTTATTAGGGATGGGAAGGTCTGGAGGGAGGTCAGGAAGGTTGGAACTTCCGTTATCATCGGCTGAAATGTGTTTTTGATGGGGAGAGGGAGGGAATGGGAACTTTGTAGTGGGTCTGTTTGGGGGTTTGGATATGAAGAGGAAGAGGAAGAGGAAGAGGAAAATAGGAATAGTGGGGGGATGTGGATGGGGGTAGGGAGGACCTTGAATGCAGGATAATGAATATTGAGGGCTGTCTTTGTATGAGAACTGTAACAATACCGGAAACAGTGGGTAGTATTATAAGCAGTACTATATCAGGGATTTTCATTGTATATATATATATCTACATATATCTCAAATGGGTAGCTCCTACAAATTCATTACATGGAATATTAAAGGGGCCAGGAATAAGATAAAGAGATACAAAGTTTTTAAGCATTTGCAAATGCAAAAAGGAAAGATCATATGTTTACAAGAAACACATATGCTTGACACTGAATCAAACCTGTTAAGACATCAATTTGTGGGGCATGTTTATATGGCTGGAGATAGCATAGCTAGTAGGGGGGCCTGCTATCTTAATTACAAGAACTATTCCTTTAGTATGTGAGCAAGTTTTCAAGGACCCTAATGGTCATTACATTATTAATCTAGGTATTTTGCTTAGAACGAGAATGGTAATTGGAAGAGTGTACAGTCCTGATGTAGATTCACCAAGATTTTTTGTAGACCTACTTATGAACTTATCCCACTTTGTCCACCTCCCAATATTATTGGGAGGAGACTGGAATCTGCCTTTTAACTCAGAGGTAGATAAGGACAGGAGGAGAAGAGTAGGTCTAACTCCAGCCCAAAGTGCAATCAGGGATCTGTTTGATGATGCAGGATTATGTGATACATGGAGGGTCTTACATCCCTCTCTGAGCGTTTACGTTCACATCAGAAGTGCATAAATCTAGATCCAGAATTGACTATTTTTGATAGGTCAGTTGGTGCTCCCAGGACTGTTGCACTGTGCAATAATTCCTGGGGTTATTTTGGACCATTCATTGGTCAGATGCTCAATAGATCTTTCCCCCAACCTTCCCAGACAGACTATTTGGAAATTAAATAATCAATTATTGAATTATGTCCAAATGAAATATAGCATTAGTCAGAAAATAGATCAATATGAAAAAGAAAATCATAATTCAACAGGTAAAGGGGATATAGAATGGGGTGCACTGAAATGTGTACTAGGAGGGGAGTTAATGAAATAGCAGTGGACAGAACGAGACAAAGGGAGAGTAAAGCAAAACATTTATTAGCTCAAATTAGGGAAATAGAACAAACTCTTTCGGTGAATACTCCCATGGAGATCAAAGAAAGACTAACTGGATTAAGAAACCAATATGGCAAAATTTTGAGAGAGAAGGCTGAATATGCCATCCTTAAAACTAAGGCACTGTATTTAGATAAAGAGGAAAAGTCGGGTCACCTATGAGCTATGAGTTTAAAGGCAGAGGAATCCTCTAAAATAATTCAGACCATTACTTCACAAAGGGATGGGAAATCAAGGTACTTCCTCAAGATATAGCTCTGGAGTTTGAAATGTATAATAGGGAACTGTATAGTCCTATGAGTCTCAGACCTAGGAGAGAAGAGGTGGAGAAATATCTTTACTCCTGTCAATTACCTTTGGTGCCGGATGAGATGCGAGAGGGGCCATCCTCCCTTATATCTGAGGTGAAGATTATATCGGCTATCAAGACACTTTCTTTGGACAAAGCCCCTGGTCCAGATGGGTTTTCCCCAAATTTTTATAAATGTGTCACTAAACAGTTGGTTCTGGGGCTAAAAAGATTATTTCACAGCATATTTAATTCTGAGAGAGTAGATAATTATCTTTTTGAAGCCATTATAATAGTTATTTCTAAAGGAGAGAAGGATCCAGATAAGGTCTCCAGTTATCGGCCTATTTCATTAATAAATTATGATGTCAAGATCCTGGCAAAATTTCTAGTGATTCATTTAGCGAAGGTCATGCCCCTACTAATATATAAGGATCAAGTGGGTTTTATGACAGGCAGAGTGGCTTGTGATCATCTGCACAAGCTGTCTCATGTCTTCTCTGCATCCAGAGACTCCAGATTTTGCTGTGGGTTGATGTCGGTGGATTCAGAGAAGGTGTTTGACAGGGTTGATTGGCAGTTCTTGTCCTTAACCTTGAAGAAATTTGGGTTTCCCCTCTCTTTCATCAACAGTGTATTTTCCCTTTATAATCAACCAAGCACTAGAATATACTGTAATGTGTTTTTTTCCTCCGTGTTTCCTCTGTTTTCAGGAAACAGACAGGGATGCCCTTTATCACCCTTTCTTTTTAACCTTTATTTGGATCCTCTTCTTACTAGTATCAGGCAAGACCCGAAGGTTCAAGGAATTGGAATAGGTTCACAGGAATTTAAAGTTTCCGTGTATGCGGATGATATTCTCATTCACATGATACATCCTCAACATACCATTCCCATGGTATTGGAAATTATAGAGTAGTACAGTAAAATGTCTAATAATAAAATAAATGTAGGAAAAACCTTGGTGTTCCCGCTTAATGCTAGATTATAGAAGTCTGAAGTTACAGAATTAGGATTACAGTGGAGCCCACATACTCTTAAATGCTTAAGAATCATACTGGCAAGGATTGACTCCAAAATGGTAAAGCTTAATTTAGATTTAATCAGAAATATGATTCAACAGGATCTGCTAAGATGGGATAGACTTCCAATATCTCTCTGGGGATGGATCAATTTAATCAAAATGAATGTTATACCCAGGGTGTTCTACCCTCTTAGTATGCTAAACATCTGGTTACCACTGAAATGGTATAAGAAAATACACTCAATAATTTCTGATTTTATTTGGCAATGGAAAACCCCTCATAGAGCTTATCATAAACTGGCGGCCTCCAGAAAAAAGGCCTGTTTAAGATTGCCATACATAGGTTTATATTACTGGACAACTAATGCCAGCAAATATCTCAAATGGTTATTGAACCCCACTGAGGAGCTCTCCTTGTCTTACATTCCCTCATGGGTTAAATTAGAAACTGAACTGATAAAAGCAGTTGGTATTGATCCGACTTCCCTTCTTTATTCTACACAGAAGTCTTTCCCCCCTAAATTGGTGGCTACTCCAATACAAGTCTCTTTAAGAATTCATACACAGCTATGTTCATTTTTAAAATACTCTCCTAGCGGAGATAGGCAACAGCCATTATGCCAAAACCCTAACTTAAAAATTGGAGGAAAAATTATCCTAGAGGCCTGGATACCCAAATTAAAGGGTTTAAGGGTTAAAGATTTCTCATAGGATGATAAATGCTATCCAGTGGAAGTTCTCATGAATAAATATCAAATTGGTCCCAATCAAATATTTAAGGTTTACCAGAACAGACATTTGTTGGTGCAATTACAGAAAAAGTTTAGACAGGAACAGACTTCTGGAGAGTTTTTCGAGTCCCTAGCTCAGGTTGTTTGGGAACCACATGTAGTCTCCAAACTATGTTGCATATTATTCAATCATGCATGTGTGGAACTTACTGGTAAGCCCCATTATTGGTTAGTCCAATTAGGGGCGCAAGAAAGAAAATGGGATGAAATATGACAAAATACCTACATACATATTACCCAGGACAGATTAAGGGTAATGCAGTATCAGTTTTTAAATAACTTGTTCTGGGCCCATCTAAATTACATAAAATCGGTCGTACATTTAATCCTTCATGTATCAAATGCCATCAAGAGGAAGGGTCTTTATATCATATTTTTGGGGAGTGCCCTTTAGTAAAAGAATTATGGGATAAGATTAAAGATAAAATGGACCATTTGCTGGATATTGAACATCACTTTGTCCCAGATGTATGTTTATTGGGAGACTATACTAATGTTAAGGTAAAAATTAAAAGGTATTACATGGCTATGATTTCATCCTCACTTAAAAAAGTGGTATTGAAGCACTGGTTGGATGACCTCCCAATAAACTAGACAATGGTTACAGGAACAGTTATTCAACCTGAACATGGAGAAATTTGGAGCTATGAGGAGGAATTGTCTTCCAAAGTGTGTCTCGATGTGGGAAAAACTCCACACGTTATATCTGCTCCAGTCAGGGTCTCATACACTGGAGTAAAAATGTTAATGAAGTGAGAAGTCCTTAAAAACTTTATATTACCATTGTTCACCTGCATGGCAGGGGAAGGAAGGGGACAGAAGGAGGAGGGAGGGGAGTAAGAAGTGTCTCTCCTTTAATCAAGTTATATAAACTATAATATACGTTGTTTTCCTAAAGTGCTTCTTACTCTGTAGAGGATATAAAACTAATAAATTAGAATAAAAAAAAAGAAATGGCCAACATCACATATAAACTGAAAAATGTTAAACATGCACACACACACACACACACACACACACACACACACACACACACTCTCTCACAAACACTGCAACATGCCCTTGCCCATACTGCATGATCAGTGTTGCCGCCTTATATTTTCCTTGCACAACAGGGCTGCTGCATGTAGTGGTGTATGTGCTGTCGTGTGTCACTATGTGATCGAGATTCTGTGTGTGTGTGTGTGTGTATGTGTGTGTGTGTGAATCTGTGTGACCCCACTCAGTTATGCATCACATTCTTGTTACCCCAGGACACAGCAGTTAAGAGAATGCCAGAGACTAGCATGTATGATTAACAAAAAGCAGACATCGAACCTTTGGTTCATACTTTCTGGAATGAGACTACTAACATGAGACAGATTGATTCTTAATGCTGAAATCAAGTTTATGATTTATCAATGACATTCACACAGTGTCCCAAAGAGAGAACACACACACACACACACACACACACACACACACACACACACACCCTAAAGCACACATGACACATGCACTAGAAACACTGCAATATGCCTAATACCCCATTGTGCAGGATCAATGTTGCCACCTTACATTGACCTTGCACAACTGGAATGCTGCATGTTGTGGTGTCATGTGTCACTGTGTGTGTGTGTGTGTGTGTGTGTGTGAGAGAGAGACAGTGGCACCACTCAGTTATGTCATATTTTTGTTTCCCCCAAAACACAGCATTATTATGAGAAGGACAGAGTACAGTGATTCATTTATTAAAAATTCAGAGTTCATCCTTATAAGTACTATCTGATGGGGTGGGGAGAGGGTCTATTTACCACCAGGGATCATGTTACTAAACTGCAGGTGGGTGATCAGGTGGGGGGGACTGCTAGCCACCCTTTTATAATTACATGTTGGATGAGTGGCGGGGTAAGGGACTGCTAGCTACCAGGGCTTTTTTGGAGTCATCACAGGCAGAATTTCCACTAAAAGTCAAAACTTTTACTTGAATTCCACCTGTCCAAGTTTTTTCTGCACACCTCTAGCTGAGGATGTTTATGACAAAGGTTTTCACTTAATGCAGATATTACATTCTCATGCAGAGCATACAGAGAATATAAATCATATTCAATAAACATTTTACTGAATATGCAGTGCTAGTGCATCATGTCATCAGAATGCCTGTTTGGTGGTGTACTTGTCTGGTGCCAGTACTTGCTGACATCCCAGTAAAGAGTAATCCCTTAAGGACACTAACCGCCCCCACAGCCCCACAGTTAGGTAGACCAAGGGTGGGGAGAAGAGAGGAATAGAGACTGTAAAGACTGGCCTGTAAAAGGGGAGAGACCCAACTTGCAGACTTGTTGCAAGAGACAGACTGAACAGGCAGGCCTGCTACAGGAGATCAAGTACAACTAAACAGATAGGCTCCACTAAAGGAGAGAGATAGTAAGACTGAGACTGAGGCCAGGCAGGCAGACCTCACTACTGGACAGGGAGCTTAGAGACACTGAACAGACCGACATGCAATTGGAGAAAGAGTCCAGATATACAGGCTTGCAAAGAAAAGTACTGAGCAGGCAGGCGAGGGTGGAGAGGGAGAGAGACTGTACAGACTGGCCTGCAACAGGACAGAGACCTGAAATGCAGGCTTGCAGCAAGAGACAGACTGAACAGAAGATCAAGTGCAACATGACAGACAGGCTCCATGGGAGCACAGAGAGTGAGAGAGAGAGAGAGAGAGACACAGAGTGAGTGTGTGTGTGTGTGTGTGTGTGTGTGTATTCAGGATCATCATAGGAAACAAAGACTGTCAGAAATGAAGCAAGACGAGAGCGAGAGAGAGAGAGAGAGAGAGAGAAAGAAAAACCAGAAAGGTCCAACTATTGGAGATAAAAAGTATACACTCACTGGTAGTCTAATGAATTCCACTCTCTTACCCTGTAGGAATAATATCAAAACTATGTCAATCACTCCCTGCAAGTCTAGTGGTCCCTTTCCCCAATCCCTGAGAGATAGCTGTGCAATGCCTTGGTAGTCCAGTGTCACGCCTCCCCCCGAGTTTGGCCCCCAGATCATCCTCATCTGTGTGCAGAGCGTTTGATGGTGGATGGGACAGACTCCCTCTCAACACCTCACTCACCCACTGTGTGTGTGTGGGACAGGGACAGAGTGCATGCATACTGTAAAAACAGCTCAGTCCCTACCATCCAAACAGCTGTGGACCATGGCTGTGAGAGGCGTCAGTTGCCAAACAATGCTCTGCCTACTGACATAAATGGACTTTGCTAGGGCATCAGATTTCAGACATGGGTTGCTGGGTGTTATATGAATGGGCCAGGGACAGGAGTGGTGGGATATATGGATACCATAATGGGGATTAAGTGAAGAGGGTGTTACCACTGGACTGTCGGGAAACTGCACAATTCAACTGTAGAGATGGTGGGAGGAGACACTACACTACCATGGAGGGTTTGTCATAGTTTTGATATTTCTGATGAGGTTGGGTGCCACTAAACTTTACCTTCACAATTTTGAGGATGTGGCTAAGGCATGCTAATAAAAGGGAATTACCTTTATGTAACCCCCCTGTTAGCCGGGGTTACTAGAATCCAAGCAAGACCTAGTGGTAGGCAGGGAAGGCAGCTTGTGAAACTCCAGTTAAATGGATTTCACACTGTCTCACCCTGTTCTCAGTGTTAGCTGAGACTGAGGAATGACATCACCATAGAACTTTCGCAGCTGCATGAGCCACACTGGAATCTGCAGTTGGGAGTTTTGAAAGGGAGTTGTGTGTGAGCAGTCTTGAAGAGAGAAGCACAGCAGTCTGTTCACAGGCTCTTGGAACCTAAAGCTCTGATAATTAGCTACTTTAAGGGAGAGGTGTGTGTTTCCGCCAAAAGAGGAACACAGTAAGCTGTTCGTGAAGTGGTGGACACCGCTGCTATTGGTCTCTGTGCCCCATCACTGAGGGGATGGGGTGAAAAGGTTTGCCTGTTATTCCAGGGGCAGCCCTCCTGGTTCTGGCTAGGGAAGAAGCTGCCTTATTTTTCAAGTTGTGCTGCAGCACCAGAAGCTGTCAAGAATCGCCTGTGGGGCACCTGCAACCAAAGGGTGAGTTCTGCTCTTACATAGGGCCTATGTTTCACCTGAACTGTTGTAAAGTGGGGATTGGACTGCTTAATCAGTGGGAGGCCTAGAGGAATAGGCTAAGCCAAGTAAATGTATGTTCAAGTCCAGCACAAGGGGAAAGTCAAGACATATAGAGGAAATGTGCTATACATTTCCCCTTTAATCTGCACTGCCAAGCTTTTCAGAAAGAGATGTTTAAGTATGTTTGAGTCTAGTACAAGGGGAAAGTCATGACATGTAGAGGAAATGTGCTATGCATTTACTCTTTAATCTACATTGCCAAGCTTTTCAGAAAGAGATGTTTATTGTCCAGAGAAATGGCTGGGTATGAATTGTGGGAGCTAGAGGTGGGAGACCCCCCCCATCATTAGTAACCAGGTTCACATCTACGGATATGGTCTGTGGCCTTTTTACTTTGCCTCAGGCACTTGGCCAGTGCTGAGGAATGTACCCAGATGTAGGATTGAAAGGAAATTTCCCTTATGGAGTCGAAGGTACTAAGGTGGTTTAGGGAGCCACCGAAAAATGTGTCCATGTCAAATGGAAGGTGTTCGAGTGGCCAGCAGGGCTGCAGAGCCAGGGAAATCTCCAAATAGTGTACAAATCGGGCTGTGTACCCAAAGCAGTGTGCAAGTCTGGGCTGTGTGCCTGGTGGGTCCAGAGCCTGAGGGTTGAAGTGTTGAGGAAGTATTCTGTTTTTCTTAACCTGCATTACCAGGAATGTAGCCCCGTTGGGGTCCGTCTATGCTTTGTTTGTTCAGTTTGGATGTGAATAAAGGCCACACTTTAGAATCCCATCCCTGGTATTGGACATTACAGTTATTGCTTCCTGTGTTTGGATTTACTTGGGTGCCCTAGTGCAGAGTAGCCAAACCTAGCCCTTGTGCAGAGTAACCTAGTCCTTCCCGAACCCAATGCCCCACCTGGTACTGCTGTCAGCTTCAACAGCATACCACCTGTCATTTGCAACAAGTACAGGGGTGAGGGGCTTACAAAATGGAGGCACCGCTTTGGATTTTTAATTTAGGGAGGAAAGGTGCTTGGGCAAGGGGCTAGTGTTTTGGTTATCTGGCAGTGAATGGCCCAAAAAGCTGAAGCAAGGTTAACTAGTGTGTCGCTGTGTGCTGTGGTTCATATGTTGCTGTTAAAATGCCAACTGTTTACCAAGGAGCAGTAAAGCCTGAAAGAGTATGCCCTTGTCCTGCATCAAATATTTACAGCATTTTGCCAGCTTTTAAAAACTGTTGTGATAAAGAAAAATGTGGAAGACTAGGGGTAGCAACAGGAAAATTGTGCCATGGACGTTGAAAATGCTTTCTAGTGAACTGTTGTGATAAAGAAAAGTGTGGAAAACTAGGAGTAGCAACAGAAAATTGTGCCCTGGACATTGGAAATGCTTTTTAGTGAACTGAGAGACTTGCTGTGTTAGTGGTAATGAAAAATGTTTGAAATGGGCTCCCTCCGTGGATTCAGTTACAGAAAAAAAAAGTGGTTTCTGCAGTTTAAACTTGCCTGCTCGACGATTGCCATGAGGAGAAGAGCACTCATGAGGAAAAGAGGCTCATTTGCATGGCATCATGTGATTGGTGAGAGTGCAATCAGTCCCACCCCCCCAGCCAGCTCTACAGTGACTGCCCAGCTTTAGAGAGGGAGTGTGAGTGGAGTGCATGTACTGGCTTAGTGAAGGAGTGTTGTGGGGATTAAAGAGCGCTGTAAAAGTGTAAAAACAGACTTTTCTGGCTAAAATCTGGCTCAACCCGCATCTCGATTGACTGGATTGAGAGTGTGGTGACGCTTCCTTTCTGAGGCCTCCAAGACTGGCTACAGGCCGTTTTTCCATCGCAGCAAACAGCTACTGATAACAGTGAATACCAACAGAAATAATTGCTCAAACAAGTGATTTTTGCCAAAAGCCAGCTGAATATGTGTGCAGCAGTGTAGTCGCTTTGCAAATAAAGACTGTGTCAAGTTTTACCAGCAAGAGCAAGTCTGTTAAGCCATCGACTGTAAGCATAGTCATGGGTTCAGCATCAGAATAAAGTTTCAGAGCCATGAGAGAGACTGTGAGTTGTAGCAAGATATGCAGCACTAGTTACAGGCAATCCTGTGCTTGAAATCCTGAGGCTTTAAGGGACTGTGAGCTAAAGAAATGTTTTCAGCAAGTGAAAAGTCCGTGACAAATCATATAAATGTGCTAGAAAAAGAACAGTGCAGGTTTGTGCAGTTTTGAGCAAAGTTATCAGTAGTGTGTGTAAATCGGATGCGCAGTGGCTTGACCCAATTTCAGAATGTTGATGAGGAGGAGTGCTGCCACTGCCATTACAGGGTGGGGTAGTAATGTAAACACAGCAGCAGTGGAGCCATTTTAAAAGTAAAAGAAAGTGTTCAGTGATGTGGGACTTTCAGTAACAGTGAGCAATTATTTGTTTTTCACTGCAGTCATGGCCTCAGGACCAGCCCGCTACCCAGATCATGCCCGGGCTATGGTAGCAGCATAAGTAAATAAGTTAAGCGATATTGAGAGGTGCTACTATGGAGGACAATTGCCTTCTCATGTGGTGATTCCTGGATACCCAGTACAAGTGTGTTTAATATGCTTAAATGCTGGAGGGAACATCTTCATGGTACCTCACTGTTCAGGGTGCTTAGAGAAATATGGCTTGTTTAAAGCACCCAAGATTCATTTGGCTCCCACATGGACAAAAGTTCAAGAATTTGTAGTTGGCAGCACACAGCACCAAGCGGAGCCTGCTGGAGAAGGCCCCTCGGCAGAGTGTGGCACAAAGCTAGAGGGTGCAGATTTGCAGACAGAACCATATGCTGATGTTTCAGATGCTGGATCACAGAGAGACAGTTCAGACAGAGCATCAGTAAACCCTTGGAGAGGGAGGCCTAGCCCAAGTCTCATAGGAGAAGATGAGATGAGGGAGGCCGTTGAATAGGGAGGTATCAAACTCCACGCCCAGTGAAGAGTGGATAGTCTCAGGACTGAGGACGACTTCTCTCTCCTCAGCATAGATTCTCAGTGAGGAAGAAGAAGAGGGGGAACCTATGTGGCCTTGTGAAAAAGGAACTGGTACACAGCCTCAATCTCTTGCCTCAGAAGAATGCATGGAAGAGAGTGGTGATGCCACTGCCCTGGCTGTGCAAGAAGAAGAAGTCAGGGATCCATTTTTTGTCTTGTTGAGAATGCGTAGCTGGCAGAACCAGGACTGGCCACCCCCAAGCCAGGCCAGTGGTCTTAGGTTGACCAAAGCTAGTAAAGAGGAGAGACTGGTTTGTAGGAAGGCGAATGAAATCTATGGGATGTCCTTTCCTACCTTTCCTCGGAGAGTCTGGGAGGAGATTAAGAAAAAACAGCAGGAAATCCTGAATTTGGGCTGAAGCAATGAAATGTGTGCATCCTGGTGCAAACAAGCATGTCAAGAACAGAATGTTTCATGAAAAATACAGCCAGTGGAAAAGAGGCTGGACACTGTTTATGGACACTGTTTGAATAGTGGATGAAGAGGGATGTGAAACTTTTCACAGTGCGAATTATGTGCGTCCAGATGGGGTAATAATTCAAGCTCCTGGCCCGTTGTGCTATTGGCCTCAATGCAAAGACCTCCCTGCAAATGTGCCCATGCCTATCAGATGGAAAGCAGAGCAGTGGTAGTCAATGCTGCCACTCCAGCCATTGCAGTGCCTTTGTTGTTTCCACCAGTATGGACATCCAGGACTCAGGTGCCCCACGTTCATCAGTTCTACAGTGTACTTTCCAGAATCGATCAACTGGCCTACCAGATTACTTCAGATCCAGAGAGGACACCAGCCCAGCTGTATCCTGATTCATCATCTGGTAATCGGAGGACGTCAGACCAGCTGTTTTCCATTTTGTTCCTGTTCCAAGGTTCCACCTCCAGAGATGACATCTACCCAGAATTTTCCAGATGTGCCCTCCTGTAGTTCCCGGAAGATGTCTGCCCAGCTGTATCGGAAGAGTGCTGCCAGGGAGAGTCTTCGGCCGAGGAGCAGGTCGGTGCTATTTGTTCATTCTACAAGGGACTGGTAGGTCCAAACTTTTCTATCCTTATGACATTGCAGTACACACCCTACACTAGCAGAATCCAGATGTGTGAACTGTCCTCAAAGACTCTCCTCCTCAGGACTTTGGCCTGCTAGAACTGTGCTTCACCGGGCTCCGGCCCAGGACAGACTTTTTAATGGACTAGCCTTCAGGCACTGTGGTCACTAGATGGGACTTTTAGGGCACTCCATCCCCCAAATGTGTATTGTAAACAATGTCATTGTTTTTCTACTGTTTTCTCTGTTTTCTAATGTTTATACTGTTATTCTACCTTTTCTAAAAAAAAATCTTTTGGAGATTCTCCAGTATTTTGATGGTAGAGGTTTAGATAGTCTGTGTATGCAGATTAGGAGTGTGTGTTGTCTTTCTTTTTCTTGCAAGTATTCCTGAAGAAGATAGAAGAGAAGACAAGAAGAGGAGGAGGGGCTCATCGGAGTTCCTCACTAGTATTTTAGTGTAGAGTATTTAAAGTACTGTTGTTGTTGTTGTTGTTATTGTGTAGTAACCCTTTTCTTCCACAGGTGTGGTTGTGGGGGAGTGCGGGAGTAATGTAATGGTATGGTATCAGCTCCTGGTCTGAGGTTGCATGGTGCCCAAGGTCAGTGAGGTCCCCTGTTTGTTTTGTTTTGGGATGTGAGTTAGAGGTAGACAGATTTTCCGTAGAGGGCTGGGGGGGTAGACAGGCTGTGGTCCTGAATGGCCATAGGGACTGCAGTGCTGATCTATTAGGGCTATGCTTTGGACAGTTCTACCAGAGTCACTAGGCACCCAGCTAATGGGTAGAGTAGAGGCTGATTATGTCAGCCAAAGGCCTCTAGGCCCTTAGTGTTGCCTGCCTGTGCTAGCACATGGTAGGAGGGGTCTGATCACCCCCCTCTGCAGGTAGCACATAGGGTGTGATTGCCTAAGCTTGGTAAATAATGACTGCGGACAGTCATTTTTCTGGCCCGTGGGAGTGTAACCCCCCTGTTACCTGGGGTTACTAGAATCCCAGTAAGACCTAGTGGTAGGTAGGGAAGGCAGCTTGTGAAACTCCAGTTAAATGGATTTCATACTGTCTCACTCTGTTCTCAGTCTCAGCTGAGACTGTGGGATGACATCACCATAGAACATTCGCAGCTGCATGAGCCACATTGGAATCTGCAGTTGGGAGTTAGGTTAGAATGTTGGGAGTTTTGAAAGGGAGTTATGTGTGAGCAGTCTTGAAGAGAGGAGCACATCAGTCTGTACACAGGCTCTTGGAGCCTAAAGTTCTGATATAGAGCTACTTTAAGGGAGAAGTGTGTGTTACCACCAAAAGAGGAACACAGTAAGCTGCTCGTGAAGTAGTAGACACCACTATTACTGGTCTCTGTGCCCCATCCCTGAGGGGATGGGGGTAAAAAGGTTTGCCTGTTATTCCAGGGGCAACCCTCCTGGTTCCGGCTAGGGAAGAAGCTGCCTTATATTTCAAGTTGTGCTGCAGCATCAGAAGCTGTCAAGAATCACCTGTAGAGCACCTGCAACCAAAGGGTAAGTTCTGCTCTTACATAGGGCCTATGTTTCACCTGAACTGTTGTAAAGTGGGGATTGGACTGTGGGAGGCCTAGAGGAATAGGCTAAGCCAAGTAAAAGTATGTTCAAGTCCAGCACAAGGGGAAAGTCAAGATGAAAATGTACTATGCCTTTACCTTTTAATCTACACTGCCAAGCTTTTCAGAAAGAGATGTTTAAGTATGCTCGAGTCGAGTACAAGGGGAAAGTCAAGACATGTACAGGAACTGTGCTATGCTTTTACCCTTTGACCTACATTGCCAAGCTTTTCAGAAAGAGATGTTCTATGTCCATAGAAATGGCTGGGTATGAATTGTGGAAGCTAGAGGTGAGAGACCCCCCCCCCATCATTAGTAACCAGGTTCACCTCTACGGATTTGGTCTGTGGCCCCTTTACTTTGCCTCAGGCACTTCGCCAGTGCTGAGGAAACTACCCAGATGTGGGATTGAAAGGAAATTTCCCTTCTGGAGTCGAAGGTTCTAAGGTGGTTTAGGGAGCCATGGGAAAATGTGTCCATGTCAAATGGAAGGTGTTCGAGTGGCTGGCCAGGGTGTCGAGCCAGGGAAATTCCCAAATAGTGTACAAGTTGGGCTGTGTACCCAAAGCAGCATGTAAGTCTGGGCTGTGTGCCTGGTGGGTCCAGAGCCTGAAGGCTGAAGTGTTGAGGAAGCGTTCTGTTTCTCTTAACCTGCATTACCAAGGATGTAGCCCTGTGGGGGTCCGTCTATGCTTTGTTTGTTCAGTTTGGATGTGAATAAAGGCCACACTTTAGAATCTCATCCCTGGTAATGGACATTACAGTTATTGCTTCCTGTGTTCGGATTTACTTGGGTGACCCTGTGCAGAGTAGCCAAACCTAGCCCTTGTACCAAGTAACCTAGTCCTCCCGAACCTAATCCCCTACCTGATACTGCTGTCAGCTTCAACAACATACCACCTGTCATTTGCAAAAAGATAGGGGTGCGGGGGTTACATTTATAATTTCAGGGTTTACAGAGGGGGTGGGGGGGTCACTTGACTGCCAGGGAACTAAAATTAATTATCTTTGTGTTTGCAGTGGGAAAGAGACAGGCCACTAAACTGGCAGGGAATTAAAGAGGGAAAGATTAGGTAGACATGCCACTTTAAAAACAGAATTAAAACATATAACAGAGATTGAAAATTAATTTCAATCTCCATTCAGGCAATTCATGCAAATTTATTCAGATCACATCCTCATGCAGATTTTAAAGTAGCTATAATGGGTGCAACCAACTCGTTACAGTCAACTTGCATAAAGTAAGTAAAATATAGGGACTAACCAGTCCTAGGGAACCATAGGTAGGAGTCCAAAGGGGTGATGTACACTGTATTTGTAAAATAAAAGAGAAAAGGGATCTGCAGCTCTTTTGGGAGGCTTAATAATGGAGAAAGGGACAGGATAGACAAAAATATACTTATCTGATGATGTTTAGGAACCATCATCCTGTCAGACCTGTAAAATACAAATAGAAAAATAGGTTAGAATGAGAAAGCAATAAAAGAGCAAAAGCCCAGTAAAGGTATTGAGGTTTGGGGAAAGGGATTCAGCTAAAACTCCTTTGTCTATAGTGGAGGCTGAGTGGCCAGTATTTTACTTAGCTCGGTGGGCTAGTGAAGACTAGTGGGGGCTAGTAACCATTCTGTAAAAATGAAAATGGCATACCTCTCAAGAATCTCTCATTATTAGGTACACCCCTTATTTTACCCCTTTAGTATTCCTATCCATTACGGAAAAGCTGTTGCCCACACAGAGAATGTGATGTAAATTAAGATGACAAGGCAGAAATTCATCATATTGTAAGAAGATGAATCAAACATAAACATTGTACAAGTAAACACAATAATTACAGCAGTGGTCTATGCCTGTATTTTCAGATTTTGAGAAGCTGTCCCTCATTCAAAGGGTCTGATGTCACTCATTTCAGTGACAAAAGTTTGAGAAGTAAGGTGGCATTAGTGCTCTTGGGGCTAGGAAATATTGGGGGGGGGGCAGGACTATAGTTCCCAGCAGCCAGCTTATTTACACATGTTTTTTAAAAACAGCTTTTGCAGCCTCTCAGGTCCCTTGCTCAAGTGTCTGGATCTCGATTCGGTGATTTGAGGGTCCAGGAGCAGAGGGAGGGAACCTCTGTTTTGCCAGAGTGGCTTTAAAAGACATGCACTTCCTTACAACTGTGCTCCTCCGTCCTTCCCTTGTCAGGTAAACACTGGTGGGGGGGGCTGAAGGTATCAGATGGTGGCAGAAGGCCCAGGCTGGTAGAGAGTAGTGGGAGCCAAATCACAAGTGTCCCCTGCTCGCTGGAGAAGGCAATCAGACATGCCCTCTATGCGGCTTGCTTCTATTCTGCTGGTCCTCTACATATCAGTTAACAACGGAAGTGGTGATTTGTACCACTGAGTTCCCCAATGGTGGGTTACTTATGCGAAGTACTGGCCACTCGAGGAATTTAAACATTCATGTATATTATTTAAATTCAAATCACCCCACTTTTCATCTGGAAGTTTGCTTTTCAGTTATTAGAACTTGCTTTATTTCGAGTACTGTCAGTGTTTAGTGTTGTAATAAAAGTATTTTGCCTAGTACTGATTTGTTTAAGTCATAAAATAAACATTTATTTTGGACTGTTACTGCAATCTCGTGTACTTTTTAAAAAAGATGACACTCAATTTTTTTAACCTAAAAGTAGTTGCTTTATAAACTCACTGCTGGACTTGCACGATTCAGCAGGACACATGCCACAGGCAGCATGCACACACACACACACACACACACACACACACACACACACACACACATCACACACACACACACACACACACACAGCCACAGTAAACCTCAGCCCCCACAACACAAACACATGCCCCCTCAATCCAGAACACATGCCACAGACAGCACACACACACACACACACACACACACACACACACACACACACACACACACAGTAAACTCAGCCCCCAACACACACACCCCCAACCAGTGCAATATGACACTGTATGCAAACTTAGCAGTCTAACATCATAATTTGTCCCATACATATACGAGCCATCCTGCAGCCTCTCAACCTGTTGCCCCTGTTGAAATGCTTGCCAGTTGCCCCCACCTAAACACAGACTGCCCCTGCATACAGAAGGGTAGTTGCAACATGGAAAAATTATTAAAAATAGTGGTGAAGCATTATATGGCAGTAAGCAGGGAAGTACATGGACTCCACAGTATGTGAGAAGAAAGAATCCATAACTGCAGGCACCCAGTGAGTCTGAGACTTGGTTTAGAGGTTGGGGCATAGACAGGTTAATGGATGGTATTATTACCATTAGGTGGAAATTCTATCAGATGGAAGCAGTTGGCAGTAAATACTTCCCAGCACAAAACATTATCTGGACCATTGACTTGTATTCTTTTGGTAACCAGGTAAGGGCCACTAGGTACAGGTGCCTGTTTTCAGAGGTGACCCAGGAGCACTGTGGACCTGCTTAGAGTCACACAGTATGGAAGTGGAAGTTGTGGGAATCAAGCCCCAGTCTGCTGAATGTGCCAAGCTCATTCACAGTTCGTTACTTATGAAAGCATGAACAAACTAAACACATCAATTGTAAAACACATCAAACACAGTTTTTTTCTAAACAGCCATTGAAACATGTTTCAATAAGTATGCTAACAAAGTTGAATAAATCCATTGCGTTTGGAAAAAAACACTACATGCTAATCAAACTGTTCATATGGCTGTGATGGAAAAAAACAATGGTTAACTGTTACCCTACAGCAAGGCTACTGAATAGATATACAGACAGCAAATGCATTCTCAATTTGCTTATTCATACAGTCTTCCTGCTGCTAATAATTAACCCTTCCCAGAAGAAACTACAGCCTTTAAGTAACTAAATAAGTAACAAATACAACACATATTAGGTAATCTAGATGCACAATGCACACTCACTTTATGGAATGATTTGATTGAAAATAAACTGTTTTTTTAAAGGCTTTTCAAAGGTTTGCACCCACAAGTTCAGAGCAGAGACTGTTTCTTCATAACAAATTATTGATAGTGCAACCTGCACATTTCAATTAAATAAACCCTGAGTAATACTTCTCTTACTGTATTTAACATTTCAGGGAGTTAAATGATGCACTTTTCTATTTAAACATAAGCATTTACAGGTGAATCTTTACTGTTAGCAACAGCAGATTTTTCTTCTCCAAAATGGAGACTGTGAATGCTTGTGCAGTTTTGGTATTTTTTTTCTTCAGTCTGGGCAGCAAAAAGGAAGTGAGCTGGAAAATGTAGTTCACAGACTGTTTAAACTTCTGGAAAATGTAGTTCAGTTGACTTTTTAAAGGGACACTTTTTTGTTTTCTGTTTTTCTGCAGCATATTACTTCTAGATAAAACCCCACATTTTATGATTGCTTACCATCTCTAAAATTTATTGATGTTGCTGGTTGTTTTATCTGCCTCCTTGCTTAGTAGAAGTGAAATGTAAAGGAATATACCCAGCCTTGTTTGGCTAATTCAAATCCTTGAATTACTCGGCTGACTGTAATCTTCATTTATGATTTGTAGTAATTGTATGTTGAAGAGCATTGCAGTTCTATTTCTAATCCTCATTTAGTAATAATTTACTGTTTAACAAACAGTGTGCTGAATAGTTTTAGAATTAAGTATGCTTAATGGTTGTATTTTTTAATAATAATTAAACAATATTAAAAATAACTAAACTTAGTCTTCTAGAACAAATTACTGACTGCTTTAATACTAAATTTAGTATTAGACTTCAGTGAGGGGTTTCAGTCTGCAGTGTTCTGTCGTCATACCAATGAAGACAAAAAGATTATCAGAGTGTCACCAGGGTATTTTAATAAAAAGTTTGTACAAAACAAATTGTGTGCTGTGTTTTATTATTAACTGTTCATATTGTATCTATAAATTACATGCAGCAAATCTATTTTAATTTCTATAATAAAATTGGGGGTGGGAATAACTTGTATCATACCACCTACGTAAAAACATACACACACCATAAATGTATGCAGCAGTGGTCAGCCTGCTAGCACATTGTTTGCACAACTGCTTGTGACACAGATGACCCCAGTACAAGAATGAGCCTGTGTCATCAGAGGGCAAGCCAGGAGAAGAGGACTTGAAACCTGAGAGGATGATCCCCTCTTTAAGAGGGGAAGACTGTCAGTCTCCAATGTGCTACTGCTCTCATCTTGTTGACTCTTCATTTCAGCCTGCACTTTCAAGAATAAGATGTTTCAGCTGTTTCAGTTTACTAGAACATGCTTTTTCCCATTTTAATATTGTTTTCCAAGATTTACAGCACACCAGGGTATTGCCCTTCCAGAAGTGCTGTATAGAGAACTTTTGAAAACATTTATTTCATCCCTGTTAGCCTCACAGCTGCTTTTATGACATCATAGCATGCTCACTAGAGATGATGAAAAGCAATTGTGTGATTAGCAGGGGAGAGCTAGATGCATTTTGAAAATCAGAGGAATAAATAATTGTTGCATTACCTATAATATTTAGTAGACAGACAGCAGGGGCAAGTGAAAGAAAAAACAACAACTAGAAAACAACAAGAACATTAAAACATATCGCTGGAGCTGGCCCAATAGTGCTGAGGGCTGAGGTGCTGGATGCCAATTACCTCATGCTATGCAAGAGACCACCCAAGGGGAGGCATCTATTCAACTTTATTTAAATTGCTCCAGTAGGAGCACAGGGCAAGGGGATGGCCATATTCAGAATTTATTTAAATCATGCTCCAGCTTGGAGCACACTGCATGGGTGACAACATGATAACATTCAGACTGAGTAGCTCCAGGAGATGGGGCAGGGGGCAGGACATGCCCTGAATTAGATAGTAAATAGGGACTTCAGAAGGAGCAAAGGCATGATAAAGTGAAGAAGGGTGTGTATTCAGAAATAAGCATCTGGAGGCCAAGTAGGGGAAGTAAGAACCCAGATTATAAAGTAAGAGTGCCCCAGGATGATAAGGTGGCTACAGCAGCCAAGTTAAGGCTAATGTTCTAAAATTTCAGAATTTTCTAATCTAAATTGCATTAAGATGTTGACTTCAGTCAGGAGCAAGGGGATTGGAGTGAACCAGCCAGTTAGCCACCCCAGTAGCATAATTGCCATAACTCCAGAAATGGACTAGTAACTTGAGTAACTCACCCATAGCCACCTAAAATACTTGCCTTAGCTTGGCTACTGGTGGCCACGTGGTTACTAGCCCCCTTTGTCACCCTGGTGCACTCTTTCTTTGTAATCTGAGGCATATTTCACCTAACTGGCCCTGTGGGTACTTCTTTCAGAAGAATAAAAAAAAAATGTTTGACTAGTTAGCCCTTATTCTCTAGCCCAACTGGCTAGCTTGCCTATAACTGGGGCTTTACCCTTCCTTTGTTGCTTGAGCCCCATTTACTAACTAATTCAGGGTCCCTGCCCTTCTCCACCTCTGGGAGCTACTTAATTTGAATGCAGTCCACCCCTTCCTTATGATCCAAGCAGTAGTGTGATTTAAATAAATTTAGATAACTTTGAATAGGGACACCCTTTCGCCATATGCTTCCTTTCTTGAGTGATTTAAATAAATTTGAATAGACCCAACTTTGTGCAGTCCCTTGCTCCCAGGCCATGCTCTGACCACACTAAAGGCCATAGTCATGCTTTATTGCACCCTCAGCATGAAAAGAAACTTAAAAGAAAATACTACTATTTGTTCAGGTGGACAGCACCTGCTTTATGGCACTGCCACTGACACATCACCCCAATCTAGGGAGAGGTTGAGGAAAGAGGAGGTATAAGTGTGGGTCCGGTGCCCAGCTGACTGCAGGCTGGTGGGAGGTTTTCCATTTGGGCCATACTCTGCCCCTTGCAGATCACCTGTAGGATCTCTCAGAGTACACATCTGAATCATCAAAGTAACCCCCATACAAGGTTTCCCAAGCTATGGCCCCCCCTTCCACTGCCTGGACCTCCCAGGGACCCATATACTACACTACCCCACAAATGTTCACCCTCTTTTCCACACTGGACAAACTAGAAGACCACCAGAACCATGCTGCCCTTACCCAGGACACTGACTTTGGTGAATTCGGAGCCTACAGCCATACTCGGGGTAGTCAGGAGGCAAATGACTTGGCTGAGAGGCTTGAGAAGCCTGAAGCTGGGGATAGGGCTCAAGAGCCTACTGCCAGGCAAGGAGGATTAAAATAGTATATATATGACACCATGGCTGCAGGAGCTCAAGAGCTAGTTGCCCCACCATTAGCAGACCCATCTTCGTTGTCACTGGGCCACCCTCCCTTACCCCATGCTAGCCCCATCAGCTGATCTTCCTCCTTGCATTTGCAACCACCTTCCCACCCACAGACCAGCCTTGTCCCCCCATCACTGCTGCATCCCTCATGGAAAAGGTGCTGCCACACACATGCTGTGAGCACACAGCTAGTTTTCAGCTGTGGGGGTCCAGCTGCCGGGAGGGTAGGGGGTTCAGTTGCAGATGGGTCTGATCCAGGGGGGCTGACCACATCCTCTCAACTGTCCCTCATGAGGCTATATTCATGGCACCCACTCCTTCAATGCATGGTAACATGTCAATTCATCCCAATCTATCTGCTCTATTAGAACTCATGCTGTACTATTTGCTCCAGTGTGACTCAGACCCCTTTATCAATTATTCCCTCATAATTCACCCCAACATAAATTTAATATATTAAACTCTGGGGGGGGGGCAATTTGGGAACAAATTGGGCAGGGAGCCAATTGATGTTGGAACTAATAGTGTGGTGCAAGTTGTCCCAGAGCACATTAACCGGGATAACTTGACATGTAACATCAGTGGACTCCCACTGTAACAGATGCAGGCTCACCATTATGGTTCAAATTTCCCACCTCCTAATCAAGAAACTAAATCATGTGTACTAGTCCAGGTGAGGAAACTTCTTTGTAGATGTTGATTCTGGATGCTGAGGAGTAACTGTAAAACAAAGATTTCACAGGAGTCACAGAGGATCCATAGTCTTAGGTTGAAGTACAGATAAGACAAATAGTAAATAAAAGCATACTTATCTGATAAGCACAAGTAAAAGTCCATTATGTCCTATGGAAATAAAGGGGGGAAATCTGTTTGATCGATAAAATTGTAATTTATTGGTGAACATTTGTTTCTAATGGCCATTGATGCATTAACACAACATAACCACAGTTTTAATGGTAATGAAAAGCTCATTTGGACAGTTTTAATGACCACTAATGTAGTGGCACAAAAATAAACATAATTTTCATGGCAATGAAAAGCTAATTTGGGCAGTTTTAATGGCCATTAATGTATTGGCATAGCATGAACATAATTTTCATGGCAATGAAAAGCTCATTGCTCAGTTTAAATGGTTATTAAATATGCCATTACAATAGCCTGATACAAAATTTAAGGGGCGTACCACGCACATTAAATACTTAATGGATGACTGTCATGGTTAATTAATGGCATGGATGAGTAAATGAATGGATTGCACCCATGAGACATCAACAATTAATGGAAATTTATTGGGAATAAACATTGGCCATTTAAAAAGGTGATACAAAATGTAATGGTGAAAATGAATGAGTTTGCATGAAAATAATGGAAAATTAATGAAATTTAATGGAATTTTAATGGATTTCAATGCAGCAGTATTTGACGACTGAACAACCTCTCAAGCTTCACTCTTGGGGTCAACAGCAATCATAGTATCCGCTCAGGTGAAGAATAGCCCTGATGTGAATGGGACACCATACACTATCCTAGATATAAATAACGTGGCTCAAGGATGGACTGCCATAAATCAGTCATTCTGAGGATGTGGGCACAATAGTGTTATTGCTCATGTATGTCAAATACATTTGCAGCTGTGATATGATATGGATTGAGGGGACTTCACAAACACCAATCTGCAATTAGTAAAATTTTCAACTTTAACAGTGATGACTAAACCCTCACTTTAAATTTGTAGCGAGAAGCTGGTCTGACAGAATTTACCTTCAGTTTGCTTATTTAAGCTCCAAAAGCAAGAAGGATTGAAATTGCCTATGTCTATTTTTTCATGAAACATTTGTATCACTGATTAATTTGGTGTAGCAAGCTGTGTGTGTATATTTTCAAGGGGATCTGTAAGTCCAGAAGCAACAGCAACTTTTTTTGCATTACCTTGCTGTTTATACTTATCTTTTTATTTTTCTACTGTGGTGGTATAAGTGTAGGACTTTTACATCACAATAATACAAGTACTTACAACATGGACAGGGAAAAGGACCCACTCCCATTTGTCAAGAGCTGTCAGGTGACTGTGGATTACTTTTCAAGTAGTCCACAGTTGCTCCCTTGACAGCTGAGACCCACCGCTTGCAAGATCCAGCACTTCTAATCAGTCTGAGCATTTGCTAGGTCCACACACATTTTTCCTGGCCATGTGATAGTGACAGTGTGGCCAGTTTCTTGAGCATCTGTGTGCCTGCACAGTTGATAAGCAGTGTAGCTGAAGGGACAGTGGTTTGGTAGCATATCATGTAGTCCTCAGTAAACATTGGATTAAACTGCAGTGCAGTTCCATAGACATTGGGTCGTGCTGTGCAGAAAGCATTTGCTGAAATTTGTGAACTGCAGAACCCAAGTTACGCAATCAAAAACGGATCTATTCCTTGACTCCTGCGGCCCATCCCTCCATACCATTCAGTGCAACTCCCTACCTCTACTTCTGTTCCCTGACACCTGCTCCCCATTCCTCTCTACTGTTCAGTGCAGGTCCTCACCTGCAGTTCTGTATCCCCAACTCCTGCTGCCCATTCCTCTGTACTGTTCAATGCAAGTCCACAGATCCATGTCCCTGACTGCTGCTGCCTGTCCCTCCATACTGTTCAGTGAAGCTCCCCCCTCCATGACTCTGACGCCTGCTCTTGTTCCTCCATACTGTTCAGTGCAGCTCCCCTATGTCTCTGACTCCTGCTGCCTGTTCCTCCTTACTGTTCAGTGCAGCTATCCCCCTCCATGTCCCAGATTCCTTCTGCCCATCTCTCCATACTGTTTAGTGCAGGTACCCACCTCCATGTAACTGACTTCTGCTTTCCATCCCTCTGCACTTAGTGCCCACCTCCATGTGCCTTAGTGATCCTGCCCGTGCTGCCATACTGTTTGGTGCAGCTCCCCTTCTCCATGTGCCTGACTCTTGCTGGCTGTTCCTCCATTCTGTTCAATGGAGTTTCACACCTCCACTTCTGTATCCCAGACTCATGCTGCCTGCCCCTCTATACTGCTCAGTGCAGCTTCATTGAACACTTCACAGAGGTCACGATGAGCTCTGCAGTGTCTTGTTGCCCCTTCCTCACAGTGCTTCTCTGGTCAGCAATGAACCTTCCCATGGCAACATCACCCATCTGAATGCACAGTCCCCATTTTCTCTGTCAGCTGAAGTCAGCACTATGTTTGTTGTCCCAGGCACAAGTGTAGTCTGTGAAAGGTTATAACATGGCCACGGCAAATGGCATGGTGATATGTCATCCATCAGTCAGATCCCTAACCACACAGTTTCCATTTTCCCTGGTCATAGTCTAAGTGGGTTTAACTCACAGGACAGCATGGGTTAGTATGGAAATTAATAAATGGCTGGGTGGTTGTCGGCACTTGGCCTATGGCCTCGTGTGACAACCCCCTTCCCCAGTCATGGATTAATTCCTCGGTAAACCACACTCTCTCATGGGTTAATCCTTAAAACTAAGTCATACATTAATTATTAGTGTTTTATCACATTAATGCGTGAGTAGTCACTGTGGCTCTAACTAGATCTTGTTTGAACTGGTGAACACCTGATGATACTCAAATAGTAAAGGACCTTTCTTTCAAAGACATGGGTATATGACTGGATGAACAACTAAGTTGTGCTGGTCATATTGATGCCATGCCAGACTCTTACCTAAGCTTGTCACCCCCAGAGGAACATGCAAGCCTTCTTTCTGCTTGCTGTACCATGTCCTGCATATAATCACCAATTTTTAGTGTTCTTTCTTCTGGCCTCTTAACAATTCCTGGAGGAAAGTCACCTTCCCTTTAACATGTCTTTAATAATTCAAGTTCTGAACTGGCTGTCTCCCTACCTACCTCACCTTGCTGCTTACCACTTAACACTCTCCTCCCTGAGACACAAATTCCAGTCTTCATTCCTCATGCTGCATGGTAAAAACTAATTCAGCCAGGTAACTTTCTCAAATCACCTCCCTAACTAGATAAACCTATCTTTTAACTGCAATCCTTCACCTTACATAATGCACTTTGCCTTCATTTATCAGTGCTTTCATGCCACAACAATTAGTCTTGCCTGATAACTGCCTGTTACAAAACACAGACTGGATTCTCCTGTTTTTTTCTACACTCACCTGGTACTTGCCCCATGCCATTGTCTGATGGACTTTATAGCACTGGCTATTGTTATGTTCACAGATGATTATTGTGTATTGTAGTTCAGTTTAATCTATAATTCTTCCTAAAGTATAACTCTATAAATGATTTACCTCACCTTAACATAGACTGAACATGCACTCTCTGGAAGACAAAAGAGTGAAGGGGGACATGATTGAGACCTTCAAGTACTGGAAAGGGACAAATAAGGTGGATACGGAGGGTCTCTTTAAGCTAAGTGGCAATGATAACATGAGGCGGCACAGTCTTAAGCTGGAGTAGGGAGGTTTGGGAGGGAGATCAGGAAGCACTTGTTCATGGAGTGGATGGTGGACACTTGGAATGAGCTGCTGGAAGAGATAATCTTGTTGGAAATGGTGGGCAGCTTCATCAGAGGCTGGAATAGGCAAAGAGGGAAGGTAAGGAGTGGGGGGGGGCAGGGGCAGTAGCTCAAGCTGTGGACCCTGCAATATTAGCAGACTAAAAAGAACAAATGGCCTTCTTCTGCTGCTGGCTTTTTTGTATGCATGAACGTATATATTGCTGAATAAATAATATTTAGGCAGTTTTCTAATCTTGCCAAAGGTCCAGACTGCAGCTAAATTGAATGCAAATGGTACTGGAGGGTGTCAATGTTGAAGTCACAGTACATCCATAAACACACACATTCACACAAATACTTAAACACATACACACACTCACACATACTCATGCGAGCATGAGAGCGTGCACACACACACACACACACATATACTTACAGTACAAACACATGCAGTACAGCTTGCAGTAGTAGTGTTGCACCGCAGTGGCTTCAATTATGTTGAAATATACAGTGGTGTCTCCTGTACCTAAAGGGCATTTTTGAAGTTGCCACAGGCAGTAATTGTTGATGGCCACAGAAGGCCTTTTTTAATGTTGCCATCAGCTCTTGTGACTCCCTTGTCTGACAGTTATCCAAACATCCCCTCCCTGAAATACATGACCTGGTCCCAGCTGTTAGTGCATTGTTCTGGGGGTAAAGCCCTTCCCCCAGAAAGCAACACTGACAGTAGAAGTGATGCAGAAATTGTTTTAGCAGCATGGTAAGCAGCTGAGAGTGAAATGAAGACATTCCTGCCAGGGATCTCCAGGTGTGTGTTGGACATTGTGCTGGTGCACTGATGTTCTAACCAGGACAGTCCACTGATCGTGCACAACCCAGACTGTACAACTGATGCACATCCAGTTCACTCACACAGAAGGTTACATTGATCTTGACAAAATTAACATCAAAGTACCAAAAGTACAGACAGGCTCTGAAGGATGTAATTTGTGTTATATAAATAAAACATATATCTCAGTTGCTCTGTAAGAAAAGCAAATTGGGCTCAGTGTATGTCTCTTTGCTAATCAAGAACTTCGCTTCATAATTTTTTAGGGTTTGAGAATGGGGAAGCAATGCAGTGGGATGCTGTTAATTAGATAAGCTACATCTCTTTAGCATTGTTCACTTTTTATTGAGTTTTTCTTTTTCCCCAACACATCAGTTTCAATGGGAAACACAACCACTTTGGAGTAAACAGCAAACAATGAATACAAAGTTAGACAACTGATAAACCTGAAGAGCAGGATCATGTTCACTGTTCACCTCAGTGCCTGGGTTTCATTTTGCATCGTTTATTTTTTTAAGTACACTATCTTTTGTTCTTGAGAAACATTTCCAACATTTTATCTTTCTAATCATGCTAGCTGAACACTCAAACATCAAAATAAAAACACACAAGAGGTTGAGGCCCCCAGATTCAGACAAAGCCTTTTGCATCATGCAAAACATAGTGCCACGTGAAATAGCACACAGTCATGAGGGAGGCATATTCTTCAGGCAGAACATTCTGTACTGTGTGCTGCCTGTAGAAAGCTAAAGGCATGCAGAAGGAAGCAGGTAGGACAGTTAGGGGAACAAAGGCACAGGCAGAGGAAAGGATTGCTAGAGGGGTGTGCGAAGGAGTTAAGACTGTTTTACATATATGTAAATGAGAAGAAAAAAGCAAGGGTAAGAATAATAAGGATTACAAGGGCAGAAAGGGGAGACAGTACATAGTAGAGCCATGAAAAAGCTGGCATTTTAAAAAGGTACTTCTGCTCAGTCTTCACAGTGGAGGGAGGGGGACAAACTACCAGGGGAAAGCAAGAATGGGGGAGAGATATGAACAGAAGTTCATTTTCAGAGGAAAGAGTCCCAAAAGGACTCAGAGCCCTGAAGGTATAAGGCTATGGAACCAGATGGGATACACCCCAGGTCACTGAAGGAGTATAGGGAACTGCTAACTGCTGTGCTGAAAGCCCTGCTCAATAGCTCACTGAAAACAGGAGTAAATCCAGAGGACTGAAGAAGGGCTGGCATGGTCCCTATACATAAGAGCATCAGTTGTGAGGAAGCAAAATATGACAGACTAGTCAGACAACCTTCAGTGGTGGGGAAACTAATGGAAATGACAAAACAAGAAAATTGACACAATATAACGGCCTGACCAAACACTATGTTCTCAAGCTGACCATTACTGCAAAGTGCACAATTTTTATTATTTGCTTTCTCATAAGGTGCAAACAAGGCAAACAGATACACTGGTCCAGGGGCTATACACTTAACATTTTGCACATGTGCATCTGCTTAGTCAAGAGTTACATGGACAAAACGTTGAGGGTGAGATATTTAGAAATGCGCCAGAGGCAGGAGCAGTAGCGGAGCAGCACAAGTACACTGCCCCATGGCACGACAAATGCGATACTCAAAGGTTGTGCATGACAGCAAGCGCCAGTGCAACAGGGCTGAATATCACAGGGATGCACCATAGTGCAACCAGGGCTGCACCAGGAAGCAAACCAACATGCGCCATAGCATAACCAGGGCTGCGCAAGGTGCAGAGGTGCATGCGACAGGACACAGGACAGTAGGAACAGCAAGCAGCATGACACCAGTGGAGGATAGACCACCACCAGGGTACAGAGGATGCCAGGAGGGAGGCATGGCAGGCACACGGCAGCAGACCCCTGACCATGCACACCACAGTGGTGCATGGAGGCAGGGTGGCACCAATGTCCACTGGCAAACAGCCACCGGCAACACCCACAGGAAGGCATGAGACAAGCCACCTGGACCACAGCTGGCAACACACAGGCCAACAGCACACAGTGCACATGCCACACAGCACGAACAGAGAGTACTGTACACCCCCACCCCAGGGCACAGCCACCAGCCACTGGGCAGAGACGACCAGGTACAATCCCCAGTCAAACCAGACATACCACTCAGTCACTATGCACACCACTGCAGCATGGATCCACACAACAGATGCAAAGCAAACACAGACACAGATGGCAAACCATAGAAATGTGTATTGAAACAAGTCAAGAAACAACTATTTACAGAATAACAATCAACAGGTACAGGGAGCAAGGAATCGGGAGGCCACAAACAAACTGGGAGACCGGGGAAGGGAGGGAGGCATGGGGACAGGGGACATGGCTAGACAAGGGTACAAGGGAGGAAAAGGGAGGGTGGACAGGGAAGGGAAACAGATGCAGGCCAACAGGCCCTATGGGTGTCCATGCCCAACTGGTGCCTGACACCAACATCTTCGTTGAGGCCTGCACAGTGCCTGCTGTATCGGCCATGCCTCCTGGAGCATGGCAGTGATGACCAGAAGTATCTGCCTCAGGAGCCTGGTGTTGCCATCAGTGCAATGGACACCTAGGATAAAGGAGGGGAAATGGTATGAGTGCCTGTCCGTATGACCATAGCCTACCCACCATGCGTAGCGGACAGTGGTGACATGTGCCCCTGAGATGGCACACAACCTCCTGCAGTGTGTGCACCCACATGAGCCACCAATCTGACTATCCACAGCCATGCAGACCACTGCACACCAACACCACCCATGTGCTGCACACCACAACCAGGGCAGCCAGGGGACAGGGCTAAGTGGTGGGATGGCAGTGGCACAGCTAGAATCTGGGTGCACCCACAGCCCACCTGCAGCAGTCTCACACATGTGTGATAGCCATGGCATGGTGCAATGGACACCACCTGCGGTGCACAGCTGGAATGGCCATATGCACAGGGTGCTGTGGCCCAACCCCACCCTGCACAACATCATACCTTGGAACAGTGCCTACCTGCTTGCTGCAGCACACCCTGCACCTGTCTGGCGGCACCACCCATGTTGCCTGCATCCTGTGCCCATGCCCCATGGTGGCCTGCCCTGGTTCACCCACAGCTCCAGTCAGCTGTGCTCATCTTCTATCCTCAGGGCCTAGTAGGGAGACATGGAGAATGACACATCAGTTTCTGGCAACACCACATGGCCCCCCAGCACAGCATGCCCCCTGGCCCAGCGCAGTGGCAGTGCAGTGGCACAGCACACCAATGGTGCACTGCCACAGCCAATAGTACATGCAGCCACATCCCCCCCACAGCATGGTGTGACTCCCTGCTGGCCCCCACAGAACACTGGATTGGCACGGACATGGACGTAGTGCACTTACCTGGACGTGGCATGGCGCCCATCCGGACGTGTACCGGTAGTGCCGGAAGCCTCTCAGTATCCCTCCTCCACAGATCTCCATAGCAGTGGTGGCACTGCTCACTGCTGTGCTATGGCCCTGTGGCCTCCTTTAGCCCCTCAGCCACCTCCTGCCATACCTCCATTTGTGGCCAATCCTGGGGTACCTGGCCACACAAACTGCTTGCATGTGGCTCCACGAGGGCCACAAGGTTCACCAGCTCCACCTGTGACCAGTTGGGTGCCCTCACACTGCTGTGGCATGGCATGGTCATTACTGCAGTTGCACAACCAAAATGGCGCACAGTAGACCACGAGCCACACGTGCTGTGGGTGCACAACTCCCTTGGTGATGCGCCACCATCTCCAATCGTGTGTCCATGGTGCTGCGCAACACAGCTGGTGCAGCACTGGCAGGTGCCATAGGTCACCCAGAGAGTCAAAGGCAATTGTGGGGTCAAGGGTCAGCATGCACACCATGTGTGACAGCACGATTGGGCACACCATGCATGGGGCACAATAGGGGCATATGGGCCCAACGGTCCATGGGCCAATCGCGTATGGGCACCATAGGGCATAAAGCGCATGAGTGCCATATGCCCAATAGTGGCAGAGTGCTGTACTGTATATAGCACAATATGTGTAGGATGCGCCACTAATGTACGCAACAACACTGCTGGGCCTACTGCACACGTCATACTGTTGTGCCATGGTTTGTGCATGCGCAACACCAATGCGCCATTCACAAATTTGCAATATTCACCCGGCATATGCAGATTAGCTAATCAGCATATTCACAATGCATCGGAGGCATTTGCATCTCATTTCAGTTGAGCATCCCCTCATTTGCATGTGATATACTATAAAGGCACCACGGGACTGCACAGGCACTAGACCGGTATTGCATCCTTCCAAGGTAAGCCACCAGGCTGTGGGCCTGTCAGGACAGTGGAATGGGAGGGTGGTGTGGGTTGTAGCCATCACTGACCACATGTTCATACCCACAGGACTCAGTATAATGGATCATGAGGAGGTTGAGGAGTGTGGGCCTGCATGGAAGAGCAGGTCCAACTTCACGAGGGCAGAGAGCGATGCCCTATTCGATGCCTAACTGGACAAGGAGCCTCTCCTGTGTGGCTCAACAGGCACCCCACAGGCCCAGTCAAAAGCATGGGAGGGTGTGGCCAGGGCCATGAACCAGCAGGGCATCCATCAAAGGACTGCACAGAAGTGCACGAAGAAGGTCGGCACAGACCGGAGGAGGATTAAGGAGAAGGTGGCCGCCATCCGGGCCACACATGCTGCCATGAGTGGTGGACAGCCTGACGTGCCACAGCTGTCACCACAGGAGAAGATGGTGGTGGCGACCATACGGTGCAGCACCGTCGAGGGGGTGCCAGGTGGCAGGTTCCAGATGGGGGCAGCCTATCACTGCATGGTAGGTATGGCAGCGCCAGGGGCAGGGGTGTGTGCCAGTGGCACTAATGCGACTGTGTTCCCTTTCAGCTCCAGAGTGCCTGCATGCAGCTGCAGGGGTTGGGGAGTTCACCATTTTGGCGGTCCTGGACCTGGAGGATCATCCGTCCACCTCCATGGGTGTCTGGGGTCCAGACCACAGGCATCCCAACCCCACTGTCCATCCAGAAGCCTGAGGCAAGGTTGTGGACAAGGTCCTGGCTGTGTTTCAGCAGGACGCCAGCCATGGTGTCCAGTATGCCAAGACACAGATCAGGATGGGGTCCGGGACCAATGACAACATGGCCATCATCCTGGATAGTGGTGTTGCCATTCAGGGGGAGGCACCCATACCACACACCTGCCACGGCAGTGCAGACGGTGCCCTGGTGGCGGTCATCTGCCCACCACACCCAGTGATGCTGTGGGCGCCATCATTGCAGCGCAGTCTGAAAGGGGTGGCTGTGGTGATGCAGCCACACAGGTGCTGATCCATGCACAGTGGTCAGAGGGACAGCAGCGGCAGCAGGATGTGGTTGAAGGGGGTCCGGGTGCAGTGGCCACCGACAGTGCACCTCAGAACGATCAGCCCCAAGGGGGCCCTGCTGTGTAGCCCCCACCATCACGGGGGGCTGGGCTGTGGAGTCAAGCACCACCTGTGGCTTGGTGTAATGCCCATGACCCCCAGGGCACCGCCCCTTGACCGAGCACACCCGTCTACTACGGGCCTCTGTGGAGCAACTGGTGCTAGTCGTGGAAGGGGTATGTGCACTTCGCACAGAGCTGCACCAGTCTGCATGGAGGCATGACAGGGACTATGACCAGCTCCTGGCCGAGATCACACGTATGCAGGAGGACACAACCACAGCCCTGGATCGGCTTACCGCTGCGGTCATGGCCAGCCTAGCATCAATGGACACCCTGGTGCATGGCTATCCACCGCAGACCCCATGGATTGCTTTCTCCACCCCTCAGTCATGGCGTCTTGTGACCCCCTCAATGTAGACACCGAGATCCATAGTGGGCATTCCAGACATGCCTGGAGCAGGCATGTTCGGGAGCCTGCAAACACCTGCGAGGGACCGGTCATGTTCCCACAGTGACACACCTGGGGGAGCATCAGAGACACCCCTGTGGCTGTCACACAGCCCGCGTCTGCTGGGGTGGTCTTGGCAGGGCTGTCCAAGTATCCGCAGCTGCCGTGCAACTGCACAGCAGTCCTGAGCCTCCCTGTCTGCTGTCTGCCACTTCCCTGTGTGCACACTGGTGTGGCATGTGCATGTGCATTACAGGGACATGTCATCCAAGGTCGACGCCGGACACAGGCCTTGTGCACACCCACCCGCCCACTGGTCACTGTGTCATGTGCATGATGATGCCAACACAACACAGGCCACTACTGTGCACTGGTGTTCAGCATCTGACACACACCCATTGGCGGCCTCTGGGCGTTCTCATGTGGGTGCCCATGTGCGTGTGTGTGCGTGTGTGTTTGGGGGTGTATGGGTGGGGTGTTCAGTGCTGTACAGGGTGCTTCCATGGAGTCCAGTCCCATGCCCATCCAAGCTATCCTCCAGCTGTTACTATCATGGGGCCCACCCTTGCATGTCTGAGTACTGTGTCATGGTCTCTGGGACATGCGTGTGGTCATGTTCATCTACTTGCATGCACCATGGTGCTCCTCTGCAATTGTGTCCTGGTGCTGCTGGGCCATCCTGTTCAGCTGAGGTTCCCTTCACCCGGAGGGGGGCTGCCCAACACCACATGGCCCAGCTGCCGCATTGTCCCCACTGCTGTTCCACTCTTCAACCTTGACAGCTACCCCACGGTCGATGGCCATGTTGCATAGCATACAGCAGGCCAGGAATAGGCCACAGGACTTTGAGGGTCTGTACAGTAGGGCAACACCAGACCTGTCCAGGCAATGGAACTGGACCTTCAGCAGCTGAAACACATGCTCGATGATGTTCCATGTGCTGGCGTGTGCTTCATTGTACTGCTCCTGCGCTGGAGTCGACAGGCACTGGTATGGGTGAGTAGCCAAGGCTGGAGTGGATATGTGCTGTCATCTGTGTGTTTACATGTGTGGTTAACATGGTAGTCTGTGTAGCTGCACCCTCCTGCCTTCCTGGCCACATGCTCTGATGCCCCTGGCCTAGCATCCCACACACCCTGCCCTGTTGTGCCAGGCTGCCCATTCCAACAGCATACTCACCTACTAGGTGGCCGGTGGGGATGTCCCCACTCTCAAACCTGTGGCACAGTGCTGGCTGGTGCCAGATGAAGGCATTGTGTGCTTCCACCAGGGTGTGTGGCATAGACATTGATTATGCGACCCCTGGGATCGCACACCACCTGGCAGTTGATGCTGGGGTAACCCTTCCTCATGATGTAGGCTACCCCCTCCAGGCCAGGTGGTATGCGAATGCCTACATGGGTGCAGTCGATGACCCCTAGCATGCCAGGCATACATGCCACCCTGTGGAACTCCTGCATGTTTGCTGTATACTCTGCCTGTGTGCTGGGGAAATGGATGTATTCCGCAGCATGTGGCAGCAGTGCATTGAGGAATTGTGTGAGGAACCATGACGCGGCTGACTGGGTTATGCCTGTGGTGTCCCCTGTTGGTCTCCGGAAGGTACAGCCATGACCTTGGTCTCCACTGACAGGACATGGCTCCATCCTGTGGGTGCCTGCATCTCATCACTGCACAGCTCATAGAGCTGCTTCAGAATTGCCTGGTTCAGGCAGTACCCGCCCACAATCTGTGTGTCACTGTACTGTTCAATGGTGGTGCAGGCACGGTATCACCTGTTCTGGGCATACCACCGACGAGCCCTTCCACGGCCATGCTGCTCTGCCTCCTGCCTCCTCACACTCCTCATTACTGCCTCCTCACACTCCTCATTACTGCCTCCATCTGGAATATGACACTGGCCATGGCCTGGGCTGTCCTGCCCTCTCTGGGCAGCTGTCTCCCCAGGCACCCTGGCTGTGTGCTGCTGTGTGTGCCCCTGCGATGGATGCACACCTGTGCTGGATGCACACCTGTGTTCAGGGTTCCCAGCTGGTAGCCTGTTGGCTGAGGCCTCTGCCTCCCACCCATATGGGCACTTTCCTTGCCACTCCTATGCCCAGTATAATAGGCTTACACTGCTGTTGTTGTCCCTGCACCTGTCTCACACACACACACACACACACACACACACACACACACACACACAGTCGCTCACACACGCAGGCACAATCAGTGTCACACGTCCAGTCCCACACTCTGTTGCACTTCCTGCACTTCCTGCCTGCCTCTATCTCTGTCTTGCACCCCTCCTGCTGTCCTGCCTGTGCACTCAATCTCCCTCTCTATTGCTCCCCTGTGGTGCAAGCCTCCATCCCTTGCTTGCTCCCTCTTTTTATGGGCTCAAGTTTGCTCCACGCATGTCTCTGTTGCTCCGCGCTTGTGCCATTTGCTTGCTGTTGAATATCACGCTGCACTGCTTGTTCATGGCTATGCCCCCTGCACTTGCACATACATTCATTAGGGTTGCACATTAGAGCACTGCGATTTGCGCAGAGCATTGGCTTCCACTGAATATCGCTCTATGGCGCATTTTCACACTTGCGCAGGCACATCTCAGTTGCGCCATGCACAATTGCTTTGAATATCCCGCCCTGAGTGTATTGCCCCTGGAGCACTGTTTCTGTTTGCCTTATTTGTCATGGATTGCTTATTGTGATTACTAGCCATCCTAGAGTGCTTCCTTTTTGTGTTTGAAACTAATGGAAAACCTGCTCAAAAAGAGACTGGTTGAGCATCTGGAATCTGACTAGAGGCAGCATGGATTCACAGGAGGGATGTCATGCCAAATGAATCTGACAGACCTTTTTGACTGGGTGACCAGGGAAATAGACCAAGGGAGAGCAGTGGACATAGCTTATCTGGACACCATCAAGGCCTTTGACACTGTGCAGCACAGAAGGATGATAAGGAAGTTGAACAGCTTGGGAGTACACTCCTAACTGGTAGATTGGGTTCAGAATTGGTTACAGGATAGGAGACAGAAGGTGGTGGTTTATGGAGTACACTCTAAGGATGGGAGACAAACTAGTGGGGAAATATAGGGTCTGGTACTTGGACTAGTCCTTTTCAATATCTTCACTGGAGACATTCCAGAAGAACTAGAGGGGAGGTACAGTGTGCTTTTTGCAGATGACACTTACATCTGCAATAGGGTTATCACTCAGGAGGGGATAGAAAAAACATGCAGGATTCTAAGAAAACTTAAGGAATGGGCAAAGACTTTGTAGTTGGGATTCAATGCCAAAAGGTGCAAAAGCATGCATCTGTAGCATAGTAACCCCTGTGCTGGGTCTAGGAGGGGGAAGGTATTGGCAGTTTCTAGACAGGAAAGGGACCTTGGGTTATTATATCAGAGGACCTCAAGGTTGCAGTGCAGTGTGACAAGACACAGACAGGGCTGGTAGGATGTTTGGGAACATAAGGCGGGGCAACACCAGGAGGAGGAGGAGGAGGAAGGTAGTTCTGCTGCTTTATCATTTTCTGGTATTCTACCACCTGGAGTACTGTGCCCAGTTCTGGAGACCACAGGTTAGAAAGGACATAGACATGGTGGAGGCAGTCCATAGCAGGGCAACTCATATTGTGCAGGGGTTGCAATAAAAAACCTAGGAGGAGAGTCGGAGGAACACAACATTGTATACCATGGAGTAGAGCAGAGCAGAGCAAATGTTGACATGATCCAAGACCTGCAAGTACCTCACAGGGATGAATAGGATGCATGACTGGAACTTTTTCCAAATGAGGAAGAGATCCAGCATTACGGGGACATGTGATTACGCTGGAGGGGGGTAAGTTCAGGAGGGATGAGAGGAAATATTTCTTCATTGTAAAGGTGGTAGGGTAGATGCATGGAACCAACTACCAGCAAAAGTGGTGGAGGGCTTGAAACATACATGAGATAAACATAGGGATATATTAGAACAGAGGCAGGGAGGAGGATTGCCTGACACCAGACAAGGTCTATGGAGGTAGAATATTCAGGGAACCCTTGGACAGATTGGGGGGGTCAAGCATTCCTTTTCTGCTGACAGATTCTGTTTCTATGTACAGATATCATACTGTGGTAGCACTGAGGAAAATGCATATGCATGGCACACCACAGCCCTCTGCTTGCAAGATACACCCAGGGGCAAAGAGGTTAGCATGTTACAAATTGATATGCACTTTTTCTCCCAGTGTTATATTCAGAAATCTGTATGTTAATGACCACATGTAACATGTAAGGTACTAAGGGTCCATTTGCATGCCCTTATGTGACCATAAGCATCTGTGCACAATGCCACAATACATATGTACTGTATGAGTGGAGGCTTTGTGCAGAGCTTTAGCCATTACCTCATCCTCACCCGGTCTCCATACATTAACGTACAAATACCTCATTCTCTAGTAGTACCCACACCCACTTTGATCCCTATTGTGAAATTAAATTACCCTGGTAGTCAAGTAATACTCCATCCTGCCCTGATCCCCATTTTGAAATGAAATTACCTTGGCAGTCCAGTGGTATCCCCCCTCCCACCACAGTCTCTGTTGTAAAACATTGTCCCCCCCTTCCCTGGGAAATGGGTAGAAGCAGGATCCCATTGGGAAATGACATGCTGCTGAATAGGGCTATCCTGTGTAATTAAACTGTAAAAAACAACTATTTGCAGTCACTGACCCTTTCTGGCCTCTCCCTAGCAGGCAGCGTGTGTTCTAGTCATAATAGCAATGTTGGGAACCAGAGATTATAGGTTCGGTCCCCCCAGAGCCATGTATGCATTCTATGTCCCTAAACAAGTCATTTAATTTGCCAGTGCTGATGTGCACCAAGCTACAAAAATAGGTACACAAGAGCCTCCTGGAAATGTAGTGTATCATAAAAATGTGAAAAAAGCAGGACAGCAATGGAAACAAGATGCTAATACCAGCAGACCTTCTCTGTCACTTAATCTGCATGTGCTCCAGTCCACTCAGCTAGGGAAATGGGTAAAAGCTGGACCCCACTGGAAATATGATCTTGCATCTCAGTCAACCTACCCTGTCAACACAATATGTAACAAGCATTTGTCAATGCCGAATGTTTGCTTGCTGGCATTGGCATTGGTAGTGTAGGAGTTAGAGAGCTGCATAATAGGAATGGCAGTGAAGTATTGAACTGAAGCCAACCCCACCACCACCCTGCAGATACTGGCAGGCATTGGGGTGTGCCTTTGGGTCGTCAGGCATAATGGCCATGCCATTTCACCACACCCTACCCTGCAGACACTGACAAGTGTCACAGTGTGCCTTGGGGTCTTTGGCCCTTATGTTCACCCCATTCCATCAGGAAATACGGTGAGATGGGTGCTGTATAGGAGAATGGGGTGAACTTTGGGGCTGAAGAGTCCAAGGCACACCTTGATGCCTCTCACTGGCTGCAGGGTGTGGGTGGTGGTGGAATGGTATGAGCATTACAGGCGACAATCCCAATTCACACCCCTGATGCCTGTCAGTCTCTACAGGGTGGGGGTCAGGAAACCCTAACGCCTCAGGCATTCATTGGTATTTTCATTCCAGATTTTCGATTGTTTTTTTGGTGACCCCCACCTCATGAACAGTGGCAATATCAGTTCATTAGCCAAAAGTTGATTTTGCACAGCGACTACACCATTTGGCACCACAGGTGCGAAAACACATTTCGAACAGGATGTGAAAAATGACAGCTGTACTGTTCATTGGGAGGTGTAAAAAATGGCAATGTTGAAAATCTGCAGTAAAAATATTTAAAAAAATGGTGACGTCACAAGCGTGCATAGAAACTGTGCAAGCTATCACCAGAATGTAATTAGTTTGGGGATATTTTACAGTAGATTGTCAACACAGGCATTTTGGGACCTCTGCTCATGAACAGTGTCACTGCAATTTTTTGAATCTGTCCTGGACAATGATTTCCCACAGTGACCATGCATTTCTGTGCTGGTTGAGCGAAAACACATTTCGGCCATGGTGTGACAAATGACATCTGTACTGTTCATAAGGAAGTGTTGAAAAATGCTAGTGGTGAAAATCTGGACTGAAAATATTACAAATTAATGAACTTACGAGGGTGCGTGGAAACTGCACAATGCTCGCTTGTAACACTGTCATTTTATGGACTTGTCACCAAATTTTTAACATAGCCATTTTAAGATCTCTGCTCATGAACAGTGTCACTGTGATTTTCTTAATCTGTCCCGAATATTGATTTCACACACCGACTATGCCATTGTGTGCTACATGCGTGGAAACACATTTTGGGTGAGCTGTGAAAAATGACAGTTATACTGCTCATAAGGAGGTGTGATAAAATGGCAGTGTTGAAAATCTGGAGTGAAAATATTAAAAATTTGCGAACTTATGAGCGTGCGTAGAAACTGCACAATGCACGCTCGTAAATCAGTCATTTTTGGGAATTTTTTCACCAAATTTTCAACATAGGGTTTTTGGGGGCCTACCTCATGAACTGTAACACTGTCATTTTGTAAATCAGTCCCAAAAGGTGGTTCCACGCAGTGACCTCGAAATCACCTTTTGGGGCCATTTAACGCCATGACAGTGCCAAAATTCACGAGGAGGCATCCCAAAACCCCATGTTGAAAATTTGGTGGCAAGATTCTAAAAAATGCCTGAGATATGTATCAAAGTTGAAAACACCCTATTTATTCCATTATACAGCTTACTGGCATTTCTTCAGTTCACGGTTGGCTTTGAAGAGTGCAGACGTGTTCTCGGTCCACCAAAGATCATTGCACCGGCCTCCAGAGGTAAGTATGGGATGAGATGAGGGTGTGGGGAGGTGGATGCATGGAGAGTTGGCTTGGGTTAGGGGGGCAAGACAATCAACGAGGGATCTTTTTTTCTTTTCAGGCATTTGTTTTCTTTTTAGAAAGATGACACGGGACTTGTGCCACCCTGGGGTGGGCTCTCAGCATGGCAGCTGAAAGATTTTTTTTTGGAGGGGTGTCAGTGAAGCCGTCAGAGGGATTGGGCACCCCGTTGTCTCTGAGCGTGTGTCACTCTGGGGTGGGCTCCCAACGTGGCAACTGGAAGTCTGTTTCTTTTGGGGGGGTTTAATTGAGCTGACAGGGGATTGGGCACCCCTGTTGCCATTCTCACTTATGCCAACCTGGGTTGGGCTCCCAGCGTGGCACCTAGAACTCTGAGGGGGGAGCGCAGAGCCGATGGGGGAATTGGGCACCCCCGTCAGCCATACTGTGTGTGTCGAGCAGGAGGGGCAGCGCTATTCAGAGACACTCAAAGGGTTGGGGAATATTATTACAATACTGATCAGGTGTGCCAACAGACGAAAACTGTGTCTACTTTTTCAGTCTCTTTGGGGTTGTTTTCCTGCTTTTGTCAATGCCGTTCCTACCCTGAACTCTGACTCAACATTCCAAGGATGGCAATTGGATCTTTTTTTGGAAACATTCCAAGGAATTCATTTTAGTCACTTGCCTCCTCCTGGAAAAGATAGTCCTAGGAAAAGTTCTCTTCAAACTGAATTTATGTTCCAGGAAGAGAAAGCAGAGACATATACAAGCCGGATTGCCGGCAATATGCTAATCAACACTATCTTATCGCTGCTCACTGAAGCAATCTCTCCCTTTCAACTGTTTGCCACTGCATTTTCAACTGCTGTCATAGACAGTTGCAGCATTCATTGGTGAACTGTGGCCATGCCTGCAAACACACTGACTGAATTGGAAGACAGAGTGCCACACCTACAAAAACTCAGATGATGGCACTATGTTTCTCGCACATGCTTGCAAGCAAACAAAAATCAAAAACCAAAAAAAAGAAAATTGGTTAGAGCACTGTTGGGAATCTGGAGATTACAGATTCAAATGCTGCTAGAGACAAATACTCACTCTATGACCTGAAGTTATTAATTTACCCTCCCAAGACTTCAGTACACCTAGCTGCAAAAAGAGATACTTATGAAGCAGGACCCCCTGGAGCAATGAAACTGAAAATGTTAGCCGATAAAGGACTATCAGGCCATGTATTCTGCCAAAGATACAATCTTACATCTCAGGTGAACTATACTGGGGAAAAAGCATTGTAAAAATGGACAAAAGTAGTTCCTCTTTGAACTAATTTACCCTGCCTCATGAACTGAACATACCAATGTCACCACAAAGCATGCACGCAAACACTGAGACACTGACCAATGCTTGCTTTTTAATATTTTCTTTTAAGAAGAGTTTATTCAAGATGCAACACAATATGTAAAAATAAAAAAATTAAAAGATATACTGTCCTGCCTTTTTTGTTCACTGTGTATCAGTCAGCAGTGTTCTCAGCCTCCCACTGTCATTTCAGAGCACCAGTTACTACACCAGTTATCCATTATGAGTTCTCAGTGCACATCCACCCCTCGCTATTTGCCATATATATCAACAGCATCAACAAACGTATTAATCAAGCAAGTGTTCCTTTATTTGCTGACGATAGTTATCTATGTTGCCAAACCCACCCTCAAACTGACATGCAGTACACTGCAACAAGAATTCATTTTACTTCAGCACAATCTCCTGAGTCTTAAACTTTTACTGAACGCTAAGAAAACAAAAGCACTGTTTTTTTCCCCAAAACTACACATGTCCAGCCCCTCCCTACTGGGCACCCAGGAACAAATAACTTAGGTTTTTGGATAGATCACAGACTCTCCTACACGGTTCATATAGAGGAACTGAGTAAAAGGTTAAAGCAACATCTAGGACTGTGTTTCAGAATCAGACATCTCCTTACAAAGCAAGCAAAGCAAATCTTTACTTATATAGCACCCTTCAAAATCAAGGCGCTGTGCAAAGTATAAATCACAGATCAATACAGTCACAATAAGAAGTGGGTACACAGCTGGCAGTGCTAATAACACTGTGAACTCATTGTTTTAAGAAATAGGAGCAGCACACACCCTTGCTGTAAGGAGTCAAACAAAGATCTACTTCAAATGAACATAGTTTTTATTCCTGCATTGCAGTTGTAGCAGTACAAGCAATCTTATGTTTCACCCTTGCTTCAGAGGCTTCCTCAGAGAATTAATTATTTCACTGACAAACTTTGTTTTATACTTGCAAGGACCAATCAGTTACAATTCCATATTAACACAACACCATGTGATTAATTAAAGAAGAATAAAGTGTCATACAATGCATTTAGCGAATAAAACAGCAAAATAACTTAGAAATTACATTGTTTAATTTTTAATTTTTGTTCTTGTCTTGTTTCCTTGATTCCTGTGTCTATAGATTTGATCTTCCATGTTATGGCTTAAATAAATGACAAATTCACAATTAAATGAAGGCAGTATGCTGGTTTGGAGCAACAGACTTATTTACATGTTTACAGGCATGTTTAAAACATCATTCATTAGCAGGAATACAATATACTTTTTATTAATGTCCCTGGTTACCTCATGTGTGATGATGTTAAATTATTTAACATCATCACACATGCCTGTAAAAATGTAAATAATTCTGTTGTCTGTTATTACTGGCACCAGTGGGCTCAGCACACGGCCATGGGCAGGAATACCAGCCCCTTCTTTCTCCTAATGCAGCATTCTGTGGGTAAAATAATAATAAAGAAAGTTTTTGTTCTCTGTCCCCAGCCAGCTGCTACTCAGTTCTAGAACACCCCCAAGAAGACAGCCTGTGCCAGGACCTCTTTCAAAGTCCAGCCCATGCTGGACTGTTGCAGGGAGCCAGCATTTCCAGGGACACGGCATCCTAAATGCAATGTAGTTGGTCAAGTCCAATGTGGCTATCAGGGAGTTGCCACCGAGCTGTTGGGCAGTGAAGAGCCCAAGGGAGTGCTTTCAGGCACCCCAGAAAAGCAAAATTAGCCAGGAGCTCTTTCAGGGACCCAGTAGAGAAGTCCACTAGCTGTAGTATTGGGCGGGGATACAGGTCAGTAACAGTGATTTGGAAGCTTAACTGCTGTCCTCTTCTCATCCCTCCATGTAGGCATTGGGTCCATTCTTCGCGGTCATCTGCTAGTGTATTGGCAGTCTTGGCTCCTTTTCTTACCATGGATTGGGTTCTGTTTAGCCCTGTATATTTTTTGTGTATATTTTTTAAACATAAAAGTTAAGCCCCCCCCCCCACCTGGTGGTAGCATGACTGAGCGGCAGCCTCCTCAGAGCTCCAGCATGACCTGCATGGTTCCCAGACTCCCAAGTTGGCTCCTTAATTGCCTGTCACCAGTCTGCCTGTACCCAGCCTCTCCAGCCTCCTCTCTTGCATTTCTTCAACCTGGGTCAGGGCAGTGAGACAGCAGCAGCACCACCAGTGAATGGTTGCTGGTCACCACAAGATGATAAAAGGGGGCAAATAAAATGACATTTTTTTTTATTTGGGCACAAAGGTCAGCCAGACAAGGGCAAAGGAAGGGCCCAGGAATAAAGGCACTGCCTGAGGGTGGGGTTGTGTAAGTTTATTAATTATTAAAATAAGGCTCCAGTAAGGAAGCAAGGGAAAGGGGTGACCTTATTCAAATTAGGGAGCTCCTAGAGTGGAGTGTCAGGACCTTGCTGGGCAGGCCTTTTTAAATATTCAGGGACAGCTTCTTAAAGCTACAGGGCCCCCTATTTAATGGGCATTCCTGCATGGTAGTGTTAAGGAATTTTTACCTAAATAGAAAAGTGTTGCTGAAAGCAGCCAAGACTGCACTTGGGGTGGGTGCTTCTTGATTCTTCCCACCTCCAGATTGCACAGAGTGGCAGCCAAGTGTTTGGATTGGGCTAGTATGCCAGTAATAAGGACAAGTGAAAGTTATGAATCTTATTGGAGCTGAGAAATGAGGGCACACAGGGAATTAAATGACAATGCTCTTGGTATTTTACTGAATATCCAAACTGTTCAACTGGTTCTGAACTGCACTGAATACCCTGAGACTGTTTCAATGGCTAAAGACTGCCAATTGCCAAAGACTGTGTCAGTGCCCTGTATCTAACTGCCCTGAACTTTTAACCATTGCCCTGGGCTCATACCTATCTTCCCTGGAAATGTGTTAATGCTTTAGAACTGTACTCCACTGTGCTGAAAAGCTCATTGCCCTGGAATTATACTTGTTTGCTCCAGATTTGTGTCAGTACTTCTGAACTGTGTCTAACTGCCCTGAACTTGTGCCCATTGCCCTGGGCTCATTCCTACTTGTCCTGGAACTGTGTCAGTGCTCCAAACAGTACCATACTGCCCTTAACATATGCCCATTGCCCTGGGCTTATTCCCATTTGCTCCAAAACTATGTCCATTGCTTCAGAACTGTACTGAACTGGCTTAACTAATCCAGAACTGTGTCACTTGCTTGAGTCTGTACTTTCTGTTGATGAACAAGGAGCTCATTTCTTTAGAATAGTGCCAACTGACACAAAGCTGACTGTGAGCCACAGGACTGTGACATGTTGCATTGTGCGGCTGATTTCTGCATACTGGCCACCAATCTACAGAGTTTTCCCTCATTGCCACTGTGAAAAGACTGTTGCATTCTTCAAAACTCTAGTGGATTATTCCATTGGGTGGCCATTCCAGCTAGAACTAGAGGAGAAATAGGCCTGGCCTTTTTATCTGATCTGCATTGCTACAGCCCTACCCAGTAGGAAAAGTAAAGTCACACTAGGAGTAGCCCCGGCTCAATAGTGAGGGCTCCAACACATAGTGGGGTGGAATCTTGTTGTTTCAGTGATGATGAAAGCTGCAAGACCAAGAATGATAAAAGCTGCAAGACAGGAGATGATGAAAGCTGCTAGACTGTAGATAATGAAAGCTGCAAGATTGAGGATGATGAAAGCTGCAAGACATCTTGATCACCAGATCCCAAGTTTCTGTTGACCTTAGTCAGTGGTCAGACCTGACCTTTCACTGACACCCAGAGGATCATGTGACTGAAAAGCAATCTTCACTGGTGATCATAGGTCTGCCATGACCTTTCACTGATTGACAGATTCTTTGTGCCTCCTGCCTGGTCTTCTAGGATGACTTTACCCAGCACCCTCCTTCCTGAATTCAGCAGTTTCCCACAATCCTCCTACAAGTGTATCCAGTCTGGCAGTCTGAGATCCTACCAGGTCATAATGTCATATGCTTAATAGCATACGACATTATAGCTAACCCGGAATAACGCTGTAGTTTACAATGAGTGGTGCAATACCGCCAATACCTCTGTACACGATATTGCACCACTCGCTGTATCTCAGGCAGAGAATGAGACCTCTGCTGGGATAAGATTCCACCAAGAAGCTGCTATGGCTCAATATAGTAAACCACAGCAGCATGGAACCCAGGCACAATATCTGGAACCGGGTTTGATTCCTGGTCACAGAAAAATGTTTTTTTGTTTTGCATTTTGTGCTGTTTATACTTGACCCCACTGGAGTTGAGAATCCTTATTGGGGGGGTTTGGGTGTGCATCCCCCCATAACGGGGGGTGAGGGGGCAGTGCCACCTGAAAAAAAGACTTATGCTGCATGGAAGAAATCGCACTGTATTGGCAGCGTGATTTTTCCATGCGGCATAATATTTTGCAACATTATGACCCCATTCCATCTGAGATTATCTTTCCTGGGCTACTAGTCAGTTATGTGGGGATGAAGAGCATCCTCTGTTGATCCCCACCTCAAAAAAATGTTCTTGCCCATGGGAAATTTTGTGCTTGGCCCAAGTGTGGTGCATTCATCCCTGAGGATCTCTCCTGAATGCACCCATATTTCTCTCAATAATCACAACAGCTGCAACAAAGATTAACTCAAAACAGACTTTAGTAACCCCTGGCCAGGGCAGTAGTAGTAATAATTGTGGTAGTAGAATTTGCAATAATAGTAAAAACTATGGTTATTGTAACATTAGCGCTTAGAGTTACTGTATTTCATAGAACTACAGAGTTTATAGAGCAATAGGAATACCATAGAATAGAAAGCTAATCGAAACTGTTTCAAATGCAAAGTTTGAAGTTCCTGAAAGTATAGTCACTGCTAAAGTAAAATGCCTCCAAGTACCTTTCAGTACTATCCACAGTGAGTGTGACCTCTGCACCTGTCTTTGAATAAAACTGTTTGTTGCATTTGAAGCTGTTTTCTGTGTCTCCTTGCAAACTATTCTCTCTACTTAGGACAGATTGAATCCAGAGATCCTGGTAAGTGGTGAAGGGCTGGTTACACTACAAATCAGGGGCTCGCTACAGTATGTAAGCTTAAAGCATTTGTAGCAATGGGGGTTCTAAAGAATCTATTCAAAATTCTATAGCTTAACTCCCTCCATGTGGGGGAAACTGTTACTGTCCACCCTCTACTAAGATGTCCTCAATGTTTTAGCAGAATTACATTACCAGGCTTTGATTCCCAACATAAACTGATCTGGTTCATGGGAGAAGTCCTTGGCTTGATTAACACCTTATATAACTCAAAGACCATCATATCTTTTACCTTCAAGATTATTAGCCAATTAGCCAGCCCGGTGGTGCTGAGGGTTGAGGCAATGGACGCCACACCTTGCACCGATGACCCACGTTCAGGAGCAAGCTTAGGAGTCGGGGGTCGGCAGGTGAGGGAGATGGATTGAGCATCTCTGGGCAGCTCTCATCTCTGGGCGGGAGAGTTAGGGATGCCCAGTGCTCTGTCGACCCCCGGTGGAGACCAGAGGTTCCATCAAACCACCAGGCTGCATGTGAGAGTGTGACTGACGCAGGCAGGGTTGCCGTGTGCCTTGGTGTCTGACATGCACTACGCAGGGAGAGGGGGATCTCAGGCTAACCATCACAAGAAATACCCCTCCAGCCCTGGATAGAAGATGGCCCTACCAGTGCCACTGCCACACACCCAACGCTGGTTCCCCACCACTGCCCCCCAAGTTCTCCCTGGGTTGTCCTCCCCCGACCCAGGGAACCGTACCGATCTTGAAGATGGCAGGGGAACACAGCCGGTGGTAGAGCAAGCTGATGAGTGCAGTGGCCTGAGAGAGTTCCAGGCTGGAGGGCTATAAATAGAATTGGGGGAGATTATCAGCCAATTAAAAAAAACTGTTCCAGGTCTGATTGCTGTCTCTTTACTTTGCCCAAGTTGTCTTAATCTAAAAAAAATGCCTGCCCTGCAAAAATTTAACATAGTCTTCCCTTCTTAATTGGCATCCATTCAGAAGCTCCCGGAAAGAGAGATAAGTACAGTCTAATATGCACTGTTCAAATTTTGCTGGACCTTGGTATTCCTAGAACCTAAATCCTGGATCTGTCGGGAAGGTGTAAGAGTAACTAACCTTAGGAACAGATTACCATTGGACTTAATATCCAGTCCTAGTAGAGAAAGCTTAAAAAATTAGATAAGTATATCTCTACAAGTGGAAATCTTGATTATTATATATTGTCTTAATAAGGAGCTAGTTTATGGGCTTCTGCTTCCTTTGCTGTTTTTGCAATTTAGTGAACTTAGTGTCATGATACCTAATTAATGTTAGTGACCCCAGTGAGTTTGGAGAATATGTCAATTTTCTGATCATTATAAGAATATGGACTGTGTGCTTTGAACATGGATGGTGTACACAACCTCTTGTTTGTCTAAGTATTAACCCCATTTGGATGGTCTACTAGGATAGGCCAGGAAAGTCAGCTTCTTCAGTTAGGTACCATCTTGAATAAATCCTTCAACAAGGTGCCATGAAGGCTGCCTGAGTAGCAAAGTAATATTTCTTGAAACAAGGGAGGCCCAACCTCCTGTTTCTTGGACAGCTGTAGAATCTGCTGGAATGTTCTGTGTCACTTGCTAAGCTATAGAAATGTTGATATTTCCCTTGAAAGAGTATTCCAGTAGGAATCTGTAGCTTGTATTGAGAGAGTCCAGACTAAAAATAAGATGCAGGACCACATTCATTTTAATGACTTGAGTGCTCCCATGAAGTGTTTAGGGGAAGAAGTTTCTATATAGCAAAATCTTGTTTGAGGTTATCTAACAATTTCTGATATTTGTTCTGAAAAGCTTAGTAGTGTCTGCTGATACTCATACCCAGGCACTGAACGGTGTTATGTGGTGCCCAGGAGAATGGAAAGGACTGTCTGAAGACTGGGGGGTGGTGGGTGGGTTGGGAGAGCCACTCAATGGCATTGTTTCAGATTTAGAATAGGATATTTTATATCCCAGAAAGTTGCCAAACTGTTTGTGTCCTGAGTAGGTGCTGGAGAGAGAAGGAGGGGTCCCCCAGAAGGAACAATGAGTCATTGGCTTACAGAGTGATTTTCTGCTCCAACCATCCTGCCATCATGCGCCTGACACCTAGATTGATTCTGGTACTAACCACTAGGGGTTCAAGACTAAGAGTGAATAATAAAGGTGATAGAGGACACCTTCAGTGGAGTACCATTCCCCAAGGCAATTCTCTGAGAAAGATGACTTTAACTCTAACTGCTGCTTCAGGATCCTGATAGACAGGAAATCACTCCCACAAAATTGTCACTTGGATGAAAGATAGTTAAAGCTGTCTTTAAAAAGACCCAGTCTACCCTATTGAAGACCTTCTCAGCAACTGTGCTAATTCAGCCTGATTTGATACTGCACTAGTTTGGCAACCTGCTGCGTGGTCTCCATGCTTAGCAATTTTAATGCAGTTACTTAATTTACGTACAACCAGAGATTTGTATTGTTTTCTAACTATAAGGAGCTGCATACCTCCTACTTTGTTTTCTAGTCTTTTTACTTTATCACCCCTTCCCCCTCACAGAGCAGGCTTCTCTCACCCCCTCGTAGAGTGGGCATCTCTTACCCTGATTACTCATTTGTATTTCTCCTTCTCTCTCAGTCCTCTCATACCTGGCCCTTCCCTTTGAATCAGAGCCCTTCCCTGGCTCATATATTCCACTGATCTGTCTTTCTGCCTCCTTCTGCAAATGGACCGAACCTCCATCCTGTTGGTGGGCCAAGAGGGAGCTTAGCAAGCCTTCACCACACCGCAGGTCCTGGGATCCAGCTTCTCAGGTACCAGTTACATTGTGCAACTTGCAAGCCAGCAGTTGCAGAGCGCAGTGCAGCACCGTGCATCTTGCGGCACCGTGTCGATATTGCCAGTCAACCCTCCCAAGCCACCCTCCAACCCTAAGGTGGTGTTGAAAATAAAGGTTATTACTGGTGATGTGAAAAAAAACAATCAGCCCACTTTCCACACCCTATTTTCCTGTAAGAAAGTGGATTAATCCATCAGTATCCTGCCCTTTACTAGACCTGCCTGTGATTCCTCCCAGTCTAGGGACTAACCATGATGCATCACTACAATTCCTCCAACAACCAGAAGAGGCAATAAATCAGTTAACTTCCATCTTGAAAGTTTATAACCTAGAACTGCACCCCTTAAAATGCAGACTTTATATTCTGCTGTTCTGCTAATCCTCCCCCATGCTCTACCTGATGCCTGCACACCACTGTTGTTCAGCCCTTCAACACTCATCCTCAGACCCCCATCCAAGTACGAGCTGTCCTCCTACATTTCACCCCTCTTAATCCCTCCTCCAAGCCCCTCCCCCTGGTCTTCTGTTCTGGTTCCATGGATCCACCCCACATCCTGGCCTGCTTGCCTCTATTTAAATCAAGAACTACTACACTGCTACCTCTCCACCCTAATACCCTCCCCCCTGCCCCCCAAAGTCCCAACCTTTAGTTTTTAGATTCATGTGCCTACTTTTCCTCCCACTTCTCCTTCTCATCCTATCTAGAGACATTCACTCCAACTTGACACCATCTATCCACTACCCTCTGAACTCCCTAAAGGACTACAGATATTTCATATCAATGCCAGAAGCCTCCTTCGAAAAATGGACCTGCTCAGCCTCTGGGTCTCAAAACACTCACCATATCTCCTATTCACTACCAAGACCTGGCTTTCATCCCAGACCTTAGACACCCATGTGGCCTTCCAAAACTATCCTGTGTACTGACAAGACAGAGGTAACTGTGGTGGTAGCGTTGCCATCTATGTCCAAACTAACTTGCCTTGTATTGTCTCTTCTGCATAATCACAACTGTCCTCCCATGAATACCGCTCTATCTCCATAAATTTCCCATCTTACACCCCAATTCAAGTCACTGTTAGAGATGTGAGAAATAAAAAAAAAATTTCTATGAAATATTTTTTGAAATTCGTACATTTTGTGAAATATTATGCAGGTGCGAAATGCAAAATTCTGTGGGAGAAATGTGAATTTTTGCCTGAAAAATGTGAAATTTCACCATGAAATGCAAACTTTTGCCTATGAAACTTGAAATGTCATCCTTGAAATGGCAAAATTTGGCAAAATTCAGGCAACGTTTGCCAAAATTGCACATTTCACGATGAAATTTCACAATTTCGCACCTGACTAAAAGTTATGCCGAATGGCAGAATTTCATGAAATGTTCCACATGGTGAAATTGTCTGTTTCACAGCAATTTTGCCAGCAAAATTTAATTTTGCAGCATCTCTAGTTACTGTGTTATATGCTTCCCCAAAATTCCCATGACCCTCCCTGACAGAACTTATCTCCTCCCTAGTCGCTTGAGCCCCATCTCATGAACAAATCTTATCAGGAGATTTCATCCTAAACTGGTTATCCCCCTCTCATAAACCTTTCACAGATAACACTGAATCTCTGAACCTCACGCAGCTCATTAAGAAACTCACTCTCCCAAACCTCTCCACCTAAAACATTCTCTCTTAGATTGGGTTCTCTGTTACCATCCACATAAAATCCTCACAGCAGGCATTCTGTCTGAAATATTCAGAGATCACCTTATAACCAAATGTGTTCAGAAAGCCCAAACACCCCATCCCCCCATACCACTGGATCCATTCCTACCACTTACTCAACATTTGACTTTCTGTCCTCCTGACTTATATTGTCATGTTTCCTGAATGTTCGTTTGCTATATATTGTTATTGCCTATAAATGCTCTGCATGTTTTTCCTTTTTTTGTCCATGTGTATGTCCAGATTGCTACTTTGTATCCAATTACACCTTTCTTGATTGCATTGTACCTTGTATTATGAATGTATCAATTACTATATAAAACATTGCACTGCTATTTATGTATTGCTTGTGCTGTCACTGTCATCAGGACCTCTTTGTGAATGAGCTTGCACAACAGAGTTTTTACTGTATTAAACCTAAAACCTGTGTAACCCCCCCCCATTACCCAGGGTTACTAGAGTCCCAGTAAGACCTAGTGGTAGGCAGGGAAGGCAGCTTGTGAAACTCCAGTTAAATGGATTTCACACTGTCTCACTCTATTCTCAGTCTCAGCTGAGACTGAGGGATAACATCATTTTAGAACTGTCGCAGCTGCATAAGCCACACTGGAATGTTGCAGTTGGAGGTTAGAGTAGAACTTTGGGAATTTTTGAAGCCAGTCTATGTGCAGTCTTAGAGAGAGACTGTAGTGCAGCAGAGTGTGTGCAGGTTCTCAGAGCTTTAAGCTCTGTTTAAGAGCTACTTTTGGTAAGGTGTGCATTTCCACCTGAAGAGGAACACAGGAACTGGTAATTGAAGTGGTGGAGACCACTTTCAATGGTTCAAGAGCCCCATCCTTGAGGGGATGGGGGGAAGGTGTTTGCCTGTTCTCCAGGGTCAACCCTCCTGGGTCCGGCTAAGGGAAAGAAGCTGCCTGTTCAAGTTGTGCTGAGGAACCAGAAGCTCTTAGAGGAAGATTCCTTGTGGAGGAAATGCCTGTGGGGCACCTGCAACCAAAGGGTGAGTTCACTCTGAAAAAGGGCCAAGTGTTTTCACCTGAACAGAAGGAAACTAAAGTGACTGTTACTGTGAGGTCAGGAAAAGACAGCCAAGTACAGCTGGAAAATGGGGACTGGACTGTTTAATCTGTGGGAGGTATAGAGTAGTGGACAATGCCACTTAATTCAAGTATGTTCAAGTCCAGCACAAAGAGTTGAAGGAAATTGAGGACTGGACTGCTTAGCCGTGGGGGGTCTAGAGCAATGGACAATGGCACTTAATTTAAGTATGTTCAGGTCCAGCACAAATGGGAAGCAAGACAAGTAGATGGAATGTGAAATACATTTAGCAAGAATCTACATTGCAAAGTTTTACAGCATGAGGTGTTTACTGTCCAGAGAAATGGCCGGGTATAAATTGTGGGAGCAAGAGGTGGGAGACCCCACCATCAGTAGTAACCAAATTCACCTCTACGGATTTGGTCTGAGACATCTTTTGCTTTCTCTCAGGTACTTGGTCAGTGCCTGAGGAAAGTACCCAGATGTGGGATTGAAAGGAAGATTCCCTGATGGAGCCGAGGTGCTCTTACGTGGTTTAGGGAGCCACCAGAAAATGTTTCCATGAAGTATGGAAGTGTCCAAGTGGCTGGCAAGGGAGTCAAGCTAGGGAAAACCCAGAACAGTGTACAAGTTTGGGCTGTGTAACCCAAAGCAGCATTAAAGTCCGGGCTGTGTGTCTAGTGGGTTCAGAGCCTGAGGGTTAAAGTGTTGAGGAAGTGTTTTGGTCTCTTTTAATCTGCATTACCAGGGGTGTAGCCCCATGGGAGTTCATCTATGCTTTGTTTATTCTGTTTGGATGTGAATAAAAGCCACACTTTAGAATCCCACTTCTCGTGTTGGACATTACAGTTATTGCTTCCTGTGTTCGGAGTTACCTGGGTACCCCTGTGCAGAGTAGCCAAACCTAGCCTTTGTGCAGAGTGACCTATTCCTTCCTGAACCCAGCCCACCTGGTATTGCTGTCAGATACAAATGGCATACTGGACTGGGGTTACACTTGAATCTTACTACTGCATGACCTACACTCTACTAACAGGTCAACAGTGTACTCTGCTCCAGATAATGACTCAGTTATCTCCCAGTTTGCCATCCTCCTGCACAATGTCTGGGACCATCATGCCCCTCTCAGGTGCTGCAGAGTAAAACAGCGCCACCTCCCCTGGGTCTCTATGGACCTTATCTACTTATCTAAACCACTGACAAAGCCTGGACTCTATATAACGCCTCCCTTCTATCACACAGCCTGTGCAAATATAGGGTTCTACACAACACTTGCACAAAGGCAATCAGATCAGTCAAGGACACTTATTTCCGCACCCTTCTCCAGTCCTTTCAAACCTCTCCTGCAAATTTGTGGTCTACACTTCAGTCCCTTCTTGACCCCCATGTCCAATTAACCATCCCAACTTTATCTATTAATGATTCCCTGGTCACAGACCCAGCTACAGTCACAGGTGCCCTAAACTCCTTTTTCAGCACCTGTACAGTACCCCCAACCACAGCTTCCACCCTGTCCCACTTCCACACCACCCTCCCAAGGCTGATCCTTTCTGACCATTTCAGTTCATGAAGATCAAGTAGCCCTAGTTTTTTAAAACCCACTCAAATCAAGTCCTGACTCCATAGATCCCCGCCTACTGCATATGTCCACCCCTGCAATATCACTCTGCCTCATTCACATCTTAAACTCATCCTTCTACCAATGCTCAGCTCCAAAGGCCTGGAAGACTACCCAAGTCCTTCCTCTACACAAGGGTGGTGACTCTTAAAACCTGGGAAACTACCATCCCATATCCATGCTTCCCACTCTGGCCAAAATTAAAGAAGCACTAGTGCTTATTCAACTATTCAAGTAGTTAAATTCCTCTGACTTCTCCCCATAGCAATCTGGTTTCAGGGCAAACCACTCCACCACCACCTCCCTATTATGTGTCACCAACTCCATCCTCTCCGACATGGATCAAGGACACAAAACAGCAGTCATTTGTATTGACCTGACAAAGGCCTTTGATTCCATCTCCCATATGCTCCAGCTAGACAAACTCTCCCTTGCAGGTCTCTCCCCAGATTCTGCACACTGGTTCAACTCATATCTCTCTAACAGAACCCAACAAGTCTGAGTTGGCGGAGCCCACTTCCCCCTTCTTCTGATACTAACAAGAGTTCCCCAAGGCTCCATCCTGGGACCCATATTATTCTTTATATTTTTGAACAACCTCCTGACAGCATGCTTAGTGGCAAGCACACAGATGTATTCTGATGACACTGTTCTTTACATAGCTGGCCCCTCTACCACTACAGTAAAATCCCAACTACAGGCTGACCTCCACTCAATCCTCCACTGGTTTGATAAAAAATCTCCTGAAAGTAAATGTAAAGAAAACAGTGTCAATGACATTCAGAACATCCCAAAAACTGGCCACCCTCCCCAGTTCCCTCTATTTCACAACTAGGGATGCAGCGAAATAAAATTTTGCTGCAAAATTGTGGCAAAATTGCCAATTTCGCCACACAAAACGATTCGTGTAACTATGGTGAAATTTTGCCAGTCCAGCACAGATAGCAAACGTTCACCCACGGGAGGTGAAATTTCGCCCACGAGTGACAACATTCCACTAACAGTGGTGAAATTTCATCCACGGTGGCAAAATATCAGCCATAAATTAAATTTTGCTGGCTTGGGGGCCAAATTTGTCTCACAACCACGGGCAAAATTTCACATTTTGCCAAGCAAAATATTTTGCGTAATGCATTAATTATGCGAAATATTTAGCTCAGTGAAATATTTCAGTTTCGCACAACAATATTCACAATACAGGATGGCTCTGTGCTCGACAAAGTCCCCCATTACAAATACTGTACCTAGGAATCTGACCTGACTCCTGTTTAGATTATATGAAACACATTGAGCATATGCACACTAAACTCAATCTGAATCGTGGCTCAATGCGCAGGAACAAAGAAGCCCTCTCCCTATCTACATGGTGGCAGCTCCTCACAAAAATGGTTATCACCTCATTTGGCTATGCTGATGTTGTACATGTCACCGCAGCAGCCTCCCACTTATCCAGGCTTGATTCCTTCTACAATGCCTTCTGTTGGTTTGCCCTAAATGCTCCTCCCAAACTCACCACTGGTCTCTCTACTTGTCCCTTTCCCTAACCCCTATTCATCACCAATGCCTACTCCACTCCTCACTCTTCATCTCAAAACACTTGTTCAGGTCCTTACCCTCCTATCAATCATCTCTACTGTCCCTCTCCACTGAGACCTCATACCCTCTTCATTCTAAAGACACCCACACTTTCTCCCTATCATGACCAAACTCTGGTTGTGACAAAGCAGCATTTTCATACAGACTGCCCTCACTCTGGAACTACCTTCCCTCCCATGCCAGGCATTCCCCTTCTGCTCCTTTCCTAAAATGTGCTTTAACATGTATAACCAATCAAGTTTTCATCTGCCCTTGTGATTGCAATCATTCCTCTTGAAAAGCAATGTGAATTTTTTCAAGTTTTTTTTTAACTCAAATACCCCTAAATGACTTGCTCTATACTCATTCCCCACACATCATCTCCCTTCCTTATCTCCAACCTCCTTTCTCTCCCCCCTCACCTCCAACAGTGAGTATACCCCTGTCTAATCCTTTCTGACTTTTATCACTTCCTGTCCCCACAAAAAAATATTTCCCCACATGCACCTTCCCCTATACTCCAGCCTCCCCATCTCATTACATTTCTCTACCTCCCCGCATTGCAAATTTTTCTCTTTCAAAATATTGTACGCCTATATTACTACGATATAGTGCATAGCCTATTGTTTTCATTTGCACTATAATACTTCAATTGTATGGCCATTTTTCAATGACTTTGTTGCAAGTCATATTTACGTATTTTTGATATGTGTTACCTTCATTCTACTATACTGTACTGTACTGATTGTTCCACCTCTATTTTATTTGATGCAGTTGTCTTGTAACTAGTGCAGTGAGGAATTTTCAAATTCCGGTGGAATGAAGTTCCTCCAAAATTCTGCCGAGTTTCACCAGAAATGGAATGATGGAATTCTGTGGCAGAAAATAGTTGCAGAATGATTTTCTATGGGAAAAATGGTGCTCCACAGAGTGTTATTCCATGGATCTCAGTATTTCTTGTGGAAATTGTTTTAGAATAATTTTTCATGGAAAAATGCTGTTCCGTGGAATATTATTCTGTACATAGCAGTAGGTGGAATTCCACAGAAAAAACGGTGAAATTTTGGTGGAAATTCTGCCAGCAGAATGGTAATTCTGCACTAATTTCACTGGTGGAATTTTGCATTTCACACTGCACTACTTATAAATATTTGGGAGTTTTGGTTAATTATCGTTTTTCCTTTTCAGAACATATTTTGTTACAAATAAAAAAGTCAATCAAAGACTGGGGGCATTAAGAAGAGTGTCAGGATGCTTGACTAGGGATGTAAAGACTAAATTGGTATAACAATTGTTGTTACCTGTTCTAGATTATGGTTTTTCATTATATTTGCATTCTTATAAAATATTTTTACACAAATTGGACCAGACTTATTATAGATTGGGGAATTATATCTTAGATAATAAGTCTCGAGTCCACCATTGAGTAGTTTATCAGGAACTTGGTTGGTTGCACCCAACAGCTCGAAGAGAATATATATGACTTATTATATGTCATGGTTTGATATACCTAAAAATACATCCTTTACGAAATTCGATATGTCAGAACTCAGACTCTAAATATTTAGACACATTTAGGAGGACTACTAAAAATTGCCCATGATACAAATTATGAATCTATGGGGATATGGTGTTACAAAATAGTTTAGCAGGATATGGAATAAGTTACCTCGCCAAATTACTGAAATTTCTGATCCGCATATTTTTAAATTGGAATTGTATAATTATTTAAATGTTTGTTGTAGTTGTTTTTAGGTAACTGTGATTTTGTATTGTGTTCTAATTTGTAGTGTTTTGTCTTTATTGTAAATTCCACAGGTATTTGTTGTAAATGGGGATTTATTCTCCAACAGATTAACCTGTATAAAAATAAATTTTAAACAAACAAACAAACAATAATCTATGTTGTTGTAACCTCCCCTGTCCCTTTCCCTGGGTCACAGCTGGAAATGAACACCCACTCAATGTGCCTCTTCTGGTGAACAAATGGAAATAAAAATTAAAAAAATAAATAAATAATGGAAACTGGAAGGTCCCCTTGTTCTTTTCTGCTGAGATAATATTTAGAAAGTATCTTGTAGTATCCTTCAGATACCTGGCATGAATAAAGCCCACCTAGTTGCAGTTTACTAATTTCTGGACATAGCACCGCAATTGATCTGCAAGAATCCCTGTAAAGATTTTGAGGTCTGTATTTAAAAAGAAATTGCATGGTTTGAGCTATTTTCTTCAAGATCTGTTCTAGGTTTCAACACAACAAAGTTCTGGGCTTGATGCCAGGAAGGGAGGACCTCCATGTTGTTAGTCAGGATGGTCTCCCTGACCCCCTTCAGGTGGGGCACAAGGACTTCCTGAAAAGTTTTAAAAATGTTGCCAGGTAACCAGAAGGGCTTTTGGGATTTGTCATTCTTTAAGGATTTCTTTTAGCTAATAAGTCATGGGTTGTGACTGGGGCATTCAGTTCTTCCCTCCTCTGTTCACGTAAAGCTTGTAGGGGGAAGTTGCCAAAGAGGTCCTGTATTTTTTCCCTAATAGTACCCCTTTCCTCACCATAAAGCCCTGTATAACACTTAACAAACATCTGGTGAATTTATGTCCATTTTGTGGCTACCCCATTAACATGTTACCTTTTTAAGTTTCTAAACTACCCTAGAAGCTGCCTGTTGCCTTAGCTACCCACTCTATTTCCATTCTCACAGAATTTCTGTCTGGAGAAGCAGAGGGCCCCTTCAGTTCTAATCTCCAACAGTTTTGTTAAGTCATCTCTTTTTTACCTAATTGTTTTTCACTGTATCATCTATAACTTTTTTATGCTGAAATTCAAGTTCATTGATCTGACTCCACAAGAATAATTTCCTAGCAGCTCTGTCCCTCTTCATTTGGGAGGTGTAAGAGATAATCTTACCCCTTGACATTTCCTGTACCATGAAGTGCTACATCAGTCCAGAATTCCTGCATGTTTTAATTCTGTCAGCACCCTAAGCATTAATATAGTTTTCAAAGCTTCCCATTGAACAAGGGCAGTGAAATCCTACTTTGGGTTATGTGTCAGGAATTCTCTGATTTCCCTTTGAATTATATCATGACATTCTTTTTTATTTAGCAGGCTTACATTAAGACTCCAGGATGCAGTCCTTGGGGTGGGGCAAACCAATAACTCCAAAAAAACAGGGGCATGGTCAAAGGTGGTGTGATTAGCAGTTGTACAGCTCTGAACTCTGTGTACTCCCTGTGTCAGGATAAATAAAAAAAATCAATAGTAGAATATTAGGCATGCCTGCGGGAATAGTATGAGAAATCCAAGACTCATGGATTTATATAGAGTATCTCCAGAATTCTATCAGGCCCAAAGGTGTTAGCACCCTAGAAGCTTGATTACCTTAGAATATACCTAAGTGTCGTGGCCAGATTTGTCTAAAGCTGGGAAGATAGTCATATTAAAGAGCTAGTGTACTGCTTGGAATTAATAGTAATTGTCAGATGCAGTCAGCTATCACTTCCAGTATCTGAAGCATTTTTTTCATTTTCTGTTTGCTAATTAAAAGATTTTCCACCTGGCAGTACTGGGGTAATATGTGGAGCAGCACTCTGTCTGGAGGGGAAAAAAAGTCAGTTCTGTTCCTCCCACTACATCATCAGAAATGAGACAAAACACCTTGAGGCACCACAATCCTTGCAGCCTGAGCAGTGACTTTCACAAGCTACCAATCAAAATGCAGGAAATAGTAACATCACTAGTAACCAGGGAGAGCCAGTCCCTGCTGCTTCATGTGAAAGTGAAGCCTGGCAGTGAGAAATGGTTCTTATTGGTTACTAGTGATGTCATAGTCATTGTGGTCTCAGTGTTGATGTAGTGGGAGGAATAGAACTGACTTTTTTAGCCTCCAGACAGAGTGCTGCTCCACTCATCACCCCAGTACTGCCAGGTGGAAAATCTTCTAACTAACAAGCAGAAAAGAAAAACTACTTGAGATATAAGAAGTGATAGCTGACTACATCTGAAAGTTACAATTAATTGCAGGCAGTTTCCAGGCAGTACACTAGCTCTTTAAGGTCTCCCACTTTCACAATCAAGGTATGAGAATCAGTAACACTTTCTGACCTGACCTTTCTATGAAAGGGGTTTGAGTTTGTTGGTGTATTCAGAGGTGTAGGAAGATTGTTCCCCTGATGACTGGTCTTAGATCTGCCTGGTCTGAGACCAGTTTCTGAGCAACCTGGTCTGAGACCAGTTTCATAGCTGCCTAGTCTTAGACCAATTTCCATGCCACCTGGTCTGATACCAGTTTCTCCTTCCAGCTGAACTGGTCTGGGATCAGTTATTGTCACATACATGTCTTTATGTGTATTTTATTGCTGTAAACTGTTCTTCAAACTGTCTGTATTCTTCAGTCTATTGTTACTCTCTGTACATACTGTACCTGGGTAGCACCTGGAAATGAGCCTCAGCTCAGTGTTCCTTTCCCGGTCATCAAATTTTAAATAAAATAAAATAAATAAATAACCACAGGCTTGTTAGGCAGCAGCCAGGATAGTGTAGTGGTTAGTGCACTAGGCTGTGATCCTGAAAGTCTGGGTTTGCATCTCACTTATCCCTAAAATTCTTTTGACCCCAAATTTCACTGGTGTGGTGATCCATGGTGGCATGGAATTGTTAATAGTAAATCTACACTAAAGGGAGTTGGCATAAGAAAAAACTAAGTGTAACAAAGAAAGCTCCTGTACAGTGGTGAAACTGGCCCCAGACCAGGTGGCTCAGAAACAGGTCTCAGACCAGAGTGATCTCAGATCATATTGCATGGAAATTGATCTCTGACCAGTCATCAGGGGAACAAACTTCCTGCAGTGAGTTTGTTCCTCTTGGGGGTATATATATTTAGAAAAATGCAACTCTGAAACATGCTGTACTTCCATGCCCCCCTCACCCCAGGATGTTCTGAGAGACAATCAATTTTATATTTTTCAATGTGCCTTTCCTGGTGAAATTTTCAATAAATAAAAATAAATAAATAAATAAATAAGTTGAACAAATTGACCTTCCTGGTCCATGTCCACTCATTCCACTTTAAATGAGAATTTCATATAATTCAAAGTAGCTTTGCCCCTCTGATGTGGATGTTGTTCATAATGGTAATAAATTACTTCTTCCACCCAGGCACATTTTGACTTAATGTGTTCTATGGTGGTGAGATGAGTTTCATACAGGAAAGCAATCCATAATTCTCCTCTGTGCAGTTCCTGCAGGATTCTCATTATGTTTACCAGACTATTAATACCTTTAATCCCCTCATACCTACGCTCCAATTTTATGGCTCACTTCTGCATTGAGTGCTATTTAATTCAGGTGTGTGGTTGTATCATACTAAATTTAGGTCTGCCATTTTCAATCATTAATCATTCGCTGTCTGGAACTATGAGTTAGCTGCCTTTAGACAGAGAAAAGAAACCGTGTTGTGCAACCAGTACACTGAATCTGCAAACACCAAAACATTCCACACTATTAGTACATAACATCAAATACATTTATCTAGGCTGAACTAATAGTAGTTCAAGGTTGTCCACTCCATTTCATCCCTAACTGTGAGGCTGGTGAGGTGGGGGTGGTAGAATTCCCAGTAGGGAGACTCTTTTTCCTGCCCTAAGAGAGAGTCCTAGGCAGGACCAGAGGTTGCTACCAGCTGTTCTAAAAAAAAAAGTGTCTCGGTGTGGTCTTATAAGGGTGAGACACAGCAGCTGTGTAGCTTGAGTAGAAATTAAAAGGTCTAACATTTATACTCAAAGTCCAAATACCTCCTTTATGGAGGCTGTCCCAGACCCCCCAGCAGAGGCAGACAGACCAGCCAGTAGAGCACAACAAGAGGGGGAGCCCCCCTGCCTGACCCAAGTAGTCATGAAATGTAGAGGACAGATTATAGCAACAGAGGAGTTTCTCATCCCAGCCCTGCACACCTGAAGAGATTCCCAGGGGACTTATTGCCCATTCCCTCAATTGCTACATGATGACAGAGTAATTTTAAAACTAGTGGGCAAGAAGCACTACTGAGTGAAGCTCAGGGCTCTCAGTTTACTTCTGTGATATGTGTCCCTTCCTAGTTTTGTGCTCAAACCAATCCAATCAAGTCACATTTAATTACATTTGCCACTATATTTGTACAAGCTCAGTTAGAGGATGCCACCTAGCCTTTCATAGCCAGCTTCAGCAGTATCATTATCTAGATGCAAGAATTAAATGGAAGCACTCTTCTGAAAAGGCCTCCCATTGAAGATGGAGATTGGAATGCCATCCTCCTCTCCATTCTGCCATCTAGACCATAATCTTATACGAGAGTGTGTGTGGCATCTTTCAGAAATGTTGCTTTCTTCTAATAGTGTGAATCCTTGCATCTGGGAGTATGGTCATCATCATGAAGCTATAATGTAAAAACTTTGCCCAGTTACCTCACTCTGGAGTGGCTAATATTGTACTGTATGTCTATGGCTGAAGAACATATTCACTCATCCCTGATAAATGGTAGGGGATGGCTGTCTCCCCAGCCAGTAACAATTTGCAGAGACATGGTTGGGAGGCAAAAGGTCAGGTCCCCCCAGTAAGCCCACCTCCACCCAGCAGCAGCAGGATCAGTCCCCCATACACAGAGATCCACTTACTGACCCCCATACCTCTAGCACTAACCTCCACACCCCCAGCTGATGCTGGGAGTGAGTTAAATGCCTGCAATACTGTGTTTAAAGTTCCCAATTAAAGAGAAATAGATTCATCATCCAGTAGAATCTCTAATATTCATTTGAAGTGAAAGCTCCAAGTATTACAGATGTCCGTTTTTTTTTTGTGTGTAATCTTTTTACCTCCTCCTGCACCTTCAGCGTCCACCTCTCCTTCAGGCCACCTAGTACTCCACTGACCCAGCAACCCTCTTCTGGAGCTTTCCTCCTTAACACACATTGTAGCCAACCCCTGAGTTGTCCTGGTGTATCCCTTTGCCTAGCAGGTCCCCTCATCTGAGGGGGCAAGGCACCAGGGAAGGCAGTGAGAAACCCAGCACGCTTGGAGAAAGTACTAGAATGTCTGACATGTAATTTGGGCACAACCACTTTCTGAATGTGTCACCATTATTATTAAAAAATAATAATTTTTCAATGTCCATTAGTTTGAAGTGAAAGAAAGTAAGTCAGGTATCTCCCAATTAGTAGCCTTCGACTTAATACATAAATTAAAAAATCCTAGAGTAAAAGTAATAAGGCACTCCAACTGAAATACATATTTTTAAGTCTAGAACTTCAAGTTGTGTCCTTGAAACTAAGTTGAGTAGCAGAAAGTAACTGTAAAAAATATAAACTTTAAGTCGTAGTTGTATATGCTCCATAGAAATCAACAGTTAGAATAACAACAGTCAGAGTAAAGCCGGTCTGAAAGTCATGAAGAAAACAGCTATAGCAACATCATAGTCTCAATCGGCAGTTTTACCAAATAGGATGGGGAACAATTTTTTCAATTCTGCACCCACCTGGTCAGCAATGTCAAATCTGTGCATGCCTGAGGGAGTAGCCACTTCTAATCTCATTGGGTAAAGTAATATATGTTGTACATGCGCTGCCCATAGCTTGGAAGTTAATGGCCTGTAAGCTGCCCACGCTTGCTGCACTTCTAGGGTGAAGTCTGATACTATTCGGAGTTTCTTCTCTTCCCATTGCAGGCTCTCCAATTTACTTGTTTCCTATATGATGTGATCCCCATCTAGGAAGTTTAAAATCTTGAAAATTGTAGGTTGAGGGGGTTCTCCAGTCATGGGTTTAGTCCTTAGGGCTCTATGTGCTCTCTCTAGTATATATTCTGGGCCATTTGGGCAAGGCCCTATGATTTTATTGCAGAACCACTGGAGAAATTTGGTGGTGTTTTGTCCTTCCTCCCCCTCAGGTAGCCCAAGGAGGACCAGATTATTTTGCATATTTCAACATTCTAAATCATCAAGTTTTTTCCTCTAATTTACTCACAGTTCTCCTGAGTTGTACCACTTCAGGTTCAATTTTCAATGATGATCCTCCAGGGAAGAGATTTGGGCCTCAGTGTGGATAACCTGTCAGGAGAAGGCCTTAGTTACAGGTTTTAGTCTTTCATTTTAGTGATCAGTGCAAAAAGAGCTTCTTTGATTGATAGTAACTCTGAGACGATGTGCACATCTGAAGACGACATAGCGGTACTAGCTATGGGGGAAGCTGGCGAGGTACTGTGCCTAGGCTGTTTGGCTTCAAACTCGAGGTTCAGTTCCACATCATCATCATCCCAAGGGTTGACTTGCTCTGGTTTGGTCTTCTGCACATCCGAATCCATTGTAGGCAAAGTTGCTTTCTTCCAGGACCTATACTCTCTGCTCTCCACTTCAATAAGGTCAGAAATTTAGGACTTTGTTTTACTTTTATAGATTTAAAATGGGTGATGATTTGGAACTCCGCGATCTCACTGCTCCCGACTCCGTCATCACGTGCCTCCCCCGATAAAGAAATTTGATGCTAGTCAGACTTAGTATAACCTCACAACCTCAGACATTGTAGTGGCGATAGAATCTTGGTTGAGGCCTTCTACCCTGGACTATGAAATAAACATCCCCTTGTACAATGTCCACGGGGGAGACAGGTTATCAAAGTGGTGGGGTGTTGCTTTTTATATATGGGACAAATTAACCACCACTGTGGTGGATTCCACCTCTGTACCTGTGGAATTTGAATGTGCTACCCTGAAGTTGCAACTATCCCTGACAATCCCCATTTACATCATTGGATGTTACAGGCCTCCTTCCACAGGGAACAATGTGATGCAGCATTTATCTAATGTTCTAGGCTCCTTATCCTCTGAGGTTATTATTGTGGGCTGGTGATCTTAGTATGGACTGATTCTCCACCTCATCCTTATGTCTAAAGGAGCTATGCGATACATTTGGACTGTCATAACTTATAACAGAAGCTACCCATCCCAGCTTAAAAAACCCTAACAATAGCACCTTGCTTGACATCATTTTGGTCAATAAATGCCGTCTACAGTCTCATTCTGGTGTATTCTTCAATGATCTTAGTGATCACTGTGTTAAGCCTCCGTGCAGCCCTCCCCCAAGATTGTCTCCTCCTCTAACTATACCTTTAAGAAAACAAAACAGAACTTTGATTCTAATGCCGTACTATTCAACCTCCATCATCATAACTGGCAGGACTTCTATTTGGCCCCTTTGGTAACCGAAACCTATGAAGCCTTCCATAATATTGTCCTTGGCTTCATTAACAAATATTCACCTCTAACCAAAATCCACAGTGAGAAGAAATCATGACCATGGTTCACCGTTAGCTTAAAAGCAGAGTTACTACATAGGGACTCACTCTCTGAAAATGGGCAAAGAAGTCCAAACAGCCTGCTGACTGCGGGGCAGCCTTCAGAGCTGCTAGAAACCGATGCAACGAAATACAACATAGAGTGGGACCAGCACCAATGCCTACACACACGGAACTATGCTTTGAAGCCAATCTCAAATAGTACAAGTGAAACGACTTGCCAGAATGTAGTGAATACAAACAATCCTTTATTCGGTCTGGGAAAAAAAGAGTCCCAATAAAACCAAATGCTACCTTGCTCCCTCATTGTGCTTCCTGGTACCTGATGTGACACGTAGAACATCACCTGGTGTTGTTCAGCACTACATGCTTTCTCAAAGGTGTCATGAGTAACCAAGAAAGCACTCTTAAATACACAAGTTCACTTAAAGTGATGTACACAAGTAGAAAGGAACATCATAAAATTTGCGACAAACACCAAAACCATTAAAAAGACTGTAGACTCATATGGTGCAAATGCTGATAAAGATGCAGTCATAAACATCAACATATTGATAACATCACCTTAAACAGTATTTTTATCATTGTAATTATATTCTCCTGGCAAAGGCAGGTGTGTATTAAGCATTATAAGTTTAACCAAGAACAATGTTTTTATTGCACTCAAATGGTCAACACATAAAATTACTACTACAATTACTATACTAAAATAGACTATAAAGATCAAACCTGCTAGTGATAATAGTGAGATTGCACAACATTTTTCTTGAAAACTGACAGCAGTCAAGAACATGCTGGAGCAAAACTGTGTGAAAAAGGAGAAAATACAAAAATTATAAAATATAGTACAAAAAACCTATCACAGTACTGTGTCAAGCAATAAAGTATTTCATTTCCTCAAAAAAGGTATAACTTTGAGTCTACCTTTCAGACCATTGGATTCCAATGCTTTAAAAGCAAAGATCCAACATTGTTCTTTTTTTAGCAATAAATTATTATAGTTACCTCCCCTACGTGGCATTGCAGGCTTTTCAATGCCAATATACATAAAGCTATGTTCTGTTTTATTTTTTTTTTTAAACATGCATAGATAATGCATTTGTTAGATCTTCATTTTCAATTGCTCTTTCATGTGCACCTATACGTATCTTAAATGCCCTTTTGGTCTTACCTATATAGAAATGTCCACATTTACATGTGGCCAGGTAGACCAGGCCACAGGTGCTGCATGTTATAAAACCTCTGACATCTATGTCTCTGTTTGTTACTGCATTCTTGAATGTCTTACCCTGTTGTACTTTGGGGCAATATTTATGGTTGCCACATTTGTGGCAACTGTTGGCTTTCTGTGGTAGCCACATCCTTGGGTTTAATGGAATAGGTTAGAGTGAATGAACTAAGGTATCTTTAATACTCTTACCTTTTCTGATCACAAACCCAGGACCTCCCTTATCCATATCCATCAATCCTGGATCTTGTGTCACAATACGCCAATGTGTCTTAATAATGTCTGTGATCTGACCAGATTGTGGGCTATACATGTTCACAAAAGTGACTTGGGGATCTATTGCTTTCCTAGTTTTTTTCTCTTGCAATAAAGTGGTCCAAGGTATAGTAAACACTAGTTTTTCTGAATCTTCTAGCTGTTTATAGGCATAGCCTCTGTTCTGAAGCCTTTGTGTCAGTTCATCAGCTCTGACCTGGTATGAGACATCAGAGCTACAATTCCTTTTAGTACATATGTACTGTTCTTTTGGTATGGCTCGTATAACGTGCTGTGGTGACTACTGCTAGTCATTAATATTGTGTTACAGTCTGTTGGTTTCTGGAAAAGATCTGTCAGCAAGCCACCATTGCTATCCTTTCTGATTGTAAGATCTAAAAAATTAATCTCCTCAAAATGTATTACTATACTTAATGTAAGATTCTTATTACTAATGCCTAGATATTGTTTAAAGCAATATAACTCTTCCTCATTGCCTTTCCAAATGACCAGTATATCGTCAATAAACCATCTCCACAATTCTATTTGGTGGAGAAATGGGTTATTGGCAGATCTTACCACTTCATCTTCCCATCTGGCCATATAAAGGTTTGCAAAGTTGGGGGCAAAACTTGCTCCCATTGCAGTGCCTTTCTTCTGTAAATAATAATTTATTCAATAAAAAAAGTGTTACATTTAGGGACAAATTCTGAAAGTTGAACTAGCACCTCCGTGGGTGGGTCCTTAATCTCTCTAGTACTTAAATAATACTCTAGGGTATCAAGGCCTTCTTCATGGGGAATGTTAGTATATAAAGTGGCAACATCAAGTATAACCAAATACCACTCATCTTCTATGGCAATGTCTTCAAGGACCCTTAATATGTCTCTTGTGTCCTTAATATAGGATGGTACTACTTTAACTAGATCTGTCAAATAATGATCTACATATTTAGCAGGTGGCTCGGTAAGGGAATTATTCCCTGATACTATGGGCCTACCTGGGGGATCGGATAGATTCTTGTGAATTTTAGGGAGGCAATAGAAAGTGGCCCAGACAGGGAACTCAACAGTTAAAAAATCAACAACATTAAAAGGTAACCATCCTTTCTTCCTTGCCAGTGACAAACAGCTATCTATTACTTTTTAATATTCAGCTGTTTGATCACATTTAAGCATGGTGTCAAAAACATTGTCATTCAGCTGTCTCAAAATCTCTTTTTCATATTTCACAGTATCCATGATAATAATCACCCCTCCTTTGTCAGCCTATGTAATAGTTATGTCTACATTAGTGCCCAGTCCCTTCAGAGCTTCTTCTTCCTTTTTACTCAGGTTGTGAAAAAAGTTATTATGAGTCTCTTCAGACAGTTGTTCAATGTCAAATTCACAACTGTTTAAGAAAACTTGTAAAGCAGCTGACACAGGGGGACAATACAGATATTGAAATCTAAATGCATTACTACCAATGTTTTTTAAGTTCTCACCTGCTACGTTGTCCTGTAGATCACTGTCTTTCCTTGAAAAAAAGGACTTGAGGCTTATGAAGATCTATTATTGTCCCAAAACTATCAAATTTTTTGAAAAGTGTAAAATATAGTCCCTTATTTAAAACTTGGATCTCAATGTCACTAAGGATGTATTTGGAAATATTGATAACGTTAATCACAGGTTCCTCCCTCATCCCCTTCTGGTCCTCCAGGGTCTCCCTCATCAGCTACTCATATCCATGCCTCTTCCTTCTCCATTTCAAGCCTCCTTTCCTAGTCCATTTTTTCCTGGGTTCCAATTGGTGGTTCGCTGACTGCGCCATGGTCCAGGGTGATGTTGGGGGGTGGGGGGAAGCACATGTTGCCACTTCTTCCTCACCTAAAAAATATCCTCCTCTTCCGTCAGTACTATATTATCCAGATAATTTCCTTGAATGGTTTCCTGGGAGTTAGAATTAGTGGAGATCTCTATAAGAGGAGTAGGTGCACTGGTGGGTGTTGTCCAGTCAAAAACATGTCCCTCCTTATAGACCCTCTTGTTTAGTTCACATCTCTGTTTTTTTATTTAATTTAATGTTTTCTTCATATTTTTTTTTTAAATTCTAAGAGAAACCATCCAGTAATTGATCAAACTGAGGGGTATTGATAAACTTTTTAAGAGTTTCTTCTTTTTTGATCAATTCTTCCTCAACTTCTTTTTGGATCACTGCATTTCCAGTCAGAATCAGATTAATATATTCCTTGCTGGCTCTATGGCTAATGTCATCCCATTTCTCAAGAAAACTCTTTCTGTCTTTCCCATGATTTGGACTTTTTAGCACTCTCAGACCTCTTGGTACTCTATTAACCTCCAGATATGCCTCTAAACTAATTTCCGCCCATAGGAGATGCTTAATTTTTTGTGCAGTCCTTTCAAATTGTAGGAATGCTTGACGTGTACTGAAATGTCCTGGGTGTTACTATAGAGCTATCATTAAGAGTATTGGTATAGTTTGTGATGTTTTCAGTACTCAAAATCACTAAATCTCTGAGGGAGCAATTTTTGTGCAAGCGCTGTACCTGACGTGGTTCTGATGAAGACATTCCTTAAATAAAACCATGTTACAGCAGGAGCACGTATTTAAAACAGCACGAGGATACAGCATATAAACATGTTTAAATGAATGGCATCATCTGCGTTTTTTAGAAAGCCCATGAAGTCACAAGTAATGTAGGACAGTTATTGGGTGTGACTGCACCAGGGAAGGTCCGTGCTCCGGTCAAAGGCAACGATGAACTACAACCTAGAGTGGGACCAGCACCAATGCCCACACACATGTAACTATGCTGTAAAGCCAATCCTGAATAGTACAAGTAAAAGGACTCAACAGAATGTAGCAAATACAAAAAATTCTTTATTTGGTTGGGAAAAAAAAGAATCCAAATAAAACCAAACCCTACCCTGCTCCCTCACTGTGAATCCTGGTACATGATGTGACATGTAGGACATCACCTAAGAAATGGGAAGACATTAGCCATAGAGCCAGCAAGGAATATATTGATCTTATTCTGACTGAAAATGCAGTGATCAAAAAAGAAGCTGAGGAGGAATTGATCAAAAAAGAAGAAACTCTTAAAAAGTTCAGCAATACCCCTCAGTATGATCAATTACTGGATGGTTTCTCTGTGAAAATTCGAAAAAATATGAAGAAAAAAGTAAATTATTTGAAGTTAAAGATTTTATTATTATTTCACACAGGATGCACCAAACAAAAGTATAATGTTGAGAGGTTACATACAACCATAGTGCAACCTTAATACACCCATCCAGGATACATCATGCAGGATAAAAAAAAAAAGAGTAAAGAGCACTGTCATAGGTAATGATCCAAACCTACCTAGAGCCTCCCACCCAAAAGAGTGGAAGCCATGAGATATAAATTGAAGGGCCCAAAGAAAACAAAAAAAAAGAAAAGATAATAACAATAACATATAGGGCCCAAGGCAACGTATGGTGGAAGTGGTTACGTCCTGGAACAGGCCTACTGCTAATTAGAACTATATACACCGAAAACTGGGAAAACAAAAAGGCAGACTGCTTCTGAGATACAAAAAAATAATATCTTGACAAGTATAGAAAAAAAATGGGAAAGCCTATAGCTCAGACCAGACAAGGGTCCCTCAGGAGTTACTGACCACCTAGGGTTGGACATCGGTGACAGTACTTAGACTGGAGATATGGTTGCCACAGTCTGTCAAATTGGACCAGTGAACCCCTTGCAAAACTAAAGAGCTTCTCACACATAGCTCCTAGGGCTAGAGCCTGAAGGAACTCTTGGAAGGATGGAACCTCCGGGGACTGCCACCTCCTTAAAATAATCCGTTTGGCTATCGCCCCAACAGCGGTAACTCACTGGGCTCCTGGACAGTGCTTGGGTGTATGGGAAGGGGCACAACTCAGAAGGAGAAGATGGGGGTCCGGTACTATTTGAGAGAACAGCAAGTTACACATCTCCTGGACTGTTGTCCAGAAATGCTGGAGATAGGGACACTCCCAGAGTATATGGAAAAGATGGGCACCTTGAATATCAAATCTCCAGCAAGTGTCCTGCTGAAGGAGCCCCATCTTTTTGAGTTTAACCAGATCCCTGTACCACCTATGAAGGGTTTTGTTCAGAATGAGACGGGTGCACCCATCTCTACACGCCATATGCAATCTCATCCAAACATGGTCCCATTGGGACTCGGAGATAGAAGAATTAAAATCCTTTTCCCATTGGGCTTTAGCTGACAAAGTAGGGTTTGCAGCGGCACCTCTAAGAGCCCTATAGATCTCACTGGCTCTGTTTCTGGGTTGATGTAACAAACAAGTAAGAGGATGGGATCCTGATTGTGACCCTCTATTTTGGGGGAAATTAGGTAGATGGGAAATGGCATCTCTAATCTGGAGATATCCCCAGAAATGAGAGGTCGGGAGATGATATCTGGATCTTAAAGCCTCAAAAGTATCCAATGAACTAGAATCTGAGAGCAGTAAATCCTGAACTAAAAGGATACCTTGTAACTCCCATGCCTTCCAACGGATCATACTACCACCCACTACCAAGGCGTGGTTGTTCCAAAGGGGCCAAAACCTTCAGGGAGTTACGTCCTGGCCTAGCAGAGTTAGAACTCTTTGCCAGTATTGGATGGATAATAGAATGGGAGGGGGAAGATTAGAGGGAAGGTTTTTTTTACTACACAACGCCACCGCAGGAAAGGGAGCCTGTAATAATGATGCCTCCAATGGGAGCCAGGTAGGCGAGGTGGGGCCAGTGCTAGAGAACCATAAAGTGGTCTGGGCTAAGATAAAGACCATGTGGTACCCCTGAAACCAAGGTAGTCCCCAGCCCCCCACTCCAGTGCTGATGAAGTTTAAGCTTACTAAACCATGGACGGAGCCCTCCCACAGGAAATTACCAATGACTGCATCCAGTTTTTGAAACCATTTCGATGGAATAGGTATAGGAAGATGAGACAACAGATACAATACCTTGGGGGCCATCATCATCTTGATGGAGTCTATTTTCACGGCTAATGAAAGCCTTAAGGCTTTCCAACGGGCCATGTCCTCCTTAATAGACTCCAGCAGTGGAGAAAAGTTAGCTGTGAGCATTTTGGACAAGTTAGGGCAATAGTTCTTAGACTTTGTCACAGTGAGCCTCCCCAAATCCATGGAAAAGATGTTGAGCCTCCCCCAAAAACTGAAATCATCTTGGGCCTCCCCAAAGAAAAATAACTTACTGCACTTTGCGCAGTACACCATGAATAAACTGAAACCCCTTTGAGTACATGGCTCACATTCAGTTCTTTGTCTTACACTAACATGGAACCTTTGAAAAAGAGCTCCTGTGCTCAAAGGTGTTATCTGATTAACAAATAAATAAAATAAACAAATATTATTCAGCTTATTGTAACCCCCCACAGGCCAGCCTACCTGCTGCACCATTTTCCTTCTTGAACCATTGTTACCGCTTGTTGCAGTACCTTCATGGATCAGACTACTTTCACTGTTTCCTGTCTGTATGAAATAACCTTCCTATATACGTTGCCTCTCCCCCTTCTTCCCTGCTCCTAAGCAACTTCTCTGGGATTACTTTGCTCCTTCCTGCTATTGCTCATATTACTTCTATGCTCAACCCTTGTATTTGGGCTGTTCTACCATCAGTCTACAAATTGATCAATTACCACCACTCATTATTAGTTTATTGTTCATAATTGTTTGCACTATTGTTCATTGTGTAGTTCTTGATTGTTTTGCAGTTACCTTTTGAAATGTATTCACTCCCTACCCTTCCCTGGGTATACCTGCAATGAGCCTTGGCTCATTCACCTTCCCTTGTCACCTATTAGTAAATAAATACATAAAATTCACTTACTATTATCCTCTTTCAGTTTGCTTCATCTCTTCACACAAAATACGTAAAACTCAAAATTTAATGCAGTACTTTTTCAGACTTGCTTGAGCCTCCCCTTGAACAGGTTGGGGCCTCCCCAAGGAGGCTGGCCTCACCATTTGAGAACCCCTGAGTTAGGGTGTAGGATGATACCCAGATACTTTATGCCATTGGGGGACCATTTGAGACCCGCAGCCACAACATCTATGCCAGAGGGCATCGAGTTGAGAGGGAGGACCTCTGTTTTGGAATGATTGATCCTAAGGCCAGAAATTCCATATATTCAATATATGTAAGATGGATTGAATCACCTGTGGAGTGCATTCTGTAGTGACCAGCAGGTCGTCAGCATACAAAAAAGTTTTAAAGGTAATGCCTCCCATTGTTATTCCAGGGATAGAGGGTGCTTCCCGAAGTGCAATGGCTAGGGGTTCAATGGCTAGAATGAACAAAAGGGGGGAGAGCAGGCAACCCTGTCTTGTACCCTTCTGCAACTGGAAAGACGCTGATAGATTGCCATTAGTCAAAACCCTAGCCAGGGGAGAGGTATATAATAGTTTGATCCAGGAGAGAAAATCAGTTCCCACCCCCATGGAGGAAAGGGTATGAAACAGATAATACCATTCTACCAAATCAAACGCCTTCTCAAAGTCCATGGCAAGGGCTACAAGGTGTTTTTTTGACAGTTGAGAATAATGCATTATTGAAAGGAGGGTTCTGTGATGATCAGATCCCAGATGCGCCTTGACAAAGCCCGCCTGGGACGGGTGAACCAGCCCTGATACAAAAGGCTCCAGTCTACTGGCAAGAACCTTGGCCAGCATTTTGGCATCTGCGTTGATGAGTGAAATGGGACGATAATTACCCTGGGAAAGGGGGTCCTTCCCCTTCTTAGACAGTACAATAATAGTAGCTTCCCTTAGGGACAGGGGTAAGATTCCTGAGAGTATGAAGTGCCTAAACATCCGGACTAAGTACAGAGCAAGGTTAACACCTTGGACCCTATAAAAATCCATGGGGAGTCCATCGGTCCCAGGGGCTTTACGGAGATTCATGGATTGGATAGCCCTATCCACTTCTTCCACAGTGATCGGGGCTTCCAGCGCTTTAACTTCTGATGGGGAGAGCTTGGGGATGGGCAAAGAATCCAGACATTTTTGGATGGAAGGCACACTGGGGGGGCAGGGGAGGTACATAACTGCCTATAAAACTGAGCCATAATGTCATTGACCCCAACCGAGGAGTAACATGGGGCCCCAGTGTGATCCCTTACAGCATGTATCCTCCTGGACATTTGCCGCTGTTTGAGGTGATATGCCAGGAGTTTACTAGCCTTTTCCCCACCTTCCCAGTAGGCATGATGAACCCACCTAAGATTCAATTCAGCCTGGCGAGTGAGGTGAGCATTCAGGGAAATTCTGGTACTCACCAGTTGTGCGAGTAAGGACTGAGGTGGAGGTCTGTCATGAAACGATTTATATTGTGCTTCCAGGAAATATAGTTGTTTTTCTAAAGCCCTCTGATCTGCCTCATGGTGGCATCTCCTAGCCAAAGTGAAGACCATTATCCCACCCCTTATTGTAGCCTTGAAGGCTTCCCATAGGGTAGTGTCCGAGACCTCCCCATTATCATTGTTAGTCCAATACTCAGCAATTGCAAGCCCCAACCATTTCTGAAAGTCCCCGTCCTCCAGGAAAAGGGGTTCCAAATGCTAGGAGGAGGAAGGGGGGTGGTCCTGTCCCAGTTTAACCTGAATTCCCAGAGGGGCATGGTCTGAGACATAAATCGGGTGTATACAAGAGGTAGACACTCTGTCAAAAAGTGCAGAACAAAGTAGCCACAAGTCGAGTCTACTGGATGAACCATGAGTCTGCGAGAAGCATGTGTAACCCTGCTCCCCAGGATGTAGGGCCCTCCACGCATCCAACAGACCATGTTTGTCCATTAACCTCAGGAGGACTTTCCAGGCCTGCCTATGTGGTTCAAGGGCCTTGTTGCTTCTATCCAGAAGGTGGTCAAGCACCAGGTTAAAGTCACCCCATGGTAAAATTGGGACTTTGTGGATGTTGAAATCCGTAAGGGCCTGGTTAACCATATGGAAAAAGAGGGGACAATCCTGTTTAGGGGCGTATAAATTAACTAAAACTAACGGGCCTTCTGGGGTCACCATTTCAGCCATGATCCATCTCCCCTCTGCATCGTGAGTGTGTCTTTTAACCTTTCACCCCAAAGATTTATGTAGAAGTATAGAGACCCCATGCTTGTGGGAGTCTGCCACACTATGTATCTCTTCCCCTACCCAACCCTGTCTAAGCTTCCTAGCTTCAGCTGAGGAGAGCTTCATCTCCTAAAGGAGGGCTAGCAAAGGTCTGAGCTTCTTCAGATGGAGCAAGACTTTCTTCCGTTTAATGGGAGAATTAAGGCCTCGGACATTCCAGGAGATAAAATTAGTCTCCATTTGACCTGGATAGAATCATGGCAAACCCTATATGCATCCACATACACCAAGGCCAGAGACCCAATCCCCCAGGAAGGAGACCTTTTCCCTTGAGACAGCCTTGATGAAAACAGGTCAGAATCTCAGAAGTCAGTATGCCTAAACTACTAACAACATACAAAACTAAATATTTCTGAAAGGGGCTCACTAGGCCCTGAACATGAACTACAAACAGCAACCATAACTTTGAATAACCACAGATGTAAGAAACCCTTTCCCTCCCCACCCTCCCCAAATCCCCCCCTAAACAGATCAGCTCCTGCTGCATGCATCGACCGAGTTACGGCCCAGATACCAGTAGGAATCACTGGGAGGTAGGAGGTTAACTAACTACAGTGAAAGAGGGGTAGGACAGCCCACTACCCAAAGGACTCTCTCCACTGTATCCCACCAATACAGCGTGCCTGCACCAACAAGTCGGCTAAAGTAGCCACCCTCCACCTTAAATTTGTTTCACAAGCATTGAGAGACTAGCCCCCCCGCTCCCGTCCAACATACCATACATTAGTAACAAGAAGCAGGGTTATCAAGAGCTCAAAGGTAAACAGTGAGGGGCTGTCCCACACTGTAGAAGACTAGTTGTCACCTGGTCGTGTCCCCTCTGAGAGGGAATAGAATAAATGAGCAACCAGAGTGTAAACAGTATCACTGGATCCCCTCCTCCACTGGCAGAACCAGGAGTGCCCCAGTGTACTGGGCACATACCAGGGGCTTAAGATCAGTGCTGACCGCCAATACTAAATATAACAGGAGGGAGAGAACAAGAACACAGAAAGCAGCACAAAACAGTCTCAGTCACATTCAGCCCACAGATTTAGCAGGGGCAGCTGCAGTGCCAGTGGGTGTTGGATAGATAGAGGCAACATCCATAGCAGTGGAAACCTCTGGAGCTAGTGACTCCACAGCATCTGCCCAAGAAAGTGAGCGAGCAACCTGGGATTTATTCCCCTTAGGAGATAGTCTAGGTGGTAGAGGAGGGTCCAGCTGGGATCCATCTGTCGGAAGGTCCATCAGGGCACGGAACTGATTGTTGCTCATGTTGGGCTTTATAGAGAAGCATGAGGCCATGGAGTCAGGACTGGCACTGCGACTCTGAGAGCAAGAATGGAACCGGGGGGTCTTATCAATATGGGCCCCATCCAGACGAGCCCTCCTTCTGTTTTTCTTTTTGCTCCCCAGAGATTTCTGAGGGGCAGAGTGATATGGGGTCCTAGATTGTAGGGTTGCAGGCTGAGTAGCCCCGGGGGGGAAGTTGTAGGGGTTAGTGCAGAGGTCTCCATAGCTGTAGCCCCCGAGTCCATAGATTCCCTGGGCTCGCCCCTATGTAGCTTGGGAGCTTGTGATGCCAGAAAGTTCTCAGGAGCTGCTGGGTTGTCAAATAGCCTCAGCAATCCATTCAAGATGATATGGAGACAAGCTGGGTATCTCAATGATTACTCTAACCCCAGGTCAGCACAGGCCCAACGTGCAGCAGTGAAGGCTCTATGGTGTGCAGTGAGTTCTTGGGAGTAGTCCACAAAAATCTGAATCCTGTGGCCTCTCCAAATGAGTTCCTTCCTTTGGTGTGCCAGCCAGGTAATGGATTCCCGGTCCTGAAACAGGAGAAAGTGGGCCAGTATGGTGCGAGGACGCTCCCCAGGAGCCGAGTGCAGTGCCAGCGTTCTGTGAGCCCTATCTATCTCCAGAGGGTGTTCCAAGTGCCAGTCCAGCAGGGGGGGAGCTCCTTTTGTAGAAAGCCTATAGCATCCGATCCTTCACAACCCTCAGGGAAGCCCACAAACCTCAAATTATTCTTTCTGCTTTGGTTTTCTAAGTCCTCCACCCTGGTCCATAACTGCTGAATAAGCCTATCGTGGTCCAGCACTCATGCCCCAGTTCACTGGCAGCCGTCCTCCACCTCTGAAAGCCTGTGTTCAAATACAGTAGCCCGTTGTGAGAGATCTACAATGTCGGTAGTATTCTTCCGGGTAGCGCTGTCAATATGGTCCATGCGGTTCAAGATTTTGGCAAACATCTGCCAAATGTCAGCCAGCCTGCCCTCTGAGGGCACAGTGGGAGAAGCAGGCTCCATCCTTGCAGTAGGCCCAGCCACCAGACGGGCCAGCAGACGTCGGAACAACGGAGTACTTCCTGAGCGGAGCGGGGATCCAGAGCAGTGTTACTGAAGGGCAGGACACTCCTTTAGCCAGCGGAGCAAGAAAAAGAATGAAAAAAGCAGGTACGGAATGGGCTTAACATGGATGTGTGGTGGGAAAGGCAGAAGCTACTCGATTAGGCGTCCATCGCGTTCGGCGGCTAACCACGCCCCCCAAGAAAAAATTAAATTAAATAAAAAACAGAAATTTGAAAGAGACGAGAGGGACTACAAGGAGGGACATATTTTTGGCTGGACATCACCCACCAGAGCACCTACTCCTCTTATTGAGATCTCCACTAATTCTAACCCCCAGGAAACCATTCAAGGAAATTATTCAGATAATATAGTATTGACAGAAGAGGAGGATATTTCTTTAGGCAAGGAAGATGTGACAACATGTGCTTCCCTCACCCCCCAACAACACCCTGGACCGTGGCACTGTCAGCGAACCATCAAGTGGAACCCAGGAAGAAACAGACCAGGAGAGGAGGCTCGAAATGGAGGAGGAAGAGGCATGGATATAAGTGGCTGATGAGGGACACCTTGGAGGACCAGACGGGGAGGAGGAAGGAACCTGTGATTAACATTATCAATATTTCCAAATACATCCTTAGTAACATTGAGCTCAAAGTTTTAAATAATGGACTTATCTTATACACCTACCAAAAAATGTGATAATTTTAGGACAATAATAGGTCTTCATAAACTTAGGAGAAATCTCAGCCTGAAGTCCTTTTTTTTCAAGGAAAAACAGTGATCTACAGGACAATGTGTCAGGTGAGAACTTAAAAAACACTGGTAATAATGCATTTAGATCTCAGTCTCTGTTTTGTCCCCCCATGTCACCTGCTTTACAAGTTTTCTTAAAAAGTTGTGAATTTGACATTGAACAACTGTCTGAAGAGACTCATAATAATTTTCTTCACAACCTGAGTAAAAAGGAAGAAAAAGTTCTGAAGGGACAGGGCACTAATGTAGACATAACTATTAAACAGGCTGACAAAGGAGGGGTGATTATTATCGTAGATACTGTGAAATATGAAAAAGAGGTTTTGAGACAACTGAATGACAGTGTTTTTTACACCATGCTTAAATGTGATCAAATAGCTGAATATAAAAAAGTAATAGATAGCTTTGTGTCACTAGCAAGGGAGAAAGGATGGTTACCTGTTAATTTTGTTGACTTTTTAACTGTTGCATTCCCTGTCTGGGCCACTTTCTATTGCCTCCCTAAAATTCACAAGAATCTATCTTATCCACCAGGTAGGCCCATAGTATCAGGGAATAATTCACTTACCAAGCCACTTGCCAGATATGTAGATCATTATTTGACAGATATAGTTAAAGCAGTACCATCCAATATTAAGTACATAGGGGACATATTAAGAGTCCTTGAAGACATTGCCATAGAAGATGAGTGGTATTTTGTTACACTTGATGTTGTTGCTTTATATACTAACATTCCCCATGAAGAAGGCCTTAATGCCCTAGAGTATTATTTAAATACTAGAGAGATTAAGGACCCACCCACTGAGGTGTTAGTTCAACTTTCAGAATTTGGCCTTAAATGCAATACCTTTTTTTATGAGAAAAATTATTTATTGAAGAAACGCACTGCAATGGGGGCAGGTATAACCTTTTGCAAACCTTTATATGGCCAGATGGGAAGATGAAGTGGTAAGATGTGCCAATAACCCATTTCTCCACAAAATAGATTTGTGGAGATGGTTTATTGATGATATACTGGTCATTTGGAAAGCCAATGAGGAAGAATTATATTGCTTTAAACAATATCTAGAAGATAGTAATAAGAATCTCACATTCAGTATAGTAATGCATTCTGAGGAGATTCATTTTTTAGATCTTACAACCAGAAAGGATGGCAATGGTGGTTTGCTGACAAATCTTTTCAGGAAATCAATAGACCATAACACAATATTAATGGCTAGCAGTAGTCACCTCCAGCACGTTATACCAGCCATACCAAAGGGAAAGTACATACATACTAAAAGGAATTGTAGCTCTGATGTCTCATACCAGGTCAGAGCTGATGAACTGACACAAAGGCTTCAGAATAGAGGCTATGCCTATAAATAGCTAGAAGATACAGAAAAAATAGTGGTTACTATACCTTGCACCACTTTATTGCAAGAGAAAAAACTAGGAAAGCAATAGATCCCCAAGTCACTTTTGTGAACATGTATAGCCCGCAATCTGGTCAGATCACAGACATTGTTAAGAGATATTGGCATATTGTGACACAAGATCCAGGATTGAGGGATATGGAAAAGGGAGGTCCTAGGTTTGTGTTCATAAAAGGTAAGAGTATTAGAGATACCTTAGTTCATTCACTCCAGCCTATTACAGAAAACCCAAGGATGTGGCTACCACAGAGAGCTAGCAGTTGACACAAATATGGCAACTGTAAATATTGCCCCAAACTACAACAGGGTAAGACATTCTAGAATCTAGTAACAAACAGAGACATTGATGTCAGAGGTTTTATAACATTTTATTTATTTTTATTTTTATTTAGCTTTTGTTAACCAGGTAAGTGCACTAGCCATAAAATGACTATTTTCAGGCACGGCCCAGGAGAGTACAGACATGCAGAAACTTAACAGGATAACAATTTATAAGTGCTTTACATACAATGAGTTAGAGAGGATACAATATATCTGAACATACAAAGTAAAGCGCTTTACATACAATGAGTTAAAGTGAATACAATATATCAGAGGCATACAGAGTAGACTATTCATAAGTTCATAGGTGCCTACCTATGCAATGAATAGAGATGACCTTGGACAATAAATTATCAGATGACATATCATATAAACAGAACAAGGTACACAAAAACAAAAACAGGTAATACAAAAGGAAGAAATAACTATTGAGAGCAGGGGGTGTCATTAAGAAAAAGGTCAGTAAGTGAGGAAATGGGGAGCAAGCCATGAAATTAGATCATATGAGTATATATAAGTGTAAGTGAGATGCCTGCAGTGCAAGATTGTAAATGGACAGGGAAAGGGAGCCAGGGCAGGCTAAGGCAGTAAGAGGGTTTGTAGAGGTGAGAAAATACTATTGTATGGCCAGAGAGATCAGTCATTACATAGGGTGAAAGCAGGAACAAGTATCAGCAATCAACAGATTTGAGTGCAATGCAGCACCTGTGGCCTAGTCTACCTGGCCACATGTAAATGTGGACATTTCTATATTGGTAAGATCAAAAGGGCCTTTAAGATACATATAGGTGAACATGAAAGAGCAATTGAAAATGAAGATCTAACAAATGCATTAGCTATGCAAGTTTTTTAAAAAAGAAATAAAACAGAACATAGCTTTATGTATATTGACATTAAAAGCCTGCAATGCCATGTAGGGGAGGTGACTATATAGAGGATTGTGTATGAGTAAGCATACACAACAAGGCAGTTGTGATTGAGAGGTTTCTATGGTAACCAGAGACCTCGAGAACGTAGCTCGAGAGGTCCGTTACCACGGAAACCTCGAGATCCTACAACTGCCTTGTTTGTGTATGCTTGCTCATACACAATATTTTATAGTGTATGGGCAAGCATAATCAGCGCTCTGTGATCCCCCAAACAAGTCAAACAAGGCTTACTTAGGGATGTGTAGCAGTGCGCCGACTTCCGCATCGCCGTGGGCTACTCAATTGCGCTTGCGCGAATGCATTCGATCTTGTTGTGCTGCACCAGTGACGCACTCGGTGCAGCACAACAAGATAGTGACGCACTGAGGCAAGCACAACAACGCTGTTGGGAGCATGGATTTCCATGCTCAACAGCGTTCTACCATACACTATAATGATTTATTGCTAAAAAGAGAACAATGTTGGATCTTTGCTTTTAAAGCAATGGAATCCAATGGTCTGAAAGGTAGACTCAAAGTTATACCTTTTTTGAGGAAATGAAATACTTTGTTGCTTGGCACAGTACTGTACTAGGTTTTTTGTACTATACTATTTAATTTTTGTATTTTCTCCTTTTTCACACAGCTTTGCACCAGCATGTTCTTGACTGCTGTCAGTTTTCAAGAAAAATCTTGTGCAATCTCACCATTATCACTAGCAGTTTTGATCTTTATAGTCTATTTTAGTATAGTAATTGTAGTGGTAATTTAATGTGTTGACCATCTGAGTGCAATAAAAACATTGTGCTTGTTTAAGCTTATAATGCTAAATACACACCTGCCTTTGACATGGAGAATATACCACAGGTTTTTCCTACCTTTTGGTAAAAGTCATGAAAAGGGTGATTGAATGGTAGCTCCCATGAGAGGAAGTATCACTCCTTTTATGTAGTGTCAGTTTGGGGAAAGGACTTTGACACACTTTCAGTACCCATAAAGCTTGCCAATATAAAACAGGAGGTTGAGAAGGGTGTAGCACTTGGTAGGGAGAGAAGTGCTGAGATTTGGTTCCAGGCCATTATGGCCATTACCCTGAAAGGGGTTGCCTATGGTGTTTTACTTTTTTATCTTTGGTTTTAAGATAATTTCTTATTACTTTTATTGTTAAGAACTTTGATCCTTTTGGAAGAGGTCCTATATAAATAAAATGGACTGGATTTGATTGGGTTGAGAGAAAGAAGGACAGCAAGAGTAGCAGAAGGGGAGATAGAGACAAAAGATAATGAGGGGGGGAAATGGGCAGTGAGGAGGGGGGGATCAGGGAGAGACAAGGTAGCAGGAGGGGAAAAGAGATAGGAGGGGGAAGGGAGAGGATGGGAGTGAATGGGCCAGGGAATTTTAAGGGAATTTGAGTGGCAGAACAAAACAGAAGGAGATGACCTCAGTGGTAGGGAAAATGATGGAATCACTTCTGAAGGAAAGAATTGTTGAGTACCCAAAGGCCAGTGGGGCACAGGACACAAGGCAGCATGGATTCACGATGAGAAGGTTGTGTTAGATGAATCTAATACATTTTTTTGACTGGGTGACCAAAGTAGTAGACCAGGGAGGGGCTGTGGACATAGCCTACCTAGATTTTAGCAAGGCATTTGATACAGTCCACACAAAAGATTAATACACAAGTTAGCCAGCCTTGGAGTGTGTCCCAAAGTGGTAGTCTGGATAAAAAATTGGCTAGACAACAGGACGCAAATGGTAGTAGTAAACGGAGTACACAGTGAAGAAAGGAGGGTTACTAGTGGGGTACCGCAGGGTTCAGTACTGGGACCGGTCCTTTTTAATGTCTTTATAAGTGACAGAGGAAGCGTACACAATGGGGGGTAAGATATTGACAACAGTAACAATGGAAAGGGACCTGGGGGTAATTATATCAGATGACCTAAAGGTGGGCAAGCAATATGAGAAGGCAGTAAGGAAGGCTGGGGGAATACTGGGATGCATAGGAAGAGGCATCAGTAGTAGAAAACAGGAAGTTGTTATCCCTCTGTACAGACAGTTGGTGAGACCCCATCTGGAGTATTGAGTGCAGTTCTGGAGACCCCATCTCCGCAAAGACATAAACAGAGAGGAGGCTGTCCAGAGGAGGGTCTGCACCAGAAGATATATGAAGAAAGACTAAAGGAGCTTAATATGTATACCCTTGAGAAAAGAAGGGAGAGAGGGGACATGATAGAAACTTTTAAGTATCTCAAGGGAATCAACAAAGTCCAAGTGGGTAGCATATTTTTAGAAAATGAGATGTGCAAGAACAAGGGGGCACAATTTGAAGATAGAGGGGGGACGGCTCAGAGGTAATGTGAGGAAGTATTTTTTCACAGAAAGGATTGTGGATGTATGGAACAGCCTCCCTGAGGAGGTTGTGGAGTCAAGAACAGTGGAGGAATTCAAGAATGCATGGGACAGACATAAGGCAGTCCTGGTGGGGGGTGGTAGGATGCAAGCTGTTGGTTAACTAGGATCTGCAGCTTATCTGTTAGGTAGGAAAATGGGCAGACTAGGTGGGCCAAGCGGTCCTTTTCTGGTGTCAAATTCTATGTTTCTAGAAGGGGTCTTCAAGAGGGAGAATACTGGGAAAAAGAAGTGGTAGGAGAGGAGGAGAGAGGGAGTGAATGGAGAGTTAAGAAGAGTAGAGGAATGAAGGGAGAAACAAGATCGTGAAGGAGGTAAAACAGTCATCAAAAGAGTAATCAGTTTCAGATGATTCAGTACTGGTAGATACACTTAATCTAAGGGCCTTTGGTTTTCTATTCTGGTCTTCAGTGCATGCAGGAACCAATGACCATTAAAAAAAAACAACACTTTAATCATATACTGACCAAAATGGTTCCTACTATGAAACCTTGCCTAATATTGTTTTTTAAATGTATCTCATGAAATAGAAATGCTTCCATACTAAAAACCATAATGTATTATGTATGTGTCTGTACTCAGCAGCTCCTTCCAGCTTCTCTACTTACAGTGCACACATGGCAGCCAAGCCTTCTAATAGATGGCCAGAATTTATTGAAACTCCACACTGATGAGAAAAACTTTGCCTGGCTGGCTTGACACACTCACCGTTTGCTTATTGTTCTGTTCTCCAAATTTGTTCTCACCTTTAACTTCAAGCCTTGGCCCTTGGAGTAGAGCCAAAGCCCCTAGCAGAGCGGAGTGACAAGTCAACCAGAACTGAGTAACTCAGTCAGACAGACTGAGGGAGGTGAGCACTTAGATCAACCCCACATTATTTCTAATTTTTATAATTTATTTTATGTTGAATTGAATTTTCTTTTTGCTTTGGGACTGGCTACTAGGCTCTTTTCCTATCCCCTCCCCTCCTTGTGTTTTCTGCCTAATTGTGAAGGAGCTTGCTTTCTTTTGGTTTCTGAGAGAGAGTTGGACAGCTTGCCTTATGTTAAAGAGAGCAGACTGGAGGTCTCCAAAACATCATAATCCCCCACCACGTCCACCCTGACCCCGGTTGGCATGTCATCTTGCTTTAATAATATAAAATATAATAACTACTTTCCTAATGGCATGTTTTCTTTATTTGGATAATTATTTTGACTGAATGATGGATATGTACTTTTTTAACATAGGGTGGTCAGACTGGAGTCTGAGTCTGGAGATTTTAATTGAATATATATTGAATGTGTTCTAGGGTGGGGTAAATTTAAATGATGGTAAATTAAGGTAACCCAATGTTGCTGTGTCATGAAATGTGACAGTCACAGTCCTGTTATTGTAACCAATTACATTTTCATTTTGGGCTCTGATTCTGAATATTGTGTTCTGTGCTGGGCTGGCTCATCCGATCACTGTCTGCATGAGACTGAGAAGATTTTATTTACAGTAGGTAGCTTAGCAGCAGCAGATGCAGTGGATTCAGACTCTGTCCGAGTCTGCTACCACTGCTACTTCAACTTTCAACATCTCATGGCTGGCTAATGGAGTTATGCAGTGAATAAAACAAGGTAAAACTATCTATAATACATATAGCTTTGTTTGTATACTGTTAAGCAGACTAGTTACTAACTGCTATTGTTTTGATCATGATCCTGTCTGAGTTGTGTGGGTAGGGTGGGGAGGGGACATGGGTGAATGCAGCCTGGATGAAGAATATATGTCCCAATTTGCCAGGATTGTTTTATGAGCTGGGGGTCCTGGGTGACTGCAGTACATTACCAAGTGAAACCACTACACGATTGCATACTTTAGTTTGATTTGATTATACAGATGTGAATCTGTAGTGTTCAGTGGGCTATTGTGTTCAAGGTCAGGAAATTGGAGCTGTATGGGTGTCGGTGGTGAGGCATATTCACTTTGCATGTTTGTCGTGGTGCCAATGCGGTTTCTCCAAGCAGCTTCAGTGTAAGGGGGGAACTCACACAGTACTGCACATAGGGCCCATGGCAGTGTAAATCCAGCCCTGCTACTATGTCATGTCCCCCAATCACTCACATTTTTTAATATATTCCTTGCCCAGGGCATCGTCCCTGCCATATGGAAAACAGCCCATGTTATACCACTTTTTAAATCAGGTAACACTAGTGACCTAAACAACTACTGTCCAATATCGTTACTTCTTATTCTATCTAAGATACATGAAAAGGTGGTTAATTCCAGCTTAAGCAGTACCTAGAGGACTCTTGCCTGCTAAACCCTGCCCAATCTGACTGTTGGCACCATCCCAGCACTATCTCAGTGCTTGCTAAAGTCATGAATGATTGGTTGAACACTTTGGATGCCAGAAACTATGTATATTCCCTGTTTCTTGACCTTAGCAAAGCCTTTGACATGGTGGATTACACCCTACTCTTGACCTTTCTAAGGAATATTGGTGTTAACAATCTGGCCCTAATATGGTTTTCCAACTACCTCACTGACTGCTATCAGCAGATCAAGGCAGGGGGTGACCTCTCCCCTATGAAAATCTTCCCAAGAGGTGTACCTCAAGGGTCCATCCTTGGTCCACTTTTTTGCCATTTATATAAACTGCTTAAACACCAGAATCAAGTCAGCAAATATTCACCTATTTGTTAATGATACCATGTTATACGTAGCCAGGCCCACCTTGGAGAATGCGTGCAATGACCTCCAAATAGAATATAATCATTTACAGAAAAATCTTTTGCACTCAAAGTTCCTTTTAAATGCTAAGAAAATGAAGGTTATGATTTTCACCCCAACAGTGAATGCCTCCAAACCCTGCATACATGGGATGGACCCTCAAATCCTCACCCTGCTTGGTGAGCCGCTGGACTATGTGGAATCCTTTAATTGAATGGGAGTTTGGATAGACTTTAAACTATTATTCAAAGCCCATATAGATAAAATCTCAAAAAAAACTAACACAGAGACTTGAGATTTTCTTTAGAACCAGGCATTTTCTAACACAGGAGGAGAAAAAAAGGTTAGTACAAACTACATTCGTGCCTTTCCTAGACTATGCTAATTTCTTGTAGAGGCATAGCTCAGGAGCAGCCCTTTCCAAACTTGACTCCCTATATCTTCAGGTGCTTAGGTTTGTTTCCAATGTCTCCTATTCTACACATCACTGTACACTCTCTACTACCCTAGGATGGAGTTCACTTAGTCTTAGGTGACAAAAAAATGCAGTGTTCTGGACTTATATAGCCATTATTAATAAGCTGCCACAATACATTAAAGACTGCCTGCCTGTCTGCAATCCTGGTACCTATAGGATGTTTTAAGAAGTCTCTCTTATATTTCTCTCTTGATCCCTAAAGTTAGAATACATTTTGGCAGAGTGACAATAAGCCATGCCCTCCCTGTTGTTTGAATAATGCACAACAAAACTCCCGCTCCCATCCCTGATTTAGCTGTCCCTCTTCAAAAACTAGTTTTTGCGGTGTTTTAAAGAGACATGCAACTGCGTTCGCCAATGACCTTCTAATTCTGTGGCCCTGCTTATCCCTATCATTCCTTCATCCTTACTTAAAAGTCCCTGGTCCCTTTCCTAATTTCTGCTTCAGACTCACCTTTGTCTGTCTTACATAACTTATTGCCCCAGTAATTTGTTGCCCTTACCCTCCCTCTGGCCTTCTTAGCTTCTTCCTGTCTGTATTATTTTTCTACATATAGTGTAGATCCTGCATATAGTCTGTGTATACTCTGTGTATTTGTCTTACATATTACACTGACTATTTTGTAATTTGACCTGTCTTTATAGTGCTAAGTGTACTACTTGTATACTGACATGGATATCTTCCATACCCTATACTCAGTGTATATATCTGTGTGATGTTTGCCAATGAAGATCTGCAAATGTATCTTGTTGCCATTTGTGAACCTCTTCCAGGTCCATCTTGAAAATGAGTTTATCTCAATAGTGTTCCACCTGATAAAATAACGATTTGATTGACTGATTGATTGATTGACTTGATTGAACCTCAGCCCCCCTTCTACACATCTGCCTCCTCAATCCTATTAGCCATAACAGCATGTGCCCTTTCTATCCCGTTTGTCTCCTTGATCGCATTAACTCCATTTGCATCAGCCTCCTTTTGGCCCCTTAGCCTCCTTGGTCTAATTAACCACATCAGCATCTGCATACTTCAGCCTCACCGGTTCTGTTAGCCATGTCATCATTATCTCCCCTCTGTCTATCTTCCCCTTGGAGCTGTCCCTCCTATTGCATTTGTCTCCTTTATTCTGTTTGTCCTCAGTCAAATCAATCAATCAAATTTATTTGTATACTGGAGGGTATGACAGCAAAAATGTCCATTTTCACAAACATCCAGTTCAAAAAAACAAAATAACTAGTACAAATAAAGAAAAGCAGAAAATTTACAGTGGCTGAAAGTAACAAGTTTGGATGTCCAAGGCATTGCAATTGAGTATTAAAACAAATGCAAAAGAGCATTCGGGTGCAGTACATAATTACAGTGAAGACAGCAGCATCAATCAATCAAAATCTTTATTTATCCAGGCGAACATCATTGAGCAGAGCTCTTTTACAGGATGGACCTGGTTAGAACAGGGTCGGGTAACAGCCATCATAAAAACATATAAATACATGTAAATAAGTATATAAACACAAACACAATGGTGCAATAATAGGGGAGTCAAATGATGAAAGGAAGACAAGGCAAGCCATAACAGAGGAGGATTCAAATACAAGGGGGCAGGTCCACCATTGAACCATGCAACTGTATATAAACCATGTTCTTTGTATAGAAGTACCAGTTAGTTCATTTTGCAGGGGCAGTCACTAGTACTAGCCATGGAAATGGCTTGGAGAACCACCAACTAATGGCATATGGGGTTCCAGGAGGAGTATGTAATATGTAAGTGAAGGATAAACATTGTGAGAAGTGAAGTCCTATGGATAGGTTGGTAGAACTGAAGTGGTGGTGGGGGCCTATGGGGAGAGGGAAAGAGGAGCTAGGATTTTTATAGTATGATTACGTGTAGATTGTGGATGACTGCAGTATAGAGTTGTGGATAGAGTTGTGAAAAATGGGATGACAACATAACTACAGTACAGGTGTGAATAAACATGGCAATATTATTTATTTATTTCATTTTTGTTCGCCAGGTAAGTGCATTAGGCAGCTTCTGCCTATTTTCAGGCATGGCCCGGGGGAGGGGGATACAGATGAATGCCAACAGACCTTGAACCAGATTAAGCTGTTGGTGGTATGTTTTTAAAGAATGGGGGAAATTTGGCCCAGGCACTGGGGAAATTCCCCTACTCACCACTGGGGGAATTGCTGGCCATCTGTCCAAGATGGCCACTTCTCTAGAGCAAACAGAGTGGGAGGATGCTGCTGGGACAGGAGTTCAGGCCTCTGCTCCTGTCCTTTCTACTCAGGAGGCTGTGGATCTCGCCTTTGCTACAGCAGACTTTTTGCAGAACAACCAGGACTCTGATGAAATGGAGGTAATAAATGACTTTCAGGATATAACAGAAGAAAGAAAAGATAATAAAAGCAAAAAGGTTGTGGCTTCACAAGATACTCAGAGGAAAGTCTCTCAGAAGTGTGAGGCACATTGGAAAAAGAAACAGGAATGGTTAAAGAAAGTGCAAAAAATTGACAGCAAAATTCTTGCTCTGACAGCCGGTTCTCCCATGGTTGATGATGAGTCACATGAGCAGCTGGAGCAGGCACAGGAGAGAGATACGTGAAGGAAAATGCCCCTGTCAAAAACCAAATGCCGGAAGGAATGGTACACAAGGATGTTTGTGAGGCTGGCAGTGAAAACGGTGTTAGCGCAGTGTGTCAAAAGCCAACTTGTGTACTAGAGAAAGGGAAAGGAAAGCAAAAAGAAAATAAATATACAGGAAAACCACTTCTTGGAGTTGGCCAACAGGACAAAGATGGACTCAGCAAACCTAAACAGCATGTCACGGACTCAGAAAAAACTTTCTCCTTTAGCGATCGAGCAAAGAAGAAGGAATATAGTAATCCGGCTATGGATTTACAATCTACAGAGCCTGCAAATGTGTAGCAGCCAAACAAAGACTCATGATCACCAAAAACAGCCTTAGAAGATGTGAGCTGGATGAAGGGCTAATTGGGACAATGGACTCCTGACCATAGGGATCCCTCATACAAGAAAATGTGCAAGTTAACTCCATCAGAGGTGGCCACCAACAATGGTTCAACAGAGAGCTCCAACGGACCCCGTGGTAATGACATGTTACTTCATAATTCAGATTTAGATAAAAATGAAAATAATGAGGAATGTGTTACTGACAATGTAGGAATTACTGGGGAAGGACAATCCATGGAGGTTCAGCTAGAGCCTAGTCCTGAGGCCTTGGAAGAATGGCAGATGGGGCCCTCTATGGCTCCCTTGTTTAGAATGGCTGGTCTCTTTCACTCTAGTGAGGAACCTGGCCAAGGAGGAACACAGTCAGGTTGCTATACAAGGGAGGGCTGGAAAATCCTCCGGATAGGTTGCTTATTACCAGAAATGTATTAAAATCATCAATGAAATTATTTTCATTGGAAATTTTTGCTCTAATTAATCTGGGTAACTTCAATTTTGATATAAGTTTTAGAAATGTATCAAATTTAGATAGATTCTGGGCCCAATACCAGGTGCAGAAAAATAACCCTCTTTGGATACCTTTTCAGGCAATCTGTCTCACTAAGCCCTTGATCAAGACCATTACTATTATGTTTAGAAATAAGGGTGTCAATTAGGACATTCTATTTTGCCTGTGTAAAAGGTGTGAGATTTTGGGGAGGTCCACACTTACTATTACTATGGATAGTGAGAACATTTGGGATGGGGAATGGAAGGTAAAGGTGAAATTATTCCCCACCAATTCAGGCCCAGAACACCTATCAAGTGCCTTCTTCTTGGGGAGAGACAGAGGGTCAATCTTCTATATAGGATAATCCAGGTCATGCTTCAAGTGTGGCTCTCGGTTCATCTTAGTTCGGCCTGTGACACTGCTAGATGCAGTCCCTGTCTGGAGTACAGTCATTTGGCCTCGGCATGACACAATTTGTTTAAGTGCAATTTATTTGAACAAACTAGGCATGCTTATGGTCGCTGTCCATGGGCATCCCACAACCATGAGGATTGCCCCTCACATGAAGGCCTAATCAGTCAGGCCCAACATGCCTTGGCCAAATGAGCTGCAACATCAGCTGCAGCACAAAATAGAAATCAGGGGTCAGAAAGGTTAGAGACCTCTGAAGTTCTACATCAGAATGACCACCTTGAGATACTAGCCACCATAATACAGGATGAAGGTATAGGAGCCGAACAGGAAACCCCAAATATGAGTAGACCAGAAGAAGGTACTGAAGCTAATATGCCCCTTCCTCCTCCTCCTCCCCTATGGAGGCACCATTCAAGCACAGATGGCTATGCAGACACAGAAGCTCCCTCCAGGAGCTAGGAGCTATGTGAGTGCCTTAAGAGGTAAAGCCAACCTCTTCCATCCAGCAGAATCTTTGTGAGGGGTATTAGCCTGTCAACACTGCGCATCAACTGCCCCAACCACCCTCTCACCCAAGCTTGACCCTTAATTTATAGGCCCCTTCTTATGACATTTATAGGCCCCTTCTTATGACATCATTTCCTGTCTGCTCAGATTCTAAGTCCCCACTTTTCCCCTTGCAGGTTATACCTGCTAGCCACTAAAGGGACCTTCTGCCTGTCCCTGTATTTCCCTACATGAACTCCTCTTCCTCCTACCTCCTAGGAGCCCCTCTACCCACTCCCACTACACCTCTCCCTTATTCTCATCCTTGTTCTGCCCAAACCTCACTCCCCCACCCAACCTCCTGACTAGTCCTACCCACTGACCCCCCCGCCCAATCCTGTGACCCCCACCCAGGCCCTTTCCTAACCCTCAGTGACCCCTAGGAGTCTCTATCTCCAACCCCTAAATTGCCTCTCACCCAGCCTTCTCAAAGCTCCCAGCATCTGAAAACCTGTCTCACCCAGGTCCTAGGTCATCTGCCTCTCTGGGGTCTTGAATCTTGCACCTTGTGCATCGAAGTCTGTGGTACTACCACTACTCCAAAGTAGTATCCACCATTTCTGATGGGCTACCTAGACACTTATTCCATCTGACTCTACTGCTACTCAGGCACCATGTTAGCTCACCTCCTCCTCAAATGTCTTCCTCCTGATAACCATGCTAGTGCCCACCTCCTATCAGTCAGATCTCACCCCAGGCCCTTATGGGACTGTACCTCTGCCTCTCTCTGACTTAGCCTGACCTCCCCCACATGGTCCACATACCCCTTAGCTGCCCCCCAATGCCTACCCTGAGTCCCCATGGATTCACCTCATCCTTGTTTTCCCGACCCTTTCGAACCCTGCACATCCGTTATTCCCCTATGGTCTCCTCCTTATCTCAGCGTGCCACCTAAAAGTTAACCTGCTGCCACCCCATGGTCAGAACCTTGTTTATTCTACTACTCCTATCTGGTAATATGCACCCTAACCCAGGCCCAACCCCCTCCAGTCCATCAACCAGGTCAGCTGGTTCCACATTGCCTCCTTGAACATATGCAGCCTGCTGAAGACTTTGCTGCCTTCCAGTGCTGGGTCATGCTACATCAACCAGATATCATAGCCCTAGTAGAAACCTGGCTGTCCAAGTCTACCCTGACTCCTTTATCTCCCTCCCAGGCTACACCCTCTACTGGGAGGACTGAGTAGGTAAACACAGGGGTGGTTGTGCAGTTTATATTCATGACACCATCACTGGCCATGCGCTCCCTGCCCCAATGCTTGCTAGTGGTGCCTTACCCTCAAACTCACCCCAGCCCCCTCCAGGGGCTTGCTCTATCTCATGGTATCCTATGTTCCCCCAAGGTATCAGAACCGAGCATTGATGTCTCTTAATGATTATCTCACCACCCTTCCCCATAAGGCTGAACAAGTCCTGGTGGGGGACCTCAATGTGAACTGGCTCAGTCTCTCCACTTCCCCAATAAGGGACACCTTTGCTGCACAAGACCTGACACAACTCTTCTCCCAGCCCACCAGATTTAACCCAGCTAGAGGAACCGTCACCCTCCTGGACGTCATTGTCAGTGTCACCAACCTCCCCCAGAAAATTCAGGACATTCAGGTCCTCCCTGACTTCTTAAGTGACCACTCCTCTATCCTCTTCCTCTGGTCTGCCCCCACCTGCAAACCTGTAACCCAAACCACATTCAGCAGGCACCTTTGCCCCAGCGGACTGATTAAACTAAAATAGTACGTCATTCAGATTAATTGGTACACCATCCATCATGCTCCTGAAATAGATACTGCCCTCACCCTCTTCCACAAGCCTTTAACAATGCCTGGGATCTTTTTGCACCTCTCACCAAACTCAGTTCCAAAAAATATAATGTGCCACAGGTTATCCCAGCCCTATTCCAAATGCTCAGAAATGGGATAACCTCTGGCACCTAGCCACTGAGACAGGCTGGGCAGCAGACAGACCGGCATACAATGCTGCACAGAACAGGTGCACATGGGCCATCCATAAACCCAAGGCAGACCACTACCAGGCCACCCTCTCCTCCTCTTGGGGGTATGCCCGGACATTCTGGGACAATATATATATTTTTTTTCCAATTCTATTTGTAGCCCTCCAGCCTGGAAATCTCTCAGGCCACCGAACTCACCAGCTTGCTCTACTGCCTGCTGTGTTCCCCTGCCATCTTCAAGTTCAGTACGGTTCCCCGGGTGGGGGGAGGACAACCCAGGGAGACAGTGGGTTGCAGTGGTGGGGAACCAGCATTGGGCATGTGGCAGTGGCACTGGCAGGGCTGTCACCTATCCAGGGCTGGAGGGGTATTTCTTTTGGTGGTTAGCCCGAGATCCCCCCTCCCCCCCTGCGTGGTGCACATCTGAGGCCAAGTTGCACGGCAACCCTGCCTGCGTCAGCCATGCTCTTGCATGCAGTCCAGCAGCTCGAAGGTACCTCCAGTCTCCACTGGGGGTCACCAGAGCACCGGGCATCCCCAACCCTCCCACCTGGAAAGGAGAGAAGAGCTGCCCAGAAGTGTTCAATCCGTCTTCCTCCCCTGCCAACCCCCAACTCCCAAGCTCACTCCCGAACTCAGGTGTCAGAGCAGCGTGAGGTGTGACATCCAGCGTCTCAACCCTCAGCACCACTGGGCCAGCACTTCTGGGACAATATTAAAGAGCTAAATGGAAAAAATTGCTGCCCCCCTCCTTCTCAGCTCACTATTGATGGCTCTATCTCCACCAAGCCAGCCTGCATTGCCAACTGCCTTAACTCCTCCTTTATGGACCTTAGCCCTTTCCTTCCTAGTAACTTCTTCCTTAGACCACTGCGCTATACTGCCTCTATATTTATCCACTGGTAAGGTATAATTGATTTGTCATATTAACTGCTTTCCCTTCCCCTTCTACTCCTGGCTTTATCTATGCTTACGCTCCACTGCTACTCTATCAAATCACTCCTCCCCCCCCATATCAGTTGTAGTCTGTTGTTTGTTCTAGCTGCCAAAATATATGTATTGCACACACCAGTCATTATGTTTCATTTATCAGTATGCAACCTGTAAGTTGCTTCCCTGTCTCATATCAATGTTTACCACCTGCGGTCACCCTATGTGGTACCCTTGTATGTATATCCAGCCTGTATCATGTAACGTGCATTTCATGTATATACTGTTATCACCTATCTGTGTTTGTACTTTAAGTGTTTATGTCACAGGACCTCCTTGTGAATGAGCTTGCTCAATGGAGTTTTCCTGCAATAAACTTGAACTTGAACTTGAACTATTCATAAAGGGGGTGATAGGTCCTCCCCCAGCAATTACTGACCAATCTCCATCCCCCCCCCCTCCAAAGCCCTAGAAAAAGTGGTTGCCAATCAAATCACTGAATATCTGGCTAAGTATGACAACTTGTGCATGGAGCAGCATGGCTTCCATGCTGGTCACAGTATTTGAACAGCATTAATGGAGTTCTCCAACTTCCTGTACTCCTCCCTGGACACTGGCTCCCTAGCTGGTGCAGTGTTTGTTGACCTCTCTAAGGCCTTCAACACTGTCTCCCACCCTCTTCTACTGGACACCCTCTGCCACACTGGCTTCTCTTCTGGCCCCCTCACCTGGTGCTCAAGCTACCTATCAGCTCATTCCCAGTGTATCAAGATCCATGGGACACTCTCGGAAACCCATTCTATGTGCTCTAGGGTACCCCAGGGCTCCATTCTGGGTCTCCCGCTTTTTAGTCTCTATCTTAACACCCTGCCTAGTGACTGATCTGACAATATTCCTTTGTGTGCCAATGATGCCATCATCTTTGCTACCCACCAAAATCCTACCTCCCTCCAGGACTCTCTCCTACACTCCTTCAGTGATGCCAAAACCTGGTTTAAGGAGCGCAGACTCATCATTAATCTCAAAAAAAAACAAGACAATGCTCTTCGTCCACCCCAAAACAAAGCTTGCAACAACCCACTCCATATCCTCCCTAGCACCCTACAACCACTTGAACAAGTCTACTCCTACAAATACTTTGGGTTCAACTTCGACTCAACCCTCATCTTTCATGCCCACCTTAATTCTCTTACATATGCTACTAACACTCGGCTTGGCATCCTCTACCACCACAAGGACTGCATCCCACCTGATGCCATCCAACTTGCCATTACGTCCTCAGTACTGTCCCTTGTGGACTACGGATTGCCGGTATATGGTGCTGTTGACACCACAGCCCTCAACAAGATTCATCTCACCCTAAACAAGGCTTGCAGACTAATAACTGGTGCCCCCAGGCTCACTCACACATGTCAACTCTATGACAAGGCCAATCTCCTTAACCTTGAAGAATGCCTCCACTACCAGACCTGCCTGCTTACTAAGAAAATTCTGTTTGGCCTCTCCCCACCTGGGGTGACTGCCTCCATCCATCATACCCTGTCCACTGTCTCAAACTGAACCACCAACAAGGTCGCTCTTCTGGTTCCCAGAACTAGGACCACCCAGGCACAGTGGTCATTCTGCTACAGAGCCCCATTCTGGTTTAACTCTCTCCTTCCAACCGTCTCCAATGCCCCTCAAATCACTGCCTTCAAAACCACCCTTTGGAACCAACTGTTTAACACCTGCAGTTGCTCCTGTCCCTAAATGGACTTTGCTACTGTCACTTAGCACCAACGCCCCCCTGGGCTGAACCACCACCTCACCCACAAAAAAACTCCCCCCTGGCACTCTGCACTTCTGTTAGTACCTGCATGTGCTAAATGTTGTCATCTTAAAATGATTCAAATTGCTCAATGTATGAAAACAACTGTGTAATTCTATGTCATTCATTGTTTGTATACTGTAAATATGTAACACTGTATGTCTTCTATGTGACGAGGTACCTTTGTAAGCAAGCTTCTGGCTCAAAGGTTGTAAATCTGATTGTACAAATAAATAAATAAATAAATAATACCCCAAGAAAGCAGAACAGGCAATTGAAAGCTACGTCTTCAACTAAAAATGTCCCCAAACTGGAACCTTCTCGAGGTACAGTGAAGTTAGAGAATAAATACACTCCACTGGAGGAGGACATGGGGGGATACTCAGAAGACGAAGGTACAGATACTTCCTCTGTCATATCCACTACTGACACTGAGAGTAGGAATGATGACTATATAGCTGAAAGGACCAGAGGAGACAAGTAGGTAAAACCCCCTAAGTTAGCTGACCTGTATGAGACTGGAGTTTTCTTTTTCCTCTCTAAAGCATGCATTTATTAGCCATCTCTACCATAAACATAAATAGGATTAAAAGTGAGAAAAAGTGCATAGAGTTTTCTTCTGTCTTAAAAAACTTTCAATCAGACATCATTTGCATACAAGATACCCAGTTAAAATCACATTCAGGACTTCAGCATGCTTCCAAAAGCTGCTGGCCTTTAGGGCCGTCCTTCTGATCAATAGGGGCTGAACCCTGTCATGGGAGAGGAATCCTTTTTTCTAACCCCACCTTCAAAGTTTCCAAATTGGTTGATGTTCAGCCAGAAAGAGCTCTTTGTTTAGATATCTCCTTCTTTTCTGAAAGGTTTTGAATTATTGCTATCTATGCACCTCAGAGGAAGGCACAGAGAATAGCCATGTTTAAGGAAGTCCAACCTGTCCTCCATACCTTTTGTTTGATGGTTTGGCTGGATGAATTTAATTGTGGCCTGGCTACGGCAGAAAGAGGCCTTCAAACTCAGAAACTTTTCTGTGATTCAGTGGCCCTACAACAAATGGTTTCTACTGCCAATCTGATTGACGCTTACAGGGAACTTCATCCTACAGGGGGATTTACGTATTTTAGGAGTATACTTAAAATGAGGTTAGATTAAATTTTTTTGTCCAAGGTAATAAAAGTGATACAGGCTTCAACTAGGCCGATAGAATTTTCTGATCATGGGGTCTTTACAGCTTTAATTACATGGGAAGGAGCCCCAAGACATAAAAAGAACAGATGGAGACTAAATGAAAAAATGTTGGATGACCCCAAACTTAATAAAATATGGTTAAGGGAATGGGCAGCAAGGCTTTCAGTCTCTGAATGTTACAATACTATTACAGAATGGTGGGAAGACACCAAAAAAGGGTGGTGAAATTTTTTTCCAGCAGAAAGTACACTTTAAAGCAAATAAGGAATATTTGGGTTACTCGAAACTTAGGCATCAATGACAGCATCTGATTTCATTAACAGAAACCGCAAAAAAAGACTATAGCCTGTTAATTACAACTGTTAAAAAACAAATGGCTAGCATACAATATGATAGGGGTAGGTCGTTAGACCAGGAATTGAGATTTGGGACACAAATGAATAAGCAGTCTTTAGATCAATTTAAGGAGCGTAAAGAAAGGGTAGACTCCCAGCTTATCACAACACTAACCACAGCTGATGGACAACAAGTATATGCCCCATATCAGCTGCTGAAAGTAGTGGAGGACTACATGTTAAATATGATGACAGAAGAAGCTACTCCAGAAGAAACAGAAATAAACTAGTGTCTGAATGAACTAGATTTACCTAGACTTTTAGATAAAGAGGGGGTAGCTCTAGAAGCTGAAATTACAATAGAAGTTAAAGAAGCCATTATTCATTTATCTTCACAGTCAGCTCCTGAATCTGATGGCATTGTAGCAGGGTTTTATAAAACCTTCATAACTGAATTAGGCCCTGTATTGGTTATTTTGTTAAACCACATATTACAAACAGGTAAATGTACCCCATCTAGTAATGAAGCTATTTTGATATTACTCCACAAAAAAGGGGATGACAGCAATCTAGGGAACTGGCACCCAATCAGCCTTTTAAATACAGATCTAAAAATTTTAAGCAAGATTTTGTTAACCAGACTTTCCAGGGTCACTAAGATGCTTATAAGCCCTGTGTAGACCTGTGCCATAAAAGAAAGAAAGCAGCAGGATAATTTGCTATGGTTGAGAGAAATATTTTATAAAGGGGAACAGGAACAGTTACAAGCAGTGGTAATAGGGTTGAACCAGGAGAAAGCTTTTGATAGGGTTGCACATTCATTTTTATTTCTAGTATTAAAAGCTTTGGGGATTCCGGATATCTTTGTGGGTTAGCTAGCTTCAATGTATCAGGGGGCTGTTAAATTTATTTATTTATTTAGTTTTTGTTGACTGGGTAAGTGCACTAGACAAATCCTGCCTATTTTCAGGCATGACCCGGGGGAGGGGGATACAGATGAAAGCCAACTGACCTTGAACCAGATTAAGCTGAATGGTTGGCATGGGCAGAAAATTTATGTGGGCAAAGAGATATGTCAGGTATGCCCCCTGAGCCCCACACTGTATTCCTTCATGATTGACATTTTTATTAGAATGCTACAAGTATATAATGAGTTAGAAGGTATAGAAGTATCTCCAAACTTTCCTCAACAAAAAGTTCTTACTTATGCAGATGATTTAGTTTTGATTTTAACCCATCAGTTTTCAGCTAAAGCATTAACAGATACTATAGAGAGATTCTCAAGAATTTCTGGTTCCAAGGTAAGTTATACTAAAAGTAAGGGGGTGGTCATAGGGTCCACATCAGTGCCACCCTCAGGCATGATAGCTGGGGTTCAGGTTTCCAGAGAGCCTATTAAAATTTAGGGGTACAGTTTGGGCCTGGAAACATGGTAGGAAAAACTGAGAAACAGCCCTCAGTAGGGGGAATTGTCTGATAGGAAGCTGGAAGGGACGACAGCTTTAAAAAAATAGTAGTGCTAATTAAAACTATCCTCACTCCTATATTTCTGTACATAACCTACCTCTTTCAGCCTCCCCTTAATGTCAGGACTCAGTTGCTAAGCATATACTTCCAGGCATTTTGGGGGTCAAGGTTGAACCCTATAAAGAGAGAGTTGACCTGTTTGCCAATACCAGAAGGAGGGGTAAATATGCTAAATACAATTGCTTTCTTTTGCTGTATTTTTAAGCCTATAATTTGGGGTTAGTGTTAAGACCAGAACAAGTTATATGGATACCTTTAATAGAACAGTGGTTACAACAATGTATGTGTAGTTGACAAGAAAAGAGACCTAGGTTGTCATCTAAAATCCCTAATCTGTCTTTATATGTGATAGAGTGTATAAAACAAGTTACTAAGTGGGAGATTACTCCTCAACAATTATAGACCCTAGATAGAAAGATGGTATATAACCACATTCTCTCAGTTGAAAATCATACAGAAGTGATATTTCTGGAATGTCCAGATAATAGAAAGTTAAAAGTGTTGGGGCAATGAATGAATAAAAGGATCTTCCTTATATGCATGGGACTGCTTGTGGTTAAGCAACCATGGGAGACTGGGACTGAAAGGGAACAATTAGCACAAGCAGTTGTCAGAGAGATACTACCCCAGAATCTGATGTGGTCAAATCATTGAAACCCAAACACATTTGTATTTAGAATGTGGATATATCAAGCCTTTTTGGGCCTATCTGACTGACTCTTGGAATGCAGTTGGGTTTAGGGATATTGATTACCCCACATTAATGTTTAGACCATTGGATAACACTTTTATGAAGTACCACAGTGACACAATATATGTGATCCTTTGTATCATAAGGTTTTATATTCGGCAATCAAGGTGTATGTGGATTTTGCAACAGAAAGTAACTTGTGTTGAATTCTTTTCCAATATTTGCAAAGCTATTGAGAGACTAATGAACTGTGACTTTGAAAGAGGCCCATATGAGCAAACAAAGCATCTATGGATCAATACATGGGCTAATTGAATTATATATCAATCAATCAAAAAAATCAATCAAAATCTTTATTTATTCAGGCGAGCATCATTGAGCATAGCTCATTTACAAGATGGACCTGATTGGTCATAACAATATAAAGGTACAATTTTTTACACAAATACAAGATATAGATTGAATACAAAAACAAGGACATTATAAATGAACAAAAAGCAAGAATATTCACATATATACAAGGCAATGAGCCAAAGAAACTGGGTTATAATAAAAAGGAGCAAAATAAGACAGTAATGAAAGATTAAAGCGAGGGAGGTGGGATTTTGAGAATAAGGTCAGGTATGAGTTAAGTGGGTGAAGGCTACAAAAACAAATTAAGGGTGGAAGTGTGAGGAAAAAGAGGTGTGGGAGAAAAAAGTGGGTTGTGGTAGGACTAGGCCTTGTGAAAACAGTTGCATGGCTCTGGAAAGAGACTAGTGTATAGCTTTTTGAAGGATGTTAATGGAATGAGGGTATTCAACTTCAGGATCTTTTGAAGAGAGTTCCAAATAAGTGCTAGAGAGTAGCTGATTGCTGCCCTCCCATGCCAGGTACAGGTAATAGGTATCTTCAGCATGATGAGTTTGCTGTTCCTTAGGTCATATGGTCTGGATATGACCTGGGTAAAACAATCTGAAATGTAGGATGGTAATTTGTTTGTTAGAGCTTTGTAGATCCATAGAGCAGCATTTTTTGTTTCTTCTATGATGTAGGGATGTCCAGCCGACTGCAGTATAGAGAGAGCAATGGTGGGTGCTGAAAGGAAGGTTTGTAATGAATCTAAGAGATCTGTGATACAAGGTATCCAGCTTGTTTAAGTGGGAAAGGGGAGCAGTGACTATACAGGAAATCAGCATAATCAATGAGGGATAGGAATGATGCCAGGATTAATCTTTGTTTAGAATCTCTGGTTAGGTAATGTTTTATTCTGTAGAATAGGCCAAGTCTCTGCCTGAGCTTCTTCAGGAGTTCTTCAATGTGGCTAGTGTAGTCAAGTCTATTGTCAATCCAAACCCCAAGATATTTAAATTTATCCACATAGTCCAGACTTTCACCAAGGATGGTAGATAATTGGGGAAGGGTGTTTAGTGTGAGAGTGGAAGAGAAGCTCTTGGAGGAGAAGAACATGGCTTTCATTTTCTTGGCATTCAGTAGGAGTTTCTTTTCTAGTAGTTTGTGCTGCAGCAGAGAGAACTCAGATTGTAAAAGTTCACAGGCTTTTGATGGTGTAGGACTACTGACATATAGGACAGTATCATCTGCAAAAAGGTGAATATTAGATTTGGTGAGGTTGGAATCAATATTATTGATATAAATGGCAAAGAGGATAGGGCCCAGGATGGAACCTTGTGGTACACCTCTTAGGAGTGGTTTTGAGGTAGATAGGTCACCTTCATTTTTTACATGCTGTAGTCTACCAGAGAGGTAGCATCTGAACCATTGAAGAGAGACTGAGTCGAGGTCTATGGAGTGTAGAGAGGAGATTAGTAGTTCATGGTCCACAGTATCAAAGGCTTTGCTTAAATCCAGAAATACAGCACAGATATTATTCTTTTGTCTAATTCAGTCTGCCAATCATTAGTGACTTTTGCTAAGGCAGAGATGGTGCTATGCATGGATCTAAAACCAGATTGAGCTGGATTAAGCAGATTATTGGTGTCAAGATAGGCACTTAATTGGCTGTTCACTAGTTTTTCAAGCATTTTGGACAAAACTGGTAAGATGGATATGGGCCTATAGTTATTGAGGTCCATGGGGTCACCTGCCTTGAGTAGAGGAAACACTTGAGCTGTTTTCCAAATTGCAGGAATAGATCCAGTGGCTAGTGACAAATTGAAAAGGTGAGTTAGGGGGGCTGCTAAGGCATGCAGAGCAATTTTTAGAAAATAGGGGTCCAGAGAGTCTGCACCTGCGCTTTTAGTTGTATCCAAATGGAGTAGTAGGTCTTCTACTTGTTTTAAAAGTATAGGCTTAAAGGAAAATGTGGAAGTAGCCTTATGTGCCTCAGTAGTCTGGAAGTTTAATTGTGACCGCAATAGATTTGCTGGAGAGGAGTCGAATGCTAGGCCGGCTGTAGTGAAATGGTTGTTAAAGGCATTCAAGATTTCTTGCTTGTTAGTGATATCCACATTGTTTAGGTGCACTTTGGGTGGTAAGACAGGGGTAGAATCTTGTCCTAAGATCCCCTTTATGGTCCCCCAGAATCTGGCAGGGTTATGGTAGGAGGCATCTAGTTCTGCTGTATAGAAGGCAGCCTTGGCATTTCTCACTTTTTTTGTGCAGGAGTTTCTGGCTTTTCTGAATTGAAGCCAATCATTTGGGTCTTTGGTCTTTCTTGCCCTTTTCCAGAGCTTGTCCCTAGCAAGCAATGCGGATTTAAGGTCAGCAGAGAACCATCGACAGGTTTTGAGCTTGGTTCTGACACTGGAGAGAGGTGCATGTATGTTGAGAGCACTAGTAATAATGTCATTTAAGACTTGTAGAGCTATCTCTACTGAAGCTGTGAGATAGAAATCTTGCCAGCGCATGGTGTGACACAGATCATGGAGGTATCCTGTGATATTAAGGTTCTTTTTAGACCTTCTTGGGAGAAATTTTGCTGGGTTGGATGGCTTGAATGAAGATCTTATACCAGCTATGGGACAATGATCGCTTATGTCACTAAATAGCACTCCAGCATGAGAATACAGGTGAGGCTTGTTGCCCAGCATAATGCCCAGAAGTGTGCTGTTATTTTTGGTTTTTGGGTTAATCCTTGTTGGTTCTTTAATTAATTGAGTGAAGCCATGAGTGTCACAAAAGGATACTAGGGGTGCAGATGCATTGGCTAGCCAATTTAAATTCAGGTCGCCTAAAATGATGGTGTCTTCTGGGCCTAATTTAATTATAGTGTCCAGGTGGGATAGGAGTTTTAAGCCTGCTGAGGGGGGCCTATAGCAACCAATCAATTGAAAAGCTGACATATTGGGAAGAGATATTTTAAGGGATAAGCATTCAAATTCCTTTGGCTGTGATGTAATATTGAGGCTGGATGCAGAGATATTTGCTTTAGCATAAATGGCCATTCCACCACCCCTGGATGGACGATCAGATCTGAAGAGCTGATAGTTGGGAAGATTTATTTCTCTGTCATTTGTTGCAGATTTGAGCCATGTTTCGGAGATTACCAGAAAGTCAGATAAGGTGTGTGCAACCCAGGCCTGTATTAATGAGAACTTTTTTAGGAGGCTGCAGACGTTGATATGAAGAAAACTCAGGCCTTTTATGGAGGTCAAGTCGGCTGGGGAGATAGAGCTTTCTGTGGGTCCAGGATTGGTTTCAACAGTGCCAGCACAGATCAGCAGGAAGAGAATTAATTTAATGAGGGCTTCAAGTGATAGAGGGAAGGAATAGCCAGAGGATTTTCTCTTCTTGCTTGGGGTCCAGTGTTTAGAGGGTCTTGAGCCTGCTGTGTGGTTAGATAAATTGCCAAATAATACCAGCTTAATGGACAGGCACAGGGGGGCTCTGTACTGCCAAGAGCGGAGTTGGGAGCTTATGAAATATGGAACTGGATATGAGCCTTTTTGTGGGATACCCCAAGGATTATTGTGTAGAAGCGGTAGTGTATACTTGAGGAAACTGAAGACATCCACTTTGGGAAAAAGAGGGGGGCCAGCTTGAATAGCCGCTTTGGGCACCAGGGCATGGGCTGTTTCGGTCTCCTTCTCAGGATATGAGGAAAGTGAGGGGCAGAGCAGCATTAGGAGTAACAGCAGCATGGTGGAGGATAGGTAAGGGTTAAAATACTAATGGTGGTGTGAGGAGTGGCGCATGGTATTGGCTCGGAATTTAGTTATGGGCGGAGATCGGAGTTTAGGCGGGAAGGAGTGTATAAAAGAAACACCGGGGGTGGGCAAAAATTTTGCGGCTTTCCCGTACCTTTCTGGCTGTCTCTCCCGGCCTCCTGGTTCCCTTTTCGGCTTGGCGGTCGCCGCCCGCCCGCTGGCAGCTCGGAGTCCCTACGGTCACTGGGTGCTTGAGGGCAGGACCGGCTTTCTGGCTGTCTCTCCCGGCCTCCTGGTTCCCTTTTCAGCTTGGCGGTTGCCGCCCGCCCACTGGCGGCTCGGAGCCCCTATGGTCACTGGGTGCTCGAGGGCAGGACCGGCTTTCTGGCTGTCTCTCCCGGCCTCCTGGTTCCCTTTTCGGCTTGGCGGTCACCACCCGGCCGCTGGCGGCTCAGAGCCCCTACGGTCACTGGGTGCTTGAGGGCAGGACCGGCTGAAATATATGCTTTAATATTTCTGCTTACACCACTGTATGAATGATTATACATAGATTCGTTATTGTTTTTGATGTAATGAAGTCCAATTTCAAAATAAAATCCCCCTACTCTTCCAGTAGGGGAAACCTCTGTCCTCTTAGCAGACTACCAAGATGGCTTTCCAGGAGGCTGAAGGAGAGGAGGAGAAGGAAATGGCGTTAGGAGATTCTCCATGTTCTGAAAGATTGATTGAGATGGAAATTCCTGCTGTGAATATTGTGAAAAATTCTGTGGTGAATGCCACAATGCAGATATATGGGGATAAAGAAATGAGGATGGCACCTGAACAAGAAACTTTTTGAATGAGGTAAATTTACCTGAATTAACCACTGACAGTTCTTCAGAGAAAAGTGCTGCAGAAGGGGATAAAAATGTGTCTTATGACACTTCCAGTGAATCCAATACTGAAGCACTGGCTTTAAAACAACAGCTTGAAAAAGAAGAACCTAGTTTTTGGTTGAAGAAAATGTAGCTGGAAAAGAAAATGAGGGAAGTTAAAACTGACAGGAGAAAAGATGCTGTCAAGCCTGTACAGCTGAGCTGTGATGATGCAGCATCATCAAATGGAGCATCTGTGGACTGGGTGGTGGCTGTAGAAAATGCAGAACGGGCAGCACAACAGCCAAAGGAAAAAGGTTGCCCCTGAAAAAGGGACCTTCTGGGCCCAGTGGGCCAACCTGGTCATCAAAATTCAATAAATAAATAAAATAATAGTGTTGGGAATGGCAAGAAAGGGTGTAAATGAACCTGGCCTAGGATGCACTGCGGAACTGAAACAGACAGCTACAGAGACTTGTACTGTGGATTCAGTGCTGCTGGCAGCAGGCTGGATAAGAAATGTGAGTACAGGAAAGTGGGTTTCGGGGGATACTCCAGTAAATATGCCAAAGTTAAATCAAAATGTTATTCCTAATTCTTCACAGCATGTTATTGATTTAGAGGTGCCTCCTGAGTTTGCATTGATGCAAAATCCCCATTTAAAGATAAATGAAACTGTATCGGATCCTCAGGGGTCTTCTTCACATTTGTATGCTAGGGACTGCCCCAGTTCAAGTAAGGACTTTCCACAAAGGCCTTTAAATCTCATAAATAAGGACACCCCAAGAACTTTCTCTTCTTTATTTAAAATGCCTGTGTTTCTGGCAAAAAGACATAATGCTGTGATGCTGTCATATACAGGGGGAATGCCTGACCTTCCAGATAGATTATTTGTGACAAAAGTATTTTTAAAAGATTCAATGACGTTTTTCCCAATGAAATCTACGCTGTCATTCATATCTCTGGAGAGACTATATTTGATGTTAGTTTTAAAACACTAAGTGGTTTAGAAAGGTTTTGGATGAAATATAACACTCATGACATTGTGGGTGCTTTTTATTGCAATCCCTTTAACTAAACCAGCTCAGAAAATTATTACGGTCCTTTTCAGGAATGAAGCAGTGAGTGTACATGGCTTAAAGTATTGGTTGAAACAAAGGTGCATAATAATTGAAGAGCCTGATGTAATTATGGACTCAGAGAATATATGGACTGGGGGCTGGAAGGTCAAAGTAATGTTAAAAACTACAGACACTGGTGTGATGCATCTGCCCAATTCCTTCTTCTTGGGCATGGGTAAAGGGATCTTATTCTGTCCTGGATAGCCTACAGTGTGCTATAAATGCAGCTCAGTGGCCCATCTTAGTAGTATCTGCAACAAGCCAAGGTGTCATGTATGTGGGGAACTAGGGCTTGTGGGATCACAATTTCTTAATGAATGTAGTGTAATTTGTACAATGAACTAGGCCATACTTTTCAAAATTGTAAGTGGGCAACACATAATACACCAGACCAGGCAGATGAAGAGAAACAGACATTGTTAATTACATTGACACAAAAAAATAAAATAGTACAGCAGAGGCAGCAAAGACAGATAGAGGCAAGAAATGAAAAAGCCCCTTCCCCCATTACTTCTCTACCTAATGGTTCACAACGGATCTTGTTATCAGATGATATACACAGTACTGAAAGGCCTGTATTACAAAGTCCCCCACAAAAATGTAATATAGATAAGTAAAGTGAATTAGAGGCCCCAACCTCACAGAACATCCCAGCTGTAGAAATAGGCATTACTGAAGATATTATGCCACCCCCCACCACAGGATGTGGAATTAGAAGAGGTGAAAATGACTATCAGACAAAACACAAGGACAGTTTTGATAAAGCCACCTGTTAAATGAAATGTGGTGCCCATAGCCAACAGATTTGATATCTTGCAGTCAGGTGAAGATTCTGATGACTTCTCGGTAGCATCTTCACTACCTGAGGCATGACAGATACAGACAGAAAGAAAAGGCCCAGAAGGCCTCAAAATCAGAAGAACAAGGTAAAAACAAAACAAAAAGAGCAGAATTCCAGAAGGGGGTAGTATAAATGAGTAAAGCATGATAGAGCCTTTTTCTTTATATACTGTGAATGTAAACAGTATTAAAAGGGTGAGCAAAAGGAAAATTATGTTCTCCTTTTTTGAGATTGGAAATATTTTTTTTGCAGGATGCTTGTTTGCATTCTTTAAGGGATATTCCAGCAGCCACAAAAGAATGGTTTTTGGGCTTTCGTTTTGGTTAATAGGACAGGCGCCATGTTCTAGACTTGGAATTTTGCTCAAATTACCTGAAATTAAAGTTCTCAAGCTGTACGATTTATTATCAGGAAGAATAATGATCTTGGATGTTCTAATACAAAATGTACAATCTAGACTAATAAACTTATATGCACCACAAACAAAGGCAGCTAGATGTGAGATGTTGAACCAAATACAACCATATTTATATTCAGCACACACATTGTTTTGGCTGGAGATTTTAATTGTCCGGTGGTAGCAAAAACATCTAAACAATATTGTGACACTAATGTGTTATCTCAGATGGTTAATAAGGCTAAATTAAGAGATACTTATTAGTCTCATAAACAGCTAGATACACCCCCTTTTCACAAAGGTCACCTAACATCCAGAATTGACTATATCTTTACATCCCAAATTATGCAGACATTATCTGTGGATATACGTTGTGCAGAATTTTCCGACCATGATATTGTACAAATTACAGTAGGAACAAGTACTAGCCTACAAAAAGGGCCAGGGTTTTGGAAATGTAATGTATCTTTCCTGACTGACATATTTATTCTGCAAACAATCAACAATTTTATACAGGCTGGGAAATCTGTGTTTATCTTGTTTGATAATCCCAGTACATGGTGGAAAGACACGAAGGTAGATTTCCAGAAGATGTGTAAGCAACTTAGTAGGAATAAGAGTAAGAAACAGTATTTTACCTATTTACATAATAGAAGGGTGTTGCAACAATTAATGTCTGTGTCTTATGAGGCAGTGCAGGATATGAGTGTACAAATTAATAAACTAAAAAACAGAAATGATGGCTTTTAATGCTCAAAAAGTAAATACACTGAACTGTCAACAGTAGTTCAGGACCCAAGGGAAAACAGATTTGGTTTGCCCCTTTGAAAGTTACACAAAGAGTGTACAAGGTAAAGAAATGATTTCTTTGCAGAATGAAAACAGAGTTGAATGTACAAGTCAGAGGGAAATATTACAAACAGTGACAAATTATACAGCAACCATGTATGCCCCTTTACATACTGATACTGAAAGTTCAACAAATTTCCTAGGTACGCTAGAGATTCTCAATATAGAATTAACAAAATTAGCTTCTTTAATGAAGCCTATTCATGAAAATGAAGTTCAAGTAGCGTTAACCACATTAGAGGGTAGTAAATCACAAGGGTCAGATGGTCTACCAAATGAACTGTTAAAAATAACAGGAGAAGAGTTTCTGTCAGAATTGACACCAGTTTTTAACAAAATATTAATAACTAAGCAAATTCCTCAATATATGAACATGGATATATTGACTTAGATCTATAAAAAAGGAGATAAGTCTCAACTAAAACAACTGGAGGCCTATAAGTCTCCTGAACTCAGATTTTAAGCTTTTGACAAAGATTTTGCCAAACAGGCATGCCTCCATAGCTAGTAATGTGATATCTACAGCACAAACATATGCAGTTCCTGGTAGAAAAATACAGGATCACTTGATTCTACTTAGAGAATTGGTAGCGTTATGTAAGGTGGGAAATACAGATGGGTACCTGATCTCACTAGATCAGGAAAAAACATTCAATAGAGTTTGCTATACTGTTTTAAGAGCGATATTAAATCACTATCCTATTCCTGAAATAATGATAGATTGGGTTAAAAGTATATATAAAACTGCTATGGTGGCATCTATAATGCAGGGGTGGAAGGGTCCCATGATTTCAATGTGGAGTAAGGCAGGGATGTCCACTAAGCTGTTATTTATAGACCCTTTATTAAGGAAAATAAATAATGATAATATCATACAGGCAATTCAGATTCATGGTCAAGATTTTAAATGCAAAGCAATAGCTTATGTGGATGACATGAACATAATGGTAAGGGATCAGAAATCCATTTCTAGAGTATTAGAGATCTGTAATAAATTTGGGAAATTGTCAGGGGCAACCTTGAATATAAGTAAATGTACAGGTCAAAGGTTAAATTATATTACTGTATTTAGAGGCAGATTGGATGGCATTTTAATACAGCCTGATCCCTTTAATATTTTAGGTGTGTTTTGGGGCCGGGAGAACTGGATGAGTTAAACTGGGAGAAAAAAAAGTAGTAATAGGGAAGAGGAAAGTAGCCCAATGGAATAGGTGGAAACTAGGAAAAAAGAAGAGAATTTATCTTATTAAAACGTATTTGGTACCAGTCTTCCTCTATATTAGTTATATATTCCCCCCATCAAAGAAAATGGAAACAGTAATTCTTAGTTTATTTTTTCAGGCATGTTGGGGTAGTCATTTAAATCCCCTCAGACAAAATATTCTGTATGTACCTGTACAACAAGGTGGTTTGAACATGATACATCCAATCTTATTTTTTAATAGCTTTTTTCTCAGTCAAAATGTGAAACCATTATTGCTAAATCAAAATACTGGTTGGGAGGTGTTGTTAAAAAAGAAAGTGAAACACTGGATGTATCAATGGGAATTAAATACACTGAAGCCAGTAAAGAAATCAAAAATGGTACTAGAATACATTAGATGTGCTTTCTTAAGAATAATACAATGACAATTGTCTATACAATAGATCAGAACTTTACAAAGGAAGAAACTATTTTGCTCTACTTTCCTCTTTATGTATGGAGAATGTGGTTTTTGACAGGTGTCCAGAGGTATATAGAGAGGATTTAAGGAAGATGTTAATTAATAAAAGAATCCCAGATTATATGTGGGGCCTGCCATGAGAAAATTAATGTAAAGTCTAATCAAAAACATAAAAGAATGCAAGAAAGGCTCTGTAGTAGATTGACCTGCATACAAGAAGAAGAAACCATTCAGCATTTACTCTTTACATTTCCTTTTATCATGAATTCTTGGAAATATATAGCACAGCAGTGGAAAGAAAACATGGGCAGTACTCTGACATGTGAAAATGTCATGTATGGTGTATTTAATAGGGTTTGGGACAGATGGAATAAAAGTATATTGCAAGTTCTTATGACAATTTTCAAATGGAATATATGAATAACACATTGTGGCTTTATTCTACAGGAGAAAGAAGGAAGTCATGTTGAATTATATAATTGAAAGGTGCATGCCTGTGGTTGTATGGGGGAAGAGCTCCTCCCCCATACCCTACTTAAATCAGTAGGCACACCACAGCTCTGTTTAGAGCTAGTCACAGTCATTTCTTGGCAGCACGGCTGGTCCCCCGCTCCCACTCCCCTTCCTTCTGGTCCGCCTCCTGCTCCCCTGTTTGCCTGGCCATTGCTTTGAATGCTTCTTTCCCTTCCTTGTCCTTCCTCCCACCCCGCTCCATCCCTCTGTCTTTGCTGGCTGCCTTTTCTCTCTTTTTATGGGGGCGGGGGTCAATTTCTGCCTGCTGCGCCTCAGTTTGTCCACTGTAGCTCCCATACTGATTGAGGTTTACCTTACCTGCACCATCTCCTATGCATTTCATTTGTCTGGCCCATTCCCTACCTTGATGCAGCACGTACTTCGCTGTTGCCTGCCGCTGCTGGCTCCCTTCCACTGGATACTGCCTTTGGGCTCTGACTAGCACTACTCCATTCCTTCTGCTCCATTTTGCTATGTACCATCTGCCTCCTGCTTCCGCTCAGTGCATTTCCGGATTGCTGTAGTGCTGCTTCCTCCAGCTCAATGTACCTCACTAAAGACACCGGCATGCTGGTAGCTTGTTATGGTCTGCTTTCATCTGGCTTCTAGCTCCATTGCTGTCTTCCCCTACCTCAGGATCTCTGACCATGACATCACACTGCTGTCTGCACTCCCTAGCTTCTCTAGCCATAACAATTTGTATGACTTTCATACCATACAATGTCTAAGCTTTCCGCAATCAGATCAGTAACTGTACTATTTCCTTTGGCATATAGACTGATAAAGCATTGAATGCTGCTGCTGTTTCCTAACTACAGTTGGTTCAGATTTTAATCAGTTTAAATTGCATGATAATGGACTTTCTCATCATCCATATAACAACAACTTTATTGACTGCTTCCAGTTAAATTATCTATAGATGGGCTGGCATATTCCTCACCTGGTCTTATGAGGATTTTATAATATGGCAAGGAAGCCACCGGAACATCACTGGGAAACATCTAATGACCAGCTTGCATTGTGCTTACACTTTGCATTCACACCTCACCACCTCCTGGACTGCCCACGCTATACCCATATTGGCTGCTTGTATTACAGATCTGTCTACTGACATCATTAGTACTGGACCTGGCATGCTCCCATTTACAGCAGATAGATACTTTGTGCTTACTCAGCTGCAGCACCACTCCTTATCTCCATATCTATTACAGTCCATTTACTGTATGTGCATTCTACATTGCATCACTAGATGGCTCCATAGCTTCGCTGAATTTCCGAATTCCCAAGGTTGAATTCTAGTACTGCATCCTAGACTATGGCAAATTACAGTTGTTATTATACTGGACTTCAATCTAACCTGTTCGGGTCCCTCAAACCTTTAACTCCAATTCCAAGTAACTGATCCTAACTATTTTACATGCTGCTTGACCGCTGGCATGTCACTTGCATTTATTTGCTCTCTTGCTAAGATTCATTCCGGGATCACGTTTTATTCCTTCCTTAATTGTCAGGGTATCAGTCTATACCTTGTCATGCCTGACTTCATTCTGATCCACATTGAAGCCTGACTATATAACCCGGCTCTTGCCCACACCTATGTCTCTACCGCCTTCAACTGAGTTCTGTCGACCAACGATGCAGGTGACTCCTATATGGCAAGGACAGTGGCCACTCCAGGATGTTTATCTCAGTAATGCCAATTGAGTTCTTATTTGTTTATTTGTTTATTTGTGAAATCAGTTTACAACCTTTGAGCCAGAGGCTCGTTTCCAAAGGTACCTCGTCACATTAAAGACATACATAGAGTTTTAGGTTACATAGCATAGGTTTTGCTAAAAATAGGTGTTCATCAGAGGCGCCACGTCACACTGAGGTCAGACAAAATACATTTAGGTTACAGGGTACAAGTAATTGAGAACAGGTGTTACACAAGTTGGCATCAAAAATTGAGCAATCTAATAGGCATACAATGAAACAGCTGGCACTGGCCAGCTTAGACATAGGTTCAGTTCTAGTTGCTGCAGCTCACCTTACATGTTCGTACCTCTCCATCCATCCAGGACCATCCGCGTTTTATTCTGGATTTACTATCTGACTATGTCCTAGGATTTACATCATGTCTTTGGATGCTTACCATCTTGCTTTGCTTCATTTGGATCATGACTGCTACCTTACTTCCGGCTGACCTATGTGTGGCCCAGCTGCGCATGTTAACATTTGTGGGGCTTGGCTGCCACTCTCTATTTCCCTTACCAGCTGACATATGTGTAGTCCAGCTGTACATGCTAGTCTTTGTGAGGCTTAGCTGCCACTTTCCAATCACTTGAATCTCAGGATCAGATGCACCGCCTGTTTTGCCTTGCCTTCAATCCACTACCAGATCCTGGATCCTGCAGCCCTTACCTTTCCACTCTCATGTACTTCCACATGTCACGGATATATATATATATATATATATATATATTTTCCTTCTACTGGATTACTTCTGGATTGCATCTCGGAGATTGTCTCAATTCTCTTGGATGCACCTTGCCTTCCTGATTCAACTCCTTGGAGTCCCTGCTTTGTTATACCACCCATCCGAGCTATATTCCATACTGCCTTCCTTCTCATGATTTCAACCTACAACACAAATCTACTACAGTTTCAGGATGCTTATTACCTCTGGTCGTGTTGCTATCTCAGCCACCCAGGTCTCTGCACTGCATAATTTCTATCCTCAATTTATCAGGATATGACAATCTACAGCACCCTTATGCTGCTCCCATAAGTATAACTCAGAAGGTATTTCTATGCTGCTCAGGACTGGCTCAGGATTATGCTACCATTTACAATGCCACTTACAATCTATTCCCTACTACTTCGCTTCTAGTTCTGCATTTCATGCAGTTCAGCATTATTATTACTTTCTGCCATTGCTCTACAACCTGCCTCGCCCCACAGGGACGGATGTTCACTGCATCACACTTTGAAATACCTGCACCCTACGGGCCTGGAGGTCCCTTGATTTTATACTGCTATGCCATGTTCACCTGCTTCCATGACCTACTTCTCCCATTGGGCCTGGGGGTTCAACTACTTCTACTCTACACCTGCCTCGCCCAACGTTGGGGCCTATAGGTTCACTTATTTTACTATACACTTGTCTGCCACTGTGACTGCCAGCCTTAGGAGCTCCTTTCTACTATGGACTTATATCCAGGATTTATTTAACCGTACGTCAACTATTCTTAGAATGCTTCTGCCTTGCCGCTTCAATCATCTGATTACTCCTAATACTCTCCTACCAGGACACTTAGTTGAGCTTATCCAGACTTTCAGTCTCATGGTTTATACTCAGAGGTTTCTTGGACCCTGTGACAATGCTACTTCATTTGATTCAGCCTCTTCAGTTATCACCTTTCATGGCTTATAAACTCGACTATTCCGGACTCGTCAGATTATACTCACCAAGTCAGTTTAGCTACTGTACCATTCTGGCTTTTGAATCATGGATATTTACATGACTATTCAACTATTGGATGATCAGATGAAGCTCTTAGATTCCTGAGTTATTGCCTTTCCTCTTGCTGCTCGCTGTATACCGTCCATAATCTATGCATTACTACTCCTCTACTTCTATGCCTGCATTATGCAGCTTTACTTACTACTACTAATGACCTACATACAGGTCCACTTATTATGCTATTTGCTCATATTACCTGCTTCGCCTTTACAAGTCCTAGAGGTCCATCAAGACTTATTTATTTTATGACCTATTTCATCCTTGGGATCTGGAAATACATCTAACTCATGTCTACCTATTCCCACTAAGATCTATACTTACCTCATGTACCTGCTTCTCCACTCTGGATCAGAGGTGCCTACTGATCCGCCCTTTCTGGATCTCATAGCATGCACCCAGTTTCCATGCTTCATCACCAAGGCCTTTATTTGTACAGCTTACCAGACAGACCAATAACCTACACTGAACATGAACGCTTAGCCTTTTGAGTCCTGGTTCTCCTCGGAGAAGACATCCTTGCCTGCTGGAGTGCTTCACCACTGCTATCTTCGACACTTCAAATTATCAACCGTGGATTCCACTCTATCATTCTGCCTTGGACATGGATTTTCAGACTAGGAGGTTACTTGAAGGATGCTGCTATGTTCACCCGACACTTCATATTCAGTACTGTCTTTAGTTCCATTTTCCCGGATCAGGATCTATAACTTGGGATTTTGGTTTAGCCAATTGCATTAAAGTTGTTACTTAGGATTACTCTCCTTTAGAATGCCCGGAAAGAAGGGCAGGCCAGTAGCCATGGATCCTCAGAGGTTCCCCCCAAGGGTTTTTTTCCTCTCCTGCGTGCTACTGGTTACACTCTCTGGAGCTGGAGGAGGTAATCGTATTGCTATTCATTCTTTTGTGATCTCATCATATTCAATTACCCATTCAACGATCAAATACAGAATACTCATATGATATCATTATATTTTTTGGGGGGTCTCATACTACTGGACTAAGCATCCTTTTTATGGTGGGATACAGAGAAAAGCCAAACTAATACTAAGTCATAATACATTACACATCAGTTCAAGCATCTAAGCACCTTGCATAGACTATCCAGCTCACTTGTACAATAATTACTGACTTGCATGACTATGTTCAAAGTACCTAAGCACTGATCAATTCAAAATGCTAATACCTGGCAAGAATTGTTCTACTTACTGATCTGGCCTCTGTATCCAAGCACAACCTACATTATTCAGCTACAGTATGTAACATAAGTACTGAGCTCTGAACCACATACAATTGAAAGGTGCATGCCTGTGGTTGTATGGGAGAAGAGCTCCTCCCCCATACCTTACTTAAATCAGTAGATATACCACAACTGTGCTAAGAGCGAGTCACACTCACCCTCCATCCTCCCCTAACACCTCCTCCTTCTCTGACACACTTATCCCACTGGGGGGAGTCTCATACTACTGGTCTAAGCATCCTTTTTACGGTGAGATACAGAGAAAAGCCAAACCAATACTAAGTCATAACATGTTTCTTATCAGTTCAAGCATCTAAGCACCTTGCACAGACTATCCAGCTCATTTGTACAATAATTACTGACTTGCATGACTATGTTCGAAGTACCTTAGCACTGATCAATTCAAAATGCTAATACTTGGCAAGCATTGTTCTACTTACTGATCTGGCCTCTGTATCCAAGCACATCCTACATTATTCAGCTACAGTATGTAACATAAGTTCTGAGATCTGAACCACATATAACACAATTGTGCAAGATGTGCAGAGATTATTTAAGGAGGAAAAGAAAACATTTTCAAAAGATGAATTTTTGGAACTTTGGAAGGGACTTCCTTGGATTACTGATAATGATAAACCAGTAACTTAAAAAAAAAACAATTACTACGTTATCTTAGCAGGGTGTATAAATAGTATGAATTTAGATTTTTGAATATAAGTTATTATGCTTAAAACATTTTATTTCTTAAAATACTGTCTGACTTGCATTAGTTTATTTCCTTTTTATGTATGTTTTAGGGGTTTCTTTGTTGATTTCTGTATGATATATCATTGATTGTTTAGTTATGTGAAGTTAATGTGTACATTTCTAAATTTTGTTATTTATTATTTTTTATGTTACAATACAAACTTACACTACTGTTTTCGAGAAGTGCTATGGGATCTTTAACATCCACCTGAACTACCACCAGAACAGGAAGATGGGACCTCGGTTTAACATCTCATCCAAAAGATAGCAGCTCAGGAGTGCAGCCCCCCATGCTGCACTACAGTGTCAGTATGGGGATATTTACCCAACTGCCTGGTGTGTGGATAGAACCCACAGCCTTCTGATCTCCCGGTGCCAGAGGCGAGTGTGCTACCTGTTGAGCCACTGACACTATGGTCGTAATATGGTAATATATGTTGGACAGTTCAGAGGTGAGATACTTAGTGAAAACAAAATAAACAGTGGGATGAGAGGAAAACTACAGGGACCAAGGCTGTTGTAAAATGTAACCACATAAGATGGTAGGTTGAGAGGTGAGATACACAAATTGAGCATACATAAAGTGCATTTAGTCAGGATAGTGCACAGCAATAAAGGGGAGAAACAGCATAAGGAAAGGCTATGTGATAGGTTAGGAGAGAACAGGGTGGGGGTAAAGGATTCAGGTAGGAAAACATGGAAAGGGGGGAGGTGTGGAGGGGCAGCAATCTGACCCAAGGCAGACTCCCAAGGGGAGAACAGGGAGGGAAGAGCGAGGTTGGAACGGGGGAGAAGGGAGGAGAGGAGAAAGTAAGGGGGGGGTTAATAACAGTGCTTTGTAGGTTGGGCGGCCTGGGCAGCCACAGGTGGATTATCTGAGGAGGTGGTCCTTTAGGGAGGAGTTAAAGGAGTTAATGGACTGACAGGCCTGGATATCAGGGGGCAACTTGTTGTACAACTTTGTGCCCAAGTAAGTGATAGAGTTCTGGGCTTGTGTAGTCTGGTAGAAAGGGATGTCAAATACCAAACTGGAGTCACCTCTGATCAAGCACCCCAGGGCAGAGGTAGGGAATTGGGGGCTGACACTGACCAGTAGTAGATTCAGGTGAATTTTGTGGAGAAAAGAGAACACTGACCCCCTTCTGCTGCATCTGCCTCGTTAGTCCTTTTAGCCCAGTGAGCATCTGCCCTTTCCCCATCATCTGCCTCTTTAGTCCCATTAGTCTCATTACTATCTGTCGGCTTTTGCCTTCATTCAGTGTCAGACACCCTTGACTCCTGTCAGCAGCATGCTCATTTAGCCTGTTCTTCCTACCTCCATATCCTGCCTGTTCATTCTTCCTATCCATTCAGCCCACCCATGTAGCCTGCCCTTGTATTTGGCCCATTTAGCTTGCCTCTCACACCTATCAGTTCCACCTATCATTTGGCCTGACAATCCAGGATATCCATTTCATTTGCCCATTTGTCCTGCCCTTTCAGCCAGCCCATCCTGTGCCTCTTCAGCCTGCCTATTTATTTTACCTGAATTTTCAGTCTGCCTTTTAGCCTGCCCATTCTGTGTGCCTATTTTTTTTTTGTCTTGTCAGTTTGCTTATTCAGTTGCCTATTCCACCTTCCCATTCAGTTTACATGTTTTACTTCCCTTTTACCCTGTCCACCCATTCATCCAGGCCATTCATTCAGACTGTCTGTTCAGCCTGCTCATTTAGCCTTTCCTTTGGTGTTTCATTCTGTTTTTCCCATTAGTTTGCTCACTATATTTGCCCACTTAGCCTGCCACTTATGCCAATTTAACACACCTATTTTGCCCACCCACTCACTCTCTGTTGTCCTTTGCCTTCTTAAGCCCCCTTCACCTTCTTCCTCCTACCTGCTCCAACTTCCTTGCTGGTGCTCCTTATCCTATGTCACCTGCCTCCTCCTACTGTCTCCTCCTTGAAGTCCTGCATTCCCTTTAACTTTCTTCCTGTGCCCTTCTTGGCATGCATTATTATTATCTAATCCATAACAATAAAATAAAAAATAGAACATTGTGCAGGATAGCTTTTATACAGGCAGCTAAAATAAAACAAAGTCCTTCCACTGAGGGTATATCTAAATCTTAATCTCTCTGTCTGTAACAAAATATTGCTCTCTTTATAGAAAATCTTTTCCTGGCAATTAACTTATGCATCCTGAGCTTGTTAAGATACATCTCCTGTTTTTCACAAAATGTATCAGAACATTGTCAATTTCTTTCCTGCTGGTGCAACAAAATAGAACATTGTATCCCAGAACTGATTTCCTGTTGACAACTCTGCAAATGAGCTTGTGGAGGTCAAGCTGCATCTCAAGGTTAACTCCCTGAGTTGCTTTGCAATCATTTCAACAATATAACTATATACATTTGCAAATGAAGGGATCACAGTTTCACATAAAGATTCATAGATACTTTTTAACAACAGAGGAGCAAGGGGAGAAAGAAAAACAAACATGGCAAGTGAAGGCAGGGAGATAGTTGGGGGGCCTTCAGTGTGGCCAGTTTGTTAGGTGCCACAGGAAAATTTAATTGTGCAATCAGATGGGCAAAAGACAAGAGAAGATACAGAAATAGGAGAGGACAGAACAGATCCTTGCTTTTAACTATCTCTGCATAACAAATGTGACAGAGTCTTATACAACCCTATCACATACCACCCTCTTTAAAAGGGAACCTGTTTTTTGTTTTAAAGAGAGGTTTCCAAGCTTTCTCATGTTTCCTTTACCATTGCCTTATAATATTTATAGCTCTTTGCATATGCAGTATCCCCTTTTCCTTTTTTTTTCTTCCATTAAGTTTTTATTCCGTTTTTGGTTACAGAGATTAGATCCAACAACATCAAGTACATACATGTACAAATACACACATACTTATGCTAACATGTAGTCTAATACATCCTCTGTAACAACCACCTAAAGACCCCCCACCCGCCCCCTACCCATCCCCCACCTTTTGCCACCCCAGCACAAGTCTAGCTGAAGCTGAATACTTACAATCAGCAGAGGAACTATGAGCTTCTATAGTGAGTAAATAGTATAAAAGGGACCCCAGATCTTATCAAACCTAGGAAGTTTATTCTGGAGGGTGGCTATCATTCTCTCAACCCTCAAGCTGGCAAGCAATTCCTCCATCCATTCTGTATAGCTGATCACAACAGAGTCCTTCCAGTGTCTGAGGACAACTTTCTTAAGAGTGGCTGCAATCAAAACCATGTGGAACTTCCTACTCCTGATGGGGATATGAGAAACATATCCCAATAAGCATATTTCTGGAGTAAAAAGGTCCTCCAGTCCCAACATTGGGTCCACTCTGTTTTTAATCTCTGTCCATAAGGGGGTTATCTTTGGACAGTTCCAGAAAATATGCATTAAGTCCCCGACCCCAGCATGACACCTGTTGCATGTAGTTTCTGTGGCTATTTTTAATCTAGCAAGCTTTTGCGGGGAATAGTAAATATTATGAAGAATTTTAAACTGTATCAGTCTTAACCTATTTTGTAAAAGAAATCTGTGACAATTCTGCCATAAAACCTTCCAAATGAGTTCCTCATTAGGGAACATTGAGGCCCAGTATGCGCTTTGAACCAGATTTTGGGAATAGGCCCACCCAAATAATACTGTGTATACTTTGGAAATTGCATGGGATAGGCCCGCAAATGACCCCAAGGCATCATAGAAGTCCACTTTTGGAATCTGAATTGCCCTCATACCCATCTTACTGAGCAGGAGATGATGAAGCTGGTATACTTTAAAAACTGCCGTGGTGGACATCTCAAATTTATTCAGAATCTCAGAGGAGGATAGTACCTCACCAGCAGGTGTAAGAAAGTCTTTCAAATGGCATGCACCAGGCAGGGCCAACCATGTGGGGTTGAGAATTTTGTTATCAATTAGAAAACGCGGATTACCCCAAATAGACTGCACCCAATCCCTGAGATAGTCATATCTGAGGAAACCACAAAGCTGCATGTGACTTCTCACTGAAATCCCTATTGGGGAGCTACATAGCGGGGGAGGGAGGAGTTTCAGAGTAAGATAGAGCAAGGCCTCAGGCTTCAACCCTTGTTTCTGAATGAGGGCCAGCTCAATTTGTAACCATAAAGGTGTATACAATAGCTGTGTTGAAACCTCCATACCCTTCACCCACCTCAGGTATTTGTTAGCATGGCCCGCCCAGAAATAAAGGGCAAAATGTGGCAGTCTTAACCATCCCAGTGATTTGGGTGCAGCCAACTTATGGTAGTCCATTCGAGCTTTCTTGTAACCCCATACGAAGTTAGCTATAATTCTATGGAGTTTTCTAAACCACGAAAGTGGTATCCAGATATTCAACATGATAAGAGGATAAAACAACCGGGGGAAAACATTCATTTTTATTAAATTTATCCTCCCCATAATGAGATTGGGAGCCGTGCCCATCTTTCCAAATCCAGTTCAATGGTACACACCAGGGGGTCCAGATTTAACTGGTGTATCTTAGTCATGTTCCTTCTTAGGTTAAGACCGAGGTATTTTATGGAATCTGATTTCCAGGTTAAGCCAAATTCAGTAATTTCCTGCCTAAAGAGATTTTTACTAAGGGGGAATACCACAGATTTATCTAAGTTCAGCTTGTAGTTGGCCAGCCTACTGTATTCCCGAATAATTTCCAGAAGAGCCGGAATAGACGTCCTCGAGTTGGAAACATATACCAGGAGATCATCAGCATATGCTGTTACTTTCACTGTATAGTCTAGAATTCTAGTACCGTTTACTTCTTGTTTACACACTATTGTTCTGATAAGGGGTTCCAGGTATATATTAAAAAGGAGCGGGGACAAGGGGCAGCCCTGTCTAGTACCCACATAGAGATTAAAGGGGTCCGAGGTGGCCCCATTGCAACTAACTCTTGCTGTAGGATTTAAGTAAAGGGAGCCTACCCATTTTAAGAATGGATCAGGAAACCCAAACTTCCCCATTGTGGTTAACAGAAAACCCCAATGGACCCTATCAAAGGCCTTCTCGGCATCCAGAGACAGCAGAGCCATGGTGGAACTACTCCCTTCAGACACCGAAAAGGCATGAGCCAGGGTTCTAAGGTGGTCAGCGGAGGACCTGTCTTTCATAAAGCCGACCTGTTCTGCACCAATAAGACTGAGTAATACCCAACTTATATGATCTGCCAGTAATTTAGCTAAAATTTTGACATCGTAATTGAGCAAGGAAATAGGTCTATAAATAGCTGGTTGTTCAGGGGGTTTGTCTTGCTTTGGTATTAAAACAATAAGCACTTCAAACAATGATTGATCCCATATTTGATGACTTAGAATGTGTCTGAATAACCTAAGGAGTAAAGGGGATAATTGTTTGGAGAATTTTTTATAAAAATTTGATGAGAACCCATCTGGCCCCAGTGTTTTATCCAATGGGAGACTCTGAATAATCAACTCGATCTCATTTTGGGTGATATCAGTCATCAACTGCATTTGTTGGGGTTCTGTCAGTGAGAGGAGTTCCAAACCTCCTAAGAAGGTGAGTATCTCCCTCTCAGTGGGGGGGTTCTCCATATTACCATACAGGGATTCAAAGTAATATCTGAATTCCTGCGCTATCTCCCCAGGCATGGTTTTCACTTGGCCATCTACCCTGGATTGGATCCCTGGGATTATTCAAGAAGATTTCAACTGTTTGATTTGTCTGGCCAGGAGCCTACCCACCTTTTTCCCCTGATCAAGATAATTAGCCTTAGTTTTAATTAATGCTAACTCCGCTTGTTCCCCGAGCAATTTCAAATAGAGGTCTCTCAGTTTAATAAGCTCAAGCTTCTCATTTTCTGAGGACTGTGGGGTCAATTTAGTTTCTCTACATCTAATTTGGTTCAGTAATTCGGCCAGGATTTGCACCCTCTCCCTCTTCCTTTTGGCTGCCTGTCCAATTAGTATACCTCTCATGAAAGCTTTGAGTGCTCCCCATACCATATCAGGACTGATATTATCTTTCAAATTATTAGTTATAAATTCTTCTATTTGCGTTGAAATGTATTCAACTGTTTTGGGGTTACGCAATATCTGGTTGTTTATCCTCCATCTATTGCTCTTCTTAGGAAGGGAAGGGAAGAGAAGGAAATTGACACCACCACCACTGCATGGTCAGAAGGGGGTCCAGACACAATTTCTGTGTCCAGCACTCCAGGAAGGAGAGTGCAAGAGAGTGATATGTAGTCAATACAGGATGCTGTACCATGAACTTGAGAGGTGAACATGTATTCCCGAGATTTCGGGTGAACAATTCTCCAGACGTCTACTAGACCGAGCTGGTCCAGCAATTCCCTCAAGGCCCATTGAGCCGGTGAGAAAGCTGAAATATAATTTCTGGTTATATCCATTAAAGGGTCTAAAACAAGGTTTAGGTCACCTCCTAGTATCATGGGGATCTGTGCAAATGGAGTCTAAGCTTCCAGGAGTTTTACAAAAAACCTTTGGGACTCAGTGTTGGGACCATAAACCGAACCAAGCAGAATTTCCGTATTTTGTAGCCTACCCCTAACAAGAACATATCTGCCCTCATTGTCCTGAATAACCTGAAGAGGGGCAAAGGGGACGGACCTATGCATAAGCACCATAACACCTCGGCTTTGCGTGTTACCTTGTGATGAAAAAGCTGTCCCCATTTGTAAACACCTCATGGAGTTACACTCCGACTGAAGCAAATGTGTCTCTTGTAAAAACGCTATGTCTGCTTTTACCACCTCTAAATGCTTCAATATACTATACTGCTTAGATTTCTGTCATCCACCTTTAACGTTCCAGCTTACAAATTTAATCGTCCCATGTGACGCCATTATCCTGCATGTTCAAGCTCAAACAATGATCTGATCCTCCCTGTCCGGCGCCAATCTTAGAGACTTGTGCTCCCACCCCCCCATTATTCCCACCCAAACAACACCCATATGTAAAATATTCCCCTCCTAGTTTCAGTCCTCTACTACCCTTCCTACCCCCTCCCTCATCTTCATGGTCCATGATGGCAGCTCGCATCACTGTATGCTCACCCTCCCTGCCCCCCCCGTCATTCCCTCAGACAGAGTATTGCCCAACATTGAGCTTTCCCTGTGCAGAAAAACATCAAACAACATTGTATGAAGAGAAAAAAGGAAAAAGAAAACCTATTTCTAGAGGTTCCTAAACCAAAACCACACCGGCTCCTATCCATGTACCTTTTAACCTCATTAACCTAACATTTATTAAAGTACTCCTAAAAGGGGGAAAGATTAGCCCCAACGTTACCTTTCCAAAGAACCCAAAACAGTGTCGAGCCATTCTGAGCTTCAAGAGCAACCAGGCTCTGACTTTCTTAACCAAAAATAAACCGCATTAGGTTTAAGAACACCCTTTTTAATTACAGACTTATAGCCCTGAGGCCCCCCCCGGGTACACCATAACATTAACGCGATGCTCCAGTATCCGGTACATATACAGCACCGGCCCCATCCCTATCTGTTCCTCTCATGGATCTCTTCTTGCGGAACCATAATCCAGGCAGTACACTGCAGTCAGTCGTCGCCTCAACAGTCCCTTCGATTCGCTTTTAACATCTTTAAAAGCTGCCATTACTACATGCTTGCAGATCTCTCCTGGAAACTCCCGGGATCTTCCAAACCTTCCACCAGCAAGCGTGGGCTCCCTGTGCATCTGCCATGAATAGTTTAAAAATGATCATTCCCAGATCTCCGGAATGACAATTGAGGTACTTACATACCTTGAGTCACAACGATAAGGCTAGGTCTATGTCAAAAGGCATAGGGGATTTAGGTAGGTCCAAACTAGGCGATTGTGAAGAGGTCGACTATGCGCAGACAAGTGCTCGCATTAGGAGGATCGTTATTATCCGGGGGGGGGACAACCGTGAAATTAAGCATATGATTATTCAGTTCAACATTAGCAGTGCGGCATATCTCGTCGATACAGGCTATCCGAGTAATCAAACATACCTCCGGTAAAAGTTCTCAACTTTTTTCAACAGCCCTGGGAAACATATATTTCAAGGAAAGATGAGCCCTTACTTGGCTTTAAAAAGAGTGGGTAGTGCGAGCTGGAGTGCAGCTGAGGCCTTATCCGGATCTTCAAATTTTTTCCAAGACGCTAAGATATAGACATGCAGCACTGCCTGGTATGCCATTTTAAACTTGATACCTGCTGCAATTATCTTCGAGACGCGGGGATGAAAGGCTGCTCTTCGCTGCCGTACCGATAGTGGCAGATCCTGGGTAATCCTCAGGTTCGCCCCTTCCCATTGCAAAATCTTAGTTTCTCTAACTTTCTGTAAAAAAATCTGTCTCTCTTGATAGTTTAGAAACTTGGCCATGAAGATACGAGGAGGTGCCCCTTGCAGCGGCATAGGACGGAGGGCTCGGTGCGCTCTTTCAATATTGTAGCAGGGGCCATAGGGCGAAGGGCCTGCTATCTTCTCGACGAATTTTTGGAAAAATTTCACCGGGTCATTTCCTTCTTCCCTTTCGAGCAGGCCGATCACAACCATGTTATTCCTTCGACTTCGGCCCTCGAGATCTTCAACTTTCGAATCTAGACTGGCGATGCGTTGATTCAATTTGACAATCAAGGGGTCGATCTTGTCCGCACGATTTTCCAACGAACTGACCTGTGCCTCGTTGTCTGATATCTTCCTGCTCAGGTCTTCCAGGGTGGAGGTAATATTTTTGATTTCGGTAGCCATTTCTACCATTTCTGCTTTAAATGGTCTGAATTCTTCTAGGAACTTTGCCGCAGTTAGCAATTCCTCCTCTTCGCTGCCATGATAGGTAGGTTGGGCTGGCTGTAACGGCGAGGCCCGTGATTTCTTCGGGGCCTTTTCCGGGGTTGCTGGAGGGGTGTGTTTAGGTGCCACTTTTGGCATTTCTTCTTCCATCTGTGTCCCCACCAGCTTCACTGATATTTCCGAACAGCAAGTAGTCCCTTCTTAAGCGCTGATACACCACTGGTAACTAAAAAAATTTATATATGGACAGGGTTTAGGCAGAGCTCTCAGAGAGTGCAGCTAGCAAGAGCACTGCATCACGTGACTCCCGAGTATCCCCTTTTCCATACCACATTATACAGCAAAGAGTTCAGTTTAAGTACGCACATAATTTTTCCTTTTTTACAACCATCTGAATTCCTAAGTTCTGATCCATATTGTGACAAAAATCAGCATTGACCATCTCTTTTCCAGATTTGAGCATCACTTTACATTTAAATAGCTGTAGTGCCATGTGCCACCTGGTGATTCTGAGATTGTTATCATCTATTTGGTTAAGCCAACAGACAGGACTGTGATCTGTTATAAGTACAAAGTCAGCGCCTAGCAAATACAACTTAATGGACTCATTTGCCCATTTTTCAGCAAGGCATTATTTTCCAATTGTGGAGAACTGTTTCTCTCTGTCATGCAATTTCCTACTGATACATAGAATGGGGTGTTCTTCCCATCTATATTCTGACTCAGGACTGCATCTAGGCCTACCTCTGATGCATATGTATGTAACATAATTTGTTTCTCAAAGTCTGGACTTCTTAAAACAAGTGCTGAACATAATTCAACCTTGATGGCCTGAAAAGCTTTATCACACTTTGGGGAACATTTCACATTATTCAAGTAGCATTTTTTTATGAGTTCAGTGAGTGAAGTAGCTAACTGGGCAAAGCTGGGAACAAATCTTCAGTAGTAAGCAGCCAGCCCTGAACATCATCTGACATATTTCTTTGTTTTAGGGACAGTACAGTTAGATATAGCTTCTGTCTTGGAAATCTCTGGCTTTACTTCCCCATTTTGTAAGCTATACCACAAATATTTAGTTTCCTGCATTCCTAATGTGCATTTATTAGGATTAATAGTCAGACCTGCATTTTTAATAGATTGGATAATTGTTTATAGGTGGTCCAGGTTGCTTTTCCAGTCAGGACTGTACACCACAGCATCATCCAGGTAAGAAGCGCAATAAATAATATGAGGAGCTAGAATTACATCCATGTACTACTGGAATGTAGCAGGTGTGCCATGTAAACCAAACAGTGTGGTGGTGAACTGACAGAATCCAGTGGGAGGGGAAAATCAGTTTTGCCTCAGGATTCTTTAGCTAGGGAAATTTTCCAATAACCCTTGATGAGATTGAGAGTACTAGTGTACTTGACACTTTCCAATCTGTCCAACAAATCATCTATCTTGGGCATAGGACAGCTGTTAAATATGAACACTTGATTAAGTTTTCTAAAAATCAAGGCAGATTCTTACATCCCCTTCTTTTTTATTTACAATCACCATACAGTAGGTGATGACCAGACACTTCTGGATTCTTCTATGATACCCAACTCTTCATTTTTTGTATTTACTAAACCACATCTGCTCTGAGCTGCTCTGGTAACCTGTATGTCTTTTGTCTGGTAGGGAGAGAATTCTCTGTCTCTATTACATGTCGGACCCATTTTGCTGGGCCTGGCACTGTGGTAAAAGTATTTCAAAATGTATTTATCAATGTAAGAATTTCTACGATTTGTTCTGAGGGTAAGGAAATATTCACCTTTACAGACAGATGTTACAGCTTGTTGCAGTACTATATGGTATAAGCTATATCAATATTTTCTTTAGAAGTTTCTGGTAAGACTAACAAAGCAACATTTGCTGTTTTTTCAATCCATTTCTTCAGGTGGTTAGCATGGTATGTCTTAGTAGAATTTTTCCCATTGAGGGCCTTCATCTCATAGTTAATGATACCGATAAATCTAATCACTTTATAAGGCCCTTGCCACTTCATTAGCAGTTTGTTTGCTGTAGTGGACAGCAGTAACAAGATCTTTTTACTGGGCTCAAAAACGTCTTTTACTCCATGATCATAATACAGCTTCTGTTGTTTCTGGGCCTCTTCCTGACTACTATGGGCAATTTCAACATATTTTTCTTGTTTCTTTATCAGTGCACACATGTATGATGTAATAGATTGTTTATAATGGGGGTTATCTTCCCATGTTTATTTTATTACATCTAGTGACCATCTAGGTTGTCTACCACACAAAATTTAAAAGGGTGAAAAATCTGTTGATCCTTGTGGCACTTTCCTGTAAGCAAAAAGCAGGTAAGGTAAGTATTGTTCCAGTCATTCCCTTAATTGTTCACATATCTTTTTAACATGTGTTTTAGGGTTTGATTAAAACACTCAATAAGACCATCTGTCTGATGATGATAAGGAGAGGTTCTTATGGCAGTGATACATAGCAGTTAGTACAGCTACACTAGTAATACAGTACCAGAATTACTACCCTGATTAGTAATAGCCTCTTTAGGTATGCCCACCCTACTGAACATTTTGGCAAGTGCTGATGACACTTTTCGGGCTCTGATGGTACACATTGAAACTGCATCTGGGTATCAAGAAGCATAGTCACATACTGCCAAGATGAATCAATTATCCTTTTAACTTTTGTCCAAGGGGCCAACCACATCCACTGCAATTGTCTCAAAAGGCACATCTATCAAGGGTAGGGACTCCAGGGGCCATGTGTCTATTTTAGACACTGGAACTACATTTTGATATTCAGCACAAGAATGGCAACTGCTAGCAACATCCTCATGAATCCCAGTCCAGTAATATCTGTACAGCAATCTGGTAAGTGTGTGATCCCTCACTGAGTGACCAACCATAGGACTATCATGTGGTATCTGTAAAAACTCAGTTCTGCATGTCTTTGGTATAACTAATTGTTCTATATGTTCCTGCATCTGAGGATTAACCAAAACTGTACAGTAGCACATCACATTTTTTATACAGTGATTCAGCCTTTTTTATGTTTGCTTGCACACGTAGCACACAAGAAACATTTTGAGGTGAGTAGAGCATTGCAGAGGTGTGGCAGTGTATGGCCAATCTAGTGAACACTTTCAGGGATGCAGCTCTTGGCCACCAATCAGCATGGAAGCTGCCAATGATGGCAGTTTCAGTGCAAGTGCATGACTTGAAAGAAATCTGATGCTCCACTCATGGACAGTTTCATCACTGCAGTGGCAGATCTCTCCCCTCCCCTTTCTGGCAACCAGGCATATTCCAGCCATGCACATTACAGTGCACAGTAATGTGCATAGCTGAAGTAACAAGTAACTCATTTGCTCAGTGTGCCTTTCCCACTGAAATAAATAAATGAGACCCACCGTGGCTTTGCATAATTGGCAGCTCCACCCACCCACCACCCACTCCCCCCAAAGTGGACATCAGGGTGCCTAATCCCTGTGTCATCATGACCTCGCAAGCACAAGCATATCTTTTGCTGAAAATGGGGTGCTAAATCCCCATATCATCATGCCTCCCCACTCCACTATTTTGGCACACTAGGAGCCCACCCCAGTGTGCCAAAGTATTCCTTATCTTGTTTTTACACCGGGATGCCCACTCCCAGTGTCGGATGTGCCTTCCTATGCCCCCTTTTTTCAGCTGACCTCGGGGTGCCCAATCCCTGGGTTAGCATTGATCCTGCTTCCACTAGTCTGGCACACTGGGAGCACTCCCCAGTGTGCTGAACTTTATTTTCCATAGTATTTAACCTGTCAAAGAGAAAACTGTCCCTCAAGGTCTTTTTTTCTTAAACCTAAAGAAAAAGAAAATGGTCCCCCATCGTCCTTGCCACCCCTCCCCAATCCCACCCCTCCATCTGTGCACCCACTTCTCCACACACCCCATCGCCTATACTTACCTCCAGAAGTCCAGCGCTGCAATCTTCTGTGGACCAGGAACATGTCTGCACTCTTCAAAAGCTGATTGCAAACTGAGGAAAATCATGGTAAGTCTTATAATGGCAATCAATAAGGGGATGGGTTCAACTTAGGTTGATATCTCAGTCATTTTGGGGAATTTTTGTCACAAACTTTCAACCTGGTGTTCTTGGGACCCCATCTCATGAACACTGGCACTGTTATTTAGTTTCTCAGTCCTGAAACATGATTTTGCAAGTGCTGCACGGAATCACATTTTAGGACCGATTAACAAAACAACAGTGCCACTGTTCATGAAATGGGTCAAAAAAGACCATGTTGCAAGTTTGGTGAAAAAACTACAAAAACTGACTGCATTTCAAGCTTGGTTTGCACAGTTTGTACACACACTCGTAACTTCACCGATTTTTAATATTTTCACTCCAAATTTCCAACATTGCCATCTTTTCACATCTTCTTATAAACAGTACAGCTGTCATTTTTTGCATCCTGCTAGAAACATGTTTTCACACCTGTGGTGCTGAATGGAACAGTTGCTGTGTGAAATCTATTTTTCTGACAGATTAATGAAATCACAGTGCCACTGTTCATGAAGCAAGGTCCCAAAAAGGCCATGTTGAAAATTTGGTAAATAAATTCCAAAACATGACTGCGTTGTAAGTGTGTGTTTTGCAATTTCTACGCATGCTCATAACATCACCACTTTTTCATATTTTCACTCCAGATTTTCAGCATTGCCATTTGTTCACACCTCCTTATGAACATTACAGGTGTCATTTTTTACACCCTGACCAAAATATCTTTTTGCACCTGTTACACTGAATGGCACATCTGCTGTGAAAAATCACGTTTTGGGATTGAGTAACAAAATAATAGTGCCACTGTTCAGGAGGTGGGGTCCCAAAAAGCCCATGTTGAAAATCTGGAGCAAAAATACCAACAAATGCCCAGGGTGTTAGGGTTTTCAACAGTAATGCCCCACCCTGTACAGACTGACAGGCATCAGGGATATGGCTTGGGGTCATCAGCCATAATGCTTATGCCATTCCATCCCCACCCTCACCCTGCACCCACTGACAGGCATCAAGGTGTGCCTTGGGGTCTTCAGCCCTAATGTTCAATCCATTCTTATATACTGCATCCATCTCAGCTTACTTCCTTATGGAATGGGGTGGGCGTAAGGGCCAAAGATCCCAAGATCCCAAGGCACACTGTGACACCTGTCAGTGTCTGCAGGGTGGGATGAGTTGGAATGGCATGAGTGTTATGGCTGATAACCCAAAGGCACACCCCAATGCCTGTCAGCCTCTGCTGGGTTGTGGTGGTGGGGGCTGGCATTAGTTCAACACTTCATTGCCATTCCTATTATGCATGTATCTAACTCATGCAGTACCAATGCCAATACCAGCAAGCAAACATTTGGCATTGACAAATGCTTGTTTATTTAATCCGCAGCTGCTTAACATAGCCTTGAAGAAAAACATCATTAGTTTGTTCAGAAACAAAATAAAGATCAGTTATCAGTTTAGTTTCAGCATTTTCATATATCAACCCCTTATGTCCATCAGACTTCTGTTGCTAATGTTTTTTCAGGCATCTTCTTTCTTTCCTGGATATCCAGATCTTGGAGCTAGGCTCAAATAAGTCTGAATCAAAGGCACCAAAAAGAAAAGCGTCCCCAATATCTGAAATTTTCTTTGCCTCAGCTCTTGTTATCACAGCTGCTGACACAGCAGGATTTACTTCCTCTTGGATTAACTTTGCAAATCCTGTAAAGTCATTTCCAATAATCACAGATACAGATAATGTAGACACTACCCCCGACATTCATTTGGTTTGACACCCCATTAAAGGGACACTGTCAACCTGTTTTTTCATCATATCATTTGTAATTAAAAAACTACATTTATGATTGCTTACCTTCTCTAAAATCCATTGATATTGGTGTATGTTTTGTCTGTTTCCTTGTTTAATAAAACTGAAATGCATGGCAATGTACATTTATAAACAACTTTGTTTTTGTTTACAGTCCTGGATATGTTCTTTCTGCATACTTCCTGAGCATTAGAAACACACCCAAATAGTATAGTCACTCATGAGGTAGTAGCCTCCTAAACTCCCACTGTATCACAAGTGGCTAGACTGTGTTGTGGGTGTTCCCACATCCAGGAAAGATGCAGTTGGAACTGATCAAGGAATGTAAACAAACCTGTGTTTGTGTGGTAACACCAGTAATGTGGTCCATCTGGTTTTCACTTTTTCTAAAAAAAAAAAAAAGAATCAGAATCAAACTACCAGTTACATCAGCAATCCTTTGGCAGTCATAAAATGTGTTTTTAAACTAGGAACACTTTGAGACCTAAAGGGGATTTACAGTGTCCCTTTAATATTCAGTTTCACTTGGGTGGTGGGATAATATTGAGGCTTCCTGTGGATGCATATGACCCCATTACCTGGTCCTTTTACACAGTCTTTTCTCAGAACTTCAGCATGCACCAGGGTCTGCCAGCTTCCTAACTCTGTAAGTCCCTTCACAGTCTTATCTCCCATCTTGACATCTGCTAAAAACTTGCTCTAACTCACTAAGGCCAAATCTGCTCTAGTGTTACTCTTCTTATTTTTATGGCAATTTCTTGCAGTATGGCCTGGCTTATTACAGTTATATCAAATAACTTCTTTGGGTACTGATTTATTACCCCATCAAAGTTCTTTTCAGACCTGGAGTTAAATCAGGAAAAAAAGGGTCTTACCCTGGTTGGTTGTTAGTTCGTTGTTGTGGTGTCTATTTGGCCATCAGACAGACCTCATCCCACATAACAGTTTTTTCCCCAATTTCTAGTCAGTGTTCTTTTACCCAAAGCTGCACATCTCTGGGAAGGATGCCAATGACTTGCTCCACTGAAAATATGTCGATCCATAGGACAGTTTTATCCTCTGGTTGGAGCGATTTAATGAGGAGTTCTCTGAGTCAGGTGAAGCCTTGTCGAGGATTGTAGACTACATTGTACTTCAAGAACCAGACTCTCTGCCTGTAGGTCTCTTGAGAGCTATCATATCTTTTAAGGATTTCTCTTTCTGTTAAGTCATAGTGTTCTGACTGTGCAGTGTCCATATTGCTGTAAGCAAATTGAGCTTTACCTGTCAGATAAGGTACCAGCCTGATTGTCCATTAAGAAGTCACATGATGTGTTGCTGAGCGTGAATGCTCCTTTCAACCTCTCTGGCCCCTGTGCTTTTCTTTTATTTATTTCTAATGTACCTTGCATTTTTTTCTGTGCCATTTTGGTTTTCTATAATTGATTTACCTGTTTGGTCTTGTCAGGAATTCTCAATTCAAAGTACAGTGGAGGCAGAAATGAGAATGACTCTACAGTGCCATACACCTCCGATGACTCCTGAGAGGAATGAGGGCCTTAAACTCCCTAAGGCACAAGCCACTCAGGCTAGCCAGCCAAGCTCTTCTTCTGAGGCCCTATCTGAGGAACACTTCCTCCAGGAATTTAATCTGGTTAAAGATGCTCTGCAACTTATTACTAAGGAGCTCGAGGCTCCCTGATTGGCAACAGAGTCTTTGACACAATGGGTCAGAGATATGGAGGCCTGTTTCAGCTTGCTGGATGACTGGCTTTGTAGACTTGACCCTGATGTAACTGCAATCTGACAGAAGGTAACCTGACTTGAAGCCTGGCTTGACAATCTCAAAGGTAGGAGCCAGTGAAATAAAATCATCATTCTGGGTTTACCCAAGAGAGCTGATGGCCAATTGTTATTCTACTTGCTCAAAAACTGTGTGACAAGTTGGTGGGACCCTCCCCGAATGGGCCAATATATGTTACTGAACAGGTTCATCAGGCATTACAGGTGATACCACTGTTGGGTTTGCCCTCTCGTCTGTTCATTTTCAAGTTTTTAAATCATTTAGACCAGCAGCACATGTTGGGAAAACTCAGAGAGCTGCAAGATATTTCATAGGAAGGCTGAAAGCTTTGTGAGGTACAGAATCTGCCTCTTGCTGTGCAGTAAAAATGAGCAGCCTACCATCCCATTGTATCTAAGCTTTTTGCAGCAAGTATTAAATTTAGGTTCTGAGAGAGGAGGTTGTCCGTCTCCAGGCTGACCTGGCTAAGATTCGTGAAACCTCTTCCCCCACCCAGGGACCACCAGGGCCAATGCCACTACCTCAGAGGTTGCCAAGAAAAAGGAGAGGCTGGACCAGGGTGGGCTCAAGGAGGGGAGAGGGTGGTGGAACAGAGTTGCATCCCTCCAGCTGTACTTCTCCACAATTCATTTGCTCTTCTGGTGGATAGTGGTTCCTCTGTGGAAGCACCTGCAGTGGAGACCAAGGAGAATGCTTGGAACCTTCACAAAGGAGACCCACAGGAGGGTGGCATGGGACCCCACAGGGGAAGGAAACAACTCCTGGTGGGGGACTCAATCATTAGGGGGGTCAAAATGGGGAGGAAGGAGAGAGAGAGAGAGGTAAGGTGCCCTCCTGGCGCCATGGCTTGGAGGGACAGGAAGCGAATCCTCAGGATCGTGGGAGGAGCTGCATGAGGGAGGGAGCTGGATGTCATTGTCCACCTAGGGACAAATGACCTGGCTAGGAATGGGATCAGACCAGTGCAAGAGGAGTTTGTAGAGTTGGGAAGGGGCCTTAGACAAGTAGCGCATACGGTAACCTTCTCGGGAGGTGCTGCCTGCCTATGGCAAGGGAGATGCTAGGGCACTTCTCACCAGGGAATTTAATGAGTGGTTGAAAAACTGGTGTGGAGTTCAGGGTTTTGGCTTCATTGGGGACTGGGGAGCCACCTGGAGGGATGCAGACCTATACTGGTGTGATGGTCTGCATCTGTCCGGGGGGGAACCAGGATTTTGATGAGAGGTTTAAATGCTTCATTGGCAAGCATTTAAACTACTAAGGGGAAGCACTGAAAAGGAGCAGGGAAATCCGAGCCTCCCCCCACAAAACAAGGTGATTAGTAAGGTAAACACCAAGGTACAGAAGTTATTAGGGAGTAGAACAGATTTAAATGTAAAAAAATGCAAAGGCATTAAGGACAGAAATGGGGCTAAAAGGGGTAAGGCTATCAAAAAGTGGAGGGTGATGAGTACCAATGCCCATAGTCTGTGTAACAAGCTCCCTGAACTAGTGGCCTTGATGGAAGAGGGTTGCGTGGATATTGTGGCAGTCACAGAAACATGGTACACAGAGAACCATGACTGGGATGTCAACATACCAGGATACACAATCTACAGGAGGGACAGGGAGGGTAAAAGAGGAGGAGGAGTAGCTCTCTATGTAAAGGAAGGGATCAAAGCAACAGAACTAAAGAGTAAACAGGGAGCAGATGAGGCACTTTGGGTCACCCTGGAGACAGGAAATGGCACCACAATCCGCATGGGGGTTGTATACAGACCCCCATCTCAGGGGGAGGGAATGGATAAGGAAATGATAGAAGGCTTTCTTAGAATGGCAGAAAAAGGGGAGATATTGTTGATGGGGGACCTGAATATGCCAGATGTTAACTGGAGAGCCTTTGCTGCGGGCACATCCAAGAGCAGGGTCATTCTTGATGCCCTCAGGGGCATGCTCTCAGACAGCTAGTATTGGAACCCACCCAGGAGGGAGCAATCTAGACCTGGTACTTCAAATGGGGATGAAGAAAGAATCTCAGATTTAGACGCAGTAGTCTGGGAACAAGCAACCACCAAACAGTGTGGTTCAAGATAAACACAGCTATGCAATCAAGCCATACAAAAGCAAGAGTACTGGACTTTAGAAGGGCTGACTTTGGGAAAATGAGAGAGTGCCTCAGAAAAGCACTAGCAAACAAGCAAGAAGAAGGGTGGAGGATCAATGGGAGTGATCAAAACAGCCATCACAGAGGCAACAAGTCTTTGTGTAAAACAAATCAATAAAACACAACGAAGGAAAAAACCATTATGGTTCTCAAAAGAGGTGGCAGGGAAGGTTAAGGAGAAAAGGACAGCAATCAGGAAATATAAGGAAACAGAGAAGGAGCAGGACAGAGAACTTTATCAGTTAAAGCAGAAAGAGGCTGGGAAGGCAGTCAGAATAGCAAAGGCCCAAACCGAGGAAAGGATAGTCAATTCTGTTAAGAAGGGGGATAAGACCTTTTATAGGTACATTAGGGAGTGAAGAAAGACCAAAGGAGGGATACTGAAGCTTAATAAAGGGGAGGGAATGTGGGTAGAGGGTGACAGTGAAAAAGCAGGATACTGAACGAATATTTCTGCTCAGTATTCACAAAGGAAGAGGAGGGGAGTTACCTAAACCAAACAAGAGAAACACTCTGAAGACGGGCTCGATAACAGTCCATTTACAGAAGAAAGGATTCTGAAAGAACTAATAAAATTGAAGGTGGACAAAGCAATGGGCCTGATGGGGTTCACTCAAGAATTTAAAAGAACTAAGGGTAGAACTAGTGACACCGCTGACTACTCTGTTTAACAAATCATGGGAGGATGGGTTGGTACCCGAGGACTGGAGGAGGGCAGATGTGATTCCTCTTCACAAAAGTGGGAGCAAGACAGAGGCAGGAAACTACAGACCAGTTAGTTTGACCTCAGTGGTAGGGAAAATGATGGAATCACTTCTGAAGGAAAGAATTGTTGAGTACCTAGAGGCCAGTGGGGCACAGGACCCAAGGCAGCATGGATTCATGATGCGAAGGTCATGTCAGACGAATCTAATAGATTTCTCTGACTGGGTTACCAAAGTAGTAGACCAGGGAGGGGCTATGGACATGGCCTACCTAGATTTTAGCAAGGCATTTGATACAGTCCCACACAAAAGATTAATACACAAGATAGCCAGCCTTGGAGTGGGTCCCAAGGTGGTAGCCTGGATAAAAAATTGGCTAGACAACAGGACTCAAAGGGTAGTAGTAAATGGAGTACACAGTGACGAAAGGAGGGTTACTAGCAGGGTACCGCAGGGTTCAGTACTGGGACCAGTCCTTTCTAATGTCTTTATAAGTGACATTGTAGAGGAACTGGAAGGAAAAGTATGTCTCTTTGCAGATGACACAAAGATCTGCAACAGGGTTGATACACAAGATGGAGTGGAAAGGATGAGAAGGGACTTGGCAAGGTTGGAGGAATGGTCAAATGTATGGCAGCTCAGATTCAATGCAAAGAAGTGCAAGGTAATGCACATGGGGAACAAACCCTGGAAGCATACACAATGGGGTGAGATACTGACAACAGTAAAAATAGAAAGGGACCTGGGGTAATTATATCAGATGACCTAAAGGTGGGCAAGCAATGTAGAAGGCAGTAAGGAAGGTTGGGGGATACTGGGATGTATAGGAAGAGGCATCAATAGTAGAAAACAGGAAGTTGTTATCCCTCTGTACAGACAGTTGGTGAGACCCCATCTGGAGTACTGTGTGCAGTTCTGGAGACCCCATCTCCGCAAAGACATAGACAGAGTGGAGGCTGTCCAGAGGAGGGCAATCAAAATGGTGCAGGGTCTGCACCAGAAGACATACGAAGAAAGACTAAAGGAGCTTAATATGTATACCCTTGAGGAAAGAAGGGAGAGAGGGGGACATGATAGAAACTTTCAAGTACCTCAAGGGAATTAACAAAGTCCAAGAGGGTAGCATCTTCCAGAAAAAGAGATGTGCAAGAACAAGGGGGCACAATTTGAAGATAGAAGGGGGACGGCTCAGAGGTAATGTGAGGAAGCATTTTTTCACTGAGAGGGTTGTGGATGCATGGAACAGCCTCCCTGAAGAGGTCGTGGGGTCAAGAACAGTGGGGGACTTCAAGAATGCATGGGATACACATAAGGCAGTCCAAGTGGGGGGGTAGGAGGAAGTAAGCTGTTGGTTAACTTGAATCTGCAGCTTATCTGTTAGGTAGGAAAATGGGCAGACTAGGTGGGCCAAGCGGTCCTTATCTGCTGTCAAATTCTATGTTTCTATGTTTCTAGGTTGCTGTATCCCACCCGCCTCCAAATCACCTGTGAAGGACAACTGAAGACTTTTGAAATGGCAGAGCATGCTTCTAAAGAACTGCCCATTCTTCTAGTGGATTTATTTAAGGCAAGATGATTATGGTCTGGACTTGTATGCTTGGTGGGTTGTTGGCTGTCTGAAGCCCTGGATCTTTGTACCTGCAGATTTCTGATTTGGGATGCTGAGCTTGCCTGTTATGGCCCTTTTGGACTTTACCTTTGCTGGTGTTTGGCAATAAGTGACTGGATCGCTATACTTGGGACTCAGATATACTAAACACTCACCCCGATTCAGTGATCACTGGCCTAATTGGTATGCAGCCAATTTTCTACAGAGCCATTTTTTTTCAGCTGATTTTTAACAGTTTCTTCCTGTTCTCTGTAAGAGAGAGTAAGCCGAAGATCCATCTGCCCCCCCCCCTTTTTGGGTTTCCTTAATTCAAATGCTGCAGGACATTCAGAGGGACTCCAAGATGTACACTGTGTCCTGTTTTATGTTGTATGCTGTGTTTGTTGGCTGGCCACCCACAATCTGTATTTATTTTATGTCTTCTGTTGTGTGTGATCCCCCTTTGTGTACATCATGGATCTCCTTCATAACTCTAGCAGCCTTAAGTTATGGAAACTAAGTGTGAAGCAGAAATGTATTTAAAAATAAAGAAAATGCTGGCTTGTAACTTCAAGTCTTCAATTAATTAGTTTAAAGCCTCTTTGGAAAGCAGGCATTGCGACAGTGCGGGGAGTTTTTAAGAAGTCTGCTCAAACGCTCGCACTATCGCAAGGAAGGAAAAGGCTCTGGAAGCAGTCTTTAATTTAATAAAGGTGTCCGTCTGCATTATAGACAGAACAGATGAAAAGAAACAAAATACAAGTGAAGTAAAGCCTTCCTTTTTATGGGAGATACAGAGAAGTCCAGACTGCTGCTGTTTAAATTCATTCTGAGCTCTGCCTTTGTTGTTTAGTTAGCAGTCTGTAGAAAACTGTTTAAACCGCCTGAAAAGTATTGGTTTGGGCACAATATTCCTATCGCTAGTGCTGCCATTTAATTAAAGTAAATTCTCCACAAGGCACAGAAGGAGTTCCCCCTTAAAAAGCACTACTGAAAGAGAGTATTGGTAATGTGAGTAAACTTTGTTTGTGTGCCTCTGCTACTTGCTGAAAACACTCACATTACCAACACCTCTAGGAAGAAATGTTTGGCTGTACTAAAAAGAATTAAGTAACACTTGACTTACCTGTATAAGGCAACTTAAATATACCAAGGTAGTTTCTTTTACAGTTTCTGTGTAGCCAAATGCTGCTGTTTCAGAAGCTCCTGCTTCATTGTTCCCTATGGACCGCCCAGTTTTCCTGTTTTTATCCTCACAGAGAGGAACTTCCCTTTGTGAAAGTTAAAATATTGAGACAGCTCATAAAATTTGTTTTGAATGTCAAAATGTTTTGGGAATGTTACTTTATGTTTAAATAAAATAAGATATTTTATTTTGAGAAAGATTGAATGGATAAAATTTTAAAACTGGAGTAAGAGGTCACATGTCTCAGAAACTGCTATATAAGCAGAACTACCTAGGAAGCTAGCAGTGTAAGGGAGGGTGTGAATCTGTCAACACCCAGTCCTGAGATAGTCAGTACTACCTCTCATATGTAAACTATGGACTTTTTGGCTTGGTTTATTATTTTGTCGTTTCCAGTCCGCTCTAGGTAATAAATTTTTAAGTTTATTCTGTTAATTTTTGTCCGAGCACTTTGTTTATCCCACACGATTTCACATTCTCCAATACTAAGTCCTACATATTGCTCTCTTTATAGAATATCTTTTCCTGGCAATTGACTTTTGCATCCTGAGCTTAAAATACATCTCCTGTGTCTCACAAAATATATGAATTTATTTCCTGCAGGTGCAACAAAATAAAAGATTGTATTCCAGAACTGACCTTCTCTTGACAATCCTGCAGACAAGCTTGTAGAGGTCACACTGCATCTCAAGGGTAACCCTCTGAGATCCAAATAGATTTTTGTAATCATTTCAACAATATAACTGTGTTCATTTATAAACCAAGGGATCTTAGTTTCATATAAAGATTCACCATGTTTTTTTTTTTTAAGCGCTTAGGAGTAAGGGGAGTAAGAAAGAACATAAACAGCAAGTGAGGGCAGGGAGTTAGTGTTGGGGGGATCATTAATGTGGCCTGTTCCTTAGGTGCTACAGGAGAGTTTGATTGTGGAATCAGATGGGCAAAAGACAAGAAAAGAGCAGAAATGGGAGAGAACAAAACAGATCCTTGCTGTTATCGCTCTCTGAATAACAAATGGGACAAGGTCTTATACAACCCCGTCTCAGGATGGATATGTAGATTTTGAAGATGAATGGACTGACAGGTGGAGTGTTCTAATCAGCATCAATGTTTGCATTTTCACACAGTACACTCATTGCAAATGGCAAGTAAGAATCGGCAGCATTAGATTTGTACTAGATTTTATATTTGCTTGTACAGTATATACTTGAACAACAGCTACCACGTGCTACTAAAAATATTAACCACCATGACTGTTGGAATAAGGAAAAATAAATTCACTGCAGTCCTTTCACAGCCTGAAGGTGTCTGTTTTTGCCTTAAGTCAGCTGATACTACAGTAGAGATTCAGTGAAATTTAATTTCACAGCTGAAATTCCTGTGCAATCATGAATTTCACCATGTGAAATATTTCACGAAATTCGCGCATTTTGCAAAATATTTTGCAAGTGCAAAATGTGAAATTTCACCCGCAAAATGAGAAATTTTGCCTGTGACTGGCAGAATTTTGCCCTTGAGTGGTGACATTCCACATTTCATGGGTGAAACTCTGCATTTTGTCTGTGAAATTATATATTTCAATGGTGGAATAACTCATTTTGCACCCACGAAATATTTCAAGAAATACATGGATTTTGCAAAAAATGTGCTGCCAAAGGACCTTTGAAAAAACACATAAAGCATGAAACATGTCAGGTTACATGGATCACCTAACTCTAGAGGGATGCACGAGAGGATTGCGCTGCTTGTATCTGCAATGTTTGATTGTCTACAGTTCACCTTGTGAAAATAAAATTAAGCACCTTATGGGCTGAACTAAGGTATGCTCTCCTCCTTTCTTGGTAAAGTGTGCAGTATTTATTAGTGATACAGACTGAGGTGATTCGGGTGCTGGCATTCCCTTTTGTCATTCTATACAGGCCTTACTTTTTTTGCCAGGCACCACCACCACTACCTAGGTGCAGCCCTCATTTATGCTTTTTGTATGTGACATATTGGGCTGTATTGAAGTGGCCACACCACCAAAGATGGCACTAGGGTATTGAATTCTGCAGTACATTGTGTTAATTTGAGTAAAAGGGGAGTTGTCCTCATTTGGGCCAAGCACAGAGCCAATTGCCACCTTTTGCCCATGTAGCTGTCCCTTAACTAAGACCTACTGTACCTCTCTTGGGTATTTTGTTAACCTTTTCTTCTGTAAATGGCAGCCCTCTTTTACGAAGAATTACCACCCTCCTCTTGTTTGAAATTAAATGCAGTATGATGTCCTTTATTTTATTTTTGCTTCCACCTCTGTATGATGTGTTTCTTGGATTTAGGCGATGCCACTTTCCAGTTTTTTAAGATGTGCTATAACTCTGCTTCTAAGTCCTAACTCTTAATGGGATGATCCAAACCTTTAACATTCTGGGATGTAAGGTTAACCCCCTGTTTTACCCGTGTGGTTGCAGCCATACCTACTTACCCTTTCTGGCCTAAACCAGCCAATATTCTCTTGAAATTGTTTGCCTCCTGACCAAATTCCCCTAGATGCCTGCATTACAGAATCAACCTCACTCTAGTATACAAACTTGTAAACCATCTAAAAATCTAAACATTGAACCATTGTGAACAAGCATTTTTCAATGCCAAATGTTCACATGTAGGTATTTGCAGTGGTGTGTGGAAATTGGACATGGCTTAAAAAATCAGTGACGAAGAAATAAAATGAGGGACACAGTTGAATAATTGGCTCTAGGCCCTGAAGCAAGCAGCGTAAGAGTATTGGTGCAAAATACTTTGTCTGCAGAAGATCAAATCTGTAACTCTGTTTGACAATATCGTGAGCATACAGTATACCCACTGATCAGTCAGAGAAATATAAATTGTAGGAGAGACAGGAACATTCTGAGGCAAAATCAGGGACATCTATAAAAATCAGGGAAAGTTGAGAGGTATGGTCCTGTTTTCGCCCCTCTCTCTCTCTCTCTCTCTAAGGGCACTTTTTGTAAACCAGTTTTTGCTATACAGAAATACAATAAATGTACATTCATGACGATGATCATGTTAAGAATGCAGTTATTTCACACGGGAATATTTAATAAAGAATATTAGGAGCTCGGTTATCAACCCATTTCTTCCAGCAGCTCCATATGAAGTCTGAACCATTTATTGCTTAACCTGATACAATGGCCGCCAAGGTGAAAATGAATGATGGCATGAAAATATGCGTATTATCAGTCTCGAGCATACAGTCTTCATACAAATGTGTTAGGAGTTTTTGGTGTCTGCTAACATCAGGTTAGAAGTCATCTGTTAAGCCCAACCACCAGTGACAAGGTAAACTCTTGAGGCTGGGTAACAATGATATAGAGCCATTACTTTTACATAGAGTAGAAAGAGACATTTTTAGTGATCTGTAAGAATTTTCAAGTTTTAACACAAGAAAAGTCCTTTATATACCAGAAGTCATATTATATTGTCCATGCACTCTTATGTCTAACATCACATATTCTGTTCTGACACCTAGCAAAATAATTTTATTGCAACCCCCCCCCTTCCCCATCAGTTCCAATCATCAGTTACGTTGGTCAAGAGAGGAGGGATTGAACCAGTCTAGAAATATTAATATAACCCCCTGCAATCTGATTTTTATAGAAACAACAATTTATGGGTTTAATGAGATTAGAAAACAAAACAGAACTCCTGTGATAGACAGGTCCAGCCCAGTAAAATTGAATTGAGTGTCACAAGTTTGTATATATCAGCTAATTTCAGGATTTTGCTAATTTGCTGGCAGTATAGCCTAGAGGTTAGAGTAATGAGCTTGGTACATCCAGCAGACCACACCTGGGTTTGATTCTCACAACCTGCACTTGCATACTGTGTGACTCTAAGTAAGTTACTTAACCTCCCAGTACTCAGGTTAGAAACCCTAACGCCCCTGGCATTTACTGGTATTTGCACTACAAATTTTCAACATGGCCTTTTTGTGACCCTCACCTCATAAAATCATTTGGGATCTCTGCTCATGAACAGTGGCACTGAAATTTTGTTAATCTGTCCTGAACGTTGATTTTCCACAGTGACCACACCATTCTGCACCAGATGTGCGAAAACACAATTAGGGCTGGATGTGAAAAATGACAACTGTAACATTCATAGGGAGGTGTGAAGAGATGGCAAGGTTGAAAGTCTGGAGTAAAAAAATATTATTCTCAAACTTACGAGCATAAGTGGAAAATATGCAATGCATACTCATAACAATAATTTTGTGGACTTTTGCCACCAAATTTTCAACATAGGCATTTTGGGACCTCTGCTCGTGAACAGTGTCACTGTGATTTTCATAACCTGCTTTAAACATTGATTTCCCACAGCAACTGCACCATTGTGCATCGGCTGAGCGAAAACACATTTCAGCTATGATGTGAAAAATGACAGCTGAACTGTTCATAAGGAGGTGTGAAAAAATGCCAGTGATGAAAACCTGGAGGAAAATATTACAATTGATCTGAGTGTGCATTGAAACACTGCAAAATGCACACTCGTAACAGTCATTTTTGAATATTTTCACCAAATTACCTACATAGCCTTTTTGGGAGCCCATCTCATGAACAGTAACTCTGTGGTTTCGTTAATTGGTCCCAAAAGGTGATTCTGTGCAGTGGCCGAGAAATCACCTTTTGGGACTGAATAACCACATGACAGCGACTAAATTCATGAGGTGGGGTACCAAGAACCCCATGTTGAAAATTTAGTGCCAAAGTTCACAAAAATGGTCGCAATATCCAGCTTAGCTAAAAAAAAAACATTTATGCCATTATACAGCTTACCAGCATTTCTTCTGTTTGTGGTCAGCTTTGAAGAGTGCAGATGTGTTTCTGCTCCACCAAAGATCACCATGCTGGATTCCAGAGGTAAGTATGGGGTGAGGGGGGGTGTGGCGAGGTTGGGTGCACACAGGGTGGGTGCAGGTTGGGGGAGTGGCACCGGAGGCAATGAAGGATTGTTTTCTGTTTCCACAAGTAAAAAAAAAAAAGAATTAAAACACATCGCAGGACAGTTTTTATATTTACAGGGTCAATTTGCATGCTGGGGTGGGCTCCCAGAGTGCCACCTGGGTGTTTGTTGAGGGGGAGCCTGGAGCCGACAGGGACTGGGCAACCCATCGGCACATACACTGTGTCTGTGTCTGTGTTGGGGGGAGCGCAAGAGCCGAGGGGGATTGGGCACCCCCTCAGCACATTTCTCATGGGGGGGAATTATGCCAACTGGGAGTTGGCTCCCCCATCAGCAAATGAACTGGGGAAGGGGCATGCTAACATGGGGGATTGGACACCCCCAATGTCAGTGGAGATGGGTGACATCAATATGCTAAATACAGACACGTTATTGCCACTGCTGACTGCAGTGGTGGTTTTCTTTCTTTTTTTTCCAATTGTTTTAACCAGCAGTAGTGCACTAAGCTGAAAGATTCTTTACAGGAGCAACCTGGGAGCACAGGGAAGTTAAGTGACTTGATCAGGGTCACACAGTATGCAAGTGGGGGCTATGGGATTCAAACCCATGTCTCAAGATTTGCAGCTCAGATCCTTAATTCACTGAGCAATACTGACCCCCTTTCTTTGAACTTAAAGACCACTGCCGTCATAGGCAGTTTGTGCATCCATTTGGTGCCATGTGGTTGCGCCTGCTACATGGAGCACTGCATTGAACAGAAGGGTCACACACCTCCAAACAGTCATACTGTCCCAAAATGTTCCTTGCTCAAGAGTGCAAGTGAACGCAACAAATGACTTTCAGATAAACACTCATATTGTTTAAATGATACTACTCTTTTGTGAACATTTGTTTCACTTCAACTCCATCCACAGCCACTTCCCTTCACATGCTATGGGTGTAGACTTTCAAAGATGTGACACCCAGCACAGGGCTGTGAAAATGTGTTGGGGAACTACCCTCCATCGCCCTAGGATGTTGCTAATTGCACGTCTATTGAACCTCCTCGTTATCTGTTATCCGTTCCCCCATTTTCTCATGTGCAAGTTACACTGTGTGCAGTGCCTGTGTTGACTTAATAGGTATGAGGCTGAAGTCACTGGTGAGTATTATTTCTTCTAGGCGACACAACTCTGCCATCCTAGACATGCCTCCACTGCATGAACACTAATGCTCACGGTTTCAAGATAGGAGAACTGTGGTCACTGAAAGCCAAATTTCCATGCCCCCCCTCATGGGAAGCATGCATCATGAGGCAGTGAATGAGAGGTGGATCCCAAGTTTGAGGGCCCAAGTGCATGCCCTGCCCACCCCCAACCCTACACTAATGGCATATAGCCTGTATTATCTTTATGCGCTCATGCCCCTCCCCCGCTTGTATCCTATGCTGCACAATACCATCATGGCACGATATGTTTTCCCACATAACCACTTTCACCCAATCCCCTCTTTGCAATCTATGGCCTTAACAAAGAGTTGCAGAAAAAGGACAAATAAGATTACAGCCAGATTAAATTCATACTGGGTCATAATGTTGCAAGACATAATGTTGCACGACATTACAGCAAACCCAGACTTGTGCGCACCCCAAGTTGGCCCCCTCCCAGAGTTGAGAATCTTTAGAGGAGGGGTCTGGGGGGGCACAGCCCCATAATGTTGGGTGTGAGCCAGAGCCCCCACAGATCAAAGATATATGCCTCATGGCATCAATTGTGCAGCGCTATTATGCCATGCGGCATTATATCGTGCGACATAATGACCCCGTGCTGATTAAATTTCTGCTCATTTACACCCCTCAGTATGCAGTGCCCCACTCTGGCATGGCAAGGCAAGAAAAATTTTATTTAAAAGATGCCCAATCCCTGAGGCTCTGGATGCTGTACACAAGAAAAAAAAAACAAAATAAGTAAACAACGCACCAATGGATAAAACAGTATCAAATTCTGTATACAGCTATGATAAAGTAAAATAGAAAAATGCATAAATAAATAAATAAGAAGTCTGGGACAAAAGCTGTTTCATAGTGTATTAGTGTCAAGGCAGTATTTAAAAAACAGGGCCAGGGAAGAATTGATTAAATAAGAAGGCCTTGAGGTGGGCCTTGAACACCTCTACTGAAGGGGCCTCCCTTACAGCTGGAGGAAGTGAATGCCACAGGATGGGGCTGGTGACACTAAAAGCTCTGTTGCTGGCCATTTTGAGCCTCATCCTGGGAACTACAAGGAGACCCCTAGAGGAGGAATGGAGGGAGCAGACTGAGGCAGCAGGTGTAAGAAGGCCTGCCAGGTAACCAGGACCCAGTTTGTGTAGGACCTTAAAGGTGAGCAAACCCACCCTAAAAAGGACCCTCCAACTGACTGGCAGCCAGTGCAGTTCATGCAGCACTGGGATGATATGACAGTACTTAGGCTGCCCTGTCAACAACCTGGCTGCTACACTCTGCACCAGCTGCAGCTGGCAGAGGGTACCTCCCAAGACCCCAAAGTAGAGCGCACTACAGTACAGTAGTCAAGCCTCAACGTCATGAAGGCGTGCACCAAGGTAGGGAGGTTCAGGGATGGAACTAGAGGTTTGATCCTGGTGATGTTTCTCAAATGATAGAAAATAGTATGGACAATGGATGACACCTGAGATTCAAGTGTCAGTCCACTGTCCAGGATAACGCCAAGATCAAGCACCCTAGAGGAGGCCTTCAATGGTACAGAATCCAGAAAAAGTCCCATCTGTGCACCAGAGGCCATCCTATCATGCCTTCTATTTGACTACACTACCAGCACCAATGTCCTATTGGGGTTCAGTCGCTACCAGCTGGAGGCCATCCAGTCATTGATCTTGGCAAGGCAATTATTTAGCACATCTTCTAAGTTGGGTATCTTAGGGGCAAAGGAAAGGTACTGCTGTGTGTCATCTGCATAGCAATGAAAACCCAGACTGTACTTCCTAATGAACTCATCCGGGGCAGCAAATACACAATGAATAACATTGGTGACAGATCTGAACCCTGAGATACTCCACAGGACAGGAGGCAAGGGAGGAGGAGAAATTCCCCATCACTACCCTTTGCCTCCTGTTAGTGAGATAGGACTCAAACCAGCAGATGACAGTGCCAGTATGTCCACAAACTTCCCTCAGGTGGTCAAGTAACACACAATGGTCCACTGTGTCAAAGGCTGAGGAGAGATTGAGGAGAATGAGAATTGTCCCCTTCCCTCAATCTCTCACCCTGAGGAGGACATTGAGCAACCCGAATTAATGCAGTTTCTGTGCTTTGCCTTGTATGAAACCCAGACTGGAGAGGCTTGTATAGATCATAGACATTGAGGTGCTCCTTAAGCTGAAGTGCCACAGCCTTCTCAACAACCTTACCTAAAAACAGAAGTTGGAGATTGGATGGTAGTTTGCCTTGATGTTGGGGTCTAAGGATGATTTCTTCAGAAGGGGTCACACCAGTGCCTCCTTTAAGGCATCTGGGAAGATCGTCTCCGACAAAGAACACCAGACAATCATGGCAAATACCAGGTCTATGGAGTCAACACATCACATCAGGAGCAGTGTCGGCACCGGGTCCATTTCACAATAATTGTGCTTCAGCGAGGAAATAACCCAGTGACCTCGGCTATCTCCACCGGTCTAAACTCACCCCAGCCAGACAGAGTGCTCTCCAGGTGCTCAAGGCAATCACTGTCGGCCACAATTTGGCACACTGGTGGAATTCATTACTGAATGGCTGACACCCTGTCCAAGAAGAATCAATCAAACTCTCCGCATAAAGCGTCAGAAAAAGTATTTTTCAGTTGTAGACATCCATGATGTAAAAGCCTGTCGACAGTCCAAAAAAGCAGGGTTGGTCAATTCTTCCAGGCAGCAATCTCCCTGGACAGGAACTCTGCCTTTTTACAGTGGATTGCCCCTTGGTACTCACAATAATGAGCACGCAGGGCCAGTTTGTCCACCTCCAGTCCAGCTTTCTGCCAGCAGTGCTCTAGCCTCTGACTCATAATCTTCATCACCTTGAGCTCCCCGTCAAACCACAGGGACCTCAAGTGAGAGGATTTGGGTCATATATGGACTGGTGCAAGGGAGTCAAGAGCATGAGATGTTGCCTTGTTGCAGAAGGCAACTGTGATGCACGTACCCCCTTTGCATTAATTTTCCATGCCAGATAGATTGGCCACCACTAGAAAAACCCTCAAAGGGCAGTAGCCTATCATCTCCACAGGGAGAGTGCTCTTGGGGGGGGGGCCCGAACTTGAACTCCACCATGCAGTGATTGAACCAAATGACCTGATAAGTCTTGAGATTGTTTATCTGAAGCCCCAGTGAGAAAACCAGGTCCAACATGTGGCCACTCTGGTGGGTCGAAGAAGAAACTTCTTGTGACAGGCCCAGAGATGTCATCATCTGGAAGGAGGTTAGAACCATGCATAGCGGATCCGTCATTGGTCCAAACATTACAGTCCCCTAGAAACTAAACATCTGGGGGCCTCCAATGATTTGCAGATGATGAAGTCAGCAGTCTCCTGCAGGAATTCTCCCATTGCTCCCCGGGGGGGGGGGGCGGTAAATCAGGAGAATTCTGCAGCCTGTGCATGGACCCCCATGAACAGCCAAACATTCAAAGGAACATAGTGTTCTCATTGGGTGCATGGTGAAGCCCAGCTCAGATCTAAAGCAGATGGCCACCCCTCCGACCCTGCGTTCCACTCTGGGGCGGTGCACTACACAGTACCTGGGGGGGCGGTGGCCTCTAAAACCGGGCCATCATTATCGTCCATCAACGTTTCCATGATGTAAGCCAGATCGACTGACAAAATTAAGTCCACTATGACTGCAGTCTTGTTTATGATCAATCTAGCATTGTAGAGCACCATCCTCAGGGGACTGGTGGAACATGTAGCCCCTCTCGCTACCTGCCCACCCAGTCTGGTGGAAACCCTGGGGATGGGTAGCAAACACATCTGGCCTCTCCCATGGACCCATCAAACCCCAGGACACCTTCTGCACCTGACTACCTCTATCATGCTCCCAACCAATGTGCCTGAGGCTCCTTGCCACAATCGATCAACACAGCCCCTCCTAATCCTGACTTCCCAACAGCAATGAGCTATGGTGGCAGGAACTGGGAAGTTGGAGAAAGGCCACAGACCAAACCCCAATCCCGAGCCCTCACATTTCCCCAGACACAAACTGCCTGATTTTATGTCCCAGCTGCATGGTCTTCTGACTATACAACTCCACACAAACACACACAACCATACATTAATACAATAACAACCTAGACCATTCACCCATCACACAGCCAATAGTTTAATACCACCCCCAGCCCCCCCCCCACTACCACTGGAGCAAAAAAACTGTAAGTTAAGAGTTCAGGTTCAGGAGAGCACAGTCTGCAGCTCCCACAAAGAGACCCACTAGACTGAGCAACTGTGTGGCATCACCTTTCGGGGCTGAGTAATGAAATGACAGTGCCACTTTGCATGAGGGGGGCTCTCAAAAGGCCTATGTTGCCAATTTGGTGGGTAAAATCCAAAGAATGACTGTTTTACTAGCGTGTGTTACGCTGTTGCTACGCATGCTCACAAGTTAGCGAATTCACAATATTGTCACACCAGATTCTCAACATTAGCATTTTACCACAGCTACTTGTGAACTGTACAGCTGTCATTTTTCACATCCTGGCCAAAATATGTTTTCGCACTTCTGGTGCAGAATAGCGTGGTCACTGTGCAAAATCAGTGTTCAGGACACATTACAAAAATGACAGTGACACTGTTCATGAACAGAGGTCCTAAGATGTCTGTGTTGAAAATTTGGTGACAATACTCCATAAAATGACTGTGTTACGAGCGTGCATTGTGCAGTTTGCACGCATGCTTGTAAGTTGGCAAACTTATATTTTCACTCCAGATTTTCCACAGTGCCATTGTTCTGTACCTCCTAATGAAAAGTACAGCTGTCATTTTTCACATCCTGACCAAAATCTGTTTTTGCAATTTCGGCGCAGAATAGTCCGATCACTGTGGAAAGTCTGTGTTCGAGACACATGAAAATGGCAGTGCCACTGTTCATTAGCAGATGTCCTAAAATGCCTATGTTGAAAATTTGGGGATGAAAGTCAATAAAATGAGTGCTTTACAAGCATTCATTGCGCAGTTTGCACGCACGCTTGTGACTTTGTGAATTTGTAATAGTTTCACTCCAGCTGTTCATCATTGGCATTTTTCCATGCCTCCTTATGAACAATACAGCTGTCTGAAATGTGTTTTCGCACATCCGGCGCAGAATTGCCTGGTCGCTGTGCGAAATCAGTTTTCAGGACAGTTTGAGGAAATGACAGTGACGCTATTCATGAGCAGAGGTCCTAAATAACTATGTTGAAAATGTGGTGCTGAATGTCCATACAATGACTGTGTTGCAAGTGTGCATTGTGCAGTTTCCACACACCCTTGTAACTTCATCTATCTGCAATATTTTCATGCCACATTTTCTCCACTGGCATTTCCGCACGCCTCCTTATCAACAGTCCAGCTACCATTTTTCACAGCCTGCCCAAAACGCGTTTCCGCAGCAGTGGCACTCAATGGCGTGCTCGCTATGCAAAATCACCTTTTGCAGCACATTAACAAAATCAAAGTGCTATGCATCTCTAGCTCCACTACTGCCAATGCCAGCATGACAACATTTGGCATTGACAAATGCTTGTCTCAGTTTGTCCTAAACACTGATTTCCCACAGCGACCACGCTATTCTGCACCTGAAGTGCAAACGCATTTTGGCCAGGATGTGAAATATGACAGCTGTACTGTTCACAAAGGGGTGTGAAAAAATGTCAATGTTGAAAATTTGGCATGACAATATTGCAAATTTGCGAAGTTACAAGCATGTGTAGCAACTGCGTAACGCACGCTCATTAAACAGTCATTTATTTGGATTTTTTTCACCAAATTTGCAGCATAGGCTTCTTGAGAGCCCACCTCATGAACACTGGCACTGTCATTTTGTTAATTGGTCCCAAAAGGTGATTCCACGTAGTGACTGCAAAATCACCTTTCAGGACCCAATAACGCCATGACAATGGCAGAATTCATGAGGAGGGGGTCTCAAAAACCTCATGTTGAAAATGTGGTGCCAAAATTCCAAAAAATGCCTGAGATATGCACCAAAGTTTAAAAAAAAACCTAGTTATGCCATTATACAGTCCGCAGCTCACACAAAGGGTCCCACTAGACAAAGCCAAAATTAATGCCCCTTAAGAGAAATAAAAGGAAGAAACCATATCACAGCCCACCACTTTCAAGACTGAGGGCCTTCTCACCACACCAGTCTCTACATGGAATGATAGCCTGGCTGTTTAACTCAATCATAATGCCACACATAGGATAAACTCCTTGGGTTTCACCGGGGCTACTCTCACCAGCTCTTGGATCCAGAGAAATTACCAGAGTCCGGCTTCCTTCAGCCAAATCACCCCCAATGATAATCCAGTGAGGGTGGAAATCCTCAGTCCAGAGATGGTCCACCATGCAGCTTGACCGGCAATACAGACAAACAATGAGCCAGCAAAGCAAGAAGTCCATGAATGCACCACACAGCACAGTACTAGGCAGCACACCCTTTGCCCCAAGACAGAGAACACGGAAGCACCCTCAATAACAGTGATCTCTTGGGAAAACAGTCCGGGTGAGAAAACACAGTGCAACCTCAATCAAACAGTCAGCAGTCTTGTAAGATGGAAAGAAGCACCTTCCAGGATGGTCCAAGTTCATAACACTTGTAGCAGCAGATGAAGAAGATCGGTCGCAGTCTGAAAAAGACCAAGGCTATCTTCTGAGGTTGACCCCTCCATTAGCAGTTTCTAAAAAAGCCTGAAGCAACTTCTGAGGTCGGCCCCTCCATTAACAGTGTCAGAGGTTCAGCAGGTTGCACACCTGCTTCTGAGTTCGGAAGATCAGAAGGTTGTGGGTTCTATCTCCACACCAGTCACTTGGGTTAAATACCAATACTGACACTGTGGTGTAACATGGGGGCTGCACTCCTGAGGTGCCATCTCTCAAATTAAATATTAAACTGAGGTCTCATCTGCCTGTTCTGGTGGTAGTTCAGGTGGATGTTAAAGATCCCATGGCACTATTCAAAAAGAGCAAAGGAATTGTTTATTTACAACTTCAAAACAAACAATAACAAGCAATGTTAATTCACATCAACTAAAATATAACTGAAAGAAAAATCAACAAGCATTTGCCAGTGCCGAATGTTGATTGCTTTGCTCCATTGAGCTCACTCACTCCCACTCTGTTAGTCACTCATTCTGTTTCTGTTGGCGTTGCAGATTGTGCTTTTGTACTGGGCTCCTGTCTGCATCGGCAACTTTGTCTGCCCACAAAGAAATCCACAGCTGTCCTGACAGAGCTCTGTTGAGGCTGCCCAGTCTCCCTCTCTCACGCACTCATTCTGTTCCTCCTGGAGCAGCAGGCTGCCCTTTTGTGCTGGGCTCCTGCCTCTGTTGGCATCTTTGTATGCCCACAAAGAAATCTGCAGCAGTCCTGACAGAGCTCCATTGAGCTTGCTCACTGCCCCTCTCTCACTCGCTCATTACATTTCTGCTGGTGCTGCAGGCCGCCCTTTTGTACTGGGCTCCTTTCTGCATTGCTGCCTTTTTTGGCCCACAAAGAAATCCGCAGCAATTATGATAGAGCTTAGTTGAGCTCACTCACTCCCCCTCTCTCAGTTGCTCATACTGTTTCTCCCGCCGCTGCAGGCTGCCCTTTTGTACTGAGCCCCTGCCTGCATTGCTGCCTTTTTCTGCCCAAAAAGAAATCTGCAGCAGTCCAACAGAGCTCTGTTAAGGTCACTCACTCACTCCCCATCCCTCACCCGCTCATTCTGTTTCTCCCGGCACTGCAGACTGCCCTTTTGTACTGGGCTCTTGCATTGGGGCCTTTTTCTGTCCACAAAGAAATCTGCAGCAGTCCCAACAGAGGTCAGTTGAGCTCGGTCACTATCCCCTCTCACTCGTTCAATCTTAATCTGTCCCAAACACTGATTTCCCATAGCAACTGTGCTATTCTGCAGCAGGAGTGCAAAAACATATTTAGGCCAGGATGTTAAAAATGACAGCTACACTGTTCATAAGGAGGTGCCATCATTGAAAATGTGGTGTGAAAATATTACAAATTTGCAAAGTTACAAGGGTGCATGGAACCAGTTCAACACACGCTTGTAGCACAGTCATGTTATGGACTTTCATCACCAAATTTTCAACATAGGGATTTTAGGACCGCTGGTCATGAACAGTGTGACTGTCATTTTCTTAATCTGTGCCGAACACTGATTTCCCACAGCAACAGCGCTATTCTGCTCCGCAAGTGTGAAAACACATTTCAGCCAGGATGTGAAAAATGACAGCTGCACTGTTCATAAGGAGGTGTGAAAAAATGCCAGTGTTGAAATTATGGCGTGAAAATATTACTGATTTTTGAAGTTACAAGGGTGCATGGAAACTGCACAACGCACTCTCATAACACAGTCATTTTATGGACTTTCATTACAAAATTTTCAACATAGGCATTTTAGGACCTCTGCTCATGAACAGTGTCACTGTGGTTTTCTTAATGTGTCCCAAACACTGATTTCCCACAGCGACCGCACTATTCTGCACTGGAAGTACAAAAGAGCATTTTGGCCAGGATGTGAAAAATGACAGTTGTACTGTTCATAAGGAGGTGTGGGCGTATCTACTCATTGCTTTGTCTCCACTCCACAGACCCTGCTGTAATATAGGACCATGGAGGACCCTGGGAGGGAGGGTGGAAAACTCTAAAGTTCCAGCACAACTCCATTGAGCTTGCTCACTCCCCCCCCCACTCGCTCATTCTATTTGTCCCGATGCTGCAGGCTGCCCTTTTGTACTGGACTCCTGCTTGCATTGGCACCTTTTTCTGCCCACAGTGAAATCCACAGCAGTCCTGACACAGCTCTGTTGTGTTCACTCACTCCCCCTGTCTCACTCATTCATTCTGTGTCTCCCCTCACTGCAGGCTGCCCTTTTGTACTAGGCTCCTGCCTGTGTTGGTGCCTTATTCTGCCCACAAAGAAGTTCACAGCTGTCCTGACAGAGCTTCGTTGAGGTCGCTCACTTCCCCTCTCACCCACTCATTCTGTTTCTCCTGGTGCTGCATGCTGCCCTTTTGTACTGGGCTCCTGCCTTCATTGGTGCCTTTTTCTGCCCACAAAGAAATCTGCAGCAGTTGCAACAGAGCTCCGTTGAGCTTGCTCACTCCCCCTCTCTCAGTTGCTCATTCCTTTTCTTCTGGCGCTGCAGGCTGCTCTTTTGTACTGGGCTCCTGCCTGCATTGGCAACTTTTTCTGCCCACAAAAGAAATCCAAAGCAGTCCTGATAGAGCTCCGTTGAGCTCAGTCAGTCCCCCTCTCTCACACTGTTTCTCCCACCTCTGCAGGCTGCCCTTTTGTACTGGGCCCCTAACTGCATTGACGCCTTTTTCTGCCCACAAAGAAATCCACAGCAGTCCCAACAGAGCTCTGTTGTGCCTGCTCACCCCCCCCACTCACTCTCTTATTCTGTTTCTCCCACTGCTGCAGGCTGCCCTTTTGTACTGGCACCTGCGTGGGGGCCTTTTTCCACCCACAAAGAAATCTGCAGCAGTCCCGGCAGAGCTCACTTGAGCTCGGTCACTCCTCCCTCTCACTCACTTGATCTTAATCTATCCCAAACACTGATTTCCCACAATGACCATGCTATTCTGCGGCAGGAGTGTAAAAAGATAGCATGGCCAGGATGTGAAAAATGACAGCTGTACTGTTCGTAATGTTGAGAGGTCTAAACCTCACTTTCAGATTCTTGACTATATTGGGAATGCAAGTAATCACAGACACATTGCATTAGAGTAATAAACAAGTTTATTACTACCAAGGGATAAATCACAGTTGCTCTAAGCAGTTCTTACCAATATGAACCGGGAGCCAGTGCTAAGCGTTCCCTACACCTTGAGGTTTCTCTGTTGTCTCTTGGGGTCTCTTGGGTCTCCGAGGTGTAAAGCTTGGGCATTACATTATATACCTATGATAATTACTATGGTTACCAAAAGATAGAAACATTTCTAGTTACACAGATGAGCCCTATTGGCTAAATTAGAGGTGGCTCCATGGTCCAAGATAACATCATACAATTCTGTAAAGTCATCAGTTTGAGAACAAAAGAGTTCTTAGACAGAGTCTTACATAACTCAGTGTAGTGGTACACATCACCAAAAGATGGCAATGCCGTCTTACACATTATAATTACTTCAAGGACACAGGTGTCTTGGCATCTGACAAGTAAGAAATACACATAAAAATACATGGCAGAATATATGTGTATTAGCAAGAAAAGTGTATTACAACAATTTGTATTCATATCCTGACATCTACTCTTATACGGTAGATGCTCTTAGCCCTAAATATTAGTATAACCTATACCTTAGTGTTAGCTGTCTATGGTGTACCTCTGAGGGTACCAATTAGGGTGCAGAGACCTCGTGTAACATTCCCCCCTTATTGCCTGCAAGGGAAACACGGGCAATTGTCTAGGGAAAGGACAGGAGCAGTGGTCATTTACAAATCTGACGCGTGAGCTTTGTAAAGGAACTCGAGCTGCTCATGGCATTGGCGTAGTGTGCACCGTAGGCAGCAAAGCATAATAATCAAAATGAAAATTAAAAATGCTTGTATAATAACAAAACCTTTAAAAGTAATCTCTAGCCAGGTGTCAGTCAATGGGTTATTCATATCTCCATCATTAATCAAGGTGAGAACAGCTTCATTGGCTTTGGTCATATTATTGCTGATATGAATGAGATGTGTGTCTTTCCTGTCTAAAAGTGATTTCAGTGTAAGTGTGAGAGGACCTATGTGTACATTAAAGTATGGCAAGTATTCTAACAGTGTGAGTAGATAATCTGGGTTACCATCAATAATGTCTGCATCTAGAAGGGGGACAGGGGTTATAACAGTATGTCCAATAACAGTCTTCTGGTGGGGGACAAAACAGAAATTGGGGTAATCAACAGCACAGGTAACAGAACCATATGTGTAGGATTTATAGTTCTTAACTACACGGTACTTGCCATCAGAATTATACTGTGAGTGCACAGTAAGCAGTCTCCACTTTTGCAACTGGACAGGGCAGGTGTAGGTCATCTTTGAAATCGGTGTTGACAGACGATGAACCTCCTCATGATAGGATTGGTAGAGCTTATCTGGAGCCAAAGTTGAGTCGAAAGAGTTGGTGCCATTCGCAGTGATGTCATCAACTCATCATCCATTGTGAAAGTCCAATCAATGCTGTCTGGAGAGTAGCCACAAACAGGTTGGATAAAATCAAACACATCACATCGGCACAAGTAAATATATTGCTTTTTTGCACAGCAGTCTGTGTGCAGAGCCACCCAGGCATCCAGGAAAGAATGGTAGACCAGTAGAGGTGGTAGATCCAGGCGTTCTCTGTAGATGTGTCGTCCAAATGCCCAATCAAATGAACCAGTGCAAGCTTGTCAAACAAAGCTGTCATGGGATCAAAGCATGGTAAGGAGACAGTGAAAGAAACAAACATGGTATCTGTTATGGAACATTTCTTAGCAGTAAAACAAGGACCAGTATTAGGGTGTCTGGTCATGTACCCCAAATTCCTAGCTGTGGAGAGAGGAATAGTCAAAGTCTGTTACATACACATGGAAACACAGCTAGTGGTTTTACACCTTGGACAATACCATTTGGAAATGCATCTATCATGTATAATGTCAGGAATTCTTCCAGATTCTAGGTCGCGGAATAGGTTATTGATGGTAGAGATGATGTAGAAGCCATAAGCAGAGCATAGTATCTCTCTAGCAATGTATTGCTTATCTGCTTCCTTTTTGTTCTGCTGTATGAGTGCGTTGATCTTATCTTTAGAATCAGTGAATGCCTTAGCAATGTCATTCATGTTGTATACAGTGTATCTCTCTTCCTGACTAAGGCCATCCACACCATGCAATAATGGGGGTAAAATGTTATTGACTGAGCCAGTGAAGAACTTGGCAGAATGGCTTTTGATAGCAGCAATGTCTGCTTTATTCCAGATAGACATAGCCGTACCAAAAAGGCCTGTGACAGTACCTGTTGCACCTGTAACATCAGAACTGTCAACTTCACGTTTGTTACGTTTATGGTTTAAATTATCAGGAGAGGGCTTTCTCCTGAAGTTGCCTCTATGTTCAGTAGAATGGACCCTGGCAATTGGGTCTTGCATATGAATCTGAAATGCAGCTAAGCTATCAAGCAATAATGTACTATAAAATGCTGATGTATTAGTATTGTGACACATACCAAATTCTTTCATATTCCAGTAAGTGAGATTAAACAAAACAGGTATATGCACAAACTGTAAGTTATTAATCAAAGAACTGGGGAGGGCAGTGGCTATGAGACCACTACAGGGACCAGGGGTATGCTTTGGACATTCCAAAAGCTGCTTGTCAGTGGGTGGTAACACAGAGAGGTACATGGCTGCAGAAGCCACATGGTGTATAGCACAAAATTTATGAGCAGAATCTTTGGACAAAGAATTACAGTAAGAAGGATCTATTAAGGCAGTTATGTTGTACAAACCAGAATGTCTTAATGCAGTTTGTAGCAAGGACAGTGAACCATTTGGGGATAATTTAGCTTTGGGCCAATCCTGGAAAGTTCCTTTGGAGAGTTTGGCCACAGGGATAATTTGTCCTTGTGGTGTGGTTTGCCACTCAATTTGAAGGGTAGATTTGTCAGGAGCAACAACTGAGGCAGTGAGGTAAGCATCGGAATCTTCCTGGACAGTGATCTTACTATCTGGTATATTGATGGATACTCCCTCTGGAGGAGGTGCTGGAGGATTGAGGTGTCGTAGGAGGTCTGGTACTGTGCCTTGGATGCAGGGGAAAACTTCTGAGAGGAGGAAATAATGGAACAAGATAGCCATCTTGTCAAATGTATCTGAAAAGGAAGATCAAAGATTAGTATGTTAGTACAATTCCACCCAATGGGGTGAGAAAAAGTATTTTAAGCTCCTTTACACTGTTTCAGCTGGTTTGCTTATAACCATTTTGTCAGTCAACTTGTTGTGGAGGAGTCTAACTTGATAGACTGCTGGACTGAGCTTGTTGACAATAGGGTATGGACCTTCCCACTTGTTGGAGAAGGAGTGGGTGGGATGTGCAAATAGAAGTACCATTACCTGATCTCCAACTTGCCAATCCACTTCTTGTGCATGTTTGTCAAACTGTATTTTGGATTGTTACTGGGCTCTGCCCATGCAATCAGCAGCATACAAGTGTGTGTATATGAGGTCTTTCCTGAGTTTTTCCACATACTGGTCCACAGACTCACGATCTTTAGTGTGGCCGTGCATGTCAAACAACAGGTGTTCAGGTAATCTCATCTGTCTGCTAGTCATCACTTCAAAGGGTGTGAGCTGGGTGGTGGCTGAGGGTGTGCCCGTAATTGCCATAAGGAGTAAAGACAATAGGGAATCCCAGGTTTTGGGATTGTCCTCAATGAATTTGGAAATCATTTGCTTAATCTGTCTGTTGGCTCTTTCTACTTGACCTGAGGATTGAGGGTGGTAAGGTATGTGGAACTTCTGCTGAACTCTGAGGAGTTCAAGGGATTCTTTCATCAACTCACCTGTAAAACTGGTTCCTTTGTCAGAATCTACCTAAAGAGGTAGACCCCACTTGGAGAAAATCTGTTCCACCAGGATTTTGGCAGTAGTGTTTGCTGTACATGTCTTAGAGGGAAAGCTTCTACCCACTTAGAGAAGAGGTCAGTTACCACAAGAGCATACTTGTTATTTCTGCTGGTGTTGGTCAGAGGGCCAATGAAATCAATTTGAATGGCATGCCAAGGGCCAGAATGTCTTTGTGGTAAAAGTTTGGCATTTCATTTGGTAGGGATGGCATTGCTTTGTACATAGACAAGGCAGTTGTCTATGTATTGTTTAACATCTTTGGTGATACCAGGCCACCAGGCAGTGGTCTTGAGTTGTTGGAGGGTATTTTCTGCTCTCTGGTGTCCACCAGTAGGAGTGTCATGTACTTGGTGCAAGAATTCAGGTCTTAAGTGTCTGGGGGCTACCCACAACTTGGTGGTAGAGTCATCTGGTTTAAACCAAATGAGCTTGTCATCTGGTGACAAGCGCAACTTACCTTCATGCCTCCAATAGGGGTTATGTGTGGGAAGTTTCTCTTCAGTACCTTTGTCAAGGAATCTGAACACCTCTTTGAGTTCAGTATCAAGCTGCTGGGCCGCGGAGAGGTCCAAGTTGGAAAAGGGTTCAAGTTTATTTTTGAGTGCTGCAAAATGTACAGCTGCATTAGCCTCTGGATGGTCCTTCATCTAGATGCTTCCCCACCAGGTTCCTTCCTTGGCAAGAATATCTGATGTGTCATTGAAGGCATGATAGGGGTCAGGGAGAGAGTGGGCTTTAACCTTGTGTACATAGAGTTTGTGTGCAAATTTCTGTGCCAGTGAATGTATGTATATTACCAGTTCCTTGTACTTCACTGGACTGCCATTGGAAGAGAGAAAGGAGTTCTTCTGCCAGAAGGGAAGAAATTCTGTAAGGGAACAACAAACCCAGTTAAAGTCTGTAAAAATGATGGTATCCTCAGTTCCATGTTGGATGAACTCGAGGGCACAGGCCACCGCTGCCATCTCGGCATATTGTGATGAGGCTACACTACAGCGCTTAGATATCTTGATAGTGTTCCCATAAGGATAAAAAAAACAAAATGCCCATCCCTGAAATTTGTTCTCCCTGATAGTAGGATGCTGAACCATCAGTAAAGATACGGCACAAAGAGGTGCTCTCAAGTATTTGTGGCGTGGCAGGGAGGAAAGGACCTGGATCAGGAAGATCAGGTGACTGTAGAGTACAGTCATGGGGTTTTCCCTGGAAAAGGAGGCCATGAGCTAACATAGATGGAACTTTAGTCGGTTGTACCTGTATATCTCTGTCCTGGAGAAGAAGTGACCAGTGCGTCAGTCTGGTGTGAGAGACTAACCCATCCTTCACTCCGTCTGAGAGCAGGAAAGTGGTTGGGGTGTGGTTGGTGTTAATAATCAGTGGCGAGTACCCAATGATATACAGGAAGTGCTTGACAGCCCAGTAGGTGGCCAGAAGGTTCCTTTCACAAAGGCCATACTTCTGTTCCACTGGGGTCAAGAGCTGTGAGGCATATGCAATGGGTCTTGAGTGCCATGCACCTTCTGGGCCAGCACTGCTGACATGGCAATGTCAGAGGTGGCACATTCCAGATGAAATGGTAGTGCTGGATTGGGGTTGACCAGTGCTGGGAAGGAGGCCAAGGCCTGCTTCAGTGACATCACAGCCTGGGTGTGAATAGGGCCCCAAGTCCATGGTACATCCTTTCTGAGTAATTCATACAGAGGAGCAGCTTTCTGAGCAAAGTCACAAATGAAATCTCTCGAATAGTTTACCATACCTAGAAACCTTCGAAGAGTTGCCACACTGGTAGGTAATGGCAAGTCATGCAATCCCTGTACCTTCTTCCAGGTAGGGCTTTGACCTTGGTCAGTTATTTTCAGACCCAGAAAGAGTACTTCTTTCTGACACAACTGGGTTGCATTTCAGGCCTGCTTTCTAAATGAGAGTCAATAGTTTGTCCAAGAGATCCAAATGTTGTTCCTGTGTAGCAGTTGCCAGCAACAGGTCGTCCATATATTGTAAGAGACATTGGGGAGTAGAGAAACTCTCAAGGGCATCCATCATGTGGAGATGGAATAGGGATGGACTGTTATGGAATCCTTGTGGCAAGCAAGTCCACGTGTACTGTCTTCCTTCAAAGGTGAAGGCAAACTTATATTGACTCTTAAGGGCCAATGGCAATGACAAAAAAACAGTGGAAATGTCCAGGGCACTGAACCATTTCAAGTCAGGGGTCAAAAGTCCTAGCACATCTGGTGCTGATGCCATAGTTGAGGAACAACTGGGGGTGACCTGATTCAGTTTCCTGAAGTCAATAGTAAGTCTCCAGGCACCTGTGGGCTTCTTCACAGGCCATACGGGGGAATTGGTAGTGGAAACACAAGTTCTGATTATTCCTTGCTAGAGGAGTGACTTGATCATTTCTCTGAGGGAAGGCAAGGCCTCAGTTGGGAAAGGATATTGCCTTTGCCTCTCATGTGCTGGGCCTGGCACTTCAGTGATGGTGTGCATTCTGCCACAGTCATGCTTGTTGATTGCAAACGCTTCCAAATGTTGTTGCAGAATAGGTAGGAACTTTGGAAAAAGTTCATGATTCTTGAACAAATCTATGACGTCATACTCTTTGTCATTGGCAGATATCATTGCCACAATGTGTGAGTCAGGAATCAAAATGGCATGATATTGACCCTGAATCTGTATCAGTAGCATGTTAGCTAGGTCCACCACACAGCCGTGTGGTGCAACGAAGTCGATCCCTATACTACTAGGATGATCATGCAGTACCATTAGTTGGAAAGTGTGTGAGGCCTTTAGATGGCCTAGCTCTACCGGTAAGGGTAGAGAACTGTATGCAGGTAGCCTAGTACTGTTGACTCCTGACATGTTGGTCCTCCTTCCGGTGGACCACGGGGATGTGTCCAGGTGTTCGTCATGTAGCACAGATACAGCTGCACCTGTATCTAGCAAAACTACTAGTAGGCGGCCCCTGACCTCGGCCTCGGTGCAGGGCCTTCCGTTTGTATCCAAGACTAGCTTGTTTACAATACGGACTGGGGCCTGTAATTATCAATCCGTACTGCTGGAAGCATGCAAAGGTTGGGCATGGCTCATGTGAATCCCTTCACCATGCTGTACTGATGCTATATAGGGAGGAGCTTCTGGGTTCAGACCTGCGTGGGCCTGAGGGCCTGTACTTCCGGCATCCCCATGGCCGGTTGAGGCCTGGGTTACTGGTTGTACCACCGCAAGGGCCTGTGCGGGAACAGCATCCACCACAGAGCGCACTTGTCCCAGAAGCTCTCAAAATTTCCTATTCTCTTCGCAAGGCCAAAGGTCTTTTTCTTATCGAGCTCCCATCTGGCTCAATGAACTCCCCCCATCCATAGCACAAGCCACAAGCATTAGTCAATTCAAAACCAGCATCAAGATTTACCTACTAGAATCAGAAACATGCTGTTGCACCTAAACACACATCGCCACAAAATTGCAGGTTTGCTATCCAACCTAAGACAGGGTCTTTGACTGCAAAATGTGCATAGCGTCTGGAAATTAATCAAGTTTTTCTTTGTTTATCCCACCAGTGACAAGGTCTTTGACTGCAAAATGTTAAATGCTTCTGCAAAGTTATCGTATTCATTGTTCATCAACCTGAAGACGAGGTCTTCAACCACAACATGTACAATGCTTCTGCAAAGTATTCTAGTTCTTAAATTGTGTAATATCATTCTAACCTGGGCAGCAAAAGCAATCCCAAACTGTAATCTACCCAAGCTTGGATTAATGTCTCCTGTCTTCCTGTTATCTCCTTTGTACCTTATTACTACTTATTTGTTGTTATTGTCTGTTTGCCCTGACGTGGAGCCTTTGCAAAGGAGTCTCTGACTCAAAGGTTGTAATTCCGAAACTTTAAATAAATAAATAAATATATGAAGGGCCCATTCTCTGTTGTGGTTTACCTCTACCCTTATGCTTCCTGTTCTTATGCCACTTCCGGTTCCCACTCCATTGCTGTTGTTGATGCGGTTGTTGTTGATGGGCCTGTTGGGGGTGTTGATTATCAGCTGGAGGGGCTGGCTGATGTTGGGCCTGTTGGCGTTGAGCCTGCCCTTCCACTGTGTAGTGTGTCATGGCCTCCAAAATGGGTTCCACGGCAGCTACCTTTTTGGAACCGGAGCCCAAATCACGGATATACAGTTAATACATTCTCTCAGTTTTCCGAAGGATATCGGCAAACCTATCTGTATTTGGGTAAGTCGTTGGCTCTACCTTTTCTCTTACTGCTGGAATCATGTTCCTAAGGAACAGGGTCTCATATTCAATAAGATCTACATCCGCAGCTTCTTGTGCCAGGTGCTTTCCTGCTCGGTAGGCCATCCAGAGTCTCTGGTGGTAAGTCACTGGACTTTCTTTTGCATTCTGCTTCACAGGGTATGCAAGCATCACTCCTACTACACCTGGGCTGTGAGCAGAAATGAGCTCAGCAGCGACCTTGTCAAAGGTAGCGTTCTCGTCCTGGCGGACAGCTTCAGGGAGTATGGCCCATAAACCAGGATCGATTGTCTGGCGTAGTATTTGGGCCTGATATTCTGCAGCAAGGCTAAGCATCTCGCATTTAGAACACACCTTCTCCAAGTGACAGCTGAGGTTGTCGGATGGATTTATCTGACTGATGCTGTCAGCAATTTGCTGAACAGAGTAGGCCATTTGTAGGAGATTAGTGGGTCGATCAGGCAAAGGTAGATTGTCTCGAGCACCATCCAAGGCTGCATGAGCTGCAGCTTCAGCTGCAGTGTGGACAATACCTTCCTGAGTGCGATCCTCTTGGAAAAGTTGCCTAATCTGGGTTTTAATAGCCCTTTTACGCCTCTCAGGAAGAGGGATATTGCCTATCGCAGTTTCAATCATGGTTTCTATCTCTTGCCTGTCTTCCACATTAATAACGGCTACCGGAGGTGCTGTCAGGACCAGGCTTGGGCCTGCTCCCCCCTATCATGGAGGCTACCATGTTGGCATCTCCCATGATTAGCGTCACGATGTCGCAGACGTGTGACATGGGGAGTTGGGGGCGGGGACTCGCCATGCTGTGGATGGCTGGGTGTGGAGTCTGGGCCATAGTAGGGGCGTGACTGGGCATTGTATTGTGAAATGTCATCATCAGATAACTCTCCCTCTGATGACGAATGAAAGGCAGGTGCTATGCCTCCCATTGCCTTAACATGTCCAGCCAGAACCTCTCGCTGATGGCGCAGTGTCGCCATCTAAGTTCTACATTCATCATGATTCACACTTGCAACACCCATATCAACCTGATCTTGCTTTTGCTTTTGCAAAACTCTATACGCAGCACTCAATTTGTGATTGTCCCTGTAAGCTACTTCTAAATCATTACATACCTGGTTAATCTCATCCTGCAGCTCACCCATTTTGTCACTCAACTGAGCATTCGCAGCACTCAGCAAATCATTCATTTGCACTGTCTGAATCTTATCCTGTCTCAAACTTTCACACTCCTGCTTCAACATACATATTTCCTGTTCACCAGCGTGGGCTGAATGATGCAATAGTGAATCCTTTTCATTCTGCAGAGTTTGGAGTTCAGACTCCAAGTTCTGCTGCAGTCTAATACATTCTGTTTCCTGCAAACCCATCTGTTGCTTAAGATGAAATCTGCAGATCAAGGGTTCGAAACCTCACTTCGGAGGCTTCCAAAGCAGTATAGAGAGCCGCGACCATCAACCCTTTGGCATGATGCTTATTGGTTGATTGTCTCATCTTTGCATACTGGACTGAAATCCCCAGTATAGGGTTGTCGGATTGACTTGCGTCCCACGTGAAGTCAGCCCATCCTCCATGGGAGGCAAGGAAGTTTGAGACATCAAGTCTCAGTTCTGTGCAGATATCTGATACTGTGGCCATTGTGTGGGAGGGAATGAAAATTCAAGCTGTGAAAAAGGCAACGTGCTGCATATCGATCCACAGCACGAGTACTTTAAACACAGCCGGGCTACTGTATTAGTTGCAGGCTTGCAATTCAAAACTGCTATGGCGTGGGTCGAGATGGCATCGACCACACCCAAAAAGTAAGCCAGACTTTGCAAGTGACTACAAACTGATTTTGAAACAGGAGAGGTGATGCTGGAATGTACACTTACTGTCCCCGTGGGAAAGGGAAAAAGTTTAAGCAACAAATGTAAACTTACAAACCCCAAATATCGCCTGCACACGGTCACCAATTTGTTGAGAGGTCTAAACCTCACTTTCAGATTCTTGACGATATTGAGAATGCAAGTAATCACAGACACATTGCATTAGAGTAATAAACAAGTTTATTACTACCAAGGGATAAATCACAATTGCCCTAAGCAGTTCTTACCAATACGAACCAGGAGCCAGTGTTAAGCGTTCCCTACACCTTGAGGTTTCTCTGTTGTCTCTTTGGGTCTCTCGGGTCTCCGAGGTATAAAGCTTGTGCATTACATTATATACCTATGATAATTACTATGGTTACCAAAAGATAGAAACATTTCTAGTTACACAGATGAACCCTATTGGCTAAATTAGAGGTGGCTCCATGGTCCAAGATAACACTATACAATTCTGTAAAGTCATCAGTTTGAGAACAAAAGAGTTCTTATATAGAGTCTTACATAACTCAGTGTAGTGGTTCAAATCACCAAAAGATGGCAATACCGTCTTACATATTAATTACTTCAAGGACATAGATGTCTTGGCATCTGACAAGTAAGAAATACACAGAAAATACATGGCAGAATATAAGTGTATTAGCAAGCAAAGTGTATTACAACAATATGTATTCATATCCCTGACATCTACTCTTATACGGTAGATGCCCTTAGCCCTAAATGTTAGTATAACCTATACCTAAGTGTTAGCTGTCTATGGTGTACCTCTAAGGGTACCAATTAGGGTGCAGGGACCTCATATAACAATAAGGAGGTGTGAAAAAATGCCACTGTTGAAACTGTGGCTTGAAAATATTACAAATTTGCTAAGTTACAAGGGTGCATGGAAACAGTTCAATGCACACTTGAAACATAGTCATTTTGTGGAGTTTCATCACCACATGTTCAAGATAGCGATTTTAGGACCTCTGCTCATGAACAGCGTCACTGTCATTTTCTTAATCTGTCCCAAACACTGATTTCCCACAGCGACTGTGCTATTCTGCGTCGGAAGAGCAAAAACACATTTCAGTCAGGATGTGCAAAATGACAGCTTTAGTGTTCACAAGGAGGTGTGGAAAAAATGCCAATGCTGAAAATCTGGTGTGACAGTATTACAAATCTATGAAGTTACAAGGGTGTGTGGAAACTGCACAATGCACACTTGTAACACAGTCATTTGATGAGCTACTGTCACTAAATTTTCAACATAGGCTTTTTAGGTCCTCTGCTCATGAACAGCATCACTGTCATTTTTATATTGGCACACTTGTGCAGCCAACATCTTGCTGCAGTGGGGATTTGGAGGCATGGTCACTGGTGGGTGAATGCAGGGCATGCATCAGTAGGTGCGTCCCGCATTCCCCAATCAGCCAGCATGCCGGCGCCACACCATGCATACATAATGTGGTGAGCACATCTAAGAAAAGGTCTGCTTCAATGTAAGCAAAGCTCATCAGATGCAGCAGGCCTTCCCTTGACATTTTCACCACATTATGAACATGGCGGCACAGTGGCCGGCAAACTACCGACTTCGGGGTGTGTGCAATCCCCATGTCAGTTACCCCTGCCCCTCTGTATATGCCAACAGGGGAGCCCACTCCCCATTGGCATAAAGAAACCTCCCCCATTGTTAAATGCCAATGGGGTGCCCAATCCCCATCGACTCGGTACCCCGCTTGCCTTGTGTGCCGACAGGGGTGCCCAATCCCCGTCAGCATAACATCATCCCCGTGTTGTGTGCTGATGAGGTTGCCCAATCCCCTGTTGGCTACTGACCCCTTCAACAGTTAGGTGGTGCACTGGGAGCCCACTCCAGCATGCTAAATCCCCTAAAAAAACCAAAAACTGTACCACGATGTCTAATTTTTTTTTTTACCAGTGAAACGAAAATAGTCCCTCATAGTCTCCGTGCCCCCCACCCGCATGCATCCTCTGCACATCCTACCTCCCCACACCCCCCTTACCCCATACTTACCTCCGTAGTCTGGCACGACGATCTTTGGTGGACCGGGAACACATCTGCACTCTTCAAAGCCGACCGCAAACTGAAGAAATGCCGGTTAGCTGTATAATGGAATAAATAGGGTGTTTTCAACTTTGCTGCATATCTCAGGCATTTTGGGGGATTTTGGCTCCACATTCTCAACATGGCGGTTTTGGGACCCCTCCTCATCAATTATTGCACTGTCATGGCGTTATTCAGTCCCAAAAGGTGATTTCGCAGTCACTGTGTGGAATCACCTTTTGGGGCCTAGTAATGAAATGACAGTGCCACTTTTCATGAGGGGGGGGGCTCTAAAAAAGCCTATGTTGCAAATTTGGTGGGTAAAATCAAAAAAATTACTGTTTTACGTGTGTGTGTTGCACAGTTGCTACGCATGCTCATAAGTTAGCGAATTCACAATATTTTCACATCAGATTCTCAACATTGGCATTTTACCACAGTTACATGTGAACTGTACAGCTGTCATTTTTTACATCCTGGCCAAAATGTGTTTTCACACTTCCAGTGCAGAATAGCATGGTCACTGTGCGAAATCAGTGTTCGGGACACATTACAAAAATGACAGTGACACTGTTCATGAACAGAGGTCCTAAAATGTCTTTGTTGAAAATTTGGTGACAATACTCCATAAAATGACTGTGTTACGAGCATGCATTGCGCAGTTTGCAAGCACGCTCGTAAGTTGGCAAACTTATATTTTCACTCCAGATTTTCAACAGTGCCATTGTTCTGCACCTCCTAATGAAAAGTACAGCTGTCATTTTTCACATCCTGACCAAAATCTGTTTTTGCAGTTCCGGCGCAGAATAGTCCGGTCACTGTGGAAAGCCCGTGTTTGAGACAAGTTATGAAAATGGCAGTGACACTGTTCATTAGCAGATGTCCTAAAATGCCTATGTTGAAAATTTGGGGACGAAAGTCAATAAAGTGAGTGTTTTACAGGTGTGAATTGCACAGTTTGCACGCACGCTTGTGACTTTGTGAATTTGTAATAGTTTCACTCCAGCTGTTCATCATTGGCATTTTTTCCATGCCTCCTTGTGAACAGTAAAGCTGGCTGAAATGTGTTTTCACACATCTGGTGCAGAATTGCCCGGTCGCTGTGCAAAATCAGTTTTCAGGACAGTTTGAGGAAATGACAGTGACACTATTCATGAGCAGAGGTCCTAAATGCCTATGTTGAAAATGTGGTGCCGAATGTCCATACAATGACTGTGTTGCAAGTGTGCATTGCGCAGTTTCCACACACCCTTGTAACTTCATCAATCTGCAATATTTTCATGCCGCATTTTCACCACCACTGGCATTTCTGCACACCTCCTTATCAACAGTCCAGCTACCGTTTTTCACAGCCTGCCCCAAACGTGTTTCCACAGCTGTGGCACTCAATGGCGTACTTGCTGTGCAAAATCACCTTTTGCAGCACATTAACAAAATCAAAGCACTATACATCTCTAGCTCCACCACTGCCAATGCCAGCATGACAACATTCGGCATTGACAAATGCTTGTCTCAATTTGTCCTAAACACTGATTTCCCACAGTGACCACGCTATTCTGTGCCAGAAGTGCAAAAAGACATTTCGGCCAGGATGGGAAAAATGACAGCTGTACTGTTCATAAGTAGGTGTGGGAAAATGGCAATGTTGAAAATCTGGAGTGAAAATATTATAAATTCTCGAAGTTACGCAAATGCATGCAATGTACGTCTGTGAATACAGTCATGTTATGGAGTATTGTTACCAAATTTTCAGCATAGGCATTTTAGGACCTCTGCTCATCAACAGTATCACTGACATTTTCTTAATCTTTCCCAAACACTGATTTCCCACAATGACCATGCTATTCTGCGCCTGAAGTGCAAAAACACATTTCAGCCAGGATGTGAAATATGACAGCTGTACTGTTCACAAAGAGGTGTGAAAAATGCCAATGTTGAAAATTTGGCATGACAATATTGCATATTCGGGAAGTTACAAACATGTGTAGCAACTGCGTAATGCACGCTCATTAAACAGTCATTTATTTGGAATTTTTCCACCAAATTTGCAGCATAGGCTTCTTAAGAGCTCACCTTATGAACACTGGTACTGTCATTTTGTTAATTGCTCCCAAAAGGTGATTCCACGCAGTGACCGCAAAATCACCCTTTGGGGCTGAATAACACCACTACAGTGGCAGAATTCATGAGGATGGGTCCCAAAACCCCATGTTGAAAATGTGGTGCCAAAATTCCAAAAAATGCCTAAGATATGCACAAAAGTTGAAAAAAAACCTATTTATGCCATTATACAGCTTACTGGCATTTCCTCAGTTCACAGTCGGCTTTGAAGAGTGAAGACATGTTCCCGGTCCACCGAAGATCATCGTGCCAGACTCCACAGGTAAGTATGGAGTGAGAGGGGGTGTAGGGAGGTGGGTCATGCAGTGGGTAGGCGCAGGTTGTGAGAGAGGGCAGAAAGACCACGAGAGACTGTTTTCCTTTTTTTCAGGTAAAAAAAATGACATTTTGGGACTTTTTTTTTTTACAGGCACATTTGGCATGCTGGGGTGGGCTCCCAACCAGCCAACTGACTGTTTGTTGGGGGGGGCAGCTGTAGCCTATGGGGGACTGGGCACCACCATTGGAGTAAAAGCAGGGGGGCGCAAGAGCCGAGGGGGATTGGGCACCCCCTCGGCACAACTGTCTCACTATTCTTTCTTGGGGTGGAGCTTATGCTGCTGAGGAGTGGGGTCCCCTCTTGGCAACTCAAACTGGGAGGGGGACATAATGCCGATGGGAAGTGGGCTCCCCTGTCGGCAACTGAACTAGCACCGAGGACCGAAGCCAACAGGGATTGCGGCCCCTGTCAGCAAAAACATGCTGTTGTGGGGGGGCACATGCTGCCGAGGGGGATTGGGCACCCCCTCGGCACTGGGGCCAGATTAATGTTGTTTGTAAACATGGTGGCAAGCCACCATGTTCATAAACAATATTACAGTAGCAACGTTCCGCCCAGCAATGACAGGTTGCTCCCTCATTGCAGCTAATCGCTGACACTGGAATGATGAGGCATCCCCTGATTGCTGTGGCTGAAACGTTTCAAGGTTGTGGCATGCTGGCTGAACTAGTGTCAGCAGCAGCGTACCACCCCATTGGGGAACAGGGGCCAAGCCTCAAAAGGCAATGGGGGCATTGGCCACAACAGTGCCGTGCCTCCACAACCTGCTTCTGGAGCAAGCTGCCACAATATGTTTCTTGCGCATGCGCACAATCAACATAAAAAAAGGTATTACAATCATACTATTCAAATAGAAACAAAATTCTCAAAATGTTTATGAAGGAAATTAACTAAATAATAATAAAAAAAGAAGTATTAATTCATACTTGTCCCCACTCATAAGTCATAAAATGAGAAACGAATACATTTTTCAATCATACTCCTGTTCGATTACTTCCAAATAGAGGATAGTGGATGGGCAACAGTGAACAACAACACTGTTGTTCCCTTCAAGAGGTTGTCATGAAACCTCGAGAAGTTAAAAACAGTGTTGTTGTTTACTGTTGCCCATCCACTGTCTTTTATAGTGTATGGGCAACAGTAATTTAAAAGCCGAGCTGCCGCTCCTTCAGACACTATCTTGTGTAGCCGCGCTCTCAGACTTCGCCTACCACCCCCCCCCGTGAGGAACTGATCCTCAGCCACAGTACAACGCTTTGTAGAAGGCGATTTTATTTAAAAGAAAAGAGGTCTTACTATTCTAACACTGTCCTGCAATGTCAAATTCGATGCAAGCAATTACTGCCATGGCCGATTCTCAGCTAACCGCGCAGGCGCAAAGACATTACCTCCTGTTGTACTATCGATGTGACATACTCATGATGGTACAACAACAGCATGACATCACATCGATGGTACAACAATATTGTTAAATGATAGATTTTGAGGGAATACAACATTCTACCATACACTATAATAAGTATTTAACATAGTAAGAAAAATTATTAAACTTCCCAGTACCCCCCTCCCCTCCAAAAAAAGTAGAGGATTTTTTTAGTATGGCTTCAGAACAAATAATAGCAAACAGTGTTAATGCACACATACTGTACATCAATACAGAAATCAAAGATAAAGGAAAAACAAGAAGAATTTCAGTCATACACATCAAAAAATCATAATACAAGAACTGACTTCCATATAATGAAAAAGAAAACAATAAAAAAGTGACAAGCAAAAGTGAAGTATTAATTCATACTTGTCCCTCTAGAAATGTTATTCTAACCATACAAACTATAGGAAGAACCTTAAAGGGAAACTAAACATTATGTATTCCAGTTTACTGTACATCCTGGCCCGGATATTCAGAAGTGTTGCACCATGTTCAACCCACTGATGCGCCATGCACAACCCACTGATGCACCCCGGCACGATATTCAAACATGGATTGTGCCTGGCACAAATCCTGATGCACCGGACCGCATCAGTAATGTATGTGGTGCAGGTAGGGGGGGCATGCCGATGCATACTCCGCACATCCCGATATTCAGCCCGGGATGTGCTGAGCCAATGCATGTACAACCCCTACTTGCGCTGCACACAGGTAAGCCAAAAAAAAAAGGAACAACGACTGGCCACCCAAAGGTGAGCTGCTGTATTTCAGGGTGCAACATGGCAGCTGCCGCATCTGGGTAGCCACCAAGCTCGGCTGCACAGCCCGTGGCAGTGCCCCCATGCCCGATCGCAGGCATACATGAGAAGGAGGTAAGTATCAATATCCCTGGTGGTCCAGTGGACGCTCACAGCATGTCGCAGGCATATGTTAAAATAAAAGTGATCCAATGTCCCTGGTGGTCCGGTGGACGCTGCAACCGATCCTGGAGTCCGTAAACCATTAATGCTACAGAAACCCAACCCTGGTGGTATAGCGGTACCCCTCCCCACCCGCCCACTGAGCCCCACCGCCCGTTCCCCTGGTCAGTGGTGGGCAGCACCTCCCCACCTGCTTGCCCCCACCGCCCACCTACTGACATCGTACATTAGGACTGTACACCCATTGGTCCACAGCATGAGCCAATGGGTGTGCAGCCAAGCTGTTTTATACAGTCAGATATGTGAATGGATCCATTCACATATCTGGACTGTAGTAGTACGGTTACACACCCATTGGCTCACACGGTGGACCAATGGGAGTACAGCCCTACCATACAGTGTCAGTCAGCGGGTGGCAGGGCATGCAAGCAGGTGGGAGCTGCCGCCTGCTGCTGACTGGGGAGTGGAGGTGGGGCTCAGTGGGCGGGTGGAGAGGGATACTGCTAGACCACCAGGGTTGGGTTTCTGTGGCATTAATGGTTTACTGATGCCCGGGATCCGGCTGCAAGCGGTCCACTGTACTTTTATTTTAACATATGCTGGCGATTGAGATGCAAGCGGTCCACTGGACCACCAGGGATATTGGACTGTACTTTTATTTTAACATATGCCGGCGATCAGGCTGCGAGTGGTCCACTGGACCACCAAGGATATTGGCCGGTTGATAAATTCTACATGAGCCTGCGATCGGGCCGTGGGGCACATTTCCGCAATGTGCAGGGTGTGTTGGTCCCCGACGGCTGCAGCCTGGCAGGGCAAGCCAGGCTAGCTAGGGATCGGTGTATTTGCATGCAATGGGGCTATAATGACATGCAAATGGCCCCCATTTCTGCGCCTTGCATGCATTATGGTCCCATTTGCATGTGCATCTTTGAATATTGTGGTTGTTGCACCTAGCACAATGGAACTTGCACTACAGCATCCCCCCTGCTCCACTCTGGCCACTTGCACTAGCACAGTGCCACTGTGCCATGCGCTCTGCGGGTGGACAGGGTGCGATATTCAACTGCTCCGTTGAATATCACTCTGTCAACGCCCCTGAGCAGCCAAGTTGCACTGTGCCCAGGCTTGTGCCACAGCCTGGTGCAGTCTGAATATCCGGGCCCCAGAGTACAGCCCCCTCCTCACCCCCAAAGGTATAGGGGAAATATTTTATTATTTCAAGCAACCAAATACTAATATTGATTTATACAACTTCTACCCCCTTTCCCTCTTCACTCTTCAAATGTCAGAAAACCTAAAAAAATACCATAGTCTTTAGATAAACTTCCTAGACATATCTAAGAGACTAGAATTCCAGTTTCAGCTATTGAATCCTACATCCTGTATATCTCCTGTTACCCTTTATTTTCAATGCAGATAATATGAACCATCAATTTCCAATTTACACAAAAAGTTCCAACTGTTGAAAGATACAAACTAGATCAAAAGAAATTGTTAAACAATTATACAAAATTCCAAACCAACTTAGCTCTATTCTAATAGATGTTTAGCACCAGCACCGGTTACGGGACTGCACCTCCGTGGAGATATTTAAGAAGGAATTGAAAACACACTTATGGAGAATGGCCTTCTTGGAAACTTAAATGTATTGTAAAATGTGTGAAATTTTATTGTAATGTATTATGTTTTTATATATATTTAATAATGTTTATGGTCTTTGATGTTTTGTATTGTATGTTGAAGTTTTTATTAACTTGTTCAGCGCCTTGATACAGTGAAAGGCGCTATATAAATAAAATTATTATTATTATTATTATAACAATAATTATCAATATACTTTTTAACACTCCCCCACCTCATCCCGTATCCAAACAGATCATATGTTCCCAATATTTTTTAAATACTCCGTGGGGTAAAAAGTTCAGTTCTCATTGTTTTATTTTTTGAATAGCAATTTGTGTGTTCCAAAATAACTGTTCTGGAGAAATGAACTGTTGCTGTAGTGACCATCTGCAGTGAACCTGCCAAACATGATATTTGATGCATCCCAAGATCACATGCATAGACCCTACATCATATTTCTCCCATGCCTGGGGCAAAATTCTCCAAAATAAAATATCAACTGTAAGGAACTTCAAAGGGGAGTTCTTCCATTGGGAGAATGCAAATACCCAGAACTGGACTACGTATGGGCATTCAAAAAGAAGTAAACTATAGATTCCAAGGTATCATACACAGATTACACAGATATTTTGACAGCAGAAAAGAACCATACTGTACAGGCCCATCTTGTCTGCTCTTTATATCCTCTCTTGCCCCCTTCCCCTTTATACTATCTCTGGACTTTCTCCCCTTCTCCTGATCCCATGTGCCTGTCCCATGCCATCTTGAATCCATCCACCATTTTGGATCCCACCATCTCCTCTCACAGTCTGTTCCATGCCTCCCCCACTCTCTACCTGAAGGACTGCCCTCTGACATTGCCTCTGTGTTTCCCACCTTCCAATTTGAGGTTATGCCCCCTCATGTTTGCTCCCTCCTTCTTTCTGGACAAGCTCCCCTCCTTCACCTTATTTATCCCCTTCAAGTACTTAAAAGTCTCTATCATTTCCCCCCTCTCCCTCCTAGTCTCTAGTGGGTCCAGATTTAGCTCCCTCCATCTCTGCTCATATGTTTTCCCTTGAATCCCTCATACCATCTTTGTTGCTTTCCTCTGAACTCTCTCCATCATCTCAATATCCCTCCATAGGTGCAATCTCAAGAACTTCACCCCATACTCCAGGGTGTGGCCAGCACCTCCCTCCTTCTGCTGGTAAAGCCCTTCAGAATGCAGGCCAACATACCATATGCTTTCCCCACTGCCTTGCTACACTGGTTCCCCACCTTAGGATTCTTTGCTATAATAATCCCCAGGTCCCTCTCCTGTTCTATTTCCTTGATTTCCTTCCCACAAGGAAGTAAGTTGCTTTTATGTTTTTCCACCCCAGGTGCATCACCGCACACTTCTTCACATTAAATTTTAGCTGCCAGGTTTCCGACCACTCCTTCAGCTTCTCCAGGTCTCGCCTCATGGCCTCCACTCCACCGTGTGAGTCTACCCTACTGCAGACCTTTTTATCATCCACGAATAGGTACATCCTACCCTCCAAGTCCACTGCTAGGTCAGTGATATAGATGTTAAAGAGCAGGGGTTCCAGTACTGACCCCTCAGGCACCCCGATGATCACTGCCCATTCCCTAGAATGTACCCCATTTACCACCTCTATTTGATACCATCTTGTCAGCCAGTTCTCTACCCACCTAGTTAATCTTTGACCCACCGAAAGGCTCTCTAGCTTATTTACCAGCCTTTTGTGTGGGATGGTGTTGAAGGCCTTGCTGAAGTCCAGGTAGGCCAAGTCCACCACCCATCCCTGGTCCACTATCTGTTTCATCCAATCAAAAAAAATCTGTCAGGTTGATCTGACATGACCTTCCATTAGTGAAGCCATGCTGCCTTTCGTCCTGCATACATTGGCCACTAAGTACTCCACCATGATCTCCTTTAGCAGTATTTCCATTACCTTCCCCACCACCAAGGTGAGACTGACAGAGTGGTAGTTATTGACCTCTTCTTTGCTTCCCCCCTTATATAGTGCAACCAACTCTGCCCTCTTCCAGTCCCCAGGCATCACACCTGTTTCCATGGACAAGTTAAACAATCTTGTCAGAGATGGTGCCAGCTCTTCCCTCAGCTCCCAAAGTACCCTTGGATGCAAGGCGACTGGCCTCATTGCCTTATTCATCCTTAATCTGCCCAGACATACTCTAGCTGCTGTGAACTCCGTAGAATCCATTTGCCTTCAGTTTTCTCCCTTTTCCTCCTGCACTGGCCCTCTACCCTTGTCCTCTTTCATGAAGATCAACCAGAAGTAGTTTAATTCCTCCACTTTTTCAAAGTCCCCCTCCTGTTTTGTTTCACCTTCTTCCCTCAGCCTTCCTATTCCATTCTGTGCCTTCCTTCTCTCACTCACATAACTGGAAAAGGATTTATCTCCCCCTTGGCCTGTTTTGCTATCCTCTCCTCAATTGCGTCTTTAGCCCTCCTTATCTCCTGCCCTGCTTCCCTTCTTTTTTCCTTGTAGGTCTCCCTACCCTCATTCCTTTGTGTCATCCTGTACCACCTGAATGCTCTGATTTTTTTTCTCTGACCACCCCTGCCACCTCCCTTGTAAACCAAAGAGGTCTCCTCCTTCTCCTGTTTTTCCTGACTCTCCTGTTGCATAGGTCAGTGGCTTTCAGCACCCCCCAACAGCTGCCCATAATTCCTCCACATCTTTCATATTCCCCAAACTTGACATTTCTTCCCCAATTATCTTCCTCATCCTGTTAAAGTCTGCATTTTTGAAGTCCATTATTCTAGTTCTCATCTTGTTGCCTTTCCTGCCAGTTCTCACTCTGAGCCGAACAGATCTGTGGTCACTCGTGCCCATTTCTTCCCTACTTCCACCTCCACCTCCACCACACTGTCCCCATTTGTGAGGACTCCGTCCAACAGGTTTTCCCCTCTAGTGGGCTCCCTAACTTGTTGTTGTAGGAATACACCTTGTAGTGCCTCTAAGATCCCCTGCTCCTAGTTGATACTGCTGTTGGGATCTCCTTGTCGATGTCAGGGAGGTTTAGGTCCCCCACTAGTAGAATTTACCCTTTTTTGCCATACTTGTTTCTGATTGTACAAGATGTTTATCCCCCTCTTCCCCCCTGCGTAGGAAGTCTGTAAACTACCCCAACTCTCAATTGCTCACCATTACTTTTGTCCAAAGTGACCGACATTATCTCAATTTCCCCTCCCTCCACCAACCCCCTGTAGTCCCAATCTCCTTGCTGACATACAATGCTACCCCTCCTCCCCTTTTCCCCACCCTGTATTTCCTAAACAGCCAGTATCCAGGTATGACTGTCTCCCAGGCATGATGCTCTTTCCACCAAGTCTCACGTACTGCTACTATGTCAAGACCCTCATCCACAATGGTGGCCTCCAGTTCCCCTAGTTTATTCCCCAGGCTCCTGGCATTTGCTACTACACACCTCCATGATGTGGTCCCCTCTTCCCTACTATCTCCTTTCAACCCCTCCCCATTGTCACCAGTTTTCCTCATTTCAACTTTGTCCTTGGGGGGAGGCTGATAGCCTCTCAAGTTTTCAACCTGTTTGGGTGGCACTGTCTTAATTCCCCCGGCCACCGATTTAGTTTAAATTTAACTTCCCAACTATAAAGTCCTCCATTTTACTCTTTAGTACAGCTGCCACTTCTGAGCTCATGTGCAGCCTATCAGGGGCATATAGCCCCTTTTCTTCTCACATTGAACCCCAGTCACCTATCAAACCAAACCCCATTTGCCCACATCATCTATTCAGCCATCTATCAAATTCCACTACCCTTTTCTTCCTGGGTGTTCTTGCTCTTGGTGCAGGCAACACCTTCGAGAAGGAAATGGAAGGAAAAAACATGTTACTGCAGAACCTAGCAAGCTCCTTAAACCTTGCCTGTACCTCCATCAGACTGTTCCCTTCCAGGTCATTTGTACCTAGGTGAAACACTAATCTTGATGCCTGACTCAAGATGGAATATTGTGCCTCACCTCAAGCGCTGTCATTCCTGGCATACACAGAACCTATACTTCACTGTTTTTTGTTCTCTTCCTCCCCCATTCAGATTCCCTTGATAATCAAGTCCCCTAAGAGTGCCACCTTTGTCCTTGCTTCTTTCTGAATGTTCTCAAGTTTATGCCCTAGGTCATGGCTCCCTTGGCCTCCTTGTTTCCATTGTCCAACTTGTCCTTGTCCAGGTTATTGCCTTCACCCAATACAACTTCATCACCTCCTCCCCCCTTGGACTTTCCCACTAGCCCCCTTTTCCTATCCATCCCCTTCCCTTGCTCTGCCTCTTTGTTAACCTCTGTGGGCACACATCCCCTGTCTGTAACTCCTTTCTAGCATGCACTACTCCCTTTCCTCTCTGCACTGGCCCTGTTCCCACCTACTCTTGATATACACACTATTCCTGAATTTTATGTGCATGGTGCCCCCCCCGAGGGAATTTGCTTCCTCCCCACTTGCTCTACCTGCATAGTTTCCTCCTTGTGCACCACCCCCAGTGCATCTCCCATTTCATTCCCTAATCTTTCTCTCTTCCATATACATTCTTCTCCAATAATGGACCCCGAAGGCCCCATCTCTAGTTCCTTTGGTTTCCCTGCCCTTGCCTCTATCCCATTGGGCTCCTTGATGCTACATTCCGTCAGTCCAGGCTTCTCTAGTGCCTCACCCTGGTGTGACCCCAAATGGTCTACTTCTTTATCAGCCAATTTCTCTGCTCCCAAGAGATCTTTCCCCTTGTCTTCCAACTTCTTTACCCCTACTCTCTCATCCATGGGAATATCTCTCAGCTTCCTTACCCCTGCTCCCTCATCCGAGGGATTGTCTCCCAACTTCCTTACTCCTGCACCCTCATCCGATAGCTTCTCACAGTCACTCTCCTCCTCTCCTAATATAACAAGGGGTGCATATCTATTTTCCTGCTCCACCCCCATGCTTCTCTTTTCTGTGTTGGTTGTGCCACTATCTGAATTCTGGCCCAGAGTTGCAGGTGTCTACCTTTTCTCTGAACCTACTACCTTCCACTCCTCCTGTGCCCTAGTTGCCTCATCACCTCCTGTTTCAAGATGCCTCATCTCACCCCTGGGTTTGATGCTATCCTCTCCCTGGGCTCTATTGTACCCAATCAGCCTCCTCCCATCATCGTTCTTCCAAACCCCATCTTCTCAATCCGTGTACCTAATCCCCTGGTAGATCCCCTTATTTCCACCCTCTCCTTCCCCAGCTGGCACTGTCTCTGCTTCTCTTCCCCATTTGTACCCCCCCATGCATTGCCCACCTCATCCACCCCAATCCCCTCCTCAGCTGTGTAAGCTATTTACACACCTTGCATTTTCACGTCCTCCAAGCCCAATTAAGAACCATGGCTGCCCTGCACCTACTACACCCCACCATCCTGCCAAAGAATCCATCCCTTTGGCTGCCCCCCAGCTATGCTGCCCTACCATTGCTATGCCAGCTCAGCCAATAGGTTTGGGATAATGTGAGATACCTAATCAATTGGACCAGTAGTAAACGGCAGTACAGAATCCCCCAGTATGGAATTTATCCCCAGGTCTTCACCCTCTCAATAGCAACCTTACAAGACTTTAGTACTTCCATCAGTACTTAAACCCACAGAAAAAAGATTTGCCCAGTGACCTCCCCTCCACAACAGTTTCCCAAGATCACAAGCTTGGCAGAAAAGAGTGTTGCAATCAATTTCAGCTCCCCTCACTCATGCTCTCTAACCCCAGAGTGTTCTTCACTACCCGTATCAGAACTCTATACTTTTCACCAGTTCTTTCTCAGATACTCAAACCACCAAAACATTGTCACCACTTTGAATTTTCATCAGTCCAGAACCTTCTGTAGCATACCCTGTGCAGAGTCCTGATGAGTCCCGCAACTACAGCTCCTTTGTTACAAATTCCATAGGCCAGCACAGAGTACAAAAGAATCCCATAAAATAGATCAGGCAGTCCTAGATCCCCTTCTGTGGTGAAGCTCCCTGTATATCCAGCTATCTTCTATTGCTCCTTGGCCACTCACCATTCCTTCAGGATTTGCCTACTCCTCCCCCATTATCTTGCTTCTCCTCCCACTGGCATTTAATAGAGGTTGGGTGGGAAGAAAAACAGAAGTGAAACTGAATACAGCTCCAGCTGTCTAGCTGGGCTTTTTAAAGACAGGCCGCATTGGTGCCTCTCTCCCTGATTGGCTGGCCAACCCTTTGGCCTCTTCTGCTGTCAATCATGGGTGCCATCTCTACCACAGCACTCTTCCTTGCTGATTCCACAGCCAACTGCGGTGGACCTCTTCTTGCCACTGTTCTGTGCCTCTGACTGCAGCGCTGCCCTTGCCTCCATCATCCTATCATTTGAAAATAGGTTTTAAACTCTGTTTTTGAGTCTTCCTACCAGGTCTGCACAGACTCGTATAGTAGTGTGTTATGACGGACGTTATAAAAGTCCATCATAGAGCATATTATTCCTTGGACAGATTCTTTCACTTAACTCTCTCTATCTGAGATTACCCTTACCATTTAGTTTTTATGAGCGCACAACCACAAAGAGTCCCACATATAAGGTGGGATTCTAGGGGATGTGAGCATAGCACTTATTTGTGTTAGCTGGCTTGTCTGGCAAGAGCTAAACCCAAGGAGTTCAAGATACAATTTAGACATAATGGTGTCATATAGTTCCTTGCTGGAAAAGGATGACAACAAATAGCTATACAACCCTTGTTGGGATTTCTGTTTAGGAATAACATCACTAGCAGTGCAGTTGTGGGTACAGAGCAAAATAATATCCTGCACCCATGAACTCCACACCTTGCCATTGTTTGTGATTAAGGGATTTATATTTTTATTAGTGAATAAGCAAAAGAAAAACACAACTGGATTCACCATCCACAGACTTCCTTGGTAAATGTCTAACTATAAAATGCCTCTTTTTACAGAGTTGAGCCTACTGCCCCATTTAGCCTGAAAAAATATACTATATGTTGTAGTATCCAGTTGTTTCAGTGGAGGAAATAAAGTACCTAGATGTAAAAACATGCTGAGCAGAAAAGTTTTCACTATATGTACTCGGTTTTTCTTTGACATCTTCCATTATTCCACCTATGTATTTTCCCTTGCGCTTCTTTCAGAAGATAATCCCAGTTATAAAAGTCCATATTTTCTGCATCAAAATAGATGCATAGCAGTTTACATACCTCAGTAGTGGTGGAGATTCCAATGACCTGGGTGTGCTCAGTTTCCATTGCACCAAAGAGCATGCATTTGCTTTTATGGAAATTAAAAGAAGAGCCTGATCCCTGCCTGAAGTTTGCTAACATGGCTTCAGCAGCACAGCAGGGGGGATATCTGCTAGAAAAAGAAACACAACATCAGCATATGTAACTGACTTGACTTCTGGACAGTCACAGCATAAATACCTCTAATGGATTCTGTGGCATTAATCAAGGACAGAAGCAGTTCTAAGGTCATAATATATAGGCTGGGGGCTTAGTGCACAGACCTGTCTAACCCCCTTGGCAACTTTCACTGATCTAATCACCCACCCATTCACATTTGGTGCTGCCACTGCCAATATATAGCAAGTCTGGAGCCACTGGATAAAAGGGGGAGGAAAACCGATATGTAGTAAACAGGCTCACGTATACTTATGTGTACCATGGTCAAACACCTTATACTGATCAAGGCTTATTAAAACCCCAGCAATTTCTTGGGTGTGTCCTCTTTCCAGAATGTCCCTTATAAGTATGGGACCATCAGTTATTGTTCTGCCTGGTATGGCGCAAAACTGGGTAGGGTGTATTATATCTTCTAAAATGGGAGAAATTCAGAGGCTTAGATTTTTGTAAGAAGTTTGTAGTCACTATTAAGAAGTGTGATCAGTCTCCAATTTTGTAACTCTTTTGTTTATTCCTTTTTTTCAGTAATAGAATTACTAGGCCTGTATACATACTAGGTGGAAGTTGTTGTTGCTGGAGACTATGCATAAATAGATCTACAAGTTCAGTAGCCAATAGAAGATTTAAAATCCTATAAAGCTCACTCAGTAAGCCATCCTCACCAGGAGCCTATCCTGTGGAAGAGAGTGTCATGACCTGGTGGACTTCCTGCTTAGTGATGGGTGCTAACAATGAAGGGAAAAAATAATCCGGCACTCTTTAAAAGGGACATTGTTTAAGCAATTGCCCCCTCCCCACCTGCCTACTGAGCTCCGGCACCCTACATCCCTCCCAGGTCAGCGGTGGATGGCAGCTCCCTGCCCGCAAGCCACTTGGCTGCCCTCTGACTGACAGCATACAGTACAGCTGTACACGTATTGGTCCACTTCGTGGGCCAATGGGCATGCAGACCATACTATACTACACAGTCCCGAAATGTGAATGAACTATTCACATTTCCAGATTGTGTAGTACAGCATAGTTTGTATGCTCCATTGGCCTAATGCAGTGACCAATAGGTGAACAGCCATTCTGTATGTTGTCAATCAGCGGGTGACTTGTGGGCAGGGAGCTGACCGGGGGGGTGCAGGGTGACGGGGCTCAGTGGGCAGGTGGGGAGGGGGGTTCTGCTGGACCACCAGGGTCATTTATTCATATGCCCATGATCATGCAGGGGATCAGGTCCACTTGACCACCAGGGATATTTTAGTCATATGCCCGCGATCAGGCGAGGGGGGAGCAAGACACCCAGACTGTGTCCCGGGAGGTTGGGTGGCCACCCACAGCAGGTGACTGCCATGTTGTGCCCAGCAATATGGTAGCCCATCTGTGGGTGTCCCCCAACATGTTCTTGACTTTGATGGGCTCATCTTTGCACCCCCATGTGCGGTGCAAGGCAGGTTTGTGCCTGCATCTGTGCCGCACATCCCGGGCTGAATATCGGGATGTGCTGCATATCCATGGGCATGGTCCCCACACTTGCACCGTATGTATTAGTGATGCACCCTGGCTCATCGGGGTGGCACAACCAACTCCTTTTGAATATTACACTGAAGCATCGCGGGGTTCCTTTGCTTTCAGTAACCACTTTGAATCTCGCACCCCTAGTATTCCAGGGTTTACTGAGAAAAGATTATGTATATATTTTTCTATTTGAGTCAAAATGTCTATATTATTAGTGAGAATATCTCCTTCTGCCATTTTGATGCTATTTATTTCCCTTTTTTTCTTTGGGCCATAGAACTTTCAAAGGGTTAGTATGGGCTTGTTTGCCCTGTGTGCCAAATTTCTGTTCCTGCATAAGGGAAGACAATCTGTCATACTGTGATTGCACCAATTCTGTTTTTGTTGCTTGAAAGGCTGTATAATCTATAGACAAACCATATGAAATTGTATCCTGAAATGTTAATAATTTTTATGTTCATGATATTTCTGGTTTTTATAATGACCTAAGAGTTATCCTACCATTTGAAAATAGTTTTAAACTCTTTTTTTGAGTCTTCTCACTAGGTCTGTACAGACTCACATAGGCAGTGGTCAGATTTCCTAGCTTCTGCCATATGAAGAAAGGAAACTTTCTCTGATTTCTGGTATATCCAACAGGGAAAGGTTAATTTTCAAGTAGCCTGGTCCTTTAAAGGTGTGTCGGTAATTTGGAAGAACTTAGCTTAATAAGACATGTTCAGACGTGGCCACTATTTGTGTCCTTAAATTTCTATAGTGTAACTGTGAGGAAAGAAACCAGTAATCTATTCTCGAAGATCTTTTCCCTTGAAAAAAGGTGTGTGGTGCTGTTGAGCACTGGGATACAAAAGGGTCACAAAGACCAGTTTGTTGTACTAGGGATTAAAAAATCCAGATCACAGTATAATTTATTTGTCTTGCTACCTGTGTCATTTTAGGTTCTATTTATGTTAAAATCACCCCCCAAAGAGTACCTATCTCCTGGTGAATAAGTATGGCTGTATGGATTTCAGTAAAATTAGTCCATCTGCTTTGCTTTGTGTGGAATATATATTATCAAGCTGAAAATGTATAAAGTAAACTAAAATTATATTTCTTAAGTGCCTTTCAAATATCAAGGCACTGTACAGTGACATAAGCAAACAATATAAACAGATAATATCAATAAATTTAAAAACCTTTTGAAAAAGCTTGATAAAACGAATATATCTTGAGCTCCGATTTAAAACTCAATACAGTCAGGCTTTCCCTTACCCGATGAGGTAGAGAATTCCACAGGGTAGGAGCAGCATGAGAAAGAGCACGCGCCCCAGATGTTTTTAACCGAACAACGGGAATCTCTAGCAATCCCTCGTTGGCAGATTGGAGTGAACAGGAGGGGCAGTAGGGAGTAAGGTGCTCTTGCAGATATTGGGGTCCCCGTTCATGTAGGGCTTTGTTGGTCAGTAAACCTACCTTGAAGGTGATCCACCACTGTACCGGCAGCCAGTGCAGTTTGTCAGCACAGGCATAATATGACTAGCCCTGGATATACCAGTCAAAAGCCTGGCTACAGTGTTCTGCACCAGCTGTAAGTGATGGCTATCAATCCTGGGAAGCCCTTGGTGGAGGGCATTGCAGTAATCAAGGTGGATGGTTATGAAGGCTTGAACCAGTGTAGGAAGGTCAGCTGGAGGAACCAGGTGTTTCACCTGGGCGATATTCCTTAGATGGTAAAAAAGGAAGATTTAACAACAGCAGACACCTGTGATTGTAGGGTCAAACCTCTGTCAAAGATAATGCTCAGGTTACGCACCCAGTCTGAGGTCATGAGCTGGACACCGTCAAGCCATAAGCCCGAAGGGTGCACTGCCCCAAGACTCACCTCCAGATGACCCAGGTCCACAACCAACACCTCAGTCTTATCCGGATTTAACCTCAGCCAGCTAGTGCTCATCCATTTCTTGATTTCAGCCAGACAGTTGTTAAGCACGGAGATTGCATCATCCTGTCTGGGAAAAAAGGACATATACAGTTGGGTATCATCTGCATAGCAGTGAAAACCTAAACTATATCACCTAATGATGTCTCCTAATGGCAGTATATACACTGCAAACAACATGGGTGCCAGTATGGAGCCCTGCGGCACTCCACAGGGCAGGGGGAAGGCATCAGAGAAATAAATTCCAGTGGCAACCCTCTGGGACCTGACCTTGAGGAAAGATTGAAACCAGCTTAAGGCTGTTGCAGACAGTCCACAGAGAAGCCACAGGCAATCCAAAAGCACACCATGGTCTACAGTGTCAAATGCCGACGAGAGATCAAGAAGGACTAAGATAGTACGAGCCTTTCGATCTCTCACAATTAGATAATTTAAAACCCAAACAAAGGCGGTCTCAGTGCTATGACTTTTTCTAAACCCAGATTGGAGATCATCCTAGACATTGTGTGTTGTAAGATGGTCATCCAGCTGCAACGCAACCACCGTCTCAATAACTCTACCCACAAAGGGTAGGTTAGAGACAGGTCTGTAGTTAGCTAGACAGTCTGGATCCAAGGAAGGTTGTTTAAGCAGTGGTCAAATGACTGCCTTCTTAAGGGGATCAAGAAAGCCCCCCTTCTCTAAGGAACTCCAGACAATTTCAGCAAGGATCGGGCAGATACTGTAACATCTACGCAATCTACCAATAGTGGTGTAGAACCCGGATCCAAACTACAGCTCATTGGTCACAAAGTCTGGACAATATTCACAATATCCATGAATTTCAGCTGGCTTAAGTCAGACCAGGCAGAACAGCTACTCGCAACCTTGCATCGATCTCCACAATCCCTCATAGAGAGAGAGAGATGAGCCGATACCCGACCTGATGCTGGCAACCTTATCTGCAAAGAATTGAGCGAGCTCATCACACCTTTTTGTGAAATATCTCTTCCAGACTGAAGACAGACTGGATTGCACAGTTTGTCTACAGTCCAGAAGAGCTGAGCTGGTCGATTCCATGCAGTAGCAATCTCCTAGGACAAGAATTCTGTCTTCTTATGGGTAATTGCTGATTGATAGCCCTTATAATGTTCCATCAATCTAAGCCTGTCAGCATCAAGGCTGGATTTCCGCCAAGTTCTCTCTAGCCTTTGACCCACTTTTCTCAGCTCCTTCGAGGACCATCAAACCAAGGGGTCCTTGGGTGCAGAGTGAGTGGCAAACAAGAACAGAAGCAATTGAATCCAGGGAGTCTAACAGCACCTTATTATAGGCCAGTACAAGACCCCCTGGACTCATGCATTCACTTGATATACTTGATAGGTCCAGCACCACTGACAGGTCCTCTGGGGTAACTCCCCTTAAAGGGTGGCACTGGACCATCTCCATAGGGGCAGACCTATTTTGGGCTGCCCCAAAACTGAACCTTATGGTGTGATGGTCTGACCAACTGATGGGTTCTACCCCAAATCCATGATCTCCATCCCCAGGAGGAGAACAAGATCCAGAGAGTTACCCACTACAGTATATGGGTAACTGAGGTAACCACCTCTGTAAGGCCCAGCATAGTCACAAGCTGGAGGAGATTATTTCCAAATTGTGAGAGTTCATAATCTTCCCCGGCATTAAAGACACCCAGAATTAATCATCTGGGTGACTCCAAAGCCACATCGACAATGAAGTCTGCAAACTCCTTGAGGAATTCTCCCCCATCACTGGGTGGATGATAGATGAGAAGTATCCTGAACCCTACACCTGCACCCAGGATACATTCAATGGACCAAATACACCCCATTGGCACATCCATAAGGCCCAAATTCATTTTAAACATAATGGCTACACCCCTGCCCCTACAATCCAATCTCGGGTGGTGTATCACCGAGAACCCAGCTGGAACCGCAGATGCCAAAACAGGGCCTGCATTCTCATCCAGCCAGGTCTCGGTGATGTATGTCAGAGTGAATGTTCCAACAAGATCAGCTACCATAGCCATTTTGTTCCTAATTGATCTGGCATTGCACAGCACCACCCGGGTTGGATGGGTTACCTTGTAATTTGATATCAAGTAGTATGGTCCTCCCCAGTGATATGTCTACCTTATGTATTACTTTAACAGAGGAGTCAGAAAAACAGATAGCCAAACCAGAGCACTGATCATCTCACCCAGACCAGAAACTCGGCCCCCATACCCAAGGCTCAGTGGCTCTATCAAAAGCTTGTGTACAATACAAATGAGTATCCTGAAAGAAAACAATATCAAAGCAATGGGTTAGAAATAAATCAAAAGTAGCTAGCATTTTAGTATTTGAGATAATACTATTTGTATTCAAGCTAGCTATGGAAAGTTCATAGCCATGTTTTTACAGCACTGTGGTTTAAGGCTTTGAGCTGCAAACCTGGAGACATGGGTTTGAATCCCACAGCCCCCACTTGCATATTGTGTGACTCTGAGCAAGTCAGTTAACTTCCTTGTGCTTCCAGGTTGCACCTCTAAACAAGCTTTGGCTTAGTGTGCCTTTCCTGGGTAAACAATTTCCTCTTTCTCTTTCTCTTTCTAATGTTGGAGTGGTTTAAGTATTAGCAGTTTTTCAGGAACTTTTCCTCACTCTCACTCTGGGACCCATCCAACTTTTCTTCTTTACTTTACTTTCTACAACATCTGCTGTCTCAGGTTCAGAAACAACTTCCATTTGGAAAGAAGTTCTGGAAGCCATATCTGAGTCTTGCTCAATTTCTTCCACATCTGTCAGTAAGATTTCATATCTGTTTTCTGTAAGGGGTACCAGTGGTGTGGTGTCTGGTACAGTTGGTTGTTGTGTCCCAGGATGTTTTTTCCTAACCTCTTGAAAGACTGCAGTGTCTGTTGGTGGTAGTGGTGGGGTGGTGGTGTGGATACCCCATCTGCTGTTTCCTGGGATGTTTGAGACTGTTACCCCAGAATATCTGAGTCAGGAAGGTCAGGATCTGGTGGAGTTCCCTTGAATTGGGGAGTTTCAGTTCTCTGGGCTGTTTTAGATGCCTAAGAGTCACGCAAAGGCCTCTGGGTCTCCAGCCTTCTTTGTGGTTGGGGACCTGGTGGAAAATGTCCTCTATTAGAATCAAATGCCATTCATTCAGCTCTATAGGTATAATAGCCCTGGATACCATAATCTGAGTCTTCAGTATTATGAGCAGCCCATGGGCAGTCTGTGAAGTTATGGCCGCCCTCATCACAGACATTATATTTTGGTGAATTATCACTTTCAAGGCTAGAATGGCTTTGTTCCACATTGAGTACATTGCACCACATTGCAGGTTAGAATGATATGTCTTGCAGAACCACATTTATAGCACCTTTTGGGCTGCCCAGGGTAAAAGATAAAACCTTTGTTCCTTCCAATATAAAAACAATTTGGCAAGTGCTGTAACTCTGTCTCAGTTTGATGTAATTTGATTTGAATCCCTGTTCAGTGTGGGATCTGGTGTCCCCTGCACACTGCAGTGTTTGTCCAACCAGTACAGTATGTCCAAGAGATTCATCCTTTCATTTCTAAAAAGAATGGTGATAACTCTAACAGGTTGCTTTGCTAGGGGGATACTTGAAAGGGAGTCCATAAGGGATTGGTTTTAACCACCATATGTTTGATCCAGAATCTCTCTAAAATTTCAGGGGTTCGAAAACTGATGTCAAACATGTGTTCACCCAGGGCATTAATCAGTACGTACACCTCCTGAGGTGTAAAACCTAAAGACTGCTTCAGCAGAATATGACCCACAAAATATCTGTCTGGTAATTGTTCATTGCTTTCCAGGTAGTGCAATCTAATAGCATTGCATCTTTTAGCTAGTTCTATAGGCTTCCCGAAAAGGTCTGCATAAGTAGGTCTATGTCATCTGTGTCCCCCCCTCAGGTTCTGTATTTCCAGATTCTCTCCCCCCTCTTAATTGGGCCCCATTGTCTCCCTGTGTAGCATCAAAAAATATATCTGCCTGAGACCCTCTTGGGGAAAATAAAATGTTACCTGATTCCCTTTCGTCTCTGACTGCATGCTCAGTAATGGTTTCTGTGGGAGTAACATTAGATGTGGTTGTTGTGGTGTGTTGTGCCTGTTCCTCTCCTTGTCCTGGGATTAACTCCATTGTCTGTGGGGTGTTATCCATTATCCAGTGACTGTCCTTCAACTGGGTCCATCCTGCATTGCGGAGTGCTCATTCAGGGACAGTTCGAATTTCCTTGAACTTGGTCCACTTCTGTTGTCATCTGAGTGTCTTTCTGTAGTGCAGGCTTGCTGGGCGGTACTTCCCCCATGCCAAAAACAAAAACCTTCACTTGGGCAGCTGGAGAGGTGTCTGTACTGTGTTTCTGTTTCTTTTCTTTATGACGTAGGTTTTTTGCCAATAAGGGGGATGCTATTATCCTAGGTGACTTTAATATGCCTGACATAAATTAGAATGCACTAACAGGATCCAATTTTTCTGAAAGAAATCTAGTTTCATTACTCACTGATGTAGGGCTTGACCAACCTACAGATCAGCCTACTACAGGGAACAACACACTGGGTCTTCTTATCACCAATATTGAGAATAAAATATCAAATACGGAAATGATGGCTGCATTGGGAAATAGAGATCACAATTCAATCATATTTAGTACAGGATACAAACAAAACCCATGGTTAACTATTTATTATTTAAAAACTATGACAGGGCAAATTTCAAAGAAATTAGAGCCTCTCTAATAAGGGTTTACTGGGAAACCTCCCTTTGCAACTTCGGTCAAGGAAGCCTGGACCCAATTTAAAACAACCATGTCTAAACTTGAAGATACATACATACCTAACAAGAAAAGATGTAATAAAAAGGGTAAATTCCAATGTGGTTAAATAATTCCATCATGACTCAAATCCGGGAAAAAAAAAACTGTATCAAAAACTTAAATCTGGCAAATCACAGGACAAGATAGGTATTTTCTCTAAATATAAAACAACTGTTTCCACATTAAAACATATGATCACAAATTCTAAAAGTAACTTAGAATTTAGGCTGGCACATTCCAAAAACTTCCGGAAATCTTTTTTTTTTCCGACTTAAATAATAAAAAGGAAAATACAAGGGTCATCGGTCCTATAACCAATAACAGGGACACCTTCATGTCTGAGAACAGTATAGTCAACCACTTCAAAGACTATTTCTGCTCTGTGTTTTCAAATAATGACTCCTATAACACTGCCTACTTACCTAGCCATTCACCTGACAGAATATATACTATCACACCAAAGGAGGTAGGATCCATTTTAAAAACACTAAAAAATAACACAAGCCCAGGCCCGGATGAGAGCAATGCTAAATTTCTAACTGAAACAGCAGAAGAAATAGCCCTTCCTTTATTAATTATTTTTAATAAATCCCTTAATGAAAACAGAATTCCTTCTGACTGGCTTCAAGCAACTGTAAGAACAATATTTAAAAAATGCAATAGATTCAATGCCCCTAACTACCGCCCGATCAGTTTAACCTCCATTATTTGCAAATTAATGGAGAGAATTATTAAATCCTATCTAGAAGCCAAATCTGACTTAGTATACATTGTTGACCAAACTCAGCATGGCTTCAGGCCAGGTTATTCCTGTACTTCGAACCGTATCACCTTTTATAACCATATTAGCCAGGAATTAGACAACAACATCCCAATGGATGTCATCCTTCTAGACTTCAATCGTACCTTTGACAGTCTCTCACGGTAAATTAATTGACAAATTATCCTCACTGGACTTTTCAGAATGCCTAATCAAGTGGGTTACAACCTGGCTTACAAACAGGTCCCAGAGGGTGTGAATAAATGGCTCCCTCTCTAATAAAGGACCAGTCACCAGTGGTGTTCCCCAGGGTTCAGTACTGGGACTGATCCTGTTCAGTATATTTATCAGTGATATACAGGTAAAATCCAGCAATGCTCTGTTAAAATTCACAGATGATACCAAACTAGGAGGTAGGGTGGACTCCCCTGTACATGCTTCAGTGCTAATCTCTGACCTAAAATCTATCAAACTCTGGGCAGAAACAAACCATATGATATTCAACATTGATAAATGTGTCATCCTACATTTTGGGAAGAAGAACCCTAAAAACATGTATCACCTTAATAATATCCCTCTTAATGTATCTGACTGTGAGAGAGATTTAGGCATTTTAGTCAATAACAAACTTTCCTCTTCTGACCACTGTACAAAAATTGCACATATGGCTAGTGGACTTCTTTCAAGAATTCAGCATACCTTTGTCATTAGAACCAAACAATGTCTAATTCCACTGTACCAAGCATATGTTAGACCAAATGTGGATTACGGTTCTCCTTTTTGGAACCCATATCTTAAAAGTGATATTGCGCACCTTGAAAGGATAAAGAGGCATGCAACTAAAATGATCCCATGTTTCTTCCCATTAGACTACCCCAGCAGACTGCATGAAACAGGCCTTCATTCATCCACACAAGAAGACGTAGAGGGGACATCCTATTTTTGCACAAACTAGTAAAATCACCTGAAAGTATGCATCAGTGTGAACTTGCTTACTCATCGAGACATATTGTACCCAGACATCATAATAAGCAAATAGAAATTCTGAAAGCTAAAACAAACAAGAGGGATAATTTATTTACTCTTTGTTCAGCAAAAATCTGAACTCCCTGCTGCAGAATCTGGTTAATATTGATAATTTTGATTCTTTCAAGAATAAATTGGATATTTGGTTAGAAGGAAATCTATCCAAAACCTAATGACCCACAAGGAGGGGGACAATCTCGATGGGCTTCGGCTTAATTTTGTCCATTCAGATCTAGTAAACCTAGTAATATAATCTGAGTCGAGAGCTTCCAGTTGTTTTTGTAGGGCTCATGTTTGCTCTAACATTTGAGCCTGTAGTAAATTTTCTCAATTATCTAGCCCTGAAAACTGTTGTTCTCCCTCTGGGTGATTGTTGGAACCTGCCTCTGTCTCAGAGTCTCCAGCACCATCACAAGATCACAGGGTCATTGGGGCATTTTGCTGGTCACCCAATGGGTGCATCCCAGCTGTCCCAACAGAAAGGTTCATTGCTCTGGTAGCACTAACCTCAGCACTTCCTCGTTCTTCCAAAGGCAAGCCAACACTGAATTCCTCCATCTCCCAGAAGCAGAAGGACAGTGCCACCTGCCGTCAGAGCAGGTGAATTTTCCCAGTGTCTTGGCCAAATTTCCCCCATTCACTAAAAATACCACCAACAGCTTAATCTGAGTCATTGTCAGTTGGCATCCATCTGTATCCCTCTCCCCCAGGACAAGGCTGAAAATGAGCAGAACTGTCTAGCCCTCCTTTCCCAGTCAACAAAAACAAAATAAATAAATTACTCAAGAGAGCACCTCCCAATGAAGTGCAAAGCTCAGCTGGGGATGTCAGTCGATGGTTGTAGCAAAAACGTGGTGACCCGATGGTAAAAGGTTGCTCGTGCAGCAGGCAATAGAAAATCCTTGGAGCAGAATGATAGTAGTGAGTGAGCTGCAGAACCTTGCTAAAAAAATACAAGAAAACTAGCTACTTAAGCTTACTCACTCCACTGACCTGCCTCAAACTAAAAGCCCTAGCTAAATCCCTGACTAAGGAAGCCTACTAAAATTGAAAAAAAAAAAAAACTTTAGGAACGCTGGTCAAATCAGTGAGATCAGAGAACAAGCACACCAGTTCAGTAAAGCTCTCCTGGCAAATAAAACCCAAGGGGGAGAGGCAAGTGCTCTCTCTCAGAGAGCTTGCATGCTGCAGCATAGCTCTGCCATCATCTTGCTCCCTGCACATTTTAGTATGCAGTCTGCCTCACCACTTACTCCTTATTAACCTCAATGCCTTCAATATGCTAACTTGGGTTGTAGTAATATAATCAACGTAGCTCCCTCTGGGATCCATTATATGAGTCCATACTGGTGATGGTCCAAAGGAAACCATGCCCCCTGGTTCTCAGACCACCTCCTAGGCCTTCTGCGGCAGCATGATGACCTATGGCACCTAGCAAACAAGACCCAGTGAACTTGTGACAGGCAACGGTACAGAGAAGCCTGAAACAAATGCACCTGGGCCTTACGCTCTGCCAAAGCGGACTACTACAAAGCTACCTTAACCTCCACCTGGGACACTGGGTGCAAATTCTGGGAAAAGATTAAGGAGCTCTATGGCAAAACCAATAATCTGCCACCTGACCAAATGCAAATTGATGGTAGCCTCTCTACTGACCCCTTCAGTATCACCTCAGTCCTTAACTCGGCTTTCACTGATCTCTCCCATGTACTCCCCCCCAAAACTTCTTTGACCCCCCCCGGCCAAATCCCTCCAACCCCCTCTCACTCCACCTTTCTATCTATGAGCTCTCACCCCTGTGACAGCAAAACCCTACCTAACCAAGGCCATCATCCACCATTACTTTAGCCATGACTCCCTGGACCTGAGACTTCTTCGCCTCACCCTCCTGGAAGTCCTAGCACCCCTCACCCACATTCTAAACTGCTCCCTCTATCAAGGGATTTTTCCCACCCCCCTGGAAATCGGCCCATACACAAAAATGAGGACCGCACATCCACCGACAACTATCGCCCCATCTCCATTCTACCCCCATCTAAAGCGCTAGAATGCATAATTGCCGACCAACTTACAGATCACCTTAATAAATATCACCTATTAACCACCCAGCAACACGGCTTCCGAAAGGGTCATAGTACCACCACCGCCCTACTTGAATTTACCTCCCATGTACACTCTGTCTTGGACCGTGGCCACCTCTCTGGGGCCATCTTCATTGACCTATCCAAGGCATTCGACACCGTCAATGATGCCCTCTTACTAAACACTCTGGCCAACACAGGCTTCTCCAAGGATGCCATGAACTGGTTTACCAGCTACCTCTCGGATAGAACACAGAAGGTCAAGGTTGGCACTGTTCTATCCCCCTGCCTCCCTATCCACTCCGGTGTCCCGCAAGGCTCCATACTGGGCCCCTTACTTTTCAGTCTATACCTTAACTCCCTCCCATCTGCCTGCACTGGCAACCTGCTACTGTACATGGATGATGCTGTCCTGTATGCCTCTGACCCGGCACCCTCCAAACTCCACAAAACTCTCCAACATTCACTCCGAGAAATCGAACAATGGCTTACCACCCGACGTCTTACAATAAATTACAATAAAACAAAAGTCATGATTTTCTCTCATCCACAGAAGCCCCTCAAAAACCTCTACCCCAAATTTCTCACCACTAAACTGACACCCCTAGAACAAGTAAGAAAGCTTTAAATACCTAGGGATCACACTAGACCCTGCCCTCAACTTTAACCTCCATATCCAACACCTATCTAATGCCCTTAGTGCCAGACTAGGAGTTCTCTACTGATACAAATACTCCCTCACCCCTGAAGCATTACAACTCACCATAAACTCCTCTATCCTCTCCTTGCTGGACTATGGCATCCTCGCCTACAGTGTGGCAACCTCCACAGCCCTAAATCATCTCCAGCTGGTGCTTAACAAAGCCTGCTGGCTCATCATAGGATGTGACCACCTCACACACACACATGCTCCCTCTACAGCACAGCAAATTGGCTAAACCTTGACAATAGAATTAGGTATCACACCTGCCTCATGACCAAAAAAATTTTCCTTGGCCTTACCCCCCCCTGCCCTAAGCCAAATTATCCTCACAACATCACCAGGCAGAACAACCCACAGCTCAAACAAACTGCTACTATGGGTACCACATGGACGGACCACTCAATTCCAGTGAACTTTCTGCTACAAAGCCCCTTCCTGGATGAATGCCCTCCCCAGCATAATCGCGGAAGAAACCAGGCTCGGCCCTTTCAAAACCGGACTGAGGAATCACCTACAAGCCTCAAACTTATGTGACTGCAGCTGACCCTCCCCCCATTGACTCCCCAACTTCTCTGATCTCCTATAACATAATAGCCCAACCTTCAAAAGTTACTTTGACAAGCAGCCACCTCGGAAACTTTCTGCTCCTCTATGGCTGTGCAACTCATGTGTTAAATCATACCTACCCTAGAAGGGTAGCTTACCCTCTGAAAAAAATGTACCTCCATGTGTAGAAAAGAAAAAATTGTTTTCCATTACTGTGCATAATCTTTGTTATGTACTAACATCCTGTAAAACATGTATTGTTTCCCCTGCTCTATATGTATGATGTGGAACCTTTGTAAATGAGTCTTTGACTCAAAGGTCTTTTTGATTATCTCAAATAAATAAATAAATAAAATACTTCTCCAGCCAAATGGGACTGCCAAATCAGCTGTTAATTCCAACGTGTCCCACTGTGTTGTAATGTACTGTTTAACTCTAATGTGGGGTAACGGAGTCGCCAGAAACCGTTCTTGAGTTTTCATTCACTTGAGGAAACAATGCCTAACCACTGCCCCACAATTACTCTACCATGGTTGCGTTTCATAGTGCCAAAGTCTCCATGGGGTTTGGGGAACTGCCACTCCTTTCTGATATTCTTGCTTTACAAAACTCCATTGCCTCATATTTGGTGCAGAATTTGTGCTTGCCTCCCTTGTGTTTCACTAGTAAAATCACTAGATAAACCATGCTGTATTGAATTCCTGCTTTTCTTAGGCAATTCTTTATTTCATCGAATTTTAACGTGCATCAATAATCTCTCTGGGCGTGCCTTGGAACAAGAAGATGCAGAGTCCATCCTAAGCTGGGTGCAGCAATCATGTCTTATCTTGAAACCATAGTAGTCTGGCAGCAATCACAACTCGTCATCCCTACCAAGCCGGCTGGGGTTTCAATGTGTGTCGTGCGCACTCAAATTCGATCAGCACCTGGCAATATAGCTCCAGGTTCTGCAGAAGAAGTTTGTAAAATTCTGACAATGTCCGTACACTCCATTTTCTCTGCACATCCAGTGATCCTTACATTATTCCTCCTGCTACATGCTTCTGTGTCCACCAGTTTCTTTTTGATATTTCCTATGTCCTGCTTGTTGTCATAACTCCTACAGAATGTTTCATCTATCATGTCATCTGTCTCCTCCACCCTCTCCTACAATTCCTCAAACCTTTTGTCAAATATTGAGAGGGTCTCCTGCATCATCTTAATTGAGCCTTTAATCTCTACAAGCCTGCCTGTAACCTTGACCATTCCCTTAGCACTCTCAATTTAGCCATGATCATGGCCTGAGTACTCTCAGTTGCCACCATTTTAGACAAGCTGGGTGTAGAGCTGTCACTCATCCTACCTCATCTGCACAGTAATTATGTGCAATTTCTCCTCTCCAGTGGTTTCTGCTCCACATTACCTTTGTCCCCAATGCATTTTTAGACAAAGGGGACCTGATTCTCAAAGGGTCTGTGCAAGCCACACCACAGACAGCTTGTGACAATTGCTGATGTGCCAGGGACCCTATGCTCAATTCTGTATCGAGTAGGGTCTCACCATCTAAGTCCTGCAGCTTGCAGCAACCCTGGCCATGAGCCAAACAGATGGCACATATTGAAGGTATGCCGCAAGCCACATGGCAGCTGTGTGGCAATAGCTTCATGGACAGTAGTTCCTGGTGGCTATTACCACCCAAAGCCTTGATCTCCCATAATATTTACATAAAGTTTCCTGGAGGGCTAGAGGACCCCCCCCAAGCTCTGATTTCCCATTATATTTGTTTCAATTTCCCTGGTGGGCTAGTGGACCACTCTGGCTCTGATCCCCAGTAAAAGATATTCCAACATCCTGGTGATCTAGTAGAACCCTTACCCCCCCACACAGTGCCTTAACACCCTGCTCCCCCAACCCTTAACCCAGTCAATGACTGGCACAGCCCACCACTCACCACCACAGCCAGCTGCTGGCTGAGCTATGAATGAGCATGTACTGTATACAGTACATGCTCAGTGACTAACAGCTGCTGGCAATCACTGAGCACATACTATACAGTACACACTCTTTCATATCTCAGTCAGTGACTGGTTATGGTGGTAAACAGTGGGTTGTGCCATTCACTGGCTGGGTATGGATTGGAGGAGTGGGGAGGTAGGGCACTGCAGGGTGGGGGGGTCCAGTAGACCACCAGGATGCTGGGATGATCTTTTACTGGGGGATAGGGACTGGGATGATCTTCTAGCCCACCAGAGAAATTTATACAAATATAATGAGAGATCAGAGCTGGGGGGGGGCAGTCCACTAGCCTACCAGGGAAATTTAAATAAATATTATGGTAGATTGTGACTGGAGGGGTCTGCTAGCCCACCAGGGAGTTTATCTGATGTATTGTACTTGGGATTTAGGCTTTGGGGGGTGGTACATTGGTGCACCCTTCCAGAGGATTTCTATGTGCCATTAAACCAGCCCTTGGCTGGCCTAATGGTACCTAGATAATTTCCCTCAGGGTGGGTTTTAAGAATTTGAAATGTGGAAATATGGCAGGCTGCATTTGGTGCAAACCCCCTATTGCCATGCCACAGCCCATTTTGTGGGGCAAGGCTGGTGCAAGCCCCCTTTGATGCAGGCCACTTTTTAGAATAGCAACTGGTGCATATTTTGATGCAAGGTGCCACTCGCATCAGAAATGTTTGATGCAGGCACCTTGCTTTCCTCTAAGGGCTTTGAGAATTGGGCCTAGGGAGTTCAATTTAATATGATTTTTTATTTATTTTATGTGACTTGCCCAACTCAACTAAGTGTACATCTTGAATCACTGCTCAACGGCACCTCCCCCCCCCAAGGGTGCATCTCTATTGAAATCCACGCCTTGTTTCCACAGAAATTGCTGTAATGCTTGCAGAACATATCAGCAGAATTATTTTGGAACAGTGGAATGCCATTCCAGCTTTCTGCTTAAATCTGCCTCTTGAATCCATGAGCAAACAATAGAATTGCATTCCTTGGATTCAGTAAGAATTCAGAGAGACCTTTTTACCATGATCAAAACCAGAGACAAAATGTGGCTGTCTTTAAAAGATCTGGAAACCAAACAAATTTGCTGTCTTATTGACACTTACAAGACCTATGCAAAAGAGTCACTCATCTAGCCAGGAGCTAATACTTCCATGAACAACTTATTACATTAGCTTGGAGCCCTCAGATTTCTGGGAACACATTAAAGACCTTTTGAGGCACCCATCCAAGAGCTATGCAAATGATCTGTTAATTGATGGGGTACATTACAATAACTCTGATACCATTGCCAATGCCTTTAACTCCCACTTTGTGGACCATTCACCCTCTATGATGATCAACCCCTGCTAGTGCCCCACCACTCCCACCAAAACCATCCTTTTTTTAAGATGGTGACTCCCAGGGCTATTTTCAAGTTACTGAGTCCCTTCCTAACAAGGGCAGCATGGGACCCTAAAGGATCCTTCCATGACTACTTTGCCTTAGTGATCCCAAAATAGCCTCCTCCATTACACACATCCCCAATTTATCCCTCTCCATGGGCATAGTCCCTGATGATTGGAAAATTGTTAAAAATTATTCCAGTTCTAAAACAAAAGGGGACCCCAAACATCTCAACAATTACAGACCCACTGCACTACTCATTTTACTCAATAAATTACTTGAAATAATTTTAAACTCCCAACTGAATGTTTTCTCCAAAAATGTAACCATCTCATGCCCAGTCAGAAAGGATTTAGAAAAGAGCACAGTGCCACCGCTGCTCATATCCATCTTACCAGTGATATCAAATGTGCCATGGATGATAGTTCCCTTCCCAGAGCCATCTTTATTGGCCTCTCAAAGGCCTTTGACACCATGGATCACATGTTGCTCCACTCCAGACTTATTTCTGTGGGCCTCTCACAACAAGTAGCCTTCTGGTTTATGAGCTATCTTTCTGGGAGATGGCAGTATGTCCATTTTAATAATCCTGTTTCCTTCCTCATCCCAATAAATCTTGGTCTCCCTCAGGGTTCCATTCTTGGACCTCTGCTGTTCTCCATTTTTATAAATGACCTTCTTTTTGTTTCCTTGCACTGTGCATTGATTATGTCATGGAAGACATTGTTTTGTATCTCAGCTCTTTCTCCATCACTGCTACTATCTCACAGCTCCTGGAGGATTTTTCCCAGGTTCATCACTGTCTCCTCAAAAATGAAGTGATCCTGAATACCTACAAGACACAAGCTATGCTATTTGGGTGTCCAGTCACACTTCAGTCCTGCATCATGCCCCTCTGTATCTGCCATCAAGATGAACCACCCATAGTAAAAGTGATTGACTTTCAATATCTTGAGATCACCCTGGATCCTGCTCTGGACTTCTTCCTTGACATCTCCCTTACCTGTAAGGCAGTTAGCACAAGACTTGCTGTCATAGCATGTGGGAATAAACTTCAGACGAGGCAAATTTACAGGTTTAAAACACAACATAGTGTGATATTTATTTTTCAAGAGTTCAAAAAATTAATAAATGAAAACAACAAAATTGCAAAGAAAATCACTACTTAACATCAGTAGTTTCTCCCATAATACAGTCCTGGATCTTAGAGCTCCTAAGACCCTTCTCATCTGCATTCAACAACTTGTCTGCACAAACAATATAACCTCTCCTCCTCTTTCTGGGCTGAGCCCCATTGGACTGAACTCTACTAGACTGAACTGAAGTGAACTCAGTGCAAAGGTTTTATATCTTTTGGTGGGGTCATCTGACTGAGCCCTTGCATGTCTGGACATGTTGTTTCCAAACCGGGGGTTGGGGGGTTGTTGTATGGGGACTTCCGGGTTCAGTTAAAGGTACAGTGTATATATCTAGAGATATTGACTCTCTTTATCTCTGATCCACAGTGACTAAGCATTTTATACATAAAACCCTGTACAGTAACAGGTTTATAGTGTGAATTTATGAAAATAAAGGATTTCTTATAACTGTACTAATCATGAAATTATTATTGTTTTATATGGCTTCTGATCATTTTTTTTAAAAAGGCTTTAATAACTGTATTCATTCCTGCCATCTAAAATAACCTTCATGCATTTTGTACACAAAATGCACTTATGCACCTTACACAACACCTCTCCTGGTGTTTGGCATCATTCCAGGGGCTGGATGGATGGAAATGCAAAAGAACGAAAAGAGAGAACTAGTAGGAAGTTTAGCAGGGATAATAAAGAGCTAGGCTAGGTGGCCAACCGGGGTGGGGAGGGAGAAGAAAAGCAAAGCAAAAAGCATTAACTGTTGCTAGGAAATAAGGACATAGAAAAGTGGTCCATTAGTCATAGACAAGGGTGTAGCCTAACTCCACCACACATCCTTGCTTACCATGCAAGATAAATTGCTTACCCTCCCACACCTCTTTTTTCCTTCCCCCCCCCAGTGCCATGTCAAACCTATTCACTCAGATCCAGTGATGCTGCCTTCCTCCAAGTTCCTAGGTGATCATCTACAAAGGGGAAACAGGTTTTCTCAGTCTGTGGACTGAATTTCTTGAACTCACTCCCACTAGAGATTTGTTATATTCTCTTGGACATGCTTTTCAAGGGTTCCCTCTTCAGGCATCTGATGGGGTCAGCCTTCTGCCACTGTGCTGATTAGCGTCCCTCCTTCTCGTGCTCTGTTATCCATTTTAATATGCCCTCTCATCTTGATGCATGATCCCCAGTCCTGATTTGCCTCAGCACATAATCTTAAGCTTGTGTATAGCATTGCCAAATGTATATTCGTATTATATTGTACATACATAGTGTCATACTTATATATGTTAAAGTATTGAACTGTTAATTGTTCCTGTTTTATGTTTGCCTGGCCCCAGACCACTTTTTTCTGTACTTTGCATCTTCTTGTGATTATTTTGTTCACACTGCTGCATTCTCCTGGGTCATACCTGAAAATAGGCATTTACTTGCCTTGTGTACCCTACCCAGTAAACAAAAACTAAATAAACACAAATAATAAATCCACAGATAGCTTTCAGAATTTCATGGACTGCCTGAAGAAATTCCAAATGCATTCTGCCAGCTGACTTATTATTCTGAATTAATTCTGTAGCAGAATTCCACATGCCACACAGCTCTGCTCCGGAGTATCTGTAAGATACCTACATTACCAGGCAGCAGCTGCATTACAGAATGTTATTATAAAACATTAAACAGTTCAGTACATTAAAGAAACTTAATTTAGACCAGATTTATTCCAGCTGATGCAATCTGACAAAAGTTCACCATCCTCAGTTTTGCAGATGATGCACCTTCACAGAACTGCATTGCTATAACCCCTATCACACAAGACAACATTCAAGTTTTCTGTAGCATTTGGAGGCAATGTTGACTGTCTGGACTGTCCAGCCCTTACTTATCAAAACAACTATAACACTAAATGACAGAGAGGAATGCATGCTTTCACTTTACAGAATATATCTTTGTTTTTAATCACATTATCTGTAGCTTGAAAATATAACGTGAAATTGACATCTTTTTAATATTAGATTGAAGTCAGTGTATACACTTGTATTTTTTTCTGTTTCAGGGATGCCTGCAACAGATATTCCACCAAATGAAGTGGCTGGGATTCAAGGAAAGAAAGTCAATCTACCAGTGGGATGCTCTGAAGGAACAGTCTTTAGTATTGACTGGAAAATTATTTCTAAATTTCCTAACCAAAGGATTGCATCTTTCATTCATGGCATCATAAAAATTGATTCAGATGACAATTTCAAGAAGAGGATGGTACTAAACACATCAGACTGCTCTTTAGACATTGATGGTCTACAAATAAATGATAGCGGGATTTATGAAGTTTATATTGAGCTCAAAAAAGATAATCAGAAAATACAGAAAAAAATTAATCTCACTGTCTATGGTAAGTGGTTTACAACCTATTTAGAATTCATGCTGTGACTCCCAAGCAATCAGAGGGATGTGATGAACTGCAGAAAAGTCTCAGCTGGCTCAATCTCAGAACTAAGCTCTACAATGTTCCATTGATATGTAATTAGAATTTCAAAATGTTCCAATCCAGGGTAGTTATGATATTCATGAGGCAATGTGGTCTGTTGGTTACAGCACAGGCTTGTGGACCAGAAGATCACAGGTTCTGCCCCTACCAGAGTAAAATATGCATTGTGTGGCCTTGGACAAGTCACATAACCTCCCAGTGCTCCACTTCATCCAGCTGTGTAAATGAGTACAAGCAGGAACCAATGGAAAATGAGATGTTAAATTTCAGAGGAGATAGCCTGGATAAATAATTTGTAAACAAAAACTTCATGAAAAGCGATTATTTCTCAAGTGCAGTGGAGGTTCAAAGGTTAAAAGGCATCAAAACAATGTCAGATCCTCAGTATGTTTTATGTTCACCTCTAGGGCAGGAGGCAAGGTGTCAAAACCCATGAACAAAAATAGCGCAGCAACCAATGCCGCAAGCAAAATACTGTAATCCCAAATAATGTTGGCAAAAACACCAACTGTATCAACAAAAGTGCACACCATAGCAAACAATGGGACTGTTTGTTTTTACAGGGGGCTCCAACCCATGCACCCCCTCCCGAAGTGGGGGGCATTGTCCACACACCCCCTGGACTTAAAATAATCAACTCTGATGGGGTATGGACTTTGGGGATGGGGATAAACTCGAGGGGGGGGAACAACATTATTTTTTTAACAAAAAAAGTTACAACACCAGGAAGGTCTAACCGTTAAAGCACTGGGGAGTAAGATGTTGAATAAATCATTGCATTGAGCACATACCTACTGTGATGGGAGCATTATTTATGTCTTGAGTGCTGTCACCTTTAGTGCTGTGTGTATGTTTTGGGCCTGCTGCCCCTGAATAGCACCAGCCTTCATTGGAGCAGGGCAGCAGATTTTGGGATGTGTGCAGCACCAGGAGACTTGGGGGGAACCAAGTCCTGGTCCCTGGTCTCCAATGCTGCCGTGTGCTAGTGCCTTAGCCATTCCACCACAGGAGCAGCTTGACCGTGCACCACACCAATGACAACTTGAACCCTTTCTAAGTTCAGTGCTCAGTGATGGGGTAGCTGTAATTCACTACCACTGTTTTACAACTGTTGCTCTAAATGTTTTTGTGCTTTACACAGTGCAGTTCTTGCCATGCTATTCTAGCAGTGGTATATTGACCTGGTACCAGGGCAGGAGGGTCAGAAGGACATGGGTTATAGTTCCACATCAGAACATAATCTAATATCAAATACTGAGATTGTTAAGCAGAACTATGTGTGTTCTGTTCTGCTGAGGTATTGTCCTTTGGAGGAGGTTCTATTTTATCATCCCTGGTGACTGTTCAGGTGGAAGCTAAAGATTCCATGGCACATATAACGAAAGTGGAGTGATTATCCCTGGTGTCATGTCCAACAACCCCTCTGTCAATAAATAAGATCCAAAAGTCCATATGTCAATGAAATGGGTTTATGTAACCCACCCTCAGAATGCACCAGGGAACAAGCCATCAAAGCTCTGAGTGCTTCTCCTAGTAAACAAGCATTTGTCAGTGCTGAATGTTGCTTGCTTATATGTGCTGTTTGGGTATTTGGAAGTGATAGTACCATGCCTAAGAACTGTCATGTGCCCCCCAAGACATCCACTGTGTCTTTCTGTTCAGTATTCACAGAAGAGGGGGAGGGGCAAGGGCCACAGCAGTTGCCAATGGGGCGAAGAGGTGGACACTAGTCCATTCACAGGCAAAAGCGTCCTGCAGGAGCTGACTAAATTGATGGTGGACATAGCGATGTAACCAGATGGCATACACCCAAGGATATTAAGAGAACTGTGAAGGGAGATAGCAGTACCTCTGGCAGCCATGTTCACCGAGTTATTCAACACAGGGTGGTAGCAGAGAATTGGAGGAGGGCACATGTGGTCTCTCTACACAAATCCAGCAGCAGAGAGGAGGCAGGAACTAGAGGCTGGTCAGCCTCACCTCAGTATTGGGGAAGATCATGGAGACATTGCTTAAAGAATGGATAGTGGGGCATCTGGAAGCCATCGGAGCTCAGGACCATAGGCAACATAGATTCACAGTGGGGAGGTCATGTCAGACAAATCTGGTTGATTTCTTTGACTGGGTGACAAAGGAAGTAAATCAGGGTGGGATAGTGGGCAATGCTTGTTTTGATTTCAGCAAAGCCTTTGATACCATCCCACATAGAAGGCTGATAAACTAGCTTGGTAGGCTGGGCATGGGTGAAAGGGTGGTAAGCTGGGCTAGAAACTAGCTAACAGACAGGAGGCAGAGAGTGGTGGTAAATGGAGTGCAGTCTGGGGAGAGGGGTGACCAGTGGGGTGCCGCAGGGATCAGTCCTGGGGCCAGTCCTGTTCAATGTCTTGATTAGTGAAATTGCAGAAAGGCTGAAGGGAAAGGTTTGAGTGAGGGGCATGACATGAAATTGAAAGGTGGGAGGTTAAGAGGGAATGTGAGAAAGTTCTTCTTCACAGAGAGGGCGGTGGACATGTGGAATGGTCTGCTCAGGAGGTGGTGGGAGCGAGCACTATGGATGGATTCAAGCATTCTTGGGAAAGGCATAGGAGAACCATAGAGGTACAGCAGCAAATGGGTCAGAAGCAGTAATCCAGTACAATGGCTTACAGGCAGACTAGATGGGCCAGGCAGTTCTTATCCACTGACAATTTCTATGTTTCTATGTCTGTTTCTCTTTCTATTATGAATTACAGACAGACAGACAGAGAGATACACAAGCATATGACGCTTGCATGTGCTGTTCCCTACTATGTCCTCCCTAACACATTACTATCCACAGACACACAGAGAGAGGACACAACACACATTGTCTCTTCAATGCTGTTCCCCCAGTGTCTCTGTCTCTGTCTCTGTCTCTCTCCCCCCTTCTCACAGTTCTATTTCAGGGAAATTAAGAATAAGGAGGTTTACAAACAAATAATTAAATTAAATTAAAAACAAGGCTATGGGGATGGATCAGGTGGAAATAAAGCTTTTGAAAGATGCTGCCTTACAGATTACACCGATTTTGACTAAACTGTTTAATTTTAATTTGAAGAAAGGTGTATATCCAGAATGCTGGAAAAACTCTAAAATAATTCCTATATTTAAAGGGAGAGATCTGGATAGTCTGACAAACTATCGACCGATAGCATTGCTGTCAGTAATATCAAAAGTATTTGAGGGTCTTGTTACAAGTCAGATATGTTTTTTTTTTGAAAAATACAACTTATTGACAAATAGTCAGGCTGGTTTTAGAAAGGGGAGGTCAACGGGCTCTGCTTTCATGAACTTCCTTGATACCGTCTCAAATGGACTGGAGTAGACAGTGTCCATGGGAGCGGTGTTCGTCAACCTCTCTAAAGCTTTTGACTTAGTGGACTTTAGTATTCTGATGGAAAGGCTTTCTTTTTTTTTTTTTGTAGACTCTTTTTTTTATTCACTACCACTATGAGGAACTCTCTCAGGCAGCTACCTTACCCCCAGCTCTACCTCCTGAGTCTGAAACTCCTCCTTGTGTCCTGGCATCAACCCAGCCAACCTCCCCAGATCTGAGCCCCTCCAAGGTAGGGTCACCCTATCCGCCCAGGGTGCTCTATCTACAATTATTGTGGCTGGGTTGGGCTCATCCCAGGACAGGAGGACGTCCGACTTGGTGGAGTGTGGCTGATGGGAGGCAGTGCCGTTGCCTATCCTCGAGAGCAGGGTATTTTTTTCCCTTGTTTTTCTCCCCAAAGCTTGGATGTGCAATGACGTCTAGCTCGGCAGATGCATGCTCCCGTGCACCCCCGAAGGATGTCTGCTGCAGCTTCCATCCCCTGTATTCTACGGCCGTGCACTGTGAAGCCTCCAGTCTCCACTAGAGGTCAGCGTGCAGTAGCATGTGTATCCCCCCCTCCCCAGGGAAGGAGAGTAGTCCATGGGACACTCAATCCTTCCCTGTCCCTGTTGACCCCCAATGACCCGGGCTCATTCCCGAACCCGGGTCATTAGCATGGCCCGAGGTGTGGCATCCAGCGCCTCAACCCTCAGCGCCACCGGGCCAGTGTGGAAAGGCTTTCTTTGGTGGCAATGTCTCAACCTGTTAAACAGTGGCTCCTGTCATACCTGACCGAAAGAACCCAACAGGTTAGTATAGGGAATATTTTGTCTGAGGGGGAAGGAACATGTAGGGGTGTTCCCCCGGGTTCGATCCTAGGCCCCCCTATTGTTCCTGATTTATTTAAATCCTATTCCACAAATAATTGTCAAATCACAGATCTTTCTGTATGCGGATGATATGGCACTAATTGCAAGAGCCAGCACAAAAACAGAGTTACAGTACAAATTGCACTTAGACTTTGATTATTTGTAATGTTGGTTGAAATATTCAAAAATGCTGTTAAGTAAGAAAAAGACCCAAGTTATGATGTACCAAACAAAATATGTAGACAAATTTCCAAATCAGGAAATAGATATTGTTACATTTGATGAAACTAGATTACAGGTTGTGGCCCAATATAATTATTTGGGGGTACTTCCAGATCCTAGTCTCACATTTGGCAACTATATATTATGCCTGGTTAAATAAAGTGATTGATTGATTGGTATCTATTCTATTGATAGAGAAAAAATAGTAAAGAAGGTAATTACTACATTAGGGGCTATTAGACGAAAGACCACATTTTTGGCTAGAGAAGATAGAAATAAAAAGCATTGCAGTTATTATTGCCAATAATGGAATACGGGAACCAAGTTTATCAGTTTACGACAAATTCAACTTTGGAAGGTTTAAATAAATGTAACCCCCAGGGGTGCTATCCCAAGGGCTACTACCCCTGCCTGCCACAACTGTAACAGGGTGAGGGGCCCAGGTCCATTGGCAGGTGCCTCCACCCAGACGTCGGTGTTAGAACAGTCAGGGTTGACTCGGTCACAGCCCTCTGGGTTGCTGCAACCCCCCCTTCTTCCCACTAGTGGCCCACACCGTTCAGTTGCAGTGTCCTTACCATAGAAACTTACCCCCCAGCTCAAACCACTCAGCTCACTCAGGGGACCCCCTGAAAAGTAAGGTACAGTTACACAATAGTCACTGTGCAGTATTTCACCATTAACACACAAACTAGCCAGTGTAATTTTGCAAAGCAAGCAATCTGATTTATTTAAGGGGAAATAACAAGGACCGGGGAAAATCAGAGTAATTGGCTTACCACTGCAATATATGAGTATCCACCTAGGGCTCTGTGCACAGGCCTAACCTATAAATTGCTGTCTGTGGGTACCCAAACCCTAAAGGCTAGTTCCTTGATGCAGCTGGTTGGGGCCCTAACACAAATGAGCGTTTAGTTCCTATGAAGATTAGATGGAGCCAACAAGCTCAGTTAGTGCAGTCAGCAAAGCAACCTGGAGATCTTGCCCTTGCTAGAAATATTTAACAGGGAGCTACCCTGATTTAGTACTCTCAACCCCAGAAGAAAACTGCTCTCACACCACTCACAGGGCTGAGCCTGCTCTTCGAGTACTTCTCCACACATTTATATGGGAAGCAAACAGAGGAGTACCATACCAGGCAGCTGCTCCTAGGGCCCGACCGAACTCACAGCTATCGGGAGTCTCACTGCAGCTTCAACTTTCCTGACAGACCAAGCGCGATTCAGCAGATTCTCCAGTCCTCTTCAGGTTGAGCCTGGTAGGTAGCTGTGCTTGTGCACAGCCTCCTCTGACTGCTGCCCCATGGATTTAGTCCGAAGATCGCTGGCGATTCCATGGCCACTTCAGGCCTTTCAAGCGCTTCTCGCATGAACACTCAATGGCGCAGGAGCTCAGAGCTCCTTCCTCAATCACAGCCTCAACGCCTCTGCCCCTTGGCAGTATAGGGCAATTCTCTCCGCTTGGGCACCACCCGATTCCATTGGTTGGCCACAGATGCCAGTCACTTAATCTTGCTCTGAGTGGTGCAAAAAAGGTGCCATGGCCCAGACTTCACTTCCCACAATTACTAGCTGTCTCTTTATTGGTTAGCCGGCTCCCGAAAGAGTCCTAATTCTGCTTGGTCGCCAGTTACTCCATTAGAGATACCTCCTGCCCCTATTGGACCCTTCAGAACGTCCTGGCCCAAAATGGAGGGGCACAACACACACAGTCTCAGCTGCAAAAGAAACAGGTTAAACAAACTGCAATTCCATCAACATGCTAGCTAGTCATGGCCAAACAGTTACATCATTTAGAAGGGCTCCCTCTGGACATATAGCGACTGCCACAAGGGGAGCGATTTCACCACAGCTCAGGCAGGATTTGAACAGGGAATCACCAGTCCCCCCCTTCCCATATCAACCCACTGGAGCCTGCGAGCAGGCAGTTCTTAAAGAGACAATACTGGAGGCTCTGGAAGCACTCGCAACACCCACATTTAGGCGGAGCTGAGCCGAACACCAGTTAGGCAGGGAGCATTTAGGCATGCTCTGGGATGGCTACAAGAACCCCCATTTGTAAGTAAGTAAGTAAGTAAGTAAAAGTTTATTTTTAAGCGCTTTTCGAAATCAAAGCGCTGTACAATAATTAAACACATATAAAACATACATACAACATAACAAACAACAATAAAATATAATTTCAATTCAGTGCAGTAACTACTCCCCATAAACCTTTTGAAATAAATTTGTACGGGGGTTACATAAAGTTTACTATAAAATAGCTAGGTATGTTACACAATGTCATATAAATACTCATCATTGTATTTTATTACAAAACCTAAAGTGGGATTCATTAGAGACGCGAAGAAAGAAAATATTGGGGTGGAGGGCATTTGTGGCTTATAGGGATGGAAATGGTGAGTCATATATGCTTAGGCCGATAAATAAATATTCTTTAAGGATAGTTCAAAATAGAGGCCTGAAGGTACCCTTAGTGAGAAACCGATATAGTATGATGCAAAGGAGATTTTATTTACCAAGGATTTGGAATGAACTGAGATTGGATGTTAGAAATGCTGGTATTTTGAGCAAATTTAAGAGAAGTTTGACATCTATGTGGAAGCCAAATTGTATGTGTTTAGGATTATAGAAATGCTCCTAAATTATGCTATTGTCAGGTTATTGTGTAGTATTTACAGATTTTCTTAAGTCATGTACATTGTATGTAATTTATGTCAAGATTTGTACTTAGAACCATAATCTATGCAGGACCATCTTGTAAATATGGCTTAACAGTCCTAATGATAAACTCCTGTAAAAAAATAAACATTTTTCTCTATCTATCTATCTATCTATCTATCTATCTATCTATCTATCTATCTATCTATCTATCTATCTATCTGTCTATCTCACTGTTACTCTCCCTGTCTCGCTTTCTCTATGTTGCTCTTTCTCTCTCTATGTATATCAAGCTTCATTCTTGAACGTCAGGGAAAAAACTCAGTTACTCTCTCTCACTCTCTGTCACTGGGATGGGTGTGGTTTGGCAGATTGAGACATAGATAACTTGTTGTATGGGAGGTGGGAAAGCAGCACAGAGGTTCCTAAAGAAAAAGACACTGAGAGAGACAAAGAGAGAGAGAGAGAGAGAGAGAGAGAGAGAGAGAGAAAGAGCAAATACACAGGTCTCTCCTGCACACAAACTGTAGCACTGCTCGGTACTGGGGATCAAGGGGAGGCCACAGCTCACAGACAACATCCCAATGTTTTCTCTCTTGCTGTCTCACAGGACATTTCAGCCATGGTGCAGGTGCGGAAGAGTTATGATGCTGTCTCTCACTCTCTATCATCTGTGCACTGAGGGTGGGGAACGAGCAATGTGGCAGCCACAGTTGATAGGGGGTGGCAGGAAAGGAAACTCTAGGTGGCCACTGTCATGCTTGCTCTCCTTATACATCCCAGGATCCCATTATCCCTACCCACTTTGTCTCATTGCCCTGGCACGTAGTAAGTGTGTGTGTGTGTGTGTGTGTGTGTGTTGGGGATGATAGTGAACTGGCAGAGGAGACAGAAAGCAAAGAGGCTGGCAGGCAATCAGTTGTACTGAGGTTGGGATAAAAAAGATCCCACTTACCTGCAGATAACTTTGATCAACAGAGAATAACATCAATTATACAATGGGGTCTGAGAATTGGAGTCCCTGATTGGCTGACTGGCATCTTTCTGCAGTGGCTGCCCCTTCAGTAGCTGCCCACATGCAGTGGCATAATGAACAAGATCAGCCTTCTCAAACACCTGTGTTTGGATTTTCTTGGTGTGCCCAAACTGCACTATCACCTGGACACCTCCAGGTAAGCATTACACCCTCCCCCAAGGGAGGACAGCTGTCCATCAGGGGTCTCGATCTTTTCTCCCTCCTCCATCAACCCCTGAATGACCTGATTCCGTTCCAGAAGTCGGGTCACTGGTGTTAGGTGGTAAGGCGCTAGACACCTCAGCCCTTCATGACACTGGGCTCTGCAGCTAGCTCACTGAGGGCAAAGTATGATCCCTTCCTTTCCTTCCTTGAGGGCTGTTTAAAAAAATTACACTAGTGTCACAGAGGAACTCCTATTCAGGTAATGAGCATCCTCTTTGTCATCGTACAGTTTACAACAGACCTTCTGGAGTATTCAGTGCTGCCCCATCTGCATGCATGTTGCTGGGCTGAGGGAGGAGGTTGACGGCTTGGGTTAAGAGGATCTACTCCAAAACACAGGCACCACCTAGTACACCTCCTCTGTCTCAGGAGGGTGCCAGGAAGGAGGATTGGGTTGACAAGGTGGGTGCTGGGAGTTACAGAGTTGTGGAGCGAAAGCCTGTTAAACAACCCATACCACTATGTAACTCGTACGCTGCAGTTGCCGGGCAGAATTATCCCACAGTGGCACCCAATGCAGTGACTGAGATGGATGTGGAGGTCCTCCACAAGGGAAACCACAAGGGAAGTAGTAGAGATCCAAAGAGGAGGAGGAAGTGAATCCTGGTGTTGCACTCAATAGTGAGTTGGATTCAGTTGTGGACAGGTAGGGATGAGGTGAGTGAAGTAAGGTGCCTTCCAGTGCCACAGCTAGAAGGGATGGAAAGAGGACCCTAGGGATTGCTTCAGATTGGCTTGATTGTTCCCATGGCCTGCATAAGGTGAGGAGTCAAAGGCTAGGCTGGCAGTGACAAAATGGAAGTTAAGTTCTTCAAGGATTTGAGAATTACTTTCAACACCCCTACCATTGGTGAGTATCTTAGTTGGAATGGAGGGTGCAGAAGGCCGTCCTTCAATAGATTTGACTGTCTTCCCCCCTTCTCCATTTCCACTACACCTCCTTACAGCACTTCTAAGCTACTTCCCTCCCTACTCCTTCAATTGCACTTGTTTACTGCTTTTGAGCCTAGCACTCGGAACATTATTGCACTATGATTGTACTGTCGCATTATTGTACCGTCTGTAATATGGTATCTTAGATCTGTGCACTCCTATTTGTTGTATTAATATTACAAGTTGTAATTGTCTGTACTGTGCCCTATTGTTGTATTATATTGTCTACCTGCTTCCTACATAATTTGTAACTGACTTTAACATCTATTATCTGAATAATCTGTTTTCTGATCCTCATTGTACTTCCCGGTCACACTGTGAGACGAGCAACTTGTTCAAGTGTGCCTTCCTGGTGAAACATTTCAATAAATAAATAAATAAAATAAATTGAACAACACCAACCCCAGCACCGAGCCCTGTGGGATCCCACTGGTTACCTCTCTGGTGCCAGATAAGATAATTCTCCCCTCACAACCACACTCTGGGTTCTGTCCGTCAGTCATTTTTCCACCCATCTGGCCATCTTTTCCCCAACCCTGAGATCCACCAACTTCCTGATCTACCTTTTGTGGGGCACAGAGTCATAGGCCTTGCTGAAATCAAGATAGAGGATGTCTACCCCTTGGCCCCTGTCCACTGTCTTAATGATACAGTCAAAGAAGTCAATCAGATTCGTTTGACAAAATCCCCCCCCCCCATGAACCCATTTTGACTCACATCCTGGAGACCATGCTTCTCTAGATATTCCACCAAACTTTCCTTTGGTATAGTCTCCATGAGCTTGCCCACAATGGAGGTCAGACTGACTGGTCTATAATTCCTTGGGACATCCTTGGGACTACTTTTGTGGAGGGGCACTACATGTGCTGTTATCTAGTCCTGCAGCACCATGCCTGACTAGTGAACTATTAAATAGGTGTGTCACTGGCCCTGCCAGAACCTCAGCCAGTTCCATTAGTACCCTTGGATGTACTCTGTCTGGGCCTGGCGATTTGTCCACCTTCAATGCCAGCAGCCTCTCCCTCACTCTATTCTTCTCTATCGCTACATCTGTGTTCCCCTTCCCCGACTCCTCTTTTCCCTCCTGAAAGCACTGGTCCGTCCTTGTCACTGAGGAAGACAGAAGTATTCATTCAGTATCTCTGCCCCCCCCCCATTATCCTCCACCCACTGCATATGGGGCGGGGGGACCAGTCCTCTGTAACTGGGGTGGAAACCAGTATATACTATGTGGAGGGAGGGTCCAGTAACCTGAGAGTGGGGTTGGAACTATTACACACTACTTGAGGGATGATGTTCTGGTCTCTGAACCTAGGTGGAGGGGTGGGAGACCAATTACTTCCCCTGGTTGGGGGCCAGTACCCTGCATCTTGGGGGACCATTTCCGCATACAACTTGGGGGTTACCAGATCCCTACATCTGAGAGGGCTGAGTATCCATCACATTCAGGGGATGGGTACCAGTACCGGGGGGGAGAACAATATGCTGATTGTGGGGCAGGACAACTACCATCCACATGTGGGGGAAGCAGTGCCCAGCACTTGGGAGGTGACCAGAACATTGCATTGGGGTTAGAGGGGTACCAATAGCAACCACATATGGGAAGGCGGGATGGGTGGGACAGTACCCTGAACATGGGGGGTTGGGGAAGGGCCAAGTATCATGCACTTGGTGGAAGAGAATCATGCACATAGAGGGAGGGGGGGCTAACCAGTACACTATTAGTGGGGGTGGGAGTACCAGTAACATCACACTGGAGAGGGAATACACTAATTAGAGGATGATGGGAAACTTGAGTGGGGGGACCAAACATTGCCCCTAATAGGAGGCCAGTACCATGAATCTTGGCTGACCATTTCCCCCATGTACCTGAGGGTTGACTAGACACTTACACCCAGTGAGTGGGGACGAGTACCCATCACCTTGAGGGGGGGCGGTACCACTACATGGGAGGGGGGAAACAATACACTGCTAGTTGGATTGAACCAGAATCCTGCATCTGAGGGCGAGGACTAATAGCAAAACCTGTCTGGCTGCCAGTACAGTGATGGATCACCTTCAAGGTCGGTTTGCTGATGTATAAAGCCCTACTCGATCAAGGACCTAGTTACTTGCAAGATCTTCTTTGCCCTTACTTCCCCCTCTGCCTTCTCCGATCCACCGAAGAGGGATTGCTAGAGATTCCCAGTGTCCATTTAAAGACATCTGGAGCCCAGTCTTTTAGTTTTGTGGCCCCAATCTTGTGGAATTCTCTACCTCGCCGGATGCGAGACTGCCTAACAGTCCAGAGTTTTGAAATCATATTGAAAGCACACTTATTTAGCCTGACTTATAGTAGTTTTTAGGCCACCTCTGTAATTTATATAGTTTAAACTGTTGGGTTTTATCGATTAATGATATTATTTTTATAATGTTTTATGATGCCAATTTATGTACAAGTGTCTTGGTTACAGAAAGGTGCTTTTTACAAAAAAAATGTTGATTGATTAATTGATGACACTGAGGTAGGAACCAGTAGATACTCATTGGAGGATGATGTGAAACTGGGGGGAACCAAACACTGCCCTTAATGGGGGGCCAGTTCCATGCATCTTGGCTTACCATTTCCCTGTGCAACTGGGGGTTGACCAGGTACTTACACCCAATGGATGGGGGTGAGTACCCATCACCTTGGGGTGCGGGGGAGCTGTTACCAAAACATGGGGGAGGGGGGAAGCAATAAACTGCTAGTTGGGTTGAACCAGAATCCTGCATCTGAGGGAGGGGACCGATAGCAACACCTGTGGGGAGGTGGGGTGGGACAGTACCCTTAACATCAGGGTTGGGAAACCGCCAAGTACCATGCACCTGGGGGATCAGAACTATGCACATGGGGAGAGTGAGGGGGTAACCAATACACTGCAAGTGGGGGTGGAGGGGGTGCCAGTAACCTGACACTTGAGTGGGGACCAGTACACACTACTTGGGGGATGATGGGAAAGTGGGAGTGTGGGGGTCCAATTACTTTCCCTAATGGGGTGCCAGTACCCTGCATCATGAGGGTCCATTTCCTAGTGCAACTGAGGGTTGAGTCACCAGACACCTACACACCCAGGGAGGGGGTACCTGTCACCTTATGGGTGACCATTACCAGTACATGGGGAAGGGGAGAGCAATACCCTGCTCATTGGGCTGATTCAGAACCCTGCACCTGGGGGGTGGCAGATACCAGCACCTGTGAAGAAGTGGGGTGGGACAGTACTCTGAACTGGGTTTTATAGATTAATGATGTTGTTATTCTTATAATAATTTTTGATGCCCATTTTATATAGAAGCACCTTGGTTGCAGAAAGGCACTTTTTACTAATACAATTTTGATTGCTTGATTGATGACACTGAGGTAGGAGCCAGTAGACCCTCATTGAAGGATGATGGGAAACTGGGGAGGGGGACCAAACACTGCCCCAATGGCGGGCCATTTCCATGCATCTAGGCTGACCATTCCCCCGTGCAACAAGGGGTTGACTAGATACTTACACCCAGTGGGTGGGGGTGAGTGCCCATCACCTTGGGGGGGCATTACCAAAACCTGTGGGAGGGGGAGAGCAATACACTGCTAGCTAGGTTGAACCAGAATGCTGCATCTGAGGGAGGGGACTGATAGCAACTCCTGTGGGGAGGTGGGGTGGGACAGTACCCTTAACATGGGGGTTGGGGAAGGGCCCAGTACCATGCACCTGTGGGACCAGAACCGTGCACATGGGGAGAGTGAGGGGGTAACCTGTGCACTGCAAATGGGGGTGGAGGGGGTGCTGGTAACCTGACACATGAGTGGGGACCAGTACACCCTACTTGAAGGATGATGGGAAACTAGGGGGGTGGGGGTCCTGTCACTTTCCCTAATGTAGTGCCAGTACCCTGCATCATGAGGGACACTTTCCCAGTGCACCTGGAGGTTGAGTCACCAGACACCTACACACCTGTCACTGGGGGGTACCATTACCAGTACATGGGGAAGGGGAGAGCAATACCCTGCTTGTTTGGTTGAAGAACCCTGCACCTGGGGGGATGGCATATACCAGCACCTGTGAGTAGGTGGGGTGGGACAGTACCCTGAACATGATGGGGTGGGGGAAGGGCCCAGTACCATGCACTGTGGGGGGATACAGAACTATGCACATGGGAGAGGAGGGGGGAACCAGTGTGCTGCACATGATGGTGGGGGACCAATTCACTGACACTGAGCTGGGAACCAGTACACAGTACATGGTGGTGGTGGGGCCAGTAGCCTGACAATGGGGTTGGGACCAGTACACACTACTTGAGGGATAATTGGCCAGTCTCTGAACCTGGGGGGGCAATCACTGCCCCTGATGGGGGGGCCAGTACTCTGCATCTTAGGGGGCCATTTTCCCATGCACCTGGAGGGTGGCCAAACCCATACTCTTGAAGGGGTTGAGTACCCATCACACTGGGGGACTGGTACCAGTACTGTTGGCAGGGGGGGAGAGAGTAATATGCTGCTCATGTGGTTTGACCACTACCATGCACATGTGGGGAACAGTGCCCTGCCCCTGGAAGGGACCAGAACCCTGCATTTGGGGTTGAACAAATAGAAACCCCACATGGGGAGGGACAGTACCATGAACATGGGGGGGAAGGGCCTTGTTTCATACACCTGGTGGAACAGAAGTGTGCACATGGGGGGATGAAACCAGTACACTGTACATGGGGGTTGGGATCCAGTACGATGACATTGGGCTAGATCAGTACCCTGACACTAGCGTGGGAACCAGAACACACTACTTGGAGGATGATGGGCCAGTCCATGATCACTGCACCTGCTTTGGGGGTCATTACCCTACATCTTGTAGGTCTATTAGCCCATGCATCTTAGGGTGACCAGACTCATATGCCTTTGGGAGGGTAATAACAGTCACCAAAGTGATCAGTTCAGTAAGATAATTCATTAATAGAACTGAAATAAAACAGCCACTAGGCATCGTTGTTCCTTCACCACACTCTGTCTCTCTCACAGAACAGCCAGAGAATAGGTGACAGAGGATGAACTTAACATAAACACAAGCATTCGTCAATGCCAAAAGGTTGCTTGCTGGCATTAGCAGTGGAAGTGCAGGAGTTAGACAGATTCAGTATAGGAAAGGCAGTGAAGTATTGAACTGATGCCAACTCCACCCCCAACCCCACCCTCCAGAGATGGACAGGCATTGGGGTGTGCCTTTGGGTCGTTGCCCATAACATTCACAACATTTCACCTCACCCTACCCTGAAAACACTGACAAGAGTTGAGGTGTGCCTTGGGTGTTTGGGCTTTACACTCACCTCATTCCATAAGGAAATATGCTGAAATGGGTGCAGTATAGAACATAGAAACATAGAAGTTGACAGCAGATAAGGACCGCAAGGCCCATCCAGTCTGCCCATAGTATAGGAGAATGGGGTGAACTCTGGGGCCAAAGAGTCCAAGGTGCACCTTAATGCCTGTCACTGGCTGCAGGGTGGGGGTGGAATGGCGTGAGTATTATTGTCAACAATACCAAGTCACACCCCTGATGTCTGTCAGTCCCTACAGGATAGGGCGTTCTGGTCAGAAACCCTTACGCCCTGGGCGCTCATGGAATTTTTACTCCAAGTTTTCAACATGGACTTTTTGTGACTCCACCGCATGAACAGTGATACTATCAGTTCATTAGCTGAAAGGTGATTTTGTACAGCGACTGCACCATTTGGCGTCACAGGTGTGAAAACACATTTCGAACAGGATGTGAAAAATGACAGCTGTACCATTCATGAGAAGGTGTAAAAAAATGGGAATGTTGAAAATCTAGAGTAAAAATATAAAACACTGGTGAAGCCTTGAGCAAGCGTAGAAACTGCAGCACATACCCATAATGTAATTATTGTGGGGATTTGTTACACCAGACTTTGAACATAGGCATTTTGGGACCTCCGCTCATGAACAGTGTCACTGTGATTTTCTTAATCTTTCCCAAACATTTGTTTCCCACAGTGACTGCACTATTTTGCGCCAGAAGTGCATAAACACATTTTGGACAGGGTGTGAAAAATGACAGCTGTACTGTTCATAAGGAGGTGTGGAAAAATGGCAATGTTGAAAATCTGGAGTGAAAATATTACAAATTCGTGAAGTTACAAGGGTGTGTGGAAACTGGGTAATGCACACTTATAACACAGTCATTTTATGGACTTTTGTCACCAAATTTTTAACATAGGCATTTTAAGACCTCTGCTCATGAACAATGTCACTGTGATTTTCTTAATCTGTCCCATACATTAACTTTGCACATCAACAGCGCCATCGTGCGCTACATGTGCAAAAACACATTTCGGGTGAAATGCGAAAAATGACAGCTGTACTGTTCATAAGGAGGTGTGGTCAAATGGTAATGTTAAAAATCTGGAGTGAAAGTATTAAAAATTCTCAAAGTTATGAGCGCGTGCAGGAACTTCCCAATGCATGCTCATAAAACAGTTATTTTGGAGAATTTCTTCACCAAATTTTCAACATAGAGTTTTTGGGGGCCTACCTCACGAACTGTGACACTGTCATTTTGTTAATCAGTCCCAAAAGGTGGTTCTGTGCAGTGACCATGAAATCACCTTTTGCGACTGAATAACAAAATGACAGTGACTGAGTTCATGAGGTGGGGTCCCGAGAACCCCATGTTGAAAATTTGGTGAAACAATTCCCAAAAATGGCCGAGATATCCACCTAGGTTGGAAAAACCCTATTTATGCCATTGTACAGCTTATCGTCATTTATTCAGTTCGTGGTAGGCTTGGAAGAGTGCAGACGTGTTTCTGGTCCACCGAAGATCATTGAGTCAGGCTCCAGAGATAAGAATCGGGTGAGGGTGAGGTGGGTGCAGAGTGGGTGGAGGTGGGTTGGGGGAAGGGGCCACAAAAGACCACGAGGGACTGTTTTCTGTTTCTACAGGCTTTAAAAATATAGATGATGTGAGATGCTTTTTTGCACGCTGTGGTGGGCTCCGACCATGCTGGCATACCTGTGTTCTTCTGTTGGGGAGGTGCTGGAGCCAATGGAGAATGGGCACCTATATCAGCCATACACTGAGCTTGTGCTTGGAAAGAGGTGTGCATTAGTTGAAGGGGATTAGGCTTACCGACTTTTACAACAAATGAGGTGCATCATGCCGACGAGTTGGAGTACCGCACTGGCCAGATTAACCAGGTAGTGTGCATGCCGACAGGGATTGTGTACCCCCATCGACCTTTCTTTATTTATTGAAATGTTTCACCAGAAAGGCACACTGAACGGCGGGTGGCGGCTTTCCATTGGCTTTGTGGGGGCTGTGAGAGGCAGACAGAGAAGTCATCCATGGGAACATCACACAATGCAGCTTGCAATTGGCTGCTGCAGTCAGGGATGCCCCACAGCAAAAACAGCTGATTGCATAGTGATGGGGCACTCCCTGAATACAGCGGCCAGTTTCTTTGATCATAGTGGCATGCTCATTAACTGCTCTCATCAACAGCATTCTCCTCTATTCGTGAGACAGAGACCAGCACAACACTTCCCGCCTCCACAGCCTGCTTGAGAACGAAGGTGACACAATGTGTTTCTTGCACATGTGTGCAAGCAACACAAAAATTACATATAAATTAAAAAAAAGGTCTGAGAAAAAGAGTGTCCTAATTGTCTTTAGCATGTTAGCAGCCTTATAATACTCTCTTGTCAACATACAGTACATGTACAGCAGAGCATAATCACGATGATCAAGTTACAAAACTATTTAAAATTCCCATTGTTATTACAATAGAAATAATACACTTACAAAGGCTCTGTTAAGTCACCCTCTAGATTCATGTGGCACTTGGCTATTCCTTGTGCCATATTATACTCTTAGAGGGAGAATAGCAGGTCTGTAACATAATCCCTGGTCTTGCATAAATGCCTATTTCCCACACAATGTCATAACACTCAGTTTATGACATCACAATAATTTCTGCAGCATGAAATTATATCACAGAGTGTCATGGCATGAGCTTGGGAATAATCCCTAGGACGAAAGAAACTATAAGGGACTAGCATCCTGCATCTCTGCAAATATTACTTAAAATAAAGAATGGAATGGTCTGGGAGTGTTAGAGTTCTTCATGCAACATGGTCATGCCTCAGAAGAGGTGTCATAAAAACAACCTTATTTGTAATGTGAATGATTTTTTTTTTACAAAGGAATCAACTCAAAGTAATGTAGCCTACTGTGGCTGGCCTGCTGATACGACTAGAGAATTGCTATGAAAGCCGGTTCTCACTATGGCACCAGAATTCAACACCAAAACTGAAGTAATCATTCAGAGGATCAGTGCTAATTACAACAAGCATTTGTCAATGCCGAATGTTGTCTTGCTGGCATTGGCATTGGTAGTGCAGGAGTTAGAGATGCATAATAGGAATGGCAGTGAAGTATTGAAGTGACGCTAACCCCATCCCCAACCTGCAGAGACTGACAGGCAGTGGGGTGTGCCTTTGGGTCATCAGCTATAATGTTCATGCCATTTTACCTCACCCAACCCTATAGACACTGACAAGTGTTGTGGTGTGCATTGGGGTCTTTGGGCATTATACTTACCCCATTCCATAAGGAAATATACTGAGGAGGGTGCAGTATAGGAGAATGGGGTGAACTTTGTGGCCAAACACTGCAAGGCACACCAAGATGCCTGTCACTGGCTCAGGGTGGGGTGGGGGTGGAATGGCATGAGCATTACAGCCAATGATCCCAAGTCACACCACTGACACCTGCGAGTCTCTACAGGGTGGGGTGCTACAGTTGGAAACCCTAACACCATAGGCGTGTGTTGGTATTTTCACTCCACATTTTCAACATGGGCCTTTTATGACCCCACCTCATGAAGAGCGGCACAATCAGTTTGTTAGCTGAAAGGTGGTTTTACACAGCTGTTATGACATTTGGCGACACAGGGATGAAAACACATTTTGGGCAGAATGTGGAAAATGACAACTGTATTGTTCATGAGGAGGCATAAAAAATGGCAACATTGAAAATCTGGAGTGAAAATATGAAAAATTGGTGAAGTCATGAGCATGGATAGAAACTGCGCAGCACACGTCCGTAACCCAATTTTTGGGGGGAGTTTTTTAGCCACATTTTCAACATAGGCATTTTGGGACCTCCCCTCATGAACAGTGATGCTGTAATTTTGTTAATCTATCCCAAAAGTTGATTTCCCACAGCAACCATGCCATTGTGTGCCACAGCTGCAGAAACACACTTTGGGCAGGCATTGAAAAATAACAGTTCTATTGTTGATAAGGAGGTGTGAAAAAATGCCAGTGTTGAAAATCTGGCATGAAAATATTGCAAATTTGCGTAGTTATAAGGGTGCGTGGAAACTATGCAATGCATGCTTGTAACACAGTAATTTTATAGACTTTCGGCACCAAATTTTCAACATAGGCATTTTAGGACTTCTGCTCATGAACAGTGTCACCATCATTTTCTCAAATTGTCCTGAAAACTGATTTCACACAGTGACCACGCTATTCTGCTCTGGATGTGCAAAAACACATTTTGGCCATGATATGTAAAATGACAGCTGTACTGTTCATCAGGAGGTGTGTAAAATTCCAATTTTGAAAATCTGGAGTGAAAATATTACAGATTCACGGGTTACAACCCTAAGTGGGAAACAGCGCAATGCACGCTCGTAAAACAGCCATTTTGGGGATTTGTTTCACCAAATTTGCAACATAGGTTTTTTGAGAGACCCCCTCATGAACAGTGGCACTGTCATTTAGTTACTCGGTCCCGAAAGGTGATTCCACACAGTGACCACGAAATCACTTTTCGGGACTGAATAATGCCATGGCAGTGACTGAATTCATGAGGAGGGCTCCCAATAACCCCATGTTGGAAAGTTGGTGCAAAAATTTCAAAAACTGCCCAAGATATGCACCAAAGTTGAAAAAAAACCTATTTATGCCACTATACAGCTTACTGGCATTTCTTCAATTCATGGTCAGTTTTGAAGAGTGCAGACGTGTTTCTGGTCCACCGAAGATCATTGCGCTGGACTCTGGAGGTAAGTATGGGGTGAGGGTGTGTGTGGGGAGGCAGGGTGAGCAGAGGGTGGGGGCAGGTTGTGGGAAGGGGCAGGGAGACCGCGAGGGACCGTTTTCTTCTTTCACGGGCTTAAAAAAATAAAAAAAAAACATTGTGGGATGGTTTTTATTTTTATGGGGTTTAGCATGTTGAGGTGGTCTCCCAGCATGCCACCTAAGTGTTTTTGGGGAGGATGTTGTAGCCGACGGGGTAGTGGGCACCCCCCTCGGCACATAACAAATGGGGGTTACATTATGCCGACAGAGAGTGGGCTCCCCCATCGGCACATACATTGTATCAGGGCATGCCAACAGGGGGATTGGGCACCCCCGAAGTCGGTATTATGGCAGGCAGGGTGCTGCCATGTTAATTTTTTTTTCCACCAGGGAAAGCACATTGGGAGGTGCTGCTGTGTATGATAAGCTTTGGTAGCATTGCAGCGGACCTTTCCTTAGATGTGCTTGCCACATTATGTATTTATGGTGTGGCACCAGCATGCAGGCTTATTGGAGAATGAGGGAACACACCTATTGATGCATGCCCTGCATTCGCCCAACAGTGACCGCGCCTCCAAATCTGCTACTACCACAATATGTTGGCTGTGCATGCTCGAGCCAACATAAAAATGACAGAGGCAATAGAATGTTCAAAAATTTGTGGATGAGCACTCTTAGCATTTAGTTATTTATTTATTGAGAATTTTGGAGAGTACCTTTGAGCATAAGTCCTCCTTTATTTATTTTATTTATTTGAAGTTTGGTAGTCGGGTAAGGCCACTGAGACAATTACAGTCACTTTTTCAGGGCCGACCCGAGACAGAGTTACAAAAAAGTTCACTACAACAAATCACTATAGACAGGTTACAGAGGTCACACTCACTATTACAGAAAGATGTCTCTACAGATAAAATAACAATAACATTACGAAGATGTAGCTGAACACTATATAGGTGATAAATTAAGTAACAAATGGTTATATACAGTGTATGACAAAGTCAATGATTCACAACACATTGGCTATGTACAGAGCATGATAACAACAGGTAGGAGCAAAGTCACCAAAACCTGAGCACAGGTGCAAGAAAAATACAAAAATGGAAGAATAGGATGGGGGGTGGAGTTAGGGAAGGAGTAAGGAAGGGGAGAGTTCAAATAAGTGGAATGTCCAGAAAATTCAAAAAGTGAAGAATAGGATATGGAGGCAGGGGACAGGGGAAGGGTAAGGAGGGGGAGTTCAAGTAGGAGGAGTGTCATACAAAGCAATTACATTTAGTGGTAGAAGAGAGGGAGGTAAGTAGGGATGTTTGAAATGAAGGAAAGGTGATGCAAGTCAGGACATGGAAGGGAGTTAAAATCAGATACTGCTGCATTCGCTAAGGATTTACAAACAACTTTAAGCTTCAAATTAGGTCTCAGAAGGGGGAAGGAGGTGGAACTAAGGACCTGAGGGGAAAGCCTTGGACATACTATATAATGTCGCTGAGACAAGTGGGGGTGAATTTGTGAACAAGTTTGAACATGAAACTCAGAATATCTCAATTTTGATTCATAAGTCAACCAGCCTAAGGAAGCAAGGACATTGCAGTGATGGAGCCGGACACAAGCCCCTAATGCAAACCTTCCCAGCCTATGGTAAGCCTGTATGAGGAGAAACATGGTACTGGCATTGGTTGACAAAAGTAGAGGAGCACCATAAGTAAGGAGTGGGAGGAGAGATAAGGAGGCAATCTTTAGGCAGGAGGAAGAGGAGAGAAAAGGGCAGATTCTGTAGAGGAGACCCAATTTTTGATTTAGTGCCTTAGTAAGGATGGAGACATGGGCATTAAGGGAGAGCAATGTATCTAAGGTAATGCACAGGTATTTGAAGGTTTGGACAGCCTCAAGGGCATCATCATCACAGGAGGTAATATAGAGAGGTGAGGGGGGGGGACTGACAGAGGGTGATGATGAGAAAAGAGCATACTTTTGGTCTTTTTGGTATTGAGGACTAGAAGGTTTCATTTGAACCAGCCTCAAGGTCAGAAAAGTCAGCTGCAAGTTCTTTGTTAATCCAGGCTACATCAGGAGAAGAGCGGCAAATGATTGCATCATCCACTTAGAGGTGCACAGAGGCACCTCTGCAATGCAAAGGTAAATTGTTGATGAAAAGGGGGAACAGCATAGGGCCCAGAATGGAACCCTGTGAAACCCTATGTGCTTTATGATTGAAGCCTGACAAAGAACCAGCCCACTTGACCCTTTGGGAGCAGCTTGAGAGATAGCTTTGGACCCAACTTAGTGTACAAGTATCAAATCCACTATTGTGAAGCTTCTGTAGCAAGAGACCATGGTTTACCAGGCCAAACGCTTTGGTAAGATCAACATATATAGCACCAGTGGCAGCACCTTGGTCCATGGCATGGTAGATGTCAGAGGTTACTTTTAATAAGGCTGTGAGGGTGCTTTGGTTCCTTCTGAAACCATGCTAGAAGGGGGATAGCAGATTGTGATGCTCTAGGTAGTTTTGAAGGCGATTATAAACAATTTGCTCTTATATTTTAGCCAGAGAACAAAAAATGGAAATACAGTAGGTCAGAAATTCTCAACGATGGCATTAGGCCCCCCTTTGTGCACTGGAACAACAACAGTCACCTTCCGTTTATCAGGCACAGTGTGAAACAGAAAGGAGCAGTTGACTAGGTCATGACCAGAGTGAACAAGGGCAGGTTCACCGAGCTTTAGAAATTTAGGTTCCAGCGTATCATGGCCGGGGAAGCTTTCTGCTTTAAGGTTAGCAAGAAGCCTTTGGACCTCTTTGCAGGTGGCCAGCTTCAGATGAAAGGAGGGATGAGTATCAGTATTGACTGAAGAGGCTGGGACAGATAGAGCAGCTAAGGAATTGTGGAATGGCAAGGTATATCTATTTAGGTATGTAAAACACTTGTTGGACACAGTAGCAATAGACCAGAGGTCGGTAAGGAGGCTGTCTTGAGCAGTGCTGGTGCTGGGGAGTTCAGCAGCTTTCCCTTTTATCAAGGAATTTACCTGTCTCAAGAATTCTTTGGGGTTACTAAGGTATTGTGTTTTGAAGTCATTTGAAGTGGTGGCTTTTGGCTTTATGAAGGGAGCTCTTACATTGATTTCTAAGTTGCCTATATTTTTGCCAATCCAAGATCAATCTACTAGTTTTGTAAGATCGTCAGGCCCTGTCATGGGAGGACATAAGGATTCTAAGTTCCTTACTGAGCCAGGGGGCCTTAATTCCCTTAGATCAACATTTTTTTAGGGGGCCTGTGTATTAATGATATGGGTGAAGGTAGAAATAAAGAAGTCTAAGGCCTGATTGATATCTGGGAGCATCAAGATGGGGCTCCAGTTGATGTTGTTTATGGAAGAAATGGAATTGCTGTTATCCAGTCTGGACATATCTCAGACCAATGACATTTTTAGTAGGGGATTGGAGTGATTATTCCTCCTTACATAGAATGTGGGGGAATGATCACTTATGCAGTCCGACAGAACACCTACAGCTCTGATCTTGAGGGGGCAGTTAGTGACAACCCAATGAAGCAAGTTGTGTTTACCTGAATTGCTATTGATATGAGTGGGATCATGAATGAGTTAGGTTAGATTGGAATCTGGTAGAAATGCTCATACTTTTTCAGTAGAGGGATTAAGCCAGTCCTTATTGAAGTCTCCTCGTAGTACTAGGTCATGACAAGGAAGATTAGCAAGGGAAGAGAGGAAGGAGGGAGGCCGGCAAGGGCTTTATTGGGGGGTTGGTAGGCACAACCAATAAGCAGCTTTTTATATTGCCAAGTGTCAAGAATAGGAACAAGGATTCAGCTGTAGGAGATTCAGAATCAGGCACTGGGAGTTCGACTGCATCCAGATTGGACTGAGAGTATATGAGGACCCCTCCTGCCCTTTTACCTAGTCTGTCCTTCCTAAAGCAGTTATAGACTGATAAAACCACCTTTTGCTGCTTAATTGTTGGCTTAAGCCAAGATTCAATAATGCAGACAAAGGTTCCATGTCAGTGGCATAGTTACAAATAAACAATGTTTATAAGTAAATTCCAGAAGAATGTATTCAAACGTACTGATGCACGGATATTACTTTTTTCCTGGATCTAGATTTTTTTATTTTGATCTGACTGTATCTGGTTCAACATCAGGTTGGATATTACTGTTAATTAATTATAAAAAAAGACAGGTTGTGCACTAATAACTTTTATTGCACATTGCAAAAGCATTAAACGTTTAATTTAAAATCATTTTATGCAGTGTTTGAAATGATAAAAGCTCAGAATTAATTTATATTGCATCTGCTGTTATCAATAATAGTGCATAGTTAGCATTTTGCTAGTCTGACAAGAGTTGGAAAGCACAGATTGTTTGTTTCCCAGTACTGAATGTCATCTGGTGTTTTTTTGGGGAGCAGTTGTTCAGAAATATATATTTCAATCTCTGTGTTTCTGGATGTGACCTCAGCAGTTTCTACAGCTGTGGGAGAAAAGGTATATTTTAGTGTCAGCAAAAAAACATTGCAGTACAACAGAGTACATTACACTGATTAGCAACCAAAGGACACTTACTTTCCTGTGGCACAGCATTACATTGTGTAAATGCATCCCATGAGTCCTCAGCCTCCACCTCAGGCTCCTGAATAGGATCCACTCGTGCATCTTTAGTGCATCTGGCATGAATATGCTCGAGTTTCTTTTTTCAGGCTTTGGTAAATGGGTATGCACAACTAGTTCTTTTACATCTGGCCAGGCAAATGTTTTCCCACCAAGGGTGTAGACAGGCATACTCACTGTACATATTTGTGTACAGTTTTGTTGAGTGCATGTCACAAACCATAAGCCACTCTGTTAATATTATCATTCTAATCTGTAGAATTTGGGTTAGTGTAGGCCACTGAGGAGTGTCCAATACATGTGTAACCTCTTTAGAGAGTAGAGGAGTCATCTGACAACAATCTGACTTGTTTGGAAGGGAGTGCCATTTGGAAAGGATATGTACATTTTTTAATTGGTGGGGTGTAACTGTTGGAGTTTGTGTACAAAACAGAAATTTCTGGCTACACTCCTGTTTCCCACTGTGCATTCTGAAAAAATGCAATTTGTATTTGTATCGGGGGTCAAGGAAAGAAGCAGCTACTAATTCCTTGGATGCCTCATAGTGCTTAAAATGAGAATCCATTACTGCGAATAGAGCTTTCCGCATTGATAGTAAGCCAGGGATCTTTATTGCATCTGTGGCATGATAAAGTACTGTAAAAGTGGGGATTATATCTGACACACAAGCTGATTGCACTTAGCCATCAAGTTTCATGCTCAAACAGCTTTAAAATGCAGCACACACTTTCTGCAAATGACCATTGTGTATAGCTAAGAGTTCTGTTCTCAGTCTCAGAGGCATACTACTGGAGTGTTTAAAATGCCCCACTATAGCCATTCTAACTGCCAGTAAGTCTTCACATGACTTTTGCTCATTGTGGCCTCATGCATGATTAGCTGCAAAGTATGTGCTAAACACCTCTCACTAGGAACACCACAGAACGTCATTGCTTTGGTTATATTAGACCCATTATCCCTAATGGCTACATGCCTTTGACTGGCTTGCAATCCCCAATTGTCAAGAACCTGCATAAATTCTCTGCATAAATTTTCACCAATGTGCCTTTGTGTTGTCTTTCAAATCAAGCATACTACCTCTACGTCTGAAGTTAGCGTCTATTCATTACACAGTGATTAAGAGGTCTGATTCAATTGAAAACTCTGCAGTCCATGCATCAGTGGTGAAACTGTATGATGGCACAGATTGCAGTTCACTTCATAACTTTTGCAGAAGCTTCCCATACATACAAGGAATAATATTATCAGAGAAATTCCTCCTTGAAGGTGTCACATACCTTTGCTCTGACACTGAGAGGAGTCTTTTAAACCCCACATTATCAACAATTGAATAGGGTTGTTCATCCAAAGCAATCATCTTGGCTATGCTCTCCGTAATCTGCATTGCCCTTGCATGAGGATTCAGGCTATGCAAGCTTCCAGTGTAGGCTGCTCTTTTTTAATCCTTTTTTCAGGAGACACATGGCATTCATCTCTGGAAATCTGAACAAGCTTCTCTTTCTTTGCCAACAGCTCTGCACGCTCTGATTTATGTTTGTTTTTTAAATGCTTAAGAAGGCTTGAAGTCCCATAACTTTTCACAGACCAACCCTGACTTATAAAAATAGGGGTAGAACACAGAATACACTTTGTTTTTGCATCAGTTTCAGCATCTAAGTAGAAATCCTGCCAGACTAAACGTTTTTGAGACTTTTGGCAGAAAACAAATAAAGAAAATGGACAAACACGAACTAACTGCTTGTACCCACAGCATCCCTGCAGCTAATGATTGTTAACTGAACTGGCTCCTTAAATAGCCAGTACCCGATTGGGCTGGAAATTCAAAAAAAAAAAAAAAAGAAAAGAAAAATCTGACCAGGTCGGATCACTGGATTTGATATCTGTGCATCACTAATTCAAAGCATGCACAATACATACAGGCAAGTTTAAATACATACAGCTGCACAATTAGACAAATAACTGTGAAAAACAATTCACAAAAAAGTTCAAAGCAACACAGTCAGGTAACAGATGTGGATCAGTGTATTCAATGGGAGAGAGAGATACACTTTTCTATAGAGCAACTGTTACCGTTGTATTGAACTGCTATAGTAGGATAATGCAGAGATCTTTTGAGCTGGTCAAACTTAAGTAGGTTTAGTGGGGTTTCAGGCAATTGTTGAACCTGTCAGGAGCCCTGACAACAAATACCCAGTTGTGTTTGATGGAAAGGCAGTTCAAGGGTATTTATAGCCATGCTCCTGGTGTTGTAATGATTGGCAACAGGGTGGAAACAGTTTGCTGAAGCGGGTGGGGGGTAGGTCCATTTTCACCTTTTTGGCTAGTACACATGTCTGAAACTTTATTCTGCTGGATAGGGGTAGCCAATTGATCACGCTGTAAAAGGTGCAGCTATGGGTGCACTTGTCTGCCCCAAGCACAAAGTGACAAGCCTTACTGCAGATCAGCTTTATTCTGCTTATCAGCATGTCACAAACAGCTAGGTAGACAGGAGGGCCTTAGTCAACTAGTGACAGAACTGAGCTTGCCACTATGAGACATTCAGCATCTGCTTAAGGGCATTAACAAGGTGAAAGAATCTAACATGCTTCAATATAAGAAAAATAGCAGGACAATAGGACACAGCATGAGATTAGAGGGAGGTCGATTAAGGGGTAATGTGAAGAAGTTCTTTTGCACAGAAAGGGTGGTGGATGCATGGAACGGCCTACCTCAGGAAGTGGTGGTTATGAATACAGTACAGGTCTTCGAACAGGCATGGGATAGGCATAAGGGAGCAATACAGATGAGTATGAATAGATAGGCCAAGGGCAGAGCTAAGGCCGGTGGCACATTTATAAGGTAGAAAAAGAAATGGCCAGACTGGACAATATAATTTGGTATTAAATTTGTGTTCTTTGAAGACAGGAAGAATTAGGGGTGACCTGTTGTTATTATATAAAATTATAAAGGACCCCTTATTGAGAGAAAATTGTGGTTTTAAATTAATTGAGAGGGAGGTTAATCTTAGGTCACGTAACATGCAAATCAAAGTCCCTAATGTACTAACAATTAGATGACTGAATTTTTACAATGTGAGTACTGCTAGATTGTGGAATTCATTACCAAATTATATTGTAGAAGCATCAACATTCGATCAATTTAAAATAAAATTGGATGATTATTTGCTGAGTTTTGGGATATCATAATAACCCCACTATGTAGTGGGAGACAATTAAATGGGCATTTTTTGCCTACTTTGTCTAATTAAACCAAGTTAAACCAAGTTAAGGGGTTTGAATGTTTCTATCATATTACCTCTATACATATTGAGCTCTGTTAATCTGTCCTCATATGTTTTCTGATGCAGTCCCTGCACCATTTTGGTTGCCCTTCTCTGGACTGACTCAATTTAGTCAATGTCCTTGTGAAGGTGTGGCCTCCAGTACTGCACACAGTACTCCAGATGGGGCCTAACCAGTGTCTTTTAAAGAGGGATTACTACCTCCCTCTTCTGACTTGTGATACCCCTACTAATACACCCCAACATCCCCCTAGCCTTACCTACTGCTTTAGTGGTCTGCTTGGATGATTTCAGATCATCGGTGATGATAATGCCCAAGTCTCTTTCTTCCCTTGTGACTGCCAGCAACTCCCCTCCCAGCCTATAGGTGGCTTCAGGATTTCTCTTACCTATGTGTGTGATCTTGCACTTCTTTGCATTAAACCCCAGTTGCCACTCTTCTGATCATTTTGCCAGTTTATCCAGATCTCTTCTCATTCTGCCCACCCCATCTGGATCATCTACTCTGTTGCAGATCTTGGTGTCATCTGCAAACAGACAAACCTTACCCTCCAGTCCATCTGCAATGTCACTGATGAAGATATTGAAGAGGACCGGTGCCAGGACTGATCCCTGAGGTACCCCACTTGTGACCTGCATCTCTTCTGACTGTATACCATTTACCACCACTCTCTGTTTTCTGCCTATTAACCAGTTTGCCATCCAGTTGACCAATTTCTGACCCACCCCAAGCATACCCTGCTAATTAATCAATCTTCTATGTGGAACAGTATCAAAAGCTTTGCTGAAGTCAAAGTAGGTGACATCAACTGCTCCCCCTTGGTCCTCCACTCTGATTACCTAGTCAAAGAAATCTATGAGATCATTTTGACAGGACCTTCCTTTTGTAAACCCATGCTGTCTTGGATCTTGTGCTCCTATGGATTCCAGATGTTGCACTATCCTTTCCCTAAGGAGTGCCTCCATAATCTTGCCTACTACTGAGGTAAGACTGACTGGTCTGTAATTCCTTGCCTCCTCCCTGCTACCACTCTTGTGGAGCGGGATCACATGAGCCCTTCTCCAGTCTTCTGGGACCTCTCTTGCGCTCAGAGACTCACTAAACAGTTCTGATAATGACTCTACTAGTTCCACCCTTAGCTCCTTTAGTACCCTGGGATGTATGCCATCAGTTCCCATTGCCTTGTCCACCCTGAGCTTATCGAGCTCTTGTAGGACCCTTTCTTTTGTGAAGGGACAAGTGCACACCTCCCTCCCCCCTGTGTCCAGGGTGCTGAGCTGTGGGCCCTGCCCTACCTTCTTTTTAGAAAATACTGAGCAGACGTATCTAAATAGGATAGATGCTTTTACATGGTCCTCCTCCTCACACGGCCCCTTGTCTCCTTTGATCTTAGCAATCCCCCCTCTGGACTTTCTCCTTTCACTAATGTATCTATAGAAAGTCTTGTCACCTTCTTTTACTGTTACTCTTACCTTATGCCTTTTGAAGGGTGCACATTTATCACAGGCAATTGGGAAATCTCTAACAAAGAAATTTAGGACTGAATCAATATCAGGAACAGCATCCAGGAAGTTCCAGTCTATTTGGGCCACATGGGATTTGAAATCTTGCACCTTCTTTTTGCTTTGAACCTGGCTATTTGTGAACCAGGGGGTCAGAGCTGTTTACTCTCAGACATTGCATCTGTGAGTGTCCACTAAGGGTATCTGACAGAAGTTTGAGACCTTTGACCCAGTCTAAGTGAATTACCAATATTAAGCATAATCTAGCAGTTACCTCAAAACTTGTGCAAGAAAGCTGTTCCTTATGCAACCAGATTGAGATGATGGAAAATGCCATTACATCACTTATATTGATATTCTGGGTCTTTATTTATTTAGATCTAGGATTACAAATACCGTTGAGCTGAGAGATCATTTACAAAGGTCCCAAGTCATATTATGAACAATGCATACATTAAGGGTTGAGGATAGCCAGCCCAGTGGTGCTGAGGGTTGAGGCACTAGACGCCACACCTCATGCCACGCCAGCGACCCGGGTTCGGGAATGAGCCTGGGTCATCAGGGGTTGGCAGGGATGGGAGAGGATTGAGCATCCGGAGGACGGCTCTCCTTTCCCAGGGGTGGGTTTGGGTTTCCTTGGCGCAGTGGAGACTCCTGGTAGTGACTGGGTGTTTAAGCTGGGCCAGGTACGCTAATGGGGAGGAATGCGGCTGACGCCTATGGCTTTCCGTGCTGGCGTCATTGCACATCCGGCTCCTGGGGATAAATATAAGGATAAAAATCCTCCTGACAGCAGCATGAAGGCACCGACCGATGACCAGATCATTGGGCCAAACAAAGCCCGGCATTCGGGGATGGGGGTTCAGGGTGATGCGGTCTCCTCTCTCAGTTGTCCCCTCGCTGGGGGTGGCCCCACCATGGGGGGGTAAGCCATGGTCCTCCTCAATCTCAGTGTCGTGTCAGAGGCTGGCTCCATTTGGATCTGTTGAACGTCAGTGTACATCGCCTGAATGGGGTAAGCATACTCCATAGCTGTATAGGAGTGCAAAAAAATAGTTGACAAAAAAAAAAGGGCTGAGGACAACACAGGACAATGAACGTTTAAAGACACATTGAGTATCAGGTCAGGAATAGACCATAGGTTATAAAGCATTCTCATACAATTTAGGAATGCTAACAGTCCAATCAGTGATGCAATAAAACACAATTAAAGTATACCACAGTAAACCCAGCTGGTTTAACCCAGGAATGTCGACTAAGGGAGTGAGCCCTGAAGGCCTTGTGCAGGAGTAATACAACAGGGGGTGAGGTAAGGGTGAGAAAGGTGTGTGGGGTAAGAACTGGTAGGTATTAGTGGTTTTGGAGACAGCGGTGTGGGGGTAAGAAAGGGTGGGTATTAGTGGGTTTGGGGAAAGAGATAAGGGGCAGACAAGCAAGCTGATACAGTAAGTGACTGCTGCAGACAGAGAACTTTACCAGTATTAAGCATACTCTAGAAGCTACATCAAAACTTGTGTAAGGTAACTGCTAGAGTATATTCTAGGACTTTTTTTTATTCATTTATTGGTCTGGTAGAGGGATTGGAAGGAGAAGATGCCAAGTCCATTGTGCATCAGTGGATCACAAAAAAATGCAATCTTTGCAAAAGTATGTCAACCCTTGTACATCTAAATAGTCTACAGAATAAGCACATAGATATATAGATACATTGAACAATGGCAGAAGAAAAGGCCCATTGGCCTATCCAGTCAGTCACAAGAGCATTAGGTGTGCCCAATAATCCATACATCCTACTAGTGATTACTAATGGTTCTGATGTCCAGGATTTCACATCAGTGTTGGACAAGACCAACTACTCCAAGTGCATGTTGACTGGTCAGTATACAGTATTTCTACTCTGACCTCTCTTTTGCTTCTTGACAGTGGAGAAACAATTTGAATGAGTTTATCAGCAATTCCATATGATAGGAGTTGTATATTCACTTCTATCACCTGCAAGGTCTGAAAAGCTTATGAGTTAACAGTTTAAGTTCTTGGACCTCAAGAACGCAGTGGGAAGGATATCCAAAAGAACAGCAGAGTTTATATCTAAGTTAGAGGAGGAATCAGAGGGATCTGTAGAGTGACCAGAGAAATAAATAAGTGTATCCGATCTGATTTCTGACTTAATTTTTTTTTCAATTCAAAGTTTATTGAGTTTTAACAATACAGAGAACAGATCCAGGAAAAACAGTATACAATTACCATGTATTGGACAATATATTTGAACTGTCCCCACCACCTCCCATCCCCACCCCTCTTTGATCCCACCCCTCCCTACACAACACAGATATTTGAAATCAGAGAAGTTTAGGGACTAAACAGATACTGGCATAATAAAGTTAAAGAGAGTAAGGTGTATGCAAGGGTCCCAGATTTTATATACTTCTTTTCTATTATTGAGACTTGCTATCACCTTTTCTGTTCCGAGGTTTGCAAGAAGCTCATTAAGTCATTTGGAAAAGGATATGTCTTCACTGTCCTTCCAAGGGCGCAGTACTACTTTTTTAACAGACATGGAAATAAGGGCCATATAGTATTTGAGACTGAGCACCGATACTTCAGAATAGTCACCCAGTACACAAATATCTGGGGTAAACAGGGCATTCAGACCCAATAAGGGGTCCACTCTTTGTTGAATGTTGGTCCAGAGTATGGGTACTCTGGAACAAGTCCAAAAGATATGATACAGGGAGCCCTTTTCTTGATGACAATGAACATAAATGGGTGATGAAAGGAAACCAAATATAAACAATTTACGTGGAGAATAATATAAATTGTGTAATATATGAAATTGGGTAAGACGCAGGCTATCCTGGGTAATATATTTGTGGCAGTTGCACCATAGAGTTGGCCAGTCTAAATCTAAAGTGAGGAAAGATAGTCCAATAGGCAGAGGGAGCAAAGCAGTCTGGACAGGCCCAATTATACATGATCCCATAGGTCTTGGAGATTGCTTGTTGGGAACCTGCCAAAGGACCCAATTTATTTAAGAAGGATAGTATAGCCACTTGTGAAGAGATTAAACCAAACACTTTCAGAATTAGATGTCTTAATTGAAAAATTTTGAAAACATTATGGGTGGAGACATTAAATTTGTTTAATATTTCGGTAGTGGAGAACCAAGAGCCCTCTTCTGTCATGAAGAGGGAAAGGTGCCCGTCTCCCAAGGGAGGCAACCAATGGACATTGAGTAATTTGTTATCTATCCTAAGATTAGAGTTGCCTCATATGGGTTGTGCTAAATTTTGAGTATGATTATATTTGAAGAAAGTACACAGCTGTGTGTGAATTTTGACAGAAATTGCTATGGGGGTTATTTTTAATCTGGAAGGAAAAGAACTAGCTTTAATATGTAAGAAAGCGGTTGGAGTTATACCACTGGCTCGCATAACAGCTAACTCAATTTTAAGCTAGTGAGGTGAGGTGAGGAGGGAGAGGAGGACACTTCGTCAGGTGGAGACAACTATCAAAGGTATTTTGTGGAGTGACTAGCCTAATAATAAAAGGTTAAATGGGGGAGGCGTAAACCCCCTTTAGCCTTGGGGGCCACTAGCTTATAATAAGCTAGTCTGGGCTGTTTGTTGGACCAGATTAATTTTGTAATGAGACCATTAATTTTGTGGAACCAGGAAAGAGGTAACCAAATACTAAGTAAATGGAGAGGATAGAAAAGTCTAGGGAAAACATTCATCTTGATTAAATTGACTTTGCCCCAGAGGGAAATTGGAAGCTTGGACCATCTATCTAAGTCCAAACTAATGATTTTCACCAGAGAGTCCAAATTCAATTTCTGGGTAAGTACAGAATTCCTTGAAAGTTCGATTCCCAATATCTTAAGGAGTCTTGTTTCCAAGAAAGCCGTAGATCAGCGATGGAGCCTTTAAGTACCTTATGGTTATGGGGAAATACTACAGTTTTATCTATATTTAACTTGTAGTTAGACAGTTGGCTATATTTTTCAATGAGTAATAACATAGGTGGGATTGATGCAGCTGAGTGGGATAATTGTAAAAGGTGATCATCCGCATAGGCAGAGACCTTGATTTCTTGATCCAAAATAGTTATTCCGTGGATCCTTTCACAAGCCATCAGTCGACAGATAAGGGGATCTAAATATAAATTAAAAAGCAGAGGGGATGGGGGCAACCCTACCTGGTACCTGATGATAATAGGAAAAGATTTGATACCGCCCCATTTGCCCTAACCCGCGCCGATGGAGAATGGTACAATGCTTCTATCCAAAGTTGGAATTCTAAAGGGAAACTATAGGTGTTGAGAGCTCAAAACAAAAAACTCCAATCCACTCTACTGAAGGCCTTCTCAGCGTCCAGAGATACCAAGACCACAGGAAAATGAGCATCTCTGGACGCCAAGAAGACATATGACAAGGTTCAGAGATGATTGACAGATGAGCGTCCCTTCATGAAGCCAACCTGCTCTAGGCCAATGAGATCAGGCAAAATAATATTAATGCGGTCAGCCATTAATCTGGTCAAGATTTTAATATCCTGATTCAGTAGGGATATGGGTTTGTAACTGGAAACCAACTCCGGGTTTCTATCAGGTTTGGGTAACAGAACAATTAGGGCTTCAAACAAAGTAGGGTCCACAGATGCTCCTGTCAAAATGTGCTGATATAAGGGCAGTAGTAAGGGAATTAGCTGCTTTTGGAATTTTTTATAAAAGTTGGCAAAGAATCCATCTGGATCCGCAGTTTTGTTCAGAGGGAAGGCTTTAAATTATCCTGGCCAATTCAGCAGAGGAAATAAGAGTTATAAGTGCATTTGTTGTTCTTCAGAGAGACAGAGGGTAAATTGGATGTGGTCAGATATTCATCTATAGCTTGAGCTGAGGGTGGGTTGGACATAGAATTGTACAAGTTTCTCTAGTATTTACTAAATTCTGATACTATGTACGATGGGAATGTTTTCAGAGATCCATCTTCTTGAGAGCAGATGGATGCAATATACTTGGATGACTCCTGTTGTTTAATCCTGAGCGCTAATAGGTGCCCAGCTTTCTCACCCTGATCTAAATAAGATGCCTTTGTCCTCAAAATTGAGAATTCTGCCTTTTCTCTCAGGATCTCTAAGTAGGCATCTCTTAATTTAGCTCAATCTTGTCTGAGAGTGTCAGAAGAATGGGGAGCCAATGTAGCTTCAATTGTTCAGATTTGAGAAAGAAGGCTGGATACCTTTGGCTCTCTTTTCTTCTTTCTTTGAGAACACAGACTAATTAATATCCCTCTAATATAGACCTTAAAAGCATACCATTCCAAGTCTGGTCTGGCAGTGGAATTGTGATTAACATTGATAAACTGTTCAATGTGTTCAGAGAGAACTGTGATCAATTCAGGGTCCTTCAGCAACTGGTTATTGATCTTCCAGCATATTGCTGTATTGGGAAGAGGTGAAAGAGAGAGATAACAAACTACCTGGGAGTGGTCTGGGGGAGACCTGGTTGAATGGTGGAGTCCAAGACCCCCAGACAGTAAAGTTTGAGATAAAAATATATCATCAGTGCGGAGGCGGTGTTTTGAACTGGGGAAGTAAAAGTGTAGCCCCTCTCCATGGGAGTTAAGTACCCACCACACATCACATAGGCCAGTTTAGTCGATAAGCTCACAGAAGGCCCATTGAGCTGGTGAAAGCCCTTTTTGGGAACCTCCAGAGTGATCTAAGGTAGGGTCAAATACGAGGTTCCTATCACCTCCTAGTATTATTGGTATCACGAGAAAGGGGGTGAGAACATTAACCAGCTGTATGAAAAATCCTGGTGAGTCCACACTGGGCCCATAAATGCTTCCCAATAGAATTTATGTTGTATATATAGTACCATGTACTAAAATAAATCTACCCTGTGGATCCATGACCATTTGGATAAGTGAGAACGGAATTTTCCTGGTTATCAAGATCATGACACCACAGCTTTGGGTTGTACACCCTTCGGAAAATACATGACCCACTTGTTATCTCCTCATCCAAATGGCTTCGGAGTCCAGCAGGTGAGATTCCTGTATGAATATAACATATGTTAACAATAGGGATGAATACTTCAATACCTTGTATCGTTTCAATTTCTGTCTGACCCCTTTGACATTCCAAGTAGCAATTCTAAGATTATTAGCCATAAGCTATGCCAGACCTGAAGTTGAACAAGAAATTCCGAAGTATCATCAGGGTTGCCAGTATCTTTACCCTCCAAGAATCTGTATTGTACCTCTTCCTTTCCTTTTTTTCCCACATTCCCAAACACCCCCCTTCTAAGCCCCAAAACCAAACAAAAATGAGAGAATCAAGTCTGTATATTTGAATCAACCCAACCCCCCAGTCCCCCAAACTGTTGCAGACTGCATTCCCCAGATCTCCTTCACTATAGCTCCCTCCCTCCAGCCACTTTTAATTGTTCCCAGTCCCCCCCCCATAACAGGGAAGTGGGGGGCACAAAATGCTTTTAAAAGAAGGAACTCCCCTGAGCCATACAGGGAGGGTACAGTTTTTACATGTACCTTGTGAGTTTCTTAACCAACTAACTCAAATAATTTATACCAAATGTGTATACAAACTAATGAGCTGAATAAGATATTGTCAGCTTGTCAGCTGCTCAGTATAACAACAACAAGAACAGTAACCCTATCTATGAATTAGATCACAAGTCACAGGTTTGGTTTATAACAACGAGCAGATTGCGATCTGACCTTTATCTGAACAGCGACTTGAATTAAAAACAAACTTTAAACACGGGGTTACTAAGAGCCAAAAATCAAAAGGGTAGGTTAACTTGTAACACCATTTCTACCTAATGAAACCAGTTACCAATAACTCCTTAAGAAGTAGGTGACACGCTCCCTCTGGCGGTTGCTGTGAGGTATAATCTCTGCCCGAATGGAAAGGTGGAAAAAAAAAAAAGAGTATGCACAAACATAAATGGGTCCAAATAATAAGATATACTGGTGCAAACATCATGCTTCTTGAGAGTTATTAACATAATTATGCCCAGCAGAAATCTGGAAAGACATGGAAACATTATTAATCGAGAACAGTAAATGTTCCACTGGATGAAATTAGGCTATAAAGTTAAACAAGCAGGAGGGATAAACAGACTCAAAGTTCCAGCACATAAAGCCATCCTTACACCATGTTTGCACCATTTCAGGTGTATTTATAACAAAATGTGGTGCCCTTCTACTATTTATTAGTGAAGCCAACAAACCTTCACCGGGTAAATTCAAGTGTCTAGAAAGAGATCAGCTAATGTGGCCTTGAGCACTGTATGGGCTGCATCTAGATTTCATAATTTTGCCAAGTACCCACAATTAAGACCTGGAGCCTTGCAGGATAGTTCATATGAAATTGGAACCCCGCAGCGATGAATTTGGATACAAGGGGATGAAAAGCAGTCCTTCATTGATGGATGGTGGCAGGAAGATCTTGTACTACTCGAATCCTGGTTCCTTCCCATCGGGCCTTTTGTAATTCCTTCACGTTGCATAGGAAATGCTGATGCTCTGGATAATTTAAGAATCTAAAGATCAGTGGTCTCAGGGGGGATCCGACCGGGATAATAGGTCTGAGTGCCCTATGTGCCTGCTTTATCACATATTTAGGGCCAAATGAAGAGGGTCCGGCAATTTTCTCTATGAATTTTTGTATGAAGAGGATGGCATCCTGCCCTTCTTCAGCCTCCGGGAGCCCAATAAGGACCGCGTTGTTCCTTTTTTTTTTTTAATTCAACATATTTTATTGCATTTCCAACAAACAGGATACAGAACAAGAGTAACATTACATTGTATTATTTACATTACAAAGCAAAATTACCAAAAAACAAAATATCAAAGCAAATAAAAGTAAAAAAAAAAAAATTAACACACCCCATTATCCCTCCCTCACCACCCAGTATCACCCTCCCAATGCCAAATGGTTCTTTTTTCTTTTTTTTCTTCTTCCTTTCCCTTTCTTTTTTTTTCTTTTCCTTTTTTCTCCTTTAAAAAAAAAGGAGGTAAAGAGAAAAGGAGCAGAGAAAATAAGGAGGAGGTATTAAAAAGAGGGGAGATCAAAATAAGTGGTCCTTTTGGAAATTAAATAAGAGGAATTTAAGGGGTCCAATTGGGTAACAAAGCTTCAAAAGCGTCCCATAAATTCAGGTATGATTGAGTCCTGTTCCGTATGGAAGCAATATGTCTCTCCAATTGCAAAGCTAACAGGACTTCTCTATACCATTCTAAAATGGGAGGTAAAATTATTTCTGTCCAATGTCGCATAATAATGAGTTTGGCAACTGAAGCAACAAGAGCTATGTGCACTTTCCTACATTTGGGAGTACCTTGAGGAAATATATTAAGGAGGCAGGCCTCTGGAATAAATAATGAGTCTATCCCAAGGAGCGGGTCTAAAGCACTATTAATGGAACACCAGAAGTTCTGCACTACAGAGCAGGACCATACCATATGGTACAGGGTAGCTGGAGAATCCCCACATCTGGCACAGCTAGGAGATGTAAGTCTACCAATCTTATGTAGTTTTGCCGGAATGTAGTATAAATTATGTAAGAGGTTAAATTGGACCAGCCGAAGCCTATCCTGTTTAATGAATCTGTAATTATTCAACCAGATTTTCCCCCAAGTTTCTACTCCCTCAGAGACTTCCACTTCCTGAGTCCAATAATAACAGATACCTGAAGGCAACATAAGGTCCAGAGATGTAGATATTTGTAAAGGGTTGAGACCGGGTGTGGTTGGGCAGCTATCTGCAGTGCAATATCTAGCTCTGTACCAGAAGGGAATAATATAGGCATGATCCTCAGAAAAGCAATAATGGCTTCCCTTATCAGTAGAAGCTTAAATTTAAGATATTCTATAGTCTCATAGTTCATCTGTAATTGTGAAAGGGGAGTTAACTTCACATTATTAAGGAAGTCCCCAAGCTTACGAGGAGTCATCAGAGTCCAGAAAGAAGAAGGGATGGGCTTGTTATCAATTTTAAAGTTGGGGTTGCCTATTACTGGCTGTTCTAAGGAGTGAGAGCCGTTTAAAGAAAAGGATTTTTGAATTTGTTGTAACATCTCAAGGGACCATCCGATCGGTGTCCTCTTTAATGGTTTAGGTATACATCTTGGGGTAACATAAATAAGGGCTGGTAGTGTACAGGAATACTTGGAGGCCAAACGTGCTTCACGTTCCCACCAAAGAGGGGTGTATTCAGGCTCTGGAGCAGTATTGAGATCTCTGACCCAATAAGCAATTTTGCTAAAATGATGGGCACAATAATATGTGAACAATGATGGAAGAGCCAGACCACCTCGACTTCTGGGAGCGGTTAATTTGAAGTAGGCTCGTCTAACTCCATTCCCTCTCCAAATAAATGCATTTAGAGTCTTCTGAAAGTCAATGAACTGAACCTTGGGAAGGAAACAGCCCAACATACCCATGGGATACAGGATTCGAGGCAGTACATTCATTTTAATTGCACTGATCCTCCCCCAAAGAGAAAGAGGTAAGATTCCCCATCTTCCCATATCATCTTAAGTGTTTTCAAATAGGTCTGTTAGGTTTTCTTTAATCATAGAAGCCAAATTCCTTGAAACTTCAATACCCAAGTAGGTAATAGATTTTCCTTCCCATGTGAGACCAGATATTGACACTACTGCTCTCGTGGTTCTATGGTTTAGGGGAAAAACTTGGGTCTTTGAGCAATTTAGCTTGTAATATGAGACTGCAGAAAATGCCTTGATTTCCACTAATATTGCAGATATAGCATCTTGGGGATATTCAACATGTAGAAGTAAATCATCAGCATATGCTGAGAGGGAATATCTAGTATCACCCAGTTTAATACCTAAAATTCCCTGGGCAGCCTTGAGTTTACGAATCAGAGGTTCAAGATAAAAATTAAACAAAAGGGTGGAAAGAGGGCATCCCTGCCTGGTACCATGACCAAGTTCAAAAGGGATAGAAAACAAACCGTTACACCAGACTCTGGCCGATGGAGCAGAGTACAATAAATGTACCCACCTAAGAAAATCACTAGGGAAACCAAAACGAGCCAGAGTGAGGAAGAGAAAATCCCAGGAGACGCGGTCAAAAGCCTTTTCAGCATCCAGGGAGACGAGTGCAGCAGGCACTTCTGAGTCTCTGGACACCAAAATCAAATGTAGTAATTTCCGCATATGGTCTCCTGAAGATCTCCCCTTCATAAAGCCTACTTGTTCATTACTAATAAGATTGGCCATAATAGGGGAGAGTTGGTTGACTAATATCTTTGCTAATATTTTAATGTGTGAATTAAGGAGGGATATGGGTCGACAGTTCTCAGGGTGCATGTGGTCTTTCCCTGGTTTGGGAATATGAGTTATGAGCGTATCCAAAAGGCGAGGTTCGGAGAGACCATTCTCATACCAGAAATGATACGTTTCCTCCAAAAGTGGAATAAGGACAGGACAACATAATTTATATAGGTTATTAGATAGACCATGGGACCAGGTGACTTATTCAAAGGCAACATTTCTATGGCTTGACGGATTTCACTTGTGGTAATAGGTGATCCTAAAAGGGTTGCTTGCCCTGGTAACAACTGGGGAAGCACTATCGAGTCAAGATATTGAGTCATCTCAACATGTGATGGATGCGCTTGAGGATCATCAGTGTAGAGATTCTGGTAGAATACTCTAAAGGTCTCGACTATCTCTTTAGGATCTGTGGTTATGGGAGCATATCTTGTGGGACAAATACTTGAGATATACTGAGAGGTTTCCACCTGCTTGATTCTAATTGTGAGGAGCCTGCCCTCTCTCTCTCTCTCTCTTCTCTCTCCTGATTCTGGATACCTAAGCTTAGTGCGGTGAAGGGAGAGCTCAGCTTGTTTTGCCAGCATTTTAGCATACTAAGCTTTAAGGTTATACAACCTGGCCCATTCTGATGCAGTGGAAGATCTACCCAGAGATCTCTCCACATCTCGAATGGAGTTAAGGAGTGACTCTGCATGTGCCCTATGTTGGCGAACTTTAGTCGCTGACAATCGGATACTTTCTTCCCGCAAAGAGCATTTTAAAGCAGCCCATACCAAATCAACTCTAACCTCTGATCCCATATTGGTCTCTATGAAACCAGTTATGAATTCAGTAATATGTCTTAATTTAATAGGATTTTGGAAAAGTTGGTTATTTATGCGCCACATGAAGTCTCGCCTAAGGCCTGGGCCCAATAGATTTGTAAGACCGATGGGAGAGTGATCGGATATAACTCTGGTGTGAATAACAGAATTAAGAATGCCTGGAAGTGCAAAGGAACTGACCTAAAAATAATCTATTCTTGAGTATGTTCAGTGGGGGTGGGAGAAAAAGGAGTATTGTCGCTCTGCCTGGTTCAATATTCTCCAGACATCCAGAAGGGCTGCCCCATCCATGAGCTCCTGCAAAGCCCGTTGTGCAGGGGAAAAGCCATGCCTTCTCCTATCTGACCTATCAAGCTCAATTTGAGGAATGATATTCCAGTCGCCTCCTAAAATTATTAATTTTGATTGCTCAGTAGATATTAGACCCAGCAATTGCATAAAGAATTGAGGAGAATCTGCGTTTGGCCCATAGATCACATCTAGGAGTACTGGGTGGGACTCCAGTAAGCCATGCAGTAAAATATAATGGCCACCGGGATCCCAGATCTCTTTAATGAGCTTAAAGGGAACATATTTTGCAACTAAAATTGCTACACCCCAGAACAATAATAAACCACTTGGCATTCTCCGCAACATAACAAAAAAGAACAATCAGGGATCTGGAATCTTCCAGAGAAATTGCAGACGTACGTTCTTGTTCCCTCCATTCCCAAACCCTACTAGCATATCCCCTCGACATATTAATCTAACCTAGAAAAACTACCCCCGGTTCTAAACAACCATACTACTACTATACTATTGTCCAGTGATTTTTAACTATGGCACTAAAAAGGTCAATCAGCACCTCCTCTCCCATCCCTCCCCCTCCCCCTCCCAGCAGCAAGCGTTATTAAATGTAACTCTAAGGTCAAAGGAGAGCACAAATGAATCAAAAATAAGAATAAGCCCCATTTATTTCTTTGTATTCTGTCCTGGGAGGCAATTAGTAGAATAGCTGAACAGCAATAGTTTACACATGATTCGAAGTGTCATATTAACTTAAAACTTAACTGGTAACAAACCTTACAATATTTTGTTCTGAAATTAAGTCCAAATAAAATGCTCTATCAGTTTCATGTTTTCATCCCAATAGGACAAGTAGGCATAACCTAACTACCAGTCTAATTGTACCTCTCTTATGGGTGAAACTAGGAATACGAACAAAAAAGCAGATGAGAATGGGGCAGGGAAATTCTCTCCTACCAATATATCAACTCGGAGGTGCCAGAGGACACTCACAGGAAAAGTCAGGAGCGTGAACAGAGTCTTAAACAGCGATCTCTCTAAATGAGAAACGCGTTCCCGATCAAGGTTTGGCAACTGTAGGATGCAATTCCAGTCTCTTAATCCGTACAGACTGTGGGAGGTCCTGGGTTATGCAGACTTTACGACCCTCCCACTGGACATCTTGCAATTCCTGGACTTTTGCTAAGATCTGCTGCCTATCCAAGAAATTAAGCAGCTTGAAAATGAGGGGTCTAGGTGGGGAACCTGGAGGTGGAGGTGGGCGCAAAGCTTGATGAGCTCTCTCAATAACATAGGTCTCCCCATTAGGTGACGGTCCAGCTATTTTTAGGCAGAATCTTTTCAGGAATGTAATCAGGGAGGCGCCTCCCTCCTTTTCTGGTATTCCAATCACTAGAAGGTTATTGCGCCTGCTGCGCCCTTCCAGATTCTCTAGTTTGTCCTCCAGTTTTTTGATTCTCCTAGCAGTATTGGTGGCATACAGATCCATTTTTCCTTGCTTGTTTTCAACCGATACCAGTCTAGTTTCAGTGTCACCAACTCGTACTTGCAACGAAGCAACAGATAATTTAATTTGCTGAAGGTTGGTCGACATAGTCGTAATCGTGTCTTGCAGGGGCTTCATTAACTCGATGAATGTTTCCTCCGAAAGGGCAATCAGATTGGCTGGTGCTTTAGGCAAGCTGGAGGCCTGCTGTTTGGCCCATTTAGCTGATTTGTCCTCTTCCGGAGTCGGAGGTGGCGAGTGCCAAAGGGGAGCCTTTTTCATGTAAATTTCCATTTTGAATGAAGTTTCCGCCAAGTCAGAGCCTCCAAAAACTGGTAAGTCCCTCCTGATATGAAAATTGTGATTCGGGGAGGATTTTAAATGTATGTTTGCTGCGATGGAGAGAAGCAACAGAGTCGCCCTGTCTCTTCCTAGGCTGCCATCATGTGACCTGACCGCATTGTTCCTATGGCTACAGCCCTTAAGATCTTCTATTTTTTGCTCCATTTTTGTAATCTTGTGCCTCGTTGCCACTAGTTTGGGGTCACTCTTATCATAGCGTTTTTCCAGCGAGCTGATCTGGGCCTCTGAGTCTGAGGTTCATCGGGAAATGTCCTCTATAGCTTGGGAGATAGATTTAACCTCCGAGGTTAGCAAATGGAGCTCATCTTTAAAAGGTCTAAATTCTGCCAAAAAGCTGGCCAGGGTGAGCGGCTCTAAGTCTAAGGGAAAACTGGAAGTCCCTGGTGTGTCAGCAGTGCTAGAAGCCCTAGGCTTCTTCGGACCATTTTCTGGAGTTGTCGGTGGAGAACGTTTTGGTAGTGCTCTCTGCATTTCGACCTCCATGTGGCAAATCTCACAAGCCGGCTAAAGAGAAGCAATCGAGAAGTCTTCTGAGCAAGTTGTAGGGCTTTTACTCATTTTTAAACTCAGATAATAAACAAATAAAATGATCAGGTGACTGGAACAAGAAGTCGGAGCTAGCACCAGGCTATGTGCATCACGTGGTCTTTGGACCTTCTCATCCCACCTGGTGATCAAAGAATTAGCAGCCTCACTGTCAAAGAATCTTTGTCCCCTAGAATTCTTTGATCACGAGGTCCACCTTCCTGTTATTGCATTTCCAATCGTAAAAAATCAAATATCTTGGCTCAGGGTCACTTATGAATTAAAATTTGGATGGGTTTTACTCAAGGGGCTCCGATCTATCAACCCATGCCTTTGATTTGACATACAATGGTCAAAAAATAGAGTTATAATGTTTTAAAATCTTTGATCGTGGCTCACTAATGATCTTTGATTGCGAGCCTGTAAATTCTTTGATCGCGAGATTCTTTGACCACGATCTTGCATTGCGAGGTAAAAATACAATTTACTCAGCTCAGGGGTGGGCTAGGGATACAAATGAGGGTGGGTTTTTCTCAGGGGGCTTCATTCTATTGAGGCATGGTGTGGTTTCATGTAAATGTGCTAAAAACTCACGTTTCACCATTTTTTATTCTTTAATCATGAGTGTGCAATTTCTTTGATAGTGAACCTGCAAATTCTTTGATCACGAGATTCTTTAAAAAAATAAAAAGTGAAGGACGAGATGACCGAAATAAAAAATCTAATTTCTCAGCCAAGGGGTGTCCCAGGAAGACAAATGAGGGTGGGTTCTACTCAGGCGGCTTCGTTCTGTCGCACCATGGCAGTGGTTTACCGCATTTATCTCAAAATTGTGATTTTCAGCAGTTTTTATTCTTTGATCATCAGCCAGCAAAATCTTTCATCGCGAGCCTGCAAATTCTTTGATAGCAAGATTCTTTGATCGCGATCTTGCATTGCGAGCGAGGGATGAGATGGGCAAATTAAAAAATCTAATTTCTCAGCCCAGGGGTGCCCTAGGAAGACAAATGAGGTTGGGTTCTGCTCAGGGAGCTTCCTTCTGTCTAACCATGGTGGTGGCTTACCACATTTCTGTCAAAATTTTGATTTTTAACATTTTTTATTGTTTGATAGCGAGCCTGCAAATTCTTTGATTATAGCCTGCAAATTCTTTGATCAGAAGATTCTTTGATCGTGATCTTGAATCGCGAGGGAGGAAGGGACAAGATGGCCAGATTTTATAATGGAATAGATAAGCCAATTTTCACAGTCTTTAAGTTTAAATATCTTAGAAACGGTTTGGTCTTTTTACTTGAAATTTGAAGGGTGTTGATGGCATGTCTCTACATATGAATTATGGTGTCTACGTGCCAGAGAAAATATTTTTTGCAGAGATATTGTGTGACTCACTTTACGTTTTGTGGACAGTGTTTTGCATTGTGGTGGTGCCTTGAAGTTGATAGGGTACCTAGCCTTAGTGTCATGGATGTACTTTTCAGTCATCATGTCTGTAAAATGTCAACAGTTGTGTAATTCTGCAACTCCGACGAATGAATATCTCAAACTTTAACATGTTATATCTCGGACCCGGTTTGGTATTTTACATTGAAATTTGGAGGGTGTTGATGGTACAGACACGTTTACAAGTTGGTGGGAGCACAGGGCCCGAAGGTTCTGCGCTCCCACCAACTTCCGCAAGTTCTTAGATTTCTATTCTTTCTCAAAAAGTAAGGAAATTCTGTGCAAAAAACTTTGTTAATGCATCATTTAGGGTTAAACCACAAAAAGTCAGGAAATGAAAAATCTTTATGGTTGCCCATCTCCCCCAAATCCGCCAATCATCCCAAGATTGATAGATGACGAGGTGTGTCATTGGGGTTGTGAGGCTTAAATGTCATCCCATTCTTTTTTGCTGCCCCTTGACAATGTCATTATACATGGAATGGGGTGACATTTAGGCCTCACAACCCCAATGACACACCCCATCATCTGTCAATCTTGGGATGATTGGTGGGTCCGGGGTGGAGGGGTAACCCTACAGATTTTTCATTTCCTGACTTTTTGTGGTTTAACCTTAAATGATGCATTAACAAAGTGTTTTGCATAGAATATATATATATATATATATATATATATATATATATATATACAAAATACAGTGTACAAACAATACAGTTGATGGCTCAGATAACAGATAACATGTAGTGCTGAGGCACTGTACAATGTATGCCTCCATTCTATAAAGTAACAAAGACAGAGGAGGGTGATAATGTGATAGGAGGAAGTGCTAAGAAAGGCAGGAATGGGGGGTTAGGATAGGGCATGGATGAGGAGGCGATAGAGTGTGTAGGGGGGGTGAGGCATAGTGCTGCCAAGAGACTTTCCTGGAAGGATATGAATGGGAAAAGCGGTAGTCCATTGCTGCATGCAGGGATTTAATGGTGACACATACAGAAGCTACTATCAGTGAGGTGCTGATGTAGCCTACGTTTAAAGGATCCTAGTGTAGTGGCATTGAAAATGGCCATTTGTCCAGAAAGGAGCACGGTGACTAAAACAACATTGAGCCATGGTAATCCGACGTCTAGGCGCATGGAAGATTTGGGTGGATGAGCTCCTGGTGTGTCTGGCATTTGAATGTGGAGCAAGGAGTCTCTGAACCCCAGGGGGAAGTAGGTGTAGAGTGGCCTTTTTTGCAAGGAGGCATGTTTGATATCAGATTTTGTTGCTCAAGTGGAGCCAGCCAATCTGAGCATACAGCTCACAGGTATGGGTGAGCTTTGGGGCATTGATGAGCAGATGGCAGGCTTCATTTAGAGCAGTTGAGAGGCATTGGAGAGCAGAGTCAGTTGCGGAGCTGTAAACAACCAGGCCATAGTCAATGAGGGATATGAGTGAGCTGTTTATTGCTAGATTCAGGGCTTCTAAAGTTAGGCTGTGTCTGTGTCTGTACAGGATGCTGATCCTGATGTTGAGGGCTTTAGCAGTGTTGTTGTTGATATGCTGAGTGAAAGACAGGGTGGCGTCCAATGTGATACCCAAATATTTGAAGTGGGGGACCAGTTCCAGGGTGAAACAAGCATTGTTCCAGATTGCTAGGGGGAAGCCTTTTTGCTTGCTTTGGGCTGAGGAGTAGAGCATGGTCTTGGTCTTTTTATAGTTCAAGACCAGTTTGCATCCTTTGAGCCAATTTTTGGCAGCTGTGAAGCCAGTTTGGAGGTCCAATTCGAGAATTAAGGGGTTAGAGTTGCTTGCCAAGATCACCACATCGTCCACATAGAGAAGCATGTGGCATTGGCAGGATGCTGGGAGGTTGTTTAGGAAGACGCTGAAGAGTAATGGGCAGAGAATGGAGCCTTGTGGTACCCCCTATCTGACAGGCCTACTTTCAGAGCGGACGTCCCCAATCCTGACTTGCTGGGAGTGCAGGCTCAGGTAACTTCTAAACCATTGCATGGTTTCAGTGGCTAGTCCTATGTCTGAGAGTTGCTGAAGGAGGAGGGCATGATGAACCATATTGAATGCCCTTGGTAAGTCAATGAAGGCCACCCCCGCAATGTGCCCTTTGTCTAACGTGCAATGTATGAATCCAGAAAGTTTGAGTAAAGCTGTGATGGTGCTGTGGCCAACTCGGAACCCATGCTGCTTGGGGTATAGAGGTTGGTACTGATTGAGGTACTCTACCATCTGGTCAGCCACAATCCTTGCAAGGGCCTTTGAGAGCGGGGAGTATTGAGATAGGCCTGTAGTTTTTGTGGAGTGACCGGTCTCTTCCTTTGTGTATCGGGGTGACTGTGACAGACTTCCAGATTTGAGGGAACCTGGATTGGCAGAGGGACAGGTTAATTTTCTTTGTGAGGGGACCAAGTAACTTATCGAGTGCTAGCTGAACAAATTTGAGGTCCAAGGAGTCCCAGCTGTGTCTGGATTTGTACAGCACATGCTTACCTTGCTTTATTAGTGCAGTTCTAACACACTGTATGACTATCAGTTTGATTATTGACAGCTGGTAGCCTGATTGTATTCAACTAGGTAACACTGGATTTATCCCATTTTTGTTTTTTTTCTTATTGCTTTGATAGAATTTTAGCAGTCTTGTTTACTGCAGATGTAATTACTGCTATATAAATAGATTCTGTGCAACAGTAAAGAAGCCGACACATATTGTTAACATGAAGTATTTGGCTGCTTCATTTTTGATACGCACCCAGTGATGTTGTTGCTCAGGTATGAGTGACTGGAAATTCTATGGTTAAAATCAGATTAATAAGGGATATTATACCACTGGGTTGAGCAGATGCTGGTTTTTGTTGTTGTCATTTTTTGCTGCTCACCAGACACCATGATTTAAGTAGGCATGCAGATAAAGCTATAATAAACACACACTTAAATGTAATAAACTAGGAGGGCCTAATAACACTGATTTTGTGCCTTGATCTAAGAGATGCCATTCTCATTAGACATGGGGCAGGTTATTCCCTGAGTAGCACAGAATGCCTGCAGGCAGGGATTTCCACAATTTCTGCGACCTGGCTTCCCCCTGTTGGTTCTAGAGGAGGCAATTCATGATTTACGCCCCCTAACTCTACATCACCCTGATTCCAGGAGGAGCATTGGCATGAATCTAGGAGGCATCTCATGACCAACAAAACAGCTGAGCACACAAGCAAAATGGCTTGGGTGGTCACAAAAGGTAAGCAAAAACAACAAGAGGAGAGTATTCTAAGTAAGTCTAGATTAACAAGTAGCTAAGCTATCATGAGTATTTGTATGTCAGAACACAAATATACATGAAAGATACATAGACTAAGTACAAATGACTGCCAACACAAGCCCCAGTGCTTCAAGGTAGATATACTCTTCTTCAAGACAAACTCTTTGCTCTTATTGTCACATGATAGTCTCAACATCAGCATGTCTTACCAACTGAATTTATTAAACCATACCATATTTTGCTGCATCCTCCACTGCTCAGGGTGAGGTCATTCACAAGATATAGGCTGTGGAGGTATGCCGACTGGTGATTGGAGGTGGTAACAATTGAGGTCCACCACCTACAAGATAGGAAGTAGGAGGGAAAGTTCTGGAGGAGGGGGCACTGTGAGGAGGGCAAAGTCCTGAAGGGACCCAGTAATCTGAAAGTGGACAAAGCAATGGAGCAGATGCAGTGCATCCGAGGGTGTTCAGGGTGTTTAGTAGTGGCTAAACCTCTGACAGTCCTGGTTAGCAGATCACTGGAAACTGGACTGGTTCCAGAGGACTGGAGGAGGGTAGATGTAGTCCCACTACACAAAAGCAGTACAAAGGACGAGGCAAGCAATTCTAGGTCAGCCAGCCTGGAAGCACCACAGAAGAACAATGGCTACTACAGCAGCATTCCCCACATTGACACCATGCAAACACCACTGACAGCCCCGACACACACCTGCTTGATGGACAGAACCTCAACATAAGCCTCTTCCATGCACACTCTGATGGCCATTGCCATGACCAGCCACAGAACTGCACACCACGCAATGACACAACCGAGAGCTAGCCGATGAGAGATGCCCCCCTGCCCCCACAGTGCTATGGCAGCAACCGACAGACAGCCAGCAGACTGAGTGGGCAGTGAAGATGCCCACAAAGGAATACACTGCAGCAATAGATGGCAGAGTCAGGTGGTACAACACACACACACACAACATGCCACAGGTGGGCCACAGACTGACAACAGACCCCACACCATGGATACACAGAAGGTGGCAGCTGGGGAAACTACACAAGGGGAATGGAGCCGTGCATCCCCCCATGTCCCACTGAGCTCAGACCTGGAGTGAGATGTTTAGGACCAATCTGATCAGGTAGTCCTGGTGACTCTGGCTACTGTACTGGCCAATGAGCTCGACCAGCTGCCTGGTGCTATCCCTCCAATGCCTACAGGACCTCCCAACAGTTTGTCCAGATATGGCCAGCTTTAGATTCACCTCTGTTAGCCACTGCTTCCCTAGTAGGACATCCAGTTATGCACTTTGGGCAGAAGAACCCAAAAAGGGAACATGGGATGGGTGGGGTAAAGTTGGGTGTCACTGAGGAAGAAAAGGAACTAGGGGTGTTAGTGATGGGAAGCATCAACAACTCTGCTCAGTGCAGGAGGGCTGCAGCTAAGGTCAACAAGATGCTGAAGTGCATTGCATGGCTGTTCTCATCCAGACACAAGGATGTAATCCTGTCCCTCTATAGGTCCTTGGTCAGGCCACATTTGGAGTACTGCATGCAGTACTGGCATCCATACCTAAAGAAGGGTATCAGGCTGTTCGAGGCAATGCAGGGTATGGCAACAAAAATGATACAGGGGATGGAAGGCAGAAGCTACTAAAACAGGCTAAGAAAACTGAGTTTGTACACCCTGGAGGAGAGAAGGGATTAGGGAGACATGTTTGAAACTTTCAAATACTTGAGGGGAAATCAACAAATCTAGTGCAGAAGGGGTTGATTATGTTGAGGAAGGGAAGGGAAGGGACATGAGAGGGTATGGACTAAGATTGGAGGGGGTCAGATTCAGGAGAGTGATGAGGAGACATTATTTCATTGAGACTGTGGTGTTGAACTGGAACGCTCTGCCAGGGAAGGTGGTATCATGTAGGATGGCAGGCAGTTTCAAAAGGGCATGGGACAGGGTAAGGGGAGCTGGGTACTCAGGAGGTGGGAGGGGGTGGGGCAGCTGCAATATAAAGGTGCTAACTGTGCATCCAAGCAGACTTGAAAGACCGTGAAGGCTTGTTTCTGCTGGTAAATTTCATATGTTCGTATCTCAAAATGAATGAGCAGCCAGCCTGGTGGCGCTGAGGGTTGAGACACTGGATGCCACACCTCACACCATGCCGGCAACCTGGGTTTGGGAATGAGCCTGTGTCATCGGGGGTCAGCACAGGAGGAGAAGGATTGAGTGTTCGTAGGATTGCTCTCCTTCACTGGGGAGGGGGGTTTGTGCTGCCACCGGTGCTCTACTGGCCCCTGGCGGTGGTGGGGGGTGATCACTACAGCACTGGCAAGACCTGTGGGGATGTACTGCAACTGATACCTGGATCAGAGTGTGTGCAGAAGCACACGTGCTCAGGACCTTAGGCATCTTGCATGCCACAGATGTCAGGGGAGAAAAGAGGGAAAATATGGCACCATTCACGGTGGCATGATGGCCGTCTCTGGTGGAGACTAGTTTGGTGCCGAGGGTAAGAGGCATTACTGGATCCTGACTGGGTGGTGGGTTGAGCAAAGGTGAGTGCTCCCCTTCATCCCGCCATGGGGGCAAGCCACGGGGGTAGCTGCAGGACTCGTATTAAGAGCTGAGGAGAATCCCCAGAGATGGCGGCCCGAGATCCAAGGAGGATGCCTGACGTGACAAGGTAGACAGACTGGTGGCTCAAGGGTGGCAAAAAGTATAAATCAAAAAAAAATAAAAAGTTATTGAGCCTTTGCCATGGGCCACTTACAGGGGACAGCTCTGCCACCTTCCCGAACACCACCATGTATGCTGCATCTATCATCTTGGTCATATGAACGTACACAGCAGGAAGTACTGTGGTCCCATCCACCCTGTGCAGGGTGTAAAGTTGCTGGAACAGGCAGGGACAGCACTTGAAGGTTCCATCCCCAAGCCAGGCTGGGCTGCAAGCAAGGTACTCGAGGTTCATGCTAATGTTAAACAGCAAGAACCGATGGTCAGTAGTGACCCCAGAGTCACACATTAAAAATGGCTCCCCTTTGTGACTTCAGCAAGCATGTTTCCAGAGCTTCAAGGTAGGCTAACCCAGTTTGAGGTATTACATGTTTTTTACTATTCTCCACTTAAATTGTATAATAGAGGTCTGTGACCAAATTCTAACTGTTGGTGCTATAACCAACCAAATGATGTACTCTTTCACATTTTTGGGGATTGCACATCTATTCAGGGTATCTGAATGGATGTGCATAAGGTATGTTGTGACCTAATTAACACCACCTTTGCCTTATCCCCCAAAATGTATTTATTAGGTTGTTTACCAAATAACTGTGATTTAGATACACTTGAAAGTATTTGGGTTTGTATGGCTTCATTGACTTTAAAAGGACTGCTATTAAGAAAGTGGAAATCCCCCAAAATTCCACTTTAAAAAGATTGGTATGACAGTATGGTGGTACTGGCCAATAATGAACGTATAAGTTATAGTATTCTTGGCAGACTTGACCTGTTTTATAAAATCTGTGCACCCTTTTTAGACAAATTAGGATAGGGACTCATTTTATGTAGAATTTATTTGGAAACTTTTTTTTAATATTAGAAACAAGTTATTCTATTTAAATAATATAGAAAATATGCTGCATCTTCTTTTGATGGTATCCTGATATTTGTACTGATGTTTTGTGTTGTATGCACACTTTCATTTATCTACTGTAGAACTATATTGTGTCATCTATAATCTTATCTATGTAATTTTGAATGTTAGTGTGATTTGATGACTTACTTTATTTTTGTTATTTTGGAAAACAATAAAATTTTATGATGCGAAAAGTAAAAAAAAAAAAATAATGGCTCACCTGCCAGCGTCCTGCAGTATTTCTCAGGAATGGTGAGCTCAGTGATGCTTGTGAGGTCCACAGGCACACACTGTGCACCCCTCTGCACCCGTTGGGCTGACCTGTTCAGAAGTGTTACTGGGGAAGGCTGCCCCCAACGGCATCACTGACCCCTGGGCAGCATACCACTATAATTTGCTGGCTGCTCTCATTTGTTTACAGGGCCCTCTTCTTAACTGCAGCCCTCACCCCCATATGCCCACCCCATGGTGTCAGGCACATTGTTGTGTGTGCCCAACAGGGTGGGTGAAGCCCTGTCAATCATCAGTGCCCATCCTTTGCACTGTGCTGCAGTGTATTCACAGCACTTCCAGTAGGTGAGCTCCCCTCATGTCTGCTTCCACTGGTATGTGTAGCCATCCATGACCAGCAGGTTATGGCCCTTCATGCTTTGGACACATTTCACTCACATCCTCCCATTCAGTCCTGGAAATGTGTGCTGCGTGTCAACAGCCATCTATGTAGTGTGCCATTGGTGCACCTGTTGACTCTGTGGGGTACATGTGGCCATTCATTCACAGGTGCAGTGGATGTGGTCAGGTTGGGCATGTCACTACGGGGGGGAGGGCTGCGGAGGTGTGACACCATGCTTCCAGCCAACCTGACATCAGTTGTGGGAAAGTTAATGGAAACACTTCTGAAGGAAAGAATTGTTGACTATCTTGCATTCAGTGGGTTGCAAGATCCAAGGCATCATGGATTCATGGGTGGGAGGTCATGTCAAACTAATCTGATAGATTTGTTTCACTGGGTGACCAAGTAATTGGATCAGAGTTGAGTAGTGGACTTGGTCTACATAGATTTCAATAAGTCTTTCAACATCTTTTCACATAGGAGACTAGAAAGGAAGCCGGGTAGCTCAGGAGAGGGACCAAAGGTGGTAAACTGGGTAAGAAATTGGTTAAGGGGATATGTGACAGAGTGTGGTGGTAAATAGAGTTCACTCTGAGGAAGGGATGGTGACCAGCAGGGTATCTTGAAGATCAGTGCTTGGACCCATATTCTATAAGGTCATCATAAGTGACATGGCAGAGGAACTGGAAAGGAAGGGCTGCCTCTTTGTAGCTGACACCCAAATCAGCAACAGGGTGGACACACAGGTGGAAGGGGGGGTTGTGAAAAAAGATGAACAGAGACCTGAGAAAAGTTGAGGAGTGGTAACGGGTATGGCAGCTGGGTTTCAATGCAAAAAAAGTGCAAAATAATTCACTGAGGGCACAGGAACCAGGGGGCAGAGTACAAAATGGATGGAGTAATATTGACAACAACCGAGTAGGAATGAGACCTGGGGTGATCATATCAGGATGCCTAAATGTATCAGGGCAGTGCAGCAAGGCAGCTGGGAGGGCTAATGGGATGCTGGGGTGCATAGAAAGGGGTGTCAACAGCAGAAAGAGGGAGGTGGAGTTGCCTCTCTCTGTAGTAGATCACTGGTAAAACCTCACCTTAAGTATGGTGTCCAGTTCTGCAGACCACATCTCCTGAAGGCCATAGACAGAGTGGAGGTGGTACAGAGGAGGGAACAAAATGGTGCAGGTTCTGCATCAATAGCCCTACAAGGAAAGACATAAATACCTCAATATGTATGCCCAGGAACAAAGGAGGGAAAGGGGGAATATGACATAGATCTTTAAAACCCTCACGGGGTAAATAAGGTACAACAGAGAAGTATTTTTCAGAAAAAAAAGAAGCTCCACAACAAGGGGACATGATATGAAGCTGGACGTGGGTAGATTCAGGAGAAATTTGGGCTGGGTAAAATTTATCTTCCAGTAGCAGAATTCTGATAAAATGCTGATTTTGCTTTCATGAAATTTCTTTAACTTTTCATGAAAAGTTTGTGAAGTGTTGCTAAAATTGCAATTCCAGTTATTTCTAAACAATTTAACAAATATGTGTCTCAGTTGCATCACATTTGGTATAGTGACTTTGAAAATGCCCATAGAAACGTATACCAAGTTTCAGATCTCTGTCTTTAAAGTTGACTGAGGTATAGGCCTCCACACCTACAGAAATTTTTAAATTACAGTTAACAACTACATAAATTAAAAGTGTTTGTCCAAATTAGACTACATTTGATATGGAGACATTACAAATACCCATGCATGTGTGTGCCATGTTTCAAATGCCGAGTTTTAAAGGTGACTGAGTAATAAGCTTCCAAACTTTCAGAAATTTTACAAGTACACATTATGATTACGTAAACTGTTGAATGTTGAGCCCCAATAAGTTTAAAGTTAGACAATTGAATATCACTAATGTTATTAGGTTCATTGACCCTAAATATTAGGCTTTAAGGAAACTCCCTTGGCCCAGCATCAGAGCATCATGCTGCCATGCTGATGACCTGGGTTCAGAAGCTAGCCCAGGAGGGTGTGTCAAGAGGGAGGCCAAGACTAAAACTTACAATTTACATGACTATAACATCATCTATTTAGATGATTCTATGACTCTTTCAAGAAAGTATGCATCTATGGTTTCAATTATCTAGCTCCAAATCTGGTTATGTTGTAAGCATACAAGTATTTTTAGAAATTTTCACATGAAAATTAAATTGCCAGACATTGAAGCCCTATAACTTCTCCACCTTTCATCCATATATTGAGAAATGTGTCACACTTCTAGGGCTCATAACAGACAATATGCATGCTGAATTTCAGATGGCTAGTTTCAAAGTTAACTAAGGTATGGCCAATTAAAGAATTTCTGAAAATGTCTGCAAAAGTTTGCAAAAGTTTGTGAAATTTTGTGGCATTTCATTAATAAATTGCACAAATTCTGAATTTGTTATTTCCACCCAGCTCTAGGAGAGATATGAGGAATTTGTCTTCACAGAAAGACATGGGGGGGGGCAAAATTCATGGAGTAGGCATAAGGGTATCTTAGTGGAAAGGAAGAAAGGGTATGGGAAAAGAGCTGGAAATTGAGTAGCGTCTGTGGTGATGCTGTGGGCAAGGAAAATTTGTGCAGATTGGGTGGACCAAGCAGTCTTTGTCTGCCCTCAAATTCTATGTTTCTATGGAAGAGGGTTATCTCCATGGGATACAGGTGGAAACTACAGAAATAAGAAAATTCCACCAAACGTCATAATAAACATTACTGCAGTTTGTCCATTATTCCTGTCAGTACAGTTTATATAATATTAAAGGTATCAATCCTTCCCTTATTTTTTTTTAGCCTTCTGCAAGAACTTAGAGCCCTATTTCATTGTAATGGAATTATAAGAGGTAACAGAAGTGCATTTTCCACATGTTGCTTGTTTCATATTAATGTCAAATACAATTAATCTGCCTCTACATTATTTCCATGTGACAAAAATTCATTGGCTTTAATTTTAGGCTCTTCATGAGTATTAGCACACACAAAAGTGCTAGTAGTAATCTCTTTACACCTGCATCATTCTCCCAAGCCGGGAAATTAATGCCTGAACATTCCTGCAAACTGTGGCAGTCTTCTATTGTATAAACTCAATGTTACAATGATAAATTGCACTGTTATGCTGATAAATTGCACAGTTAAAAAAAGAGCAGACAGGTAAGAAAAATATTGTATTGTGCAGCAGTGCACTTGGCTTTTTATAAGCATTAACAATTATTTCCATGGTGATTCTTCACTAACCCAAATCAGTGTGGAGCCCTTTCTATCTCCCACTTGAAATGGACCTTCCACTGGATAAAACAGAGAGTCTACACATGGAGCAAGGTAACTTAGTAGTTAGAGCACAGAGCTCTGCAGCTGGAGAGCCAGGTTTGAATCCTTTAACTGCCACTTATTCACAGTAACCTAGAGCAGATTGATTAACCACCCAGTTTTTAACTTCATCTCCCTTTCTTTCCTTTTATCCAGTTTAGTTTTTTTTCCTTCATCTAATCCTCCCCCAAACTTTCCTTGGTCCCCCTCAATCTCATTTAACCTCTCTCTATATATGGCTTATGCAATGTCTTCTCAGGTTACAAAGGGGCTCTGAGATAAACGATTTAAAGTGAAAGGAAGAGCTATGCATAATTTTAATTTCTGATATGAGAACTGTGGCAAAATTATGATTCCATTTCTGCAAAATGTCAGAGAATTTATGCAAATATGTTGTGAAATTTCACCAAAATTAAATGTTTAGTTATTTCCATCTAATTTTATACCAACTCACACAAATGGCACCAAAGTTAGCACGTGCAGTTATGTGATATCTATGTCTCTATATCTGTGTTTATAATCTATAGCTGTCTATCAGTCTGTCTGTCTGTTCATCTGTGTCTACCTACTGTATCTGTCTGTCTGTCTATCTATCTATCTAATCGTATGCCAAGGTTTAGAGTTCTAGCTTTAAATAGGTTAGGTTATCTAGCTTATAAGAAGCCAAACATTCATAAATATTTGAATATGTTTCCCAACTATGTGAACTTCAAATTTATATGCCCCAGTAACTCAGATTTGAAAATACAAAGTCACAATGTTTGACAGGTTCATAGACCCTAACGTGGAGGCTATGTGGTCCAACATTATAGTCTCTAGTTTAAAGGATGGTCATGTTATATGCAGCCAAACAAAGCAAAATACAGTACATTCAGAACTTAAAGTCAAAGTTCATGAGTCTTAGTGTGAAAAAAAGGATTGTCATTGCCGTGTTAGTCTAGCCAATAATGTAGAGAAAAAAACAACAAATATGTTGCAGGTGATACATTTTATTGGGCAAACAAAACTATTTCTAAGACTAGCTTTTGAGAGATAAAACCCTCTTCCTCAGGTCAAAGTGGAAACAGCTGAGCAGCATGACAGATATAGAGGTTGGATGTGAATTAAAAACATAGACTAGTAGTTTACACATCAAAGCCTTATAGCCAATTCACACTCCTTACAAACAGGAAGACTAATTGTCAATGGAGTATGTCTATTAAAGAAATCAACTAGTAAGATCAAAGGGCAGCTTAATTTTTACTCTGGCTGTGTCAATCAATTAACATTTGTAAAAAAATCCTTACAGGAAAGAAAATAAATACATACCATTGTCTTTAGAACATACCTGATAAAAAAGCCAGAGGGTGCTGATGTGGGGATAAAGGTACAAAACCATGCAAAGCAGCTTGCTGCAAAATATCTCTCCTGAGACATGAGTCATTCATAATGGAAAAACATTAAAAATCCATGACGTCTATACCTGTTCTTCTAGCAACATAGTATATATGATACAATGTAGAAAATGTGAGGAAAGCTGCTATATTGGTGAAACTGGACGGGAGCTCAAAACAAGAATGAATCACCACAGATTCACAGTTACCCATAACAATGAAAATACACCAGTAGAGGAACATTTTTCAAGACCAGATCACTCCATCAGTGATTTTACTGTCAGAGTGTTAAAAGGTAACTTCAAAAACAGCCAGGAACAGCAAACATTTGAACTAAAAATAATACAATATTTTGACACTAAAGAAAAAAGACTTTATACAGATGTTGTTTTTAGTACATTACCAGTGATTATGCTTAAAACAGTGCTCCAGAGTTTCTTTTTAAACCCCCTGTTTTGGTTGCTGTTGGGAGCCAGGGCAGGCAATTTCCTGGGTTGCATCGGCAGCAGGAGAGGAAGCGACCACATCGGTGGTCGGCGAGAGAGTTTGTTGGTGGGAGCAGACCTGAGCCGCATCAGCAGCCGAGGAGCAGGACCGGGCTGAACAGAGCTGCATCGGTGGTGGGGGAGTTGATTGGAGGGTTGCCGGCTGTAGAGGAGCGGAAGGGACAATCAGTGCTAAGGGCATGAATTTTGGACTGTGAGGCTGGACTATAAAGGCCATTAGCCCAGTCACAAGCAGGAGAGCTGTTTCATGTCCCACACCACCCACCCCAGTCCTAACCTGACCTCTATTAAATGGTTGGTGGGGGTGGAGCCTTGGAGAGGGGCAGATTGTGAGTGGGCGGTCTGGTTTGTGCTGATTGGGGGAAAGGGGAACTGTATGCTTTACCTGCTTGGGCACTGTTGATTACCTGCTACCTACAGCTGAGGGACATGTGACAACGGTGAACTGGGTGATCTGGATTGTTGCCGATTGGGGGAAAAGGGAACTGTATGCTGTGCCGGCTTGGGCACCATTGACTACCTGCTACCTACAGCTGAGGGACATGAGACGGCTTGGAATTGATTAATATTATGGTTGGTGAACTGGTTACAGCTGGTGAACTGGTTACAGCTGATTGCTGTCCACAGTTGAGGGACTAGGCAAACTCTATGAACTGTTATTGCTGCTAATCACTGTAGGGGGGCAAAATTACTACCTGGGAACTGGGGTTGAAAAACTTGCTGTTGTAGAGAAAGAGGGAGAACTGTGGTAACCCAAGTTCTTCTGGGAGAGGGGACACACAGCTAGGGTCATTGTGCCTACTGCCTATATTGATTCTGCAAGAGTGTTGTACTGCTCACACCAAAATGAGGGTGGACTTGGTGCTGGTCAGAGCAGGCATCTTTGGTAGGGTGACTGGGTGTACGGGTTGCAGGGCAGCAATAATCTTAAATTGGGCAGGAAGGTTCGGAAGGTGTCCACTGTGTTTTGAGCTGTCAGGACTTGGGGGGAGGTCGAGGAGATCAGAAGAAAGCTGGAAGGCATGAGGAGGAGGAATGTGGTGGAAGGAAGTGGAAAGAGCCTCAAGAGAGTAGGTGAGAACACTACGGTATACCACAGGGAACAGGTGGACATGGACCTAATGGGTTCCCCAGAGGGGTAGGGCACGATACAGGCAACGGACGAAAATACTTAGTAGGAGGGTGACCAATCAGAGGGACCAAAGGAGGGAGGAGGGTAGGAGAAAGCAAGGCAGGGGCAAGCATCACACTTAGTAATCAATTCACCCCACTGTGTCCTGGAGAGGAGGTGGAAGAGTGTGGCGGGAGGTGGAACACGAGGACAGAAGGAGTTTGGTCAGCAAGCTTGGGGTGGTTGGGGGAAGGAGAGGTAGCAGAACAGGGTGGGAACAGGCAGACAGAGAGGGTTTGTCCAGGAAGCCGGGGGGGATGAGGGTAGGGGAGGTGGCCACATCTACAAAAGGGATGGAGGAGGAGGGACATGAGCCTAGGTTGGAGGGAGGAAGGGGGGATGGAGGCACAGGATGAAGCCGAGGTGAGAGGGAGAAGGGGGTCAGGCAGACACTCAAGTTGGGAAGTCAGCCAAGGAGGGGGTAGTAGGGGGTACTCTAGAAAGGCCAGTGTCAGGGCAGGAGGTATCTGGGGAGGAAAGCAGGGTAGGGAGAAATATGCCAAACAGGGTGGAGGAGACAAGACCGGAGGGGGTGATGGAGGCTAGGAGGGAAGCAGTAGAAGGGTATTTGGGTGGAGGACCTGGGGATCCTAGACCTGAAAGGGAGCTCAGAGGAGATCTGGAGGGGCAATCAGTGCCACCCATGAGGTTGGGGAGGCAAGAAGCAAACTGGGAGCTGCAGGCAGAAGAAAGAGCATAGTATGGCAGGTACAGACTAGTGATCACCGGACTGAAGGGGGTGGGAGCAGTAAGCTGGGGGTTGATAAAAGAAGGAGGAGCCTGGAGGGGATCAAAAGCATCAGTCATTGGGGGGGTGAAGGTGATCCTGCTGGAGACTCCATAACCAGGGGCATCCAGTGGGAGGGGTAGGGGAGGGAAAAAAGCAGCCCAGTCAAGGCTAAATGTATCCCAGGCCTATCTGTACACAAGACCAAATTCCAGCTATACTCATGAGCATTGGAATGCAAGGGATCCCCAGATTTCCTAGTACATCTGGGCACAAATGACTTGGAGAGGAACAGTGATCTGGAAATCCAGGAGAGGTTTCAGGAACTGGCCTGGGTCTGCCACTCTATAGGAAGCACAATCTCCTTCTCGGACATTCTATCAGTACCTAGGGTATCCAGGGAGACCAAACAAAAACTCAGAATGGTGAACCAGTGGCTCATGAACTGGTGCTGGGCAGAAGGGTATGGGCTGGTGGGGGACTTGGGGGACACATGGGAGGACAAGGGGTTATATGCCAGGGATAGGATACATCTCAACTTAGTGGGGAGGGAGTTCTTGAAACTAAAACTTGCTGGATTCATGGTCGAGAGGTGGGGTTTAAACTTATAAAGGGGGAGGTATAAGTGAATAAATGGAACCTGAAGGGCAGCTCGAGGTTCAAGGTCTAGGGAGCAAGACTAGGGCAGGTGACTCCAAAGTAGCTGCAGCCAGGGCTCTGCAGGAAAGGGCAAATAGGGATTGCACAGGGCTAAGACAATTGGAAAGGGGAGAGGGGATGGGGTGGAGGACAGTTTAATCCAGGGAAGTGTAGGGTGCTGCATCTGGGGGTCGGAAACCCAGGTTATGTATACACTGGGGGGGTCTCACTACAAGCCACAATGAGTGAAAGGGACCTGGGGGTGGTGGTAGACATCAAAATGAATAACACTGAAAACTGCAGAAGATCAGCAGAAAAGGCAAACAGGATTTGGGGCTGCATAGCCAGGGGAATTACATCCAGGAGAAGGGAGGTGATCCTCCCTCTGTATAATGCTTTGATCAAGCTGCATCTCGAGTACTGCATGCAGTTCTGGAGACCTCATCTCAAGAAGGACATAGCACTGCTGGAGAGGGCCCAGAGGAGGGCAACCAGGATGATTCAGGGCATGAGAGAAAGTACCTATGAGGAAAGGCTGGAAGAACTTGGGCTGTACTCACTGGAGGAGAGGAGAGACAAGGGGGACATGATAGGGGTGTTCAAATATGTGAAAAAGATAAACAGGGGCGGAGCCAAAGAAATGTTCAGGCTAAAGAAAGGGGGCATGACTAGGGGGCATGAATGGAAGCTGTAGGGAGGAAATTGCAGGGGAGAACGTAGAAAGCATTACTTCACTGAGAGGATGGTGGGACCATGGAATGCACTGCCTGGAAGTCTAGTGGAGCAGAGCACAGTGGAGGGCTTCAAGAGGTGGTGGGGCAGGTGCATGGGTAAACTGAAGCCAAAGATGACCCTCTCAGGGGCTGGGGGGTGGGAGAGTGAGCACCAAATAGGGGCTGGCTACCAAGCAGACACGAAAGACCGTCAGGCCTATTCTGTTGGCTTTTAGTATGTTAGTATGTAAGTCAGCACCCTCTGACTCTTTCAACAGGTACCTTCTAAAGACAATGGTATGCATTTGTTTTTCTTTCCTGTAAGGATTTTTTACACGTTAATTGACAGACCACAGACAAAGTAAAACGAAGCTGCACTTTGATCTTACTAGTTGATCTCTTCAACAGACATACTCCATTGACAATTTGAGTCTTCCTGTTTGTAAGAAGTGTGAATTGGCTATAAGGCTTTGATGTGTAACCTGCTAGTCTACAGTATGATTTGAATCAACATCCAACCTTTATATCTGTCATGCTGCTCAACAGTTCCCACTTTGACCTGAGGAAAAGGGTGTTATCTCTTGAAAGATAGTCTTAGAAATAATTTTGTTAGTCCAATGAAAGGTATCACCTGCAACATATTTGTTGTTTTTTTTTATTTGTTGCTTTTATTTTCTCTACACGAGTCTTGGTGAAAACTGGAATTTTATGACATTTTGTGAAAGTCATTTCCGTGAATCTTGCCAAGCCACACATGTGACTTGCCACGGAGTAATAAGTAAAAGTCTCTGTAGAGGGATAATGAGCTTGATTCCTAGGGGACATCATTATAAATGCATCAGGAGAGCTGGCAGGAAATTCAGGACCATGATGGTACTGCAGGTAGCACGATAAACCTGCCTCCCATACCGGTTAAGTAAGTGTGCTCAATAGCCAAGCACTACAGCTAAAAGGAAGATCGACCTGCTGTCCACATTGTGATAGAGGTACATGCTCTGAGCATATGATGAGATCATTTATTGAATTTGGGATGTTCTTAAGAGGAATTATATTTTGAGGGGTCTTCTCCATAGTCTTTGTGGTTCTCAGGTCTGTGAGTAATAAAAGTGAAAGCAATTAGACAAGCAAACATTTGATAAGATTCTGTTGGAGGAGAAATGGTCTTTTATTTTGTGGCCAGCTACAGTTAATGAGACTATCTGGTCAAGCAAAGAGAATAGGTCTGACAGGAAAGGGAGTATACAACTCTCTTTTAAAGGGAATATGTAATTGTGAAGAAAAAGAAGGAAAACTGGGACCAAGCAATTCCTATAAATCCATCTGGTCAAGATAAGAGAAAGTGGGCAATGGTCACCCAGGAAGGAACTTCAGGGTTGCCAACAACTATGCTAAGCGTATCTGATGTAGTGGTGATAAGTGCTTTGCAACAGGTAAATCCTGCAAGTGGAATTCTGTGGCATTGCCTAATACACTTGTAACCTCCCTGTTACCCGGGGTTACTAGAATCCCAGTAAGACCTACTGGTAGGCAGGGAAGGCAGCTTGTGAAACTCCAGTTAAATGGATTTCACACTGTCTCACTCTGTTCTCAGTCTCAGCTGAGACTGAGGGATGACATCACCATAGAACTCTCGCAGCCGCATGAGCCACACTGGAATCTGCAGTTGGAAGTTAGGATAGAATGTTGGGGAGTATTTGAAGAGAGTCTGTGTGCAGTCTTGAAGAGAGGAGCAACACAGCAGTCTGTGGACAGGGTCTCAGAGCCTAAAGCTCTGTCATAGAGCTACTGTAAGGGGAGGTGTGTGTTTCCACCAAAAGAAGAACACAGTAGGCTGTTTGTGAAGTGGTGGAGACCGCTGTTACTGGACCAAGTGCCCCATCCCTGAGGGGATGGGGTGGAAGGGTTTGCCTGCCTTCCAGGGGCAACCCTCCTGGTTCCGGCTAAGGAAGAAGCTGCCTTATTTCAAGTTGTGCTGCAGCACCAGAAGCTGTGGGAAAGAAATTCCTGTGAAGAATCGCCTATGCGGCACCTGCAACCAAAGGGTGAGTTCATTCTGACAGAGGGCCTATGTTTTCACCTGAACTGTTGGAATGAGGGGATTGGACTACTTAATTTGTAGAAGGTCAAGTGTAATAGACATTGCTGGTTAATTCAAGTATGTTCAAGTCCAGCACAAAGAGTAAAGTAAAGTGGGGATTGGACTGCTTGATCAGTGGGAGGCCTAGAGCAATGGGCTAAGCCAAGTAAAAGCATGTTCAAGTCCAGCACAATTGGAAAGCAAGACAAGTAGAGGAAATGTGACATACATTTACCCTTAATCTACATTACCAAGCTTTACAGAAAGAGATGTTTAATGTCCAGAGAAATGGCCGGGTATGAATTGTGGAAGCGAGAGGTGGGAGACTCCCCATCAGTAGTAACCAAATTCACCTCTACAGATTTGCTCTGTGGCACCATTACTTTCTCTCAGGTACTTGGCCAGTGCCTGAGGAAAGTACCCAGACATGGGATTAAAAGGAAGTTTCCCTTAAAGAGCTGAGGTGCTCTTAGGTGGTTTAGGGAGCCACCAGTTAAGGTTTCCATGACATATGGAAGGTGTTTGAGTGGCCCGCAGGGGAGCTGAGCCAGGGAAAACCCAGAATAGTGTACAAGTTTGGGCTGTGTACCCAAAGCAGCATGCAGGTCTGGGCTGTGTGCCCGGTGGGTACAGAGCCTGAGGATTGAAGTGCTGAAGAAGTGTTTCTGATTCTTTTTAATCTGCATTACCAGAAGTGTAGCCCCGTGGGGGTCCGTCTATGTTATGTTTGTTCTGCTTGGATGTGAATAAAGCCACACTTTAGAATCCCATTCCTGGTATTGGACATTACAGTTATCACTTCCTGTTTTCAGAATTACTTGGGTGCCCCTGTGCAGAGTAGCCAAACCTAGCCCTTGTGCCGAGTAACCTATTCTTCCCCGAACCCAGTCCCCACCTGGTACTGCTGTCAGATCCAAGCAGCATACTACCTGTCATTTGCAAAAAGGCAGGGGTTGGGGGCTTACACACTTACATGATTTTTTGAGAAAACGTCACCAATTAGTAATCTGAGGTATTTATTTAAAACTACAAAACCAGATTTCTTCAGCTTTGCTGAATTTCACGATCCATCAATATTGGGTATCCATGCAGAATTTCATTCCTATACATGCAATAATGTAACAGGACTCTTCTGTCATGATTTTATCCATTGTAATTATATCTTTAGCCTCTCTTCAAGATTTGTTTTTTGGAATGGATATTTTCTAGTTATTTGTGTTTTCCATATGTGGATTTATTTTAATTTTCCATTTTTGTTTTCTTCCTCCTCTAGTAAAGTAGTAGAAATAAAACTTTATTTATTCAGGCATGTTCTATCCTTCAAACCCATCCTCCCCGACCTCCACTATCCTGCCTACCCATTCCTGATTCATGCCTATCCCCCTACCTCTCTTCTTCTTCCCTTCCCCATTCCTTTCTCCTTGCCTTGTTTCTTTTTCTTTTCTCCTCTTTGCATGTGCTTCATTTTACTCTGGGCCCCTTTTTGTTAGCAGCTGCTAATTTTAATCTTAGATTGCTTCTTTGTTTTCAGTTTTGACGTGTGGGGTTTATTTGATAGTATATTTTTGGAGTTTGTATTGTGTTCTCATGCAATACAGATGTGCTATGTTGCTCAGCCTTTGACATTTTGTTTTGTTTATGGATTTGCAAATTTTAGGTATGCCCCTGTAACTGATGAAAGGTTTGATAAATTGTATTGGACCAACAAGTATTTTGTACAAAGATGGAATTATACACAAGCTTTTGGGGCCTCACAGGTCCCCTTCTTCAGGTAAAGCCTGACATGTATGCCCCTGTACATTGGAGCCTAAAGAAGCATCACATATATGCTGTGAAGTGCCAGGGCTTAGTGCCATGGTTCTCTATTCAAAATAAACTTGTTGGTTTGGGCTACTTATCTGTGTACTGTGTGAGTATTTTTTTCACTTACAGTTGTCTCAAGTGCTAGCTGTTGTTTCAGTCATTCATGTCTATACGCACAATAGCAGGAAAGTTACAAGGGTCTATAAACGGTTTTGAAGATTGTAACATTTTCACAAAATGTCACAAATAATTAACATGTTAAATTATTGTTCCATGCAACGTAAAATGTACCTAACCAAAGATCTCCATATTTAGATTTAGCAGTTTATATGGCCTTTCAATATGGTTATGCATTCTAATTTGAAGATGCCTTACTCCACAGGTGGTTGAGTTACAGGCAGAGAAATATTTTCATCAAATTTCACAAATAAAATATCAAAGTTTGAGCCCAATATATTAAAAACTACTTATACAAATCTCATTATCTATGGTAAACCTTTAGAACACTTACAGTAAGTACGGATGCCAGTGCCCATGTCCATAGCTCAAAAAATAACTGAGTTATGCACAAATAAACAGGTGAAATTCCATAACATTTTATAGAATTTTGCAATAGTTGAGCAAAATTCCACAAAATTATGATATGCCAATTTTGCCCAATCCTAGTAAAAGGCATACATTAAAACCAAATCCCTGTCTTCCTTCCTTCCTTCCTATAATATGGTTATAATTTGATGGTCCCCATTTCTGAAACATCCACTTCATTTTTTCCAGAGCCTGTATCAACAGATTCCATCATGATAGCAGAAAAATTTGAGTGTACGCCTGCACCCGAAGCTGAGGGGGGTGGTTCCAAGGCTTGTTCTGTCTGCAATGTGACTCTGCAGTGCTCTGTACAGAAGGGGAATCATGTAGCCTTGTCCTGGCATTTGAACAAAGAAACTATTACCACTGGCAATCGGCAGAAGCTGCCCCACACTGGAGATGTATCATCACTAGAACTGTCCCTCAGTCCTGAAGATTCAAACACCTCTTACAGCTGTGTAGCCAAAAACGCAATCAGTGAAGGAAAGAAAACAGTTACTCCCTGGAATTACTGTTCCGCTGATGGACAAGGTAAGGGGCAAACAGCACTGGGTCTCCTTTTAATTTTACTGATATCTCAGCAAGAAAATATATATTTTTTTAAATAATGTAGAATAATGATAATTTTTTTATAAATGTTTTACTGTGTACAAACAACAAGAAATGTAAAACATTTTAATAAATACAAGTATTCATATCAGGACAAAATTATTTATTTTTTAAGATGTTGTACTGTGTACGAACAACAAGAAACAAGACACTTTTCAATAAATATTTGAAAAGTAGTCATATTAAGGCAAAATACTGTGGATATTCATAATTAGTGCCATAATCAGATACAAAAAGGTTATAAAAAGTATTTTCCATTATCTGTGAGTTAGTGCTAATAAAATGGCCACCTCCAGCTCTCTCAGTCATCTACCCTTCCCCTGGTATTCATGTGTTCAAAAATTATATTTGACATCCTATCAGTCCCTCTGCCAAACCAGCAATATCTTTTTTCACCATCCTACCTAGCTAATCTGACCCCAGCCTCCTAAGGACATCACAGTTATGTCCTGTGCACTGTCCAACTGACCTCAATCCCTAATAAGGGACAATATGTTAAGACACTCTCAGCTGCTTTTTCATTCCACCTCCCTCCTCTTCCAAGCTAGTGCTCATTCTCACTAAAGGCAATCAGCTGACAGCTATCATTAGCATAACAGAGCGGGTAGGAATGAAATACATTGATGAGCTCCACTGTTGTCCATTTTTTAAATCATCCTAGCATCATTGAGTAATGCTAGGCAGTTTGTGCTCAATCTCCCTTTTTTTCATTTCCTTCCATAGGGGTTGGGGCACTAATTAACTCTGATGGCCTATTGGTGCCAGGAGGACTGGTGTACAATGAAGGTGGGGGCACTTGTCATGATATCCCATTGCTGGCATGCATTGACTAGGGTGCAGGCATGAGGGCACATTACATGCGGGCGATCAGTGTTTTGGATCATCTGCTATGTAAGTGCTGTGCCATGGCCCTTTTCTGTTTCCCAGTGTCTGCTGGGTGGGGGTGTGTTTATTTATATATATAGATATATATTTGAAGGGGGTGTGGGGGCAAAGCCCCCCCACAATTGGGGGTGCAGGGCCAGGGCCCCCTATGGGAAATTACAGGGACACAGCTCACTATGTGAGATATGCAGTCTAGGTGGGGGGTGTGACTCAGTTTCCTGTCCCCATCTCATTTCGCCCCTTTGCTTGTGCTCTTAATTACCGAGCACTCTTTGTTTGTACACCATCATGGGTGAACCATTCTTATAAGGCAGTCTTGTGCAGAGAAGGATAATGGCATGATGCCAGATATGAGGATTGAACACTGGAAAACTGGGAAAAAACTGAGGTAGGAGATGACAATACACAGTTGTTGTCTTTGCTAAAGATTGTTCTTAATGCCTGAATAATAATACCTCAAAATTGGACTAAGTATTTGTAATTTGTATAAAAATTAACCATTACACAAAGTATTCAGAAATGTTTCTTTGACTATTTTGATATTTAGCAGACAAGTACTTTGAAATACCTGAATACATATTTATAAGATGCACTTGATTTTATATGTGCATAGTGGCATGCCTATAGTTAGGATTGTGTTAGGATCTCTGTTAAAACCCCTTTTTTGACAACTTATACTGTACGTTTGGCTGTCTTAGATCATAGCGCTGTGGGTTTTATGAAATTTGTATTGACCATTACAGTGCCAAGATTTGATATATTGGTACATTTTGTAGAAATCTGGGCAGTATTTTTTTTTTTTTGTAGTTGTAGATAGTATGATCTTTAGAAAAATACTCTTTTCTTCACCAAATCTTTGCTATCACATAGAGGAAAAAATAAAAGGAGTTTGTGAAACTTACAGGTGTGTTAGATGTTATTAAAAAATAAGTCCTTTTGGTAGTTTGGGACTGAAAAGGTAATTATTGGTTGAGTAAATAACAATTAAAGTCACATATAATCAGATTGTTTAAGCTGCTGAAAAGAAAAATAGCTTAATAAGCATGAACAGAAATGTTAAAGAAGTGAAACATTAAAATACTTATTTTTATTTTAATTGAATCAACATTTTATTCAATTAGTTCTGGTTTAAACTTATGTGGTTTGAGGACTAAATAAGAGCTGCATGTTGTTTTGTTTTTAGAAACATAGAGGTTGACGGCAGATAAGGACCGCAAGGCCCATCCAGTCTGCCCATTTTTTCTACCTTATGAATGTGCCTCACACCTTTACACTGTCAATGACCTATCTATCCATATTCATCTGTATTGCTCCCTTTTGCCTATCCCATGCCTGTTTGAAGCCCTGCACTGTATTCGTAGCCACCACTTCCTGAGGTAGGCAGTTCCATGCATCCACCAATCTTTCTGTGAAAAAGAATTTCCTCACATTCCCCTTTAATCGGCCTCCCTCTATTCTCATGCTGTGTCCTCTTGTCCTGCTATTTTCTTATATTTAAACATGTTAGACTCTTTCACATTGTTAATGCCCTTAAGGTGTTTGAATGTTTCGATCATATCACCTCTCTCCCTCCTTTGTGCAAGGGTATACATATTGAGCTTCGTTAATCTGTCCTCATAAGTCTTCTGATGCAGTCCCTGCACCATTTTGGTTGCCCTTCTCTGGACTGCCTCAATTTGGTTAATGTCCTTGTGAAGGTGTGGCCTCCAGTACTGCATGCAGTACTCCAGATGGGACCTAACCAGTGTCTTGTAAAGAGGGATTATTACCTCCCTCTTACGGCTTGTGATACCCCTACTAATACACCCTAACATCCCTCTAGCCTTACCTACTGCTTTAGAGGTCTGCTTGGATGAATTCAGGTCATCGGTGATGATGATGCCCAAGTCTCTCTCTTCCTTTGTGACTGCCAGCATTTCCCCTCCCAGCCTATAGATGGCTTCAGGGTTTCTCTTCCCTATGTGCATGATCTTGCACTTCTTTGCATTAAATCCCAATTGCCACTCTTCTGACCATTTTGCTAGTTTATCTAGATCTCTTCTCATTCTGCCCACCCCATCTGGATCATCTACTCTGTTGCAGATCTTGGTGTCATCTGCAAACAGACAAGCCTTACCCTCTAGTCCATCTGCAATGTCACTAATGAAGATATTAAAGAGGACTGGCCCCAGGACTGATCCCTGAGGTACCCTGCTTGTGACTTGCATCTCTTCTGACTGTATACCATTTACCACCACTCTCTGTTTTCTGTCCGTCAACCAATTTGCCACCCATTTGGCCAACTTCTGACCCACCCTGAGCCTACCCAGCTTATTTATCAATTTTCTATGTGGAACAGTGTCGAAAACTTTGCTGAAGTCAAGGTAGGCGACATCAACTGCTCCCCCTTGGTCCACCACTCTGATTACCCAGTCAAAGAAATCAAAGAGATTAGTTTGACAGGACCTTCCTTTTGTAAACCCATGCTGTCTTGGATCCTGTGCCCCTATGGATTCCAGGTGTTGCACTATCCTTTCCTTAAGGAGTGCCTCCATAATCTTGCCCACTACTGAGGTAAGACTGACTGGTCTGTAGTTCCCTGCCTCCTCTCTGCTACCACTCTTGTGGAGTGGGATCACATCAGCCCTTCTCCAGTCTTCTGGGACCTCTCCTGTGCTCAGAGACTCACTAAACAGTTCTGCTAATGGCTCTGCTAGTTCCACCCTTAGCTCCTTAAGTACTCTGGGATGAATGCCATCAGGTCCCATTGCTTTGTCCACCTTGAGCTTAGAGAGCTCTTGTAGGACCATTTCTTTTGTAAATGGAGTAGTGCTCACCTCCCTCCCCCCTGTGTCCATGGTGCTGAGCTGTGGGCCCTGCCCTACCTTCTCTTCAGTAAATACTGAGCAAAAGTATCTATTTGGGATAGATGCTTTTAAAGGGTCCTCTCCTCACATGCCCCCTTTTCTCCTTTGAGCTTAGCAATACCCCCTCTGGACTTTCTCTTTTCACTAATGTATCCATAGAAAGTCTTGTCACCTTCTTTTACTGTTCATGCTAGTGTTCCCTCGGTTTGGGACTTTGCCTGCCTTACTGCCTTCCCTGCTTCCCTTAGGGCAGTTTGGTATGCTTCCCTATCTTCATCTCGTTGTGTTCCCTTATATTTCCTGAAGGCCAGCCTTTTGGCTCTGACCTTTTCTGCTACTGTATTTGAGAACCAAAGTGGTTTTCTTCTTCTTTTACACTTCCTTTTCTGTCTAACACAATGGGATGTTGCTTCAAGTATTGCATCCTTAATGCTTGCCCACTTTGCCTGTACCTCCTCACCTGTGTTTCTTTTTGCCATGGCTAACTTAACTCTGTTGGCCATCTTATCAAAGTCAGCTCCTCTGAAGTCCCAAATTTTTGCCTTGGAAAGGGATGATTTAGATGTAGTGGCCAAATTGAACCATACCATGTGATGGTCACTGGCCCCCAGGTGACCTTCTACCTGGAGATCTGTGATCCCTTCCCTATTAGTCACTACTAGATCTAGGATATCCCCGTCTCTTATGGGTTGTTGTACCAGTTGTTTGAGGCCTTCCCCATGCAGGGAATCCACCATGTGTCTAGTTCTGGCAGATGTTCCTGCTGGTATTGACCAATCTGTATCCGGCATGTTGAAGTCTCCCATTATCAGAACCTTCCCTTTAGCTGTCATGTTTTGTATATCTTCTAACAGTAACGTGTCCATGTCCTCCCCCTGGTTTGGGGGCCTGTAGACAACCCCAGTTCTTATGGCTGTCCCATTTCCTGTTTCCAGGGTGACCCACAGTTCTTCTGGCTCCTTATGTGTATTCTGAATTTCTGTAGCTTTGATATTTTCATTGACATACAGGGCCACTCCATCCCCCTTTTGCACCTCGGTCTCTTCTGAACAGTACATAGCCAGGTACTGAAGTCTCCTAAGTGTGGTTACTGGTGAACCATGTCTCACTAATTGCTACTATGTCCAGTTTAGCCTCTGACATTATTGCCTGCAGATCTGGGATCTTATTTCCCAGGCTGTGAGCATTTGTGTACATGATTTTCAATTGGCCAGATTTCAGTGTGTTAGTTGTTGGGTGAGGTTTGGCATTTCCCCTGTGCATCGTATGGGGAGACAGACCTTTTTTCTTACCTGATGATGCAAATAAACTGCAAACATGCTGAATCCCTGTTTGACCACTAGCTCAGGGGGGAAGGGTGTTCTTCGATGTATGGGGTGCTGCACCCCTCTCCCCATTTGCTAGTTTAAATATTCTGCAAAGACATCAAACTTCTGCCCCAATGCACTGACTCCCTCCTTAGTCAGATGCAGTCCATCAAATTTAAAGAACTTTTGCTCCCAGAACTGTTGCCAGTTCCCTACAAATCTGTGTCCTTTTTCCTGGCACCAACTCTTGAGCCACATGTTTAGCTCCCCTATCTCCCCTTCTCTGACCTTCCTTCCATCTGCCCCCCTCTCCCAGACTGAAAGGATCTCAGAGAAGGAGATGTCGGACGAAATGGATGATAGTTTGTCACCCAGCCTGGTCAGGTGTTCCTTGGTCTCCACAACTAAATGGCTGACGAGATCATTAGTCCCTATGTGTACCAGGACATCAATGTTTTCTCCTGCTTTGTGAACAATTTTAGCAATGTGGTCATTGTCTCTCTACGCTGATGTACCTGGGAGACATCTGACCATTACCCCTGGCTGGAGATGGGTATCAACTCCCCGAATCATGGAGTTTCCTATGATCAGAAGTTTTTTGGATTTCCTTTTTGCTTTTTTTTGTTTTGGTTCCTGATTTGGGCGACTTTTGTTGTGCTAGCTCCTGTGCTGCAGTGTCCTGCTCTGCCGTGTCCTCTGCCCCTTTGTTTGATTTCAGAGATAGAGGCAGATACCTGTTTTCAATGTTTATATTGCTTTTGGAGGTAATATGTTGGAGAGCACAGAGTGATGGTGCACCACATTTGCCCCTCCTAACCACCTGCCAACCTCCTGGACCAACTACCCTCTGCGGTTGAGGTTCTTCTGCTGGATGTTGGGGAAATGGCAGGTGGTTCTTATAATGTACTTCCTCTTGAATATGAAATTTGAGGCACACAATCTCTGCCCATGCTACCGGAGCTGAGTCCTAAGATCTCCAATGTCCCAGTATGTAGGACAGTGTCCTCAATCCTGTAAGACTGTCCTTCTGAAAAGTGTTCCACAATACCTGCAGTTAGTAATATCCATTCCTGATAAGTTGTTGGGTTTATAACCTGGTCAGAGTAATTAGCAGGAAGAAAATGCAAGTAATGGCTTGATTTTGTGTTTTGTGTTTTGTTTTTAAAAAATAATTAGTATTTAATTAGGTATTACTAGTTAAAAAATCTGTGATGACTCAGAAAACTAACAAGGAGACTAACCCTTTAAACAGGGCATGCATGCATGTTTTTTTATGGCTAATCTCAATCATTTTAAAACCCTTGCAAAAGGTTTTAAAACAGTTGAGCAGTGTGACACATTTAAAGCTGTTGTGCTTCTTGGGCATTTTAAAATTATCATAACGGTTTTAAAAGTTACAGCTTCCTGATAGTTATTTTGCCTCTTGTTAGTTTTACCTCAGTCTTTTCAAAACCTTCACGATGGTTATAAAACTGTAAACCATGCAGTAGATTTGAAACAGTCATGTTTCTCAAGGTTTTAAACAATATTTTAGTTAAACAGGAAATTGTCACAAAACAATGGTACAATCATCAAGTATTAATTTTTGACTGCTCAACGGTTTTAAAACAGCTAAGCTCTTCTGTGGTTTTAAAACAGTCAAACTGCTTGATAGCTTAACAGATTTAGAAGCTTTCTGAAAAAATAAGTCCAACATGAACAAAATGTTTAACTGCAAATATCATCACAAAATATTTATTAAGTCCTAAATGGACAAAATGTTTAAATCACAAAATCCATCATGCAAAAATGGTCTAAGTCCTACAAAGAAAATTATAGATTGAGGTTGCACTCCCAAGCAATCACAGCTCTCCTTTCCTGCGTGCATGAGACTTTCTTATTCTGGGAAGAGTGTTTCAAGTGCAGCTGCCCTGAAAATGGACACATTCCACTAAGGTGTCTAAACAAATGTATATACAGTGGATTCCAATTAAGAGCACATTGGATAAGTGTGCATTCCTGATACATGCACACTTTTCCAGTTTCCCGATTTTTTTTACTGTTCACATAGTACAAAAAAAACTGCTAAGTGCACATTGGATAGGTGCACATTTCGGCTAAATGCACAGTTTCACATTTCACCAACACATCTCTCCCTAGGTTGTTAGCACTTCTTAAGTGCACAGGTGATTCTAAGCAGTAGTGTAGCAACATTTAACACCCTATATCATTCAATTGGCACTGAAAAGTTGCAATCAGACTAAGATAATTTCCTTTTTCGGGTCCACAGACAATACAGATAGTGCAGACAGATGATTGGCTTTGATATATTTTTTATAGCATTGTGCTTCATTAAGGTACTTGTCAATGCTGCACAGTAGCATATTTTAACATTTTAAACATTTTTAGCATATTGCTATGATAAATACATGTAGAATTCTATTACAGTGACAGGTCTCAGTTATTTTCTTTATCTTGCATTGTAAACATAGGAGTTCTGATTAATGCACATTCTGCTTAAATGCACATTTTCTTGATGCAAAACAGGTGTGCATTTAATCAGATTCCACTGTATTACTGATTGAGCTCAATTAATAATATATTAATACCACCACTGAGACCACTTTTGCAGTTGTAGGAGTGGCTTTATAACTGCTCACCTTCAGTTAGCAATTCTTAAACCTTAAGGGCTGGATATTCTAAAGGGTTGTGCATGGCACAACAGGGATGGCTTCATTTGTGCCGTGTGTGCATAATGGCCTCATTTGAACACCCAGTTCTGAATATTGTGGGTGATGCGCCTATCGCAACTGCACTTGCGCTGGTGCATCCCCGCTCCCTTCTGCCACTTGCACTGGTGCAGTGCCACTGCGCTGTGCACAGTGTGTGTGCCCTCAGTGCCATATTCAACAGTGCTAAGCCATGGCACAGCACCATTGAATATCACCTGGTCCCTGCCCTGGTGCAACCCAGTTGTACTGCAGCCCGGCTTGAGCCCCTGCCCGGTGCAGTCTGAATATCCAGGCCTTAGAAAGTAAGTGAGACCACTCTTACAACTGTAAGTCTGGTCCTGGCAATGATATTAACATAAAAGTGCTACATGAACAAAATGTTTGAAGCATGTAAACTATTTCAAAAACATTTCTAAGTCCTGTAATATCATAATCTAAAAAAACTAGGCTTGAAAATCAAAAATTATTCTTTATGATATGAATACAGTATCATACATTCTCAGGAGACATCCTACTCTGATCACTTTAGCTTTCATCTGACTCCTGTCACAAGAAAAAAGCTTCTAGAACTTTTTTATAATTGTTCTTTACTGATTTATCAGAATTTAGGGAAATGTACGTACATACATGAAATTTGTAAAATTACTCTAGTATATCATTTTATAAGCCTAATTAATAGATGATGTGAATTCTACTATGAGTTATTAAGTTATCAATTAAAGTAAATAAACAAAACACACTGCATAATTTTTTAAACTGCAGAGAAATGCATATGTTTACTTTGAGGAGACAAACACCCTATACAGCAATGGATGGTCACCAAGCTTGGATCATAGACAGACTAAAGGTTGTATTGAAGCTTGTAAAGGTTTTGGGGGAGTCAAGGGTCCCTGGAAAGGGGATCACTTGCCCAGGAAAGAGCAGTAGTTGCAGTGTAAAGGAGTGAAAAAAATCAGCCATCTTTATTCTGGGGCCTTAGAAAAGAATCAATGGGAAGTTGCATAGTGTCTGGGCACATATCTCATGTAGAGAGCCTGAGGGTAGCCCTGGGAGCAGTTCAGTTAATGAAGTAGCTGAGTTTATAAATGAAGGAGTTTAGCTCCATATTAAAGTATATTACAAAGTAATATGTGCTCATTTTAGGATAAGTTTCTCACAGAGAACTTACAGAGGTGAAAAGTGTCACAGGTGAATATAAGAGACATGAGAACAACAAAATAAGTACTTAGGGTACCCTGGGGCTATTGAGTACAAAAATATTTACAGTAGCAGCAAGTCCAAACCATCAGCATTTCAACTGCCCATGTGTGAAGGTGCTTAGAAGAATTTTTAAATATGATTTAATGTGTCAAAATGTGTGTATTCTTTTTTTTGCCATATCTTCTCAAGAGGGAAAATGAGGACAGGCCCAAAAGTCAGTTCCTCATGAGCTTTAAACATTCCAATGATGACAATGTTGTTGCTGCAGAGGTTCAAAGAGGAATGTAACCTGATTGCTTCTGTTTGGAGCAGAACAGATTTTACACTCACAGATCAGGAATTAGTTTGTGCAGAATGTTTAGCAATTTAACATGTGCTTCACTATCCAGTTTTAGGACGGTCAAGCAAGACTACAAAACAAAAAGATCATCAGCAGGGGTATGCAGACCAGGGTTTGGTTATTAGTGTGGCCTATTTCTTCTTTCTCACTTCAATTTATGTAGTATGAACAAACTTTTTAAATATCATTTCTGATGTCAGTGTTGAGTGACAAAGTTTCAGCACAGTTTGAAGCAGACTTTCAGAATACCGAACTGTAACTGTTATGTTGCAGTCAACTTACTTAGTTCTTACTGAGACTTTAAGATTTCTCTAGGATTGAATGCAATGGTTCCATGTGATAGTGGTGAGCGCAGAAGGTCAATGACGAAAACAGCTAAGGGAAAAGAGTGCTGCCACATAGGGTAAGTGGAAAAAACAGTGATCAGTGAAATGATGACAACAGTGCCACAGTCACTTTCTAGCCTTCCACACTCCCGGTACTATATATAACCAAGTCCTGGGGGACACAACTCAGGGAGGGGGAAAAGCCATAGGTTGCCATTTTGGTGATCACTGTTTTTTGCTTCTCACCCTATGCGGCCACGCTGTTTTGGTTCACCATTCTTGTCCTTGCACTTTTTGTGATGCCATCTTCACAGGATACCAAATGCAGCTTGGTGGGGAACATTGCTTCAAGCTGGCAGAAAGTTCATTACTAAACTCTACTGCAGCTGTGTGTTGGAGGGGTATCCTGCACTTTCTACTGGATGTGCTTTTCAATAGAAGGGATCTCTTTTCCAGAAACCTTCTGTCTCACCATATTCAAGTTCAAGTTTAAGTTTATTTCCTGGAAAACTCCATTGAGCAAGCTTATTTTCAAGGAGGTCCTGAGAGGCTCAAGACAATACAAGATAGTAGCATGTCAAAAACAAAAATTGTAACATAAAAACAGGGTTTTAAATAATTGATTAGCAGTTTTTTTCTTGGGATAATACTAACTGTACAAAAAGCATTTATATAGGTTTTCTAGAAGTGTTTTGTTTGTTAAACACAGTGAGGCAAGTATTATGCAATTTCACAATGTTTTAGAACTTTTATGAGCAAAATGCTAATCAATTTTTAGAGTTAAATAAAACCCTGAAAAATATAAATGAGCAAATCAAGACCAAGGGGAGGATATAGATACATTTCTATTACAAGATATATAAAACATGACAGTTAAAGGGGAGGTTCTGCTAACTGGTGACTTCAACATGCGAGATACAGATTGATCAATACTAGCAGGAACATCCACCAGAACTGGACACATAGTGGATTCCCTGCAGGGGGAGGGCCTCAAACAATTGGTACAACAACCTACAAGAGACAAGGCTATCCTGGATCTAGTACTGACTAATGGAGAAATGATCATAGATCTCCAGGAAGAAGGTCACCTGGGGTCCAGTGACCATCACATGGTATGGTTCAGTTTGACCACTACAACTAAACCATTCCATTCCAAGGCAAACATATGGAACTTAAGAGGAGCAGGCTTTGATAAGATGGCCAACAGAGTTGAGCTAGCCCTGGCAAGATGAAATATAGGTGAGGGGTACAGGCAAAGTGGGCAAGCATTAAGGATGCAATACTTGAAGCAACATTCCATTGTGCTAGGGAGAAAAGCAAGAGTAAAAGAAGGAGGAAACCACTTTGGTTCTCAAAAACAGTAACAGAAAAGATCAGAGCCAAAAGGTTGGCCTTCAGGAAATATAAGGGAACGCAGTGGGACAAAGACAGGGAGGCATACCAAACTTCCCAAAGGGAAGCAGGGAAGACGGTAAGGCAGGCAAAGACCCAAACCAAGAAAACACTAGCATGAACAGTAAAAGAAGGGGACATGACTTTCTATAGATAAATTAGTGAAAGGAGAAAGTCCAGAGGGGGTATTGCTAAGATCAAAGGGGATATGGAGAAGTGTGTGGAGGAGAACCAATGAAAAACATCTATCCTAAATAGATACTTCTGCTCAGTATTTACTGAGGAGAAAGGAAGGCATGGTCCACAGCTCAGCACCATGGACACAGGGAGGAGAAAGGTGAGCACAAGTTCCTTCACAAAAGAGAGCTCACTAAGCTCAGGGTGGACAAGGTCATGGGACCTGATGGCATATGTCCTAGGGTGCTAAAGGAGCTAAGGGTGGAACTAGCAGAGCCATTAGCAGTACTGTTTAGTGAGTCTTTGCTCACAGGAGAGGTCCTAGAAGACTGGAGAAGAGCTCATGTGATTCTGCTCCACAAGAGTGGCAGCAGGGAAGAGGCAGGGGACTACAGACCAGTCAGTCTTACCTCAGTAGTGGGCAAGATTATGGAGGCACTCCTTAAGGAAAGGATAGTGCAGCACCCTGAATCCATAGGAGCACAGGATCCAAGACAGCATGGGTTTACAACAGTAAGGCTCTGTCAAACTAATCTCATAGATTTGTTTGCCTGGGTAACCAGAGTGGTGGACGAAGGGGGTGAAATTGATGTCACCTACCTTGACTTCAGCAAAGCTTTTGATACTGTTCTACATAGGAGATTGATTAATAAGCTGGGTAGGCTTGGGGTGGGTCAGAGGTTGGTCAACTGGGTGGCAAACTGGTTAGCAGGCAGAAATCAGAGAGTGGTGGCAAATGGTATACAGTCAGAAGAGATGCAAGTCACAAGTGGGGTACCTCAGGGATCAGTTCTGGGGCCAGTTGCCTACGAATTCACAAGAAATGGGAATTGCTACAGGTCACTTCTCCATACCAGGAGTATACTCAGCAAAGTGAGGCTCCCATCTCTTACCATAACCCTTCTTCTCCTGCTCACAGCTCTGCTGCTACGTGCGGGCAATATCAAACTGAACCCAGCCCCTGAAATTGCAAACATCTCAATATCCTCCCCACAAGACCAGACCTGGCTGTCATTGAAGGGGATGAGGACCACTCATATGAATGTATGTAACCTTGGCCTAAGATACACAAAGTTCAAGCATGGCTTGGCCTATATAAACCAGACATGCTAGCAGTTTCGGAGACCTGGCTAAAACCACAAGTCCTCGATCACGAAGTAGCTGCCTCAGGATATGTCCACTACAGAAAAGACAGAATAGCGAAACGGGGGGGTGGGGTGCTCATCTATGTGAAGGACACCCTTATCTCCTCCCAGATCAGTATGCTGCATAGCACGTCCCCTGAGATTGAATCGACATTTATACGGTTCACCCTAGGCAGTGTCAAGCACCTTACCATTGGGTGTGTATATAGACCACCTAAAATTGCTCTCCAATCCCTGGAGACACTCACGAAAGCCCTAGCCACAGAGGTTGCATCTGAACTCCTCCTACTGGGGGATTTGAACCTGAACTGGGCCCAAGAGGCTAAGTCATCTATTAATGTCCTGCTGCATGAGGTAAATCTTGCCCAGATTATTGCTGAACCCACCGCAATGAATCAAAGAACGGGAAGGCACTCAACCATCCACTTGGCTCTGGTGTCAAACCCAAAGAATATTCAATTGGCAGGTACTATGGCCGATACCCTGAGCAACCACTCACCCATCTTCTGTGTCTCGAAGAACAGGGCTGACAGGATTCAACCTAGAATACTCACAATAAGGGACTACTCTAAATTCTCACTGGAGCAATATAATAACTTTCTCAGCAACATTGACTGGAGCCCACTACAACACCTCCCTACCCTGGAAGGGGGCAGTCGCCTTCTTCCTGAAATCCCTTATGAGGGCCGCAGATCTCTTTGCCCTGATGAAGACCCATTGTGTTAAAGGTAGCTGCTACAAGTGGATCACTCCCCCTCTAAAGGCCCTGATGATCTGCTGAGACATAGCCTGGAAAAAGTTCAAGAGTTCTACACTCCTAGCTTACCTTGAGACCTACAGAGCTCTTAGAAACCCAAAGTAAGCATGCTGTCAAGCTAGCAAAAAGGGCATACATCAATCACCTCCAGAAAACTAACCTGGGCAACCCAGAGTTATTCTGGTCCCACATCAATGAGCTGATAAAAGGGAAATAGAAGGGCAGCCCCAGGCCGTATAGTGGCTAATGGGCAGTTACTGAACAATGGGATCCTCATTGCTGAGGCCTTTAATAGCCATTTCACGAACCTTGACGATTATAAGGCTGGGCTCCCAGTGTCCAAAAATGAGTCCCACATTCTGGAACCTCCTAACCTAGTCTGCCCATCTTTTCATCTGAGGTTAGCTAAGGTTAAAGAAGTCTTCACCCTTCTAAAGTCCTTGAAAACAAGAGGATCAGGTGGACCTGATGGTATCCAAACTAGACTACTCAAGGACGGTGCCCCAGCACTCACAAGGTCTATTACCTGGCTCATAAACAGGTCCCTTCTAGAAGGGACTGTCCCAGAGCTGTGGAAACAGGCTCATGTTGTCCCTATTCACAAGGGTGGGCCTGCACTTGGCAACTACAGGCTGATCTCCCGGCTTTGTACCCTTGCAAAAATTCAGGACGAACTGGTGTATTACCTAACTCTGTGAATACTTACAGGCACACCTGCTTCTTTCCCCTGCTTAACATGGTTTCAGAGCTAAGCATGGGACAGACGCCGCCCTAACTAATTTCTCAGCAGATGTGCTTAGCGAACTTGACTCAGGGTCCAATACAGGTGTGGTTTTCATTGACCTTTCCAAGGCCTTCGACTTGGTCGACCACCGACTCCTACTTCAAAAATTGTGCAACATAGGCCAGGACACTCATGCCCTCAGATGGTTTGAAAGCTTCCTTACTGGGTGCTCTCAGAGGGTCAAGTGGAAGGACAAAATCTCTGATCCACTGTCCCTTAAGGAGGGGGTACCACAAGGGTCCATACTCGGTCCCTTCCTGTTCTCCTTGCTTATAAATGATCTGCACAACCACTGCGGAAGCAGTAATGCGATCCAGTATGCTGATGACACCATGATTTACAGATCCTCTGACAACCTGGATGACCTTGGTCCGTCCCTCCAAGAGGACATTCTCACTATGGAGGACTGGCTTACTAAGAACAAAATGGTCCTTAATACTACCAAAACCAAGGCCATGTTGTTCGGACCCAGATCTGTTGGTCAATACAGAACACAACTCCTTCAACTCACTTTCAGGGCGGGTAACAAACTTGAAGTGGTTGCCTCCACAAAATACCTTGGCCTTACTCTGGACCAAGGTTTCACCCTAAAGCAACATGTTGACCAAGTCACCAAAGTCATCCATAGTAAACTTGGTACACTCTATCTTCTTAAGGATCCGCTAATCCCTGAAGCCAGGACTGCCATTGCCTCATGTGTCTTAATCCCAACACTCACCTATGCTGCCCCAGTACTTCAGGGAGTGACCAAGCTGGAGTTCAGTAAGTTACAGATTTTGTACAACAAGGTGGTTCTCTTCGCCACTCAGTCCCACTCTAGGAGTCACCAGTGTGATTCACTAGCACTACTCAGCTGGCCATCATTCAAAGCCCATCTCAGGTACCCAGTGCTCTGCTTAGCACATAAGCTAATTAGCTCTACACCTCCCCCAAGCCTCGCAGGGCTCATAACTGCCAAGTGAAATCCTCGCAATCTACTGACCTCAGGCCAAACTCTCCTCGAAGTCCCTAGGTTAAGGTCCAAGGTAGGGGACATGTCCTTTTCCCACACTGCACCTTTCCTCTGGATCAACCTTCCTACGGAGGTTCGGGAAGCTCCATCACCAGTGTGCTTCCAAACGAGACTCAAGGCACATATGCTTGCCACGAGTCAATGCCAGTGCTACGTTACCTGACACTTCCTCACTACCTGCCGGCCTGAGCACTTACATCACTACCACCTGAGCTGGCAGCACTAACCCTTCTCTATTGTCTCTCCTCCCAAAATATTCTACTCGGGTAATTGTGACCCAGTTAAGGCTCTGGCTCTCCTATATTGTTCACTTCAATAATCAATGTAACCTGCTATGTAATATATCACTGCTATATATATATATACTATATATATATATATATATATATATATTAACATGTCACATGCCAAAAGCTATGTCTGTACTAATTGTGTACCATACTAGACTTGTAACTCCTAGGTCATCACTGAAAAAGGGACCTCCGGGGCCCAGTGAGCCTACCCGGTCATCAAAATCAAGTAAATAAATAAATAAAATAAATATCTTCATCAGTGACATTGCAGATGGACTGGTAAGGTTTGCCTGTTTGCAGATGACACCAAGATCTGCAACAGAGTAGATGATCCAGATGGGGCGGGCAGAATGAGAAGAGATATGGAAAAACTGGCAAAATGATTGGAAAAGTGGCAACTGGGGTTTAACGTAAAGAAGTGCAAGTTCATGCACATAGGGAAGAGAAACCCTGAAGCTACTTATTGGTTGGGAGGGGAGTTGATGGCAATTACAAAGGAAGAAAGAGACTTGGTCATCACCATCACAGATGACTTGAAATCATCCAAGCAGACCTCTAAAGCAGTAGGCAAGACTAGAGGGATGTTGGGGTGTATTGGTAGGAGTATCACAAGTCATAAGAGGGAGGTAATAATCCCTCTTTACAAGATACTGGTTAGGCCCCATCTGGAGTACTGCATGCAGTACTAGAGGCTGCATCTGCTCAAGAACATTGACAAAATGGAGGCAGTCCCGAGAAGGGCAACCAAAATGGTGCATTTATTGCATCAAAAAACATCTGAGGAGAAATTAACAGAGCTCAATATGTATACCCTAGAGCAAATGAGGCAGAGATGTGATGTGAATGAAACATTCAAACATCTTAAGGGCATTAACAAGGTGAAAGAGTCTAACATGTTTCCGTATAATTAAAATAGCAGGACAAGGGGGCACAGCATGAGATTAGAGGTAGGCCGATTAAGGAGTAATGTGAGGAAGTTCTTTTTCACAGAAAGGGTGGTAAATGCATGGAACAGTCTACCTCAGGAAGTGGGGGATATGAATACAATGCATGACTTCAAACAGACATGGGATAGTCATAAGGGAGAAATACAGATGAGTATGAATAGATAGGCCATTGACAGAGTAAAGGCCTATGGCACATTCATAATGTAGAAAAAAATGGGCAGACTGGATAGGACTTGCGGTCCTTATCTGCTGTCAACTTCTATGTTTCTATGAGACATAGGATTAAACAATAAGAAGGAATTGTACAAATTTCATAGCCTGGTAATGTAACAAAACTTCATTGCCAAACAATGTGAAGGAACTGTACACATTTCGTTGTCTAACAATAAAGAAAATATATAGTACTTTTTTGGACCTTATAACTAGTATGATTCAGTGCTGCATAGGTAAACAATACAGATCGACATATCTTAAAGGGGTGTTAAAGATGCAAAGAAAGGGGAAGAGGTTTGCGGGAAGGGTAAAGCGGGCAGTAGGATGGGGTGGAGGGGGGTTTGGGGTTCAACCAAGAGCAGGACGGGCAATCATGAGCGGCAGTTGCATGTTTCTGCCAAGTGGTAACTGATTAGAGATTTAAAAGCATTTAGAGATACTAGGCGAGTTAGTTTGAGTGAGGTTTGTAGTTTGTTCCAGACTGATGGGAAGGCATAGCTAATGGTAGCTTTGCCACAGAGAGTGCAGAACCTGGGGCCATCAAGTGTAATAAGGGAGGTTTTTCTGAGCCAATAGCAGCTAAGGAAGCAGAGGAACAGGCATGATATGTAGTGGGCAGCTTACTGAATAGAGCTTCATAGAGCCATGTGCAACTGCGCATTATTCTTCTGGTGGCTAATGAGGACCATCCTACTTCAGAATAGAGCTTACAATAGTGGATTCTGGTGGAAGTGTTTGTAATGAAGTTAATGTTGCGGTGGTATAGTACATCCAGCTTGTGTCGATTGGTAGTGGAACAGCAGCTGTATATAAAATCTGCAGTCTAAGAGTGTAAAGGTAGCTTAGGCCAGCTGTCTCCTGATATTGGTGGGGAATAAGGATTTGTTTCAGTAGAAGAAATGTCCTCTTATCCTTAGTTTTTTGGATAGGGCCTCAATGTGAATGGAGAAGGAGGGATTATGGTCGAGCCATTGGCCTAGGTATTTGAACCTGTTCACTACAGCTAGTATAAGGGTAGTTATGGACAAGGTGGCAACATTATTTTTGGAAACAAGTAGGAAATTTGTAGGGAAAAGAATATTAGCTTGTTTTTTTAGCGTTAAGTATCAGTTTAGATTGGATAAGGTTAATTTGTAGTTGATCAAAGTCTGATTGTAGTCGAGCGTGAATGTCGGCTAGTGCGGGTTTGGCAGTGTAAAGTACAGTGTCATCTGCAAAAAAGTGAATTTTAGTGTTCTTGACGCTATTGCTGAGTGTATTGATGTATATCATGAACAAGAGAGGTCCCAGAATGGATCCTGGGGTACTCCTCTGGTAAACAGGAGAGGAGATGACAGCAGCCCATCGACTTTAATTAGTTGGAACCTGCCTGTCAAATAGCTGGAAAACCAATAAAGGGCAGTTTCCTGCAAGCCATGCTCCTTAAGTTTAACTAATAATAAATTACGCTCTATGGTATCAAACACTTTGCTCAGGTCCAATAATACTGCTGCTACTATTAGTTTATGATCTAGGGAAGTGAGCTAGTCATTCATCACTAAAGCTAAAACTGATGTGATGCTCTAAATTGTGCCTGAACCTAGCCTGGAGTAGATTTATAAGGTTAGGTTGATCTGATAGTGCAGTGGCAAAGCTCCAGAACAGGACTGGCAGTGTGACTTGGTTTGATTCCCACTGGGAATACTTTTTCTGTTTCTCACTACAGTTGATGTTATTACCATGTGTCTCTCTCTAGAAACCTTTTGTCTTACTGTAAGAAATGATAGCACAGTGACAACAGCAGGACAGTAGTTGGGAGGGGGCCTGCATTCAATTCCCAATGGAAGACATTTTTGATTTCTCATGTTGATTTATATTGTTACTATGCATCTCTTCCTAGAAACTCTCTGGCACACCATGAGAAATAGACAACAGTGTCAGAGTACCAGGACAGTAGTTGGAAGGGTGGTCTGGGTTTGATTCCCATGGAGAATGTTTTTCTTTCTCACTACAGTTAATGTTGTTAGCATGCATCTCTCTCTAGAAACTTTCTCTCTCACCATCTGAAAGACGCAGAACACTGGAAGAGCACCAGTACAGTAAAGGGAAGGGGTCCTTGGGTCCATTCTCAGTTGTGAAAATTGTATCTTTTTCATTTCAATTTTTATTAGCATGCATCTGAATCTAAAAACCTTTGACTCGATTCACAAAGATCAGTGCAATCTGCACCAACAGCAGGTTGTGCTGATCTCTGGTGCACCAGGAACCCTGCTGCCAATTCATGAATGGGTGGGGTCTCAGCACCAAAGTCCTGCAGCTTGCAGCACATGGGCCCTGCAGCAGAAAGACTGCTCAAGTGAGAGACTTGCTGCAACCTCCAGGGTGATCAGGTGGAATTTTCACCCAGGGACAGATTCCTACCAGGAGGCTGCCAGGGTCATGGGGTATGGGGCAGTACAACGGGAGGGCTGGTGGGACACAGAATGGGTGACAGTGGGGGGAAGCACCATAATAGGACTTTAGAAGGGCCACTGCTTTGACAGTGTGTTGGGGGCATCTGCATGCTGGGTACGGGGGAGCCGTGGACATCTCACCACAAAGGGCTCTAGATGTCATGGGGGCATGGCAGACCACAGGAGGGTGGCAGCACATGTTCCATCCCACCCAAAGTGGGCTCCAGGGGTGTTGCACAGATCAGTAGATGAGCACCTGTCTAGCCTAACTGTTCCAGACTTTGTGCCTCTGAGAGAGTTTCCTGAATTCCCCTGCTGGGAATATGGCAGCTTGCATCTACCTTAAGTCCCCTAGCACAGTGGTGCAACCATAATCTTGGTGCAGACCTGATGCAGGGCTGGACTGGTCCACATGGTCCCTGGTTTGGTGCAGTGGGCCGTCCTGAACTGGGAACTCTGCATGTTTTGATGCAAGGTGCCCCTTGTGTCAGTTCTGTTTGACACAGGCACCTTACGTCAACTTCAGAGCTTTCTGAATCAAGCCCTTTATGTCTCTGCATGTGTAATGACAGCACAATGACAGAAAACCAGGACAGTAGGTTTTTTTTTGGGGGGGTATGTGTTCCATTCCCAGTTGAAGACAGTTTTTTCTCACTTTGATTTATATTGTTAGCATGCATCTTTGTCTAGAAACTCTCTGTCCAACCATGTGGAATAGACAACATAGTGGCAGAGTACCAGGACAGCAGTTGGGAGAGGGTCCTGGGTTTGATTCCAGTTGGAGAACATTTTTCTTTCTTGCTACAGTTTATGTTGATAGTATGCATCTCTCTCTCTCTAGAAATATACTGCCTCACCATGTAGAACACATAGGACATTGGCAGGGAAGTAGTTAGGAGTGGTGCTTAGGTCAATTCTCAGTTGTGAACATTTGTTTTCTTTCTCACTGCAATTTATGCTAGCATGCACATCTCTATCAAGAAACCTTCTGTCTCTCCATGTGGAATGATAGTACAGTTACTAAGCACCACGACAGTAACTGTGAGATTACAAGGGTGCAATTCCCAGTGGGGAACATGTTTTCTTTCTCATTATAATTCATGCTGTTTCCATTCATCTCTTTCTTTCTGGAGATCTTCTGTCTCACCCTGTGGAATGATTGCACAGCTGCAGAGCACCATGAGAGTATTTCAGAGGGTGCCTGTGTTTGACCTCCAGTTGGGAACATTTTTTATTTCTCACTACAATTTATGTTGTTAGTTTGAATCTCTGTCTGGAAAACTTCTGCCCTACCATGTGGAATGATAGCACAGTGACACAGCACCGGGGCAGTAGCTGGGTGGAGGCCTGGTTTGATTTCCTGTTGGTAATTTTTTTCCTTCAACATTACAATTTATGCTGTTAGCATGCACCTCTGTCTTGAAACTTTCTGTCCTACCATGTGGAATGATAGCACAGTGGAAGGGCACCAGGGCAGAGGTAGGGAGAAGACGGGGTTGATTCCCAGAGGGGACCATTTTTTTCTTTCTCACTGCAGTGTATGTTGTAAGCATGTATCTCTCTCTAAAGAAGCCTATGTCTCATTCTGTAGAATGATAGCACAGTAGCAGAGCCATGTGACAGCAGTTGAGAAGGGGGCCTGGGTTTGATTCCCAGTGGGGAACATTTTTTTTCTTTGTCACTAATATTTATGTTATTAGTGTGAATCTCTGTCCAGAAACCCTGTGTCACATCTTGTGGAATGACAGCACAGGTGTAGCCCACCATGAGAGTAGTTGAGAGGGCAGGGTTTGATATTCCACTTTCAAAACATTGAACTGTTTGTTCTATGTTGCAGACAACTTAATTAGTTCCGGCTAAGACTTTGAGTCTTCTCTAGGTTTGAATGCCACTTGTTAGAAAACATAAACTCCAGCTAGAAGAAAACTCATTACTATATGCCAATTTATCTATGTATTAGGGAATCTACACTAAATCTATAATATGCTTTATCATAGCATGCATCTCTTTCTCTCTTTTCCTCTTTCTCACTCTCTAGAAATCTTATTTCCCATTATTTGGAATAGCCGTACAGTGGTAGAGCAGCAAGACAGTATGGGCTTTGATTTGATTTCCAGTGGTGAACATTTTAATTTTTTTTACTACTGTTTATGTTGTAAACATGCATGTGTATCTACAAACCTTATGCCCCACCATTTGCAATGATAACCATTGGTAGAGCACCAGGACAGTAGTTGGGGGGGAAGGGGTGATTCTCAGTCTGGAAAAATGTTTCTTTCTCGCTACAATTTATGTTGCTAGGATGTCTCTCAGTATAGAAACTTTCCATGTGGATTGATCACACAGTGGCAGAGCAACAGGATAGTGTTTGGGAGAAGGATTGGGTTTGATTGTTAGCCAACATCTGTCTCTCTAAAAACTTTCTGTCACACCATAGCACAGTAGCAGAGGAGCAAGACAGCAGCTGAGAGGGGGTCTGAGTTTGATTACCTGCTAGAAACATAGTTCTTTTGCACTTCAATTTAGGTTATTAGCATGCATATCTCTCTCTCTCTCTCTCTCTCTTTCTTTCTCTTATTCTTTCTCTCTCTCTCTCTCTCTCTCTCCAGTAGCAGAGCAACATGACAGCATTTGCAAGGCAGCAAGGGTTAGAATTCCTATGAGGAAATTTCTTTCTTTCTCACTCCAATTTATCCTGTTTTATCTTTGGAAACACTGGGCCCAATTCCAGGATGCCTTACACATGGCAAAAGGTTATTTACGCCAAACCTTATGGCACATATCACACCTTGTGTCATGCAATACACAAGTTGCTATCCCAAGTTGTGGCTTACACCATGATGCATGTGGGTTGTGCCAGAGGTGGGCTACACCACCCACTGCACCCACAACCTGCTGCAGCTTGGTGCAAGGGTGGGTTACAGCAGCACCTGTACCCTATTCCAAAAGGGAGGCTGCCATAATCCATTTACGCCATTCCAGGTCCCACTATGGTGCTGTGGGTTAGACCAGCATAGAGGTGATCTAAGGGGCATCTGTCTTGGCAGAACGATGGATGCTCCTCTGCAATGCCATGAATCACACTTTGCCATGCCCCATGGACACCACCTAGTACCGTAATGCCCCCAACCCCTGCATTTTTGGGTGACACCTGGGTTAGTGTTCCACAGTGCCCCCTCTTGTGCCTGTGCCACCCAGCCTACTCGCCTATGACCCACAGAGGATTGTGGGCATGTTTAAGGCCATGGGGGTTGGAGCTGTCCCCATGGTCTCCCACTTGTGGCACCCAGGTCCATTGACCATTCCCATAGCACAACCCTGTGGCTGTTGCAAGTCACAAGACATAGATGCTGGGGACCCTGCCTGTCCTGGAATAGGACACAGGGTCCCTGGCATAACAGCAACTGGGTGCATTCTGTCCTACCAAATTGAATGATAGCACAGTATCAGAACCCCTGGACATTAGTTGGCAGGGGGTCTGTATTTGATGCAAGTAAGGAATATTTGTTCCTTCTCACTACAGTTTATGTTATTAGCATGCATCTTTGTTTAGAAAGCCTATTTCACACCATGAGGAATAACAGCCCAGTGGCAGAGCACCAGGACAGTAGTTGGGGTTGGGGAGCTGGGCTTGATTTTTAACTTTCAGAACATTGAATTGTTAGTTCTGTGTTGCATTCCCCTTAATTCTGGCTGAGACTTTGTGTCTTCTCTAGGTTTGAATTCCACTTGTTAGAAAACAGTACTTTCAGATGGCAGATAATTCTTTGCTAAACTCCACTGTGGCTGTGTATTGAAGATATACAATGAATGCAGAATATGCTTTCCCATAACACAAATCCCTGCCTAAACAGCACCTTCTAGCCAATGTGTATATAATGATAGCACATTATCAGAGCACCTGGACAGTAGTTGGGCCATGGCTTGATTTTTAGTGATGAATATGCTAATGTTCTTGCTTCAGTTTATGCTGTGATTATGCATATGTGTGTAGTAGTCTTATGACACAACATGGGGAATGATAGCACAGTGGCAAAGCCCCAGGACAGTAGTGGGGGGGGGGGCTGTGTTTGATTCTCAGTCTTGAAAAATGTTTCTTTCTCACTACAATTTATGTTGTTAGCATGCATCTTTGTTTAGAGACCTTCTGCCCCACCATGTATAATGACAGCAAAGTGACTATGCACCAGGACAGTAGTTAAGAGGGCATTGGTTTGATTCCTGGGGGAAATGCCTTTCTTTCTAACCCCAGGAATCACTCATTATGATTAAACTTAATGCAGTCAGCCTTCTGTGTTGAACTGCCTGAAGAAATTGAATTTTATGCAAATTATGGAATTCTCAAGTGGCTCATGCCACTTTCAAACTGCTGCCCTAGCAACTGCTGCACTCTGAGTGCTTCAGATTCTTTACTCTGCCTGCCTAGTAAGGATGTCCTGGAGAGCTCTCCTTGAACTGTCTTCAGAATAAAGTTTATCTGTGGATAAGTACTCATTTTAGCTTAAATTTAAAATTGCTGCCATAGAAACATTGTTTAGTATAGTTTAGTATTATTATAGTATTTTTTTGTCTCTATTCGTGGTTCCCTCACGGTTCCTTGGAACTGAGGGTTCTGCGTCTGTTTGGGAGGTTTTTACCTCAGTTTTCTTTATTTTATATATTTAGCGATCAGTTTCTTGAACCACTTTATTTTTTGTTAAATTTCTGTATATATCGGTTCTTTTTTCATTCAGGAGCCGAATAGCAATCGGTTCCAGGAACCACTAGTGGTTATTATTTTAAAGATCCTCTGGTTCTGAGGTGCTTTAAATAACGGTTTATTGTAAGTAATATTTTTGTCTATCAATTTAGATAGAGGTCCATTTAGATAAACTTAAAAAATGTACAGGACGTATGGGTTTTAAATGCTGTGAGTCTTGTGGGCTGCTTATAGCAAAAGCAGATAGACACACTCTGTGTATTTCTTGTTTGGGTATAAGTCATGTATTTGCCAATTGTGATATTTATAAGACCTTTTGCCCAAAAACATTAAAGAAAAGGTCAAACATTTTAGAAGATATGGCTTCTGCTTCTGCTGCTGGTATGGATAATTCTGCTTCTTCCTCTTCCCATAAAAAGGATGGAGGTAAAGCCAAGGATCCTGGCAAGTATTCAGATAAATCTGAACAAGGTAAAACAAAAAGGGCTTTGGAAACAAGGTCTCAACCTGTTCCATTAAAGAAAAAGTGTAAAGAAAAACATGTTGCTGCACCTCCGGCCGAGAAGGCTAAGGAGCTCCCAGCAGACAAACATATTATGCCCTCGGCTGAGGACATTGCTAAGGCACTTCAAGTGCTACAAGCCCTACAGGGTGCAATCTCGGATTCCTACACCGACTGCACTGGTTCCTCCTATAGTCCCAGCGTGGCAAAAACTGCTGCAAGTGTTTGGGGAGGAGGAGGAGGAGGATGACTTGCAAGGGGAACCTATAGATCCAGAGATTTCCCCCGAGCAAACATTTGGGTCCCCTCCTAGGGGTCCTGAGGAATGCTCCTCCAACTATGCTTTTATTAAGAGCATGGTGGAAATACTGAACCTTCCTCTTCAGGAAACAGAAGAGGTTATGGAGGAGACAGATTTTCTGGAGATGATGGGATTAACCACAACAAAACGTTTATTCTGCTCATGCCTAAATCTTTAAAAAAGGCTGCAGTGCAGATTTTTAAAAATCCAGCCTCTATCCCTGGTGTGGATAAGAAAGCTGACAAGAAATATCAGCTGGACAGAACTGTAGCTGATTTTCTGTTTACTCATCCTGATGCTGAGGGAGTAGTACAAGCTTCTGCCTGTGACAAGGCCAGGATCCCCTTGGTTACCCCTCCACTAGACAAAGTTTCAAGAAAAATGGATGCTATGGGAAAGAAAGGGTACATGGCTGCCTCTCTATTAGTTAGGCAAGACAGTTACATGGCATATTCAGTGCAGTACCAAAAAGCTCTATGGAACACTGTTCTAGCTTTGGCTGATAAGATCCCATGTGAAGTGGCTGTAGACTTACAGGATACTGCAAGGGCTGTACTTATTTATTTATTTAGTTTTTGTTGGCCAGGTAAGTGCACTAGACAAATCCTGCCTATTTTCAGGCACGACCTGGGGGAGGGGGATATAGGTGAATGTCAACTGACTTTGAACCAGATTAAGTTGGTGGTATTTTCAGTGAATGAGGGGAATTAGGCCAGGACCGGGGAAATTCCCTACTCTTTTCGATAAGTGCCATGGGATCTTTAACATCCACCTGAACTACCACCAATCCAGGCAGATGGGACCTCAGTTTAACGTCTCATCCGAAAGACGGCACCTCAGAAGTGCAGCACCCCTCTCATGCTGCACTACAGTGTCAGTACTGGGATATTAACCCAAGTGCCAGATGTGGGAACTGAACCCACAGCCCTCTGATCTCCCGGCCTCAGAGGTGAGTGTGCTACCTGCTGAGCCACTGACACTGCTACCAAGTACCAATTTCATATGGCAGTGGATGCCAATGATATTGCATCCAGGTTAATGGCTTTGTCTGTTTCACTTAGGAGGTTTGTGTGGCTTAGAGCCACCAATCTGACCTTAGACACCCAGGCCAAAGCAATGGATTTCCCCCTGGAGAACAATTCATTGTTTGGGGATAAAACAGAGGCATACATGAAGAAGGTGGAGGAATATACTGTAAATCCACCTATTGGAGAAATTCCAAGGATAGGCCCTCCACATCTCATAGACCCCAGAGTAGGGGAGGTAGAGGTAGAGGTTTTTACCCCAAACCCTACTTTCAGGCTCAGGCCTCTCAGCTTCAGCAGCAGACCAGAGGTTATTTTAGAAGATGGGGCAAGAGAGCCATGAGAAGAGTGGCTCCTGCACCACAGGGTCAGGCACAGCCCGCACAGAACCCCTGATGGACTAGTGCAGGCCGCATCCCCTATTGCAGGACCACCAGTAGGTGGCAGACTGGTTCATTACTTTCACGCTTGGCATTCCATCACCACAGACAAGTGGGTGTTGGAGGTAGTGAGCCAGGGCCTGGCACTCAGTTTTCAAATCATTTCCAAAGCTGAGAACAAGAACTTTTGCTCCAACAGCTGTAGACTGAATTCTGCTGTAGGAAGAGGTAAAGCATCTGCTGGCAATCAAAGCAGTAGAGATGGTGCCTCTAACAAGCAGGGGCAAAGGTTTTTATTCCAGGTACTTCCTCATAAGGAAGAAAAATGGGGATTGGCAACCTATTTTGGATCTAAGACTTCGGAAAAAGGACATATTGAAACCAAGGTTCAAAATGGTTGCTCTTGCAATAATCATTCCCTCATTGCAAAAGAGAGACTGGCTAGCCTCCCTAGATCTAAGGGGTGCTTATTTTCACATTCCCATCAGACTATCTCACAGAAAATTCTTGAGATTCAGACTGGCTTCAGGCCACTACCAGTTTGGAGCTCTCCTTTCTGGACTAACTTCGACACCAAGGGTTTTTACAAAGTGCCTATCAGTGATGGTAGAGTTTCTGAGAAAACAAGGTGTAACAGTCTTTCCCTAGCTGGACAACTGGCTAATAGTAGGACAATCTATGCAGCATGCTGTGCAGTGTCTGGCACTAGCAATATCTACTCTGGAGTCCCTGGGATTTCTGATAAATGAAGAGAAATCACAGCAGGTACCAGTTCAGGTGCTGGAGTTTATTGGAGCAGAACTAAACACCAGACAGGGCAGAGCCCTCCTGCCACAAGACAGGGTGGCAAGTATTCTGCAGATTGTAAAATTCTTTGTGTCTGGGTGATCCAAATCAGCCAGAGAATTTTTCAGGCTACTGGGCCACATGGCATCTGCCACTGCAGTGGTAATGGGCTCCAGGTTTCAAATGAGAGATATTCAATTCCATCTCATACAGTATTGGTCTCAAAGGACGAATCCTGTGTCCAAACTGGTTCCAGTCACAAAAAGCTAGTCCAGGCTTTACAATGGTGGCTGGATGAGCACAACCTCAGGGTGGGTGTACCTTTTATATGGGAACAACCCTCAGTAATCCTCACAACAGATGCCTCTCTGCTAGGTTCGGGGGCACATGGTTCCCCTAAGAGTCTCTGTTGCACATAAATCTCCTGGCGCTCAGGGCTGTTTACCTGGCTCTAAAAACATTTGCTCCTTACCTACAAAACAAGGTGGTGCAAGTCAGAACAGACAACACCACAAGCATGTATTACATCAACAAGCAAGGAGATATCAGGTCAGATCTGCTGTGCACAGAAGCAATAAGACTGTGGTCCCTGGTATATTCCATAGGAGTATCTCTGTCAGCCATACACCTTCCAGGGAAACACAATGTGCTGGCAGACTCTCTAAGCAGGATAAGTATAGACCATCGTGAGTGGTGCCTGAATACCCAGGTACTCAGTACAATGTTCAATGTTCAGGAAATGGGGCATTCCAGAGGTGGATCTCTTTGCCTCCACAGAAAACCACCAACTTCCAATATACTGTTGCAGGCCTCCTCTAAGGTGCACAATTCCCCTGTATGCCATGGCCCTGGATTGGACAGGGAAGTTCCTGTACACATTCCCTCCCTTTCCTTTGATCTTCATGACCCTACTGAAATTGAGGTCCCAACCAACAAAAATGATACTGGTGGCTCCGGATTGGGTGAGACAGCACTGGTACTCTCTCCTACTGTCCCTTTTTTATTTTTATTTATTAAGTCTAGGATTACGAATACCTTTGAGCCTTGGCTCCTTTACAAAGTTTACTATCCCTGTCAGTGGCTTCCCAAATCCACCTGCCCAGGAGGCACAACCTGTTAACCTCCTCTCAGGGCAGGATCCTGTACCCCAATCTCAAATCACCAAGGCTCAAGGCCTGGCTCTTGAGGACTTAGAATTTGCTAACCTAAACCTATCAGAGCAGGTGCTGACAGTGCTTAGGGGTTCCAGGAAGCCTTCTACTAAGAAAACATATTCCTCTAAGTGGAAAAGATTTACTATATGGTGTACAGGTAAGGGTGTGAGCTCTTTCAGGGCTAATTTGACTATTCTTCTAGATTACCTTACACATTTACATTCCTTAGGTGTGAAGCCTTCCACCCTCAAGGTCCACTTAGCTTCAGTTTCTGCTTAACTGTCAGTTGGTAAGGAGAGGTCTGTGGCCTCTCTCTCCAGTATTTAGAAAATATTTTAAAGGCCTTAATCTTCTACACCCTTCCCTGAGGGAACCGGTTCCAGCCTGGAATCTAAATGTTTGCATCACTAAACTCATGGATGCATCATTTGAACCTATGGCAACCGCAGATTTGAAGTATGTCACTTGGAAAACTGTTTGCCTGGTTGCCATTACCTCAGCCAGAAGGATCAGTGAATTACAAGCCCTGTGCACAGATGTGGACTACATCTCATTCCACAGGGACAAGGTGGTCCTTCAGACTAATAGAAAATTCCTTCCAAAGGTGGTATCTGATTTTCACTTGAATCAGTCTATCACTCTACCTGTCTTCTTTACAGACAACTCTGGTTCTCCGGAAAGGAGACTCCATTCCCTTGATGTTAAAATGGTGCTTAGCCACTACATTGACAGAACCAAGTTCTACAGGACAAGTCAATCACAGCTCTTTCTCACATATGGTGATGTTGGTAAGGGCAGAGCTGCAGCAAAACGTACAATTGCTCTCTGGATAGTGGTATGTATAGTTTTGTTATAGTAATGTGGGTAAACAGGTACTTCTGGGCCTGAGAGCACACTCCACCAGGGGCACAGCTGCTTCAGTGGCAGCTTCAAGAAAAATTCCACTACTGGAAATCTGTAAAGCAGCTACATGGAATACAGTACACACCTTCACAATGCATTACAGCCTGGACTTGCAATCCAGAGGTGATGCTAGGTTTGGTACAGCAGTACTGCAGAGCCTGTTTCCAAAATAGGTTCTCTGCCTAACCTCCAAAGGTACTGCTTGGTAGTCTGCATTAAGTTTAATCATAATGAGTGATTCCTGGGGTTAGAAGAAAAAATTACTCACCACAGTAATCTTGTTTCTTCAAAGGAATCACTCATTATGATTAAAGACCCTGCCTACCTCCCCTACTAGAACCTATAGAAGTCGCTCTGCATCCCTGCATTGGGGTATTTTCTTTTCTCATATATTGGTTAAGGTAAAGACTGACTTTATTTAACCAGTTGGTGTCCAAGTGGTCTTAAAGTTTCTTAGGTTTGTTGGTTAAGGATGTTTTCACCTGAAAAGGCAAACATTTTATTTTAATGTTGTTAATTTTTATCTAGTGGATCTTTTACCCAGTTAGGCTCCATAAGAATATGAAGCACTCAGAGTGCAGCAGTTGCTAGGGCAGCAGTTTGAAAGTGGCATGAGCCACTTGAGAATTCCATAATTTGCATAAAATTCCATTTCTCCGGGCAGTTCAACATAGGAGGCTGACTGCATTAAGTTTAATCATAATGAGTGATCCCTTTGAAGAAAGAAGATTACTATGGTGAGTAATTTTTTTCTTCTCAGTACAATTGATGCCATGAGCTTATATCTACTGTATGAGAAAAATTGTCAGAAGCTATTGCTGATATCAGTGATTGAGCTTTTAGGGCATGGAATATGTTTTCAGACCATGGAACTGTTAGTGACTTAGGAACAAAAAGCTAAAAAACTTTGAAAACATAGCTGTCCTACTCTGTCTGGAATAATCAATCACTAGAGAAAGTAACAGAAGCTTATCAATCATTGCTCTTGAGACCCTTTTCACAAAATAGCATGATGGCTGTAAATGTTCTAGTGCAGGTACTAATCAGGTTAAAAGTTCAGAATTTTTATATTGTGTTGGGTATGCTTGCTTATTTTGTGAGGTATATGGGTGTGCTAGCATTCATGTATGTGCCTGCATTGCAGTGTCTGCATGTACACTGGTTAGCATTTATGTGTGTCTTTTACTGTACATGAAAAAGACATACCCATACCCTGACACAGCTCAGCGTCATTGTCTTTTTAAAATGTTGGTGCTTATGAGTGTGTGTGTGTGTGCACGTATGTGTGCATGTGTGTGTGCCTGCGTGTGTGTGTGTGTATATGTGTGTGTGTATATGTGTGCATGTGTGTGTGTGTGTGTGTGTGTATGTAAAGAGGGAAATATAAAAGAAGAGAACAATTTGAGTTTTATTTGAAGGCTGAGGATATATTTTTTTAGTGAGAAAATGAGGCCCCATGTTTTTAATGGCAGTCAAGAATTTTGGGAAAATGCATTGGTATTGCTAATATTCTGTGTTTTGATTGCCTGCACATTTTTGACTATACATTAAACATATTTAAAATATAGATGTCATTCAATCAGGACACAAAAATTTGCTGACCCATTTAATAAGCTAAATTGCCATGTGGCTGATAAAATGTATTTGTTTTGTGCATTTGCCAGTATCTGATCAGATGTAAAAAGAAAATAAATGCACTGATTTTTGATACAGAGTGTGGAAGGAATCGAACGAACTGTCTAGCCATAAATGAACACATACAGTATAAAATTACACAGGAAAGCACCTTTGCCCAAATACAGACACACAGCAATAACTGTCATTTTAAAAGGACTGACAATTACAGGACTTAGAAACCAATAGCAGAACTAGTACCTGAAAGTGTCACTTTTTTACAGAACTGAGTGTTTCACATGAGAGTTTTGAAACTACTTAACAGAAGAAAATCTGGGAAGCAATATTAATAAATCTTATGAAGACTTACAACTAGGATTTAAACAAAAATATGGGAAGTGTGGGTCAATAAATTGCATACATTTTTTAAAAAAACTGAATACAATCTGGCAATGTTTTTACCTTAGTGAAAACCATATGTAATTTCCCTTGACCAGCCAATTATATATAATATTGTGCAACAATAGTTTTTTTGGTAACTAGAAATATCCTGCTTTTAAAATACTAGTTACTTCATAAGTCAACCCTGTTTTAGTCCTAGTCTTAAAATATTTTTTTTCTTTTCTGTAAAAACAAGAACATACAACCACAGCAATTTACCATGATAATTAAACTTTTTTTTAACAAACTCAGCATTTTCTGATAGACAGACAGACAGACAGACAGACAGCTTGATAGATACCTTATTTTTATAGCACCCCTTTCTGGGGACTCAGAGTGCTTCACAATCCACAATTTTAAAAATCAAATAATTAATACTACAGTTGGAGCAAGCAGCAATATATATAAAACTACCTAGTCATACAATGAACTAAAATTCAGAATATTTATCTGTTAAAAGCCTGATTAAATAGGAATGTTTTTAATCCCTTTTCAAAGGTTTCCACCAAGTGTGTCTCCTGCAGTTCTTTAGGCAAAGAGTTCCACAGGGTAGGTGTGGTCACTGAAAATGCTCTATCACTAGAATGGTGTAATCTAACCCTAGGAACACTAAGGATGCAACCCTCAATGGAATGGAGAGCCCAGGATGCATGGTAAGGCACAAGGAGATCTTGCAGGTAGACTGGTTCCACCTTGTGTAGGGCCTTATAGGTCAGTAATCTGACCTTTAAGGCAATCCTCCACCTAACCAGCAACCAGTGCAGACCACGGTGGACAGACATAATATGAACACACCTACATGTGCCTGTCAGTTTGCTGCCATGTTCTGCACCAGCAGCAGCCAGCATAGGTTGCCTCCAGATAGCCCTAGGAACAGGGAATTACAGAAATCCAGCCTGGATGTGATAGAAATGTATAACAGTGAGGTCAGGTCCTTGAGAAGTAACAGGTTCTGGATCCGGTAATGTTCCTCAGATGACAGAATCCTCTCTTAATGATGGCTGACATTCGCAAATGTCAGGCCAACGTCAAAGATCACACCCTGATCCTTCATTCATATGGATGGGATCAGTGGTATCCCTCCCCAGTACAAGACCAGGAGATCCCAAAAACTCCCCTTCCCCACAATGACCCGGATTGACCACCAGCACCTCAGTCTTGTCTGTGTTGAGTCTTAACCAGTTATGAGTCATCCATGTCTGAATCTCTGACAGGCAGCTGTTAAATATGGTGTCCTCCATCTGGTTACTTAGTGAACAGGGCAGATATAGGTGGGTATCATCTGCATTGCAGTGAAAACTCAACCCATACCACCTGATAATGTCTCCCAATGGCAGGATATAGACAATAAACAACAAGTGTGGAAAGACTGATCCCTGCAGAACACAAGTCAGAGGCTTCAGGCTTTCTGAGGTTAACCCCATTACCACCCTCTGCACTCTGCCAGTCAAGCATGACCTGAACCATCTGATGACCTTACTGGACAGACAACACTAGTACCGCAGTTGGTTAAGCAGCACCTTGTGGTCCACAGTGTAAAATGCCACTAAGAGATCTAGGAGGATCAAGATAGTATGCTCTCTTCTGTCTTTCACTATGAGGAGATCATTAAGCACTATCATGAAGGACACTTCCGCACTGTGTCCAGCCCTAAACCCATACTGGAAAACTTCATAGGTGGAGGATGAGGTAAGTCACTCCTTGCGCTGAATGGCCACAACTTTTTCTATAACCTTCCCTAAAAATGAGAGGCTAGAGTCTGTTCTGTAGTCGCCGAGACAGTCCGGGTCCAATGAGGGTTTCTTTAATAGAGATCTAATCAGGGCCTCTTTCAAAGCCAGTGGGAGAATCCTGTGCCTCAAGAAACTCTGGATGATCATAACCACAAAAGATCCAATCAGGTCCAGACATCCTACCAAAAGTCAGGTTGGATCTTAGTATAGATTATAAGGTGTTGGCCTCAGCCTTGAGACAACTTCCTTCACCTCCTTCTCCACCCCAAATGGGTCATACTCATCCCACACAGGAGGAGTTTTCTGGCATGTTCCAGGGTGAACCTCAGAATCCCTTTGAGTGATGCTGCAGGAGATCTCAGCTCTGATAGAGGACACTTTGTCTGCAAAAAACAGAGCAAACCCATCACATCTTGTGCTTGATCCTGCTCCTCTCACAGAGGCAAGCTGGATGTAATAAGCCATCTACCATGCAGAAGAATTGAGCTGGCCTGTTCATTGCCACAGCAATCTCCCTTAACAAAAAATCTGCCTTCTTTCAGGAGATTGCCCCCTGATAACCCTTATGATGGGACATCATGGCCAATTTGTCCTCCATCAGGCCAGAGCTCCTCCAACCCTTAATATTTAGCTCCCTGAGTTCCCTATCAAACCAGGGAGGTTTTCGAAGAGTAGATGAGGGTCAGACATGAATGAGTGTGATTGAATCCAAGGCTTCAGCGACAGCTCCATTATAGGCCACCATGGCCTCCTCCACTCCAATCACACATGCAACCTCCATACTCGATAGGTGTGCTGATAGCACTGTTGGGGACAAACCCCATAAAGGGCAGAAACAGACCATCTTCACAGAGGCAAGGGCTTCGGGTGGCCCCAAACCTGAACCTCTTGGTGTTGTAATATGACCAAACTACAGGATCAACTCTAATGTTAGTGGCCTCGAGGCCTAGTGAAAACACCAAATCCAGTGTGTGACCGTGTGAGTGGGTCACTGAGGTAACATTTTGTGTCAGGCCCAGCACCTCCATGATCCTAAGGAGATCACAACCAAATGGTGAGAGCTCATTGTTGATCCAGGCATTGAAGTCCCTCAGAATTAACAATCGAGAGGACTCCAACACCAGGCCAGTGACCAGTTCTCTGATCTCCCTCAAAAATTCACCCTCCCAGCCTGGGTGGGGCCATTAGAGCAGGAGGATCCTGTAACCCACGCCAAGCCCCCTCCAATGTGACAACACACTCAAAAGATTCAGTGGGACCCATAGGTAGCACCACCAGGCCAGGTTTGATTTAAAACTAATGGCTACCCCCCCACCTCTGTGACCCTTCCTCAGGGTGTGTATCACGGAGTACCCAGCCAGTACCACCAGCTCCTAAATGGGAGCCTCATTTTCATCCAGCCAAGTCTCCATGATGCAAGCCAGGTCTACTGAGGCAATCAAGTTTGCCATTATTGCAGTCTTGTTCCTCATCAACCTTGCATTGCACAACACAGCCCGAGTAGGATGAGGGGAGATTGCTGGATCAGCTATCTGCCTACTAATCTCTGTGGAGCCCTTGGATATGGGCATCAAACATGGAGGACCCTTCTCTTGTACCCATTTTGCCCCAGGGCATCGGCTTGGTCTCACTACCCGAATCCGTGACTCCCTGGCAGCCACTTGGACCGACCCCCCCCCCGACCCCCGTGCCTGAGCAATCCCTGGCTTTTCTTACAATGCATTTTCAGAATTAGTAACCTATCTTATACTTTCTTTTTTTCTCTAGTTTAGCAATCAAATAGAATCACTGCTCACCTTCCATTATTAAATAGGGTCAATTGCTGCTTATATTCTCAGAACCTCCAAATCTTTTAAATGTGTTAGCTTAAATGTTAATCTCTTTGGGTGCTAGAATAGGAAATTGCCTTTTATAATTTTTGTTATGCACCATCCTATGCATTCTACTATATTTAGTATACAGATCTCTGAAGAGTTTTTCCAGGATCCATTCATTGTTATGAATACCAAGCTGCCTGTATGCATCCAATGCTAATTGTTACACACTTTGCACTTCAAATTGAAACTGTTTGTACAGTATTTCAGAAAAAATGTGTTGTTTTCTAATTATTTTAATTATATGTGCCATGGAAACTCCATTGAAGATGTTTCTGTGTGGGTTATGAAAATAATATGCAGTACTCTCACAGGCTGATGGTTCAAAAACTGTGCTTTTTTGAAATTAGCATATGTCTAGAACTAATACTGGACATGAAAGATATGTTGTCCTTGGGTTATTGTTGCAGGTTTTTGCACTGAAATCTTTTTAAATAAATTTCAGCTGGGGAGCAGTATCTTTATTTATTTATTTTTTATTTATGACTTTGATAATCGGGTGAGTGCACTGATCCCAGGGACCGTTTTCAGGCACGACCCGGGACATAACACATGGTGCAGGGTGACAGTGGAGTACAAGGTAACAGTAATACACATGAAACAGATTTGATACAAGCAACAATAGTAGACACAATATACAGGTTTGATGCATAGGTCCATTTGAGAACAGTGAATACAAGGTTTCAATATCAGACATGAGAAGACTTGGTACAAACAAACAAATCGTAGACACAGTGTACAATGTGAGACTGTGGCACAAGAGGGAATTTAACCACCAGCAGTAGTTAATTGTATATGCACTCTGAAAAAGGCATCGTAATTGTCTTCATTTTGAACCATCTGGTTAGATTTATTATTTGGATCTTTTTTTTTTATTTAATATACTTCATTTATTTTCCAGAACTATACAAAACAGTACAAACAGTACATAAGATAACAACAATATAACATAGCATACAGACAGCACATATACTACCCCCAAAGGGAAACCGAGTACCATATAGGAGACCTCAATGTAAACTAAATTGTCAAATTGATCCCTGAGGGCTATAATCTATTAGTTATACAGAAAGTGCATTAGGTTATAATAAATATAATGAGGAGAGGAATGAACCAGCAAAAGGATCTCTAATTTACTCCACTTCTTATTGTAAGCAATTTTGTGAACTAGCTATCATTTTCTCCACCCTTAGATTGTGCACAATTTCGTTCAACCACTCAGTATAGGATACCTCTTCCTGATTAAGCCAGCGACGTAGGACCAGGCACTTTACAGATAGGGATATTAAAGATATATGGTATCTCCTTTCTTTCACTGGGATTTCAGAGACATTCCCTATCACGCAGATTTCAGGGGAAAAATATTCATTTAGACTGAGTAGGAGATCTAACCTTAATTTAATCTTTTCCCACAATGGAGCAACCTTAGGACAGTCCCACATTATGTGCAACAGTTACCCATCCACCACTAGATATCCACCACCATAACTCAGTGATAGGGAGAATGATGGAATCACTTCTGAAGGAAAGAATTGTCGAGTATCTAGAGGCCAGAGGGGCACAGGACCCTAGGCAGCATGGATTCACAGTGGGAAGGTCATGCCAGACGAATCTGATAGATTTCTTTGACTGGGTGACCAAAGTAGTAGATCAGGGAGGGGCTGTGGACATGGCCTACCTAGACTTTAGCAAGGCATTTGACACAGTCCCACACAAAAGATTAATATACAAGTTAGCCAGCCTGGGAGTGGGTCCAAGATGACAGCCTGGGTAAAGAATTGGCTGGAGAATAGGACACAGAGGAGTAATAGTAAATGGAGTCCGCTCAGAGAAAGAGGTTTACTAGTGGGGTACCGCAGGGTTCAGATTAGGACCGTCCTCTCAATGTCTTTATAAGCTTACATTGCAGAAGGACCGAAGGAAAAGTATGTCTCTTTGCAGATGACACAAAGATCTGCAACAGAGTTGATGCACAGGGTGGGGTGGAAAGGATGAGAAGGGCTTGGCAAGGTTAGAGGAATGGTCAAATGTATGGCTGCTTAGATTCAATGCTAAGAAGTGCAAGGTAATGCACCTGGGAAACAAAAACCAGGGAAGAGTACACGATGGGGGTGAGATACTAACAACAACAAAAATGGAAAGAGACCTGGGGTAGTCATATCAGATGACCTAAAGGTGGGCAAGCAATGTGAGAGGGCAGCAAGGAGGGCTGGGGGGATACTGGGATGCATAGTGAGAGGCATCACCAGTAGAAAATAGGAAGTTATTATCCCTCTGTACAGACAGCTGGTGAGACCCCATCTGGAGTACTGCATGCAGTTCTGGAGACCCAGTCTCCGCAAAGACATAGACAGGATGGAAGCTGTCCAGAGGAGGGCAACTAAAATGGTGCAGAGTCTGCACTAGAAGACATATGAAGAGAGCTGAAAGGAGCTTAATATGTATAGCCTCAAGGAAAGGAGGGAGAGGGGGGACATGATAGAAACATTCAAGAACCTCAAGGGAATCAACAAAGTCCAAGAGGGTAGCATCTTTCAAAAAAAGAGGTGTGCAAGAACAAGAGGGCACAATTTGAAGATAGAGGGGCAGCTCAGAGGTAATTTAAGGAAGTATTTTTTCACAGAGAGGGTTTTGGATGCATGGAACGGCCTTCTGGAGGAGGTTGTGGAGTCAAAATCAGTGGTGGAATTCAAGCATGCATGGGACAGTCATAAGGCAATTCTAGGGAGTGGGGGTAGGAAGAAGTAGGCTGCTGGTTAACTAGGATCTGCAGCTTACCCAGTAGGTAGGGAAATGGGCAGACTGAGTGGGCCAAGCGGTCCTTATCTGCTGTCAAATTCTATGTTTCTATGTAACTTGTTGTTAGACAGATCTTGATAGGCATTCAGCCAGATACAATCCCAGCTCTTCATGAAGTTAGGCAGAGATACCTCAAAGAAATGGGAGCATCCTGTGATGGTGGGAAGTAAATGGGGAAACAGAAGGGACACTAAGTGCAATACAGAATGAGACTGCCAGGAGTGAGATTGGGCTAGAGGGAGGAAGATACTGTGGTCGATATTCCATTCTGCTGCCCCAAATCACTTAATCAGCATAGACAAGCATACAAAATTGCCAGCAGATACAGTACAGGCCATATGGTCTGTCTAGTCTGCTCGAATGTGCAGTACTTCAGCCCATTAGACTGCAGCTGCACCCCTCCCATTAACTCTTCCCTTCCCCAACTGCTCCCCCTGGTATGTACTTTACCCTTGAATTTGTCCCACCCCCTCTTGAAGCACCCCACAGTCTACAATGATAGGAGTTTGCCAGGCACTGCATTCCACCCTGTTACCACTCTTTCAGTGAAGTAGTGCCTCCTCCTCCTTTCCCTCCCGAATCTGCCCCCCTTTAACTTCAGGGAGTGCCCTCTGGTATCTCTTCCACTCTGGAGAGTGAACCCACCCTGGAAGCCTACTCTGTTCATCCCTTTCAGGTACTTGAAGGTCTCGATCATGTCCCCTCTCTCTCGTCAATCCTCCAGGTTATACACGTTGAGCTCTTTTAGTCTTTCCTCGTAAGTTCTATCCCCCAACCCATGGATCATCTTTGTTGCTCTTCGCTGCACTGCCTCCAGTAGTTTGATATCCCTTTTCAAGTATGAGCACCAGAACTGCATGCAGTACTCCAAGTGTGGGACCTGTACAGGGGCAATATGACTTCACTACATTTGGATGTAATCTCCCTTGCTATGCATCCTAGCATCCTGTTAGCCTTAGCCGCTGTCTTCCTTCACTGGGCTGAGTGGTTTAATTTCCCAGTCACCAGCACCTACAGATCCTTCTTTTCATTGGATGTAGACAGTTTGATACCATCCATCCAGTAACTGTATCCTGGGTTTTTGGCTCCAAAATGTATCACCTTGCACTTCTTGGCATTGAACCCAAGCTGACAGGTGTGCGACCACTCCTCGATTCTTACTAAGTCCTCTTGCAGTAATTTGCCACCCACCTTCCCATCAACCTCAGCACAGATCTTGGTGTCATCAGTGAAGAGGCTGATCTTATTCTTGATCTCAACCACTACGTCTGCAATGAAAATATTTAACAGGACTAGTCCCAGTACTGATCCCTGTGGGACACCACTTGTCACTGCACCGGGCTCCAGTGCTTCTCCCCCCCCACAACTACCCTCTGTTGCCTGTCCTTCAGAAAGTTTTCTATCCATCGGGCTAGTTTTCTACCCTATACCAAGACTCCTAAACTTGCAGGTCAACTTTCCGTGTAGCACTGAATAGAAGGCCTTGCTGAAATCCAGGTAGACTACATCTACCTCATGGCCCTCATCCAGTGGTTTCATGACCCAGTCAAAAAAATCAAGCACGTTTGTCTGACAGGATCTGCCAGCAATGAACCTGTGCTGTTATCTTGCAGATCATTATCCACAAGAAACTGCACCAGCATTTCTTTGAGAATAGATTCCATCAGTTTCCCCACAATTGCAGTGAGGCTCACTGGTCTGTAGTTCCCTGGTTCATCCTGGGGCCCACTTTAGTGGACATATGCCAGATTTGGCAGGTTCTAAAAATCTGTGTGGAAAGGAGACTGAGATAGGTTAAAAGGTCCTGACTGTTAAGTAGTTGTCCATCCCTCAGGAGGTCAGAGACCTGTTTACCTACCAATTTAGGAAACCTCAGGTGCGACAGAACTTTACCATCTAGTTTAAGGTTTAAGTTATTACACAGCAGCTGAGAGATGTCTTGTAGATTGTTTTACCTCATGGACCTTCATAATTGTGCATGAACTTTTAACGAGGTGTACATTTATTTCTGATCTAAGATTAACCATTTGAGCTCAGAGCTCATTACATAGGAGGTTCCAAGTCAGTACATTTAGAACAAGTAGGTGATTATACAGAGGATTGAGACAAACAAGACAATAGAATTAGAATGAGAACATTTAGGTACATTTGGTCTTTGAACAAAGGAATGCAAAAAACAGTGAAAACTAAAACTGGAATAGGAAAACACAGTCAGATTCATACAAGAACAGACTAAATAACTGTGTCCAACAGGGAGCCTGTTAGTTGTCAGCGACACGAGGAGATTAGCACATAGAAGTGCTGAAGACATGGGGTGGAGGGTTAAGCCCCAAGTGCAGGATGTCTGAGTGAGAGAGAGAGAGAGAGGAAGGTCTGTTTGGCAGAAGGGAAGATGGTAGGAGATGCCTTTACAAGGTGCTAGCAATGGCAGACACATTGAGATTCCTGTATTAAATGGTTCTTTAGGTTCTTTTTGAAGGACGACAGAGTGGGCAGGCTAATAATGTTCTCATGGAGGGAGCCGAACCACAATGGTGCTCGATAGGCAAAGGACCTTTGTTGTTGAGATGTCCAACATTTTGGAGTCAGGAGGACTGCAGTTCTGAATTTCGGGTTGGGCCTGGGATTAGTGCTGGGAACTAGGAGTTGTTGGACCCCAGTCAGGAGCTGACCAAGGCAAATCTTTTTGGCCAGGAGGCAGGATTGATATTTTTGGTGACCAAAGAGCATTAGCCAGTGAGCCTTTGCATAGAGATCGCAGATGTGGACTAGTCAGTGTGCCCCTAAGGTGAACCTGCAGGCATTGTTAAGGGCAGTTTTTATACATCAGGGGGCAATATCTGTCACAGAGCCATATATTGGCAGTCTGTAGTCCACTAGGAAACCCACTGAACTGTGGACTGCTATGCTGAGAGCTTCAGGGGTCAGGCTCTACCTATGGAGATAAAGTAGCCCTAAGCATTTGTTGATTACTTTAGCTGTGATGTCTATGTGGAAGGTGTAGAAGAGCATTGCCTTGAGCTGAGATGGTACAGTATTTGAGGAGACAAAAAAGAGGCTAGCTGGGGAGGCCCCCGCCTCAGTTATTAGGTGTCTTTCAATCTGAAGTCATATTGGCATGTACTTAGATTCTCCTGGCTGAACTGGAGGTGAAGATCACTGGGCACACTTTGAGATGTGACCAGCCAGGTAATACAGGTAAAAGTTAGGCAATCTAAGCCCTCTCAAGTGTTTTGGGATCCCTAATCACACATATACTCTTTGGGGAGTTTTACCTTTCCATAGGAAATGGGAAATAACAGAGCGAAGGTTCTTGAACCAGGCAACTGGGAGGAATACATTTAGCATATTAAGGGGATAGAAGATTCGGGAAAGGACATTCATTTTAATGACACGAATATGGGCTTGAAAAGATAGAGGGAGGGAGTTCCACCTTTGAAGATCCTGTTTAATGGTTTCTACTACTTTATCTAAATTTAATGTTCTAATTAGGGTTTGCTTCTGGGAAAAGGGTGATGCCCAGATACGTCAACTTAGTTGTCCATACTAGACCCAATGGCACATATTCTGAGAGAAATATGAGGTGGTTTAAAGGCATTATAGTGGTGTTAGCTAGATTCAATTTATAGTTGGAAAACTTCCCAAACCTAGAAATGATAGGCAGGGCTTCAGGCATAGGCAGGATGGAAGCTGTCCAGAGGAGGGTAACTAAAATGGTGCAGAGTCTGCACCGGAAGACATATGAAGAGAGACGAAAGGAGCTTAATATGTATAGCCTCGAGGAAAGGGGGGGGCATGATAGAAACATTCAAGTACCTCAAGGAATCAACAAAGTCCAAGAGGGTAGCATCTTTCAAAAAGAGGTGCAAGAACAAGAGGGCACAATTTGAAGATGGGGGGCTCAGAGGTAATTTAAGGAAGTATTTTTCACAGAGAGGGTTGTGGATGCATGGAACGGCCTTCCGGAGGAGGTTGTGGAGTCAAAATCAGTGGTGGAATTCAAGCATGCATGGGACAGTCATAAGGCCATTCTACGGGGTGGGGGTAGGAAGAAGTAGGCTGCTGGTTAACTAGGATCTACAGCTTATCCAGTAGGTAGGGAAATGGGCAGACTGGGTGGGCCAAGCGGTCCTTATCTGCCATCAAATTCTATGTTTCTATGTATAGAGGTGACAGGATGCGACAAATGCAACAAAATATCATCCGCATAAGCAGAGAGCTTGAGGTCGAATGGACCTATAGGGATGCTTTGAATCAGAGGGGAGGCATCCAGCATCCAGATTAAGGGCTCTAGGTAAATGTTGAACGCAAGGGGAGAAAGGGGACATCCCTGACAGGTCCTGGAGTAAAGGGAGAAACCTTTGGACAACACCCCATTGCAGTATACCTTAGCATGTGGTCTGGTATACAACACATGGATCCATTGAATAAACCCAGTGGGGAAAACAAATTTCTCCAACACCAAGAATAGGAAGGCCCAATGCACCCTATCAAATGCCTTCTCTTTGTCCAGGGAGACCAGTGCCATTGGATGCATAGCTCCCCTCGATGTGGACTAAAAATTGCACCAGTTTCTGTAGCTGGTCTGAGGAGAACCTCCCACTCATGAAGCCCACTAGTTCAGGCCCAATCAACTCTTCCCACACTTGAATAACTCTAGTAGAGAGAATTTTTGTGAAGATTTTCATATCACAATTCATGAGAGCGATAGGGTGGTAGTTAGCAACCTTATCTTTTTGATAATTGGGCTTGGGTAAAACTATTATAAAGACCTCTAGAACGGAGAGATCTGAGAGACCATTGTCACACATATAACAAAAGCGCTAAGAGAGAATGGGGTCCAAATCAGCTGCTAGAGCTTTATAGAAGTTGGAGAAGAAACCGTCAGGTCCTGGGGATTTATCAGGAGGGAGAGATTGAATAGCAGAAAGTATCTCGACTGGATATAGTATTGGTCAGAAAAGCTTGCTGCACAGGGGATAAAGCAGGAAGTGTAATTGGCCTCAGATAGGCTTGAGTTTCCTCCACTGAAGGAGGGTTATTAGGGGGGTTTTATAGCTGGGAGTAAAAGTGGTCAAATTCTTAGGCTATCTCAGTCAGGGATGTTTTGAGAGTTCCATCTACCTGGAAGGAGACAGCACTGACCAGACGGGATGCCTCCTGCTGTCTGAGGTGCAACACTAGCAAATGCCCCACTTTGTCTCCTTGGTCCACATATGTCGAATGGGTTTTGAGGAGGGTGCATTCTGCACATTTTCTCATTAATTCTGCATATTGGTGTCTCAGTCTGGTTAAGGTAGCTTGCTCTGCTTCAGATGATTCCAATGTTGCACTATGTTCCAGAACTTTAATCTGGTCCAACAAAGGACACAGAGAGGCTTCACATTTCTTTTTCTTAATAGAGGCAATAAGGATAAATTCCCCTCACAGCACACACTTGAGGGGGCACCAGATTTTATCCGTATCAGGAATGGATTCCCATGTTTTGTTCCATAAAGTGGCCAATAAGGGATTGTATTCCTGAGAGTACTTTGGGATCTTTTAATAATTGGGTGTTTAGTTCCCAAATGTTATCCCTTTTAATATTAAGGAGTGGGCTATACTCTAACCACACCGGGGAATGGTCCGAGAGCACTCTTGGGGCTATTCCCCCATCTGTCACCCCAGGTAAGGCACCTGCACTGACCAGAAGGTAATCCAGCCAGGAACATAGAAACATAGAATTTGATGGCAGATAAAGACTGCTTGGCCCACATAGTCTGCCCATTTTCCTACCTGATGGATAAGCTGCAGATCCTAGTTAACCAACAGCCTACTTCCTTATACCCCCCCACTAGGACTGCCTTATGTCTGTCCCATGCATTCTTGAATTCCCTTACTGTTCTTGACTCCACAACCTCATCAGGAAGGCTGTTCCATGCATCCACAATCCTCTCTGTGAAAAAATACTTCCCCACATTACCTCTGAGCCATCCCCCATCTATCTTCATATTGTGCCCCTTTGTCCTTGCACATCTCTTTTCTGAAAGATACTGCCCTCTTGGACTTTGTTGATTCCCTTGAGGTACTTGAAAATTTCTATCATGCCCCCCCTCCCTTCTTTCCTCAAGGGTATACATATTAAGCCCCTTTAGTCTCTCTTCATGTCTTCTGGTGCAGACCCTGCACCATTTTGGTTGACATCCTCTGGACAGCCTCTACTCTGTCTGTCTTTGCAGAGATGGGATCTCCAGAGCTGCACACAGTACTCCAGATGGGGTCTCACCAACTATCTGTACAGAGGGATAACAACTTCCTGTTTTCTACTGGTGATGCCTCTCCCTATGCATCCCAGTATCCCCCCAGCATCCTTACTGCCTTCTCACATTGCTTGCCCACCTTTATGTCATGTGATATAATTACCCCCAGATCCCTTTCCATTTTTGTTGTTGCCAGTATCACACCCCCCATTATGTACTCTTCCCCTGGGTTTTTATTTCTCAAGTGCATTACCTTCTTTGCGTTGAATCTAAGCTGCCATACATTTGACCATTCCTCCAACATTGTCAAGTCCCTTCTCATCCTTTCCACTCCATTTTGTGAATCAACCCTGTTGCAGATCTTTGTGTCATCTGCAACAGATGATTTGTCTACCGGGGAATAGAAGGTGTACCCACAGAAAATAAAGAAAATTGCCCCATCCTCTTAACTAAAAGTCTAACAGTCCAACAGTGAAAACCTTTGGGGCTTGCATTAAATAGTCCTGGTCTTGTTTCTTTGGCCGCTCACATGGGTTAAAAGCATCTCTATGCTCTTGGAACCACCTGAAAAAAAAAATTCTGAAGCACTTTCCCCTAAATAACAGCTGCAGAACTGAAAGGTTTGTTGAGGGGCACTTATTTATTTATTTATTTATTTATTTTATTTATTGTATAAATCAGACTTACAACCTTTGAGCCAGAGGCTCGTTTTCAAAGGTACCTCGTCACAGAGAGGACATACAGAGTCAACATATGTACAGAATACAATCATAGTGTAACACAGTTTTACATAGTTGCATGAACATAATGAGTAACTAAAAATATTTCAGACATGACAGGTTGGTACCAGCAGGTACTGGCAGAGAAGGCGGAGCCCATGGGGAGAGGGGGGAGGGGTGAGGGGTTGTTCGGCCCAGAGGGCTATGTCAGTAGTGATAGAGAGCAGCAGAGCATCTCTTAGCGACAGGTGCAGCAGCGGGTGTTGAACAATTGGTTCCATAGGTCAGTTTTAAAGGGGGCAATTTTGGTGATGTTGGAAATGGCTGCAGGGAGCGAGTTGAACCAGGACAAGGCTCTGTAGCTGAATGACCTCTGTGCCTGGGTGGTCCAAGTTCTGGGTATCAGTAGTGTGACCTTGTCAGTGGTTCACGTAGTGACTCTGGAAGGTTTGAGTTGGATGGAGGGAGAGACCCTAGGGGGCAAGAGCCCGAGTAGAATCTTCTTAGTTAATAGGCAAGTTTGGTAGCGGAGGCATTCATCGAGGCTAAGAAGCTTGGCCATGTCATAGAACTGACATGTGTGGGTGAGCCTAGGTGCACTGGTCACTAGTCTGCAAGTCTTGTTTAGGGTGAGTCGAATTTTGTTGAGGGCTGTGGAGTCAGCAGCACCATAGACTGGAAGGTCATAATCGACAAGGGACATTTCTGAGGATGTTATAGCAAGTCTGAGGGCATCAGGTGGGAGGCAGTCCTTGTGACAGTAGAGTACGTCAAGACTAGCGTTAGTGGCGGAAGCGAGGGCTGTAATGTGGGTATGAAAGGTGAGGTCCAAGTCAAAAGTGATCCCAAGGTATTTGTAGGTGTAAATTTGTTCAAGTGGTTGATGAGTGCTGGGGAGGATTTGGAGGGGGCTGTTGATGGCTTTGTTCTGGTGGTAGGTAAAGAGCATTGCCTTCATTTTTTTGAGGTTAATGACTAATCGGCTCTCCTTAAACTAGTTTTCAGCATCATTGAAGGAGTGTTGGAGGGAGTCTTGGAGGGAAGTAGGATTTCATTTGGCAGAATAAATAACGGCGTCATCAGCATACAGGAGAATATTGCCAGAGCAGGGAGCGGGCAAGATGTTAAGGTAGAGGCTAAAGAGTTGTGGGCCCAAGATAGAGCCCTGGTGAACCCCTGAGCTAATGGGATGGGTTTCTGAAAGTATCCCATTGATTTTGACACGCTGGGAGTGGGCTGATGGGTAATTCACGCACCAGGCAAGGGGGCCAGCAGAGAGCCCTGTATGGTTGAGGGCATTTAGTAGGAGGGAGTGGGAGACAGTGTCAAAGGCCTTAGAGAAGTCAATGAACACTGCTCCAGCTAGGGAACTGGAGTCCAGGGAGGAGTGCAGGAAGTAGGAGAACTCCATTAACGCTGTACTTGTGCTGTGACCAGCAAGGAAGCCATGCTGTTCTGGGCAAAGAATGTCATATTTTGCTAGATATTTGGTGAGTTGAGTGGCCACCACTTTTTCTAAGGCTTTGGAAAGGGGGGGGAAGGATGGAGATTGGACAATAGTTGCTGGGAGTGGACCTGTCAACTCCTTTGTGAATAGCTGTGACTACAGCTGTTTTCCATGCTGTGGGGAATTGCCCAGGCAGAGGGACTGGTTTAGTAGGTCAGTGAGTGGGACCAGAACATCATCCAGGACCAGCTGGAGTATTTTTGGATCCAGGGAGTCGCTGCTAGGACTGTTGCTGTTTAACACTTTAAGCAGGAGTGGTCTGGCTTCCCGGATGGATATTTTCTGTAGGTAGAACTGGGGGCATTGTGTATCTGAGGGTGGTGGGTCGGGGGTTGGGTCAAAAAAGTTACTGAGGAGGACAGGGCTAAGATCTGTAAAGGAGGAGTTAAGGCAGCTGGTAATGTCAGTGGGGTCAGTAAATGTGGAGCCATTGACCGTAATTTGGGCTGGGGTAGGAAGATTGATGTCCCATTTATTTATTTTATATTGTCCCAGAAGTTCTGGGCACATCCCCATGAGGAGGTGAGGGTGGCCTGGTAGTGGTCTGCCTTGGCTTTTCGGATGGCCTACGTGCGCCTATTACATGTGGTGTTATATGCTTGTCTGTCAGCTATCTGGCCAGTCTCAGTGGCTATATGCCAGAGGTTATCCCTGTCCCTGAGCAGCTGGAGTAGGGCAGGGGTGACCGAAGGTGCATTTTGCCTTTTGGACCAGATCATGGTGAAGGGAGCAAACAGATCACAGGCCATGTTAAAGGCTTGTGAGAAGAGGTTGAGGGCAGTGTTAATGTTGGTTGCATGGCGGATGGGAGACCAATCAATGTCAGCAAGGAACTCTTTGAGTTTTTTCAGCCCTCCTGGGCAGAGATGCCTGCGGCAGGTGGTTTGGGCTACGAGCTTGGGGGTGGGGGCAGACTAGAGGAATAGGAGAGGGAAGTGGTCACTTAAGGAGTCCGGGAGGACTTGACTCTCCTGAATCTTTTGGGGGCTGTTGGAGATAATGACGTCTAGGAGGGTGCAGGTCCCAGTAGCTTGGTTACGTCTAGTGGGTTGAGAGACGAGTTGGGTCAGGTCTAATGCAGCAAAGGTGTCTTTTATTGGTGAGGCAGAGGGACTGTGCCAGTTCACTTTGAGGTCTCCGACTAGGACTTGTTGTGCTTTACTGGGGAGGAAGGAGAGATATTCAGTGAGAGACAATATAGCTGGGGTCTGGTTTCTTGGGGGTATGTAGGAGACTGTGAGAAAGAGCAGGCTCTTGGATGGGTCTGGGGTAAGTTTGAGGGTAAGGTCCTGGGCACTGTCTACTAGCTTGGGGGCAGGGAGGTCGTGGCTAAACTTTACTCGAGACCTGACTAGGAGAAGCCCTGTGACCAAATCATATGACAGTCTACTTGCAAATCCCACAGAGTGCTATTCTCTCAGCAGTCCATGAGGTGGTACTAGTAGAAGGAGGAACAAAAGTAAAACCCAGGTCAAAACTATGGGACCAATACAGACATAGTTCCTCACCAGTAAGCCAGTCATAAAACAATATGAACGAGGTGCAATCCTGTTTTCGTGGCTTTCTCACAGGCAGGAGCCATGATAATCACATACCAGTTCCCATGACTGTGGCAGTAAATGAAGACATCGAATTAGAGCTGTAGTACCTGAAGGAGCAAACCACAATCAGTGCCATCCAGTCCATTCACTTAAAAAATGCCAGGATAGAAAGATTTCAGCCCGGTAGTAGCTTGATCCACTGATTCAAAGCTGTGCCAGACATCACGGTGTTGAATCTGAAGAGTAGCTGGGTATTTCATCCGAAACCGGATTCCTGCTGCAGTAAGCTTAGTTACCCTTGGGTGTAATTCGGTTCTCTTCTGCCTCACAGACTTAGGGAAATCCTCGGCAATGCGAATCCTCCAGCCCTCCCACTGCAGTTCACTAATCTCTTTAATTTTCCCCAAGATATGTTGTTTGTCGAGAAAGTTCAGCAGCCGGAAAAATAAAGGTCATGGGGGCATGGTGCGAAATGATCTATGAGCTTGCTCAAATCACATAGTCAGGGCCATTGGGAGAGGGGCCCACAATCTTGCTGCATAACTTCTTTTTTTATCATTATTATATTTTGTCGCCTTGCTGTGTCATGTCCAGCGTGGGCCATCCAGCCACCGACTCTGCCCGCCCGGAGAGCTGGGTGGCTCTAACCGCACCCAGGAGGATCTAGGACAGCTATCTTGCCAATCTTGCCATCCTGCTGGAGGGTCCCCTTATGCCTCTCCCAGCCAGGACAGCCCTGGAACCCTCCAAAACAGGACTCCTCACAAGTCCTATGGGCAGTGCAGAGCGCTGCCATCAGGCTGCACGGTCACGTCCAGCCCATTTTCCTCTGATTTTTTTAGTTCCCCATTGGAGCATGGATGTATAGTGATGTCCAGGTACAATGTGCCAATGTCTGCTGTGCTCCCCCACACTGACACCAATGCTGATAGTACCTCCAGGCATCCCCAGAGGTCTCTACAGTGCAGTGAATATCCCTAGCCCACCCCAGGACTAGGAGAGCAGTCTGCAGATGCTCAATCCTAGTCTTCCCCTGCCAACCCCCGATGACCCGGGCTTGTTACTGAACCTGGGTCACCGGCATGGTGCGAGGCTTCAACCCTCAGCATCACTGGCCCAGCCTTGCTGCATAACATTTGCACAAATAATATTGGCGAAGACACCTCTTCACCCTCTGGTAATCCTAGTAGGCTGTTCTGCCTTAATCTCCCCTCTAAGTCTTCCATTTTGCTTTCCATGGCTTTGAGCCTCTGTCACACTCACTTATGCCAATTCTGGCTTAGTTCTGGCCCTCCAATCATCTAAGGAGGAGAAGAGCATTTCATTATCACTAGTACGCTGGGATAAGCTTGCCAGAGAAGAGGTAATTGTTTGTAGAGATGTTGAGAGGGCATCTAGTGTAGCTTTCCGGGGAAATATGCCCTCCAAGACCTTTTCTTCAGTAAGAGCAGCCTGGGGGCTCGAGCTGGCTGAGGTCACAACTGGGGTTAGTTTGGAGCACTTTGCTTCCATGTCCAGAGTCAGAGTTGGTGGCAGAGTGTGGTGAGGTAAGGCATCTCTCATTTCTGCCTCCATGCTGATAAATGTCTTCCCCAATGATATTCTGGCTTGTTGCAGCAATATAGGGTGTGCCAGGATTGCTGCCCAAAAAATTGGAGTAGTAGAAATTTAGGGTTTATTCAGAGGGTGGAGTGGGAGCTGGAGAAAAAGCGTCTGCTCAGGCAGCCATCACTTGCCTCCACTATTTGGATCTTAATTGCTCCCTTTATGCATATATTTTGAACCATCTGGTTAGATTTATTATTTGGATCTTAATTGCTCTCTTTACACATAAATGCAATTTTGTAGCAAATGAACTGAAAACCACAGTTTATTTTGACAGTTGCCTTAATGACATCAGTGTTTGATCTGAAAATGTTTTTATCTAGGCATATAGCCTTGTCAACATCAGCTATTCAGGTTAAATTTGTAAAAGTACTTATCTAGGCATCCAGCCTTGGAGACACTGGCTTTCATTCACTTCATGGCTCAATCACCTAAATCCAAGTTACTTATTCCAAATGGAAACGTTATTGCTGAAAAGGAGTTGAAATGCTTTTCTGATGGCCATTCCCTGCGCACTTGCTATTTGTGGTTAATTTTACTTTTTGCCATCTTGCGGCTATTCTGACCGCACCCTCACCAGGTGCAATTGCATTGTGTTGCATGCTGACATTTCAGAGTGAACCCTCACTCGATCCTCAGAGCTGCTGTGGTACTGTACTTGCTGCTTCTTTTATTGTGGTTCCTAATTATTAACTAATAAGTAATAATAATAGATAGTTGATAATGATATATTGGAAAGGGTTAAAAAGTGATTATAACATACTTAGAAGTGGAAGGTCAAGTAAAAACAGGAGGTCAAACACAGACATATGTGACTCTGATAAATTAATGTTTAATTCTGTATAATCAAGTTCACGTTTATTTATATCTTATGAGATAGTTCACTAAAAAATGCTTACAACACATTTAGAAGTGGAAGGTCACCCAGAAATAGGAGGTCAAATCCAGACACTCCTACAAATTAATTAGGAACCACAAGAAAAGAAGGATCAAGTGCAGTACCACAACAGCTCTGAGGATGGAGTGAGGGCTCACTCTGAAATGTCAGCATGCAACACAATTGCACCTGGTGAGAGTGCGGTCCAAATGGCCGACATGAACTGCAATAGCAAGTGCACAATACATGGCCACAAGATAACAAAAGTAAAATTCACTGCAAATAGCTAGTGCACAGTATATGGCCGCAAGATGGCAGAAAGTAAAATTAACTGCAATTATAAAATAGTAGAAAACAATCTAAAAGTCTCATTGGCCAGGAGACATCAGCTGGCTGTACATTAAAGCTCTATATACACACAGTCATCCTGGTCCTAAACCACATCACACAATGAGCAAATCATTCCTCCTATAACCAGAACTATCTCCAACAGTCCCACTGTAACCAGAACTGATCTTCCATCACAAACATGGCTGCTACCTTTACACTGTAGAAACCTTCAACTGGGCCCTAATAATAAAACAACCTTAAATAAAAAATAAAACAAATTAATTAAATGTTGTTTCCCTAATCATCACACTCTCCTATCACACATAAACAAATTAGAAACATTAAATATTGTTTATAGTTTCATTACAACAGTTTCTTTAGTAAGAGTGAAAAATCCCCCTTCTGTCTTTACCTGCCCATCAGGGAAATCTCTTCTGCTTGCCCTGACAGTAAGATAATTGAGTCACTGGCTCTAAAACTGGCCTTTGTTGTCTGTGTGTACAGTATGTTAGGAGATTAACATTCTACCAGTGGAAGTGAGGAGAGTTTTGAATCCCTGTATTCCATGATAAACATTCTATGTCTTGAATGAGGGGGAACAACAGAAAAAAAAAATGATAAAAAAGTAGGCAAATCAGTAATACTTTATAAACAAAGAGAAAAGGTGGGGAAACACAGTTACATAGGCAGAGGTAGACCCAAACTGCTCAAATAATACATTGCTGTCCCTCCAACTCACTGGTTTCAGTGAGTTGCTATTCAATCAATTTTACCACTCCTCTACCCAAGTCTGGGGGACTGTTTACATAGATACATAGATATATAGACAGTGTCAGCAGATAAGGGCCTACAGTCCACCCAGTCTGCCCATTGGAGCTTATAAGTTCACATTATGTTTTCCTAGAAGTCTGTTGCCCCTCACCCCTGACCTTCAGAATTCCTTTATGTCTATCCCATGCATTCTTAAATCCCGTGATTGTTTCAGCCACCACCACTTCCTCTGGCAGGGTGTTCCTCTTGTCCACCACCCTTTCTGTGGATAAATTCTTCCTCACGTTTCCTCTGAATCATCCGCCCTTCAACTTTATCCCATGTCCTCTAGTCCTGGAAAATCTTTTTCGCTTACAAATAGTGTATTCCTGCACCCTGTTCCTCCCTGTAAGATACTTGAATGTGTCTATTATATCCCCTCTCTCCCTCATCTCCTCCAGGGAGTACATATTCAGGTCCTTTAACCTGTTCTCATAGGACTTGTGATGCAATCCATGTATCATCTTTGCTGTCCTCCTCTGAACCTTCTCTGCTCTATCTATGTCTTTACGTAGGTAGGGTCTCCAGAACTGTACACTACGCCAGGTGGGGCCTCACTAGTGTCTTGTATAGTGGAATTATGACATCCCTTCTCCTGCTGATGATGCCCCTGCCTATGCATCCCAGCATCCTATTTGCTTTACCTGCTGCCTTGTTGCACTGTTTCCCTACCTTGATGTCATCAGAGATGATATCCCCAAGATCCCTTTCCTGCTTGGTGCATGTTATATCCTCACCCACAACTGATATATTGTGCCAAGGTTTGTGTGCCCCATATGCATTATCTTGCACTTCTTTGCATTGAATTTCAACTGCCAAACCCCTGATCATTCTTCAAGTTTCTGCAGGTCCCTTCTCATTCTGTCTACACCCTCTGTTGTGTCCACTCTGTTACAGAGCTTTGGATCATCAGCGAACAGGGAAATTCTACCTTCTAGATCCTGTGCAATGTCACTGATGAAGATGTCGAATAGGACCAGTCCAAGCACTGATCCCTATGGTACCCCACTGGTCACTCTTCCCTCTGTGGAGTGACAGCAATTTACCACCACCCTCTGTGTCCTGCTGCCCAGCCAGTTACCTACCCACCTCACTACTGTCCTTCCCACACCCATATTCCCCAGTTTGTGTAATAGCCTTCTATGTGGTACAATGTCGAAGGCCTTGCTGAAGTCCAGATAGGCCACTTCCACTGCCCTCCCTTGATCCACCTCCCTAATCACTCAGTCAGAAAATTCAATGAGGTTGGTCTGACATGACCTCCCCCTGGTGAAACCATGCTGCCTTGGGTCCTGTAGTCCATTGACAACCAGATTTTCCACCAATCTCTCTTTCAGTAGTGCTTCCATGATCTTCCCCACTTCTGAGGTGAGGCTGACTGATCTGTAGTTCCCCGCTTCCTCTTTGACATAGAAACATAGAAACATAGAAGTTGACGGCAGATAAGGACCGCAAGGCCCATCCAGTCTGCCCATTTCTTTTTCTACCTTATAAATGTGCCATCGGCCTTTGCTCTGTCAGTGGCCTATCTATTCATAGTCATTTGTATTGCTCCCTTATGCCTATCCCATGCCTGTTTGAAGCCCTGCACTGTATTCATAGCCACCACTTCTTGTTGTAAGCCATTCCATGCATCCACCACCCTTTCTGTGAAAAGAATTTCCTCACATTCCCCTTAATCGGCCTCCTCTAATCTCATGCTGTGTCCTCTTGTCCTGCTATTTTCTTATATTTAAACATGTTAGACTCTTTCACCTTGTTTATGCCCTTAAGGTGTTTGAATGCCGATCATATCACCTCTCTCCTCCTTTGCTCAAGGGTATACATATTGAGCTCCATTAATCTGTCCTCATATGTTTTCTGATGCAGTCCCTGCACCATTTGGTTGCCCTTCTCTGGACTGCCTCAATTTGGTTAATGTCCTTGTGAAGGTGTGGCCTCCAGTACTGCACACAGTACTCCAGATGGGGCCTAACCAGTGTCTTGTAAAGAGGATTATTACCTCCCTCTTACGACTTGTGATACCCCTACTAATACACCCTAACACCCCCCTAGCCTTACCTACTGCTTTAGAGGTCTGCTTGGATGATTTTAGGTCATCAGTGATGATGATGCCCAAGTCTCTTTCTTCCTTTGTGACTGCTAGCAACTCCCCTCCCAGCCTATAGGTGGCTTCAGGGTTTCTCTTCCCTTTTGTATAAGGGGACTACATCTGCTGTCCTCCAGTTTTTTTGTACCGCCCCTGTTGACAATGATAAGCTAAACAGGATTACCAGAGGTTCAGCCACCACCTCTCTTAGTTCTTTAAGGACCCTGGTGTGCACCCCATCTGGCCCTCTTGATTTATCAACTCTTATTCCTTATAGTTCCTTCAGGACCCTTTCTCGTGTAAAGGGACTTGTGTCCATTTCTGCATCATTCCCACCCCTTATACTCCCTTCAGGCTCATTACTGTCCTCTTCCTTGGTAAAGACTGAGCAGAAATACCTGTTCAATATGTCAGCTTTACTGTTGTCATCCTCCACATGTGCCCCATCCTGCACCTTCAGTCTCACTATCCCTCCCTTTGCTTTTCTTTTTTCAGTTAATGTAGCTGTAAAAAAGTTTTGTTTCCTCTACCCACTGATTTTGCAATGTGCTCTTCTGTCTGAGCTTTGGCTTCCCTTACTGACCTCCCTTTGCTTTTCCTGGTACTTCTCCCTATCCCCTTCTGCCTGTGCCTTTTTGCATTGCCTAAATGCAATCTTTTTGGCTTTCCCTTTCTTTGCTACCTCCTTGGAAAACCATAATAGTCTCCTCTTCCTTTTCCCCTTGCTTACCTGCTTAATGCATAATTCTGTTGCTCTTGTAATCCCCATTTTAAATACTGCCCACTGTTCCTCAACACCTGACTCCCACCCCATTCCCCTTAATGCCTCTTTCAAGCATCTCCCAAAATTTGCCCCCCTAAAATTCAGGTTATGTGTTTTTGTGTGGTTTGGTTCTGCTCCTTCTGTGATTTCAAACCATAGTGACTGGTGGTCACTGTTCCCCAGGTGCTCCCCCACTGTTACCCCCATCACACTGTCCCTGTTTGTGAGCACAAGGTCCAGTATTGCCTTCTGCCGAGTTGGTTCCATGACCAGTTGCTTGAGGAAGGCACCTTGAAGGGAGTCCAGGATAAATTTGTCCTAGGTTGATGCTGCTGCTGGGATGCTCCAGTCCATGTCTGGAATACTGAGGTCTCCAACCAGCACTACCTCAGCCTTGTCTGCCATCCTTTGGTTGGCTAGCATCAGCTCCCTATCTGTTTCTTCCTCCTGGGCTGGCGATCTATAAACCACACCTGTACAGATGGCTGGCCTCATTTTCCTTTCCAGCTTAACCCACAGTATCTCTCCCCCATTTTGTTCCTCCTGGATCTCTGTGGCCTTTACGTCATCTTTCACATAAAGTGAAACTCCTCCTCCCTTCCTACCTGCCCTGTCTCTTCTGAATATGTTGTAGCCAGGTATGGCCATCTCCCAGTCGTGGTTATCATTACACCAGGTTTCTGTGAAAGCCACAATATCCAGGTCTGACTGCACCATGCACCCTCCAGATCCTCCATCTTGTTGCTAAGGCTCCTGACATTAGCACACACAGCTTTCCATGATTTGAACTCCCCAGACTGTTTAGCTGTTCTACTCCAGCCCCCTTCCCTGGTTTACCTTTATCCCTGGTTCTCCCTGCTTTCTGCCCTTCTGTTGGATCCTGCCCCATTTCTGTCTGTCCACCTCTTGGGTGTTTATCTCAATCTTTTGCACACTGCTTTGCAGAGCTATCTGCTCCTCCTGTTCACTTGTTCCACTGCTAGCTGTGGGGGGTGGGCAATTAGGTACCCTCCTTGGCTCGTTTAAGTGCTTGTCCATGTAGCATTTAAACTTATCATTGAGTGCTTGGATTCCCCTCCAGGATGGATAGATGCAAACCGTCAGGCTTGAACAAGCCTAAATCCTTCCAGGTGGGTCCCCAGCCACCAATGAATCCTAACCCTTCCCACAGCACCAGTTCTTCAACCATAAGTTAAAGTTTCTGGTGCATGCGCCCCTATGCTTTCCCATGCCTCTCGCAGGTAGTACTTCCAAGAAGGTGACAGAAGTAGCTACTTGCTTGAGACCCCTTCCCTATTTCCTAAACTCTTCCTGAACTTCCTTTGGCTCCCCATTTGCCAGATCATTAGTACCTAGGTGGATAATGACATTCAGCTCACCCTCTCATCTTGCCTTCCCGGTGATCCCCAGGATCTTCCTCCCATCCCCCCATGCCATGGCACTTGGTAGGCACCTCACCTTCCTGTCATCCCCCACTCCTGTTTTCCTAGCTGGATCCCTCTTATGATGGAGTTCCCCACCAAGATTTGCTTCCTCCTCCTCTTGGGACCACTGCTGTCCCACTGAGGTCACCTTCTTGGCTAACCTCCACATCTTTCCCTTCCACTTCTCTGGGTACCTCTATTTGGTTGTTCCCATTTGCCAGTGTGGCATATGAGTTCTGGAGTGGAATAGGATCTGTGACATGCCTCTGCCTTTGCCTGACTGCCCTAACCCTCCCTGAGCCCACTGTCATCCAAGTGCTCCTCGTTCTCGCCATCCTTTGAGGCAGCGGTGTTGGAATGGGTGGTCTCTGGATAGGGGTGATGGTACTCCTGACCTAGTTTACTTCCACTCTGAGTCTGGCTACCTCATCCCGCAGTCCAGAGAGATGCATGCAGATAGGACAGCATCTCAGCGTCCAGAAGTTTTGCCTGAATATGGCTGCCCCGCAGCCACTGCATTGCACCACTCCCCACATAATATTGCACTTATACTGCTATTTCAGTACTTGTCTGTTACTGAAGCTCTCCTAGTTCCCTTTTTATTAATTTACTGTCCTAAAAATCTTGTCACCGGTCCTCAGATACTTTTCTTTAAAGAAGGGGGAAAAAAAGAGTCAAAACACTTGTCGTGCCAAGGGCAGGCTTCTTCACCCGTTATGGCCCTCCTACTCCACATCCCCTACTATTCCCTGTGCTTCGCTCCTGTCAATCATATTTAACAGGACATATAATTAAGAGTAGTGGGCAGGGGAAGGGGCAACAATTTGCAGCAATTAAAGACAGCAAATGAATACACCACCACTACAAGCTCACCAAACTAGGTTTTAAATTTTCAGCAGTCCAAAAAGAATTCTAAGTAAAGACAGAAAAGAAATAAAAGTGTCACTAAAAGCCCACAATCTAAGTTTAAAACAAAAATAGCAGTGAACAGTTATTGTAAAGCACTGAAATTAATCTGGATCCTTCCTCTTCTGGGTTCTGGCATCTTCTGAGAAAACAAAAATCACTTGCTGCCTCAACTCTGCCTAAGCCCCACTTCCAGTTATCACGTAGCTGAGGTCAGAGGTCAGATAATTAACACCCCTCACCCAAGCTACAGGGCAAGCCAGACAAGCCAAGACTAACTCTGCAGAAATTAAAGACAGCAAAGGAATATACCACCACTACAAGCACACCAAACTAGGTTTTACATTTTCAACAGCCCAAAAACAATTCTAAGTAAAGTCAGCAAGGAAATAACAGTGTCACTAAAAGCCCACAATCTAAGTTTAAAATAAAAATAGCAGTGTGCAGTTACTGCAAAGCATTGACATGAATCTGGATCCTTCGCCTCCTGGGTTTGGCTTCTTCACCATATTTAAATTTAAATATAATAACATACTATTATTAAATCTTTAATAATGTGTCCAGAGTTTTGTTTAATTGTTATTAAAAAAGTTGTTACCCATTTTATAAGAGCTATAAGACACGTCAGAGCGTAGATTGTTGATTGATAAGAGCACTACCCAGCTGTTGTAGTCACTTGGCACAAGTGCCTCGTGCCTATCAATGCACCTGGGGGTGTGCTCTCATCAATCAATAACCCACACCCTGTCATGTCTTATTGCTTTCATAGCAAGTAGCAAGTGCTCAGGGAATGGCCATCAGAAAAAGCATTTCAACTCCTTTTCAGCAATAACACTTCCATTTTGAATAAATAACTTGGATTTAGGAGATTGAGCCATGAAGTGAATGAAAGCCGGTGTCTCCAAGGCTGGAAGCCTAGATAAGTACCTTTACAGATTCAACCTGAATAGCTGATGTTGACAAGGCTATATGCCAAAATAAGAACATTTTCAGATCAAACACTGATGTCATTAAGGCAACTACCAAAATAAATTGCAGTTTTCAGTTCATTTGCTACAAAATTGTATATATGTGTAAAGAGAGCAATTAAGATCCAAATAATAAATCTAACCAGATGGTTCAAAATGAAAACAATTACGATGTCTTTTTCAGGGTGCCTATAAAATTAACTATTGAGGCTGGGTAAATTCCCTGTTATGTATTTATATTCTGTTATAGTGCATCTAACCCTCTTGATCTTAGAAAAGGATTTCTGAGCAGTACTTAAAACTTTTTGCCTTTGTTGTTCAATTTCTGTAACATATTTTGTATCCTTTTTTCTATCCTAGTTGCTGGCCTAAGGACCTTAGTGACGACTCTAGTTTTGCCGATAAGCTCTGTGATTACAGCTGGATTGCTAGCTCTGCTCCTTATATGTGCTATATACAAGAGGCATTCGAACAGAGGAGATAAAGGTGGGCACTTATTTTATTGAAGATTTAAGATGATCCAATACTGTTTGTATTGTTCTCCACTGACTACATGTCTTGTTAACCCCATAAGGGGAAGAGTTCAAATCTTCACTTAAGAGTTACACTTACATGCATGTCAGAGCTCCCCACTATAATTATCACTGTATCATGAAGGCAAACTTGCTCCTTGTTCAGTGCTAGTCAGATGGTATTACAACATTACAGTATTAACTGATACTTCCAGTGATGGACACTTCAGCGTTCTCCATTGCTACAGTGAAAACACAGCAATATTAACTTATAGTGTATAGTAGAGCATTGTTCTGTATAGAATTCCATCCCTTTCAAAATGCTGTTATACCACAGTTCAAAGGTCATGGAATGTGATTCTACCCTTCCATGGTGCAACAGCATTCTGGAACCTCTAGAGGCTGCACAAGTCAGTTTCATTCTGAAAGCCAAAGAACTGCTGTGTGCACATTTTACATAATACTATACACTATAAAAATACAGGATAAGCAACTTTATGCATGTCCAGTGTGTTCTGCCACCTTGGAGTTTTGATTCCCATGGACCTCCTGAGCTTTGCTGTCATGGTCAAAGGGAATCAGAACCCCTCTGTGGCAGAACACACTGGTTGTGCATACTTACCCATCCAGTATTCTCTATGATGCTAACTCTAAACTTCCTAGCCTGGATCTTCTCATTTGTTAAGTAATCTCAGTACTACATAAAAGCTGAAAGCTATGTCAGCAGCTCCTGACTTTCCTATTTCAACTCTGCTGCTTACCCTGCCTCAGAAGCATATCTGTCTCATCACACCACAAATTGCAGCACACTTCAGCCTACTACCTGGTTTGGTAAACACAGGGACTGCTGACAGGTACAGCAGATAATTGATGTCAGTTGGAGAAGAAGTCATCTGAACATAAAATTGAAGCTGCTTAGATGCCGCTTTTAACTTCACAGCTGATTAGCTCATTACTCTGTCTGCAGCACCTAATTTTCCTGCCTGAGCTCTGGTGCTTTGACCTGCCTCAGAAGCATTTCACATAGACCACTTCACCAGTTCTAGCACACTACAGACTGGTTTGGTAATTGGGGACTGCCAACAGGTAGATAGGGTAGTTGATGTCAGCGGGAGGGGGGCTCACATGGACATAAAAATGGAGCCACTACAGCAGGAGGCTGCTGGGGGGGGGCTCATTTTATTTTATTTATTTGTATAATTACATTTGTAACCTTTGAGCCAAAGGCTTGTTTACAAAAGTACTTTGTCACAGGGAGGACAACAGTGTTACAATATTACAGTAGGTTGACATACAGATTTACACAGATTTTACACAGTAGTATGCAGACTTTGTTACATAAATTTTGTATATTTCATGAAACAGTAGTAACATTAATACAGATATCTGGCAGGGGGGGAATGAGGGAAACCAGGTGGGGGGAGGGGCTGGAGGAGGCAGTCCAGAGGACTTTGTCGAAGTGCGCAGTGACATGTGAGCAGCCTGTCAGAGACAGGAACAGCAGTGGGTGTTGAACAGGAGGTTCTGAAAAGCAGTTTTGAAGGAGGCAATTTTGGGAGTGTTAGTGACGGTTACAAGGAGAGTGTTAAACCAGGAAGGGGCCCTGTAGCAAAAGGATCTCTGAGCTAGGGAGGTCCTAGTTCTAAGTACCAGTAGAGTGGCCTTGTCCGAGCTGTGGGTGGAGACTGTGGGGGAGGTATGTTGGAAGGAGGCAGATACCCCAGGGAGGGGAGAGCCTGAGCAGAGTTTTCTTGGTTAGGAGGCAGGTTTGGTAGGGGAGATGTTCTTCCAGGTTGAGGACATTAGCAGTGGAATAGAGATGACAGGTGTGGGTGGAGCCTGGGGGCACTGGTCAGTAGTCTATAGGCCTTGTTCAGAATGAGTTGGATCTTATTGAGTGCCATGTAATCAGTGACTCCATATACCGGTAGGCCATAATCCACTAGGGACAGTACTGAGGATGTGAAGGCCAGTCGGAGAGCATCGGGTGGAAGGCAGTCCTTATGGCAGTATAGGAGGCCAATCCGGGTGTTGGTGGCTGACATGAGGGCATTGATGTGGGCGTGAAAAGTGAGGGCAGAGTCGAAAGTAATCCCAAGATATTTTTTAGGTGTGCACTTGCTCGAGCGGGTGTTGAGTGAATGGGAGGATAAGGAGGGGGTTATTTCCAGCTTTGTTTTGATGGTGGGAGAAGAGCATCGACTTGGTCTTTTTGTGATTAATGACAAAGACAGTGCTCCTTGAACCAGTTTCTGCTTGGTTGAAGGTGTGTTTGAGAAAGTCCTGAAGGGAGGCAGAGTTTTGGTGAGAAGCATGAAGAATGGCATCATCTGCATACAGAAGAATTTTGCTGGAGCAGGCACTGGGCAGGGAGTTTAGGTGGAGACTAAAAAGTAGGGGGCCCAGGATGGAGTCCTGGGGGATCCCAGAGCAGACAGGGTGAGTCTCTGAGAGTGTCTCATTGATTTTGATGTACTGGGAACAGGCTGATAGGTAGCTAGAGCACCAGGCGAGGGGACCAGTAGAGAAACCGATATGGTAGAGGGCATCAAGTAGGAGGGGATGGCAGACAGTGTCAAAGGATTTTGAGAGGTCAATGAACACTGCTCCAGCAAGGTTGGCAGAGTCAAGAGAGGAGTGCAGAAAGTTGGAGAATTACAGTAAGGCTGCACCAGTGCTATGGCCTGCATGGAAACCATGCTGCTCTGGGCACAGAACAGCATATTTAGTCAGATATGTGGTGAGCCGTGTAGCCGCCACTTTTTCTGTGGCTTTGAAGAGTGGAGGAAGGATTGAAATTGGTTGCTGGGGGTGGACCTGTCCCCACCTTTATAGAAACATAGAAACATAGAAGCTGACAGCAGATAAGGACCTCAAGGCCCATACAGTCTGCCCATTTCTTTTTCTACCTTATGAACGTGCCATTGACCTTTGCTCTGTCAATGGCCTATCTATTCATACTCATCTGTATTGCTCCCTTATGCCTATCCCATGCCTGTTTGAAGCCCTGCACTGTATACATATCCACCACTTCCTGAGGTAGGCCGTTCCATGCATCCACCACCCTTTCTGTGAAAAAGAACTTCCTCACGTTACCCCTTAATTGGTCTACCTCTAATCTCACGCTGTGTCCTCTTGTCCTGCTATTTTTCTTATCTTGAAACATGTTAGACTCTTTCACCTTGTTAATGCCCTTAAGGTGTTTAATGTTTCAATCATATCACCTCTCTCCCTCCTTTGCTCTAGGGTATACATATTGAGCTCAATTAATCTGTCCCCATATGTTTTCTGATGCATTCCCTGCACCATTTTGGTTGCCCTTCTCTGGACTGCCTCAATTTGGTTAATGTCCTTGTGAAAGTGTGGGCTCCAGTACTGCACTCAGTACTCCAGATGGGGCCTAACCAGTGTCTTGTAAAGAAGGAGTATTACCTCCCTCTTACGACTTGTGATACCCCTACTAATACACCCCAACATCCCTCTAGACTTACCTACTACTTTAGTGTTCTGCTTGGATGATTTCAGGTCATCGGTGATGATGACACCCAAGTCTCTTTCTTCCCTTGTGACTGCCAGCAACTCCCCTCCCAGCCTGTAAGTGGTGTCAGGGTTTCTCTTCCCTATGTGAATGATCTTGCACTTCTTTGCATTAAAATCCAGTCACCACTCTTCTGACCATTTTGCTAGTTTATCCAGATCTCTTCTCATTCTGCCCACACCATCTGGATAATCTACTCTGTTACAGATCTTGGTGTCATCTGCAAACAGACAAACCTTAACCTGCAGTCCATCTGCAATGTCACTGATGAAGATTTTGAAGAGAACTGGCCCCAGGACTGATCCCTGTGGTACCCCACTTGTTACTTGCATCTCTTCTGACTGTATACCATTTGCCACCACTCTCTGTTTTCTGCCTGTTAACCAGTTTGCCACCCAGTTGACCAATGTCTGACCCATCCTGAGCCTACCCAGCTTATTAATCAATCTTCTATGTTGAACAATATCAAAAGCTTTGCTGAAGTCAAGATAGGTGCCATCAACTGCTCCCTATTGGTCCACCACTCTGGTTACTCAGTCAAAGAGATCTATGAGATTAGTTTGACAGGACCTTCCTTTTGTAAACCCATGCTGTCTTGGATCCTGTGCTCCAAGGGATTCCAGGTGTTGCACTATCATTTCCTTAAGGAGTGTCTCCATAATCTTGCCCACTACTGAGGTAAGACTGACTGGTCTGTAATTCCCTGCCTCCTCCCTGCTACCACTTTTGTGGAACGGGATCACACAAGCCCTTTTCCAGTCTTCTGGGACCTCTCCTGTGCTCAGAGACTCACTAAACAGTTCTGATAATGGCTCTGCTAGTTCCACCCTTAGCTCCTTTAGTACCCTGGGATGTATGCCATCAGTTCCCATTGCCTTGTCCACCCTCGGCTTATCAAGCTCTTGTAGGACCCTTTCTTTTGTGAAGGGACTAGTGCACACCTCCCTCCCCCCCCGTGTCCATGCTGCTGAACTGTGGGCCCTGCCCTACCTTCTCTTCAGTAAATACTGAGCAGAAGTATCTGTTTAGGATAGATGCTTTTACATGGTCCTCCTCTTCATATGCCTCCTTATCCCCTTTGATCTTAGCAATACCCCCTCTGGACTTTCTTTAATGTATCTATGGAAAGTCTTGTCACCTTCTTTTACTGTTCATGCTAGTGTTTCTTCAATTTGGGCCTTTGCCTACCTTACTGCCTTCCATGCTTCCCTTAAGGAAGTTTGGTATGCCTCCCTATCTTCATCCTGCTGCGTTCCCTTATATTTCCTGAAGGACAGCCTTTTGGCTCTGACCTTCTCTGCTATTGTGTTTGAAAACCAAAATGGTTTCCTTCTTATTTTGCACTTACATTTCTCACTAACACAATGGGATGTTGCTTCAAGTATTGCATCTTTAATGCTTGCCCACTTTGCCTGCACCCCCACCTGTATTTATTTTTGCCAGGGCTAGCTTAACTATGTTAGCCATCTAATCAAAATCAGCTCTTCTGAAGTCCCATATTTTTGCCTTGGAATGGGATGATTTTATTCTAATGGCCAAATTGAACCATACCATGTGATGGTCACTGGCACCCAGGTGACCTTCTACCTGGAGATCTGTGATCATTTCCCTGTTAGTCAGTATTAGACTTAGGATAGCCCTGTCTCTTGTGGGTTGTTGTACCAGTTGTTTGAGGCCCTCCCCCTGCAGGGAATCTACCATGTGTCTAGTTCTGGCAGATGTTCCTGCTGGTATTGACCAATCTGTATCTGGCATGTTGAAGTCTCCCATTATCAGAACCTCCCCTTTAGCTGTCATGTTTTGTATATCTTCTGACAGTAATGTTTCTATGTCCTCCCCCTGGTTTGGAGGCCTGTACACAATCCCAGTTCGTATGGCTGTCCCATTTCCTGTTTCGAGGGTGACCCACAGTTCTTCTGGCTCTTTATGTGTATTCTGAATTTCTGTAGCTTTGATATTTTCATTGACATAAAGGGCCACTCTACCTCCCCCCCTTTTGCACCTTGGTCTCTTCTGAACAGTACATAGCCAGGTACTGAAGTCTCCCAGGTGCGGTTACTGGTAAACCATGTCTCGTTAATGGCTACTATGTCCAGTTTAGCCTCTGTCATTATAGCCTGCAGGTCTGAGATCTTGTTTCCCAGACTGTGAGCATTTGTGTACATGATTTTCCATTGGCCTTATTTTGGTGTGTTAGTTGTTGGGCAAGGTCCGGCGTTTCTCCTGTGGTAGGGAGGGTAAAATGGGGAAGGGTTGCCCTCTATGTCAGAGAAAGCATAAGGGTGACTGAAATTCTGAACAGACATGAGCAAACAGAGCAAATATGGGTCACCCACGAGCCAGGCAATGGGCCAGCCATAAGCACTGGGGTTGTTTATAGACCCCTGGCTCAGGCCAAGGAAATTGACAAGCAGCTGCTGGAAATCATGCATGACGTGGCAGCAAAGGGGGAGGTACTGCAAATGGGTTACTATAATGTGCCTGAAGTGGACTGGTCCATCCCCACAGGGGTCTCAGCACAGACACAATACTTTGTGGACTCACTTGAGGGGACTGGACTTATGCAGCTCATTCAGAAACCTGCCAGGGACCGAGCAATTCTGGATCTGGTGCCAACCAATGGAGACAAGGTATCAAATCTTAGGGCAGAAGGATAGTTAGGGTTCAGCACCCACAATATGTTGCGTATCAAGTTGTCACGGAGATCCAGTCAACCCATTTAAAAACAAGAGTTTTAGACCTTAGAAGAGTAGTCTTTACCATGGCTGGGACTACAGCTAAAGGAAACCCAGCAAATGAGAGGGTCAGGTGGGAACGTGGAGGAGAAATGAGTACACATCAAGGAGACTATAGTGGGGGTAACAAAATAATGCATTAGGACTACAGACAAGAGTAAAAGGAGAATAAATTTAATAAATTAAATATTCTGCAAAGTCATCTAACTTCTGCCCCAATGCACTGACTCCCTCCTTAGTCAGATGCAGTCCATCAAATTTAAAGACCTTTCGCTCCCAAAACTGTTGCCAGTTCCCTACAAATTTGTGTCCTTTTTCCTGGCACCAGCCCTTGAGCCACATGTTTAGCTCCCCTATCTCCCCTTCTCTGACCTTCCTTCCATCTGTCCCCCTCTCCCAGACTAGGTGTAACAACAGCCATTTTCCAAACACTGGAAAACTGACCCAGGCAGAAGGATCAGTTTAGTAAGCTCGTAAGTGGGACTAGGATGTCATCCAGGACCAGTCATAGTATTTTGGGATCCAAGGAGTCATTGCTTGGGCTGTTGCTGCCTAACTCTAAAAAGTCTGGCTTCGTTGGTAGATATTTTGTGCAAGTAGAACCGGGGACGTTGAAGGACCAGGGCTGTAACTCAGGAGCTAGGTCGAAGAAATTACTTGGAAGGCCAGAGCTAAAATCTGTGAAGGAGGTGTTATTGCAGTTAGCAATATTAAGAGGATCAGTGATAATAGAATCATCAATAGTAAGCTGGGATAGGATTTCTTCGGTTCTTGGGGTGGTATGGCAGATAAAGCAACGACCAAGAGGCTAGCCTTTAGGAAGTATAAGCAGACACAAAGTGAGGAGGACAAGCAGAGGTACCATAAGTGCCTGAGAGAGGCAGGAAAGGCAGTAAGGAGCACTAAAGCACAAATGGAGGAGAGAATAGCTCAGCCAGTTAAAATGGGGGACAAGACATTTTTCCAGTATATCAACAAGAAAAGGAAATCAAAGGTGGGAATAGCAAGGCTAAAGGTGTCGGGGGAGATAGTGGAAGGAGACAGAGAAAAAGCAATGATCCTGAACAAATATTTCTGTTCAGTCTTAACTGTGGAAGGGGATGGGCAAGGCCCACTGCTGGACTTTAGAGAAGATAAAGATAGGGAGATATACACCAGTCCATTCACGAAGGAAAGGGTCCTAGAAGAACTGGCAATGTTAAAGGTTAACAAAGCCATGGGTCCAGATAGCATGCATCCCAGGCTCCTAAAGGAGCAGAGGTATAACTGGCTGCCCCTTTGGCAGCCCTGTTCAGTGAGTCTTTAGACACTGGAGTGGTCCCAGAGGACTGGAGAAGGGAAAACGCCATCTCTCTTCAGAACAGCAGTTGTAGGAAAGAAGCAGGGAACTACGGGGCAGTTAATCTAACCTCTGTAGTCGGGGAAAATAATAGTGGCACTCCTCAAGGAAAGAATTGCCAAATACTTTGTAGCCAATGGGCTGGTGGATCCCAGGCAAAATGGGTTCTCTGCAGAATGAGCCTCTCAAATCTGATAGATTTCTTTGACTGGGGGACAAAAGCAGTAGATCAAGGGCAGCAGTAGACAATGCCTACCTCGACTTCAGCAAAGCCTTTGACATGGTCCAACATAGGACACTGGTCCATAAGCTAGGCAGCCTGAGGGTGGGACACAAAGTGGTGAACTAGATTGACAACTGGTTGAGGGACAGAAAATAGAGAGTACTAGTAAATGGAACTCAATCAGAGGAAAGAGAAATGACCAGAGTGGTACCTCAGGGATTAGTACTGGAGACAGTCCTCTTTAGCGTCTTCATTGGAGACATAGCAGATGGTCTGGAGGGAAAGATTTGCTTGTTTGTGGATGACATCAGGCTCTGCAACAGGGTGGATATGCCAGAGGAGGTGTAAAGGATGAGAAGATACCTGGAATGGTTGGTGAGATGGTCAGGGGCATGGCAGCTAAGATTTAATGCAAGAAATGCAAAATCAAGCATGTGGGGAGCAGGAACCCTTGCCCGTGTGAAAGGATGGGGGGAAGCTACTGACAGTAACTAAGGAGAAAAGAGACTTGGGGGTCATAACCACAGATGACTTGAAAGCCACTACGCAGACTGCCAAGACGGTGAGAAATGCCAGTGGGATGCTGGGATGTATTGGAAGGGGAATCACAAGCAGAAAGAGGGAGGTAATAGTTCCACAGTACAAGACTCTGGTAAGGCCTCACCTTGAATACTGTGAAAAGTTCTGGAGGCTACACCTTCAAAGGGACATTGACAAAACAGAGGCACTGCAGAGGAGGGTGACCAAAATGCTGAATGGATTACATCACATGCCTTATGAGGAGAGAGTGAGGGACCTAAATTTGTATATGCTGTAACAGAGAAGGGAGAGAGGCGACATGATAAAAACATTCAGTTATCTCAAGGGCATAAACAAGATGGAAGGGAACAACATATTTCAGCTCAGCAGTAGTGCCAGAACATGAGGACATGACATGAGGCTGAAGTGTGGCTGCATAACGGGAATATTAGGAAGTTCTTCTTCATGGAAAAGATGGTGGTTGCATGAAATAGCCAGCCCCAGGAGGTGAAGGCAGTCCGTACTGTGGCAGATTTTAAACATGCATGGGACAGAAACAAAAGAATAATAGTGATAGGAAGAAAAAGCTAAACCAGTGACCAGTAAGGGTCACTGGCTGCTTTGTGATGTAGCGTAAATGAATAGACTCGATGGGCCTGGTGGTCTTTATCTGCAGACAGAATCTTTGAATCTATGATTGTAGTGCTCAATAAATTAGTTAACGTATTGTTTAGCTTCACTCAAGTTCAGTTAATAATTAAGATGCAGTGCCTCCTAATTATATTTGATCTGTCTGGGTTTACTAATTTATCAAAGCAACAAGTTACTGCTTCAAATTGATTTAATTGTTAGCATACCAACATGTATAAGGCCCAACTGCAATCCTTTCATTTTTCAAGATGCTACCTGTTGCTGTAATAGCCACTTCTCCCAGTAGGGAGCAGTTAATTAACTTTTGGTTAACAGACCAGGTTATTTGGTCAGACACCACAGCAGGCCACTAGCTCATCTAAAATTGGCCTTGCAACTCTATGGTATCTTGACAAATCACAGGCATTACAAGGTGATGAGATATTCACAACCAAAGCTGGTAATAAAAAAAATTGGGTTAGAAGAAGGTGTTGTTTTACTTACATCTGCTTGTCTCTGTAATGTGCATCCAAACCCTGGACCTACTGACCTGGGAACTGCAGTCCCTGGTAATCTGTTATCTATTTTCCCACAACATAGTATAAGAATGGCTCCCATTAACATACAAGTCTTTCTGCAGATTATAGACAACAGAGTTATAATACTAATGTGCACATTGTTTTGTATGGACAGGCAAAGTTAACAGAGTGGGGGTTATGTATCACACATAAAATAAAAGTTTAAGTGGATATTAGGGAAACTGTTAGATGACGGGAGTCCAGAGTGTGAATTTTTGAGTGCTGGATTTTTTATTGGGGGATGCAAAGAAATTGTACAAAGGATTAACTTGTTCTCCATCAACATACATTAAGGATGGTTTAAGTAAGCATTAAGCCATGAGAAAAGACACATTTACAAGGAATTAATGCATGGTTGGGGTGCACAGGGCCGAAGGCTGAGTGCTCCAACCACCCAACCATGCATTAATTCCTTGTAAATGCCTCCTTTCGAGTGGCTTAATGCACTTGTAGCATGGGATTATACAATGGGATTACTCTTGTATACTGGCATTTCTCATGGAGAATTACTGACATGACAACACAAACACTCATTTCTTTTTTTCTCTCAACTTTTTATCAAAACTCCTTACATCTACTGTAACCAACTTCGTTTTTAAAACAACACTTACTAATATAGTGAACTACATGTTTCACATGGAATTAACTTTATGCTCATTCATTTCTTGTAGCCTTTTACACTTCTCTAACTTATGTATTTTTTTTATTCTAGACAGTACATTTTGTTTCTCAGACCTTTATGTGTACTCTTTTAACTATCTAGGATCCTGGGATGCTGACATTATTTGCATTACACTCGCGCAGTCTCCACTACAACACCAACACAACTTGAAGAACAAGGAAACTACTACTGTGATGGAAAAACATTCTTACTTTCAAGGACTACTCTTGTTGCTATATACTGTTAGCTTTTCAGTCCACCACATTTTCAAAAACTAAGCGATACTGTTTCCCATGCACTGCACCTTGGATTTCAGTCCTCCCCATGCTACTTGTTAGACAGAAGTGATTCATTACCACATCCATGGTAGTTTGAAAGTGGACTGGCCCATTTATGGTGAAACAGGACATCTGAAATGGGTTGTTGGAATATATCTCTGTGGCTGACTTCTTTTCTGCATCACACCTCTCTTCCCTCCTGCTGGCACTGCTGCAGCGAGGACTTGCCACTGACTCCTGTCCCTCTTCCGAATGTTTTGGTGACACTGTCTCGGTATGTATGGGAGGCTGTCCTACCTCTTCTGGATTTACGTTCCCTACTTTTACTGTTGATTCTGTGGAGCTCAGAAATGCATGTCTGCTTAGTTCACCTGCCTGTATTGGACTGGTACTCTCATTGCTCAGTGCTGGTGTGTTTTTCATTTCTTTCATCGTCTCTGTGGTGCATGATCTCTTACTTAAAATTTCAGACCACTTCATTGGATCATCAAGTGCTGGAGACCAGTAACTGTTGAGGCTGGTCTTGCATCTCTGGCCTGACACTGACATTATTTACCTAAATCTGATGCTATTCCCCCTTATCTTATTGGCTATTGACTCTACTCCTCCTGAGCTGTCTCTTTTTATGTTGGCTCACGCTTGCACAGCCAACATATCACACTAGTAGCAGAGTTGGAGGAGTGGTCACTGTGGGTTAATGCAGGACACGCATCACTATGTGCATCCCTCATTCCCCAGTGAGGCAGCCGCAGGCACTGACACCAGGCATATGTCAAGTGGCCACCAGATCTAACAAAAGGTCCACTGCAATCATGCAGTGGCACAATAACATGCCCTCCTGACATGCCTGTCCTGGTGACAGTGCTTGCAGCATGCCCTGACCCACTTCTTTTGCCAATGGGGGACCACATTCCCTATTGGTATAATGAACCCCTCCCATTTAAAATTTTTGCCGAGAGGTGCCCAATCCCCCTCTGCATTATTTGCCACCCCAACAGTCTTTCTTTGCTGATGAGGGGGCCCTATCCCCATCGGCTTTAATCCCCCTTCCCCATTTCTTTTTCTGATGGGAGAGACCACTTCCTGTCGGCATAATGTCCCCCCCCAGTGTCCAATCCTCCTCGGCTCTTGCCCCCCCTTTGGTATGTACCGATGGGGGTGCCCAATCCCCCGTCAGCTACAGCATCCCCCAAAACGCTTAGGTAGCACATTGGGAGCCCACCCTAGCGTGCCAAATCCCCTGAAATCCAAAAACTGTCCAGTGATTTTCCCCTTTTTTTTTTACCCTGTAAAAAATAAAATGGTCCCTTGCAGTCTCCCTGCCCCATCCCACAACCCGCACCCACCAACTGCGCACCCTGCCTCCCCACACACCCCCCTCACCCCATACTTACCTCCGGAGTCTGGCACGATGATCTTTGGTATACCGGGAACACATCTGCACTCTTCAAAGCCGACTGCGAACTGAAGAAATGCCGGCGAGCTGTATAATGGCATAGGGATTTTTCAACTTTGGTGCATATCTCATGCATTTTGGGGAATTTTGACATGAAATTTTCAACATGGGGTTATTGGCACCCCTCCTCATGAGTTCAGTCACTGTCATGGCGTTATTCAGCCCTGAAAGGTGATTTCGCTGTCACTGTGCGGAATCACCTTTCAGGACTGAGTAATGAAACAACAGTGCCACTGTTCATGAGCAGGGCTCTTAAAAAGTCTATGTTGCAAATTTGGTGGAAAAATCCAAAAAAATGGCTGTTTTATGAGCATGCATTGAGCAGTTTCCACACACGCTCGTAACTTCATGAATTAGTAATATTTTCATTCTAGATTTTCAGAATTGGCATTTTTCCACACCTCCTCATGAACAGTACAGCTGTCATTTTACATATCCTGGCCAAAATGTGTTTTAGCACATCCAGCGCAGAATAGCATGGTCACTGTGCGAAATCAGTTTTTGGAACAGGTTGAGGAAATGACTGTGATGTGGTCCTAAAATGCCTATGTTGAAAATATGGTGATGAAAGTCCATAAAATTACTGTGCTACAGGTACAAGCATGCATCGCAGTTTCCACATACTCTTGTAACTTTGCAAATTTGCAAGATTTTCATGCCAGGTTTTCAACACTGGTATTTTTTCACACCTCCTTTTGAACAGTACAGCTGTCATTTTTCATATCCTGCCAATATGTGTTTTCACACCTGTGATGCCCAATGGCATGTTCACTGTGGGAAATCAGCTTTTGGGACAGATTAACAAAATCACAGTGCCACTGTTCATGAGGGGAGGTTCCAAAATGCCTATGCTGAAAATGTGGTTAAAAAAATCCCAAAAATAATTGGGTTACAGATGTGTGTTGTGCAGTTTCTATGCCTGCTCATGACTCAGTTTTTTATATTTTCACTCCAGATTTTCAACTTTGCCATTTTTTTATTCCTCCTCCTCATGAACAATACAGTAATCATTTTTCACATACTGCCCAAAATGTGTTTTCATCTCTGTGTCGCCAAATGGCATAGCCACTGTGCAAAACTACCTTTAAGTTAACAAACTGATAGTGCAGCTCTTAATGAGGTGGGTCACAAAAGGCTTATATTGAAAATTTGGAGTGAAAATACCAACACATGCTCACAGCATTAGGGTTTCCAACTGTAACTCCCCACCCTGTAGAGACTGACAGGCATCAGAGGTGTGACTTGGGATCATTAGCTGTAATGCTCACCTATTCAACCCCCCACCATCTTCAGCCACTGACAGGCATTGAGGTTTGCCTTGGAGTGTTCGCCCTAAAATTCACCCCATTCTCCTATGCTGCACCCACCTCAGCATATTTCCTTATGGAATGGTGTAAGTATAAGGCCCAATGACCCCGAAGCACACCACAACACTTGTCAGTGTCTGCAGGGCAGGGTGAGGTAGAATGGCATAAGCATTATAGCTGACAACCCAAAGGAACACCCCAACGCCTGTCAGTCTCTGCAGGGTGAGGGTGGCATTGGCTTCAGTTTAATACTTCACTGCCATTCCTATTATGCATCTTTAACTCCTGCACTACCAATGCCAATGCCAGCGAGACAACATTCGGCATTGACAAATGCTTATTTAATACAAGAAATGCTAATGCTGAGTTTACAAGTACAAACTGTTTAGTGGAACAGGATTAATTTTTCTAGCTTGTTGATTGTTACTGCTTCGAATAGTTAATTACTGCAGTTTGTAGATGTTACCTGCATAGAGTATTTAGACTGTTTGCATTCCTCTTCCACTAACCAGCTTTAAACATCTGCATTCTTTTTTCCCCTGTCCTACTCTACAAATCCTGTCTGTGTCTAAAGTGGGCTGTAAGGCACCCGAAGGACTCAACAGCTTGAATTAAGAGCATAATCTTTATTGCTCTAGTCCCTGTGTTCAATACTATTTTTCTTCTGAACTATCAGACCACAATTCCTGTGTGCATACTCTCTCCCCTCCATGTCCTGGTTTTTTTTTTTTCTGGCTTTGCAGCTAGCTATAGTAAGCACCCCCCCAAGTGTAACAGCTCTTTTGTGAAGGTGTCGTTCAGCTGCATTAATAATCTGTCTGCCCTGCCCTGAAAACCTTCCCCTGCTATTATCTCCTTGTCTGATTGGGGCTGAGGATTCTAGTGCCCATTGTCCCTGTTGGTCTTAAATTAACAGACCCTTCTCCGTTCCACAGGCATCCTGCCTGATACAGGTGACTGTCTCCTCCTGCAGGCCACAGGAGCTGCTCTGAACCCAGTGGCTGTTCTGTGCTGACCCGACTGCCTCTCAGCCTACAACCAGGTACACATTTGGAAGAGCAGCCCACAGCTACCAATGGGATTGAACTTGGCACTTTTTGCCTTTCAGGCCATTTGGCTGCACTACTACTGCTCCTGAGCTCTGATTAGGCATAACGCTATTCTTACCTTCTCTTATTGGCTCTTGACTCTACCCTTCCTGAGCTGTCTATTTTTTTTTTTGGTCTACTTTTCCATTTGCAAATTATATTGAAAAGCCACTAGAGGGCAATAACTCTTGGAGGTTGCATTCCTCTTCCCACTGCTCTCCCCTAAGCACTTCTTGTCCAGGGTCCTTCTTATCTAAGGCAAATTACTACACCCTAACAAACCATAGTCCATCACACTACTGCGGTGCCCTAGATACCATCACAATTATGGGTATTGGAGTGCCCCCCCTTATACTGACACTGATCCACTGCCCCTTTATCTCCAATTGCTGGGCAAACATTGTCACGCAGATCACCCAGGCTCCTACTGATCACTCTTACTATCCTACTTCTTGGACCCCTTAGCCCTCTCCTCAAGCATCTTCTTCCCACACCTCCCACCCCCACTAACCATCATTGACTGCCACCCACACTGCCACTGCCTGTCATGCATCCCTACCCCCCACATATCTCCCTGCAGTCATGCGCCACCATCAACCTCCATGCCAAATCACATTCCTATCCTTTTCAACCCATATCACCCTGACCATCCCATGTACTACCTGCACTATAACTAGGCGGCAGCTATCCTTGATAATAAGGCAATGATCTTTGCTCTCCTCAGAGTCTATGTCATACTCCTACTAATTTCAGGATATGTTCATCCTAACCCGGGCCCCATCTCTCCCAGCCCTAGCCTCTCACACCACGGGAATAGAATAGCTGCAATGAACATTTGCAGCTTAACCAAAAAGATGGCAGTTCTCCACTGCTGGATAGTGCAACATCAGCCAGATGTGCTAGCCCTCACAGAAACTTGGCTGTCCAAAAAAACACCTGACTCCTTGGTCGCCCTCCTTGGCTTCACCCTTCACAGAGTCGACAGAGTGGGAAAATGTGGTGGGGGGGTGCTGTGTATGTCTGTGACTCCATAATATGCCATGCCCTTCCAATACCTCCACTAGACCATGTTGCCCAAGCCTTATTGTTAAAACTTACTCCAGATCCCTCCAGAGCCCCTGTAACTCTTGCTGTCACATATGTCCTCCCAAGAAATCAAGCTTCTGCTATACAATCCCTTGCTAATTACATCTCTGGCATTCCCTGAAAATGGAACACATCATAGTTGGAGACTTTAATGTGAACTAGCTTGCCAGTTTGGCTTCCCACACCAAGGACACCTTTGTTGCACTGGACCTGACCCATCTGGTCAGCCAACCTACCAGGGTGAACCCCAATAATGGCTCTAGTACCATGATCGGCCTTCTCCTTCCCACAGAATCTCTGACCTGGTGGACCTTCCGGACTCCCTAAGTGATCACTCACCCATTCTCTTTTCCTGGTTATGTCTTCAGCAGAAACCCAAACTAAACTATATTGCCTGGCATCATCTCTGACCTGGAAGCCTCATAAAACTAAGAAAATACTTAACTCAATGGGACTGGTCCCACATCTCCTGGGCCCCTACTATAGATGAAGCCCTTGATTATTTCACCTGTTCTTTTAATCAAGCACGTGACATCTATGCCCCACTAGCAAAAGTGCAATCCAAGAAATGTAATGCCCCCTGGGTCACGCCTGCACTTCTCCAACAGCTAAAGCACAGAGATGATTTCTGGCATAAAGCAGTCACATCCAGCATGCAGGCGAACAGGCAAGCCTATAAAGTGGCTTGTAACAGATGCACTTGGGCCATAAAACAGGCCATATCGGGCTACTACAAAACGACTCTTGCCTCCTCCTGGGGGCATGCTCGGTTGCTCTGGGACAATATCAAGGAACTCAATGGCAAATCCCGGCTCCCCCCCCACTAACTGTCAACAATGTCCCTACCACTGACCCACTGGCCATCGCCAACTGCCTCAACTCATCATTCTCTTACCTTAGTGCAGTACTCCCAAATAACTTCTTCGACCCCACTCCTGCAACCCCCCCCAACACCCAGCATCCCCCCTTCCATCTCAAAGTGATCTCTATGAATGGGGCAAGACCTTATCTCATTAATGCACTCAGTGGCTCTTGCTATTGTAAATATTCTTTTGATATGAGAATCCTACAACTAGTACTAGATACAGTCCTCTCCCCACTGACTGACCTCATTAATCACTCCCTAACTCTGGGTCATTTCACCACAGCCTGGAACACTGCCACAATCACCCCAATACTGAAGAGTGGTGACAGCACCTCCCCCAATAACTACTGTCCCATATCCATTCTACCGCCACTCTCGAAAACCCTCAAAAAAATTATAGCTACCCAACTCACTGAGTACCTGCTTGTTCGCAACCTACTTTGCAGGGAGCAGCATGGCTTCAGATCTGGGCACAGTACAACTACGGCTCTCACTGAGTTCTCTAAGTTTATTCACTCTGTCCTGGATAGAAAACACCTAGCTGGAGCTGTCTTCATCAACTTGTCAAAGGCCTTTGATACAGTCTCCCACCCCTTACTCTCAAGCACACTCTGCCACATAGGTCTGTCCCAAGGACCTGTCTCCTGGTTTACCAGTTACCTCACAGCTAGATCACAATGTGTCAAAATAAACAACACCCTCTCAACCACCCTGCCAGTCCACTCTGGGGTTCCCCTGGGCTCCATCCTCGGCCCTCTATTATTCAGCATCTACCTAAAAACCTTGCCCAATTCCTGCTCTGGCAACCTACTACTCTATGCGGACAACACGGTTCTTCTTGCCTCGCACCCAGATCTCACAGCATTGCAGTCCTCCCTTCAACACGCATTTAACCAGATTGAAAACTGGTTCATAGACCAAAGACTTGTGGTCAAAGTAAAAAAGACAAAGACCATGCTCTTTACCCACTGACAGAATAAGGCCAAGAATGCACAGCTAACAATCCTCTCCCACTCTCTTCTTTCTCTAGAACAGCTCCATACATATAAATACTTGGGCCTTACATTTGATGCCAGTCTCTCCTTCCATTCACACATTGACACTCTATCATCAGCCATAAATGTCCATATAGGCCTATTGTATCGGCACAAGGATTGCCTATCTCCGGAAGACCTTAATCTGGCTGTCACCTCCTCAGTCCTCTCCCTAGTCGATTATGGGCTCATTATCTACTTGGCTGCTGACCACACAGCTCTTAACAAAATCCACCTGGCCATAAACAAAGTGTGCAGACTCCTCTCCAGGGCAGATAAGTGTACCCATACTTGTACCTTATATGCCCTGACAAATCTCTTCACCCCCGGATGAAAGGCTTTTTTATCAAACAAGTCTCCTCACAAAGAAAATACACCTGGGGCTTACTCCCGTGGGGGGGTTTCTGCCTCTCTCCTATCCTCCCACACCTTGGTGAATACCCACACTGCCAACTGACAGGTGTGGTCCATCCCGAGGGTTAGAACCTCCTTAGCCCAAAGGTCATTCCCACACAGGGCTCCAGCCTGGTACAACGAACTCCTCTCCAATGTCTCCTCCATCTCCAAATTAGAACCTTTCAAGTCAGCTCTCAAAGAGCACATTTTCACTTCACGACATTGCCAATGTACCAGCTAGTTCTGGGACATCTATCTATCATCTTATGGGACCACCCCACCAATGAGCTCCTACCGATAGTGCTACCAAACATTACCTATTAACAATGCCTCCTTTGCCTGCACTCACAAGATATCTGTCTAATTCTCTGCTTCTCCGTAAATATCAAGCCTGTTACTCCCTCCATCAGCAAACTTATTGTTCTTTTGAAAACTGTAAAATACAGCTCTTGGTAATACATTCAATGCAATGTATAGCTGATCTTGATTCTACAATATTGTATAACTGAGACAACTGTAACATTTAGCTGCCATTCTATATCCATATGTATTAAGTGTTTATGTTTGTTTTTTCTGATGCTTAGCCTTTGTAAATGAGTCCTGACTCAAAGGTTGTAATCCTAAAGTCTGTTAAATAAATAAATAGATGCCAGACCTGCCTCTGACAGAATATGCATTGCTGTTGACCTCACAGAGTGATCAGTGTACCTTTGGGACAACCCAGCACTCACAGATATCTATGCCATCATTCCTCCCAGATAGTTCCTTCCCATGAGTTGATTAGAAAACCATATCTACTCTGAACTTTCTCTTGACATATTTTAATGGGATGCAGATAGAACGCTTCAGAATTTCTGGGACACCAGCCACAATACTGTTTAAATAGTGACACCGGGGCAATTGTCACTATCTGGGATGGAATACAGTACTCCTCTATATGCTATTTTGTTTCTTTCATTAACGGTGCTGTGAGTCTTCGTGGCCTCATTAAATGCAACAGATATAAATTCTTTCCCACGTTCATCAACTTTCACAGCAAAAGAGCTATGCTTCAGGTCTCTTGTTCCCTTCCTTTCTCTGCATGCTAGGTCGAGCTGGATCTTGAACCACAGTCTGCGAACCATATCGTAAGCAGTGTGCGGATTCAGCTTTTCACATTATCTTACTTTTCTAAGATCGCTGTCTGTTATTCTCGGGGGATGAGACAATTTATCTTTCCCTGCATGATGATATTCCTTTAATACTGCTAGGACCATATTGTTAGCATTCTTGAACTCTGCATCACTAGCTATGTTTATTTTTTCAATTTAATTCTATACTGCTGAGATAGCTAGTCAGACCTGCACGCAGAGATATAAAGGAACTGATGCTATATGGGTGGCCATTCTCTGCTCTCACTGTTGCATAAAACTTCCACAATATTTCTTCTAAAGTGTAGACTTGTACTGTGCACAGATTGATAATAACATTATTTGCTGACAACCAGTCTGACAGCACATTTAAGCCCCACGCAGTTGTTTTGTGCATGTTTGGTTAATTTTTATTCATCTCCAGCTCGTCTAGCTCATCTTTGGACATCTGCATATGCCTCCCTAGTTTTACAGGTTGCACTTTCTCTTTTGAGTATTCAAGATGCTTTGTTTTCCTGTTGTTTTTTTTTGGGGTGCAGAAAGAGCAGGCTCCAATACTGACTGTGCTACTGTCTGCTTTTTCACCATTTCTTTATTTGCACCGTTATCATCAGTTTCTGCCTCTCACCCATCTCCCATTACTCCACTGCTCTTACTAGAGGACTCAGTGCTGAACCTCAGATTTACATTTCTCTCTATTCCCATTACTCCAAAGATGGAAAAAGTGGTGAAAAAATTATCCATCTTAATGGTTTCTGCCATTTATCGCTAGTGCTGCAAGCCATAAACAGTTTAAATTTTGCCACACATGCCCTGCTTCCACACCATGCATCACTACAACATTGGTGCAACCTACACTATCCTTCCGGTGGGTGGGTAGGAGACAGAACTACTTACACTTAATGACAGTCAAAGTGCCTGCTTCTCCCATTACAGTACGCAGCCATGCATATCTAAAAAATTATTTTTGAAATTTGCAAAACGTTATCACTTTTTCTTTTAAGATGGCCTAATAAGACAAAGAGAAACACATTATGTTACAGAAGACAGTTCAAGTATGTTGGAAGACCCATACTAACCCACCCTCCCCAAACCTCACACTCATGGTATCGGGTATTAGCATTCAAAAAGTACACGTATATATGCTGAAAAGGCTTTCACAGTACATCCTATCCTAAATAGGATTCACCATGGAGCATAAAGCGTGTGCAATTTTAACCAGTATTTTTCAAATTTGGGCATTTTATTGTGAAAACTAGCAATCATTTTTTCTGCTAAAAGGTTAGACTGTAATTCCTGCAGCCAGTCTGAGTAAGATATGGTGGTATCATCCAGCCAATGTTCAAGTACTAGCTTCTTCACAGATAAGAACATGACTAGACCTGTATCATTGTCGCTGTACCCCTCAATGGTGATGTCCAGAATTGTACAGTTAGTGGCTGGGGTTCAAATCCTTCCTCCAGAGCATGGGCCAGCACAGGGTAAGCAGGTCGATGTCCACTTTATGCAGACAGTGTAGCTTAGTGGTTAAAGGCACTGAACTGCAAACCTGATGGCTTAGAGGCATGAACACCTTGGTTTGAATCTCATCGCCTCCCACTTGTGTATGGTGTGATATTGAACAAGTCACTTAACTTTTGCTTATGTGATCCTGCTCCACAACAGTGGTAGCAGGGAGGAGGCAGAGATCTACAGATCAGTCAGTCTTACCTCAGTAGTGGGCAAGATTATGGAGACATTCCTTAAGGAAAGGATAGTGCAACACCTGGAATCCATAGGAGCACAGAATCCAAGGCAGCATGAGCTTACAAAAGGAAGGTCCTGTCAAACTAAGCTCATAGATGTCTTTGACTGGGAAACCAGAGTGGTGGACCAAAGGTGAGCAGTTGATGTCACCTACCTTGACTTCAGCAAAGCTTTTGATACTGTTCCACATAGAATATTGATTAATAAGCTGGGTAGGCTCAGGGAGGGTCAGCAGCTGATCAACTGGGTGGCAAACTGGTTGCCAGGCAGAACACAGAGAGTGGTGGTAAACGGTATACAGTCAGAAGAGAAGCAAGTCACAAGTGAGGTACCTCAGGAATTAGTTCTGGGGCCAGTCCTCTTCAATATCTTCATCAGTGACATTGAAGATGGACTGGAGAGTAAGGTTTGTCTGTTTGCAGATGACAGCAAGATCTGCAAAAGAGTAGATGATCCAGATGGGGTGGGCAGAATGAGAAGAGATCTGGATAAACTGACAAAATGGTCAGAAGAGTGGCGACTGGAGTTTAATGCAAAGAAGTATAAGATCATGCACATAGGGAAGAGAAACCCTGAAGCCACCTATAGGCTGGGAGAGGAGTTGCTGGCAGTCACAAGGGAAGAAAGAAACTTGGGCATCATCATCACTGATGACCTGAAATCATCCAAGCAGACCACTAAAGTACTAGGTAAGGCTAGAGGGATGTTGGGGTGTATTAGTAAGGGTATCACATGTCAGAAGAAGGAGGTAATAATCCCTCTTTACAAGACACTGGTTAGGCCCCATCTGGAGTACTGTATGCAGTACTGGAGACCACACCTTCACAAGGACATTAACCAAATTGAAGCAGTCCAGAGAAGAGCAAGCAAAATGGTGCAGGGACTGCATCAGAAAACATATGAGGACAGATTAATGGAGCTCAATATGTATACCCTAGACCAAAGGAGGGAGAAAGGTGATGCAATCGAAACATTCAAACACCTTAAGGGCATTAACAAGGTGAACGAGTCTAACATGTTTCAATATAAGAAAAATAGCAGGACAGGAGGACACAGCATGAGATTAGAGGGAAGTCGACTAAGGGTTAGGAAGTTCTTTTTCACAGAAGGAGTGGTAGATGCATGGAATGGCCTACTTTAGGAAGTGGTCGATATCAATACAGTGCAGGGCCTCAAACAGGCATGGGATAGGCATAAGGGAGCAATGCAGATGAGTATGAATAGATAGGCCATTGACAGAGCAAAGGTCGATGGCACATTTATATGGTAGGAAAAGAAATGGACTGACTGGATGGGCCTTGCGGCCTTTATCTGTTTTCAACTTCTATGTTTCTATGTTTCTATGTAATACCACCGTAGCTAAGTGGTATTTTCTTTCCATGACCCCTACTGAAGAAAAATCCCCCAAAAGGCAGGTGGCAGGTTCTATGTGATCTGCTAGACCCAACAAGGGATCCATTCTTTGTTTAATAAGGCTCCAAAGTGGGGCTACCTTCGGACAATCCCAGAAGATGTGCTACAAAGTGCCTTCTGCTTGTGTACATTACCTGCAGGCAAATGAGAGAACCCTGTTCATTTTGGACAATTTGATCAGTGTATAATACATATTGTTAATAATCTGATACTGCAGCAACCTTAGTCTATCCTAGGAGAGGAATCTGCATGCGTCCATCCAGATCTCCTCCCAATTAAGTATTTTCTCTAGGAATTGGGCCTCCCAGTAGCTAGAAGCCCTGTTTTACTGTAGGAAGACTATTTCTATTATTATGGAGTAAATACCTGATATGGCATGTGGTTGTGTGGCTGCAAGTCTGACTGGATGCATGAACCTCCCATCCTCTTCTGCAGCTTGACTTAACTGGGCACTTACTAACATGTGCCTACTCTGGTACACCTTGAAGAATGACTGAAAGTTTAGGTTGTATTTATGGATAATGTCTCCAAATGACAGTATTTGGCCATCATTCCATAACTCCACTATAGAGGAACTTGCCAATTGTGGGAGCCAGGAGCTTAACAACATGTCCCCCCAATCAGGAAATTTGAATTTCCCATAAGTGGCTGGTTAGGATGCATATCTAAGAAATTAATGCACAGCTCCATTACAATCATGTGATTGCTTTCTGCCAATCACTTCACACTCTTTCTCTTACACTAATAATCTGATGTTACAAAAGCTTTTTCTTCTTACTGTACCAAACTCAGGGCTGATGGCAAGTTTGTGTTACAAACATACAAACATATGAAATTTGCCAGCAGATAATTGCCTAGAGGTCTATCAAGTCTCCTCGAATGTTCAGCTGGCACCCCTTATTCTGCAGCTGCCCTCCCTCCCACCCACCTTTCCCTCCCTTGACCCTCCTTCTTGCCTTGTCCCAGACCCTTTTGAAGCAGTCCACTGTTCTACTGGATTCCACTTCTGCCAGTGTGCATTCCACCTCTCCATAAAAAGCTGCCTCCTCATTGCCCTCCTGAACCTTCCTCCTTCCAGTCTCATATAATGGCCACGGGTGTTCCTCTCCTCCCTTACTTTGAAAAGCCCCTCTGTACTTGTCTTGTTCTTTGGTGGTCTTAATGTAACCTGGTTGGACAACAGAAAAACTATGTGCATGATAGGGTGTCTGAGCATTTATTTATTATTTATTTAGCTTTTGTTGACCGGGTAAGTGCACTAGACAAATCCTGCCTATTTTCAGGCACGACCCGGGGGAGGGGGATACAGATGAATGCCAACTGACCTTGAACCAGATTAAGCTGTTGGTGGTATTTTTAGTGAATGAGGGAAATTTGGCCAGGACACCAGGGAAATTCCCCTACTCTTTTCGATAAGTGTCATGGGATCTTTAACATCCACCTGAACTACCACCAATCCAGGCAGATGGGACCTCGGTTTAACGTCTCATCCGAAAGACGGCACCTTAGAAATGCAGCACCCCTCTCATGCTGCATTACAGTGTCAGTACTGGGATATTAACCCAAATGCCAGATGTGGGAACTGAACCCACAGCCCTCTGATCTCCCAGCCTCAGAGGCAAGTGTGCTACCTACTGAGCCACTGACACTGACCTTTGTCAGGTTATCCAGTCATTGACAAAAAACTAATTATAAGACAGAAGAACAGTATGAATTGCACTGGCTTTTAGGCAGTAACTTGAACACAATAATGAACTTGGGCACTCTGTCAAATAGTTTGAGAGACCACTCCCTGGTCTTTTGTGGTAGGCTGAATAAACTACCCAATTACCCAAATCACAAGCTGAATTGTGTTTGTGAGGAGGTTAACAGATTTAAATATTACAACCTTAAGAGTAGAGATGCAGCAAAGTTAAATTTTGCTAGCGAAGTGCCTGCCAAGTGGGCACTTTGCCTTGTCATTTTGCTACGCAGAGTGGCCATTATGGAATGCTCACTTCACCATGTAATTATTACTTTGCATTGACATTCCACCTTAACGTGAAGTAAGATGAAGTGACAATGACATAGGCAGCCTTTGCATACAGCACATGGCTTACAGTACTGTATGTCACATGCTTTAGCCAGGTGGGCAGGGATTGACTCATGCAAGCAGATACTTTCACTTTTTCCTTTGCAGAGGTAGAGAGAGGAGGCAGTTTTTCTGTGGAGCAGATAATCCGGAGATAAAACCCAAGCAACAGCTTTTTCAAAGCTATATTGTTGTTTAGTGTTTTTTGTATTCTTTTTGTTGTTCATTTTTTCTTTCTGTGATTGTGAATTCTTTGTTTTTTACTTTTATAAGGTTTTGTTTGTCTGTGTGTGTGCCTGTGTGTGTGGCTGTGTTGTGTGTAAGTGTTTCATGTTGTCCTTGTCAACTGTTGTTGTTGCTTGAACAGAGGGAAGGAGGGAAGGCAGTTGAGTTTGAGTACTGATTGAAGTTGCTAAAATGGACCAGGGACAGGGTGATGAAAGGCAACAAATGGCTGGAATGGTGCCAGGGGCAATGGAACTATGTGGCAACATGTTTGGCAGGGGAGGATTGTGCTTCCATGGGGGGCGTGTCCAGTTGGTGTTGGACCACTCAAAAATCTTCACCCCCCCAAAAGCAGCAGAAGCACCACCACCATGTCTACCAGCAGCAGCAGCAGCTCCAGCAGCTCCGCCTCCACAACAGGATGTGCCGGAGGTTGAGCACTGCTGTGACCAGGCTGCTGCCAGTGCCCTGCCATGTGTGGTTCTCCCCCTGCAGCTCCCCAGTTTGGGAGTTCTTCAACTGTGTTGGGGGAACAGCAGCCTGGTATGGTGCCGCATTTGTGGTGTTACAGTGCACTATGGCCCCCAGGGGACACATCTGAGGACTGAGGGTCATTGCACTCACATAGTTAATCACCACAAGGAGGAGTGGCAGGCTGCCACAGAACAGGCCAGGCCTCCACGAGCTGTCCCTTCTATGGCAATGGCAGAGGGTGCTGCTCTGCATCACCACAGCAACAGGAGGACCACAGCAGCAGCTGCTCCACCACCAGCACCACCCTCACCATCACCAGCAGCTTTACCACCATCAGTGGACCCCACACTGCCTGCAACTCAGGCCGACCTTGCTATGTTGTAGGCCATGGTAGAAGAGAACAATGAGAGAGTGAGTACTTTCCAGCAGCAGTTGGAGCACATAAAGTGACACCAATTGCAAACTGCGTTGACACTCCATCTGCTGCTGGACCAGCAGGAGATCCCACATTAACTTTTTTTTCAACACATCCCCCCCCCCCCACTGTGTTATAATCCAAGTTAAGAATGTGTACCCTGACATTTTTCCGGTGCCTCAGTAATGTTTACTGTCTGTTGTGGAGTGGTTGTGGAAAAGCAGGACTGAGCAGTGCAAGTATAATGTGCTAAATTGCATGTGTGCAGTCAGTGTTCTTTCCTGAGTGTGGACTGCAGACATTGTCCAGTTTCTTGCAAACATATATATGCTGACTTGTTACAGTGTTTATGGTATAAAGAATAAAGATAAGAATATATAATGTATATTTTATCGATACAATCATCAGCAGTGGTCTAAGTGATATGATATTTTTTCAGAGGTCTCTGGCCAGAGTGCACCTTAGTCACACAGTGCACACATGACTTTTAGGAGATTATATAGCAAACAAAAATCCTGCTTTTCAACAAACCATACCCAGCAGACATGAAGTATTGGTGATGGTGAGGAACCCAAAATATTCGACGGATGGTTTTCAGACACCATAAAGTCAGAAAATATATAAGGCTCAGTTCACTGCTAAATGCCAACACGCTGTGCTACCTCAGTTCTTCTTTTCATTTTTGTTCTGGAATAAGTGATGTCTTTCTAGTTTAGCCTGGAAGTGTCGGGGTTTTTAACAAGTTGATGTTCACCATAACACAACACGGTGCCAGTGGTTTCACAGTGTGGTGGCAGTGGACTGCAGCAGGACCTGTTATGCAAATGTCTGCACACGATAACATATTTTGGGTGCCTCAGCAATATTTAATGTCTGTTGGGTATGGTTTGTTGAAAAGCATGATTGTTTGTGCTATTATTTCTGCAAAGTCATGTGTACCCTGTGAGTGACTGAGATGCACAGTAGCCCGAGACTTTTAAAAAATATTATATTATATTTATTTATTTATTTATTTATTTATTCATGAGATTTACCAGGAAGGGCATACTGAGTGGAGTACCGCTTGATTCTAGATGCACCCTGGAGAACTGGGTACAATAGTGCAGACTAAGACAAAACAGTTCATACATAATTTGCAGAAAATAACAGTCAGCGGTCCAGTAGGATGGGTGCAGTAGCTGAGATGACAGGCGGTTCATACAATATGAAGAGTAGTTCAGACAGTGGTGTAGTACGTAGTGTGAGCAAAAAATTCCTTACAATATGGGTAAGACGTGTGTAATAATACAGTAACAGTAGCAGGTTCGGCAGATAGTACCATTTTGTGATGAGTGTGAGTAGGATGTTAGAATCGGGAGTGGTTTGCATGCAGCTGACTGGAGCTGTGTAGGGAGGTCAGCGATGGGGAAAGCATGAGCAGTTGATGGCGAAGTGTGCTTTGAGAAGGGCATTACGTTGGGGGATACTTGTGGTGAATCTGATGTTGGCTGCCAGAGAGTTCCACAATTTGGGCAGCCTGAAACTGAAAGCAAGCTGACCTGATCGGGTTGATCTGTGGGGAATGTGCAGGAGCCTGGAGTCAGTGTTCCTGAGCTCATAAGTAGGTGGAGGGACGGCGGTTAGGGATGTTGATAGGTAGGAGGGCAGCTTATGAGACCAGAACTTAGCAGTAATTTTAGCACTGTGCAGCAATCACCGGTTTTGGAGTGAGGGGAGATCAAGTGACTGGTAAAAGTCACAGTGGTGGGTATTGAGGGGTCGGTCCAAGGTGAACTGGCAGAAGGAGTTGTATAGGGGGTCGAGCCTGACTAAGGACACCTGGGGGGAGGAACCGTAGACAACATCACCATAGTCCAATATAGAAAGGATCATTTTATGGACTATTGTTCGTCTGGTCAGTAGAGGGATGCAAAACGTGTTGTGATGGAGAGCTCCCAGCATGGGATGTAGTTTTTTATGCAGTGCATCTACATGCACTGAGAAGTCAAGGTACTGATCTAGCCAGATGCCAAGATAGCAATATGTGGAGCAGGCCTTGAGCGGAGTACTGTCCAAGGTATAGAAAGTGGATGCATCAGTAAGCCGGGCTAGTTTGGCTCGGGAGCCGAAGGTGAGGGAGACAGTTTTTTTTGGGTTCAGGAATAGTTGGTTCTCAGGGAACCAGCATTGGAGGGAGCAAAAATCCTTCTGGAGGCATGCTGCCACAGTGGTTCCGGATGGGCCAGAGGTGAACAGTACCGTATCATTTGCGTACATATGGATGTCAGTTTGTGTGCAGACAGCAGACAAATCATTGAAGAAAATTGAAAAAAGCAGTGGGCCGAGTACGGATCCTTGAGGTATGCCACTGGTGACTGCGAGGGGGGTAGATAGAGCCATACTGATGCGAACTGATTGAGACCTGCGTGATAGGTATGAGTGGAACCAGTTGCATGCTGCCGCCGACAGACCAGTTTGGGCAAGTTTGGACAGCAACAGGGGGTGAGAGACCGTGTCGAAGGCTTTTGCCAGGTCTATAAAAATAGCTGCGGTTATTTCCCCTTTGTCAATGCCTGTGAGGATGGAGTTAGTGAGGCGAAAAGGGGATGTGGTGGTGGAGTGATTTTTTCTGAAACTGGCTTGGAAGGGGATGAAGAAGGAGATGTTGTCTAGATATGGGTGTAGCTGGGATAGAACAAGGCGCTCTTGAATTTTGGCTAGGATGGGGAGCAGGGATATAGGCTGATAGTTTGATGGTGAGGAGAGGTCCCCTTCCTTGGGAAGGGGAATGACTGTGGCTTGTTTCCATTTTGTGGGGACTGCCCCTAATTTAAAAGAAAGATTATAGAGCATGGTTAGGGGGTGGGCTATAGCTGGGGCAGAGAGTTGGAGCATTTTAGAATCAATGCCTGATGGACATTTACCTTTGGATGTGTTTAGTGAGAGTAGAATTTTCATCACCTGGTCTGGAGTGACTAGGCGGAGTGAAAAGGAGGCCGGGGGGGTGCATTAGGGAGAACGGGGGGAACTTTGGGGAGAATGAAAAGTGGGGGCGTGAGGAGATTAGGGAGGCAGTAGCGCCGGAGAAGTGGGTATTAAATTCAGTGGCAACCTGACAGGGATTATTGATGATTTTGCCTGCGAGGTTGAGAGTGGGGGTTTGGGGTTGGGTCGGTGGGGTGAGGAGAGATTTAATGGACTTCCAGAATCGAGAAGGGTGGGTGTGGTTTTTGCTGAACGCCTCTTTGAAGTAGTTTGATTTGGACTGCCGTATGAGTCTAGTGCAGGCATTTCGAAGTGCCCGGTATTGTTGCTGTGCCAGGTGAGACCCTGTGGCCTTGAAGGATTTCCAGGCACAGTCTCTGGCTCAGAGTTTTTCCATGAGATTTGAGGTCACCCAGGGTAAGTGGGAGCCTCTGGCTCTAGAACTCCTTAGTAGGGCATGAACGTCCCAGATAGTGAGGAAGTTAGTAGAGAAATAGCTCAGAGCCTCGTCCATGGTGGAGGCTGTAGGGATGGGAGACCAGTCAATGGAGATAAGGTCGTTTAGGAGCGCGGGCAGATCCAGTGATTTGTACGCTCTGCTGTGCAGCAAACGGGGTGGAGGGGCCGGGGGCGGAAGATTTTGCACACTATAAAAATCATATGGTGGTCGCTAAGGGAGTCCGGTAGATGGCCGGCTTTAAGTATCCTATGTGGGTGGGTAGTGAGTGCCCAGTCCAGTAGTGTGTGTTTATTGGATTTATGATTTAGGCAGGTGGGTTCTCCTATTTGCTGGTGCAAATTAAGCACGTTGATTTGGCAGTGTGTCTTTGATGCTGCGCATCCTAGCCAGTTCTGATTGAAATCACCAAGGATGTGGAGTTCTCCTCCTCTGTAAGGCCCTCAGGTTGCCTAGGTGTTCAAGGATGCTGGTTAGTGGTGTGTCCGTGGACAGTATGACCCAGATATGTATACTGGGATAGAGTGGGGCAGGGGGATTTTGATCAGGAGGGAATCTATGGTTGGTAAGGGTGTTGGTGGAGTGATTACCGAAAACTGGAGATATGAGGTGACATACATGGTGGTACCGCCAACCTTCTTTCTCCCCTGTCTGTCCTGGTGGATTAGTGAGAAGTCGGGTAATGAGAATTCCTCATCCCGGTGATGGGGCTTCAGCCATGACTCTGTGATGATTATAATATCAGGGCGAAAGGCCAGAACAGTTGTTTGTAGGGCAGCCATTTTATTTAGGATGCTACATAAGTTAAGGTGGACAATTTTGAGACCTTTGAGGAGGTGTAAGGGTGATGCTGTTGGTTGAGCAGCAATGGTGTCGGAGGTCCAGGGTTCCATTCAATGTCCCTTGCTATGAGAAGTAGGAATACTAGGGCATGCCTTAATAAGCGCATGATCTTTACTGGTGCACCCCTGCGGGTGGGGTGGTTAGAGGGAGTTGGGTTTGCCTTTGGGGCTGAAAAGAGTGGGAGATATAAGGCAGGTGTTGCAGCGTGGAAAGAGGGGGGAAGGATAGAGGCCCGCAGGGTCCAGTTGTGCATGTGGTGTAGGTTGTGTTTTACTGGTGCCAAGGAGGATTGTGGTGTAGGCTTGGTAGTTAAGATGTGGAGTGGCAAGGGGTCTGGTAACTTAGGATTGGCAGAGGGTGGTAGGGAGGATGAGGCTACGCAGAGCATAGTGATGATTGCAGTGAGAGACTGCATTATTGGAAGTAAGTTTCTTTTGTGCAAGGAGGATTTGTCAGTATGCTCTGCAGTGGCCTCTAGTGGTGAAAAAATATAAGGTACTAATGGAGAAGTGGGCTGACTGGTTCACAAGCTTGGGAGCTCCACTATTTAAAGAGAAGCTGACCAAGGGTGGTGGTGGGGGCGGTGGGGAGCCTGCGAGAGCAGGCGGGGTAGACTCTATTCAGTCCATTGGGAGCTGCAAAAACTCTAGCTACCTGGCTGCTGGGTTCCTCGTTGTGGTCCATGGGAGGCGGGGGGGGTCTTGCTTCACTGTGGGGAGGGCTTGGGGACTCCTGCCCTTGCAACCTGGCCTCAGCTCTGCGGAAGGAACAGAAAGGCTTGGATTTAATACAGGTATGTGGCTTGAGGGAGGAGCATGCTATCTAGGTTTGCATCCAACCGTTTGTGAGATAAGAAGCCCGAGGTAGCTAGCAGCAGCCTGAAGCCTGGGGTCTTATAACAAAAATTACACTCTCCCCACTATAGTATGAAAATCCCCTAGAACATGGATTAGACGTGGATTTTAAAAACTCTTAACTCAGGACTGCAGCAACTCTTAACTGATACATGCAATCCTGCCCTTTTTGTAAGTTGTGCAGTTTAGTAGCAAATACAAACTACACACATTCTCCAGCTAAGACACTTTTGCCCACATTAGCAAACTTTTCCTTATCTATTCGCAATTAGCTAGGCAGATAAAGATTGCAGGCAGGGAGCTGTAAGACGCTCGATTTGCACCGCCATTTAAATTGTAAATTCAGTACTGTGTCCAAAAAAAGGCGCCAAGTTTAAATCAGTGGTGTGGTAGAGCTCCTATTCAGTCCATTGGGAGCTGCAAAAACTCTAGCTACCTGGCTGCTGGGTTGCTTGTCGTGGTCCGCAGGAGGCGGGGGGGTCTTGCTTCACTGTGGGAGGGCTTGGGGACTCCTGCCCTCGTGACCCGGCCTCAGCTCTGCCTGGTGGGTTCCTCGTTGTGGTCCGCGGGAGGCTTCCTGCACTGCTGATGATGGTACAAATAAAATATATTTTATATATTCTTATCTTTTACTCTTTACATTCTGCAACAAGTCACACCATATATATGTTTGCACAAAGCTGGACAGTGTCTGCTCATACAGGAAAAAACACTGTCTGCACATATGCAGTTTAGCACAGTATAATTGCACTGCTCAATCCTGCTTTTGGCTAAACAGTTCACGACAGAAAGTAAACATTGCTGAGGCTCCAAAAACATTTATTTTTTGAAATTGACATTAATTTATCATTTATGACATTATGCGCTCACAACACAGTCACCAGACTTTTTGTATATGCCCAAACTGCAACTGTCTTGAGCCCAGAAAATTCCCCAGTGCTGAGAAAGTGAAATGGGACAGAAAGTAAACATTACTGAGGCTCCAAAAACATTTATTTTTTTGAAATAGACATTAATTTATAATTTATGACATTATGCACTCACAACACACGGTCACCAGAATTTTTGTGTATCCCCAAACTGCAACTGTCTTGAGTCCAGAAATTCCCCAGTGCTGAGAAAGTGAAATGGGAGCTTTGCACCAAATGCATAGTGTCCCAGAATTAATGGCGCACTCAGTCATGTGCACAGTGTTAACACAGTCACCAAAATTTGTGTGCTTCCCCAAAATGCAACTGTCTTGTGTCCAAAAAATTCCCCAGTGCTGACACAGTGAAATGGGAGCGTCACACCAAATGCTGCTGCTGTTGCAATTACATGTAATGCTGCTGTGTATTGACCTTACTGTGTTGATGTCATGATAGACAGTGTCTTGCCAAACCGTATGAAGGAGGGATAAACGTGAATGATCTTTCACTGTACCACCACAAATGATGACACTGAAAGAACTGTTGCTTACCCAAAGTGTGCTGTGATCACCTCAATAGGAAGGGTGCCCTTTGTGAGTACACCAATAGTATCCTTGGTGAGTTGATATATACATATATGTATTTTCTGGGGGGGGTGACATAAATATACATGTACTCATTGTATTGTTTTCTGTCACAGGTCACATACTGTTGGTGTGCGCATTCCCGTGCTTGAGAAATTGTGGCATTGGAATTGGAAATTGAATACTCTCAAGCCAATGAAGGTAAGTATTTTTTTTTGGGGGGGTGAATTATCATATTTGCAAGTAGGTCTCATTAATGGTTTATTGTTTAGTTATTTCTTCACAGGTTTTATTTGCATCCTTCTCCAGTCCAGTAATGATGGTCATGGACATCATCGATTCATACAACTTCTTCTTGTTGCATGTCTGCCAGCTCGGGACAGGGGGGTTATGATATTGAAGTTCTTTGGATAAGGCATCTTTGACACAAAGAAACATCTGAACGTTTCCTAAAAAAAAGAAATGAAGACCTTATTACAACTTGATTGCAACAGAAACACATTATGTTTAAGCCATGGCTGTTCCACCACGGGTATATGTATTAACACGAGCTATAAAGCCACAAGGACACCAAATTATAAGATCGAAATTAAATTTAGTACCAGACTAAAAGAAATACACTGTGTCAGTGCCCCTGTGTCTTAGGTCAAGTTACATTTTAAAACCACATCTTGTCAAGTCACATTACCTGGGTCAAACTTTTTTCAACACTGGCATGGCTGCAGTTGCAAATTTGGAATATAGTGCATGATGTGTTGGGCAAATATTTTGTGATGTACATGTCACCTACTTTACGAATTATCAGTCAGATTTTTTCCACTCTTATGAAAAAAAAGAAACAGAGTAAATAAAATTGATATACTTACCAGTATGGAAATGTATATCCCATAGGTTGCTGTACACAGCAATGTTGTACCATTGATACAGAACAGACCTTCAGCAAAGGAGAGTCATTTGTTAACCTGTAAAAAAAAGCAAAATAAGTTGACCATATTTTTTTGACCATTGCAGCTTGGAAAAACAACAGGAAACAAAACACACAGCTAAAGGAAGTTGAATAGCATGAAAAACATTAATACACATATTCACTTTATTGAATTCATATAAAGAAGCCTTGTGCTTGTGGCTGATGGAAGTGGTCTCCTGTTCGACTCCCTTTGCCTTGGCATGGTCAAGACATGTAATGGAAAACATCGTCAGAATGGTGGTGGTGGGTGGTGGTGGTCATAGCTTAGACACATGATGCCATTCCCTCTCATATGTTCCTGCATCTGGTGGTGGTTGCAGTGGCTAACAGCAGTCTTATGGTGGTGGTACAGGAGCCAGGATATATTGTGCTTTGTGTTACAAATGTGACTTGACATGTGGAATTTGAGTCACTCTGAGTGGGACACTGACTTAACTTCATGATAAAAAAACATGTATCGTACAACAAATGTGATAGCCTTTTAACCACTTAAGTTAAACCTGCCAACATTAACCTCATCATCATCATCATCATCCTCATAAAGAAAGCTGCCCCCACAGTTATCTATGTCTGAATTCTGACCACTGGGAAATTCTTTCTCCACTGTGTCAGGATCTATGTCAGTGGTAGACCGTTTCATGCTGCCACTGCCAGTGCCACCAGGATGGTTCATTTTTACATCAGCAAAACCATGACTACGCCAGGGTATGAATACTGAGATTGCAGTCTGAGCTGGTATGTGTCTCTCATTAATTTTTATGAATGTCAGCAAACTGACATTATACAATGGAGTAAATTAAATGGCCTAAATCCTGCATCCCGATTGGTTGGCTGGCACCTTTTCAGCATGTTAAATCCTCCAGTGTACCCCACGGGAAATAGTGCCAGCCACCGGTCAGCCACAGCAAAACACCACTTTTAAATCACTTGATACAAAATAAAAAAAAATACAGGAGAACATTGTATAATAGCAATATACCCCTCCAGGGAGTGGGTATACTGGTGCATTTACCACTTCTGGTGTGGTTAAGTCACTCGGCTGTGCCTCATGACTGAACCACATCAGCTGTGGTAAATCCACCAATATATCCACACCCTGGAGGGGCATATTGCTTAATTTGCAGGAGAGAGGTTTGTATGATGATCCTGAATTATTGCACCTGCTGAGCTGAATACTCTTTTTGACACTTACACTAGAGGGTGGGCATGTCAGGTACTTCAGTGCCACTGTGGTCTGCTCTGGCCAGTCACTGACCTTTCCACTCCAGTATAAAAGAGGATCATCAGTTATTGGCAGATGCCTGTTTTCAGACAAATATGACTCAGCCATTCACTGTGCTACACTAAGTCCAGTGGTTGATGCATCATCCTGTTCTCCAGAATCAATTATGTCACAAATCCTCACTTGGGACAAAGCCTCCCAAAGTAGGTTAACACCAATTGCTTTTGATGACAGACCACCTGGAACTGCAGTCCCTTTCCCTTACAGGATATGCTTGACACTACTCCAGATTCACCTTCAGCCTGATTATGCTGCTGAGGTTTGCTGACCTTGGCACATGACTTCAACCTCTCTATCATGTATAAAGTGGAGTTCCACCGGGTGACAACTTCCAGCTTCAAGTGATGCTGCAGGAGGCTGCTTTGGATCTGCAACTGCCGAAGTTGGTCACGGGGCTTTGCAGAGCATAAAAAGTGTGAACAGATATGGCGTGCAACTGTCAGCATTTCCTTTATATCAGGGTGCTGCAGAAACTTCTGTACCACAAGGTTTAAACAGTGGGCCATGCATGAAACCCAAACAAAGCCACCATTTGTGATGCATTTAACCACATTTGACCCATTGTAACTTGCTTTGAACCCAGCTCTCAGGGACGGGGGGTTCAGTCACTTGTCAGTTTCAGTCAGTATCAAGTCCAGCATGCTTTCACCAGTGTGTGAAGAGGTCATATTGTGCATAGCAATCTGTATGCTGTCGAATTCCTGGAAGATTGTTACCACAACACTCCACCTTACTGCACTGATTATTCACAATACCAACAGCACAAACAACACCCGGCACCTGTGCCCAATGTGTAGTTTTACACAAATATGAACTCCCCATTGTTTTGCCACTTGTCCACATATCTATCCTTAAATGGATGAATGGAGAAGAGGAATGCAAAAGGGCATGTCTTACAGAGTTGGGCACAGTACGGTACAACTCAGGTACAGCACAGGTGGAAAAGTATGTCCTGGACGGGATTTTCCATTTTGGACAGGCATATGCTGCAAACCATTGGAACCCAGAACTCTCCACGAAAGAGAAAGGCAAAAGATCAATTGACGGCATTTCAGCTTCAGCAGCAATAAGTTCATGTAACACTGTATGATTGGGTAGTTACTTCAGCTTAAGCAGAAAAACACTCTGTAACATGGGCTGACTTAAATGTTTTACACAGGGTGTGATGACAAATGGTTCTGCTCTGTGAAAAGCAGGGGGTGGAGTGTGGACGTGTGATGACGGTTGCACAGATGATGAAAAATCCACAAATGAAGTTATTTTCCCAGATTTATGAACAGGGGTTGATGTACCACTTGCACTAGACATACTGCATTCACCACCACCACCACCACCACTAAAACTGCTACTCTCACCAGCACTAGACAACATTTCAAAATCATTATGCTCCTCCACCTCATCATGCCTGTAGTAATCCTCTGCTGTTACTTAATTGCTACTACACACATTTAATTTCCTACATGATCTTACAGTCATGGAAGGGGATAACATTGCTCATTATGGTTGATGACGAGGGTGAACCCCACACTGTGGTATTAGCTGCCATCTTGTGCTGGGTCCACAGTGCCATGTACCTGTTCTTAAGATGTGCATGCTGCCCCCTGTGCCCAGATGGCTCCCCTTTTTACCTCACCTCACACGTGCATGGCAAACCTGGCAGATTGCAACTGTCTCATCATTAGTATCTTTTACAAAAAAATTCCAAACAAGGGATTGTGATCCCCTACTTTTAACACATCCCTGATGCTGCTAATTGGACTCCAGTTTTTTTAGTCCTGAAGTGGAGGGTGTGCTACATGATTTTCCAGGCTGGACACACTTGGACTGCAATTGACCACCATGACTACCCATCATTATTACTGGGTCATCATCATCATCACCAATTGAAACTGGTAAATCACAACTTTTTACTGGGGGAGGTTAATGCAAACAAACCCAGACCCAGCCACCTTAAATGTCTTTTTCTCTGGTTCCCAACAGGGGTCACTGATATCATCATCATATTTATCAACATCATCCACATTCACATCTTCTACTTGGATGCTGGCATGTGGACTGCATGTTGCAACCACAACAACATCAACATCATCAGATTCATCATCAACACCTCCATCACCCGATATTTTTTCACCACACTGTAAATCATTGCATGGCAAATGCATGATCTGAACCACGGTGGAAGAAATGCGACATTGTGTTATCATCATTGCCATGATGATCAGAATCCTCATGTTCAGTTACCAATGGGATGTTACTGCAGAGTATGACATCATCTACACTGTCATTTACTGCTTTACACTCAACTATACTTTTGGACATGGTCAACTGGTCAGAAATGGAACTTGAGGTGGCAATATTCATACCACCAGCAACTGCACTAACACACCAGCTAGGACAACATCATCTCCTCCAACTGTGAGTGAAGCTACCAAGTGCACTGTTATAAAAACACTGAAGAAGAAATACCTTTCCTCACATCAGCAATGCACTTCTGTGACTGCGTACTAGCACACCCACAGACAATCTTACCACTGGGAGCAGTGCCATGGCTAGAAACAGCTTTGCTTGCATGTCTCTTTGCAGGCATTTTGGGGGATCAACAAGAATATTCTAAACAAATTCAGATTTTGGAATTTTCTCTTTGGGCCACTGGATGTGAAGCAAAAAAAAAAACAACCGTGGCTTCAACAAGAGATACAGTCACAAAGTCACAACAAGTTTAACAACACCTTAACTAACCAGTGGTGCTCAAGTCACAATACAATCTGGAAAAGAATACCTTTTGCCAGTTGTGGGGGAGGGGGGGGACTGTGACTGCAGAGTACAGTAACAATGCAAAACCAAGATACCACAATGGCAGTACAAAATCACGCAGGTGCAGTGGATAGCAGGTTCACACTGCTGCAATTACAATGTGGCAGAGCAAAAGGTGCATTATTGATGTCATACACTCACACACACACACTCACACACACATATACAAACACACACACACACACACACACACACACACACACACACACACACTTTGCCTAAGCAAATTGAAAACTTCAGCAACATGCCATGTATTTTAAACAACCTAAAATTATGCACTGCTGTACCAGGTCCTCAAGTAACCACAACACAATCAGCAAAAAAAAATGTCAACAATTACTGAAAATATTACTGTGTGTACATTAACACAGTTTTACAAGAAAAATATAACCAAAAAACAAAGAACTCTTTATTTCTCCAATTTAGATCTACCTACACCAAAGATACACCCCCCACAAAGCACACTTCCACTGTCTGTCAGTATACAGACTGAATGTTGTACATTAAAATTCAAAATCCACACGCAAACAATAAACACTCGATCATATGAGCACAGAAGGGTTTCCTACAATTGAGGCACTAAAGTTTGAACAAAAAAAATACTCAAAAAGGCTTTTCTAACAGATTTTAGAGGGTTTGAATTGCAGAAAACTCTTACAGCAAACTGTCTCCTACAGCTACCTACACACACTACCCTGAACTGAGGCTGTGCAGAACAATCTAGAGCCCATGTGACCTGCAAGCCCATGAATCACTGCAAAATTCACCTTTGGAGCTCACCAACAAGGCAAAGTGATGTGAAGTACATTGATTTCAATGTACTTTGCCTTAACATTAGTGGAGTAGTGGTTTGGGGAAGGCAGAATACTGAAACACAAAGTCATTGCTTTTAATACACTTTGCATTCCTCATTATGACGTGAAGTACTCTGCTTTGCATTGAGGAGTACTTTGCAAATTCCGCATTACTCAGCTAATCACTTCACGGAGCGAATTGGGGCCACTTCACCCACCACTACTGAAGATCAAACCTAAATGATACAAACTGGTCTTTTTTAGGTGCCATACTGGACATTGATAGTGCTCTTGATTATGTATGAATTGACTTTTGTAAGTAATGAGGTTGCCGTTATTCGAAAATCAAGAGTGAGTACTAAATCAGACAGTGGGATAACTGACCACCTTCTTGATTTAATGAAAGACTGAGACAGGGACTGGAATGCTTAGAAAACCACTGGGTATGAGAGGCTACTAATCCATTATAAGTAGAATAATAGATAGGTTCTGGTATATTACAAGGTAGTAATTCCATCGAGATGTTCTGGGGACACAGAGAACCTCGAGAGAGAAGCTCGAGAGGTTTCATGTGTCCCCAGAACCTCGAGATGGAATTACTACCTTGTTATGCCAGAACCTATTTGTTATTTTTTTTAATATATGGATACGAGGTGAATTGACTCACCTCATTTAAACAGTGGAGTCAGCAGGTCCATGTGAGTGCTGGCAGGGTTCCCCAGTGATGTGTGGATGACCGGTGCTGTGGGCTTCATTTACCGCTGCTTTTTTTAACTGTTTGTCAGCAGTGGTATCCAGCGAGCAGAGGAGCTCAAAAAAATGTTTCAAAACTGAAGAAAAACAGTTGTAGCGGCTATTGACTGTTCACTCGCTAAGCGAGCGAGCAAGCCGCCATGTTTTCCTACTCGTTGTGCCTGCCCACAGAGAAAAAGCGGCCAATCAGAGGGCACACTTTGTAAAACGTCAGGGATACACTTGCGCATGCGCTCTTCAGCTTTCTTGATAATACTATCGATCGGGTGCCGAACGATACTATTACGGCACCCATACGATAGTATTATCACTTACGAACAGTAGTATTATCACTCCAGGAGCGATGGTATTACAAGGATTTTTCTGTATGCTTTTTAAGCATATTATTTTTACAATCCATATATTAAAAGATAAAAATAACTAACTGTGAGTCCATGGTTAAAATGGATAAAATAACATATTTTAAGGATAGAGGTCATTAAAGAAGGTGTTTATTGATTTTTTTTGAAATAATAAGAAATGTAACTAATGTAGATAATAAATTCACTCTGAAAACCATAGTAAATAAAAACTGGAATTTCTGACAGAGAAAATTTACATTGCTAAATTCTTGAATAGCTATTTTGGTGACTACGAGCATCTGTTAAAAGATTTACCAGATTTTAAGCCTTGTCATTTAAATAATTTAGAAATTCCACTTAAAACTGTCCTTAATTTTTATTTTAAAACAATTTCCATAAATTTTACATTAAGATAGTTACTTAAAATGAACTATAATACCAGGATTTGACCAGATATTATTGACATGGCAACTGTGAACTTCATTAAGGAAGAACTTGCCATTCCTCTCACACAATGTATTAGCTTATCCCTTTCCACTGGGGCAAAGCCATTCTTATGGTTAAGGACTGGCATTGTCCCAGTCCATAAACATAGGACATCTGTACAAAATGTTATCCTATTGCAAAGCTGTTCCCTATGTCGAAGTTGCTGAGAAGGGCAATAAATGATCAACTGCAGGATTATTTTAATAACTACAATCTTTTGATCCACCAACACCAACGATTCCAACAGCACCACTGTACCAATAGCACTCTGCTAACTTTTATTGACTATTTGAACACTCATTTATCCTATTTTTTTTCCTGCTGCTTCAATTTTCATTGATTTTTTACATTTGGTTTAATTAATTGTAAGTTATTGTTTGATAAATTAAGAGCCATGGGGCTGTCTATAGTTGTCCTGAATTGAATTGTGATCTATCTGGACAGAGGATAGTATAAGACAAAGTTAGCAGATGTGTTCTCACCATACAGAATGATTTGTATCAGGATATAACAGTGCCTAATCCTGGACCCCATGCTATTCAGTCTCTTTGTTCATGATCTGCTGAATACATGTGCTAAGTAGTCTGTATTACAATACAAAGATGACGCTATCATAAACACTGAAGCTAAAGATGTTGCTAATGCATTAAAACATTTACAGAAATTTATTATTTCTTTCCAAACCTTATTAAAGATTATTCACTCATCCTAAGCACTAAAAAACAAACACAATGCTTTATGCAAGCCCTCACGAATATGGTCAAACAGTTTCACAAATGGCAATTTATATTCTGGATAATATCTCTCTTGAAAATGTTCATACTTTTAAATAGTTGGAGTTGACATTAAATGGCACACTTACTTATGTGTTACATGTTAACTGGCTAATTAGACTGTTCCCCAGAGACCTGGGGCCAGATATTCAAAAATGAGCAAAGCAGAACACAAACGTTTGTGCTGCACTTGCATTTTCCCATGACCCAGAGGATACTATATTCAGCTGGATAGCATACAGGTGCTATCCAACTGAATATAGGGGCATGTCAGCACAACACTAAGCCAAGTAGTCCTGCCTTGACATGGATCCTGCAATATGTATTGAATAGCACCACCAGACCTGATAGTGCCAGTAGCTCCTGACGCAATATTGAGACAGCATCATGCAAATGAGTCCACTGGGAATGCAAGGCGCTAAGGGGTCAATAGCTTGCCGATTATGAGCACATTTGCGTGGGAAGCAGCAGCAGTTTTGTGCCCCTGTAACTACCTCCATCCCCACCCCAACTGCCTGGTGCATAAAAATCAAGTATTCCATGGTGTCTAGTGGCACCTCCCCCAACCTCCAATTGTTATACTGTATATTGTTAATTTTTCCCTCATGTTCAGTCATCCTCCCACCCTCTGATTGGCAGCCTCATGTGTACACCAGAAATCTCTAGTGCCTAGTGATCCCCCAACTTCTGATTACCAGCCCTAGGTGTACAACATACCTCTCTGCTGCCTCGTGGTCCCCATCCTCTAATTGCCAGCCCCATGTGTGCACCATAAATCCTTGGTGTCTAGTTGTCTCTCCCACCCTCTGATCACCAGCCCCATGTGTACATTGTGAAACCCTGTTGTCTAGTGATCAGTGCACCTTCTGAGTGCCAATCTGATAAAAGAAAAAGAAAGGTTTCTGGTGTCCAGTGGTGCCCCGCCCTCTGACTGCCATCCTGATAATGGAGAAAATCCCTGGCGTCCAGTGGTCTCCCACCCTCTGATCACTGGTCCTGTATGATACATGATTGTCACTGGTATCTTGTAGTACACACTCACTGATTCCCATATGGGTACAAACCTACTCTTTCCTTGGTGTGTAGTTGCCTCCCCCTACCATGGGTGCCAACCACCCCATCCTGCAAACACCTCTTATCTGAAGTACTATTGCCATAGAAGTCCATATTGCAACTGGCACAGCCCTCATCCCACCACCTCAGCCAGCCATTGAATGCAATGACAAGGAATGTGTGTTTCATGCACTGTGAAGGGAGCATGCATACTGTGTACTGTAGACAGCATGCATGCTCCCTTTACAGTACAGGGGATGCACATTCCATGACATCACATACAGTGACCAGCCAAGGTGAAGAGATGAGGGTTGGGCCAATCACTGTATGGGCTGCTAAGGCACCAGTGCTTCAGGTAAGGGGCAGTTAGCAGGGTGGAGTAGTCAGTCACAGTGTGGTGACCTCTAGATGCCAGGGAAACAGTAGATTGGTATGGGAATCAGGACTGGTGGGTGGGGGTGCCACTAGATGCCAGGAAATATGAGCTATCATAAAGTACTGGTAACTGGAGGGCATGGAGGACTACTGAACACTAGGAACTGTTTTTCCTTTTACCTGGGCAGTGACTGGAGGTCAAGGAGGACCACTGGACACCAGAGAATTAGTTTACTTCACTGGGGTCGGGGTTCAGAGTGTGGAGGATGACTTGCAATCAGGTAGCTGGTGTGCTTCCCCAACACCAACGTAATTGTTAGCAGTAGTGACTCTGCCAGCTGCTAGTTTTGCCCAGAGAAAGTCAGACTTCTTCTTGGTGGCATTTGCGCTGCACAAAATGGCCTGCAGTAACCCTATTGTGCAGTGCAAATGCACTGACTATTGCATTGTACTGGTACTCCTGTCCCTGCCCCTCCCTTTGCCCATTGTAAACATTCTTTTTTTTTTGCACATGCACTAACCCTTTTAGTGAGCACCACAGCTACCTTTGAATATTGCACGTGGGTTCATACCTCAGGTAAACTGTGTGAAATCACTTTGCCCACAGGGCAAAGTTTTGAATATCTGGCCCCTGGTTATATTGTATCACTGCAGCAATAGTATCTTTGAGTCCTTACTGTTGCCAATAGCCCAAACCTACCTTGTGTCAGTTGTAGACTGCCAATAAATAATTTACTTGACAGCTAATTATTCTGCATTTCTCAGAGTACATAAACTCATGTACTGTATCTTGTCGATTTTGCTTAAAAACTGATACAAATGCACAATGTTGTATTGTACAAAATTAGCTTTAATGACTTCCCTTTGGTAAAAGGGTTTGATACTCTCACTCTGCACCGCTTTGGAAAGTAGTAAATGCTACTGTCCCAAAAAGTCACAAAGGTATACTGTCAATCCCTTAGGGCTCAAAGTGTCCCTAGTTTAAAAAAATACATTTCATGATTGTTTACATTCTATACACTGCTGATAGCTGGTTGTTTGATTCAGACTCCTTTTTTCTGTTTAAAAGTAAAAAACTGAGTGCCCACCATACTCGTGTTACCACAGTAAAACATGTTTTCTTTTCTTTTCTTGACCAACTACCACTGCATCTTTTCTGGACTTTAAACACCCCTAAAAAATCTAGCTACTCATTATGCAGTGGGACTAGAGGAGACTATTATATCATGAGTGGCTGCACTATTTGAGGGTGTTTCTAATGTTCAGGAAGTATGCAGTAAGCTTTAAGGGTGTAAAAAAAAAGTTCTGATGGCGGCATTTCCATGAAACTGCGAATCTCACTTCCGTGAAAGTTTGGAAATCATTTTCACAATTTCCGCAGAAATTCTGCCATAAAACTGCAGAATAAATATACAAACTGTGGGTTAATTTATTAAACTGCTGGAAAAAAATCTGCAGAAAGGATCACTGCCATTGATCAGTTCTGAGGCTTTGTTTAACCGCAGTTTAATTCATTAATCCACCCCTCCACACTGATCTGGAGTCCTAGTAAATAAATACCCCCAATCCCTCCCTCAGATCCTCCTGGTGTCTAGTGCCCCCCCCCCCAACCAGTGATCATGGCCCTTAAAACATTTTATTTCCCTGGTGTCTAGCAGACCCCCCTTCCTATCCAGGATTCCTTAAACCACAAAAAACAGCCAGCAGTCCACTGACACATCCCACCCTATTACCAGTATTCCTTGGTGTTTAGTGAAACCCCCAATGCCTTATAAAAAAGTAATCTCAATTCCTTGGTGTTTAGTGGATCCCCACTCCCCTACCCTGACAGTTCATCTGCCACCACCCTGTCCCCCCACCCTGTCCCTGAGCATGCCATTGGTGCAGCCCTCCTCTCTCCTCCACTACTGGTGGACCAGTGAATTGTCGGTGAATGACTACATGGTTGTACAAGCACATGATCATTCACTGACAATCCATTAAACTGAGGATAGAATAAATTCAGCAGTTTATATGGGTCTGTTCATGAAAAGGAGTTACCAATGCCCACCTTACAGTGCATACCACATTTTTAAAAATCAGGAACTGCCAGGCATATGTTTTTGACTAAATCTGAATGCTGGCTATATGTGCAGATAAATAACATAACTATAGAATTCTAGGGTATCCATATTTTTTTTTGATGGGGTGTCCCGCTCCATTTTGCTGCTTTTTTTACTGAAAAGGCATGACATGCAAAAACACATGTTTTAATAATTGTTTTTTCAAGCTTTATTTACTGTTTTCCATTATTAAAGTAAGTTCACTTACTAATGTGAAGTTCTGTTTTTTATTATCTGTACTCTTTAGCCCATTGTAATGCTCCATTTTTAATTTATGCAGCTTTGTATTTAGTGTGGTGAATGTAACAGTTGGTGTTACAGCACGTTACATTCACTCACATGGCCCCCAAATCTGTAATTGTGCTATTAGAACTTTAAAAGATTTTCTGGCTTCTCGCCTAGTTTGCCTCCTTGTGATAACTGACTGTGTTACTATCTGGTCTATCTTTCCCACAGAAGGGACAGCAACCTTTGACCTCACTCTACTTGGAGTCACATCAAGCCCAATGTTTACCCATCAGTCTATGACAGTTGCAAAGTCATAACCTGCCCATCAGAACCAAGGAACATCCATAGAGGGAGGAGCTGAGTTGTAGTTTAAAACCCATCGTTTGCGTGTGCCTCTTCCATTTGTAGTGCTACATTCCATGAAGATAAGCACTGTATGCAACAACGAGGGTTGCAGTTACATTCACCACAGGTAGACTTTGGTTACCATCATTCACTGATTGTTGGGCAAATTTTCAGAGAGCATGTTTCAGTGACAACGGCATGTCTAGGGAAAGTGCTGGGCATCAACTGTAATGGAGATTATTCAATGTATATGGGGTGGAGATTTAAATTGGATTTTCTTTGTGGCGTCACTCATTACATTCACCACGATATGTGGTGTCAACCATCATACCTGCCAGTACTGTTATTATTGTAAATTCCTTCAGGTTTTGTAACACTATGTCAGTTATTAGTAGTGGCTTGATAGCCATGAGGCATGTTCAGTAAACTTTTTAAAACTTGAAACAAATATGAGGTGTCACTTGTTACATTCACCATGTTATATGGCGTTAAGCATCACACTTGCCAGTAATGTAATTGTTGATTTTTTTCATGTTTTATAGCAGTATGTCAGTCAATAATAGTAGTATGTTAATTGTTAGGCAAGTTTAGTACAGTGTTAGTAAGTCAAACATAAGTGTGGTGTCACTTGTTGCATTCACCATGCTATGTGGAGTCAGACATCACACCCATCAGTAACATTAATTTTGTCAAATTTCTCCAGGCTTTGTAGCACTATGTCAGTCATTAGTAGTAGCATGTTAGTTGTTAGGCATGTTCAGTAAACTTTTTTCTATTGAAACAAATGTGTAGTGTCACTTGTTACATTCACCACGGTGTGTGGTATCAAACATCACACCTGTCACTACTGTTATTATTGTCAGATTTCTCCAGGTTTTGTAGCACTGTGTCAGTTATTATTAGTAGCATGTTAGCCATTAGGCATGTTCACTAAACTTTGTAAAACTGAAACAAATGTGTGGTGTCACTCATTACACTCACCATGGTATGTGGTGTTAAGCATCACACTTGCCAGTAATGTAATTGTCAAATTTTTTCATGTTCTATAGCAGTATGTCAGTCAGTAGTAGTAGTATGTTAGTTGTTAGGCATGTTTAGTATAGTTTTAGTAAGCAAAACATAAGTGTGGTGTCACTTGTTACATTCACCACGGTATGTGGTGCAAAACATCACATTTGCAACTAATGTAATATAATTCTCATAAATATTTATTTCTCATGTTTTAATACAACTCATTACATGTTTATTAAAGTTTTTACTTCTAAAACAAATGTTCTGTGCCAGGTGTTACATTCACCAAGGTGTGTGGTGTCACTTCTTACACTCACCACAATACAGTTCTTTTATCTCAGGAACATGTGGGGCTTTTATCTCCCAATATGTTTCTTTTTTCATACTTGGGTCATAATATCTTGAAATGCATCACAAATGTAATCTAGAAATAATCTGAAAATTTGACCCTCATGTCACACTTTAGCAACTCCTTTTCATGAACAGACCCATATGTATTTTTTCACAGTTCACAAAGAAAATGTCAGCAGAACTTGGTGAAAATTGCAGGAAAATTCCAGTTTCACCTAAGGTGTAAGATTCAAAATTTTCACTGAATTTCTGAAATTTTGCAGAAGTTCCACAAAAGCAGACTTCATAACATTCATCCACCCCTAGTAAGCTTAGTTCAATGATCTGGAGCAAAACAGGGCTGGGTATAACTATACATTCCCATGCATTTCAGTTCAAATATGCAAGGAGGCAGATAAAGGAACCAGCAACAGCAATGAATTTTAGACAAGGTAAGCAATCAAAATATGTATGGTTTTACCTAAAAACAATATGATGCAAAAAAGTTTGACAGTGTCCCTTTAAACTATTAGTTCAGGTTCAAACAGGACAACATGGTATCACCAAAGATAACATTAATCAAAACCTTGCAGTACCTAGGTGCAAACTAATGCTGTGTGAATGCCTTTTCCCATATATTCAGCTGAATATTCAGTATTTGGGTCCCAGGTATTTGGTTATTTGTTACTCAGTATTTGGTATTCAGCCAGGAAAAGTATTTTTTAAGGATAGCTAAAAAAAAAAACACTTATCCTTGTGAATTCCCTTTTGAACCTGGTGTACCATATACAACTCAATGACACTTCAATCACCAACACAGAACTGTCACTAATGTAACACAAGCTTCACATGCCACACTCGATCCCTTACACCACAGACATAGCACTGCAAAAACAATATCAAGCACTGCATTGGGTCAACACTGTAGGGTGTTCATGGTTCCAGGTCACATGGTCAAAGAAGATGTTGTAGCCATAAACATAAGAATTGTTGGAACAGTGGCTGTAGTGTTGGTGACAGTTGAAAATGTAGCTGCTGCAGGAATAGCACTGGTGGTGGTAGATAGCACACTGGCTCTGGAACCAACAGCCATAGTGGCAGCAATAGGAACACCGGTGGTGGTGTCTGCTGCTTCCTGCACAAGGTTTGTAAGCTCTAATGCTCTCCTAGTACTGGCACAGGAGGATGTCAAAGTGAGCATGCAGCTGGAACAGGTGGTGACACTAGTAGTAGTAGTGATGCTGGTGGTATTAGTAGTAGTGATATTTCCAGTGCTACCAGAACTAAAAAGCTTGCTTGGGGAGAAAAAATATTTGAGCCCACCAAATATGGAGAGAATCCAGTCTGCCATTGTCTGTGCAGTCTATCTAAACCCCTTCTCTGGAGTTGTATTATATATCAGTAATATATTGCAGAGCAAGACAGGATGCAATTCAATACTTTGCAACAAACAACATGGGCTCAATTTTCAAAATGAAAACTTAGACGCAAGCTGCCTGTGCTACATGGCTGAAACGGAAGTGAAACCTTGTGTAAAAGTTTGTGGCAACCCTGGTTTCAAATAGAGTTTGTGTTGAAATCAGGATGAAATGCATCAGAGTTGCCCTGTGCTACCCATGCAGCAGAAACGCCCTTGTGCCATGTAGCAAGGGGGCATGCACCATGGCAGGGATGCACCATCCCCCTTATTTGGGATTCCAGAAGCCCTGCAATGTTCATAAGAAGGGCTCTGGTGCAAGGGACCTGAACCACTGCCTGGCAGGATGGCAATGGGGGGACCTGGAAAGTGGGGACCAGGGGCTGATGGAGCAGTAGGGGTGCCATTGTTGTAATGGAGCATGGCAGCAGTGAGATTGATGTAAGTAGGCACCTAACACAGGTGCTATACAAACTGGCACAGAGCCAATTGGCCTGGGAGGGTGGGTGACCAGACCATCATAACCCAGACCCCAGGTGGCAACAGCCTTGGTACCTGCCCCACAGGACCCACAGTCCCCTACATGTCAATGGTGGTAGTGAGTGCAGCTTGTGGGGTGCATTATGTGGACAGGTACCATGACATTCCCCTGGTACACAGCCACCTTTGTGGTGGCTGGCGAATGCTGGCTACACTGCTGGGTACTGTGGGACAGGTGCCTGGGCTGTTGCCACCTGGGGTCCAGGTCATGATGGTCTGGCCTTGCCACCCCCCTTTCTGGGCTGATCAGCTGTGTGCTAGGTGAGGAACATGATTCTGGCCTTAGTTTTTTAAATAGCCTCTGAAAATGTTTCTTTAAATCAGCCCTTAGTAGTGTTGCAAATTTGTGGCACTATATATATGAAACTGCCACAAATTTGTGGCAGTTTTAATGCAAGTAACAGCACTGTTGTGAGAAAACTGCCACAAATTTGCAGCAGCACTTCAATGAAAAAAAAAACCATCAGCCCTGTAACTGTCCAAAATCCTTCCTGGACATTTTTTTCCAAAACTAAGTCCAGAATTGTACTTCTCAGCCCATTTATGTAAACATGTTTACTGCTTACCTAATAAAAGGATATTTTGTCATCTTATTGCCTCCAAGGGGGCAGAGGCATGTTTTATAATTAAAAAAAGTGTCTGCCTACATTGGGGTGCCCAATCCCCATGTCAGTGGTAGACATCCACCCTCCACCCCCCCTGCCACTGTAGGACACTGGGGAGCCCACTCCAAGTGCCCTGAAATATAAATATATTTTAAATGTGTCTGCCAACATCAGGGTGCCCAATCCCTATGTCAACACTACAACCCCCCCAACAATGCGGTATACTGGGGAGCTCATTCAGTGTCCCCAGTTATGTCCCTCCAGTACTGTGAGCACTGGGGAACCAACCTTCAGTGTCCCATTGCTTCCACTGCCTGCCAAAAAAGAAAACAGTCCCCCAAAGTCTTTTTTTTTGTCATGCTGAAAAAAAGAAAACACTCCATCATCATCTCTCCATGCCCCTCCCCATCCCAACCCTCTCACTGATCAGCCCACCACCCCACAACCCCCCCTTGCCTTATACTTACCACAGGAGATCATCTTCTGTCATCTTCTATTGACTGGGAGACATCTGCATCTGCACTCTTCAAAGCCAAACCACAAACTGAAGAATCAGAGGAGTGCTGTATAATGACTTTCAATGGCGTTTTGAACTTATGTTGATATCTCAGCCATTTTTAGGTATTTTTGCACCAAAAAATTTCAGCATGGGCTTCCTGGGATCCCACCTAAGGAATAATATCACTGTTGCTTCATTAATCAGTCCCAGAAAGGTGATTTCACAGTCACTGTGTGAAATCACCTTTCAGGACTAACAAAATAGCAGTGCCATTGTTCATGAGGTGGAGGTCCAAAAAGCCCATGTTGAAAATTTGGTGCAAAAATACCCCAAAACACTGAGCTACAAGTAGTCATTTAAATTTCCCAACCATGAGTGTAAATTAGGCAATTTTCAGTATTTTGCCACCAAATTTTCAACATAGCTATTTTTTTACACCACCTCATAACGGAATAGCTGCCATTTTGCACATCCTGCCCAAAATGTGCTTTTGCACCTGTGGCATGGAATGGTATGTACACTGCACAAAATCACCTTTCAGGACTAATTAATGAAATGACAGTGCCAATGTCCATGAGGTGGCATCCCAAAAAGGCTGTGTTGAAAATTCGAAGAAAAAATTCCTACAAATGCCCGAGTTACATACTGTACGTCTGTTGAATTCTTTCTATGCACATGCACAACTTTGGTACTTTTCAATATTTTGCCACCAAATTTTCAACATAGACATTTTTTCACACCACTTCCCGAACAGTGTAGCTGTCATTTTTCACATCCTACCTGAAATGTATTTCACGTCAGTGACACAGAATGGCATTGCAGTTGCACATAATTATGTCTTGCCTTTCATTTCATAATTTCTCTGTACAGGGGCATATAAGGTGGGATAATAAAATGGCTATGCTGACAATTTGGTCACTGTTGTTTGACACATGGAAGCACAGAGCCTAGATGACACTGTGCTTCCACACCTACATACATATGCACAACTACGAAAGGACTGGAGCACAGGGTCCAAAGGATCCTGCAATCCCACAGTAAAATAAGGTTACCATTATATTATCTCAAAAAGCAAGGAAATTCATTGCAAAAACTCCATTAATGCATCATTTGGGGTTTCTAATACAGCAACAAAAGTGTGAAATTTGGTGTTAGGGTTTCCAACCCTACCACCCCATCCCAACACCCCACCCTTCACATACCAACAAGCATTGGGGTATGTCTTAGGGCTGTGAGATCTAACTCTCACCCCATTCTCCTATACTGTACCATTTCAGCTTCCTTACACATGGAATGGGATGAACATTAAGCCTTAGGCTGCAGTTTCCAGAACTATTTTTGCAAAAGGGCCAAAAATTGCAGCACTGTTTTGTGAAACACACCCAGTAATGCCACAAACTACGGCACTGTTTTGTGAAAATATGGGTTTGTGTTGCAAATTTGGGACATTGCTTTGCAAGATCTGATGGCTTCTTTGTTACTTCATTGCAAACAAATAGTTTGCACTTATGGGCTGAAATGTTCAGGGTACAAATGGCTTATCCCACAGATGTGCCTTTTGATGGTTTGGTCAAGAAAGCTTAAATCTGCCCCATAGTTATAAGGCATACTAAGTTGTTATGTATGTTTTCAGGCCTTATTTATAGCTGTGGGGGAAATTTTTATAAATGGGGCTAAGACGACTGTCATACTGTGCCGTTATGGACTGATGGAAGCACAGAGTCTGAAGGGCCCTCCACTCCCACACATACATGAGAGACAGATACAATTATGGACTGATTGCAGCACAGGCCCTAAAGGGCCCTGTTCTCCCACAGGGAGATGAGGGTTAATTACAATGTCTCTACACGTTGGTATAGTTGAGCCCTGTAGTTAAAATACTTTGAAGTTTAGAAATTTCCCATAGGATAACATTGTAATGGCTGGGATACCTTTTGGTAGCTATATCTTGAAAATGCTTTGAGATACGGCCTTTCTGCGACATGCAGCTTAGTACACCTGTACCCCATTCTCTTATTCTGTATCCATGTTAACTTACTCAATCTTGGAATGGGGTGAGCATTAGTGATTGTAACCCCAAGGCACACCCCTCACACTTCTTCCTGCATGCAAGGTGGGATATTAGGGTTGGAAGCCAAGGGTGGGGCTGGGGGCTTAGGATTGGAAAGCCTAAGTTCTAATTTCCCAACTTTTGTAGCTTGAACCAAAATGGTTCATTAATGAAGTTTTTTGCATAGAATTTCCATACTTTTTGAGAAAGTGCAATCATAAGGAACCCTATTGGTGCATTAACAAAGTTTTTGTAGAGAGATGCCAGTCAGTGCATTTCAATGTAGCAGATTGAAGTTACAGTGTAATCATATTTTATTTACCATTCTGTTTATGCTTTTTAGTTTTTCTGTGTGATTACCCTTTAATTAAATGTCAGATAGATATAGACTGTTGAAACACTGCACAAGACCAGCATTCATGTGTAGTTACACTTATAAGACCATATTTAATAATGTCAAAAGTAGTAACATGGTAGTCACACAACAGATGTGCTGTTATAACTTGCAATAGCTATTACATGTGCGTTTGCCCTTTTAAGAACAAATTACATAATGCCAGAAGAGGTACAGTGGTAATTGCACAACAGATTTTCTGTTACACTTTGCAACATCTATTAGATGTGTAATTACACTCGTCAGAATTAATTGATTGGGGCCAAAAGGGAGACAGCAGTGGCTGCACATTAAACTATTACTTCATACAAACTGTTAAAGTATACAACACATAAATGTGAATCAAGTTAAAAACTACATAGTAGTTACAGTACAGTTACAATGTAGTCACTGCAAGCAGATTGTATGTACAGTAACTACAGAACATGCAAATGTGAAACTAGTTAACTACAGAGTAGTTACATGTAACTGTACAGTACCTACAGTGCAGTTGCAGTGTGGTTATACAGTAGTTATGGTGTAGTTAATGACACTTAAAATGTCACCACTAAATGTTAGAAAAATTGACAAAAACGAGAAACACAGTGTTTTTTCACATGATTTTCATCCCACTGTAAATGTTCCTATCCTTGTATCTCAGTTTCACCACAATGTATTTACCATTAATTTTTAATAGGCTGTAATCAGACAGAATGCAATCCAATCCAATTATGTCTGCCTTGCAGAAATGGAACTTAGATGTGTCACAGGCTTTCGGGGATATGGGTGTCATTTTTAATAATTTGTTTAAATTTTCATTTGTCTACATTAATGGCCTAAATAAATCCTTTTAGTGGGGGGAAATATAAAACAGGGAGCGACTGACAGGTTTATATATATATATATATATATATATATATATATATATATTGCTGAAGGAACGAGTGACATGATTCAGAGCTCGTGATGCAGGAGTGAGAATATTTTCCATAGCACAGAATCTGTCCATCATGTGTGCCATTTATACAATGGGATAAGAGCTTCAGAAATAATGTATAGTTAAGTTTTTTTTTGTTTGCTCTTTTATTTTAGTGTTTGGTAACAGGGTAAGTTTTTGGTGGTAATTTGGGGGGCACTGGCTAGTTAAGTGACTTGTTCAGAGTCACACAGTGTGAAAGTGGAAGTTGTGGGAGTCAAACCCAGGTATAGTGTGCTGAATGTATCAAGGTTGTTAAAAGCTCATTACTCTAACCTCTAGGCTATCCCGCGAGCACTGGTTGTAGTTGTTCTCAGTGTGTGTGAGTGTTTCTGAATGAGCTGGGACTGTGAGATACATTATGGGAAACAGGTGAATGTGTTTATCAGTGCTAATTGAGTAAGTTTCGGTTTGCAGTGAGGAACATAAACTGTGTGTTGGAGCAGTTGAAGCACTGTGATTTAGAATGCAGTCTTTCTTGAATTTGTGAGTAGCAAAGTAATGGGCTGTGAGTTATTGAAACACTACGGGAAACAAGATGAGTGTCCTTTGCAGTGTTAATAGTTACTTGCAGCTAGCAGTGAGAAATAGATTTGTGAAAGAGTTCAGTTTAGAATGCAGGCTGTGGTTAGTGAGTGAGTGAGTGAGTGAGTGAGTGAGTGAGTGATGACATCAGCACAGTATGTATAAATGTTCTTTATCACACTCTAGCGATGTCATTAGCATTTATCACACTCTAGTGGAAATAGCTACATTTATCATACTCATTTATCACTCATCCCTATTGTATAAATATACAGTGCTTGGTACAGAAATGTTTAACGGTAACGCAGTGTTTCTTGGCACTGGTGGTACACCGAGCATTGTATTGAGTGCTACCGCTGAATACCTCATTACCTGGTATGCGTAATGCTGTACTGCAGTACTGCCTTAACTGCTTATTTAATCAGATACCTTTCATAATCTGCTTCAATGTGCCAGGTGTCGCTGTTTACAGTTACTTGCTTCTGAGTAAGTTGTAGTGTGCCACCAGGTGTCCCCACACTCCACAGTCCAGCATAATCAGATATGTTAAAGGGTCAGGAAGTTTTTACATTTTTTTTGTATAACCTAACCATGTGTATATTATTAATAAAGTTTCAAAGTAAAAAGATTGTATTTTGTGTATCTTATTCATGTTTCTGTATATTCTGTCTTACAAGTGCTGTTATGATTGTTCATGTTCTAAAAATGCATGAAAGAGTCTGAATGGAAGTTTTTTTTTGCTTGGTGAGCGTGTCCCCCATATACTCACTTAATGCTGTTGCTTGTTTTACTGTAATACCATTACAGATTTAATCGGAGTAAGGCATTAATCTGTATTTGACAAAACATCACAGTTTTTGTTGCACTACTAAATGATGTGAGCAAACAGATTTTAGTAATGTCACATAATGAGCAGATCACAAAAACTAAGCTGGATACGAATATCTGCTGGTGTTTCAGGTAATCTCCCTATGGCTATATGCTACAAATGGCAATGCGATTTGTAACTGGAATTAATTTAATTGTAATAGTGTTGAATTGCAGATGTTTTCCCACCTCCCACACCGGAACCATCAATTGGGTTTAACTCCTATTTATCTTTCATCATGGTCAGAAATAAACTTTAACTGCCATCATCCTTACTGTCCATTCCTTTTTTCTTCTAACTTGTTTTACCTTACAGCAAGAAAAAAAATGAACTGCCTTTAATCTGACTCTCATAATCAATAAGCCCTGGTGTATAGCCCGTCCCCACCCTTCTGACTTTTGTGTGGATACATTTTTATATGGTCAATAGGTGATCAGCAGGATCCTCCATCCCCCCAACACACAAACACTCTCAGCGTTATTCCTGACCTGTAATTAAGAACGTTGTCCCTCATCTAACAAAAATCTCCCTCACCCGCAAAGTTCGATATATCCTGTTTCTATTTGTTTCCCTTTTTGCAACATTTTAAAATGACAACATTCATGCAATATATATTTTTTTTTACTGTAGAGGAGTGGTACCCCATGATTCTCCCAATGGCAATTGCAACTTGTAAATAGTTAAACTGTACTTTCATTTTTTTTTCTTTGTATTGTCTACATTCTAATAAAAAAGTCCATATATTGTAGAAAGAAGGCACAGCACAACAAAACGTGGTACAACTGTCTATTTGCATTACATAAATGGCCTCTGCAACGGGATGTTTCTGCATGAGTATTTATTTATTGGAGGAACAGCACTGTGCAGTGGCAAAAAAACAAACAAAAAAAAACAACAACTACACACTATCAAAAGGAGTGATAAAAAATGGATTACTCAGCATGGGCATGTCCGTTGCTGACCACCACAGAAAAGCAATACAGGTACTGTCATTATTTAGGTTTGCAGAATAATCTGAAATGAGTAAATCAGGAAAAATACAGTATCCACTATTCTGATTAATTTACAGTAATCTGATCTGCACTGGTAAGGCTGCAACTGTGTGTGGGTGGGGGGGAGATATTTCGAATCACTGAGTCATTTATATGAGAAATGCAACCGCAAACTAAAAGAGAGTGGATCAATATTAATGTCTGAATCTGAACAAATACAGTATGTCTTTATTCTATGTCAAACATAAAAAAAAACAACATAAGAGTTTAGGATTTCTGAAAACTACATGGACAGAGTATTAATGACAACAATAGTTCAGTTTGGTCTCATTCACCACCGTTCTAGGAGTTTAAGTACATAGCATGCTTAATAAATAAACTAGTTAACATCAAGTTAGTTTGGTTCACATTATATCAGAAATATCATGCAGAGGGTGCAAGGTGATGATTGAATGAGTGTGCGTGTGTGTGTGTGTGTGTGTGTGTGTGTGTGTGTGTGTGTGTGTAGGGTGGGGGCCATGTGGGGGGGCAGCAAACTCAAGGACGATATCACTATCAATACAATTATGAATTAAAATGATGGTGCCATCTCCAATTCAAGCATAACTTTTAATCAATGAGCAACTACATGTTTACAGCATATGTCCAGCAGATGCAAAAAAACATAAAAAACACACTAACTCAATTGGTAAATAATCAAACAGGTCACATCACTGCTACTCATAGGGAGGCGCTGTTTTAATTGGTTTCCTGTCCTATTTAATTATGTATTGTTATGGCACCACAATGTATCATCATGCAATACAGTAACTCCTGCCATCAACATGGTTACAAGTGTCTCTCTTTCCAGTCAGGCAGTGTTACTGCTGATATTTAAAATTATAGAAGAAGTCTAATTGATTTATTTAAGTAATACTTCATTTACCTTTACTTTGATTGATTGATTGACCTGTAATGAAATCTTTTTTACAAACATTTTTTTAGTTGTGTGATTGTCATCCCCCCGCCCCAAAGAGCAAGTTACAAAATGAAATACATTTCAGAAATGTTTTGATTTTGATAAAGGTACATAAAGTATTTTGTTAGATTTAGTTATAGGCAAAGACATTCTGACTTTATAAATTAAGTAGACATCATCTATCATTTTAAATATAAGCAGTAACACTCCCTAACTGGAGAGAGAGAGAGAGAGAGAGAGAGAGAGAGAGAGAGACTTGTAACCACTTTGACTCATCTTTCAGATACAGAAGATGCCCACATTTTCTACCTGCATCTTTGACACTATAAAATGCCAGCACTTGTGGTGTAACCCATTGGTATTGCTTCACTCAAAACACCATGGGACAAAAACACTGTTCAGTGAACATATGAAAATGAGAGAGGGTGAGAGGCTAAGAGAAAGATGTTGCATGAACCCCCACCCCCTCTTGAACCCATGCCCTTAGTTTTCAAAATTATTCCCTGGTGACTAGTGGACAATCCCTCCTTCTAAGCCCATAGTTTTAAAAATTAATTATTAAAATGAGAAAATTTGGAACATTTCACAATTTTCAATTTCACATTCAGTACTGCACTGTGTGCACTGCATGACCAAATCCTCTGATAACAGCTCCAAAAAGTTGTTATTTGAGACCAAATACAGTTTTCCTGATTTTATGATCGGCTCACACTTCAACAAGCTACCATGGGTCCTGCTGATCGTGACACAGCACGTGTTGCTAGAAGTAGTCTGCTCTCATAAGATCGAGCCGCCAGACACATGAAAGTTGGACACCATTTCATATTGATCTCCTAAATGCACAAAGTAAGCAAAACATAATCTAGTCCATCCTGAGGATTGTTTGCTTCTGTGTGGTCTGGAAATCAATCTGCATAGAACCCAGACTTTTTTCTCCTGCATGTGCCAATATTAAACCCTATAATCAGCAGTTTACTTAAAAAAAATATAGAAACATAAAAAAATACATATATTCAATTCCATTTTCACAAAACCTGTGTTAGCTTTACAACAACTTACCAATAATGAGCAGCACCAGTGAAAGTGAATGGGAGAAATTAGAATGCTTTTATGATTCACTCACACTCCTCAAGTTCTCAGCCCTCTTAAGATGTGAAAAAAATTAAGTTTCATATCATAATCAGTGAGCAGGGGAAGGCTTAAAATGGGTATTGCAGATTGGATCTATCAGTGGTGCATCTGTGATACAAAAAAAGAACATATAAAGCAGCAAATGGACCTGAATTAGAAAAAGACAACAGCTTCATTTGCAGCAGTACGCTCCAGTGAGGGAGGAGTTCAAACCAATGGTTCGGTTTCCATGGAACCATGTTCATCATTGTTAAGCAGATTTGTCTCAGTATGTATTGCTGAATTGTTCCTGAATTGTCATTGGTGTGGAGTAGCCCTATCACCTTCCGCAACAATTGTTTTTTTAACTTATAGAAGATATGGTGCACATGATCCAAACTAAGACAAAGATCCTACTGCATCATCTCCAGCCATTACCTGATCTTTTACAGGGTTACTATAAATTGTACCACTTTGACCAGAACCTAAAAATTGTTTATATGTGGCAATCACTTGCTTTGTTTGTTCTGTGGAGGTTAACACTTATGTTTACCTCCCCCCCCCCAGCCAGTTGGTAACAATCTAAATCTCAAGATACAGCTCCAAGCCACTGACATGTAGAGATATATAATTCAAATGTAACTCCTAGATGGTGCTATCCCTTTGGCTACTACCCCTGCCTGCTTGGCTACTAACAGCTTAAGGGGCCTGAGTTCTAAAATGGGTGCCTTCACCCTAAGGTCTGGGTTGGTTGTGATGAGTCTAACTAGGTCACAGCCCTCTTGGACACTGTGACCCCCCTCCTTTTCTCCCCTTAGTGGCCCACACAGTACACAACAGTAACTTTCCCAATACCCCAGATATGCAAACCATATACACTTGTGCTTGGCACTTACCCCCAGGACTGGTTCCTTCAGCTTCACTCTGGGGATCCCCTGTAAAATAGGGTGATGCAGCACAACAACAACAATACAATACCTTTAGCATAAACTGACACCACAGTCAATGTAAATTTGCAGAAACAAACAGATCTGATTTATTCAGGGGTCTGTAACAAGGAAGTGGGAAAATCAGGTTAATTGGTTTAAACACATTAATAAACACAGTACTGTGCATGCACTTAGAGTCCCAATAGTCACACTCTCTGGGTACCCAGGATGGGAAAAGGGGCTAGCCAGGTCCGTTGCAGCTGGTTGGGGCCCTGTGATGGAAAAAGGAACATGCACACACACAATTTGTAATCCAGAACTGTATGGCTTAGTTCATGGAAAGAAAAGCACAAACAATCAGATGACACACTTTGATTAGACATAAGTTGCAGGGAGCTACCCTGATAATTACTCACAATACCCAGGCTAAACACAGGAGGGCTGATGGATGAACTCTCTGGATTGCCAGAGGAAGCTTGGCCCCTTGATGATGGATCTTTCTGTGCAGCAAGGTAGTGAAGCAAGACCCTCGTGGCAGGGCCTATCTGTGCCAGACAGCACGAATTCAGTCTGATTCTTGCTGGGAAAACAACTCCCAGCACTAGCACACATTTTACAGCAAATGGGGAAACCAGATAACTATCCCCATCCAGCACATGCACATTTATATGTAAAAGAAAGCTTACTGTACCAGGCAGGTGACTCCTCGGTCCCGATAGCAAAAAGTCACTGCAATTACCCAGGAACACTATGGTAGCTAAAGTCCTGACAGGCCAATCTCTTTCAGCAAAATCTTCGGTCTTCTACAGGGTAAGCCTGGTCTCACAACAGCAGCAGTTTGCTTTTTCCTCACAAATTTGGATTCAGTCTGAAAGCGCCTTTTTCTCTCTCTCTCTCTCTCTCTCTTTCTTTCTCTTCCTATCAATGGCAAGCAGGCCAAGATTCAGGCCTCTCACACGCCTCCCACGCAAACTACCACACCGCTCGTACAGAGCAGAGCTGAGCTCCTTCACTCTTCACTCTCTAACTTGGATCTGGCTTCCCAACAGACAGCCCAGGTTCTTTCACTTAGATCCAAAAGGTTTAGCTGGTCAATTCAGTTGTCAATCACAGCAGGTGCCCTCTATAGGTGCAAAAAGGCACCAAGGATCCAAAACTACATTACCCAGGGGCACCTTCCATACAGTCCCATTTCCACAGGCTCTAACTGATAGTCCCAGTCCCGACTGACCCAAAGCAAGCTCCATCTTAGGGTTCTCACATACTGATTAGTCCAATTCTGCAGTCCAGGACCAAAATGGTGGGCACAACAGAAACAGTTCGTGCTGCAGGAGGAACAGGTTAGACAAACTGCATTTTCATTATTACTCTGCATTTTTCCCCACAAACAGTTACAGCTTTCAATAGGGCTCCCTCTGCGCTTGTAGCGATGGCAGAAACGGAGCATATAGCCAGCAGCCCAGGCGGGACTCGGGCATAAATACACACAGTCCCCCCATTCAAACTAATTATGTCTGCAATAAGACAGCTCTTAAAGAGACAGTACTTGGAGGCTTTTAAAAGAACTCACTGGGAATCACATTCAAACAGCTTAGACGCCAAACACCTCCAGGCTCTGAGCAATTAGGCAAGCTTTCGGAAGACTTTTGGGAACCCCCCTTTGCAGTGGGGTTACAGAAAGGTTAGAGAAGTACTGTATGTCTCATCTTATGTTGCCAACAAAATTTGTTGTGCATTCTCTTTGTACACCTCAAGCACTAAAACAACAGTATGAATGTTAATAGCCCGGTCATCACAATCAAGCATTTTAATGAGGTGCTTCCCAGCTGGACTTGCACCTTATTCTCTCATGCATTGCTGTTATTAAATTATTACCCACACTGATGAGACTATAGTATGGGTGTGGGGTGTGCTTATTACATTATGTGCGAAGATGAAATTTCATTGGGGTAGATGTGGGGCATGATTTCATAATGTTTGCTTGTATTTTACCACATTAAATCCACACCATCGGAGACTGCTAAAAATGGAACTAAAACGGGTTTCACCTATCTTTGTTGACAAAGTTTTAAAAGTTTTTTTTTTGGGGGGGGTGTTAAAAGTTAAACTCTTTTTGGAATAAATTGTCCTGACCTACTCTAGTGAAAATGCTAATTCAGTCATTTACGTGGAGCTTTGTTCCTGAAGTTTGCTTGTTTTAATAACAAAGGTGTCAGTGTCTCTAGCAATACCAAATATTTACCAGTTGATTAAATACTAATCAGTGTCATGTCAACCTGGCTGCAGTTGAAACATAAACACAATAAGTGCCACACCTCTTGCCGAACAGTTTGTCTGTCATTTATCACTGATATAAAATCCCTTTTTCCCCTCTCCCTCTTATGTGGCTGTAGTCAGTGAACACACATTGCTGAGGAGCTCGAGTGAAATTTACAAGTATTCACAATTGTCACTTTCAATCTCGTTCCATGGTAGTTGTAACCGTCTGACCTGGGAGTAGAGCTTTTTCATATATTACCACCGAATTTGTTTTCTTAATGAGTACATTTCACATTAAAAAAGTGACTGGACTTTACAAAGTCGGCCAATAATCTTGTTCACACAAAGTCACACAGACAGCTTTACTGTAAGCCCTCCTCACAGAACAAGATCAGTATACCTTTTAAAATGCATAGAGTGGTTAATTAAAAGCTACTAGACTGGCTAAGACTGATTATTTAAACTCCTCATTCCTTACTAAGATTAACTCTCCATCTAAATTCTGTAGGGTAGTTTATGCCCTATTCTTATCCCCCCTGTCACCCTCCCCCTCCAGTTCTCAAAATACATAAATCCCTAGTTTCTGACCCTGGCTCCATGGCCATTGAATTTAATGCCTACTACACCTCGTGTGCCACATCTTTTCTAAATTCCCTCTCCCCCTTGCTGCCTACTAATTTAAGCCCTTCACCACAGCCAGTGCCTACCCCTCCCCTTTTTTCTTTTTTACTATCTCCTCTGATGAAGCTCTTAGTGCCCTCCTATCCCTGAAACCCTCTAAAGGATTCCCAACAGATGAGCTCGATCCTAAACTTCTCTATCTTTCTGCTTCTGCAATTGCTTATCCTATCTCCCTAATCCTTACTCTCTCCTTTATTTCTGCCCAAGTACCATCATCCTGGAAACACACTGTAGTCCTTCCTCTTCTCAAGGGTGGTGACACATCCACTCCTGGCAACTATCGCCCCATTTTCCTTCTTCCTACCCTTGCCAGATTTCAAGAACATTTCATTCTTTCTCAACTATCACCCTTCCTCTTCAGTTTCTCCTTGTTCATCCCCATCCAATCAGTTTTTTTGAAGAACCACTCAACAACCACCTCCCTCTTCCAGCTTACTAACTCCATCGTTTCAGGGATGGACGATGGCTTGATCACCTGAGCTATCTTTGTCAACCTAGCCAAAGCTTTCAACACTGTTTCCCATCCCCTGATACTTGATTCCCTCTCCTCAACTGGCCTTGCTCTGTCTGCCACCAACTGGTTTAAGTCCTACCGCATTGGCAGGACCCCATCAGTGAGAATCCTTGATTCCATCTCCCCTCCACTTCCTATCAACACTGGTGTCCCTCAGGGCTCAGTGCTTGGTCCCTTACTCTTCTCCATTTTCCTTAAGGATCTTCCTACAGCCTGCTCATCCTCATCTATCCACATATACGCTGATGATACTGTCATCTACAGTTCCAGCAAAAACCCTGCTGCTGTGAAAACCAGCTTATTGCATGACTTCAACCAAGTTTAGCTCTGGTTTGCTTCTCACCAGCTTTTTATAAACGCCAAGAAGAGAGTCTCAATGATCTTTGATACCAGGCAGAGTCTCTAGGCTCCCGGCCCTAACTACCTTCCACACCCCTGATGGGATCATCGTGGAGGACACCTCCTCATTTAAATAGCTGGGAGTTTGGCTGGACCAGCCCCTTAACTTCTCTGTGCATATTGATGCTATTCTGAAGAAACTGTGCACCAAGCTTGGTGCTCTGTACAGGAATCATAGTTGTATTCCGTTGACTGCAAGGTGTGAAATTGTACAGAAGATGATACTCCTCATCTTTGACTACTGTGATGTATTCTATGGTGCTGTTCCCAAATCTTCCCTGACCAAGTTGAACACTCTTTTCAACTCCTTCTGCCACTTTGCTCTCAACTCCCCTTCCCGCTCCCACCACTGTGAACTTTATTGCTCTAACCTTCCTTCCACTATCTCACAGACGCATCTCACACTGTGCCAAACTAACCTCCAAATTCTGGTTTGGAGTGCTCCCCTCCTATCTCTTATCCTCTCTCTCTCTTCACTCTACTTCCCCTTACCCACTCTCACAGGTCTACTGATGCCCGCACCTTGACAGTCCCTCACCGCTCCACCCTCATCAGTCAGACTGGTTTCGCCCATCACTTCACTAAAATCTGAAATCCCCCGAATTGCACATTCCTTCTCAACTACTCCCTTTCCTCTGCCCTACAACTACCTCTCCTCCTCTGCTGTTTCTCGTTAACCCTCCTTATTACCTATTCCCAGATTCTGCCTTCCTACCCTGACCCACCCAGCAGGATTGTGAACATCCTGAAGGGGAAATCAGGAAATGGCTACACCTTCTCCTCATATTCAGTTCTTGCCTCTCCCCCCCTGTCTTCTCCACCTGCCCTTCTGGGTCACTCGTGTGCACAACCTACCCTATCCTTTTTACTCCAACAGCACTTGCATACTATCTCGAACCTGCTCCTGGTACGCTCATGCACTATAATGGTTCTGCTGCATTATTACTGTTTTGTATGTTTATATGTTCTTTTGTATGATTTTGGACATGTATTGAAATTTGCCCAATGTTCCACTACTATTTATTGTACAATACCTTGTGTTCCAACTGTTGCATAATCTTACAATGTTGTATTGTTTGTTCTACTCACATACTATTTTAACTGATCATCCTTCACAACCCTATATAACCTCTTCCCCCCAGGTCACACCATGAGATGAGCAACTTGTTGTTCAGTATGCCCTCCTGGTGAAACATTTCAATAAATAAATAAAAACAGTGGCTGGAATCTTATTAAATCTGGTCAGTCCAGCAAGACTCAGAGCCATTATTTGAGAGCAGGATGGGGATAGGAGACATACTATATGGCTGACTTACAGTGTCTTGTCTCAACAATCAATTAAAAATATAGTGGCTGAAATACAAAGTGCAGTGCAAATACATCTGTTTTGTGTTTTGCATTATACATAGGCGTTTGTAAGGTTGACAGTCAAATATTGGATATGGATTTCCAATGACATTTTAGGTCCTCGGTTAGAAATATTTTAAAAAATGTACTACCATGAGTAGTCTCTAACAAAATCTAATGTTGGAGGTGTTGCCATTGTCTTTTGGGGCTAAGGGACATGATCCATCAAATATTTGTTCTTTTTCTTTCCTTGCATTATTTCCTGGGCACTCCTCTGTATTGGACTAAATATGGGTCTTAATCCATCACCTTTTGAAAAGTTATCATGTTTATTTTGCATTATATTACACACAAAACTTCCCATTTGAATGATCTTTTTCATTTCATGCCTTATGACAACATTTTCATTTGTTCACTGACTGTCAGGAGCAGCAGTCAGCATTGAAAATCTGCATTATGAAAGTTGCTGTTGTCAGAGAATTATTTTGTTTTGTGTTTGTGTTTTTCTTCCTCTACATCATCTTGAATTATCTTGGATAGATATACTGTATCTACACCAAGTGCTGGGCCATTCGGTTTATAGAAGCAGGAAATACTGTACATCGAAAAAAAACTTCTTTGAATGGTCATGTCCCTTAGCCCCAAAAAGACAAGTGCTGCCTCGACCCAGTATGTTTTTCTTTGATTCTGTAGCAGCATTACAATTATGGCTCTGAATATATATGCTTTTTTTAATTTGTATTTTAGAGTAGCATATCAGTTGCAGTTGATTGCCTTTCACTGAATAATGTCACACATGTCCTCTGTCTGAAATGCTAAGTGTGTTCTATACTACTAGCATACAATTTCTGCCCTCCCATGTGTGAACTTACTATTCCTTTCACCCTATTGGATTTTTCTTTTTGTGATCTATGATTTTCTTTTCTCCCAGTGATTTTTCTATGTTTGATCTCAGGTGTGCAACTACAATGGATTTTTATAAAGTAATCTGGCTTTGAGTCATAATTGCCAATATCTTTTGGGGCTATGGGACATGACCCTTCAAAGATTTTGTGTATTGCTCTTCTTTACTGTATTTCCTGGGCACTGTACCATGCTAGACTAAATATGGACTATAATCTGATGTCCCATCAACTTTTGAAACATTTTTAATGTTTACACTGCATTATAGTGCACATAGAACTGCCCATTTTAATTATCTTTTTCACTCCACGTCTTATGACAATGTTGACATTTCCTTGCTCTGCTCGACTCCGTAATGTGTGTAAAAATGTCAGGAACTTCAACCAACCTTGAAAATCAGCATTATATGAGTTGTTGATGGACAATTAATTGTTGTGTGTGTTTTTCTTACTCTCTGTTGTCTTGCTTTATCTTACATACAGTAGGTATACAGTAGCTATAGTAAGTACTGGGCTGTTTAACTGGTAATAGCATGAAACAACGGGAAAAACATCTTTGAAGGGTCATGACTCTTAGCCCTAAAAAGACAAGTAACATACTGGGATCATGGATGGAGACGGGGGCTCAGTAAAACACCAGGTAAAATGAATACTATAACTATGGTGAATGGGACAAGGATTGAGAGGGTCAGAGTGAGCCATCTGGGGATTAGTCAGCAGAAATGTGCCACAGTGCCCACTTCTCATCCCCCACATCAGGCTATGCTTCTAACATATTAATTAGCACATACACACATACACACACAGAGTATATAGAGACATCCCCGATGCTGCACATTCTGAAAATATACATTACCTCTACCTACCCCAATCTCCAGACTCCATTTGTTGCCAAGCATAAAAAGATAATTGCAGCCCTCAACATATGTTTTAGAACATCACTCCGCCCCGATCCCCAAAGGTGCCCTGTTTAAAAAAAAATAAGTAGTATATCCACATCACATATTCTAGAACCAAACCCAGGTGATTGAGTGGCACCCACCCCAGCATTTGGGGCCATACATGCCCAATCCTTAGCCCTTGCCCCATCTTCAAATAGATTCTGCCAGTACAGAATGAACTTTCTGTGACACATTACATGATTACAGTGGTCCCTCACAGAAAGTTCTGTCTACGCCAGCAGTGGAGGTGAGAGGAGGCTATGCTGGCCATTTGGGATGAGGGGTAGGAACCAGGAAGGGGAGGAATGACACTAGATGAAGAAGAGCAGTGAGAGAAGAAGTGCACTCTGTCACTTTGGTCAGGAGCTAGAATTGCAATTTTATAACTAGACAAAATCATGATTTGGGGGATCCTTCAACAACCTGGGATGGGTGATATACAGTACTAATTATCTGAAAAAGGGGCAAAATCAGGGAATGGTGTTGGGGGAAGTTCTAGAACATGTGTCGTGGGCCGAAATAAATTTGTTGACACCATGAAACATTTGAGAATGAAGTGGTGCTTGATAGCAATCTGTATGCAGTAGAGCAGTTTGTTACCCGCCTTGATCATCCATCTCCAGAAGTACAATTATATGTAAATTGATATCTACAGTACATATAAGAATGCATCTTGTGCCTTTTTGTGTTAGATGTTGTTTTATTACAATGAAGTCCTGCACCAATTTAAATTTGGTATTTAGATGCCTACATACAGGACCAGAAACATTAATTCAACCTGGAGTGAGTGTGTGTGTGAGTGAGACTGAGAGAGAAAGACAGAGAGATAGGGGGAGAGAGAGGTGGGGTGGAGAGAGAGAGAGAGAGAGAGAGAGAGAGTTACAGATTATAATTAGCACTGTCAAGAATTCACTGGACACTTCTGGCACCTTCATACACTGTTGATCCCTTCAACGAAGCGTGAAAGAAAAAAAACTGGGTTAGTAACAACTGAGTAGTTCTTGAAATGTTTTAACAAATAAATAGGAGTCTAATCAGTAGACAGTAAAATAAATAATCAGCGAAAGAAAATGAGGTGTAAAGAACGGTTCCGATATATTTGAAAGAACCTTCAATAATGCATTTCATTTTAGTAAGGTCAGACACAAATCAAGAACGAAGATTCTATGTAAAAAAAACAGTAAATTAATAAAGTTATGCTTTGTATATGGGAAACCATAACAGAAAATATGCAGTGCTGTACAGTCACTTGCAATGCTTTGTGTGGTGCAGGGAAACAGCGGAAGTACTATAAACTATTGAAAAAAAAATATGCTCAATAGACAGAAGGCATCAATGTGAGTATACAGAGAGAGAAATGATTTCAGATTTTATTCATATATTTATTTAGTTTGTGTTAACTGGGTAGGTACACTAGACTGCTTAGCTGTTTATTTTGAACTACAATGTTGAAATTACAGTGACAGGGTGATGGATGAAAGGGTCATGGAGACGTCCAATACTTTTGTTTTGGTTTACACTATGCCAACAATCATTGTCTTTTCAAGGCAACGTGGAGAATGGGAGCTGCCAATTTAATGACGCTCACTAAAAATGTTTTTTGATAATATGCCAATTTTGTACTCACTCCTGTGGACGAAAGAATAAAGCAGTAAGGCAGGTGAGCAGTTCTTTGAAAAAGTGGCTGAAGAGACAAATGGGAGAATACTGTGTTTGAAATTTTCAGTACTGTACCACATTTCATAACATATCAGAACAGGAGCTGCCCAGCTTGCAATTAATAATTATGTAAATGCCAGCCTTTTAGAGTCCAGCTATTTGTAGGGGCACAAACAAAAATGCCTTAGTCTGAGACATGCTGGTCCTCCAACCCACCAGTACATTTTTTTTAATTACCAGACTTACAGTTCACCATCTCTTATTACTGTATTTCAAACACAGTATTCCCTGCTCACCTCTTCAATTGCTTCTTCAAAGATCTTCCCACCTGCCATTTTACAATATTTTGATTCTTAGGCAGTAAACTAATGGAGACAGGATTTTTTTTTAGCTGGGGAAGCATTGGGTATTGGGGGCCAGTGGCCACTTGACAACCAGGGATTTTTTTTTTTAAATTGAGGATGCCGGTTGTATGTTTCTTTTGCAAGTAATCTGGCTGACCTATCAACAGTGGGAAAGTGGTGGAATTATTAGAATTTCTGAGGTTCTGAATTTCCACTTCTTGCTTTTATGCTTGCTTGCAGCCCATAGCCCAAGAGGGTCTTGGATGACATTGGTATGGACAATGATTTAGGTCAGTATACCCGGGCAATACTGATTGATTTGTCCAAGGCCTTCGACATGGTTGACCACCAAATATTGTTATCATGTTTAGCTGAGGTGCATCTGGGTAATGATGTTTTGGCCTGGTTTTACTCTTATCTGAGTAACAGGAAACAATTTACTGCAATTGGTCATCAAGAATCGTAGTAAAGGGTGTCCAATAGGGCTCTGTCTTGGGACCCCTTCTTTTTTTGTTAAATTAAAAAGATCTTGGTAAAAGTCTGGGTGAAATTAACTATCATTATATACTGATGACATAATTGTGTATTTTTTCCATACCTCGATTTTGAAAATTCAGACTACTCTGCAAAATAATTTCATTGCTTTGCAAAAATTCTTTTTGGACTCCAAATTGAACGTAAACACTACTAAGACAAAGTCAATGCTGTTTGGATCCAATTTATAAAATAAAATTGAGTCATAGGATGGTAATTTTTGATAGCTCTGGAGTTGCATTAGAAAATGTTGAATCATATACTTATTTAGGGTATTGCCTTGGTCAGAAAGGTTCAGAGGATGTTCATGTGGAAAAATTGATTACACAAATTGATAAAAGAATAGTTTTTTTATTTATAAACAAACATTGTCTAGATTCAGTTACTATGAAAACAATAATTATGGCTCAAATATTTCCATTACTTGATTCTGCCAATATTTTGTATGTGGGTGCAACTTTGGATCACATTCATAAATTACATGTACTTTATGATCATTTGGATCATTTGTTCCTGAAATGTCCAATGGATGTTCATCATTGTGATTTATATAAATCCTTGGGTTGGGTATCATAAAAACAAAGAAGGGATAACCACAGATATGCATTTGCACATGAATGTGGTTTGGGTCTTATTCCTGATTATTTGTATAAAAAATTAACATTCAGATCCATTGATCTGTCATTAAGGAATGCTTGTATGTGAGAATTATCTGTACCAATTACTAAAACTAAATGTTCTCTTCAGTTTTGTAGCCAATTTGTTCCTTTATTTTGGAATTGACTTCTGCATGAATTTTGTAGGTTAGATATGCCATCACCTTCTGTTTCTATGCTAAAATGATAATTCTCTTCACTTGACCGTTTGTGATAGTTATTGAAGAATAGTTATCAATGAATTTGCTGCATGTTGTCTATTTATATTTGTAAACTGTAGTTTATATCTTTTGTATTTTGTAATAAGGTCACAATTGTGAATAAGCTGATGTTCAATGGTTATTGCTTAATAAACAAACAGACAAACAAAAAATACTGTACACAGGTGAAACTGAAAATGGGGGCATTCAGTCTTGCACTCTCAGTCTTGTACTTGCCTCACCAATGAAAACTTCAAACAGACAAAGGGCTCACTTGCTCTGGGCACCGACCATAATGTGATCCTAGTCCCCACATATTATACCAATGGGCACGAGTAAATTTTTTTTCTTCTGCTGTTATATGCTCCTTAACCTGTTAGCAAAACAGTGTGCAAAAAATAAATGCAGCAAAAGCATGATAGTAACTTTCTCAATGTTTTAATGTGGGAAATGGCCAATGGACTGACAACACAGAATGAGGGACTCAGTGTTCTGGCTGTTCCTTTGACATTTTGCACATTAACACATGCTTTGTTTTTTGTTTTTTTAGGTGTACAATACTGTACATCTTTGATAGCTGGTTATGCCATTATTTTGATTGCTTTGACAGAGTGCCTAGCATTTTTGTTTTACAGTTTATTCTACTCCTTCTACAGTAGTTGGACTTTTTGCATCTGTGGAAGCCACTGCTATTTGACAAAGTTCTGAAAAAATAATAAAAGAAATAATGAACCATACCGATAAGGGGAGGGGGGCAGATCACAGATGGAGGGAGTGTGAGTTAGTGGGAGAGATTATTTCAATGTGCTTTGATGGTAAAAAAGGGAACGTGCAAAATTAAGATATGTGGTCAACAATGAACCAAGGCTGCTTATGAATTAGCACTTTTCACACTCGTCCCTCCTTCTCTTTTGTCACTATGTTACCCAATCTACTTTAAATAAAAATAAAGAAACAATGAAAATGTTTTCTTTCTAAACAAAAAAACAAACAAAAATAATGAAGCTCTCAATCTGGAAGTCTCCGTTTCACCATTATGGTAAAACACTTTTATTGTTTTCTGAGTTGCAAACAGATGCCATCTGCTGGTAATTTCCTAGGGATAAAATATATCTCAAGTTTGGGTCACAGAATTGCAATGATGGCTTACATAGCCATCCTGTAGATAATTGAGGAAATGCATTTTAACATCTATGATAATCAGCCATGAAACACTGCGCTACTTCAGTGATGGCTCTCTACTGCACTGCACCGAGTGGTAACGACCGGCACAAAAAGGTGCTGTTAAACCTTTCTGTAGCAGGCACTGTGTGTGTGTGTGTGTATATATATGTGTATATATATATATATATATATATACATATATATTTCTATATATAGATATATCTGTATATATAGACAGAGAGAGATGGGGAAGAAGAATACATTTTACAGACACTGGAAATTCATTATAAATTGTAATACTTTTTTTCTACAAAGTTGTTTACCGCCTTCATTACCCTGACTGGCCCCCATCTGGGCCAGTCTTTCCAGCTTCATCACCCACCTTCTCTGGGACATACCTTTTCTGGTGGTCCTGCCACAGGACCTTGGATCAGAGGCACCTAGTCATTGATTTGGGGCTTGCAAGAGAGCAGCCCAGCACTGTACTACAGTTGGATGGCATTTCCTCCTGTTTTCTCCTGTAGTGGGCTGAGATAAGTGTGTACTCAGCCTCCATGGAGACACCATAGGCATCCAGGTGTGAGGTTCCTTTCCATACTGTCCCATAGTGCTGTTACATAGATTCCTTTCATTGTCCTACAGATGTCCTTCCTTCCAGGCCGGCTCTCAAATGACTCAAGTCCATTTTTAAACCTTGGTTGCTAGCCTAGCAGTCTGTGGCTAAAAACAATACCAGTCAATGGCTAAAAGCTTGAAACAGAAATAGGCAGAAATTATTTGAATTGTAAACCAGAACTACACAAAGTAATGGCCCTATATTAAAAGTGTCAGGCTGCCCCTTGCAAAGTCTCTTTTCTGAGTGCAAATTAGCACAGTTCTCTAAATTTTCTATACTCAAATATGTTTGAAGTAAGGTGTGAGTGCCCCAAGCATGTTTGAATATAGCCCTCCAAATCAACAATGTAGCACTAAAATGTGCACTCAGCATAATTCTTACCCCCCTGCTGGCCAAAGAGGGATACAGTATCTGGTCACTGAAAGTATACAGGATGTGATGTAGTCATCTCATTTAGGGCATGCTAGACTTGGTAGTGTTACAATAGGTACATTCTTGACCTCACTGAAAATGAGATACTGCAAGTTAACTGACCTGTCCTGGGTAACTATGTTTTAAAAAATGTATAAAAGCAGGACTTCAGCAAAAATGAGATTCTGCATTTTACCTGTGCTAATTCTATATACACTGGCAAAATGAGTAAAAGCAGAACCCCAATGAAAATGAAATATCATAGCTGCCCTGTCATTCTAATGATACTCACACCCTATGTCTGTGGATAATTGTTCTAACAGCTATGTGTGGTGTGTGTGTGCATGTTGTGCTCATTTTCAAGGGTGAGTCTATGTCCAGAACCAAAAACACTGTTCACTGCATTACTTTTCTGTTTATGGTTTTGTTTTTGCCTACTAGTGTAGTGTAAATGTGGGACTTTTACTTTATGTATTTATTTATTTATTTATTTATTTTAACAGTTTCACCAGGATAAACATACTGAGCTGAAGATTAGCTAATTTCCAGCTACATCCTGGTGGAAGGGGAATGAGAGGTGTAAAAGCAACATAGAACAATAACTTGTAGAATAAAATATCATACAGAAATCTGAATTAAATAGTACAAAATGAAAATGAACAAGGTTTATCATAGAGACATAGAATTTGACAGCAGATAAGGACTGCTTGGCCCACCTAGTCTGCCCATTTTCCTACCTAACAGATAAGCTGCAAATCCTAGTTAACTGACAGCTTACTTCCTCCTACCCCCCACTAGGACTGCATTATGCCTGTCCCATGCATTCTTGAAGTCCCCCACTGTTCTTGACTCCACAACCTCCTCAGGGAGGATGTTCCATGCATCCACAACCCTCTCAGTGAAAAAATACTTCCTCACATTACCTCTGAGCCGTCCCCCCTCTATCTTCAAATTGTGCCCCATTGTTCTTGCACATCTCTTTTTCTGGAAGATGCTATCCTCTTGGACTTTGTTAATTCCCTTGAGGTACTTGAAAGTTTCTATCATGTCCCCTCTCTCCCTCCCTCCTTTCCTCTAGGGTATACATATTAAGCTCCTTTAGTCTTTCTTCATATGTCTTCTGGTGCAGACCCTGCACCATTTTGGTTGCCCTTCTCTGGACAGCTTCCACTCTGTCTATGTCTTTGCGGAGGTGGGGTCTCCAGAACTGCACACAGTACTCCAGATGGGGTCTCACCAACTGTCTGTATAGAGGGATAACAACTTCCTGTTTTCTACTATTGCTGCCTCTTCCTATGCATCCCAGTATCCCCCATGCCTTCCTTACTGCCTTCTCACATTGCTTGCCCACCTTTAGGTCATCCGATATAATTACCCCCAGGTCCCTTTCTATTTTTACTGTTGTCAGACAGGTAAAATTACAAGCAAACATTTTATAAGGACATGTGGTGGAATCTGTCCCATGAGTACAAGCAATAGTACTTTTCAACAGTGAGGCACCATAGGATAGGGTGGGGAAGGAAAGAGCTCAGATGGGGAGAAAAGTGTAGACTAGTGTGGGAGGAAGAAGTGAAGGAGGATGGTTGGTGAGGTGGTAGAGGGCAAGGAGAAGAAGAAAGATGGAAAGAGGATAAATTGAGGAGCAGGAAAGGGCTATGACTCAAGGGCAGCCACAAGATGGAGTGGTGTGATCATGGAGGAAGAAGGGTTGAGGTTAAACTGAGGATTGGGGAGGAGGTATGACTCAAGGACAGGCACAGTAGGTAGTGGTGTGGTCATGGAACAGAGAGGACAAATAGCATTTGAAACAGGTGGAAAGAATGGCTAGGAGTAAAGAGTTCCAAAGTTTAGGAAAGTGGAATGAGAAGGCAGTCTGATCAGCACAGGATTTTACATCACAGTAATACAACTAAGTCACACATTAATTCTGTATCTCTTCTCCAGTATCAGTCATTCCCATAGTTTTTATTTTGATAAGTTAATAACTAATTGTTCTTTGGTCACTTCCATAGCTTATTGGTTGGTAACTTATTCTTTTCAATGTATTCTTAGATGTAATTGTCCTCTTTATGTTTGTTACACGTATTCCATTTCTATTAACTTTATATTCTGTATTTTTGTGTATGTTATCTTCCCCCATTCTCTTACCCCAGAACACATCTGAAAATGAGCTGTATGTCTTTCCTCCTAAGACCTGTGAAACAAATAAATCATTTATCAAATTAATGCATTTGCAGCTTTTGTGGCTCTGACCAGAGTTTGTTTCTTATAGAGCATGGCAGTCCTGAAGAACATGTCAGTGTAGTAGTGTATTCTGACACTGAAAATGGAACAAACCAAAATAAGGTCAGTAGCTATAACTGGCTAAAAAAGGGAAATACACATATGCAGAACACTATTCTTACTAAGCATGTATAACTTTGAAGAGACTAACATTTTAGACAATAAAAACAACACAAAGAATGTATGAAAATGAAAAGAAAACACAATAAGCCTGTTTAAATCTGTTTTATATTCCATAGTGAATTAAGCAGAAATGGGCAACATTGGACTGAGTTTAAGTTGCTTGAACTAGCCATACACCAGAAGCACTCCTTGAAAATATGTATAAGAAATCTTATTACAACTTTGGGACTGTGCAGGAAAGAACTTGCTTCCTCTTGCATTTACTTTATGACTGGGTAGCAATGGACCTCCCTTTTAAGCAAGTACCCCACTGGCTACCTGTGAACCTCTTAGTGGGTACACTGTATATAAACATTAAAATTTGAAGCTTGAGGGTCATCCCATACAAGGCAAAGAGGGAAGCAGTGAGAGTTCAGCTTAGATAAGTGTGATAAAAATGGAATGCTGGTGTAGGACCCGGTCATATGGTTACTGTGGAGGTTGGTGTCTGGACATAGTCACATTTCAACTGAAACATTCATCAATGATACATCATTTGAATGTTATGAATTCAGAATATAGAACAATAGCACATTTTTAGAACTGCAGGCATTCTAAGCAGCAAGGCGGGGCAGCAATGGATTATTTTTAATGTACTTGACTTGGCAACATACCAGTTGCACCACTTGAAATGAGTTAAACTTGGTTAATGCACAAGGCAGATCTTGCTACTTCCTTCATTAACTTTTTGTATTTATATTCCATGACCACAGCATCAGTATACAGATAGTCTTACTAGTATGAGGTACAAAAAGAAGGTGGATAATACAACTAAGTTTGCCTCCAACATTGGTTTGAGACAGGGTTGTGTTGTATCACCAATTTAGTTCAATTTGTATCTTATCAGGGTGTAGAAAGGTTTATATGACTCTGGGCTTCACATGCCAAGGGCAGGCTCCTGACATTGTCCTTATCTGACTTATGCAGATGATGTCATCTAAATCTACAGTAGTTACCTGGTAATTAAAAGAGGCATACATAAATTTTATGAGGGCTGTAAGGAGGTGTCTTTGGAAATTAACAATGACAAGACTAAGTTCTTGATTTGCAATAGGTTTCAGGATAAAAAGAGGAAGGATTGTAGTCTCTTTTGTCATAACCATTGATTAGAATACGTTAGCAATTTTTGTTACTTAGGGTTATTATTTACTTACAATCTAAAATGTAAAGAACATAAAAAACTACTGGCACAGAAAATCAAGAGATTTACTCCAATTGTAGAAAGATTCTTGTATAAATTTTGAGGTCACTCCATAAAAGACTCCTTGAGTTCATTAAATGCTAAATTAAAAAGCCAGATATTACATGGGGTGGAAATATGTGGTCTGGAAAATACAGATGCATTAAAAGTTCTTATGAATAGGTTTTATAAAAGACTCCTGGGTTTACCCCAGGGGCCTCTTTTATACTTACTAGAAATGAACTGGGCCAATTACCTGTAAGGTGTAATACTGAGCAGAAACTATCCATATATTGGATCGTGGTCTATAATAACAATATAAAGACTGCCGCAAGCTTGCCTAGAGGAGTCCATAACTATATATATATATATATATATATATATATATATATATATATATATATATATATATATATACACACACACACAAGGTGGGTTCTCTTGCCCAGGTTTAAACACCTTGAATAAAGTAATCAAACTATATGGGCTTCTAAGTTGTCTGACTGAAAGCTTGAGGATCCCTTTACCCTACATAGAAGTACTATTTAAAGATAGAATTAGGTACATCCATATACAAAGGGAAATGGAATTAGCCAAGAATTGCGAGCTAAGTTATTGGTTGGCTAATAATAATAAGAGAGAGCTGGGAATGGAGCCTTATTTAATGAACTGAGTAAAAGGGAAGCTGTTACCAAATTTAGGTTTGGATGCATAGACAGTCAGACCCTAAGGAACTTCTACAGTAAAGGTACCACAAATAAATGTGGATGTAAACTTGGAGAAGACAACCTAATACACTTGTCGATAAGTTGCCCATTATATGGTTATGTGGGTTTCATAGCTCAGTGCTTATGTTACATACTGTAGCTGAATGATGTAGGTTGTGCTGGGTTACAGAGGTCAAACCAGTAAGTTGGACAATGCTTGCAAGCTACTAGTAGTATGAAATGATTAGTGCTTAGGTACTTCGGCATAGACATGAGCAAGTCAGTGATTATAGTACATGTGAACTGGATAGTATATGCAAGGTGCTTAGATGCTTGAACTGATGAGTAACTTGTTGTGACTTGGTATTTTGGCCTTTCTCTGTATCCCACTGCAGGAAGGATGCTTAGTCCAGAAGTATGATACCCCCCCCGGTGGGATAAGTGTGCTGGAAAAGGAGGTGGTGTCAGGGGAGGGTGGAGGGTGAGTGTGACTCACTTTAAGCAGAGTGGTGGTCTGCCTGCTGGCTCAAATAGGATGTGTGGGAGGAGCTCTTTCCCCACATAACTACGGGCATGCGCCCTTCAATTATGAGTGGTTCATAGCTCAATACTTATGTTACATACTATAGCTGAATGATCTAGGTTGTGCTTGGATTTAGAGGCCAAACCAGTAAGTAGGACAATGCTTGCAAGGTACTAGAAGTATGAAATGGTTAGTGCTTAGGTACTTCGGCATAGACATGAGCAAGTCAGTGATTATAGTACATGTGAACTGGATAGTATATGCAAGGTACTTAGATGCTTGAACTGATGAGTCACTTCTTATGACTTGATATTTTGGCCTTTCACTGTATCCCACCAAAGGAAGGATGCTTAGTGAAGTAGTAATAGACCCCCCAAAAAATAATGATATCATACGATTATTCTGTAACTGACCATTGGAACAATGTTTGGTTGAATAGGATGAGACCCCCCCCAAAAAATGATTAGCAGTATGACTATCTCTTCCAACTCTGGAGAGTGTGACCAGTAGAACGCAGGAGAGGAAAAACCCCCTTGAGGGAAACCTCTGAGAACCCATGGCTACTGACCTGCCCATCCTTCTGGGCATACTAAAGGAGAGTAATTCTAAGTAACAATTTTAATGTAATCGGCTAAACTGAAATCCACAGTTGTAGATCTTGATCCGGTGAAATGGTTAAGCAAAGAAAGTACTAAATATGAAGTGTTGGGTGAACATAGCAGCATCCATCTAGTAACATCCATGTCTGAAAATCCATGTCCAGGCAAAGTGATAGATTGGAATCCATAGTTGATAATAATTCAAAACAACGAAGTTGCATTGGTGAAGTGCTCCACCAGGCAAGGACGTCTTCTCTGAGGGGAACCAATAACCAAAAGGCTAAGTGTCCATGTCCAGAGTAGGTTCATGTTCTGCTTGGCAAGCTTGCAAATGAAGGCCTTGGTGATGAAGCACAGGAGCTAAGCACAGGTTACATGATCTGGAGAGGGCAGAGCAGTAGGAACTTCTGATCTGGAGTGGGTGAAGCAGGTAAGTGAAGTAGATATAGAGCATAGTACAAATAGGTAGACATGAGTTAGATGTACCTCAGGTCCAGAGGGGTGAAGTAGGTTATAGAATAGGCGAGTCAGTCATGATGAACCTCTAGGCCCAGTAAGGGCAAAGCAGGTACTATGAGCAAATAGTGTCAATAAGCAGACCTGTATGTAGGTCGGTAGTAGTAGTAGTAATTGAATCTGCATGATGCAGATGTAGTAGCAGAGGAGTAGTATTGCATTGGTTATGTACGATATATAGCGAAGAGCATGGGGAAATGGAAATATCACATGAATCAAAGAACTTCATCTGAAGATCCAAATATCTGCATAGTGAAGTAGATATCCATATTTACAAATTGGTAAAATATAGTTGGATTGACCTCCAGGCCCCTAGGGGTGAAGCAGGTCATAAGTAAGCGAGCTATTCTGTGATGAACCACTAGGCCCTGAAAGGTGAAGCAGGTTAGAATGCACAAATAGTGTTAATAAGTGGACCTACATATAGGTCAGCAGTAGTAGTAGTAAAATTGGACGTGCATGATGCAGACATAGTAGCAGAGTAGTAGTATTGGATAGAATGTATATGGTATACACAGAAGATTGAGGACATAGATAAGCAAGGAAATTGAGGAGCTTCACATAATGAGCAATATAATTTCCTAGATGTATATAGACACATATAGAGGGCAATGTAAGAACATTTAGGGGAGCCAGGATTATACAGCAGCTGGAACTGAACTCATGAGGTTGATCTAGCAAGTTCGAAATTGAGTGTAATAAGAAGAAAATCCGTTCATGGGCCAGTATCATGGAGTATAAATAAATTTATTTTAACCTCTATGCCATAGGATCGTCAAGGCAGATGCAGGGACAAAGGCAGACTTACAAGAGCAGCATGATGGTCCTGTAGAGACATTATGTTCCTGAGTGAGAATAGCAGCAGAATGCAGAGAACTGAGATAGATGAGCTGGCAGCTCAATCAGATGTAATAATCCTTAGGCAGTGGAGGAAGCTATTGTCTGAGGCCCAAGAATGAGATAGGATGGCACGACGGAATAGAACTTGGCTGAGAGTCCTGGTAGGAAATGGTGGTAGTAAATCTAAAACAAACTGAAGCAACATGGTGAGAGACATCCAAAGGAATTGATTGTAGTAGTGCTGATATGTAGTTTAGAAGTAGATCCACAGTGAAGTACAGAAGGATCCTGACGAGTAGAAGAAGTGAGCAGGGGAAGGTGAGAGCTGAGGAATCCAGAACTTGAGTAGTACAGCTGAATGAGAGATATCCTGGCAGTGCGTCCAAGCTTGATGGAAAAGTTGGAGATAAGTAAATGACATGGAATGAAGGATTCTGGCAGAAGGAGATCCAATGCATGCCTAAAGGAGGACCCAAGTAAAGGAGGCAGGCAGACAGCAGCATGAGCAGACACAGTCCAGGTCATGGAGAAGGAGAACACGGAAGAGGAAAGGCAAGGCAGGCAGATGAGGACAGCCAGAACCACCAGATGAATATCAGGAGACAGGACTGGGCAGGGTTCACAGAAGGTGATCCAAGATGCTGCATAGAGCTGATATTTTGAGCTCAAGGGAAGCAGTAGGCAGATGATGGTCAGTAGGAAGGATCTGGAGCAAGTCACTGAACGTAGTGACAGAGCGCATGGCTGGAGTACATGGCAGAAAGTGCAGAGGAAAGCAATGAACCAGCTAAACCCATACGTGGGTAGGATAAGTGGTCTGGACAACACGTGGGTCAGCTAAGGAAGGGTAGAAGCGGCACCTAGGCCCCACGAAGGCTAGCATGACCATGAACCTCACACAGGGTAGCAAGGAGACCAGTAGCAGAGGAAGCAAATCGACATCCTTAATAGGGAGCCCAAAGCAGCAGTGCTACAGCGAAGCCATAATAGCAACAATAGGAATTAGAAGCAGGTAAAGACTATAGCTAGCAGTAGTAAGTATATGAAGATGGTCTCTGCCTATGTAGTGGTCATGGCTGGATGAAGAACCATGGATGTTAGCTGGAGGCCATGTACATTAACCCTGCAAGCAAGGACAAATATGTGGTTGCAGACAGTGCAGGCTGTACGGAGGAAGCAGAATGCTAGATATAGCTGTAATGGAAGGAGCAGTATTTGGCATCCCCGTCCCACAGTCATGTTATAATTAGAATAGGCAAGCTAGCTCTATGGAAGCTGAGTGGTAGCAGCTTTATTTCTCAAGTATTCAATCTACGATTCTGTAAACCAAGTTTAGGGAACAGGAATTAGAAGGAAATAGTGCTAGGATTGACAAGATAATTGAATTAAACTGAGTTGGTTTATTTTCATGCTGTGAGAAGCAGATATAAGCTGGTGTACAAGCAGGAGGCAATGCCCATAAACACCCTGGATGGACTGCAAGAGGGGGGCATGATATAATTGCCTGCGTAGATTTAATGCTACATACAATTGAGAAAATCCTGTACCTGGTAGTTTGCAGTATGCTAGAATCCTGAAGCATAGTAGAGTGCAGCTAACAGTTCGACCTGTCGTGAGCAAAGAACGTTTGCCTGCACTATGAAATTAGTGAACAGTAGCATTGAAGGCTTTCATGGCTTGCCTTATAACCAAGAATGCATCGCCTTGGAGCCCAGAATGCCTGTACGGCTAGTCGGCGACTAGTAGTATAAAATAAATTATGGAGTGGACATACTGTCCAACGTGGGTCCAACTCTGTTCCTGTACTGCGTGCATGACCATCGAATCACCAAGAGTTAATTATGGCACATAGGTGCTCTGAACGGCTAATGGGTCCATAAGCGAGCGCGAAGCCAATGGATGCAAATCCTTTAAATACACTATAGTTCATATGCTGTCTCAGAGAAGCCATTTGCACTTATGTAAGGACTTGGTGAATATAGAGGCTATCAGTATGTCTCTACGGCATATGTAAATACTGTGTCATTCCCCCTTAGGCAGTAGATAGCACTAAGGCAGTGCAACAGCCAGAAGCGTAGGGCTCCTGAGTCTGAAACAGCGGTTGTAGGAAGTTGTTTGAATCGGAGGAAAGATGTCAATTCCTAAGCTCAGATGCTGTGGTACATGAGTGTAAGGTGTTCACAAGGCAGTATGTGAGAGGCTTAATGGCTGTCCAGTGGCAAGGAGAGGCGCACAGGTCAGCATAGTAGAGGTCCACAGGGAGAGGGAAATGAGCGAGTGAAACAACAAGACGAACTGGTGCTGCAGAGCTGGAGGCGAGGAAAGAACCCCCCTCAAAAGAAAAGGTAAACAAAACAAACCGAGAGAGAGGGTGGGAGAACAATGAGAGGCAGAAGACAACAGAGGAGGCACACAGCATGGAAGGGGGGGGAGAAGCCAGGCCCCAGCAAGCAACATGGAGCAAGTGCAGCGAGTGCGACTCACTCTAAGCAGAGCGGTGGTCTGCCTGCTGGCTCAAATAGAATGTGGGGAGCAGCTCTTCCCCCACATAACCATGGGCATGTGCCCTTCAATTATGAAAGGACATTATATCTGGGAGCTTCTCTGCCATCATTAGATATGGAACCCAGATATCTGCTGAGAGCCAACAACCTTAGAGTGTTGGATAGTCTAATATGGTTCTATAAAATCGTAGAATAGATAAAAATGCACAGTATACCAGACATTGTAAAAATTGTTTAAGAAGAGTATGAGAATTATCCCACTCAGTGCCAGTTGCTTCTTACCTGTGCAATCGTCTTGTTGTTAGTTTAAATTGCAGATGTTAAGTAGTTTTTAACTGTAGGATGGAATTGAATGTATTCACCCCATGAAGTTAACATGTACTTTGTAAAAAATATTTCTTTTTAAGTAAGCGGTAATGAATGTATATTTTTCTACTGTCTATCTAAATATATGCTGACCGACTTTATAATGACGATGTTGTGTGTCTACACTAAAATTGAGCTGAACACAACATTAGTCTAAGTTTGTTTGTGGGATGATCTCAGCATTTTGCATGCTCAAGGGTAACCAAAACATTATAGAGAGAGTTTTGATTGTGTGCCCTCTAGGAGAATGCATAGGCACACTTTGAAGCAGTGGGTGGGGGTAAACTCTGGGGTAGAGTAATTTTAGGAGGCCCATTTTCTCCCACTGGGCAGTGAAACTACCAGTGGAGATAGTGGACATGATTACAGTGCAGGCCTATAGGGTAAATCTGGACAAATGTCTGCTTGCCAAGGGAAGCAAAAGGTATCATGGGGTAGCAGAGAAGTTAAGGAAAGCCTTATAAATTAGTGGATGTTTGCAACATATAATTATTCATTCCTAAAGAAGGTATGATGGTCCCTAGAGTACCTTCAGCCATTAAATATTTACATCACTATGGAAGTGGCTGACATATTCATGAATCAGGAAACAAATGAAAATACAACCATTTCCTGGATTTAATAGCCAGATAAGTAGCACTTCCCACCAGCTGGTCATTAGTTCCTAGAAATGACCAGTTCTAAAGTTTATTGCAAGGGCACTTATGTCACTATTGAAGAGTTTGACTTATGCATGAATTAAGAAATGAAAGAAAATCCAGCAGTTTTCAGGGGCTTAACAACACAATTGAAAGTACTTTCCATCACCCAGTCATTAATCCCTGGAAATAGCCACCTATTAAGTTCTTATTGCAACTATAAGTCTCATCAAAACAACGGCTCTGGGAGAGGTTTCTTTAGTTTAATTTTTTTCTTTGAGTTGAGGATTGTGGAATAAGCAATGCAGCATTGATATGTTTTACAGTCAATGCTGTAGACTGTCATTGACAGCTGGATCAGTAATTTCAGAGATTAATGACTAACCCAGTAGCCAGAGAGAAACCAGAAAAGCCACATAAACATGAAACAAAAAAAATATTTCTAGTTAATCACGCAGGCTTGCGCTCTAACATGGCAGCAGTGTTACAAGGTGTTACCTGGGATATCTAGCTTTCTGAGTGGACTACGTTTTCCAACCTGGAACTGGCAGGGGACCATTAATCTTCTGTAGACAAAAGAGGGAGGGTAATTTTCTCTTGACATAGTGTGGGAACATGGGGTGGAGATCCTCATGAACAGGAGACAGATGCAGTGAATCACTAAGGGTTGGAGAGCAGAGCAATCAATCAAATAACTTTATTGATCGGTCATTTGACATATATATATATATATCTATAACAATACAGTTATGAAAACCATCATATGAAATAAAAATATATTATATTTAATACATATTTAAAACATATTAGCACAGTGACAGTTTAACAGCAAAGCAGTCATGTATCAGGAGAGGACACATATTGGGGTGAGGAAGCGTATAAGGAAAACTATTCATTCTTGCTTAAGGTCACTATGAGAAATGGACCTGCTCTAGGTCCTGAGGTATTTTAAATGCCAGTATTTAGTAACATTCCCAGAGACCAGGCTGGGAGTAAGAAAAAAAACTGAGACAAGAAACAAAGGAATGCAGAGTACTCTTATGGACTAGGGATAACAGGAAGGTGGGTAGGTGGCTCCCTTCTTAAGCAAGGGAGTCACTGTGGTAGATGAGGAAGACATCAGGATGCAAACAGTGTCACAGGATTCATATGGGACAAGCTAGGAGAAAATGTAAGGAAATTATTCACCCTGGGATGTGTTATTGTCCCCAGACAACTCATCAGTCAGTGACATTTTGAGAACTGTCAGATCGTATGCAGTAGTCATCCTGGGGTTCTTTAATCTCCCAGACATAGACTAGCATATTAGGAAGGGTAATGGCAAAGCTGAGAGAGATTTCCCATCCAACTCTGAGACTTGCATCCTGGAGAGACATGCCCTATGGAGGATTACATTTGAGGTTACCTTTCACCTTGTTCTCATCATTGAGAATATGGTCATCCCCAGTGTAAATCTTAAGGAACTGGTGCTGTTAGTCTCTTCCAAGTGAAAAGGAAGAAATGCAAGGCCTCAGCCACCAAAACACAGAATTTCATAAATAGTTTGCCAAGATAAAAGACCTGATGACTAAGGTCCCAGAGCTGCTATATGAAGCTGATAATGCAAAAAAGATGTGGTATTTGTTGAGGAAAGTTCTCACCGTAGCCATGGAGGTCTAAAGCCATGTAAGAAGTAAGGGCAAAAGTTCCAAGATGTGCCCCTTATCTCAACAGGGACTTAAGATTAAGGAAGCCAAGGAGAGTATGGAAAGCATGATAGCAGTAGGAGCTGCAGTAAACAGCATAGCCTCCTTGTCTTACATAAATGGAAAAATTAAGGTGATGGAGTGGATTGCACCTTTGATAAAAAAAGGAGATGTAGGGGTGCATCCTACTATATGAGAGAGGCATTGGAAATGGTTGAGATTCTCAATAAATACTATGAGCCCACCAAAGACCTCCTGGGGGATGGTTGCTCATAGGGACGGCTCATGGTATTACAGGTAGCCATGAGACAGCATGTGGGCATCAGACAAACCCTGATAACTGATGATCATGTGAAAATTAAGCCAGGTGCATTTAAAAGGGTGGACAGAATACACTTAGTCATCACACTGGAGCTTAAGAAACAACTGGTATGGCCGCTTGTAGTAAGCTGTGCATTATTATGCTGGTGATACAGTCTCATACTGTAGCGGTACAGATCCACAGATTATCCAGTTCACTCAACAGGGAAACTTTGATTATCTTTAGACTGCCTGTAAAAAGTAATAAAAACAAAGCTGCTGCTGAAAAAATAGATGTGTTATGAATATTGACAAGACCAAACTAATGCTGTCCATCTCCAAAAGTTTATTCACTGTTGAATAAATAATACAAGGGTCATTGTGTGTAACCATAATTTCTTATGGACTCAAGGTGTGGGATACTGCATAAACACCAAGAAGGAATCTGGTGGGGAAAATAAAAGCATCCGAAACAGCTGTCCCATTGTTGTAATGTTAGCACTACCACTCAGAATTCCCTGGGTTAAGGAATGTGCATGAGTCATCAAAAGGCTGGCCGGGCGAGGAGGATCATGTGTCAAAGGGACTGCTCTCCTTTTCTGTGGTGAGAGGGCTGTGGTGTACAGCATCTTCCTGACACCTAACAGTGGCTGGGTGTAAGGAGGCTTGGGACATCAAGACAACGATGGAGAATTTGCAGATGTCACTGAGCCAAAATGTCATGAGGTCATTGCATGTCCAGTCCTCCAGGTTATAGAAAATAGGAAGAAAAGACTTGCTTGACAGTTTGATACTGGCACTATCCACTACATCCTCTGCTGGCTCCTTTCTGCTCAGGTCTGGAAGGTCTTGGTCTTCACCTTCACCCATGGCCAACCTGATTGCATGAAAGAGTAAGCCAGAAATAGAAGGCAATCCCACCTCAGGGGTCAAGTGGAAGAGACATGGCCATTTGTTGTGTCACAGGTAGACCAGGGTTGTCCAAGGCAGGAGGATCTTGGGTGGACAAGATAAGGATGCTAAAGTTGACCAAAGGGGTCATAGTCAGCAGTATGAATGAGGGATAAAAAGAGTTAAGAAAAAGCATTTCACACTGCATGTGTGTGTATAAAATTTTGAGTTACACCCACACACCCATGTCTTGTTTTTTGTAATTACTCAGAAGCATTTTTTAATAAATGATCGACTTAGGTGTTTAGCTTAGAACAAATACAAACAAAGAGAATCATTAATTACAGTAAACTGCTTTGTTTTAGTAGCAAAGCCAAACTCATGGACAAATATATTACCAATCTCTATCTTCACATCTCAAAATAGCTATGATTTGACCCCATTTTAACAACAATTACATTATTTATTGTAGTACAAAGTAGTCATTATCCAGACTAGATATTATATATAACTGTAGAGAAATATTATATTACAAATAGAACAAAGTGTGAGTCTGGATGTGTAACAAGAATTTACACTTACCCAAGGGGTTTGATGCTACATAAACCCCAAGAGTGCAGCTCAAGGGTTTTATGCGTAGCATCAAACCCCGATGGTGTGTGTAAATTTGAGTTTACACACACCCAGACCCATATTTTATTTTATATAATTGTTAGGTTTCTCTTTTTCACCTCAGTAATTATATAAAATAAAAAAAGGCTGTTGTGCCGCCGCAGTCCGATTACCTCATCGCGCAAGGTCAACTTTTACTTTTATTTCAGATATTGTCAGGGTGGTCGATCCGGTAGCCATGTGGAACATTTCAAGTAGTTTTAAAAGTTACTTACTACCGATTGTAACCCATATGAAAATACAAACATGTGATAGAACCAGCAGAAGGTCAAACTGGTCTATTGAGTCTGCTCATTAGCAACGCAGTGTCCCTGGCTTATGACACGGACCCTATGCCCCTCCCCTGTCAATCTCTTCTCCAAAAGACTCACTTCACGGTCACTCAGTTTCCCTCTATGCCTACCCCAGGCCCTTTTAATGTCACCCAAAGACTTCAGAGAGACCACCTCCTCTGGCCATGCATTCCATGTGTTCACCACCCTCGCCATGAATTTATTTTTCTATAACATCCCTCGTAAACCTCCCCCCTTCAGTTTCAAACTATGCCCCTTTGTGATTCTATTGTCATTTAGCATAAAGAGACCTTCCCTACCCACACTATTTATTCCCACTACATATTTAAAGGCCTCTATCATATCCCACCCTCTCTCTCCTTTCTTCCTGGGAGTACATTTCCAGGGCTCCCAGTCTCTCTTCATAAGGTTTTCCCTTGCTGTCCCCTGATCATCTTGGTTGCCCTCCTTTGTACCTTCTCTCATAAGCTGATGGCCTTCTTATGATATGGGCTCCTGAACCTTATCTGATATTCTAAATATGGTCTCACCAGTGACCTGTACAAGGGCAGAATGACCAGACACCACTTACTACTGAATCCTCTGGAAATACACCCCAGCATCCTGTACGCCATTGCTGCATACTTTCTGTATTGCATGGAGTGTTTCATGTTGCTAGTGACCACCATGCCCAGATTCTTTTCTTCCTCCATTGCTGCTGTCTGAACCTACCCTGTTAGAACTCAGTCCTAGGGTTTCGGACCCCAATTTGCTTCACTTTGCATTTCTTGACATTGAAATCAAATTGCCAGATCCTGACCATCTCTGAAGTTTCCTGAGGTCTTCCCATAAGTTCTGTGTCCCTTCATCTGTGTTCAGTCTTCCACAGAGTTTTGTGCCATCTGCAATTACAGCTTCTCCTTAATGCCTTCCTCAATATCATTTATGAAGACATTGAACAACACCGGTCCCAGCACCAATCCCTGCAGATACCCACTGGTAACATACTTGGCACTGGAAAAACTCACCTCCCACCAACACCTTCTAGGTCTGTCACTTAACCAGCTTTCTCCCCACCTTTTCATTTTCTCCCCAACCTCAGGATCCTTCAATTTACTGGTTAGGATTCTATGCATCAGATAACAGAAGGTCTTGCTAAAGTCTAGGTAAATGACATCTACTACTTTGCCCCATATACTGCACTATTCCTTACATTTTATTAACATATATTTACTACTAAGCTTTCATGAGTCTATCCATACAGGTTAATTTATCTGAGACTAAAATGGGGTTAATGTAGTCCCCATCTTAAAGGCATATTTAGGTCAGTAGCTCATGAACATAGTGAAGATGGAAACGGTGACATTGAAAATGACAACAGAATACATCAACTGCAAATATGATGACTTGGGGGTTCACCCCTTCCTGTGGCGCACCCCCATGGAGTTGGAATATTTAGTAAGGGGTTGAGAGGGGCAAAGTGCCCCAAAGATACACATATTGCAGTAAGTCCAGTCACCCAAGTCCATTCACCATACTCACATGTCACCGTTCAATTTTCGATATCAAGTCATGGAACCACCAAGGTCAGACCCTGTCAACTGTATGCATCTCAACCTAACATCAGAGCTGGGTAAGGTTGGTAAATGCATTATTAAGGACAGAATATTAGAGCACTTGTTTGAGGCCCACTTCCACTTTGCATGGCATCTTGAATGGCTGATGATACCAAACCAATGCGATTATAATTACCTTCTTTGATGCGAAAATCAGGGAGGCGGACATGGACAAAGATGTTTACGTTCTAGTAGAAAAATTTACTCTTATTTCCTGACAAGTGTTTGGCTAGTACCCCTCCCAGGGGTACATTAACTTTCAATAGATGCATAGGAAATAGAAACATAGAATTTGATGGCAGATAAGGACCGCTCGGCCCACCTAGTCTGCTCATTTCCCTACCTAATGGATAACATGCAGATCCTAGTTAACCAACAGCCAACTTCCTCCTATCCCCCACTACCATTGCCTTATGTCTGTCCCATACATTCTTGAATTCCCCCACTGTTTTTGACTCTACGACCTCCTCAGGAAGGCTGTTCCATGCATCTACAACCCTTTCTGTGAAGAAATACTTCCTCGCATTACCTCTGAGCCCTCCCTCCATTATCTTTAAATTGTGCTACCTTGTTCTTGCACATCTCTTTTTCTGAAAGATGCTACCCTATTGGACTTTGTTGATTCCCTTCAGATATTTGAAAGTTTTTATCATGTTCCCCTCTTCCCTCCTTTCCTCGAGGTTATACATCTTAAGCTCCTTTAGTCTTTCTTCATATGTCTTCTGGTGCAGACACTGCACCATTTTGGTTGCCTTCCTCTGGACAGACTCTGTCCTGTCTGTATCTTTGCAGAAATGGGATCTCCAGAACTGTACACAGTACTCTAGATGTGGTCTTGCCAACTGTCTGTACAGAGGGCCAACAACTTCCTGTTTTCTACTGGTGATGCCTCTCCCTATGCATCTCAATATCCCCCAGCCCTCCTTACTGCCTTCTCACATTGCTTGCCCACCTTTAGGTAATCTGATATGACTACCCTCATGTCCCTTTCCATTTTTGTTGTTGTCAGTATCTCACCCCCCCCATTATGTACTTTTCCCCATGTTTTTTTGTTTTCCATGTGCATTACTTTGCACTTCTTTGCATTGAGTCTAAGCTGCCATACATTTGACTATTCCTCCAACCTTGCCAAGTCCCTTTTGATCCTTTCCACTCCACCTTGCATATCAACCCTGTTGCAGATCTTTGTGTCATCTGTAGAGACATACTTTCCTTTCTAGCCCCTCTATAATGTCACTTATAAAAACATTAAAAAGGACCTGCCCCAGTACTGAACCCTGCAGTACCCCCCTTTCTTCACTGTGGACTCCATTTACTATTACTCACTGTGTCCTGCTGTCCAGCCTGTGTTTTACCCAGGCTACCACCCTGGGACCCATTCCCAAGCTGACTAATTTCTTTATTAATCTTTTGTGCGGGAGTGTGTTAAATGCCTAGCTAAAGTCTAGGTAGGCAATGTCCAGAGCCCCTCCCAGGTCTACTACTTTGGTCACCCAGTCAAAGAAATCAATTATATTTGTCTGACACACGGGCGTTCAGTTAATTTATTTTTAGTGGAAGTCAAACACTTCCATAAGTCAAAGTCTGGAATTCATTCCAATTTTTGGAAGTCAAAATACTTCCCAGATCACACAGTTTGAAAGCCAATATTCTAGGAATGATCAATTTATGGATGTTAATACAACTATCAGTGGTAAAATACAATTTCTTCTAGAAAAAATCCATAATTTTCTAGCCTCTGGGCCTTCAGTTTTGGAAGTCATTCAATTTAGTGTTTTACATTTGCAAGTCAGTGATTTTCTCCCCCATTTATTCTGGAAGTTTTTACTTTAAATTTTGGAGTCAAATACTCCCAAAATGGAGTTAACTGGACCCCTGCTGACATGACCTTCCTGCTGTGAATCCATGCTGCCCTGGGTCCTGTGCCCCACTGGCCTCTAGGTACTCAACAATTCTTTCCTTCAGAAGTGATTCCATCATTTTCCCTACCAGTGAGGTCAAACTGACAGGTCTGTAGTTTCCTGCTTCTGTCTTGCTCCCACTTTTGGGAAGGGGAATCACATCTGCTGTCCTCCAGTCCTCAGGTACCACATCATCCTCCCATGATTTATTAAAAAGGGTAGTCAGTGATGTTACTAGTTCTTCCGTTAGTTCTTTTAGAATGATGGGGTGAATCCCATCAGGCATCATTGCTTTATCCACCTTCAGTTTTAAGAGTTCTTTCAGAACCCTTTCTTCTGTGAAAGGACTAATATCAACCTCTCTATCCAGAGTACTTCTATTCACTGGATTAGGTATCTCCCCCTGCTTTTCCATTGTGAATACTGAGCAGAAGTATTCATTCAGCATCCCTGCTTTTTCACTGTCCCTCTCTGCCCAACCACCTTCCTCTTTATTCAGCCTCAATATCCTTGTCTTTGTCTTTCTTTGCTCCCTAATGTACCAATAAAAGGTTTTATCTCCTTTCTTAACTGAGTTTGCTATATTTTCCTTGGTTTGGGCCTTTGCTATTCTGACTGCCTTTTCACTTCCTTCTGCTTTAACTGGTACAGTTCTCTGTCCTGGTCCTTCTGTGTTCCTTTATACTTCCTGAATGCTATCTTTTTCTCCCTTACCCTCCCCGCCACTTCTTTTGAGAACCATAGTGGGTTTTTTTTCACTTGTTTATTTGTTTCACACAAAGGCTTATGACCTATGTGATGGCTGTACTGATGTTTCCCATTGTTGCTCCACCCAACCTTCTTGCCTGTTTGCTAGTGCTTTTCTGAGACACTCTCCCATTTTGACAAAATCAGCCCTTTTGAAGTCCAATACCTTTTGTATGGTTTGACTCTACAGATAAGTTTATTGTGAACCACACTGTTTGGTGGTCACTTGTTCCCAGATGGCTATCCACTTCAAGATCAGAGATCCTCTCTCTTTTTCCATTTGAGAGTACCAGGTCTAAGATTGCTCTCTCCTGAGTGGGTTCCAAAACTTGCTGTCTGAGGCATGCCCTCTGTAGGGCTTCGAGAATGGCCCTGCTCTTGGATGTGGCTGCAGCAAAGGTGCTCCAGTTAACATCTGGCATATTCAGGTGCCCCATTAGTAATATCTCCCCTTTCTCTGCCATCCCAAGGATGCCTTCTATCATTTCCTTATCTATTCCCCCCCGAGAAGGGAGTCTGTATACAACCCCTGTGAGGATTGTAGTGCCAATTCCAGTCTCCAGGGTGACCCAGAATGCCTCCTTTCCTCTCTGTTTACCCTTTAGTTCCATTGTGTTGATGTCTTCCCTTACATAGAGAGCTTCTTCTCCTCCTCCTCCTCCTCCTTCTCCTCTTCTCTCCCTGTCCCTCCTGTAGATTGTGTACCCTGGTATGTTGACATCCCAGGCATGGTTCTCTGTTTACCATGTTTCCGTGACTGCCACAATATCCAGGCATCCCTTTTCCATCAAGGCCACCATTTCGGTGAGCTTTTTACCTAGACTACGGGCATTGGTACTCATTAACCTCCATTTTTATATGGCTTTATTTCTTTTTGCCCCATCCCTGTTCTTACTGCCTTTGTCTTTTTCTCCATTTACCCCAGCTCTTCTCCCTAAATAAAAAGTACTAGCCTATAGTTCCCTTTACCCATCAAAATTATCCTAGTACCCACACTGCTTCCTAATTGGCTAAAACAACCAAATTTTATTTTCAAACTGCTGCTATTTTTTTTTCACTCGCGCACATAGAAACATAGAAATTGTCAGCAGATAAGGACTGCTAGGCCCATCCAGTCTGCCCATATGCCCTATACATTCTATGTGGCCACTGACCCCATGAGATTAATAGCTTTTCATCACTCTTCCCCTGTCAAGCTTCCCTTGTGCCTGTCCTAGGCATGCTTAACCCTTCCACTATGCTTGCCCCCACTACCTCCTGTGGCAGACTATTCCAAGCATTGGCTACCCTTTTTGCACAGAAAAACGTCTACTCTTCCCTTCTGTTTGCTTAGAGAGAGATACTGTCCCCACAATGCTCACTAGTTCAGTGACACCTCCCTGACAAAGCTATAGATCAACCTCTGTTGGATTAATTCCTGTCTGCTTTTCCTTCATTTTTTTTCTTATTTACTGTACCCTCTTATCTCATGCCCTATGATTGCACATAGCCTGACTGTCAGTCAGCCAACCATGGTCTTGCTGCTCCCTCCTTCAGCAGGTCACCCACTTGCTACTGAAAATGAAACTGCTTGTCATGTGTACTGGTTTTATACATGCAGCGTACATAAATTGACTCAGCCTTCACTACCATCACACACTCCCTCCTGACAGCAAAGAGCAAGTCAGTCCCAGCACACACACTCACAGAGAACTCTTTTTTCTTAAATTTGTTTTCTTCCCTTTTTATTTGTTTTAAACAGTACTTTCCTTACTGCAGTAACAGTCACATCTGTGATACTACAAAACACCTCCAGACACCACGCTGCACCGACTGCAAGTGCAGTTAAATCCACAGACCCATTCATCAATTCAAAAGTGAAACCAGTCCTGCAAGGCTCCGAGAACCGTTTCTGCTGTTAATTGCGCTCCCTTTGTGCCATTGATGCACTGTTTACATTTTTCCTTCTTCATCACTCCAGTGCTGTATTTTGTTTTTAAACCAGATTTATGAGTTGAAACCAGGAGCACTGTGCTAAGCACTAGTATGATAGTGCCCGGCTCACAGAAGATACCATATCAAAGAAATGTAAATGCACACAGTTTGATAAGCAAGAAAATCACCTTTGTTTTCACCCAATCATGCCACCATCCTCACTACAGTCTACCCGAGGTATGGCACCACAAACTGCCAAACTCAACTGGTAGAGGAAACAGAAATAAAGAAAAACAAAAAGTAGACCCATCAGTGCTGCAGTTGGATTTCTGCTTGCAACGCCGGCAACCTGGGTTCAGGAACAGACCTTGGTTGTTGGAGGGCTGGCTAGGGGGAGAGTAGGATGGAGCCTCCAAGGACTGCTCTCCTTTACCAGGGGGAGGGTGGGGAGAACATCTGGTGCTCAAGGGACCCCTGATGGAAGCCAGGGACACCACAAGCTGCTGGCATCTGTACATCTTTGGGGCTGGGGCTGGGGCTGATGCAGGACATTATTGCACATCCCCACCCCAAGGAAAAAACTGGGAATAAACCTTCTCTGCCAGCATCCTCATGATGTCCCCTCACTGCTCCTTCATTCACTTCCAGGCCAACTCCCCAACCTGACCAATGTCCACAGCACCTTGGCTGGTGTCACAACCACACCCTGGGGGGAAAGCCAAGGGGGTAACAGGGAGTAGCGGCTCATATGGGAGTGGAGGGCAGTGGGGACCATGACCAGGCTGAAACCCGATGCTAGAAAGCAGCCAAAAAGCATAGTAAATAAATAAATAAATAAATAAATAAATAAATAAATAAGTAGTACTGACAAACTTGAAAAATACAAAGGCTGAGCATGCCATCAAGCTGCAAACTAACCTGCACCCTGTACAAACAAACTACCAAAACCATGGGGCAGCTAGGAATTGTAGCGAATCATGGTCTCCTAAATGGCAGCACCCTCTACTGGCCAAGAGTAGCAATAGAAGGACTACTTTATAAGAAACTTTTTTTTTACTTTTATTATACCTTTTGATTTTTATCTTATTTCTATTTAAATGTATTAAAAATGTCACTGATAGCCCATTTCCTCAGTGCAATAATACCCTCCAGAGTGGGTGGTATAGGTAATACCAGACATTTCAGGGACTATAAGGCCCTCCATCTGTGGAGTCAGGCCACATTACACTCCTAGGCAGTCTGGTATTTCCCAATACTGCCCACCCTTTCGGGTATTATTATATGCTTTGTACATTGTCAAGGTTTTTAATACTGTAGCACATTGCAAGCTTCTGATAAAACTACACCAGATCAATATACGTGAGGAAAACACAAATTTGACTGCTAACATGTTTTGTGTCAGGAAGCAGTGGGTTGCGAGGAATGTGCACTACATGCCCTGCCTCAGTGATTTGCACTAGAACTACTGCTGTACAATATTTTTTATAAATGGCTAGGGTGTTGTGGATCAGCCAACAGTGCAACAGTTTCCTTTTACCGCTCTGTGCCTTACATCTACACTTTTAGAAAACTTTTATATTATTGGGCTGTTTCTGGCTACACATTTTGCAGTGCTAGATTGTTGAGCATATTTGCTTGACAATGTCTCCAAAAAAGGATCAGAAACAAATGGCACAAAGTGTCGAAGTATTCTTTTCCCTGGCTCAAATAATTCAGGGTCTCAGCAGCAACCTGGCTTGAGTGGGAACTTAGCGACAGCACAAATATTGAATATGCCTGCTAAAGTTCAGTCTACTGGTAATGAAACCAAAAAGCATTTAGCAGTGATGGATGTTAAACTTGCCAATTTGACACTTGCATTACAGCTAATAAAACCTCTATCAATGACCTTTGCAAAGGACCTTCTATTTTTTCCACTCCAAAGTTGAAATGTTGGAGAATGGCCTCCATCAGTGCAACATGTGGGTGACCAGTTTCCCTCTAAGATTTGCCAGTGGACAAGACTTGATGCCAGTCCTCAAATGCCTTATTTTTAATGATCTTCAACTGTTTACCTCCTCTGCTGGTGTCACGACCATTCTAATCCACTCTTGGTCTAGAGAGGGCACCGACCAACATCTCCTGACTACTGTTTTCACCCTCTCTAACCCCGAGGTGAGAATATCCATGCTGCAGTTGTCTAGAGCCAAGGGGGATATTACATGGGAGGGAAGCAAGTAGGATTTCTTCCATGATGTGTCTTTTCAAATGCAGACCTATAGGCAGGAGCTGCAAGATGTTAAAAAATCCTTACTGGAGAAAAGAATTGATGCTTGGCTATTCTTTTCAGTGTGGCTCCAGGTCTGATCGCAGAATAAAATGCATGTGTTTACTGCCCCAGAGCCAGTTATGGCATTGGTCAAACAGTACTTGTTGTCTAAGGACGTTCTTGAAGTTGTGGAACCATAGCGAGGAGCTAATTCAGATTGATTTTAAGCTTTAGTTTTCCTTTGGTTACACTTCTTGTATGTATTCTGCTATTGTTCTTTTTCAATGGCTATGCTCTTTTGATTGTGATGATTACCTAGATGTGCCTATTTTCTGCTTGGCTAATTATGTCTGATATTGAGATATGGTCATGAGTAAGTCCACTTAATTTGTGCTGTTATTAATTTTTCATTACATCCTTTTCTTACCCCTTCATGCCATCTTTTGGCTGGTCTGGTGTGTAGGGTCAAAGGTAATTTAACTGAGTTTTGAGGCTTTTTATTAAGTCCTGTTATTAGTCATTACTTTTCAGCACTCCTGTGCTTACTAACCATCTGTGAGGAACCAGGAAGCTAGGACACTTGATCACTGAAAGTTTGTATCCCTTGGGTGAGACTGGACTTTGCTGTGGCTTCACCTAACTGGACTTATTTTTCTTTTTTTGAACTTTGTGGCTGTTCCAGTTTGTGCTTGTTACTTTTAATCTACATTTCTAAGTCTCTTTTATTACTTTTGTGAGTTACTACTTTGGAACTCATAATTCTGTTTGTGGTGTGTGTTCTGTATATGTAGTTTTAATTCATTGCACACAATATAAATATACTAAGTTTAAATAAATATATTTTTATCAATGATCTGGATGCTGGGGTCTCCAGTCGACTACTAAAGTTTGCAAATGACACTAAGTTGGCCAAAGTTGTTGACCCTCCTGAATATGAGGACAAACTTCCAGAGGATCTGAATAAGACAGATTATTGGTCAGAATTTAGAGTCCAAGATTCAGTGCAGGCAAACTGAAGTAAAATACTCTGGTGTGAGAAAAGAGGTAGACTATTCACACTGTGTAGTGTTCATTTACATTCAGTGGAGCATGGAAGGAAAAGGACCTGGGTTGTTACAGACAATGAGATAAAATTTGGTATGCAGTGCTCTTTCATGTTAGGAGGTCTGTCAGAATGCTGAGGTGCTTTAACAGGGTATGACAAGCTGAGCAAGGGGAGGTCATCCCTCTGTTTTGAAAAGCCATGGTAAGGTATCACTTAAAGTACTACAGTCCATGCGGTTTGTGGCATCTTTATACATAAAAAGACACTGAGGCACTTAAGAGGGTTTCAAACAGAGACTCAGAAATGATCATCGTATGGCTGTGTAACCACCACTACTACTATATGTGCAACCACCTGCAAGTGGTGCTGACTAGTAGATATGGGATGGCACATGGGTTCATGTTTGGCATAGGACTTTGAAGTGGCATGGTACCTCCTCCTATGGGGATCCTTATAGTAGGGTGCTTCCAGGGTGGTTCCTCTCAGAAAATAAATATAACCCTCTCCCTTGATGACAGGTACTGTATGTTCATAACAACATCCCTTCCCCACTTATTGCTTTAAGCAAGTAAATAGTAATATTAGCAGAAACATGACAAAATACTTCAGCAGTTGTAAGTAAATAACTAGAGGGGTTTATTTCAGGGTAGGAAAATAAGATCAAAGACAGGGAAAAAGGGGAAAAAACAACACAGTCAGCTTCAACACAACATAACACACCCTCTGTAAGGTATGACAACTGTCTCAGTCTGTCTCCCTCACACTAATGCATCTGTTAACCTCACAGGCACTCTACAAGCTCTCAGACAGTTTTTAAGTGTTCACCCAACAAGACGCTGCAAGCCTGTGATGAATGGACTTCAGTGCCATGCCATTAAAGTTAGGTTGGAGCTGCAGCTGCTAGTCATTAAACTATACTATCTCATTAGAAGCTCCATTCTGTGGGCTCCCCAGGCAGGAGCAAGTCTGTTTTTCAGTGGTGCTTCTGCCACAGAGGATCATGGGACTTGTATTCCCAACACCATGTTGCTCTCTTCCTCCCCCCCCCAAGCCACTTGAGGCTTGTTTGGCTCATGGAGCTGTTTAAAATTAAGTTTAATTTTAGCATTTTCCTTAGCCTCATGCTACATGTCTTTTGGGGCTGGGGAGGTGAACATTCCAGTGCTTGTTCTGCCACATCAGTGCAGGGTGCATGGTGGTGCTGAAACAACTGAGGCCATTCCCCTGCTCCCCACTCTGCCTTGTACCTGTTCATGGGGGTCGGGGGGTGAGCTCAGAATACATGCAGCTTACTGGCCACCCTGTCATGTGCTGGAGGTGCCAAAACTATTCTGTTGCTTGCTGGCCCTGGCATTAGTCCAGGAGAGGGCTAAGGGAATGAAGAAGTGAGCAGCTCCAACAGTGATATGGAGGATTTCTAGTAAGCTCCCGACTTTTGGTGTGGGATTACATTCTTCTCCCATTGAATTCCTTGGTGTCCTCATCAAGCCTGGAAAACATAAAATATTGCAAATATAACACATCATAGGCTATCTAACACATCTGATTCCTTACTAAACATTTCTGACTAATACACCTCCATTCTGTCTGAAACATAACAGCACAGAACTTCACAGAACACAGTGCATATATTGTTAATAGCAATTTTCCACTATGGCATACAACCACACCCCTCTACTATGGCTTGAGGGCAGCACAAGGGGGGCAACAATAATGGGCTTGGCATCCAATTAACCTTTTTATGCATACCATTTACAGGGAGGTCAGAGGGGACACCAAGGACATTATGGGTTTTACTTGGTGTTTGACTTCTCTTCCAGGACAGTGGGGAGCCACAGTTTCCTCTGCAATTATTTGATCAGGATCATTGAAGGATTCTGAGCCTTCTGCCAGAGTGTGTTCAAATCTTTCAACTTCCTGGGATGGTTCTATTCCTGGAGTCCCAATATCCTCTGTTTTGGCAGCATGGTTCGTAATTGTTGGCCCAGATTTAATTATAACAAATGGTGCTGCTGTAGGATTCAGTGGTCTGGAATGACTCGCATCACTTTCTACAGGTGCTGGAGGGGAAAATCCATGGGAATTGTGCAGGGCTGATATCGAATTGGTATTTGATAATTGTAAGGTTCCTCATCATCAGAGCTACTGTTGACCACATCAGATTGAGTTGCAAGGGGGGGGCGACTGGTAATTCCAGCTGGGCCACGTGGTTTCTTGTCTACCTTGTCCATGTCTCATTTCTGGTGGCTGATCTCTTGGACAGTGGAGAGAGGTGATGAGTTAATGGGTTCAGGCAACAGTTGACCAATTGGCAAGTGGTGGTTTCAATGCTACATCTTAACCACCGCATTTCCCAATTCCATTCGTAGTCAGTAAACTGGCACGTTTGGAAGCTGTTCCACAAGTTTAATGAAACTGTTGAAACAAGACCAAAAATAAAGTGAGGGATTTCCGAGAGGAAGAGTTTTGAAAGGGCTCAGGGATATTGCTGTAGGTAAACCGTCTGCTCAGGAGTTTTGCTTTTAGCCATTTTGTTATGAGGGAATATAAACACATACCTGGAAACAAATCAGCTTTCAAGATTTTTCCTGTCCATTGCATAATGCAATATAATGACTAAACTTTCAAACCCACTAAAAATGAAAGGTAGTGCTGGTCTCCGTCTTGCAACCTGTTTTATCCTACTTTGAGATAATGGACAGCCTTAAACAATGAGGCAGAGTTATCAGACTCTATAGAATATAAAATCCAGTAACAGTAAATAGAGCATTACAGTTTCTTATTTAGATCCTGCCTTAGTTTCATTAAAGAATATGTTACAATCAGACAGAATTTGAGAAATGTAATATAGTTAAAGTAAGGAAATTGCTATAAAGACTGTCAGAGCTAGTATTTCATTTAAATTGGTGTCAAAGTATCTGACATTTTAATCCATTTTGGTTCTTTTCCAGCTAACATATTTCTCTAACATTCCCTCATTGATGTACAGTTGAAGGGTCGATTATCATAAATTTGATGGAATTTGTATTGCCTAAGTGTGTTTCCCTAATATGATGGGCTACTAAGCTTTCCTTTTTATTGCACTTTAAAGAGCACCTTTCTTAGTGCACTTCAAAACACACAGGAAGCTCCTTTACCTGAATGTGAGTTCCTCCATTGCACTTTTAAAACATTATGTTTAGCCCCTTAAGGAAGGGAAAGGATTGTATTTTGCCTCTGAGGGGTGTGCCACTTCATCCCTTTCATGTTCTGACTCTCTGATCTGCCTCCACATGCCGACATTTTGTGATGAAATTATAGGACCAGGACCAGCACTGGGGTGTGCTCCACGTAAGCCTAATGAGCTTAATTGTAAAAGCTATTTTTCTATTTTTAAGTCAACTTTTGGTACAAATTGAATCCAGTATTCAAGAAACAAGTCCACTGTTATTGAATACTGGCTTCAATTTGTTTCAAAAATCAGAATAAAATCAGGAAAATAGCTTTTAAAATGATGTTTCAAAGACTTGCCCAGAGCGTGCCGTCACTCTGGTCCTATAATTACATTACAGAAAATGTCAGAGCATGGGGGCAGATCAGAGCATCAAGAACTGGAAGGGATGGAGAGGCTAGCACCTCAGGGGCAACATATGACCCTTTCACTTCCTTAAAGGGCTAAACATAATGTTTTAAAACTGCAATGCAGGAACTCCCACCTGGGTAAGAGAGCTTTTTGTTTGTTAAAACTGCTCAATACAAATAGCAAGAAATGTGCTCTTTAACTATCTCTAATGCTCCTGGATTTGCACTATAAGCAAATGGGTAGTCATTCCCATGCACACCAGATGGCAATTACATCATATTGCATACACATAAAAAGACTTTTGCAGTTTGGCAAATAACTAATTACATACTTTTTTGAAGTACCTGAAAGAATAAATTATTTGCCAGGCATGGCATACTTGCAACAACAATACTCAACAACAAGACTCCTTAGGAGATGCTTGAGTTATTACTGAATCCCAAAAAATCAGAAATTGCTTTGGTGGTTAAAAATTACTTTTCATGTTAGGGGATGTTATGGTGTATTAGTAGGGGTATCACAAGTTGGAAGAGGGCGGTAATACAGAACTTGACGGCAGATAAGGACTGCTTGGCCCACCCAGTCTGCCCATTTCCCTACCTACTGGATAAGCTGCAGATCCTAGTTAACCAGCAGCCTACTTCCTTATACCCCCACCCCCCAGAATTGCCTTATGACTATCCCATGCATGCTTGAATTCCCCCACTGATTTTGGCTCCACAACCTCCTCTGGAAGGCTGTTCCATGCATCTACAACCCTCTCTGTGAAAAAATACTTCCTTAAATTACCTCTGAGCCGCCCCCCACACGACACTGGTTAGGCCCAATCTGGAGTACTGTGTGCAGTACTGGAGGCCACACCTTCATAAGGACATTAACCAAATTGAGGCAGTCTAGAGAAGGACAACCAAAATGGTGCAGGGACTGCATCAGAAAACATATGAGGACAGATTAATGGAGCTCAATATGTATACCCTAGAGCAAAGGAGGGAGAGAGGTGATATGATCGAAACATGCAAACACCTTAAGGGCATAATAAGGTGAAAAAGTCTAACATGTTTCAGTATAAGAAATATAGTGGGACAAGAAGACACAGTATGGCATTAGAGGGAGGCTGTTTAAAGGGGTAATGTGAGGAAGTTATTTTTCACAGAAAGGGTGGAGGATGCATGAAATGGCCTACCTCTGGAAGTGGTGGATATGAATACAGTGCAAGGCTTCAAACAGGCATGATATTGGCATTAGAGAGCAACACAGATTAGTATGAATAGATAGGCCATTGACAGAACAAAGGCTGATGGCACATTTATAAGGTAGAAAAATAAATGTGCAGACTGGATGGGCCTTACAGTCCTTATCTGCCATCAACTTCTATGTTTCTATAACATATTTAATATATTTAATTACCTTGAATATAAAATTATAGCTGCATCATGTATGTCATTTTTTTAAAACATCATCAGTTTGAAATATTCTCCATTTTTCTTCAAATACTGGCAGCTATCTGATTTGAGAATCTGTGTTACTCCAAACCAAATCTGTTCAATTCTCCTGTTCCTGGGTTTATGTCTGAAAAGGGTATCTCTGTATGTGGACTCTGCTCTTGAAAAGACTTCCATCAAGAGGTTCATGAGATAACCCCTTAATTGAAAATGATCAGATTTTTTGACTATAACCTAAATATGCATATATTTGATCAACTGTGCCTAAGGCAAAGAAACTGTCCTGATGAAATCCCTTATTTTTGTCAATGTGAATGTGGATGTGCACTCACCCTCGCTTACATGATGCAATATGTTTCCTACAGTTGTTTCTGTTTCTGTTTGGCCTTTAACAGTAATAAGATTCAGATCCAGAAAAAAAAATCACATCATGTTTACTGTAATGTGCTGTAAAATTAAGTCCCAATTATTTTATTCTGCCAGAATATGAAACTTTTCACTTCATTGATCTCACCTTGCCAGACAATAAGTAGATAATTGATAAATCTATAGTAAAGAAGAAGATGATTTACAAAGGGATAATAGGCAGACTAGATGAAAGCTTCCTCCACCCATGTCAGAACCATGTTCACATGAGAAGACGCAGCTGTGGTTTCCATGGCCATACCACAGCATAGACAGTGATGTTTACTATCAAAGAGAAAGTAATTACTTTTTGATATCAATTCAAGGCCTCTTAAAATAAATTTTGGGTGAATAAAGTTTGAAATGCCGTATTTTTTCAACATGTCTTTAACTGCCATCAAACCAAAATTGTTTTCTATTGATTTATAAAAGGATTCAATATCACATGTGAGCCATACAAAATCAGGCTGCTAGGTCACACTACTCAGTTTTTCCCAGGTTGTCCATTGTTTCACAGATATAACTCTGAGTATGTTGTAAAATATTTTTAAGAAAAAATCCATACATTTAGGGAAATTATCAATTACTGAGCCTATTCCATGCATAACTGGATGTTCTGGAGGTTGCATAAATACTTGTGCCCTTTTGGCAATAAATAAAAAGCTGCTACAATAGGATTAGACTGCCTTACATAGTCACCTTCAGATTGTTTAACCAGTTGTTAAACAGAGCAAAGTCACAAATTCAGTTAGATCCTTCAAAAATTCTTCAGTTGGATTACTCAACAGATGTATAAAAAAGTGTTAGAGACTTTGATTCTGACACTCTTCTCTGCATGTTTATTAGACAAAACACTACTTTTCCACATGTCTCCTTGTTTCATGATGGTGTTATCCCAGCTCTGAACAGTTCTTATAATTTCTTCTTCTTCTTTACTAATATTCAGAGAATATCTTGGTCATTCCCCTGCAAAAATGTCATCTACTTCAGCTGGAACAATTTTTTTCAAGGGTGTTAGTGGCACTGCTCTCTGCTATTGGGTTCCAGGTTTTGAGTTGCAGCTGGTAATACAATCAGAGTGGCATTCTGGGCAGCCTGGGTGTAAGTCCCAAATAGAGTACTTACCGTATATCTTTCTTCTTCAGTTTGCTCGGGTCCCCATATATGTGTGCACTGCACCCTTGAGAATGAAAAATGAGATTATTTGTGCAGTACAAGTTTGTAAATGTGCAGCTAGTTGAGCAATCAGCATAGTATTGCAAGTAGCCTGGGTTCAATTCCCAGCTAAGATACATATTTCTCTTTCTCTTCATAGTGTTAGGTTTAACCATATTCACTATATATTGGTAGCTTACATCAGAAAACCATAACCAGCAAACGGTGAAGACCAGATACCCCAACTATAGATGAATGTAGAATGACAGTAAATCTTATCTGGATAATAGTCTGTTTTTTCCCCATTGAAATTCTGCCATTTTAAATGTTTGTAATACCATTGATCTAACTTCAGGAAGTCATAATGTTACTCATAATTTTATTGATCTCACATCAGATCAATGGTATTATGACTTTGAATCTTTGTTTCTGTTGTGCTTGTGCTACATTCAAATTGGCACTCATAGATTAATGTCATGGCCTGGCAAGTCATTGCCAATGAGATGATTTCTGATAACATTATGTGTGGGGGTGGTGCCTCAGGCTTGAATCTGAAATGTGGAAGAAAGTTGCAGTTGAAGAGACAGGGAGTTACAAAAAACATCAAATGACATTACAGAACAGGTAACACCATCTTGGGATTCCAATGACATCATAAACCTCGAGAGCAAAGGTCTTAAGGTTTATGATATCACTGAAATACCTCAATGGAGTTACAGGTCTATAACAGACAGAGAACCATCTGTTGTTCTATTTGAGTCACTGTTTACCTTTATGAATGCAAAGAGGAACACTCTTATCCTTAATTTTTCTTATTTTTTTTATTTCCTTTATTTATTTATATCTGATTTTCTGTGTCAGTTTACCATAACTATTAATTTGATTAAACATGAAGTAGCCTGAAAAGTTCAGTGATACATATACACTCTTTAAGTTACAAATCTTCTTATATTTTCTACAGAGCTTGGAAATATGTGAATATTCCTCGGTAAGTTGTACATATTAAATAACTGAGTCCTCTGTACATCAACATGGCATTTTTTTATATAGACCTTTTTACCATCAGGGATCTGGGTCAGGCAAGCTGCAGTCCTCCTGCAGAGGAGCTAAATCTGCCCTGTTCTCAGGGCTTTTTTTGAGTCTTCCCAGTGGCCAATTTTCCATTTTCTCCTCCCATTATCCTGGGACACCAGACCACAGTCACACCTATGTATGGAGGCAGGCATGTGCTCCGTAATTCTAGTGACAGTCCCTTCCTCCCTTCCAGCCAAATGCCTGACTCACTGTTCAACTTGGTGCTGCCACCTAGCCTCCACTGAGTGGCAACCAATAACTGAGGAAGCCCACATCGCTCCCCAGGAGAGGAAAACTGCCTTATGGCAACTCACTCCAGCTGCTTGCCTTCCCCCCTCTGGCCAACCCCCAGTGACTCAAGCTTGTTCCTGAACCCAGGTCACCGGTGTGGGAGAAGGCAAGGCATCCAGCACCTCAGCCTTCCATGCTACTGGGCTGGCTCCACATACCACTTTATAAACAGTATATACTTTAGTTTAAATAAGTAAGACATGTAATGCATTTTATAATTGTCTTAAATATTATGCAATGGAGTCTGACATGATACCATTGCACTAAAGCAGCCTTTTGTGGGAAAAATACTTTTTTGAAATATTTTCAATATAACATGTTTTTCAGCTCACAACCCTCCATACATATTGTACTTACATACCATAGATTCATTTAGGGGTTCAAGAATGTTTTCAGTTGCATTTCTATGTTTAATGTTTCATTTTTTACTATGAAGATAATAACTATCTGCTATATGTTAGTCTTTGTTTTGTATAAAAATCAGCCTGCTCAAAATCCATGATGTCCACATTAGAAAAATTATTCTGTGCATTCCAAAGTGTCGTCTTACACATTGAAAACAGTTTTTCAGCACAGTTCAAAGATAATAATGTTACATTTCTCATTCACTCCCTGCCCAGCTGCATACTAACTATCCAGTAGTCTCAGTTGCACCTTTTAACTTCAGAAAGTCTGTATATTCAATTTCAGTCCTAGAACAGGACAAAGAAACTGCACGGTTTTTAGGCAGTGTTGTTTTGTTTTTACTATGGGGGAAGGGAGATTGTGTGACCCTTGTGTAGGAAAAAAAATCGTACTGTATGTAAAATAAAATATGAATAATCACTGAAAACACAGCATGTGTTTCCATCTGAGGGATTAGAGGACTGCATGACCATTTTGATATACGCTTTGCTCTCAAGGTTCATATGCTGTCATCTCAACCTCTTAATTGAAACACAGCCTTGTTGTGTATGGCTGTCCATACATTATTCCAGTATATATCGCTGAATGAATAAGGACATCACACTGTCAATTATTCCATGTATAGGAAAGACTGACCCTAGATACAATATTAAGGCTGTTGGTGGACAACATAAAATTTTAAAAAATGTGTCCTGTAAAATTCTTACAATAATCTAAAATGAACAAGAAACTTATTTGGCATTAAAAAATGATGAAGTAAAAAGTAAGCAGGAAAAACTGGGTTATAAGACATGCAAATTAGTCATGTAACTGGAAACCCAAGATCAGCAGTTTGGAAAAAAGGAAGAACAGAAAGAAGCCAATCAGAACTGAGTGAATGAGAAATCAGAAACAGCTAAACAATGAATATCCTTTTGTCTCCATTTCTAGATAGAAGAAATTGTGGTTTCGAGAGAAAAGTGTCATGATGTGGAACATTCTTTCACTTCTATCTATGAAGAAATCAAATGATGTCCTTCAGACTCCAAGTGAGAAGAAGTTTCATCTGGAATGTCAAAAAAGAACTTTGCAGGCTTTGCATTTTGGTGTCATAACCCAATTAAAAATGTTGTAAATGGCACATTGTATCAAGAAACATGTTATTTTGTAATGGACATATGCCTTGCTGCATTTTGCAACATTAAGAGAAAATACGTATCAAAGTTTATGTAGTCATCAAAATTAACTCATTTTACAGACCCTGGGCCTACTATTTTCTTCTAACATTAATGTTAAGAAGTTGCTGAGCTGAAGAGAAATATACTGTAGATGCACTGCATTATTGCATTACATTTATTCTGTTTTAAATCATGACACCATATTTACCTTATCAGAATTTTCTATTTTGAAACATTCAAAGTAATCTTTAAAGATCAAATGTCCTCTCATGCAAACATTTCTAATGTTCTGAAAGTCTTTGTTCAGTTTCCAGTGTCCAAGTCCCACACAAGGATTCCTCCTGTATTTTTACAATGTAAAATATTTAGATTTTAAATAAAAATTCCAGTTCTAAAAATAAAACTTTTTCAACATAATGTATATGTTCATAAGTACAGCTGTTGCTACTCTTGTAATTATACATGTCTTCTCATGTAGTGTGTGTCAGAACTGCAGAGAATGCATTCTCACGTCTTGTACTGTACCATTGAAAAACTCAAAAAGGTATTTGTAACTTAAGTAATATCAGGACTGTGCACATACACAAATCATCATATCAAAAAAGGGGATTTTATATAAGAATGTACATGTGAGGGTGTGAACTTATTAAGGAATAATACATGCCTTGGAAGGTTGTTAGGCATGAGTCATAGGCAAGTGATGCAATCACCTGAGAAGTGCTCTCTGCTCCACTCCTCTGCCTTACCTAGTACTTTCCCTCTATCTTCTATCTACTAAACACCACTTGCTTGTTTTAGGATCACTCAACAAGTGGCATCCCTTGAGCATTGCTTTTTCTTGAATCTTTGAGGAGCACCAGCTCCTCTTTATTAATCTTCTAACTTACTCTTTTGACTTAGGAGCTCCCCAACCGGTCCTCCCATCTGCCTGGTATCTTAAGATGTTTCTGAAAAATCTTCTGCTGTCTGAAATCTACTACTTTAATTTGAATTGTTCTTGTTATTCCTGCAGCCCTTAATGTGCATTTCCAAATGTAGTTGCTTCAGCTTAATGTAATTTAAAGGCACTACAGCTTTTTATAAAACCACAGTATTTTTTTTCTGTTAGACACAGACACTTTCTCTAAATTCCATAATTTGCAAGAGTGCTGCCTGGGTATTACTCTGATTTTGCCTCTCTGTCTAAAATCAGCATAAAGGTGTGTAATGTGCTTTAGAGCTGGCTTTAGGGGAACTGATTTTATTTTACATTATGTTACATTTAAAATCTGGAACTAAATATTTAACCAAGCAGTTATTCACTTATATTATTACCAAGGCTAGTTATCTTATGATTTACCTCTGTGCCTACCCTGATTACTGTTTCTTTTGTCTTTCCTGCAACCACAGACCCTGTGGCACCTAGCCCTCAGTTGGAAACCTGCCCAATTTTTAATCCTTTTGTGACTACAGCTCCCTTTTGAGACATTTGTAAATTAGCCAACCCCCCATCACTTCCTGAAACCTATCTAAGCCCCTGTCTGTCCACCTCTCCCTCTGGTGTCCATCATTAGCCCTCTGGGCTACTACCACATCCATGGGCACCTCTGATAAGGACTCATTGCACAAAGAAGGAGCCTGCTGCAACCACCTCCAAGATCCAGCTTGCAGGTATGACCAGGACAACAGCTCAGGGGACCCAAGGCTGCAAGTCTCTCGTTTTCTGGTCTGGGTTTTCAGCCCATCAGTCCTCCCCTGCCCCTCACTCTTTTAAATACACTTAAGCACCTCCCCTCCCAGTCTTAACCCTTCCCAATTGGTTTCTGCTTAGCACTTGGTTTTGTAAAAGTTACCCTCCCCCCAATATCTGATCATTTCCCAACCTTGCTAGTACACCCTTTCTTGTCACTGCACCGTCTTGCTCTATGGTTTTCTCTCTATTTTCTGACCTGTACATCTGCTCCCCATTTCACTCTACTCCTCTCTCCTAATTAATTCCAATTAAGGAGACTGCAACTGTCTTACTTGACCTGATCTGCCCTCCCTACACTGTTTCTTTTCCCCTGCAAACTCTGCACCTGACATTAACCTGCTGCAACTCACACTTCTTGCCATCTTACTGCCAGCTTGTCTGACACTGACAGACTACTGCACCACTGTGCTCGCCTTGGACCAAGACTGCCTTGTGTTCCTCTCTGCCACCCACTCCTCCCTTCTATGCCCTACACCTCACTCTACATGGGAACTATCCTCACTAGGGCATATCACACTCTCCTTTCTCTCAAACCAAGAATACCACCTGCTTGAACACTACCTGGCCTCCCTCTCCTGCACTTCCTCTGCTTCCTTCCCCCCTTATGTACTCTTGCTACCCCTCCTCCTCCTAGCCGGAGATGTTGAAAGTAAACCTGGGCTATCCCTTCTCCTCCTAGCTGGAGATGTCAAAAGTAATCCTGGGCAACCAGACTCCCACATCCCTTCCTCCTCCAGCATCTGGGCAAATGCTCGTAGTCTAAAGATTGCTCACATCAAAATTTGCAGTCTTCCCTCCAACTTCCAGAAACTGGAGGTGTGGATCACACTATACCAGTCCCACGTCCTGGGACTTTCAGAGATGTGGCAAAAGCCCCATCTTGCTGCTTCCACATATCAATTACCTGGGTATTCCTCTCTGTACCTCAACAGGCCTGGCAAAAAAAAGGCAGTGGTGTTGCACTTTTCATAAGGAAATCCTATCAGCTAACATTGTCCCCTGCTCTGATCCCAAATCACCATGTGAATGGCTCCTCTTGGAACTAACCCTAGGCAACAGCAAGAAAATTATCTTAGGTTGCTGCTACAATACCCCCACTGCTGGAAAAGAGGGTCTAAACAGCATCCTCTCAGTCCTCATCTCCCTATCCCTTAATGAGACTCCATTCTCCTCAGGGGCTTCAATTTAAACTGGATTAGTACCCACCAGCCATACTACATTACCCTCCTAAAACAATAAAGTCTGGTCCAGAAAATCACCCTCCCTTCCAGACAAAATTCACACATGGCCTTCCAGACTCTTTGGAACGGGATCTTTTCAAACAGGGATGAATGTGTTCTGCATGCTGGTACCATGGCAGACTCCATCAGTGACCACGCCCCAACATATCTCCTCTGGTCATCCAACCTTAATGTCCCCCACCAAGAACTTGTCTTTTTGGAACTTCAGGAACCCCAATAACTCAAACCTCCTTGAAGAGACTTGGGCCCTGGACTGCTCTGCTCTGCTCCTTCCCCTCTTACCATTGTGATGGCAGCAGTAACCCTATTTAAACAGACCCATACAACCCTCCATAACAGGCACTTTTCTATCACTACAAGAAGGGTTACTAGCAGCTGCTTGCAGTGGGTAATAAAGGATCTCCTTCCCCTGATGAAAGTTAGGGATTGTTCTTGATCCACCTACAAGTAGCGATGCAGTGAATTTAATTTCTGCTGATGAAGTAGCAATGAAGTGGCCGATTTCACCATGCAGAATATTTCATGGAATTGGTGAAATATTACTTTCTGTGACTGAAATTTTGCCTTTTGAGGTGAACTTTCACCTCCAGTGGGCAATATTCTGTGGGTGGCAGAATTTTGCAGTGGAAGGCAAAATTTCACCATTCCACTAGGTGAAATTTCACCATTCTGCCAGGTGAAATTTAGCAATTTGCAAAATGGGAGAATTTTGCAGATTACTCCTTGCAGCAAATTTTCTTACTTCACCCACCACTACCTACAAGGTCTCCCCCTCCCCTACTCTCTGGGATGCTTACAGGTGCAGAAGAAATCTATGCAAACAACATTGGCCAAGTCACTCAATCAGAATCATTTCCATTACTTCCAACAGGCTAACCTTGGTGACCTTAGGAAATCCTGGTCATCCATCGATGACTCCCTCCTTAACCTCCATTACAGCAAGGCACCCCTGCAGCTAAACTCACAAGATGGTCTCATTACAGACCCATTGAAAGTGGCCAGAATTTTCCATGACAAGTTCACAGACTTGTTCATGTTTCTAATTAAGTGTCCAAATGGCCTGACAAATAGCTTGGTCCCCCTCTCAAACCCTTTGTCAACTCCTGCTGGGCCTACCACCATCCTCACAATCCATCTTTCTATTTCAAAGCCCTCTCAACTGCTGATACTGCTAAACTCCTCAAAAGCCTCCCAAATCATGGGTCACCTGGGGCTGATGGTCTCTCCCCAGTTTTCCTCAGGTTCATCTCACCAGCAATCATAGAGCCTCTTACCTGTATTTTTAGCCTCACTCTCTCATCCTCCTCTACTCCCAAACCCTGAAAGATTGTCACAGTTATTCCCATCTTTAAAGCAGGTGATCTTCTAACCATGTTCAACTATCATCCCATCTCCATCCTCCCATACCTTAGTAAACTACTAAAGATGGCCATCAACCACCAGCTTGCTGAGTACATGGGGAAACACAACCTTCTGAGTAGCCAACAGCATGGCTTCCACAAGAACCATTCCACACTCCTATCCTCGAAGTACTGACTGACAACGTACTATTAAACTTAGACAATGGTAACACCACCAGCATGGTCTTTGTTGACCTCTCAAAAGCCTTCAACATGGTCAGTCATGCCCTCCTTCTCCACAAAAACTATGATGTTTCAGCTGCTCTCAAGAGGTTATAAACTAGTTCCTTAGCTTCCTTTCCAGTTGCACCCACTTTGTGAATATCAGACCCGCCAGCTCCACCACCCTGCCCATCTCGACAGGTGTGCCCTAGGGCTCCATCCTGGGCCCCCTTCTCTTATCTTTATTTATCAACTCCCTGTCCTTGGACAGCCTGAAATGCTACACCCTCCTCTATGCTGATGACCTGGCACTTTACTGTGGTGACAAATCTCCTGCACTCATCTCTTCTGTTCTTACTCATAACTATGCAGTGGCCCACTGCTGGTTTGTGGAAAACCTCCTACTAGTTGATGCTAAAAAAATAAAATCCATGCTGTTCATATCCAAGCCATTTCTAACTAAATCCAAAACTCTCCCTGCTCTCAATATCATCTCCCCAGATGGCCAAGCCCTGGAAGAATTTGATACCTTTAACTCATTTACACCACAGGAGCTCTTTGAGACTTTTGCCACTTGTGCCCTGTATACTCTTAGCACTGCATCCTGGGACTTTCTAAGCAAAATCAAGCCATAATCAGCATGCCACAAACAAATGTGACTACCTATTGAACCGTAAGTGCTACACACAAAGTATGAGTGGCAAAGTTGTTCAGCACACTGTTACCTTTAGAATAGTGCTATGCAATCAGTTGTAATCAATTTAGTTTTTATTTTATACTAGCTGAAATACCAAACAACTGATTTTTTTCTGATTTTTTTCAGGGTGCTTAGGTGACGCATGAGAGACAAATGTCAGCCATGCTCACCATACCTTAAACAAATGCAAATAAGTCCCAAAGTATATGTGGTAGATGCAAAGGATCAGTGGCAAAATTATTCAGCACAAAATAGCCTTTCTAATGGTGCTATGCAATCAATTGTAATCCATTTAGTTTTTATTTTATAGTAGCTGAAATACCAAACAACTGGTTTTTTTTTCAGATTTATTCAAGGTGCTTAGGTGAGGCTTGAGAGACACATGTTAGCCATGCACACCATACCTTAAACAAATATAAATAGCTCCTAAAGTATACTTGATAGACACAAAGTATCTGCAGCAAAATTGTTCAAAGCAAAATTACATTTGTAACGGTGCTATGCATTCAATTCTAAGCAATTCGGTTTGTTTACTAGTTAGGTGAAAGCTGCTGACTTCCTCAGATGTTTCTAGGCCTGAGTGAAAGTCGGTTGAGTATGTCTACAGGCATTATTGTCCTGAGTGGCTATGCTTTCAGACACTGCCTACAGATGTCTCTAGGCCTGAATGAGTTAACCTTGGAATCCTATTTGACCCCTCCCTCTCTTTTACAGACCATATCAATTCTCTGGTTCTAAGATTCCATCAAAAATTAGGCTCAGCCTACAGATTTCAGCAATACCTAGAAGCCAGACTGGCCATTGTCCAGGGTAATTTACTATCAATCCTGGACTACTGGTCTCCCATTTATGTTAGGACATCCTCAGCCCTGATGTCCAAGGTCTTTTCTGCCTACAACAGTGTATGTCATTCTGCCTTGCTAGCCCCTTTTTCTTTACTTACCACTGTGTCCTGTGCAACATGCTAGGATGGCTCTCACCACAAGGCCACTTCTCCTTCGCCATTTGCAGTTTGGTTGACTCCACCATCCAGACTGGCCATGATTTCCCCCATGCAGCCATCCTCTCAGTTCGCACAGTTCATAATTGACTACGCTCTCACAGTATCCACCCTCTGTATATTCCCAGGGTATCCACAAATATAGGTAGTAGAGCCCTGTTGGTAGCTGGCCCAATGTTATGGAATCAACTACCTGCCAAACTCTGCTCCACCAACACCACTTCAAATCTTGCCTCAAAGTTACTCATGGCGACCTCTGGGTGATATTACTTCCCCGGATGGTCCATACACTGCTGTATATAGCATGTAAATATTTATGAACTTTGTTTTTCCTACAAGTACAAATATAAGCTTAGTAGATCTATGTATTACAAACCTTTTACCTTTGTGGAACTCTGTCCTCAAGCTACCCTGTATTCTAGTGTACCATTGTTACCTGTTTATTGTAACCTGTACATTATTGGTAATCACATTTTATTGTCTAACTGTCAACAGTCTTATGCATTACTGTGTGTAACTCTGCAGCACTGTATGGTGGCCCAGGTCATGTCTCAAAATGGTCCCAGGGATCAGTGCACTCACCCGGTTACCAAAGTCATAAATAAATAAATAAAATAAAAATAATTGCATTATTATCTTAATGATTACACACCCTAGAGTGTGTTATCCCACTTACAATATGAGTTATTGAAAAAAATATGTATTTCAGGTGAGATGTATGTTTATGTATTTTGGCAAATGAGGTTTATTTGTAACCCCTACACTGGTTCAGACCCCTTTTCCTATTTATTTACTTATTTGTTTAAAAGTTGATAACCCGGAAAGGCACTCTGAGCCGGGGCTTGTTTCCAAGTGTGACCTGGGGAAGGGCAAGGGAACAAGATACAATGTTTCACAGAATACTGTCTTTCACAAAATACAGTGTTACACAGAAGAACACAGAACTACAGATTTGCACAGCAATACAGATTTACACAGCATTGAACATTGATACAGTTGAGCAAGCAGTAAATAGAATTTCATAAGAACAGGCAACGGAACAGGGCAGATAGTTCCTGTGTCAAGCCCAGTCCCATCCTACTGCATTCCTGGTGCTTTACTAGCCATTGCTAGGCCTGGCTAAAACAGACTCAAACCTGCCACCTCCTCCAGAATGCAGAGGCAGGAGTTGGGGCACTAGCATAACAAAAGCCATCCTAGTCAAGCCAGGACATTACCTTGTTCTTCAATACCCCCCTGGATGTAGGTACTGTTGGCACTCCAAGCCCACACATACAATGTGTTTAAGTGTAGAGGACAGCTGATATGCCCCCCTCGCTATCACTCTCCACTGTAGTGCCACACATTGTCACCCAGGCAGCAGTACTGTAGTGTAGGTACTGTAAGAAACTCCCTTCTTGAAGGAATAGAGTGTCCTTTGGGACACTTGAGCTACCTCTACATGACTAGCTATACTCTGATTGCTGGTATCATGAGCAGCAGCTTCATCGATGCACAGATAGGCGACTATGTGTATCTTTTAACTTTTTTGGTATTGTCTTTAAAACCTTTTCTTTATCCAGTGTCCCTTAATAGATGCAGAATCCACTAATATGAGCTCTTATAATCTGTCAGTGGCTACTGATGCTGATGTACCCCTCCTTACTTTAAGGGATTTGCTCATACCATGCAGAACACTAACAATGGGTAAATTGTGCATTAGCATAACTTTCATCTCATAACATTACAAAAGCATTTGAGTTTCAGAACATTCTGTGATTTACTTCTTAGGATATTACCATGAAAGCAGGCACTGTGTCTCTTACATGTCATGTTTCAGCAAATTTTACTACCCTGAAGTCATAATCATGTTCTTGTGCTATCAGGATAATTTCCATGGCAACAAGCTGTGATTGTGATGTCATAAACAAAGAATTATGTTTCTATGACAGGAATAAGCTGTGTGAACAAATGAAGTTAAAGGTAAAGATCCATGTTTAATAATGTCGTTCTATTCATTAATAAAAAAAACCACAGACGTCTTGATTTGCAATGCATGGTGCAGGGCGTGTGTTAAGCCCTGTGCCATTACACTTTATTTTTTTTATTTTATTTATTTGTATTTTGGATGACACCTTAGAGCTGAGGGCTCTTTTACAAAGGTTCTACATCAAGGCAATAAGGACAATAAGGTACAAAACATAACATGATCATTACAATGGAACTTACAAAAAAAAAGACAATTAAGGTTAGAATAATAGCAGCCAAAGGTGTTGTCAAAGAATTGTGTTGCAAATTAATTATACAGTACAAATCATAGGTGGCTCAGTGATGCTTTGTTAGGAGTGGGTTAGTGGGAAAAAAGAAAGAAGAGTGGTGGTGAGGTGGTGGTATGGGAGACAGAGAGAGGGAGGAGGGAAGAAATGGGGAGGGCATTGTGTTGGGAATGTGATAGATGGGAAACAGCAAGGGAGGAGGAAAGGGAGGATGAAAAAAAAGGAGACAAATTCATCCTATACCAAGTAATGGGGGGTAGGAGAGGAGGAGGAGCTGATGCAGTGAGGAGGGTTCTGGTGGTGCACTGAACCCCTTTTGCTGCAACTCCACCCAATTTTCTAATCTCAGGTACAGCTGTGATAGTTTCCACATTTTATGGTAGATTGCTCCAAATATCTGGCACAAGTTCTGTAAAAACGGCCCCCAGGATTGCCACAAGCTAGATCAGAAAAAGCTGGTCTAACTTGCAGCACCTGGTGCAGGAGATCATAAATCATGATCACTGGCTGAGTGATTGCCACAAGCCCTGTGTGCCATATCTTTGGTGCACCTGGGGTTTGCAGCGATCATGGGCTTTGAAAATTGAGCCTAGAATGTTCTAAAATTTAAATTTGCATGAGTTTTTTGTAACTGAGTTGTGTTAGTGTTGATTGTGACTTTTTTATGTTAGAAACCAGAAAATCCAGATTTTACTTTGATGAAAACTGAGCTTGATGCTGCTCCATGTTCATTGTTGTACTGTCTCATGTAAGTAGCAGTATCAGAGTTGGAATCAGGAGCAGCAGACTGATTGCAGCCAATGAAGTAACTGATTATACAATTTTTAGTAGCATAACACAAGAGTACAAATGGGCTAAGTTGCCAAAATTCACAAATTTCAGCAACTTTGCTTTGCCAATGACTGCTCTTTTGATCAGTCTTCACTCAGTGAATTTTTCAAATTTGTGTGACAAATCTTCATGAATTGCCTGAGTATGGTTGAATTGCATAATGCACGTGGCTCACCAGTGTGAAATGAATAAAAATTGAAAAACTTTACCCTTCCTCCCACCTGAGTGCCAAACACACTCCCTATTCCCATGTCCCACCAAGTAAGTCATCATAATTTAGCCCACCTCATCCAGTCCCCCATCTCATCCCCAGTACCACCCTCATGCCCCAGAAAAAAAAAACACCTGGAATAAAGAAAAAGTTTGCCAATTCATAGCATCAGCACTGTTCAGTGTCCATCTTAATAAAAGTGCAAAGGGATGGCGAGTGACAACTTTGCTCCTGGTAAAACCTAACTGGCTGAAAATTCACCCACTCAGGTTATACTAGGATAAAAACTTCACTCAGTATTCATTTAATCATGTCATTACTGAGACTGATGTTAAACAAAGCAGATGCTCTGCACTGGGGGATAGTTTTCATTTTACATGTTTTTTTTTATGGGTGCTGGTTTGGGGTGTGTGTGGTGGGGACCAGAGGAGTTTAGTGGGGAAACAAAGTTTTGATGACTTACTCAGTGGGACTCAGGTGGGGGAAAGCAAGGGGAGTGTGTCTGATGCACAGTTGGGGAGAAGAGTAGGGTATTTCAACATTAATTCATTTCACAGTAACAGTCATTTGACTCCTGATACTTTATTACTTTACTGGCATGCTGCAGTTCACCTGGGCAGCAAGGGGGGAGGGTGCCAGCAGGGGATGGGTATGGCATATCTGAAATAAAACATTTTAAGAAGGTAGGAGGAGGACAAAATTACAACCCAGTGGTTGGGAAGGGGGCTACATTTCAGTTTTTTTTTAATTGCGTGGTAAAGTTGGCACATGAGTTGTGAAATTTATAAAAATCAGAAGCATGAATTTCTTCAAATTTACATTAACTTAGTTGGCAAATTAACATTTCTCAGCATGTCTACACAGGACTAACATAAAGAGATGATCTTACAGGTCAGAAAGACAGAAAACCAGAAAGGAAAGATAAAAATTTACTTTAAAAAGAGAAGTACTGTATGTAAATCTTGAATTAAGAATGGTGCAAGGAATCTTTAAAACACATTAGAAGCGAGAAGAAATGGGGGTCCAGGGTGCACTTGGGGAACCATCTTTCTCCTCCTGCATCAACCAGACAAGTCATGTAGACCAGCAAGAAGCAATGGGGATTGAGGGAGTTCCAGAAAAACTATTACCCTCCCTCTACACCAATCATAAAGCTGAACTGAACTGTAGGCAAGGGTAAAGTAAAGAACTGAGGCATTTACCATGATGCCTTTTTTTACTACCTTGTCTTGGCTCCCGACGTGCTTGACGTTACTTCCAGAATGCTTAATGTGATTCCTTCAACTTTTAAATTGCTCCTGACTTGCTTGCCAGAGTGCTTGCCATGATTCTGGAATTTTTCAATCTGGTGTATGTAATTTTTCCCGTCCAAACTCCCCCATTCTGTCACTCTTTAAAAGGTCATTCTACCAACAAGGCTCTGTCCTTTTATGTCAGGTTGATACTATATAAGCTGAATCTGTGTATTTTTTTTTTAAGAAAAAAGTGGAAAACTAAACCTAGATAACTGCTGTCATGTCTAGGAGATGGATGTATACTAATTTAAGCTATAGTTGCACTAACAGCTTTACAGTATGCTAGACTGAATCAAGAAAGGTCTGGCAAGATTATTGTTTATAGCATCTACAAAAGCCCGTAAGCCCTCCAAACATATACCCCAGGGGCCAACTTCACTAACTGCCATGTGTTGCTATATTCTGGTTATTCTGCTAAATTGCTGATTATTAGCTTCTTACAGATAGAACTGTTAAGACCATCAAACCTCCTGAACTCTTCCACTCAGATGACTCATCCTAAAAACCCTAAAATGACCTTGGGTGTGTTGCTGGGCTGTACTTATATCCTGGCAGTCCTGTGCATGGATCAACTACTAATTAATCTAAGGCAGGAAACCAGGCACCCACTGGTTCCCTGCATGTACATTTTACATGTGATTATCCACAGGACAACTTTAGCTTCGCCTTTATTACCCTGCATGGACACAGAAAAGGGTGGGGGGGATTGTTATGTGGGTATTATATATTTAAGAGTTCATAAATGCCAGATCTTCTTCTCCCCTGGGCAGTTCATGAAAATGCTGATCAATTTAAAGCTGTTATTAGCTGATGATATCAAATCAAATCCTAGTCCTACTTGTACTAATGCTCCAACGGTGGCACCCTCAATGTCAGTCTGGGCCAATACAAAAGGTCTGAAATTAGACCATATTTATTTATATATTTAAGGTTTGGTGACCAGGAAAGGCACACTGAGCTGAGGTTCATTTCCAGGTGTGACCCAGTTACAAAGCGAGCAAGCACTGCAGATTAAACAATTATTACAGTAAACTTTTGTTACAAACAATTATATTTTAAACTCTAGTAGGCCCCTTTTGTAGGGGAACTGGAGCAAGCAAGGGTTAAGGATAATGTTCAAGGAATTAGCCTAAATATTAATAATCTCAGACCTAAAATGAGTGAGCTCAAAGCATGGGTAGATCTCCATTCCCCTGATATAAATGCCATTTCTGAAACCTGGCTTAAACCTAATATTCAAATGCACTAGGTTGAACTTCATGGGTTCAAATTATTTAGGTAGGATAGATGTGGAAAAAAGGGTGGTGGAGTTATTATTCATGTTAACCCCTTCCTAAATGCTCCCCTGGTGACAACACCTGCCATTGCTCATTCAGATTGTGAGGCAGTATTTTTAAAATTACTGCAAGGTGGGACTAAGCCCCCGTTGGCTGGATGTGTCTACAACCCATCTAACATGGCATTAGATGCCCTAAAGGCCCTTATAGCAACAATCCTGGGTTTGCCTCCATGGGAAAAAATAGTCCTTGGTAACTTCAAACTCCACTGGGGTCCACATACAAAGAATGAAATAAAATCTAGCTTGCAAGAAGTCAGTCTGACCCAGTTAATCTGTGAACACACATGACTCAATTTAAAGTCTGGAAACCACATCATATTGGACTGGATCCTCATTTCCAATTCCAATAGATTCAAACTGGCTGGCACATTCATGACTCCCTTAGCAACCATGCCGTATAGTCACCATCTGGAAAAATGACCATCCCACCCCTCCACCCAGACTTTTTCTGGCTCAGGATTATTCCAACTCTGACAAATGCTCCTTTCTCTGAACTCTAGGTGTAGTGAATTGGTCCCAAGTCAAGTTCACCCCTTGTTTAGATACAGACCTTGATTTCTTTATCAAGAACTTTCTTTCGGCCACTAATAAGCATGCCCCTATAAAGCAAACCAGAGTTAAAGGACAGCATTCTAGGGGGCTGAACCAAGAACTGAAAAAACTAATGAGGGAGAGGGATAGGGCATGGGGTAGGTTCAAGTTCACAAAGATGACCAAGGATTGGGTAAACTATAAAGAATGTAAAAATAAGTATAAAAATGAATTAAAACTTGCCAAAAGAGAGTACCTCCAGAAATTACAAACCAAGAATCTTTTTGATCCTTAAAAATTCTGCACCCAAATTGATACTCTCCTCAAGGGCCATTCTTCCCAATATGAAGGTGATATTGTCGCTGACTGTGTCTGCCATATGAACCTGCAGGACTCCGCTAAAGCATTTGCAATGGACCTGGAAAAATTAAAAAACCTTCCCTCAATCTCCCCCCCATGATAGCTTAATAGATCCTCCCCATCACCTAATTTTCATTTCAAATTAGCATCTAAATCTGAGGTCCTCAAGCTAGTAAAGAAAATTAAAACCATAGGTTCTTCTGGGTAAGAAAAACTGGAGCCCAGACTGCTATGCAGTGCAGCCCATGTCATCGCCATCCTGATCACCTGGTTATTCAGTAGATTGCTGCTTGAATGTAAAGTCCCCCAAGAGTGGAAAGTTATCTTGTCACCCCATCCCTTTTTATATTTTGGCACACTTATACAGCCAATATCTTGCGGTAGTGCAGATTTGGAGGCACGGCCACTGTTGGGAAAATGCAGGGCATGCATCAGTAGGTGCATCCCTCATTCCCCAATCAGCCTGCGTGTCAGTGCCACACCACCCAGGCAAGCACATCTAAGGAAAAGTCTGCTGCAATGCGAGCAAAGTTTGTCACACGCAGTGGACCTCCCAATGTGCTTACCTGGAAACACAAACATGCTGGCACACTGCCCACCAAACTGCCAACATTGGAGGTGCCCAATCCCCCTGTCAGCTTACCTTGCCCCAATGTATGTGATGATGGGGGAGCCCTCTCCCTATTGGCATAACCCCCCCATTTGTTATATGCCAAGGGGGTACCCAATCCCCCTCAGCTCTTGCCCCCCCACTTTCCTTGTGTGCCGACAGGGGTGCCCAATCCCCATCGGCATAAAGTAACCCCCTTTTGTTGTGTGCTGATGTGAATGCCCAATCCCCTGTTGGCTACAGCTGCCCTCCCCAAAACACTAGGCTCCATTGGCATGCTGGGAGCCTACCCCAGCATGCCACATGACCCTGTAAACAGAAAAACGGTCCCTCTATGTTTTTTTTTGTACCTGTGGAAAAAGGGAATGGTCCCTCATCAGTCTACCTGCCCTCCTCCCACAACCTGCGCCCACCAACTGTGCACCCTGCCTCCCCACCCCCACTCCATACTTACCTGTGGAGTCCAGCGTGATGATCTTCAGTGGACCGGAAACACGGATGCACTCTTCAAAGCTGACCGCAAACTGAGGAAATGCTGGTAAGCTGTATAATGGAATAAATAGGGTTTTTTCAACTTTGATGCATGTCTCAGGCATTTTTGGGAATTTTGGCACTAAATTTTCAACATGGGGTTTTTGGGACCCCTCCTCATGAATTCTGGCACTGTCAAGGTGTAATTCAGTCCTGAAAAGTGATTTCACAGTCATTGCACAGAATCACCTTTCAGGACCAAGTAACAAAACAACAGTGCCACTGTTCATGGGGGAGCTCTCAAAAAGCCTATGTTGCAAATTTGGTGACAAAACTCCCAAAAATGGCTGTTTTGCGAGTGTGCGTTGCGCTGTTTCTACGCACGCTTGTAATGTTATGAATTTGAAATATTTTCACTCCAGATTTTCAAACTTGGCACTTTTCCATACCTTCTGATGAACAGTATAGCTGTCATTTTACATATCCTGCCCAAAATGTGTTTTCGCACGTCCAGCGCAGAATAGCATGGTTGCTGTGTGAAATCACTTTTTGGGACAGTTTGAGGATATGATGGTGGCACCATTCATGATCAGAGGTCCTAAAATGCCTATGTTGAAAATTTGGTGCCAAAAGTCCATAAAATGACTGTGTTGCAAGAGTGTGTTGCGCAGTTTCCATGCACCCTTGTAACTTCACAAATTTGCAATATTTCCTTGCCAGATTTTCAACACTGGCATTTTTTCTCACCTCCTTATGAACGTAGTTGTCATTTTTCACATCCTGCCCAAAATGTATTTCCGCATCTGTGGCTCACAGTGGCATGGTCACTGTGGAAAATCAACTTTTGGGACAGATTAACAAAATAACTCTGCCACTGTTCATAAGGCGAGGTCCCCAAATGCTTATGCTATAAATGTGGCTACCAAACTCCCCAAAATAATTGGGTTATGGATGTGTGTTGAGCAGTTTGTATGCATGCTCATTCCTTCACCAAAATTTCATATTGTCAATCCAGATTTTCAACATTGCCATTTTTTTACACCTCCTCATGAACAATACAGCTGTCATTCTCCACATCCTGCCCAAAAATGTGTTTTTATCCCTCTGTCACCAAATGGCATAGTCACTGTGCAAAACCACCTTTCAGCTAACAAAGTGATTGTGCCACCTTTCATGAGGTGGCCTGACAAGCAGCCCATGTTGAAAATATGGAGTGAAACTACTATCACATGCCTTTGATATTAGGGTTTCAACTATAGCACCCCATCTGGTACAGACTGACAGGTGTCAGGGGTGTGACTTGGGATCATTGGATGTAATGCTCATGCCATTCCACACCCCATCCCCACCCTGCAGTCACTGACAGGCATCGTGGTGTGCCTTGCACTGTTCAGCCACAAAGTTCACTCCACTGTCCTATACTGTACCCACGTCAGTATATTTCCTTATGGAATGGGGTAAGTATAACGCCCAAAGACCCCAAAGCACACCCTGACACTTGTCAGTGTCTACAGGGTAGGGTGAGGTACAATGGCATGAGCGTTATAGCTGATGACCCAAAGGCACACCCCAATGCCTGTCACTCTCTACAGGGTAGGGGTGGGGTTGGCATCACTTCAATACTTCACTGCCATTTCTATTATACATCTCTAGCTCCAGCACTGCCAATGCCAATCCCAGTGCGACAACATTCGGCATTGACAAATGCTTGTTTCAATTTAAAACACTTCATTAAAGTTTGTAATAAAACATCACCAAGCAGTCATGATAAGACATGCAGCATAAAACATCACAAACAAAATAGTATACAATCAACTATTAAAATAACCCCCCCACTACCCAGAAACCACAGTCATCCTAGGAAGTCAAGAGTAGATGCTTAACCAGGAGAACTAAAACACTGCATAGACAAAAGGGGGATGTAAATTATTCAGTCAATTAGAGACCACAGAAAAGTATATACAATATTATTCTCAGTTATCTATGGCAAAAAAGAAAAAGTAGAGGTAGGCTCAGTAGTTACAAATGAAGAGGGGGAGGTACCTAAAACAAACAGTAGAAACACTCTGGATACAGAAGTTGATACCAGCCCATTTACAGAAGAAAGGGTTCTGAAAGAACTCTTAAAACTGAAGGTGGACAAAGCAATGGGGCCTGATGGGATTCATCCCAGAATTCTAAAAGAACTAAGAGTAGAACTAGTGACACCACTGACTACCCTTTTTAACAAATCATGGGAGGATGGGGTGGTACCCAAGGACTGGAGGAGGGCAGATGTGTTCCCTTCACAAAAGTGGGAGCAAGGCAGAAGCAGGAAACTACAGACCTGTTAGTTTAACCTCAGTGATAGGGAAAATGATGGAATCACTTCTGAAGGAAAGAATTGTCTAGTATCTAGAGGCCAGAGGGCACAGGACCCCAGGCAGCATGGATTCACAGTGGGAAGGTCATGCCAGACAAATCTGACAGATTTCTTTGACTGGGTGACCAAAGTAGTAGATCAGGGAGGGGCTGTGGACATGGCCTACCTAGACTTTAGCAAGGCATTTGACACAGTCCCACACAAAATATTAATATACAAGTTAGCCAGCCTGGGAGTGGGTCCCAAGATGACAGCCTGGGTAAAGAATTGGCTGGAGAATAGGGCAGAGAGAGTAATAGTGAATGAAGTCCACTCAGAAGAAAGGAGGGTTACTAGTGGGGTACCGCAGGGTTCAGTATTAGAACCAGTCCTCTTCAATGTCTTTATAAGCGACATTGCAGAGGGACTGGAAGGAAAAGTATGTCTCTTTGCAGATGACACAAAGATCCGCAACAGAGTTGATGCACTAGGTGGGGTGGAAAGGATGAGAAGGGACTTGGCAAGGTTAGAGGAATGGTCAAATGAATGGCAGCTTAGATTCAATGTTAAGAAGTGCAAGGTAATGCACCTAGGAAGCAAAAACCCAGAGGAAGAGTGCACAATGGGGGGTGAGATACTAACAACAACAAAAATGGAAAGGGACCTGGGGTAGTCATATCAGATGACCTAAAGGTGGGCAAGCAATGTGAGAGGGCAGCAAGGAGGGCTGGGGGGATACTGGGATGCATAGGGAGAGGCATCACCAGTAGAAAACAGGACGTTATTATCCCTCTGTACAGACAGCTGGTGAGACCCCATCTGGAGTACTGTGTGCAGTTCTGGAGACCTAGTCTCCACAAAGACATAGACAGGATGGAAACTGTCCAGAGGAGGGCAACTAAAATGGTGCAGAGTCTGCACCAGAAGGCATATGAAGAAAGATGAAAGGAGCTTATTATGTATAGCCTCGAAGAAAGGAGGGAGAGAGGGGGCATGATAGAAATGTTCAAGTACCTTAAGGGAATCAATAAAGTCCAAGATGGTAGCATCTTTCAAAAAAAAGAGGTGTGCAAGAACAAAAGGGCACAATTTGAAGATAGAGGGTTGCGGCTCAGAGGTAATTTAAGGAAGTATTTTTTTCACAGAGAGGGTTGTGGATGCATGGAACGCCTTCGGAGGAGGTTGTGGAGTCAAAATCAATGGTGGAATTCAAGCATGCATGGGTCAGTCATAAGGCCATTCTAGGGGGTGGGGGTAGGAAGAAGTAGGCTGCTGGTTAACTAGGATCTGCAGCTTATCCAGTAGGTAGGGAAATGGGCAGACTGGGTGGGCCAAGCGGTCCTTATCTGCCGTCAAATTCTATGTCTCTATGTTTCTATGTTTCTTGACCCTTCCAATGGTGAAGTTTCACACGCTTAACTGACAATGAGATCATGGACATATAGGGCTGGATTTTCAAAGATCCCTTAGAGCCATGCAAGCTACTTCAAACAAGCAGCTTGAGTCAGATCTAGGTGAACCTAATATTGTCTGCCATATTTTGCAAGATAAGTGTTCTCTGTGACAAAATCCTCCAAACTGACACAAGATGTCCCTGCATCAACAAAATGGAGTAAGGGATGAAAATGACACAAGTTGCACCAAAATAAATGGTGCAAATTGAGTCAAAAATTGTGCAAGTAGAGTAACAAAATGACTCAAGGAACAAAAATGATGCAAACTGAGTAAAACAAATGGTGCAAACTGAGTAATAAAATGGTGCAAGTTGAGTCAAAAAATGGTGCAGGTTGAGTAAAAAATGACGCAAAGCATAAGAATGATGCAAGCTAAGTAAAATAAAACAGCTGGCCAAGACTAAGTCCCCAAAATGTTCTAAACTCGTCCTGCAGGATAATACTGGCCCTTAATAGTAGCATAGTCAGGTTAGACCACCTGCAGTGGGTCTCTTTATATGATCTAGTGTCTCTTAGACCATCTCTAGCTGGCTTAACAGTGACATGCATCTTAGGCACAAAGACAGGACTAGCATTCTTTGCAAATCATGAATAAGTGGATGGTGCATCATTTCAGTGATGCAGGCATCCCTTCTTACATGGCACAGGCATTTTTTGGTGCAGGCATGGGGCAAGCCACTCTGATGCATGCAGACCTGTTTTTGATGCAAGCACCATTTGAAAAGCAGAACTGATTGCAGGTTTGATGCATCCTGATCCTTGCATAAGTTGTTTTTGATGCAAGCACCCTGCATCATTCTCTGGCCTTTGAAAATCTGGCCTATAGAATCTCCGGTCTTTAACCCCAATCTGTGAATAATCACCTATGATACAAATTTCAGGAGCGAAATAATGATCTAGACCGAAAGTGGATCAGCTTTCTGTCAGTTTTTTTTCCCTGAGAGGGGTAAATTTGGGACAGTCCCACAAAATACAAAGATCCAGTATCTTATCCACATCTGGTACACAGTGATAAGGGTAGCTTACCTAGAGCAGCTAATTTGAAAGGAGTAAAATAAATATTATGAAAGATATAAAACTGGGTAATTCAAAGTTTATCATTAGAGGTGTACAAATAAGGATCAGTCTAAATGCGATCCCAATTAAAGATATTTATGGGGAAAGAAGATGACCAGTAATAAGAATGTTTTTAACATCCAGGAAGAGTCTAGGAAATAGGGCAAGGACAATTTGGATACCGAACTAGGTTGCCAGGCTAAAGAGCAGAGCATGTGATATAAATCTTTCTGGTTATTAGACCAAGGGGTCTTACCAAACCAGCTAATCAGCAAATGCTGGAGCTGGTAAATCTTAAAGATGGATTTAAGTGGCAAGCTGAATTTTACCAATAATTCCTGGCTGGTATCAAACTGACCATCGGATACAAAATCACTTACTCTCTTGCCTTCCAAGTGAGGGATTCCTTCAGGAGTCACCATCCCTTCCCCAAACATGAAGTTAGGATTGTTGTATAGTGGCTGAGAGATATCTGTCACAGTGTAGGGCTCTACATATTGTAGCTGGGCATGCACCTTTAGCGACGTAAATATAACTGAATTATGAAGTGACTGTGAGAAGGATTTGGGGGGGAGTAGAAAAGGCTATCAGGGGAGAAAGATGAAACTTTAATAAGGGTTCTTCCAGTAACTGTGTTCCCCCCTGTGATGGGAGGACACAGACCATTTAGCATAATTAGCTAAGGGGCAGCAGAAGATTTAACACGTGTAATGGATAAAACAACCTTGGAAGGATATTTATCTTTATAGCACTAATGCTCCCTTGAAGGGATACATAAAGGGGGACCACCTTTCTAGGTCCTGTTGAATTGTAACCAAGAGATCAGCAAGGTTCAGCTTTTTTAACTGGGTAGAATTTGGGTTAAGGATTATCCCTAAATATCTGAATCAGGTAACCCAGGTGAGGTGCAGATCCACAATATCTGATTTAATACTTTTGAATTTAAAGGGATGACTACCATCTTGTCTGGATTAGGTTTATAATTGGAGAACTTTCCAAAGTCTTGGATAAGGACTAGCACTGCCGGGATGGAGGTAGCAGGTTCAGAAAGATAGAGGAGGATGTCATCCACATACATGGAGAGCCTGAGGTCAAAGGGACCAATTGGAATGCCTTTAATCAAAGGTGAAGTGTTTAGGTGGAATAACAGGGGCTATAAATATAAATTAAAAAGTAAGTGAGAGCGGGCACCCTTGCCAGGTACCAGAGTGTAAGGCAAATGCCGAAGATAGTACCCTATTACAATATATTTTCACAGTAGGTTTCAAATATAGAACTTGGATCCATCTAATAAAATCGGGGGATCGAATTTATTAAGAACCACAAACATAAAAGTCCAGTTCACCTTGTCAAAGGCTTTCTCCACATCCAGTGATACCAGAGCAATGGGAAGGGAGGCCTTCCTGGATGCAGAAAAGATATGAGATAATTTATGGAGGTGGTCCATTGAGGAATGACATTTTACAAAGCTGACTTGTTCCTGACTAACTAGTCCCTCCCAGACTTGCGCGTAATTTTATTAGCCAAAATTTTGGCAAAGATTTTAAGATCTTGCTTCATGAGAGAGATACTGTAGGGTGATACTTAGTTGCCCTGTCATGAGATTTACCTAGGTTTGGTAGAACCACTATTGTGGCCTCTAATAACACAGGATCTGATATTCCAGACTCACAACAATATGAATAGAGTTGCTGGAGTTGGGGGGGGCTAGTTCATCAGTAAAAGTTTTATAAAAGTTTAATGGAAATCCGTTGGGTCCAGGGGCTTTATTTAAAGGAAACGATCAACTGAGGGAGGGGAATATCAGCCAGGTAAGCTCAAGTCTCCTCAGTGGAGGGTACATTGGTAGGAGGACCGTACAACCGATGGTAATAATACTTGAATTCTTGAACAATATCCCTAGTGGAAATTTTTAGTGAGTTATCTGTTAGGGAAGAAATGGCCAGGACTAGACAGGATTCTTGCTTCTGCAATCATAAATCCAGAAGACTACTCACTTTATTGCCCTGATCAACATAGCAGGCTTGGGTTTTGAGAAGAGCATATTCAGTTCTCACCCTTAGGCTGTCCGCTTATTGATCCCTGAGTACTGTTAGGGTTGCTCGGTCCTCCTCAGGAGTGACAGGAGCGAGGTTTTGCTCCAATTCTTTAATACGGTTTAAAAGAAGAAGTGAAGCAGGTTCCTGCTTATGCTTCCTCATGGTGGCCAATCATATAAATCGTATAAATTCTCCCATCAACACACATTTCAAAGTGCACCAGATCTTGTCTACCTTGGAGATGGAACCAATGTTATGAGTCACAAACTGGGCTATGATATCCTTGATCCGATCCAGTATCTTATCATCTTTAAGTATCTGTGTGTTCAGCTTTCAGGTCTTATCCCTGTGAATAGTAGGTAAAGAATTACATTCTAGCCATGTTGGGGAATGATCAGAAAGGACACGCAGGGCTATTCCACTACTTAGGATATCAGGCAGGACAATCTTGGTGACCAAAAAGTAGTCAATGCTGGTGTAGGACTTATGGAGTGGCGAATAAAATGTATATTCTCTAGTAGAGAGATTCAAGAGTCGCCATGGGTCACAAAGGCCCACTGTGTCTTTCATTTCATTGAGGGACTGCTGAGCAGGAGAAAGTCCAGAGCACCTGTGACTGGACTTATTCAAATCAGAGGTGAACATCAGATTCCAGTCCCCCACCAGTATGATAGGATGGTGGAGATAGGGAGTCAGTGAAATGGATAAATTGGAGAAGAAGTCAGGGGTATCTTTATTGGGCTATAGATATAGCCCAACAGGACCTCAAAGTGATCCATTACCCCTTGCAGCAAGAGATTATGTCCTTGCAGGTCTTCCACAGATTGCAGCAACTGAAATTGTACCCATTCAACAAGCAAAATAGCCACACCCCTTTGAGAGGTGAGTTCCCAGTTGCATAAGCCTGCCCAATAGCCTGCCATCAGAAAAGAAGGCCTTCTGAGCCAAGCAGATGGGTTTGCTGAAGGAAGACTATGTGACAGTGCAGCAGATTAAGATGCTTAAGAATCTGGTACCGCTTCACCCTTGAGTGGGCCCCTTTAATTCCAAGTAACATATCTCATACTATAATGATGGAGTATACCTAATGTGCATTAAAAAAAGACCCCCTATAGATAATAAACCAATGGAAACAGCCAATAAAGTTCTCTGTTGAAATAACCCCTCAACAAAGCCTCAATGTATGGACTGAAATTCCCCAAGAATGCAGGATAAATATAAACAATCAAGATACCACAGAATAACATATAGGCTCTAACGCAGGGTGAAAACAATCATAATACATTCTGAACTGCAATGTGGGGAAAAAATCTTGTAACCCCCCAAACCAGAATCCCCCAGAATAACCATATAGAACTTGAACATGTAATAACAATAGGACGAATGGAATCCTCCCTGTCTCAACACTAACCAAACAAACATAATAAACTGAACTGAACTGGGCCTCATGAGTGTACCAGTTGAGGAGGCTGAGTAATTTGAGTGTACTGTAGTGGCAGGTGTAGGTTGTAGGATCGCCCTCATCTACCATCCACCAGGTGATGAGGAATGTTTCTTGCAGGAAGCTGTGGACTTCATGATCAACATGGCGTTCAAGTCGCCCAGGCTGAAGGGCCTGGGTGACTTAAACTCCTGGGTCGATGATAAACTCTTGCAGTTTGGACAACACTGTCTCCAATTGATGACATCTTTGGGCTTACACAAGTTGTTACTTCTGCCACTTGTAAAGGTAGTCATTCCCTTGACCTAGTCTTCCTCCTGGGGATCAAAGCCTTTGATTTGGAGGTGGAACCTGTCATATGGTCCAATCATTACACTGTGAGGTTCAGTTTTTGCACCCCTTTGTAGGCCTACCCCTGTGGAGATGGTCAGGTACCACCCTTTGTGAGTTGTAAGCTCTGAAGGCCTGGCAGTGGGACTTGGCATATCGGAGCTTCCTGGAGTTGGTAATGACCCAGGTGCCTTGGTTTTGGCTTATAACAAGGCCATTTATTCAGCTCTGGATATTATTGCTCCTGTCCATGTTCATCCTCTCCCCCTTCGCCCTTGGTCTCCTTGGTTTGATGGGACCTTTAGGGAGATGTGGCGACAAGGATGAAGATTAGAGCATTGCTGGTAGAGATCTGCTCCAGATGCTGACTGTGACACTTGGGCAGCTGGTTATGATTGCTGTATGATATTTGTAATATAAAAATATAGTATGTGAGTCTGTGCTTCCATGGGTGCCCCCCGCCAGGTTTCACTGAAGCAGCAGGATATATTAACCTAAAACCAGAAGGTAATTAAGAAGACCAGAGACCTGATTAAAGGTCTCCTGTTTTTTTGTCTTAATTAGAACTGACCCAGCTACCAGGATACCAGGCTCATAAAGTTTTATGATTCCTATAGGAAGAACATTGATACCACCATGGTGCCAGAAGTTGCAAAACCCTTTGATATGCATTGGGACTAGGAACTACAATGATCAAAGAGACAATGTCTAATTAAGAAGTCATATTTAGGAAGTTGAATTTTTGCTGATGTCATCTTATTTAATATACCTCCTGATAGGACATCATGTTTGTATTTTTTTCTGTTCTAAAAGGGAGGAGCTAGATGACACACCAAGGGGGTGGGGAGATGGAGTTGAAAATGTATCCTTGTAACTGGGGAATAGGATATATCATTTTGGAACTCAAGAAAGAAAGATCTCTGATCTAACTAAGGCACTTATAGAGGAAATATATTAGATAGAAAAAGTCTAAATGTATTCTGGTAGGAGATTTTGTTTTGTACTGTGCTCTTGTTCTTTTAAGTGATTGCATGCTCTTTGATACATTGTTCTGTGTTTACATTTTTCATAGTTTTATCATCTTTTAGTAACATTTTTATTTGAAAGATACTGTCTGGGTGTGTCTTCCAAGTTCTTTTCGAATGTGACATATAGAGGGTTAAGACTGACAAAAATTGTTCAAAAGCCAGATGGTGTTACTAAATTGGGAACAGGTAAGACTATACCTAAGGTCTTTTATAAAGTTTTAAGGGTTCATTTTGGAAGCCTGGTTTGACACCCCGGTGAAAGATTGTACCGCAGTTCCCAAAGAGGGAACGTACAGTGGTCGTTACATAAAAGTTGACGGTACCATGGTAGTTCCTGCTATGGCGGTAAAAATTACTACAATTTACTGTGGTACCGCAGTAAAAAAAAAAAACAACAATGTTATTCAATGGGATTTTACCATGGTACCACGGTGAATCGCAGTAATGTTTACTGCGGTACCACAGGAATTACCACAGTACTGTCAACTTTTCTGTAACAGCCACTGTATCTGAGCCTGTACATTGGGTACGCTAGCATAAGGGTCACAGCTTGAGTTCCCCCCTAGAACTTGGGACTAAAGGTGATTCAGACCCAAAAGCAGACAGGAGGGTTACCCTGTCTGTTACCTGTTCACACTATTGGCTCTGAGGTTGGCACTGTAGGAGCAGAGGGCCTGACCTGCTGAGTGCATTTGTGACACTGACCGCCTTAGATTGATGGAACATTATCAAGTATATCATTCTGCAATCACCCATAAGAAGGCAGAGTTCCTGTCAAGGGAGATTGCAGCTGCTCAGAATCGACCGACTCAGTTCTTTTTAACTGTTGCCAGAATGTGCAACCCAGCCTGGCTGTAGGTTTGAAGTGCCTTCTCACAAGTCCAGTGCGAAGAGCTCACTCGTTTCTTTGCAGCTAAGGTGGTTTACATCAGGATGGCACTCCAATCAGCGCACCCTATGGGAGATGCCATGGATCGGTGCTCGGTCACTATCCCTCAGTTCTCTTGGATCTCCTTTGAACAACTGGAGTTTACTGATGTCATGCAGATTATCCAGGGTATGTGCCCTACATGATGTAGTTTGGATCCGGGCCCAACTTCCCTGATTAAGGGTTGTAGTGATACCGTTGGCCTGGTCCTAGCACAGATAATCTGGTGCTCCTTGGAGACAGGTGAGTTTCCTAGCTCCTTGAAGGATGCGGTGGTAATGCCCCTCCTGAAGATAGCTTCTTTGGGCCCAGGTTGTCCTGCTAACTACAGACCGATCTCTAACCTTTCCTTTGTGGGGAAGGTGATTGAGAAAGTGGTGGCCCTAAAACTGCAGAACCATTTGACCATCAACTATGAACCACTCCAGTCCGGTTTTTGAAAGAGGCATAGTATCGAGACTGTACTGGTTAGGGTGCTCAATGATTTTTTGATGGTGAGAGATCAGAAGAGCTGTTCCATTCTGGTTCTTCTCAATCTCTCTTCAGCATTTGACACTGTGGACCATGGGGTTCTTCTCAAATGCCTGAGGTTCATCTGTGGCCTGTCTAATACAGTTCACAGGTGGTTTAGATCTTTCCTCACTGGCAGGACTCAGAGGGTGGTATCAGAGATTTATTCCTCTGACCCAGTGTCTCTGTCATGTGGGGTACATCAGGGTTCATGTTGTTCCCCATGTTGTTTGCAGTGTACATGCTGCCCCTTGGAGACACTGTAAGAAGGAATGGGCTGAGGTTTCACTGCTATGCGGATGATACTCGGCTCTACCTATCTTTTGCACCCAACTTGGATAGAGCTCTCTTGATATTTAACAACTGCCTCACTGAAATCCGGGATTGGATGAATTTGAGCTGGCTGAGGTTGAACTCAGAGAAGACTGAGGTGATGGTTGTGGACCCAGGTCACTGGCTAGAGGGGATGGGAGCTGGTTTACCTTTGGGATTATTCTTGGTGGTTCACAGCTTCCTACCTCTGAACAGAAGCAGTATAGCACAGTGGTTTAAGGCTCTGAGCTGCAAATCTGGTGACATCCAGCAGACCAGCTCTGGGTTTGAATCCCACAGCTTCCACTTGCATACTGTGTGACCCTGAGCAAGTCACTTAATTTTCCAGTGATCCCAGGTCGCTCCTGTAAAAAAACTTTCAGCCTGGTGTGCTAGTCCTGGTTAAACAAATAAATGAAAAAAAAAAGAAAAAAAAGAATGGGTATGAAACCTGGAGGTGATTTTTGATGATGGGCTGACACTTTGATCGCAGGTGTCAGCAGTCATCAAATCATCCTTTTATCATTTGAGGAGCAACTCCAGGATTGAACACCTAGTTCCATCCGGTGATCTGCCTACACTGGTCCACGTCTTTGTGACCTCGTGACTTGATTATTTCAACTTCCTTTGTCTAGGTCTGCCTGGGGTTGATATCTGCTGCTTGTAGCTAGTGCAGAACCCTGCACCCCAGTTATTGATGGGTACCCCTCAAACCTGTCATATTTCTCTGGTGCTGCACGAACTGCACTGGCTGCTGGTACAGTGGTGGAAAACCTTTAAAGTCTGACTTCTGACTTATAAAGTCCTACACAGACTTTTCCCAGACCACCTGAAAGAGCTTCTGGTACCATACTGCCCAAATTGATTGCTCCACTCAGCTGACGAGGAGTTGCTAGAGATTTCAAGGGTTTCTTTAAAATTTTCAGGGGTCTGTGCATTTCTCTGCATGGTCCCAGCCCTTTGGAATTCTCCACCCCACCAGCTTTGGGAGTGCGTGACCATGGAGGGATTTAAACAGACCCTAAAGACCTACCTGTGTAATCAAGCCTACCCTACCTGATGATATTTTACTGGATTTTTTGAAACCCTGTATTTTTATATTTATATTTTATTGCATTCTGTTTTATTTGTCTTGTATTTTATTGTTAAGGTGCTTTGGTTTCAGAAAGGCACAGTAAAAATAAAGATTATTATTACTATTATTAAACAACTGACCCCCCAGTCAAATTGACCGTCCTCCCATAGCCACTTGCGCCATGATGCATATCAATACCACCTGCAAAAACCCTCCCTCTCACCTTTTGCCAACATTTAAAAAAAAATTAACACCATTAATTGTAACCACATTTAGAAAAATACCATTAAACAATAAGCACAATGTAGTGCAAAAATGCCTCCCAGTAAATAATAATTGACCCCATACAAATTCCAGGGCATGCATCACCTAGAGAAATAACCAGTATCCAAAATATAAAGAAAAGGCATATCTCCAATAGTCCAGTAAGAGCACTTAATAGACATAAGTCCAAAAAAATATATAAATAAAGGAGTAGATATTTCCTAAAGAGGGCAGAAGATGAACATGTAGGCCTAGATCCGGTATCATCTGCCACACCACGCTGCAGGACGGTAGAATTATTTTAGCTGCTTACCAACCAGTCCAGTACTGATGCAAGGGAGTAATGTGGAACATGCAGCATAAAGTTACTTCAGAGAACTGGATGTTCAGAAGCAGATACAGAAAGGCAACAGCCATCAGCAAAAGCAGCATTGTCCACATAGTCAGGAAAGAAAACAGGGAGAAGTCATTAAGTAGGGGCACAAAAGTCAGGCCAGTTTCACTGGTATACCAGGCAGTGGACCAGATAAAATATGCACCACATTGAGGCTTCAGAAGGGATGCTGCTACCTGAAAGCTGGATGGAGGGCTGAGCATGGGACAGAGAGCCGTTTCACTACCAGCATGATAATAAACTGTCACTAAGCCCCTAAATAAGGTAGCAGATGGCAAGTAACAGAGCAATCTTCATGCTGGTAATGAGTAAAATTGAGCGGCCAGGCAAGAAACAGTGAAGCCCATCTCAAATATTAAGTCTGTCATTAGGGGGCTGAAGTGCACAATAAACAATAGAATTCACTTACAGAGCAGAGTATTGTGAGCAATAAAGATGACAAAGTCCACAAAAATAGTTGGAACTGACTGTGTGCTTCCCTACATGCCCATTCCAGTTAGATCACTTAAACAGGTCCGGGAAAATGTGTTTCAACTCAGTGCTGACGTTCTCTGGGGAATCAAAACTTTTCCACTGACCTCCCAGCTGATAGAGGGGTAGCAGACCTGATATTTTATCCTGGCAGCTATTCATTTAGAAACCATAGGATGCAGAGGAATTTTTATTTGCTGAACAGTATAAGGGATGTCCTAGATGATACAAATCCTCTTTCCTTCCCACTGCAGCTCCTTAAGGTCACAAATTTTATTCAAGATGAATTGCTTGTCCAGAAAGTTCAGTAATCAAAAAATCAGGGGCCTCGGAGGTGAACCTGGAAGGGGTGCAGGTCAAAGAAATCTGTGTGTGTGCTCAATTATATAGCTAGACCCATTTGGCAAAGGGCCAGCCACTAGCTCACATAGCTTCTGCACAAAAGGGATGACTGAGGAGCCCTCCTCACCCTACAGAAGACCCAGCATCACAAGATTGTTTCTACAGGATCAGCCTTCCGGGTCCTCCAGCTGAGCCTCCATTTTGTTAAGCCGTTGACGGACAGTAACCTCTTCTGGGTCCACTTTAGCCCTCCAGTCATCTAATGAGGATACACGGGCTTTAATTGTCTCCTGTTCGGCAACTTAGGACTTCCATGGACGTGCGCATATTTTGGATGTCAGCTACCAAAATCTGCATTGTGTCCTTGATGGGAGTAAGTTCCTTCTGGAATTTGGACTCCTTGAGAGCTGCCTGGGGAGTAGCATTATCAGTACTCCCACCCTGATGTGCTTTACCTCACTTGGAATTTTTATCTCGGTCCAGTGTTGGTGGTAGGGTGTGCTTAGGAAGCGGGTTCTTCATCTCTGCGTCTATTAATGTAGGAGAAGTTGTCCAAACACCACTGCAGCAGAAGCAGAGAGTACAGAGGAGCCACAACAGCAATTTTGGTGAGTAATGTGACTATATAAAATTAAAATTTGGCAAAGGTTTGAGAGCTCAGCTGGGCACATCTGCTCAAGCAGCCATCATGTGACCTTCCAGCACCCCCATCCCTAAAGGAGGGCCAAATGAACTTGTTGAAAATTATACACCAATATCCATCCTCTGCACTCTAAGTAAAGTGTTACAGAGAATTGTGTATCAGCAGGTTCAAGAATACATCGAGCAGCACAATTTACTAACAGCACGGCAGCATGGTTTTAGAAAAAACCATGGCACCAGCACAGATCTGGTTAGCCTTACCTCAGATATTTTCTCAGCTCTCGATAAAGGCCTACAAACTGGTGCTGTCTTTATAGACCTCACCACGGCCTTCAATCTAGAGAACCATCAGTTGCTTGTAATGAAGCTGATATCCCTTGGTCTTGATACTCTGTCAGTTTGGTGGTTTATGGGCTACTTGCATGCAAGGTCACAAATCTTTAGATGGCAGAGTGCTAGGTCTGACAAACACCCCATCCTGGATGGAGTCCCACAGGGTTCAATTCTGGGACCTCTGCTATTATCTCTATTTATTAATAACATGTGCCAGCACTGTGGAGGTGCTAAGGTGACCCTATATGCTGACGATGCCGTACAGTGTAGATCCTCACAGGATATGGTCCAGTTGAACCATCTACTTGGGCAAGACCTTTTATCACTTGAGAATTTGTTTCATGCCAATAGGTTAATTCTTAATGGTAAAATGACCAAGGCTATACTATTCAGCCCTAAATGTCTGGGCCTGGATAGGTCACATCTATTATCTCCATCTCTTTCTAATGGTTCGAAGAGTGAGGTGGTTGACTGTAGAAAGTATTTTGTATACTTAGACCAAGACTGTTCATTAATGGTCATATTGACCAACTGACCAAGACACTGAACCAGAAGCTAGGTCCGCTGTACTGCCAGAGCCCATTCCTCACTCAGAAATACAAATTAAAGGTAGTTACTTCCACATTCCCACTCAAACTGCTCTAACGTTCCCTAATTAGGAGAAATTTCTAAATAGATAAATATTGAGCCCTAAGCACAAAAAAGCAGATTGCCTGCAAACTGTATATCTGTGGTGTGTGTGCAACTCTGCATGTGAATGCCATGCAGCAATGGACCCTTGGCATTCACAATTGGTACTCTGATCAGATGCATACCAGATCCCCAGGCCATGTGGGCAGCTACATGTCATGCGTGGGTCGAGGCCATGTTGGAGGCGTACCACACTCCGCCTGATTTACAACAACATGGAATCATGTGGAGCGCCATGCACTTGGGTGTGTGAGTTACGTCATGGGGGACCCTGCAGTAACTGTGTTACACACCCCATCCATACGCACACAGATCCCCAGCCCCATTCCCGTATGCTATGATGCACCCCTCCCACATCAGATCCCTTGCCCATGTCCCATATGCAGTGATGTTCACTCCCCCATATCAGATCCCTAGCCCCAGACAAGTAATCCAGTGAATCCACCACAACAAGAGACCAAGCTTGGTGGTCCCTGTCCAATATGTCACTGATGCCCCCCACCCCGATCCCTACTCCACCAGCCTACTTATCTGTGGTTAGTGCCCCCCTAGTGGCACCAACAAGTCCCCCAGTGGCCTGTACCCTCAGGTTGGTGCAGCAGTCAATGAACAATAAGCATCACATCCCTCCACACTCCACCTCGGCCACCTACCATCCGACTAATGCTGGGAGAAAAGGGCATGTTGCCCTATAAATAAGCTGCATGCTCCCAGCATCAGTTGGATAGTGGGTGACCGACGTGTAGTGTGGAAGGATGTACTGCTCACTGTCCGTTGACCGCAGCATGGATCTAAGGGGATGGTGGAAGGACAAGATGGCTTGTTAGTGCCATGGGTGGGGGCCATTTTCCACTGATAATTGGGCCAGGGGGGCCAGGATAGGGGCAGGGGGGACATCTGAGATGTACTGGGCTCTGGTTGGGGAGGGTCATCTATGCACCAGACTTAGCTTGGTACTCCAGGTACGGGGATCAGACAGGGATAGGGAGCACTAGACACCCAGGGAACAACAGTTCATTTACCAGGTGCCTGTGTGACCTAATCATTAACCTGGACCTGTGCCTTCCCATACTTCTTTGATTCTGCAGAAAAGGGTATCTACTCTGGGACAAAGGAAGGGTATCTGCTTTGATACCCACCTGGGTCCAGTACTTCTTCCTGTCACCCTCCGCTATCCTGCATGTGAGGGGGAGGGCATGACTATGGACAGGTGGCTGGTATTTGTGAATACTGGGCGGTGTGAACCTGTCTGCAGGTGCAAAGCTGCACTGGCAGGGTACACTCATCTAACACATACACTAAGCCCTTTGTTAATAGATCCTATTGCCAGTTGAAGAACGCTTATTGGTCTACTGAGTTTGATTGTGTTGTGAAGCCCTCAGTGGCTGCTGAGGGATCCACCTCTCTCCCCATCCAATCCCTCCCCTTTTTGCTGTCCCCCCTTGACCTTGGCTTTCTCCTTCACCCTATGCCATCCTCTTTTGAATCTATCCATTGTCTGTAGGGGAACAGATTTTCTGGGAGTTTGTTTTAGCCTGTAAACACTTTCTTCATGAAGAAATGCCTTCTCATCTCCCTCTTGAACCTTCCTTCCACCAGCTTAAGGCAGTCTTCCCTAGTGGTTTTGCCTCCAATAAGACTAAAGAGGCTCTCTGCATTCATCTCATTAAAGAGCAACAGTTGTGCTCATCAGTTAACAACCCCATAGGGCCCCATGTAAAACATTATCTACTCTGGACTGAAACAGTCCACTTTGCAGAGTTTTAGTTGCCAAAATAATTTAGAGCTCGGGATTGCAAATGCTTCTCAACCATCTCATACCCTCCCCTGCCTGGGGCAGTTCATACCCATCTCTGCCCCACTGTATGATGTAGGAGTTTGTAGAGCACAGGGGTGCAATGTATTGATTAGAATGTGAAAGTGAGTGAAGTTTACACTGTATCAACATTTTAGAGGGTCACTGGGGAAAATCAAAACCTCAGCTAAACTAGCAACAGCCTTGTTAATATGGGGCTTAATTAAAGCACCAAAACTGAGGCTCTTTCATGCTTGACAGTCTCAGTCATGTTCTCCCTTTCCCTCCACTCATATAGTGAGTATATGTTGAGATCCTGCAGCCTTTCCTCATATGTCTTGCCCTGTTGACCCTAAACCATTTTTGTCACTCAGGTTTGACTGCATCAATGATCTGTATAGTGGCAATATGACTTCTTCCCACTTGTGATTCTTCTGGCAATGCAGTCCAGCATTTTGTTGACTTTGGCTGCCACCTTCCTGAAGTGTGAGAATTGTTTCAAGTCACTAGTTACAGTCACCCCTAAAGTCCTTTCTTTCCTCTGATTTAGTAACCTAGCTTATAGTCAGTCCTTGGGTTCCTACCTTCTGTATGTATTACTCTGCAGTTCTTTGTATTAGAAACATAGAAAGATAGAAACAGAAGTTTACGGCAGATAAGGACCACAAGGCCCATCCAGTCTGCCCATTCCTTTTTCTACCTTATGAATGTGCCATTGGCCTTTGCTCTGTCAATGGCCTATCTATTCATATTCATCTGTATTGCTCCCTTATGCCTATCTCATGCCTGTTTGAGTCCCTACACTGTATTCATATCCACCACTTCCTGAGGTAGGTCGTTCCAATGCATTTATTGAAATTTGTCTGTTCTTTTTCCAATATACTATATTTATCTCTTTTACATGGACACCACAACTGAGATGCATAATCTAAGTGTGGCCCTACATATGCTCGATACAGAGGTACCAGAAATTCTGAACTGTGTGATCTAATATTCCTTCTGATGGACCAAATAACCCAATTTGATTTGTTAATCACTGCATCAATATGTTCAGAATGAGTAAGGTTGCTATTAATTGAGACACCCAAATCTTTTTCCTTGTGTGTAATACTTAATCAGGTCCTGACCAGTGAGTATGTTGGCATAGGATCGCTTGACCCTAAATACATAACCTTGCACTTTTCTTTATTTTCATATCCAATCTATTGACCCATGCTGAAATATTATCTAGATCTCTTTGGACGGTAGTTGAGTTCTGTGGGGTAAGACAGGGGCCTCCTAGTTTAACGTCATCTGCATATTTAATATTGAGTGAAGTGGAGTCTGATGTGAAGTCAGCAAAAAAGATGTTAAACAAACAGGGTCCAAGAACAGAACCCTGAGGGATGCCACTAATTACAAGTCCTGGGGGAGAAATATAACCATTAATCACTACAGTTTGAGATCTGTCAAAGAGCCAGTTATGTGTCCAATGGATAATGTGTTGATTAATGCTTAAGGAACTGAGCTAAACCTACAATGCCCAGTGTGGCATAGCATCAAAGGCTTTGCTAAAGTCTATGTAAATCATATCATATGGGATTTTTTTTTGTCAAGGAATGAACTAATGTGTTCACAAAAACACATTAGGTTAGTCAAAAAGAATCTTCCATTTCTAAAACAATGCTGTATAGGATCTTGTGTATTCACAACTGGATTAATAAGATATGTTATTAGACTTTCCAGAATTTTACTAAAAAGGAAGTTAGACTGATTGGACGATAATTTTCCCATAATGATTTAGAACCAATTTTTATGCATGGGAATCACATTTGCAGTTTTCCAGACTGTTGGTATAAAGTTTTGATTTATACAACCCTCCAACAAAAGTTTTAGGGGCAATATTAAGCAATCAGCAACTAGATATAGAATATGACCAGGGATATTGTCAGATCTAGGGCTAAATTTACCTTTTTGGGTCATCAACTTATTTTTGATAATTTCATTTGAAAAAGTAATGAGATCAGAGATATGTGGAGGAATTAAATCTGGTGCTAAAGCACTATTACTGTTTGTGGAGAAAAGTTTGCAAAATTTCTTATTAAAAAGATTAGCCATTTCCTGAGGATCATGAATTAAATCACTACCTGTAATTAATGGGTCAACTTTAATAATGGGTTTCTTCAAGGAAATTACATAACAGAAAAATTGCTTACTATTATTTTTAGATGCAGATTTTGCTAAGTGTACTTCCCAGATTGATTTTGCTTTTTTTATTTTGTTTTTGCATTGCTTTTGAGGTTTTTTAAATGCCAACCAGCTATTGTGACTTTTTGTTTTCAAATATATACCTTTTTATTGTTTCTATTTATGAGATTCTTAATGGATCTGTTAAGCCATTTTGGTGAATGACCTTTATTATTATATTTTAATTTAGAAGGAACATATTTGTCTCTGACAGAAATGGGAGTGTCCTTAAGATATTCCCAAAAGGATTCTATAGGGAGATTACTATATTTTAACTCCTAGTCAGTCAAATTTAGAGAGCTTTTAAATATCTGGTAGATTGGCTTTATTATAACAATATGTATTTGTTTTGCCAGTATTATGTGTGAAAAACTTATCTAAGCAAAAACATGCAGTATTGTGGTTACTGTTACCAACTGGTGCCTCTATACTCTATTTATTAAGCTCTAAATCATCATTGCACAATAAAAGATCAAGGGTCCTGTGTAGGTACATTTATAATCTGTTTAAGTTGTAACTGAGTACATAAGGATAATAACTTATTTCCCATAGTAGATGTAGCTGAATATGTGTTCCAGTCAACATTGCCAATAGTAAAATTGCCCATCAACATTATGTGGAAAGCTTTGTCACCTTCTTTTACTGTTTGTGCTAGTGTGCCCTTGTTTTGGGCCATTGCCTGCCTTACTGTCTTCCCTTAGAGAAGTTTGGTATGCCTCCCTATCTTCATACAGCAGCATTTGCTTATATTTCCTGAAGGCCAGCCTTTTGGCTTTGACCTTTTTTGCTACTGTTTTTGAGAACCAAAGTGGTTTCCTTCTTCTTTTGCACTTCCTATTCTCTCTAGCACAATGGGATGTTGCTTCAAGTATTGCATCCTTAATGCTTGCCACTTTGGCTGTACCCCCTCATCCTTATTTCTTTTTTTCCAGGGCTAGCTTAACTCTGTTTGCCATCTTATCAAAGTCAGCTCCTCTGAAGTCCCATATTTTTGCCTTGGAATGGGATGATTTAGTTCTAGTGAACACATTAAACCATACCATGTGATGGTAAACCATGCACCTGAACAGGAACTTGAACCCTGGACCCTCAGATTAAAAGTCTGATGCTTTATTGACTAAGCTATCCAGGCAATGACCCTGAGTTTCCATATTCATAACTGCTTCTCCATCCTGGTGAGATCTTCCTTAAGATCTTATATCCTCTCTGATGTGTCAACTCTTTCACAGCTTGTTGTCTCCAAAAACAAGTTGAACTTGCCCTTATGCTGTCTCAAATATAATGTATGAATTGAGGCAGTATTGCATAGGGTTTAAGGGCACTGAGCAGCAAACCTGGAGACCTGGGTTTGAATACCACCAGCCTCCACTTGCATACTGTGTGGCTCTGAGCAAGTCACTTAACTTTCTTGTGCTCCCAGATCGCACCTACATTAGAAAAAAAGCTCCAGCTTAGTGTGACTTTCCTAGTTAAACAATTTCCTTTTTCCCTTATGAATACAATAAACATCACCAAGCCCTGTGGAACCCTATTGGTGACTTTTCCTGAGTTAGAAAATTCCCCCAACCACCACTATGTGAATCATACTCTTCAGTCAGTTTGCCACCCAGCTAGTGAGTCTCCTCCCACACCTAGATCCTCCAGCTTCTTAATCAACCTCCTGTGGTGCAAAATGTCAAAGATCTTGCTGAAGTCCAAGAATAGGTATTCAAATGTTCTCATCAGTGAGTCAAAGTAAGGTTTGTTTGGCAGGTAGGATCTTCCTGCCATGAACCTGTGCTCTCCCATCCTGGAGACCACTGTGCTCCAAACATCCTACCAGCCTTTACTTACAGATTGCCTACATGAGTTTACCCACCTTCAAAGTCAGGTAAATCAGTTTGTAGTTACAGGGTCATGTCTGGGCTCAATTTTGTGGAGTGGCATCATGTAAATTTATCTCCATTCCAGTGACGCTACTCCCAAATCCAGCAAACTGGTGCACAGATTCTCCACTGGACTTGCTAGTTCCCCTGCCAGTTCTCTCAGCTCTGTGGGCTGGATATCATCTAGGTCAGGAGATTTATCAACCTTGAGTTTAATCATGATTTCTTTCTTTAACCCTTCCTCACTGATCTTTTCTTCAGTGACCCCCTCCCCCTAATCTTCCCTTGTTGAAGTGGACATTCTTTCACCTTTGTAAAGACAGAGCAGAAGTATTCATTCAGTACCTCTGCCTTGTCTGCAATACGTTCTGCCCCTCCAGACTTTTAAGCTGTAGAGTACCATCCGTCTCGTCCCTTTTCACCCTGATGTATTGAAAAAAGCTTCCTCCCCATCTTGATCCCTTCCACTAGTTGTAGTCCCTTCCTGACCTTGGCTAGCTGGATTGCCTTACCTGCCTCCTTTGCTTTTCCTAGGTAATCTTCCCAATCATCCTCATTCTGGGTCCTCTTCCTGAATTTCCTTATATGCAGGCCTCTTTTCTATGGCTGATTGGACCACCTCCCTACTAAACCAACTAGGTAATTTAGTCCTATAGTTTTCTTTTCCTTTCAGCCTGAATCATGAATTTGAGACAGCTGCTATCCCATCTTTAATGATAGACTACATCTAATCCACCCACATCTCCCTACTGAGGATAGCCAGGTGTCCCCTTAGCAGTTTTCCTATCATCTTGAAGCTCACCTGCCTGAAGTTCAGAACCCTAGTCTTGGTATTTGCCTTCTCCATCCTCATGTCCACCAAGAACAGACAGTATGATGGTCACACCCTCCTAGGAACTTCTCTACCTGGATGTCCTGAACATGATACCAGTTTGTTAGTACAGATACAGGATAGCCCTCTCCCTTTTGGGCTCAGTGACACCTTGGATCAGGAACCTACCCTGAACTGCGTCCAGGATCAACTGACTCCTGGTGCAGGTCTTGGTTCAAAAGTTCCAATTTAACTTGTGCATATTGATGTCATCCACTATCATCACCTCATCACTGTGTGTTGCCACCCTGATTATGGACCACAATTCCCTATTTCTTTTCTCTTACAGGTTTTTGATAATCTATATAGTACCCTAACCACACCCTTTTCCCATAAGGGTTTGCAGCTGCACCCACAGTACCTTTGTCTTTCCCTACTCTGCCTCTTCCCCTGTGCTAGTTATACCCTCCCTTAAGCATTTATTTATTTAAAAGTTGATAACCAGGAAAGGCACACTGAGCCAAGGTTCATTTACAGGTGCAACATGGGGGATGGGAAATAAGGAGGAACAACTTACATAACAAAATATGGATATAGGCAAAAATAGAGTAGTAGCATCAAATAGAATGGCAAAATGTAAAAGCAGCATAAATACAGCAATATTAGGGTCAACAGTCATAAGTGAAGGCAACATGCACAGTGCATGTTGGGGTAGGGGACTATGCTAAACAGCCTGAAAAGAAGGTGGTGGGGGTTGAACAGGACGGGATCAAGGGAGAGGGCAAGAGATTAGTAAGCAGCTAGACAGGGACAGGAGGGGAAACACAGTTTCTTTAGTTAATGTATAAAGACAGGAAGTGATTTATATCACTATGCCTCTCCACTTCCCCACATCACTGTTCCTTCAGTACAACTTGTACCCAGGGATGGAGAGGTCCCAGTTGTGGCTCAGTGTAACACAAGTCTATGTGACCACTTCAATGTCCACCTTTCTCTCTGCTATTAGCCCTTGCACTTGATCCATTTTGTTCTCAAGGCATCTTGTATTGAATGACACCACTAGAGTTGCAGCAAATGTAAATTTTGCTGGCGAAGTGCCTGAAAAGTGGGCACTTCATATTGTCACTCCAGCACGCACAATGGCCAATACAAATAGCTAATTTCACCTTGTAATTATTACTTTGCATTGTCATTATGCCTTAATGCGAAGTAAGGTGAAATGACAACAATACTGGCAGCCCCTGACATACACATAGTCACCAGAATTAATGTGCATCCCCAAAATGCTGCTGTCTTGTGTCCAGAAATCTCCCTAGTGCTGACAAAGTGAAATGAGAGCACAACAAGAAATACAAAGTCTCCCAGAATTAGTGATGCACTCCATCATGTGTGCAGTGGTCACACACAGTCACCAGAAGTAATATGCATCCCCAAAATGCTACTGTCTTCTGTCCAGAAAATCCACCAGTGCTGATGAAGTGAAATCACAGCATAACAAGACGTATGAAGTTTCCCAGAATTGATGGTGCACTCAGTCATGCACACAGTGGTCACACACAGTCACAAGAATTAATTTGCATCCCCAAAATGCTACTGTTTTGTGTCCAGAAAATTCCCCAGTGCTGATGAAGTGAAATGAGAGGTTAACAAAAAATGCAAAGTCTCCCAGAATCAATGGCAAACTCTATCATGCAAGCAGTGGTCACACACAGTCACCAGAATTATTGTGCATCCCCAAAATACCATTGTCTTGTGCCCAGAAAATTCCCAGTGCTGACAAAGTGAAATGAGAAGGTAACAAAACATGCAAAGTCTCCCAAAATTAATGGAGGCAGTATAGCGCAGTGGTCTAAGGCTCTGAGTTGCAAATCTGGTGACATCCAGCAGACCAGACCTGGGGTTTGAATCCCACAGCTTCCACTTGTATACTGTGTGACCCTGAGCAAGTCACTTAACCTCCTTGTGCTCTCAGGTCGCTCCTGTAAAAAAGCTTTCAGCTTAGTGTGCTATACCTGGTTAAACAACTAAAAAGAAAAAAATGCACAGACAGATGAAGATTGCTCTATGCACTCCAGATATGCAGACACAAAGGCACAACAATGCCTACCCCATGCTCACAAGTCATAAATCCAAATCTGGAAAAGAATACGTTTTGCCCATTGGGGGGATAGTGCACGGCAGTAACGGTCCACCACCAGTAAAGATACCACAAAGCAGTAAAAGAAGTTCATGCAGGTATAGTGGATAGCAGGTTCACACTGCTGCAATTGCTCTGTGTCACAATAAAAGGTGTTTCATTTAATGGCACACATCGCACACACAATCACACACACTACAAGTAATGCGTTGCAAATTGAAACCTTTCAGTAATATAACCAAATGTTTTAAATAAACTGAAATTATACACTGGTGCACCACAACAATCAGCAAAAAAATGTCAAGAATTACTGAAAATATTACTGTGTGTACATTGACACAGTTATACAAGAAAAATATAACCAAAACAGAAAGACTGCCCTTTTCTCCCAGTTAATCTACCTACACCACAGATACACCCCTGCCCAAAGCACACCTCACACTACACAGACTGACTGTTATAAATTAACATTCAAAATCCACACACAAACAATAAACACTGGATGATATGAGCACAGGAGGGTTTCCTACGATCGATGTACTAAATTTTGAGCAAACAAAATGGCACAAAAAGGCTTTTTAACAGTTTTTAGAGGATCTGAATCACAGAGCTCATACAGGAAAATGCCTCCCTCTTCAACTACTCGCACACTACACAGAACTGAGGCTGTGCAGAACAATCTAGAGCCCTTGTGACCTGCAATCCCATGAAGCACTGCAAATTCACTTTGGAGCTCAATAACAAGGTGAAGTTATACGAAGTGCATTGGTTTCAATGGACTTCACTTTCCTCATCATGACGTGAAGTACCCCGCTTCACAATGTGGGGTACTTTGCGGATTCCACGTTACTTCGCGAATCACTTCGAAGAGTGAATTTTGGACACTTCACCCACCACTAGACACCTCCCTCCACCATGTTTCTGTGCCTCTCTTCCCTCAGGATGGTCTGTCTTCCTTACCCAATGCATGCCCCCCGACCATTGTTCACCCTGAATTCCCCTCAGTTGCACTGATTGCCTTCTCAATAATTGCCACTTTGTCTTTTTCACTATTTCTCTAAATACCTCTGCCTTTCTGATCCCTAATGAATTTTGCTTTCCTGTTAGTCCCACAATCTGATTTCAACTCAGCATGATCACCCTAGGTAGGAGGCCTAATGCCCCCCTCCTCTTAGAGACTCTGAGTGCAATGACCCAATGTGTCCCACCCTTTAGTTTAAATTGAGGCTCCTGCCATGTACCATCCAGCTTGTCTTTAAGCACCCTGGAACCCTGTCTACTATGATGCAGCCTATCTGGTGCATACAGGGTTTTGTCATTCTGGGTCCTTACCAGCCCCCCCCGGGTCCAAAACTTCCCCTCTTGCATCATCCCCTTAGCCAGCTATTGAAATCCTCAATTATTGTCTTCCTAGTTGTGCTGGCTCTTAGTACTGGGAGCACTACTGTGAAGGCTGACAATGTAAACAACCCCAGCAAATTCTCCCCACTTCCCTAAACCTCTACTAAACCTCATTTCTAGTTAAGTCATTCATACCTATGTGTATTATTACATGAGATGCCCCCATCCCATTCACTGCATAAGCTGATAATAATTGGACACACACTCTGCCATCATTCAGGGTATACACACCACTTTTCTGCTACTATGTGCTTCCCCTTTCCCCTCATATCATACTCCCTGCACATTTGAGTAACCCAGGACAACTCTTCCATCTCCAACCCCAACCCCTTTCCCTTCCCCTCCCATACTGCCCAATATCTGAATTCTCCCTTTCCTAACTGCTCCACCCAGCTACCCTTCTTGACCTTCCCCCCTGATCACCCCACTTGGCTGACTGATCCCCCTCTACATTTGCCCCACTTACCATCTCCCCAGCTCAACTTTGCCCTCTGACATCACGTTGTCACCCTCTACCATTCCTCCCCTCCTTACACCCTCTTCAAATCCTGCCACTTCTGCCACTATCTCTTCCTCACTCCTCTGCCCTCCTAATATCCCTCATTCTTCCTCCCTGAACTTACCTTCCCTTCTCTATCTTGTCCCCACTATCCCCTTCCCTAATCAGTAAAAATAATTTGTTCCATACTGGCACTGTGGTAGGTGTTCCAGCTCTTGCCTCCTCCAGTCTAGTTTCTCCTCTTCCTCCCACCACTCTCAACCCCCTCATATTTTTTCCTCACCCTCTGAGGTAGAGGATCCCAAGGCATCTGGGTCTTTCCCTCTTCAACCATCCCATTCCTACCTGTTTCTTATACCTGGTCAGTCCCCCAGCCTCTCTCTCCTACCTGGCTCAATCTACACTCTCCCCATGTCTACAACTCCCACCTTAACTGCCTTACCTCTGCCATCAAGTAGTTTAACCTCCTGCACACTGGGCAACCACTTGCTTCCCACTATGTAACCACAAATATCATAGCCCCATACACTCTGCAGCTCACCTTAGGTCCCATCCTCTAGTTGCCTGTATATGTTCCCCACCATGCCATGCTGTTTTAGCCAGCCCTTGCTGTGCTGTTGCAATAATTAGGCAGTGACACCTTCCCTCCCTCCCTCCCTCCCTTTCCTTCCTTCCCTTCCTTCCCTTCCCTTCCTTCTTCTTCCTTCCCTTCCCTTCCCTAACAGTCAATCTCTACTGCAACTATCAGTGAAGATAAATTAGTCCTTTATTAAGCCTGTATCCATACTTCTACCCCAGGCAGGAAGGAAGCAGCTTTTGCTCCCATAGTACCCAGCCTCTGTGGGCCTACCCTAGAAAGGGACCAGTTGCAGACCCCACTGTTTCCTGCCTATGTTGGCTTACCCTAGAAAGGAAGCAGCTGCAGATCCCACTATTTCCTGCACCTGTAGACCTACCCTAGATATGAAGTACTGCTGACTCCACTATTCCCCTCTCCTGTAGGTCTACCCTAGATAACCTAGGTATGTAGTTGCTGTCTTCAGCTCTTGCACATCTCCACTTTACTTTACCTGGGTATTCTGCTTGCCCTTTTCCATACCTGCTCTCACCTGTGCATAGTAGCCTGTGGCCTGTGGTCTGCCCTGCAGATGGCCTGCAGACATCCCCAGATGCCACTTACTAGATGCCACACTCCTTCTTAGTGGCACTTATGTTTGGGGGTCACTCACATGAGGGGTATCTTGGACCTCTAGGAACTTTAAAGTGAACTACAGCCATGTGGTCTTTCAGACCCACCAGTGGCACCAGCTTGCAGCAGCAGAATGTCTGACCTCTAGCCTCCCTCTAGCAACATCTTCCCTCCACCCAATTCTTAGTCACAGTCTGCACAGATCTCTGCAGTCAAAACATTTTTCACAGGTATGGCAAGTTTAAACAAAACTCATTAAACACTCAGACTGACTTAACTGCTCCTTGCAACTGTTGTCCTCTTTCCTACTTGGTGATTGAAAAAGAGGGACCAGAGCAGACTTCAAGTAAGTACTTTTTTAGCCTCTATGAACTACAGTCGCCATATTGACTGGCTGTAGCCATGTAGTCCATCCAGCCTTCCAATGGTGTCAGTTGCTACTGCCAAACTCTCACCCTCTACCCGACTCTAGCAGCATCCTTCCTTCTCCCAATTCCCTTCACAATCCACACAAATCTCTGGACTCAAAAACATTTTCCACAGGTATGGTCATTTAAAAAAAAACACCTCAGCAAACACTCAGACTTAACTGCTCTTGTCATCCACTGCCCTCCATTCCACTGGGAGAAAAGTGAAGAAAGAGCTTTGTAGCTTTGAACAAAGAGATTTGTAATGGTGGTGGTAGTGGTAGTAGTAGTAGTAATAGTAGTGATAGTAGAAACACCTGTCCCAACATTCCCCCTCCCAAAATACAATAGGTAGAACTGAAGTTAGAATCAACATTAGCAGCCAACTGGTACTACTATAGAACTGAAAAGTAGCACGTTCATTTAATTCAGCAGTCCAAGGCTATGCGACTTGTTAGCTGTAGTTAAAGTTCACTGTTCTGTACTTCCATATAATGAGTCTGACATAGATAACTAACTTAGCTGTTCAATTAATTTAGCAGGTCTCTTTCTATAGTATATCACTGGGCATGGTGGTGCATGACTGTATAGTGTAGTGTACAAATGTGTGACACTGCTTCTACATCACAGCTGGAGTCCCATCACCCCTGTGGCAGATTTCATTCACTTGCTTTGTGTTCTCATATTGCATTTACCTATATTACCCAACATGCCTCATTTAATTAGAAAGTAGATGAAAAATACAGAGAATTTCAGACTATAAAAGGTGCACATGATACCATGATGCCAGAGCTTTCATAGAGAAATTAGGAAACTTACTGGACTTTTCAATGACACCACACCCCTACAGACAGGGTTAGCAAACCTAAAGTCACATCTCAGTATGGTGCTGGTTAGGTGTTTAAACCTGACACCGCAACCCAACCTGGGTTAACATTCAGTAGCTCTTTAGAATTTGAAAAAAAAGTTCATAAACTAGCTGAGCTGTTCACTCAGAGAAATGAATAGTTTTTTTCATATTTATACAATATGAATGGAAAACAGTGCAAAGGTAAAACAAAGTTATCCCCACTTACCCAGCACAGTACCATATGTACTGTATGATACATTTTATATGCAGGATGTTGGATAAAAAGTTCCCTGTACCTGTCCATCTGTATCTGTATCATCTTATGAATTTCTGCTTTACATCTGGCGTATACAGTATCTTCTCTACATGAGCAGCACCTTTTCCCTAATGATTCAGTGAGCCAGTGGATACAGCTTTGACTGAAAAGGGGGAACTTTGAGCCACTCTCTGCCATTTCCAACTGATTACATAATGAATCAGGAGGCCTGGAGATACAGTTTTGACTAAAATCAGACATTTTTCACAGGGCCGTAAAGCATATACATAGCTGAGTCTAAGGTGCTAGATACACATTATAAAAGTCATTTTAAGGCAGGAACAATAGTCTGTTCTTTGATGCTAATGAATTTAGGGACATGGACGTAATTCTTGGAGACTAGAACTGAGGTTTAGGGCTCTGAGCTGTAACCTGGAGACCTAGGTTTGAATCCCATAGACCACACTTGCATACTGTGCCACCCTAAGCAAGTCACTTACCATCCTTGTGTTCCCAGATCACACCTGGAAACAAGCTATGGCTTAGTGTGCTGTTCCTGGTTAAACAATTCCCCCTTCCCCTTCCCTTCAATGTGCTGCCTCCTTCATAATGAATCATACAACCTTGGTTTCCCACTCCCAATGACAGGACTAGCAAACCTGAAATCACACGCTGAGCATGCTGCTCAGCAAAGTTGAAAACCTGACACTACAACACAACCTGGGTTACTGGTAAGTAGTTCCTCAGACTCTTTGACAGCCATCCCCCACAGCTGTGATTAGCAAACCTGAGATCATGCCTCAGGGAGTCAGGCTGCTGCCAGGTTAGGTGTTAGGCTAGGTTTTAGATCCTGACACAGTAAAGATGTAAGAAACAATAAATTGCAAAACACCTACTGCTGGAAAAAACAAATTTAATTTTATTATTTCTACAGTGCAGTGGCACAACTATTGACATGAACAACAGCTGGTATCACTTTATTCTTGTGATCAATGTATTTATTGCAGTTATCAATTGTCAGCATTCTCCGCCAAAAGTGCCTTATGCTCCATATTAGCTGAGCATGGTGCCTTAGCTTAACATATCTCTGAATATACTGTAGTGCTTCATCAGATGCCACACCATCTCTGTCGGGTTCCAGTCTGGTGATGGAGGTGGCATCCTTACTCAGTTCACTCCCTTGTCCTTTATGTACACCCCAGATGCTGCATGCTTTGGGTCATTATTTGCATAAGAAAAGTAAACACATAGGGTGGGATATTCAGAGCACCAGGCAGGGTGAAAGCCTGGGTGCTGGCGCAACTAGGGATGCGCCAGGGTGTGCGGTATATTGATAGTGATGTGCAATGGCTCAGCACCATTGAATATGGCAATGTGGCCTCCCACATTGCGCATGGCTCGGTGCACTGCACCAGCACAAGTGGTAAGAGAGGAACAGGGGGATGCGCCAGCACAAGTGCGGTTGTGCTAGGTGCAAGAACCATGATATTCAGCAGTGGATATGCAAATGGAGCCATAATGCATGCAAGGCACAACTGGGGCCATTAGCATGTCATTATGGCCCCATTAGCATGCAGGTGCGCTGATCCCTGGTGACTTGCACCAGGTACCCTGCCAGACTGCAGCTGTCGGGGACTGACGCCCCCTGCACAGCATGGCAAAGTGTCCCAATGCCTGATTGTGGGCATATGTATTAAATAAAGCAAATCTGATATCCCTAGTGGTCCAGTGGACCACGTCCAGTCCGATCACGGGCACAAGTATAAAATAAGCATCCTAACTAATCCCTGGTGGTCCAGCTGTACCCCCTTCCCACCTGGCCACTGAGCCTCACCACCCCGCTCCCCCGGGTCGGCGGAGGGCAGCATCTCCCCACCCGCAAGCCACCCAGCCATCCACCGACTGACTGCATACAATACAGCTGTATGCCCATTGGTCCACAGCGTGGGCCAATGGGCATGCAGACTGTACCATACTACACAGTCCAGATATGTGAATGAATCCATTGTGTAGTACAGTATGGTCTGCACTACGATTGGCCCATTCTGTGCACCAATGGTGGAGTCGTACAGCTGTACTGTATGCAGTCAGTCGGTGGGTGGCCCCGGAGTGGCTGCTGAGTGAGCTGCCTCCCTCGCAGCTGATGGGGGCAGCGGGCGGTGGGGCTCAGTGGGCAGGTGGGGAGCGGTACTGCTGGATCACCGGGATAAGATAAAATGCTTATGTTATACTTGTGCCCATGATAACTGGAAGCGGTCCACTGGACCACCAGGGATATCGGACTTGCTTTATTCAATACCTATGCCCACGATAGGGTTGGAAGCAGTCCACTGGACCACCAGGGATATGGGACATGTATTATTGTACACTTATGCACGTGATTGGGCTGGCAGCAGTCCACTGGACCACCAGGGATATTAGTTCTATTACAATGCCCATGACCAGGTGTGGGGGGGGCACAACGCCAACAGACCCTGGCTCCGGAGCTCGGGTGGCCACCCACAGTCGGCGGATGCCGTATTGCACCCTGTATTATGGCAGCTCACCTGTGGGTGGCCAGCCTTTGCTCCTGTTTCTTTCTGGCTCAACTTTAAGCACCAGTGTGCAGCGCAAGTAGGGGTTGCACCAGCATATACACCACACATCCCAGGCTGAATATCGGGATGTGTGGAATATGCATGGGCACGGCCCCTGCACTTGCACTGCATACATTACTGGTGCTCCCCGGCACATTGGGATCTGCAGAGTGCAACATCCCTTTTGAATATCCTCTGGGGCGATCAGTGAGGTTATTGCATGGTGCAACACTGTTGCTTCAATGCACAACCCCTTGGAATATGCCACCCATAGAATACTGTAATCATACCTGATTACCTAAAGGTAACCAAGCAATGTGAGAGGGCTTTGGGGAGAGCCAGTGGGATACTAGGGTGCATAGGGAGAGGTACTACTAACAGAAAAAAGGAGATGGTTATGCCACTGTACAGATCACTAGTGAGACCTCATCGGGAGTACTGTGTCCAATTCTGGAGGCCACATCTCTGGAAGGACATAGATAAAATAGAGGCAGTCTAAAGAAGGGCAACAAAAATGGTGCAAGGACTGCACCAAGAGTTATGTGAGGAAAGGCGAGAGGACCTCAGTATGTATTCCCTGGAAGAGGGGAGCGAGGAGGGGATATGATAAAGACGTTCAAGTACCTCAGCGCTATAAACAAGGTACAGGAGGGTAGCATATTTCCAAAAAGTAGGTGTACAAGAACAAGTAGGCATGATATGAGGTTCAGGAGTAGGCTCAGTGGCAATGTGAGGAAGTACTTTTTCAGAGAAAGAGTAGTGGACACTTGGAACAGCCTCCCTGCAGAGGTGGTGGGGGCAAAAACAGTAGGGGAATTCAAGAATGCATGGGATAGACATAAGAATACTCTTGCAATAGGGAAGAGAGGGTAAGCCACTGATCAACTAAGGTCTGTGGTATTGCATTAGATATGGTAAAGGGACAGACTAGGTGGGCCACATGGTCCTTCTCTGCTGTCACCTTCTGTGTATTGTATATCCCCACCATGAGCACAGAGAACTGTCAGTGTAAATTGCTCTGCCAGTATCAAACCTTAGAAACTCACTTGATAAAGGGCACCAGAGTGTTAGACACTATCTCTTTTCTGAAAAAAATCACCTTACATAATGGCACTGAATAGTAGTACGGGCCCTGGCCCACAGTGCGAGATGACACCCCAGATGTGTATTTTCAGGGGGTGTTTGGGCTGTGATTTGGTATCACGTCAATACAGCGAATACATATAAGCGAGTATATAAAGGCAAATCAATAATGACGTGGCACATAATATGATCAGCACGTAAGGATGAGTGGCACATTATAGTGACTTTACAGCGAGCAGTACAGGATGATACCCCAACTATCAATGAGTGGCATGCTGTTGGAATCCTATAGATAGGGAGGTAGGGGGGAACAGCCCCCCATGGAGGGTGCAGGGGGCAGAACTCTCCTCATTAAAAGAAAACCTACAACACCTGGTAATGATGTATAACAGTGGGCATGAAAAGTGCTCACCTGTTCCATTTTGCCTTCTGAGCTTTACAATAGCTGTTTTGTGCCATGCTATTGTTAGTGGTTGCTCAAATTGTGTTTGCTATCATTGATGCTCTGAACTGACTTTCACTATTATTGACTCATTATATTGACATGGAGCCCTGTGATTTCAGTACAAGAAATCCTTTTTCCAGAAAGCCATGGGGTAAAAAGATTGTATTCTTATGGAACGCTCATCAGTAAAAATAATATCCGTAAATTGTCCATTTTCTTTCCTCCAAGTACAGTCAGTGGTAAAAGGGCTGTCAACATCTTGCTGTGTTGAGGTACAGTACCTTACCTGCAGTACATAAGGTACAACATAAAGACTCTTATAGAGTAGATCACAAGATTAGCAAAACATGAAGAATTTACAAAAACAGACTGACTTTAAATTCCTTTTGTGGCATACACTACACAGAAAAATGTATTACATATGTATATGTAGTGGGCAGAGCATTGTACTTACAATGTTCTGCCATAACTCCATTTGTCTTGGTGCTGCATTTATTTGATTAATGATTCAGGTACTGAGTACTCACATTTTGCAAGTTTCTGATGGTTCTTTGCTGTACTGCTTCTATCATCCTGCAGATAGCTAAGCCACAATTTGAGATGCCTCAGAGCATATGACATTAGCACACATTAGTTAATGAAGTGCCTTCACATTACAAAAGTTTCCTGGGAATTAAGTCATGCGATTTTAACATTCATTGTTCTGTATTTTTTAGTGTGACTTGCTCAAGGCCACAGAGGGAGCCCCGGAACATCTTTCTGCCTGGTAGTATAGTATGGCTTACTCAAGGCCATAGAGGCAGTCCTGGACCATATAACTGCCTTGTAGTATAGTGTGGCTTACTCAAGGCCATAGAGGCAGTCCTGGGCCAGATAACTGCCTTGTAGTGCTCTAGACCATTTCATTGCTTTGTAGTGTAGTGTGGCTTGCTCAAAGCCACAGAGATACCGATGGATCATTTTGCTCCTTTGCACTATACTGTGGCTTGCTTATGATGCTTATAATGTCAGAGATGCCCACGTAGTGCACTCTATCCCCTTGTGTGGATGTTCAGTGCATGACTGAACGTGTCTGTAGAGGACAGGGAGAGAAATCATGATTCTGGCCACTGCAAGGTAGTTCTTTATATCCAGCATTGGAGTCCCATTTTCGTGCATTGCACAGACAGCATTGCTATCTCTCTCTCATTCTGCTTCTTGGTAATAATAGTAGTGTAAAGATGGTTGTTGTTGTTTCTCAGTTTGCAAATCACCTGCAAAAGATGTGGTTATATGCCACAAAAATGCATAGTATTTATACAGTAGAAGGACAGGTACAGTAGGCGTGGCCATTAATTGTGACAAATCACAAACTGGAGAATTGAGGAGCAGACAATGCGATGTTAAGGACCAGTGAGGCATGACATAACTATGATGTCAGAAACAGTGTTAGTCAATTAGCTTCAAGCTGATGACTGATAGCTGTCTTGAAGTTGGGGAACAATATATAAAAAGGCTTTGTCAAGCCTGAAAAATGAGGATGCATACTGTGCATCTGACTGAAAGGCAATACTTTGTATCCTTTGCTGTCTATTGGATTAAAGATGACTACCAGATTCAGAACCACAAACCATTATGGGACCCCAAATGTAACCAGACCTGACAGGAAGAGAAGAGCGATAACGCAAGTGAAGAGCTGCACACCTGTAAGCAGAAAATGTTGGGGAAAGGGAAATTCTGCACCAGCAGTAAAACACTGGATTTTCAGAAAGAAGACCACAAAATATATCATAAGAAAATATTCTTTTATATTATTGTTTTGAATAATAGCTGTTCTGATGGCTCTCAACTGCTATGAATTTTGTACAATGCCATGAATTTGACACACAGATTCACCCTTGCTCATGAAATACTGTATTTAATTATATGCATTATTATGCTAATTCTATTGTGTGCATACAAACTATCAAAAAATGTAAGTAACTTTATAGAAACTGTCCTTAACATAAAACCTATGTTGACCACAACATTTAAAAGTATTATTCTTTTTTCCAGGTGGTCCCTCAGTCCATTTTTCCAGATGGGACCCCTGCACCACATTCAGACCCTGATATGTATATTTTGCATGCAGGCAGGAAATATTGTTTTTTAAGTATTTCAATTCTAGCTCCATTTCTTTGCTCTAAATAGTATTATATCATTGCCAGGGACAATGAATCATCATCTTATAAAGAGCATGAAGAAAACATCATATCAGCATCCCATACACAAGAGGAGGCAGCAGCACAGAACAGGGCATCACCCCAGCAGCAGGTCAGCCCAGAGGACATGGAAGCCCATGAGCAGCTTGCCCATCTACAGTACACTGAATCATCTGAACTACTGATCTACGAGAGGACATGGAATCACCTGAGCAGCAGAAAGATGACCCAGAAGACCAGGAACCACCAGAGCAGCAAGCAGGGAGCGCACACAAGGGGAAAGGACAGCTACAGAGCATCAAGGTACAGGGTATGCTGTGTAAACAGCTAGAGCACAGACCAGAGTGGGAGAGAAAGAACCAAATATGAGTGTTTTATATAGAAGAGCAAATTTTAAAATGTTACAGATAAATGTTACAAATGCCAGTGACCTAGTACTCCAGTGTATATTTAGTGACTTACTTAATTCTTCACATCTTTAAGTGCAACACATTTCCGTTGTCATAATCTATCTAATTTCTTCAGTTACAGTACAGTGCTGGTCATAATAAGGTTCCCAGTAACCAGGAACCTTTAATGATCAGTACTGCAAAAACACACAACTGTATAAATTCCACTAAGTTAAATAAAATTCTCTGCTTGTACAATTACTGTACCTAGCCTACAGGGCAGCAATAATACACAAAAGTGCGTAATATGTCATGGGATATAGTTGCATCTCCAGGGCATTAGTGAGTCCGAAGACCAAGTGTTTCATGCACCCAGGAATTGATGCTATCCTATGATATACCACACTATGTAATGTAATTTGCTGTTATGTAATGGAACTATTTTTATGCTTCAAATTTTAAACAAAAAGGTTTATAAATGTTGCTATAGTTTTTTTTAAGTTTAAAGTATATATCCATTTAAACATTTAGGCCTGTTTTATTTTGTTTTGATCAGTAGATTGTGCTGTTCTGAAAAAATATGCTGGACTAGTTGGGCAAACTATATCAAATGACAAAAGGGACATGACCAGACCTAAAGGCATTCATGGCAGAGACAAGCCTAAATGTATGCCCATTTCCAAGCCATGGTGTACTTAAAACCATGCCTGGGACATGGCCATACAGGTCTATACTTTGTCCAGGAAGGATGAGGGGATGGAAAAGGAAGTGTGTTGGTTTATATGAGGAAAATCCTATAAGGAATGGAAATAGAGGGATCACAGGCAGGAAAAGGTGCTGTTTGTCACCCTGGAGATGGGGAATGGATCCATTGTTCACACTGGTGTGATCCAAAGGCCTCCAGTACAAGGTGAAGAGTTCAGTAAGTTACTGGTGGAAGCCATTGGCAAAATGGCAGAAATGGCTGAGGTGCTGCTGGTGGGGGACTTCAGTCAAGCAGATGTAGACTGCAGCCTCCCAGCTGTGACTTTACCTAGATGCAGGGACATCCTGGACTCCATGAAGGGACCATTCTACAGGCAACTAGTCAGTGAACCCACTCATTGTGAGGCAATACTGGATCTGGTACTCACAAACAGGGATATTGTGGCAGATGTCAAGGTGGAAGGCCACCTATGGACCAGTGATCACCATACAGTGTTGTTTAATATAAGGACAGCTGCAGAATCAAACACATGGCAAGGATCCTGCACATCAGGAAGGCAGCTATATTAAGATGGATGAATGCCTCAGGGATGACCTGGCGGGGGGGGGGATTAACTGGAGGCATGGAATAACAGTGGGCAAAGCTGAAGGGGGCATAGTAAAGGCAACAAACCTCTGTGTCAAGTAAGCAAAAGCAAGAGGGAAAAGAGATCACTATGGGTTTTGAAAGAAGTAGCAGAAAAAGGTAAAGGCTAAAAGGGTAGCATTCAGAAGGTACAAAGAGACACAGAGGGAGGAGGGTAGGAATATGTATCAGGGAAAACAGAGGGAAGAAAGGAAAGCAATAAAGAGCACAGAGTACAAACTCAAGAAAGAATAGCCCAGGAGAAAACAAAAGGGGACAACACATTTTTTTAGGTATGAAAGCAAAACGAGGAAAACCAGGGAACAGACTGTAAGGTTAAAAAGGAAAGTTGATGACTGTCCAGAAAGGGGCCAGGAAAAGGCAGCCATTTTGAACAAATACTTCTGCTCAGTGTTTACAGACAAAGGGGAAGAGGAGGGACCAGAAAAGTAACAGCAGCTTTGAAGGATGGGAGGTGGAAAGTAGTCTTTTTTCAGAGGAGTGAGTCCTGAAGGGACTCGCTAATCTGATGGTGGACAGAGCAATGGTGCCAGATGGGGTACATCTAAGGGTATTGAGAGAGCTCAGGGAGACAATGGCTGTACCTCTGGTAGTCCTATTTAACAACTCACTGCAAACAAGAGTGGTTCTAGAGGACTGGAGGAAGGCGGATGTAGTCCCAAATCACAAAAGTGGTTACAGAGAGGACACTGGCAATTATATGCCAGTCAGCATGACATCATTGGTGGGAACACTGTTAAAGGAAAAGACTGTTGCATATCTTGAATCCAGCAGATAACATGACCTGAGGCAGCATTCATTCTTGGGGGAAGTCATGTCAAACAAATCTAATAGATTTCTTAGAGTGGGTGACCAAGGAATTAGATCAGGTGCAGCAGTGCTTGTGGCCTACCTAGATTTCAGTAAGGTTTTTGACACTGTTCCACATAAAAAACTAGTGGGTAAGCTGGGTAGTTTAGGAGTGGGTACAAAGGAGGTAAACATGGTAAGAAATTAGCTAAGGGATAGGTGACACTAGCTGGTGGTAAATGGAATTTACTTCAAGGAAAGGAGGATGACCCATGTGGTACCTCAGGGATCAGTGCTGGGATCAGGCCTCTTTAATGTCTTTATAAGTGACATTGCAGAGGAGCTGGAAGGGAAGATATGCATGTTTGTGGATGATACCAAGATTTGCAACAGGGTGGACACTCCGGGGGGGGTGGAAAGGATGAGCAGAGACTTGACAATGAGTGGTCAAGGTTATGGCAGCTGGGTTTCAATGTGAAAAAGTGCAAAATTGTGCACTTAAGTACATAACCTGGGGGTGGAATACAAAATGGATTGAGTGATACTGATGGTGACCAAGCAGGAAAGAAACCTAGGGTTAATCATATAAGATGACCTAAAGGTGGCCGGGCAGTGTGACTGGTGGCAGTTGGAAAGGCTACTGTGAAGCTATGATTCATAGAAAGGGGTATCACCAGCAGAAAGAGGGAACTGTTGTTGCCCCTGCATAGACTACTGGTAAGATCCCACTTTGAGCACTGTGTCCAGTTCTGGAGACCACATTTCTGGAAGGATACAGTCACCACAGTGGAGGTGGTCCAGGGAATCACAGAGCTGCACATAATATAAAGTACAATATAAATTAGATGATTTGGGGGCGGGGTGGTGGGACTTCATGGGTGGGTGGGTGGGGACACTAGGTCACCATGGATGTGTTTGGGGGGGTGTTTGCAAACTCCATCCCGTGATTGGGATCTTCAGTCCACTGGACCACCAGGGATATATTCAGGAGGTGGGTGGGTTACTACTCAATCCTGCAATCAGGATTTTCGGTCCACTGGACCACCAGGGATATATTTGGGAGGGGGGGTTACTACTCAATCCCGCAATTGGAATTTTTGGTCCACTGGACCACCAGGGATATATTCGGGTGGTGGGTGTATTTAATTACTCCAGCCCATGATCGGGCTTATCAGGCCACTGGACCACCAGGGGTATGTTCAGGTGGGAGGGGGGATGTGTATTTATTTACTCCAGCCTGTGATCAGGCTTATCGGTCCACTGGACCACTAGGGGTATGTTCGGAGACACTTTGCTGCCGTGATCGGACTGGTGGGGGAATTAAAGCTATGCCCATGATCGGGCCAGTGGGGGGTGGTGATGGGGATTTTACACTCTTTTGCTCGCGATTGGGCTGCAGGGGGCACAGGGAGTGGGTTGAGGCCAGCCACAGGTGGCAGCTGCTGTGTTGCGCCCTGCAATGCAGCAGCTCACCTGTGGGTGGCCCTCGACTGATCCTTTTTTTTTGGCCTCAAAGTTGTACAGTAGGCAGGTTGGGGTTGCGCTTACATAACTCTGCACAGCCCGCTGAATATCGAGCTGTGCAGTTTATGCATGGTTCCTCCCTCCAGTTCAGCATGCATTCATTTGCATGCGCTGTTGCTCAGCATGTTTTCAGTGGTGCAACTGCCTCCTGCTGAATATTGCAGAATGGAGCAATTTCAGACTTGCGCAGGCACAACCCTAGTGCGCATGGCGCAACCCTTTTGAATATCTGGCCCCTAAATGTTCAACATAGCCTTCTTATGACCCCACTTCATGAATAAGTGCAGAGAAAATGTTCAAATCCTGCCCAAAAGGTGATTATTTCTAGGGACACAAAATCACCTTTTCCCTATGCCATTGTAATTCTTCATGAGGTGGGGTCCCAAAGAAAGTATGTTGAAAATTTGGGGCAAAAATGGCAGAGTTATGCCACTAAGTTCAAACCAACACTGAAATACATTGAACTGCAAACCTGTTTCCTCAGTTTTCAGTTTGACTTTGAAGAGTGAAGATGTGTCTGTGATCCACAGATTACGATGCTGGACACATGGTGGGAAAGTAAGAGCTTAGGGGTGTTGAGTGGGGTGGGTGGGTGGGGAGACAGTAATAGCCACAACAGACATTGATGGATGGTTTTCCTTTTACATGGTTTATTAAACAAACAAAAAAAACTAAGAGGGAAGGTTTTTATTTTTTTCAGGTCTTGACACTAGGGGATTGAGCCAGTGCCAGTGTTATGCTTGTCAGGGAGAGTGCTGAGAGTGAGGTGCAGGTGGTCTGAATGGTTTTAGGGGCAACAACAATAGAAAGGGACAATGTCACTGGGGGATTGGGCACCCCTAGTGTCAGTGTTATGTTAACTCACTCAGACCTGGATACTCCAGTATGTGATGTATGAAAGCTTAGCCACTCAGGCCAATAATGTCTGAAGATGTACTCAGCTAGCTTTCACTCAGGCCTGGAAACGTCTGAGGAAGTCAGCAGTTTTTACCTAAATATTAAAAATAAACCAAATTGCTTAGAATTGATTGCATAGCACCATTAGAAAGGTAATTTTGTGCTGAACAACTCTGCCTCTGGTACTTTGTGTCTATCACATATACTTTAGGAGTTATTCATATTTGTTTATGGTATGGTTTGCATGGCTGATATTTGTCTCTCAAGCCTCACCTAAGTACCTTGAATAAATTCAGAAAAACACATAGTTTTCTGGTACTTTAGCTAGTATAAAAAAAAAATGGAATTGATTACAATTGATTGTATAGCACAGTTAGAAAAATCATTTTTTGCTGAACAACTTTGATACTTGTTCTTTGTGTGTAGCACTTATGGTTTACGAAGTATTAGTATTACATTTCTTTTTATTTATTATTGAAGAGAATTGGAATTACAATCCATTGAGTCAGAGATTCCTTTGCAAAGGCTCCACATCAAAATACATACACTAACAAGTACAAGGCTATACAATAAGTAGTACAAAAAGAGGAAGGGAAAACTGTATGTAAGGGAGGTTACAGTAAAGGGGGATCCTGAAATGGACCCTGAAACTAGAATATTTACATTAGCAGTGATAAAATGCAAGGTACAGTAAATAGTAAGGGCAAATTGAGGCCACTCAGGTGGGGGCAGTGCCAGAAATCAGTGCAGGAAGAGAGGGGGCAAGGGGTTGGGGGAAATAAGGCTAGTCACAATCACAGGTGGATTGTATGAGGAATGCTGCATAAACGGATGATTTGAAAGGTCCCATATGCAACTCCATGGCGATTGTTGTTTGTGGCATGCTGATTATGACTTGATTTTGCTTGGAATGGCCCAGGATACAGTATTAAGAGTATACAGGACACAAGTGGTGGAACTCTCAAAGAGCTCCTGTGGAGTTATTGAGTTAAATGACCCATTTGTGATGCTCAGAATCACTCAGGAGCTGCGTCTCTCACTTTTCAAGTGGGTGTCCTCCTAAGGAGTGGTGAACATTGGAAAACAAAAGCAATGTGGATGTATGTGGCACAAGAACAGCAGTTGCTGCAGATTAATGTTTATTAGTGTTGCACTCTATTAATTGTGCAGTGGACCACTGCACCTGTTTTATGGGTGGTTCCTGAAGTAGGAAGTGCACTGGCTGGCCATGGCTCCAGGAATACAACCTTTGCCTACTAGAAGGACTGGGGTTGTGTTATTTCACACAGCGGCCTGGGGGGGGTTCAGTACAATGGTACATTTTCTGTGCTGGCAGGGTGCAATTCGCAAGGGGGGCTGTTCCGTTTTATTGCCATAGCAGTTTCTGCCACAACTTCTTTTGAAGTTTCCCTTCATTTTTTTTATATTATATTTATTGCTAACTGCTGGCATGATGACCCAACTCTGTGATGCTGTTCAGTGAAAACAAGACAATTGAGGGACATCAGGGCTCATCTAAGGCTGGGTTTCTTTCTGTGATCTTAGTGTTACAGCACTGTTTATGGAACTAATGTCAGACTTTGCTTTTGTTATTTTATCTTGGTAGACCTGCTAAACTCAGATCTAGACCTCCCAAGTGGTTCAATTTTCAAAGCTTGATATGTGTGATATATTTCTGGCTTGACCCTTTTTTCTTGAGTGCACATTCTGTGTGCAAACTGCAATATATGAAGACTGCACTGACACAGCAGAGCATTTCCCAGACCATGGAGGCAACTGTGATGCAGCTCCTAACTGTTGTCCAGTCAGTGTGAGTCCTTTTTTGTTTGCAAGAGGTCTGCAGGACTTTGCCCATTGTAATTTTAAAAAGATGACACAATCCTTCACAGGGTTGATAGTAGATAAATCCATGGGACCTAATAGCTTACACCTAAGGATGCTGAATGGGGTAGCAGAACAACAGCATGGTCTAATTGCAGACATATTGCTCGCTGGCCTTGGAGATGGTTTCTAGGGAGTGGAGGACAACAAACATGGTCCCTCTAAACAAGAGAAGAAGAAAGGAAGGAAGGAAAGAAGGAAGGAGGGAAGGAGGGAGGGCAAGCCAGGGAACTACAGACCAGTTTGCTTTATGTCTATAGTGGGAAATATTCTGGAGTCTTTATTAAGGGAGGAACTGATCGATTTCCTGGATGGAAATGGGCTAGAGGTTCCTGGGCAACATGGATTCATGAGGGGAAGGACTTATAAGACAAATAAGGTTGATTTCTTTGACTGGATGGCCAGAGCAGAAGACAGGGGACAGGCAGCAGATGTGACATACTTAGATTTCAGAAGGCCTTGACTCTGTCGCCACAGGAGGATAGTCAAGAAGATAAGAGTCTTGGGGTGATGTAAAATTGGCAGTCTGGGGGGAATTGGGTGAGTGCAAGAGTATAAAGGGTACTAGTAGTTGTAGACATACTGCTTTCTTGCCATGGGGTGGTTTCTATGGACTATGGGACTGTCAATTTGGTCCCTCTACACAAGAGTGAGAGGAAGGAAGGATAAGCCAGGAAACTACAGACTAGTCAGCTTTAAGTCTATCCCTGAGCTGGCAGTATAGCCTAGAGGTTAGAGGAACAAGGTGTGAACGAGCTTGATACATCCAGCAGACCAGACCTGAGTTTGATTCTCCCAACCGCCACTTGCATACTGTGTGACTCTGAACAAGTCACTTAACCGCCCAGTGCTCCCAGGTCACCCCTGAAAATAGGCACTTGTGCCTAGTGGGCCTTACCCAGTTACCAAAAGACCAAAAATAAAAGTCTATAGTGAGAAAAATTATGGAGTCATTACTAAGAGAGTAACTAGTGGACTTTCTGAAAGGAAGTGAGCTACAGGACCCCAAACAACATGGGATCTTGAGGGGAAGGTCTTGTCAGACAAATCTGATTGACTTCTTTTACAGGGTGACCAGGGCAGTAGATAAGGGACAGGCAGAAGATGCGACATACTTACAGTGGAGCCCACCAGGATACAGCACAATGTCACTGATTCCTGAAAGACAAATGGGCTTCATTTGCCACTAAAATTGTCTTGTTTTCCCTCAGTAACTCTGCTGCAGAATGCTACAAAATTGAGTTGAATCCTTGTGGGCTCCATTGTAGATTTCAGCAAAGGCCTTTGTCTCAGTTTCCCATAAGAGGCTGGTCAAGAAGATAAGGGGCTTAGAACTGGGAAAAGTTGACATCCTGGGTAAAGAACTGGCTAAGGGAAAGAACACAAAAGATAGTAAGTAATAGGGAGTTTTCCGAGGTAAGACATGTACCATGTGGAGTACCTCAGGAGTTGGTGCTGGGCCCAGTCCATTTCAAGTTCAAATTTATTGTGACAGGATAAAAACCATTGAGCAAGCCCATTTGCAAGGAGGTCCCTTGTACAAGCAGTAATAAAGACAATACATGGTATCAAATACAAAATTAAAGATGCATAATATAATATAATATAATATAATAATAGCGTTTTTTGCACCAGTATATACAGTATGCACAGTGTTGCATTCAACAAGGAGATTAGACCAAATATGACACAACACGCTTTAAGTCATTATGTGAAAATAAGCAGTGATATAGAGTAAGGGATAGGGGGATGTAGAATACAAGATTAGTAGCAGAGGCAGGTATCAGTAGTGAATTTGTTAATGAGAGTTTTGAATGCATTAAAGGATATTAAAATTTGGAGCTTTAACACTGATTGGAGTTTAATATATTCATTTGTGTCACAGAGGAAGGCATCAGGCACCATCTGGCTCTTTGCAGATTACACAATGATCTAAGCAAGGGTGGATAAGGAAGAAGGATAGCAGAACTCAGGGAGAATTTGGGCAGGTTGTAGAGCTGCTCAATGATCTGGCAGTTGCGTGTCAATACCAAAAAAAAAACATGTAAAGTAGCGCACATTGGGAAGAGGAACCCAAGAGTGATGAAATGTGGGGAGAGTTACTGGAAAGTATCATAGAGGATCAGGACAGTAGCTTGTGATCTGGGTGACTAAATGATGGTGACTGGTCATAAGGGCGACTGCACAATGGCACCGACAATGTAGGTGACCTTGGATTTCACCTCTTTCTCTGAGTTGCGCCCCCCCAACGGAGCAGGAATCCTAATTAAGGGGTGTGTGGGAGGTGAAGCCCCCCCCACATTAAATAACCTACTGTTTGTCAGTCGCCCTTGTGGTTGTGTGCCCTTATCACCAGTCGCTGACATTCAGTTGCCCTTGTCACATAGTACCATAAGGACCTGGGGTCATAACATAGGAGATCTTAAAAATAACAGCACATAGTAATAGAGCTGTGGGTAAGACAAACATGATGCTGGGTTGCATGGGGGGGGCAGTTGAAGTCAGAAGGCTAGCCTACCATTATACAGGTCAGTGGTGTAAGCACACCTGGAGTACTGCATAATGTACTAGAGTTCACACCTGAGGAGAGGCTAACAAAGTGGCAGCAAGACAGCTCAGGGCAACAAGATGATCCATGGACAAGTGAACAAGACATATGATGAGAAGCGGCAGGACTTGAGCATGTACAGAGTTAAGAAAATTAGGGAATGGGGAGACATGATCAAGGCATACAAGCACCTGACATCAAATTCTATATGTTTCTATACAAAAACAGTGGGGGAATTCAAGAATGCATGGGACAGAACATAAGGCAATTCTAGTGGCAGGTGAGAAGAGGAAGTCGGCTGTTGGTTATCTAGGATCTGCAGCTTACCCATTAGGTAGAAAAATGGGCAGACTAGGTGGGCCCAAGCGGTCCTTGTCTGCCATCAAATTCTGTTTCTACCTACAAGGGATAAACAGGGTGGACAACAAGTAACTTTGCTTCTTGAATTCAACTACAGAGATGAGAGGGAACTCACTTAAACTCACAGAAGGGAGCTTTGAAAGGAATGTCGTGTAACACTTTTCAACAAAAAGAGTGGTGGACATGTGGAACAAGGTGTTGGAGGAAATGGCACAGGCCAAATCAATGAGTAGATTCAACCAGAGATGAGACAGACATATGGGATTAGTTAGAGGGGGGGGGGGCAAAAACAAAACGGATGTTTAACCAATAGGGCCAATATATATGTATTCATGTACATCTGAAGGATTTGAAGTGGGGAAAAAAATATTTATTGGGAGTTTTCTTATTGGTCTTTATGGAGTGGGATTTAATCACTGTTAAGAAAATGTCTCAGCCAATCAAGCTTTTGGATTCTTTACTGAGCACATGTTGGTTTACAACACACTTTGCTATTTTGAGTTTTTTGAATAATTAAATAACATAAAAATGTAATTAACCATAAGGACAAGTGTAATAGCCCTTTGACTCATCTTGGCTGCTCTGGGGCCCTGGGTCCAAACCACACCCTGGGGGTACCAGCCTGAGTTTTGTATAGTATAACTGGATCTAACCCCATGCATCCACCTGAGGAAGTGGCTAGGAATACCTGTAGGCAAATTGCAGGTTACCACCTATCCAGGAAAAAACAATAACTGCCTCCAAGATTCTTCACCCCGTTGCAGCAATCCCCCACACACAGTAACTCTAAACCATAAAGTCACAGCAATAAAGAGTTAACATGCAAACTGTTGTACTATTTATTAAGGGAAGGGGAAATAAGAGAAAAGTCAGACCACACAACAATTTTAGGCACTTCGTACCCCACACAATAACCCCCCACATCCCACCTTACGGTGCACCCTAGACTGCCCCTTGACAAAGTGGGTACTAAACCATAACAGTATTGAAGGCCTGAGCTTGTCTTTCATTGGGGCCCAAGTAGCTCTGCTTGCAACAGTAACACTTAACAGTAAATCTGGGGCTCACTTTTAGGTACTCAGTCCATCCCAGGTAATCAACCCATGGTTTCCCTAACTAATGAGCTAATAAAATGGCCCAAAGCCATAGCCAAGGGTTACTTATAGTTCATCAGTCACTGGGGATTGAGCTGGCTGGATTGGGTACGGTACCGTGAAGGTGTCTAAAGTTGCTAGTGATACACCACAATGCAGGCTGCAAACTTGCAGGAGGACTTCAGGAGTGAATGACTCTGTCTTCACCTGCCTACCATTGTTATCTTCACCTCAAAGGTTTTTATAGACTGCTTTCACTAGGCAGGCCTCTCAACATCCTCCTCCCTGTTCATTTTGTTGTCTTTAGTCTGGGACAATGCAAGCGTAGTCCCCTAGACCTCTCAATTGTACACCCTGGAAGCACAATTTATAGTTTGGTTTCTTGATCAGTCTCTCGCCCCAGCACTCTCACTTCAGGTTCTTAATGCACAGTTGTGGCCGGGCCTTTGCTCAGTCTCTAACCTCAGCCCACACTGTCTCTCAGACTTGAAGCAAAATACAATCTCAATTAGTACTTACCCCTCTGAGTGGGATGCACAGGTGCTAAACCTCACATTCTGCTGCAAAACTAGATATTTGTCTGCTGCCAAACTTTCTGTCTCTCATCTCGCATCCCAGCTATCAGCTCTATCTGGCTAAAGACCCCGGCTCCTGGTCGATGGCAGCAAACTCCAAAATCGTCTTTCTGTTGTTTATGGCTGCAAAGCTCCAAGCTCTCTCTCTGCAGCAGACCTGCCAGATGCTCTGTCTTTTATTGCTATGTTGGGGCCGGACAGGCCAATGTGGCCACGGTGCTGGCCTGGGACTGGATAGCCCACAACAGTTGCTCCTGCAATCTGATCTCTTTCCAGGCTCAAGCTAAACTGTCTTTTTGGGTGGCCAAAATATTCCCTTATTTCACTTTCGCCAAGCCTCCCCTTTGATTGGCTGTTCAAGTCCTGGGCTTTTTCAGTGCCCTTTGGCCATCTGCCTACAGCCCATTGGCCTCTGTAGTCCATTGGGGGCTGTCAACTTTGTTTACATCTCAGTCTCAACACAAAGAGTCCCATAACTTTATTACCAAGCCCTTTCTTGGGCTAATAGTCACTTGTCCTAGCTCCTTTAGTCAAATGGGAGCCAGGACACCTATTTTTATATCAGTGGGAGCTCCTTTATACCCCTCAGGGCTCCCATTATTTCTCCCCTTCCCCCCCATTTTTGCACCTTATAAGGCACTCACAAGAAAGGGGCATTGTTCCTATAAACATCTAGACTTTGACTGCTGGACATGTGCAAAGGGAGTGCAGCCACAATCCTTTTATTTACATTTGCAGAGGCCCAGCTTTCTTGGCCTCACCAGACCACCACAAGGCCCCTACAAACACCCAGAGGCATGGAAATACAATCAAACCTCGCCCCCCCCCACATGGGCTGAGGTCACGGAGCTAGAGCGGCAATGGCTATGGAGCACCAGTGGGGTGACCAGTCTCAAGCCGCATAACAACCACTGAGGGACCCCAGAGGGGCAACACTGGGGCAGTGGCTCCATTCAAGTAAGCCCATTGGGGGAGCTTATACAAACATAATGCATGACAGGTGTTTTTGTTATGTCAAGTCCATTTATGCAAATATAAGTGGAAATGGGTTAAAAACACATGTTTTTAACCTAGCTTTTACCAATTGTTCCCAGTGACAGACATTTGCAAAGGCAATCCAATTAATAAGACAAGGCATGATAATGTACTTAAATTATTTTTCAGTTACCATCAACATGCTTCTCTTCTGTTTTCAAAACAGTTTGGTAATACACAATAACATAAAATGATTAGAATATTTCTAAACTAGTTAAGCATTCTGAAGATATTATTTCACCTCTGAGGTATTTTAGGACAAATGAAATACAGCAGTGCAACACTACCCCCATATTATGCTAATCATATCCAGCATTTTTTTCTCCTGTATTGCAGTAGAAATTATGAGGCAGGTGAAATGAGCACTCTCCACACCCATGTACCCTTTAATGGCAGCAACATCCAATGTCATGACAAAGTAAGTAATGAACAATGCCAGAGTGCACATTGCAAGGTTCTGATACATTCTCTGGTTGAACTGTGAGATTAAGAGGCATCAACAAGTGCCTTCAACCATCCAAGAGTGATTTTATTCTTTACAATGCCAACACTGAATGGGCTTATTACACATATAGGGTATGACTCTAGAAGCACCCCTATGCATGTCACAAGTTGTGACATGCGATGGGTGCTGTGGCACCAAGGACCCTGCACCTGATTCTGTAATGGGCAGGGTCCCCACGTCTGAGTCCTGTGACTTGCGACATGCCTAAGGGTATGCCAAATGCAGGGCATAAATGAGGGGCATGTTGCAAGATGCAACCCTCCAGCAGTCAGGTGCAAGTGCCTCCCCATGTCTGGAAAGCCCTGTGGGGCTGTGTCCCACTGCCCCCGATCCCCCCAATACAGTATATGCCTCACAGGACAGCTCATACCCCCTCAACTCCTGATCCCCCAAACTGTAATAGCTCCACAGGACAGCTCTGTACCCCCCCCCCGGACCTATTCCCCAACCCCGAATCCCAGGTCTCTGCAGTGCTGATAATTGTACAAAATAATAACTCCCCAATATCCCTGGCAGTCTAATGGCTCCCCCCATCCAGAAATGCCATTCCACCCTGCTCCCCCCGACCCATCCACAGCCAGTGACTAGCACAACCCACCACTCACCATCGCAGCCAGCTGCCAACTGAGCTCCATAGGAGCACGTACTGTATATAAGCACCTAATGAATGAATGCACTGTCATTCATTCATTGAAATCTTTGATATATACAGTATGCACTCTATGGAACTCAGTGGGTGGCTAGCCGTAGTAATGAGGAAATTAGACTGTCAGGTCACCGACTGGGTTTTGGGATGTGGAGCAGGATGGTAGGTCACTGTCTGCCAGGGTGAGAGCATGAGGGGTCCACTGGATGACCAGGGACATGGGACATTTTAATTTTTTTCCAAGGGAGGAGGGTTGGGGGGAAGGTACACTGGACATCAATAAGAATTATTTATTGGGCAGATATTTGGCTGGTGGAAGGGACCACTGGACTACCAGGGAAGGACCGCTTCCTTGTGCTTGGTATGGCAATCAGTAACCGTGGGAGGAACCGCTGGACTAGAGGGTAATAATTTGTATTACTATCAGGACAGTGATCAAAGAATGGAGAGGTGGAGGAACCATTACACTACCAGGGAATAATTTTTTTTACTATCAGGACAGCGACTGGAGAATGGGGAGGGGAAGGGACCACTGGACTACCAGGGCACAGGGTTTTTTTTTTGTAAGAGAACAGCAATCAGCAATTAGGCAGGGGGAAGGACCACTGGACTACTAAGGACATAGTGTTGTGGGTCAGGGGACTGCCTTGCACTGCCTCCAACAACCACTAGGGTTGTGAGGCGTAAAGTGGAGGTTTTCCTCTGCAGTATTTTTTCCCTGCAAAAGGTCCTCGTGAGGAGGAAATGATTCATGTGAGAAAATGCTTCATGAGTGGGACTGTCCTGATATGCGGGTCCTATCCCCCTCACTTGCACTGTTGACCCCTCAAATCTTTGCCCCATCATAAACTCAGTTTTTGGGTGCAAATTAAACTTCTCTGAATACCAAACTAGGGCAAAACACAGATTGCACAGCGCAGACTGGGTTTGCGATGGGACAAAGTTGTATGAATCTGGTGCCAAAGTATTGTTTGGGTTTTGATTTTTAATGGACAGATTGTTTTCCTTAGTTTACTGTACAATGAAGAGTCAGTGTAAACTACATAATTTAGGGGCAGTTTCTAAATAGGCAATTAACCATCAGACATCAGATGGAACCCCCAGGCACGGTGTCTAAGGTCCTACAGGAAGCATGTGGGTGCATTTCATATGAAATTAAGTCTTTTCAACAGAATTCACATATAATAAGCGTGTAATGTAAATGTGTTCTCTGGAAAAAAGATACAAATCTTTAGATTTTTTTTGAGAAACTTTAGAATTTAAATAGATTCTGTTGTGAAATTCTGCCCTTTAACCTCTGACAGAATTAGGCAGAATTGGTTGGAATTTTGCAATATTCCATGGAATGTTGTTCTGCCAGATTTGGCATAGCACTACTGTATATATGCACCTGGTTATTTCCATGTCCCTCAGTGTACCTCAGAAACAATATAAATTATCTCAATATTTAATTTAATGCATATAGCATTCAATCTGATGAAAACAGAGCATAACATGACATCAGAAGGGGGTGTGGATCAGACAGTTGGAGCAGCCAAACTCATTGGTCCAGTCCAAGAAAGACACCCCCCCAAGAAGCCAACTTGTAAACCATGGCCTACTTGATATATGCATCCCAGCATCCATTAATAGTAAGGGCTATGTTTTTGAAAACTAGTGCTGGGGTTCCCAAAACTGACACAAGTTTAGGTACAATTAAAGTCATTGTATATATTTACCTGTTTGTTACCATGTCTTTCAGTGTACCTCAGTAACAGTACAAATTATTGCAGTATTTAATGCATTCAGCATTCAATCTCATCAAAATAAAGCACAACATAACATTAGTAGAGGTATGGATCAGACATTTGGAGCAACCAAACTCATTGGCCAAGTCCAATAAAAGCACCCCCAAGAAGTCAACGTGTAAGCCATGGCCTACTTGACATTTGCATCCCAACATCCTTTAATATTATGGGCTGTGTTTTAGAAATCAAGCTCTGGGGTTTGCAGTACTGATAATGTACATGTTCAGACACAACTGAAGTCATTGCTTATCATTTAGGACCCCAATCCACACAGCAGCCAGTGATACTGACAATTTGTGCATATCCTGAGCACATGGCTCTGTACTATGCCTGACTGCATCAGATGGCATCCACATCTACTACCTATGAGTGCAGAGTTTGTGTAGGGTAGGGGGCATTCTGAGGGTTGGAGGGGTACCAGACACTGGGCATCCAATCAGATGCCTGGGGTATCACTATGGTGGATCCCCTTTTCCCGCCATGGACTGCCTTATCACAGAAGAGTGCAACAGCTGCAACATCTGACAACTGGACTATGCCTGAACAATCCCAAGCCCTCCCAACCTGCACACAGGGTCAAGAGCTGGGGAAATAGAGGCTGGTCAGGCCTGTCAGGACTTCTGCAGCAGGGCAGAGGTCTTTCCATGTGTAGCCTGTGTCTCTGCTGTAAGCCCTCTGTACCATGGATTATGTGCTCAGAATTAGTTCCTTACATGCTCCATCCCTCTGTACCATGGATCATGTACTCAGAATTAGTTCCTTACATGCCTCATCCCTCTGTACCATGGATAATGTGCCCAGAATTAGTTTCTTACATGCCCAATCCCCTGTGCTCATCCCTGACCCAATTGCACACATAGCAATACATGCTGTGCAGGATCAGTATTGTGAGGTTATACCACCATAAATGTGGATGCATGGAGGTCACTGCACCTGTGGAGTGAAAATTCTGCACAGCACCAGCTTGCACAGGTACCTCTTTACAGGTGTACATCATGTTGTGTATTTGGCCCTTAATGTGGAATAACCCTTTCCAAACCCACACAGGTCAAGGCAGTTTTCCCACTTTGCTGCCACCTACAGAAGAACTGTCACCTAAGCAACTTTTTTTGGTTGCTCTATGTATTTAAGCAGCCAGAGCCACCATCTGTGGCTTGTGGGGTTGGTGAGGGACTGTAGTCAGTTTGGCTCCAGCACCAGTGTGCTCATCAAGCTAGGGTGAGCCAGGATCCCAGAACATTTCCCTCATAAGCAGTGGGACTGGAATTCTTCAGGCCAGAGGGGTGCAGACCGTTGCTGCAGCATCTACTGCATATGTGGTTCATAAGAACAGTGGGCTAGTGTCTTATCAACAAGATAAGCTGTTTTGATTATTTATGCCTTTCATACCCTCCAGCCTACTGACACAAGCCTGAACCAATCAGGTTACAGCACCAGCTTGCTGACTTGACCTACCCTTACTCTATTGTATTGGGATTGGCTGTGCTTCCTCCTGCCACTCCATTGATAAGCCTATAATAGATGCTTGGTTTGTTCTACTTGTAGTTCATTTGCCTGTTGTTCTTTGTAGCTACATGCTCCACGATACTTACTTGGTGAATATTTTATACCCAGCTGTTTTATCTGTCTTATTTTTCTGTTCAGCTTATTGTTATGTGCCTTGATAATTTTGAAAGGAGCAAAAGAAATAAAGATTATTATTATTAAGATCATTATTACTCCAGTGTTGCTTTAGCTATTAGTGCAACTCCATTAGCTTTTATCACTGTCAACCTAGGAACCCAAATAATTTGTAATCACTTGTTACTGCTGCCTTACTAAAATTAAGCAATTGTGCATGACAGGATATGTGTTATTGTGGGATTTTCCTAAGCCTCATGTGATGTGTCATAAGGCAGTGTACCAAGTGACTTTAATCACTTGAGAAGTGGGTAAATCCCACAACTACATAAGCCCTGGAATGCACCTTATAATATGGGCCCCTAGTATAAAAAAATGTAAACAAAAAGTCACAAGTTAGAATAAAATATTTTGATAAAATTATTAAAGTCATGATTTGATCTTTGTGCCTTACAAAACAGCATCGCCGTTGTGACTGTTTCTTGACCCCCACCTCTTCCATAACAAAAAATAATTCTGCAGTTGTGATTGTGTCCTGCCCCCCCCCCCACTGTTCTGTGACTATGACTGTGTTGCTGGTTCCCCCGACCCAAACACATACAATATAGTACATGCTGTTTTTTTTGGGGGGGTTGGGGCATGGCATAGCCTTCATGGAAGGGAGAGCATCCAAAGTGGTGGGTACAAGAAAGCAGAATTATGAGAGTAGAGACCACGTGCTGGAGAGATGCCAGGTTACTGTAGGCAGAGTTTACTTTTTCTCAGCAATGGAATAGAAAGAGGGTGTTGCAGTCCCCATATTGAGAAAGTGGTGACAAGAAAGTAGAGTTATGAGAGAGGAGCTTGGGTGCTAGAGAAATACCAGCAAAGGCACAGTTTAATTTTTTCCAGCACTGGGACAGAAAGAGAGACAGAGACTGGAGCACTCTCCACACTGAGAGTTAGGCAACAGCAGTAGAGTTCTGAAACCAGGGGAAGGTTGAGTGATTTTACACTTTTTTGATAGCAGTTTTGTTTGTTTGAGAAATAATGACATTAGGCTCAAACTGAATGCTGTGTCACATGATCTCCATGATGATACCGTATGATCATATCAGACGAGGTCAGCTGGGATTTTAACCATTTGTACAGTACATTGTTAGATTTATACATGACTAAAGCACCAAGCTGAAAAATAATACACAAGACATTTTTGTGTCAATTTTATGATCTGCATTTTCCTGCTTGTCACAACTGTGTAGTAATTTCTGCAGTTTTTACCTTTATTATGGTTTCCTTCATAACCACAGTCACAGCCTACCTGGCTTAATTAATGTTAGCTGCACTACCCTCTTCCTTCACTATTCATCTCTGCCTCCTATCCTCTCCCTCTCTGAACTTCAGGGGCAACATGCAGAGCCATTTTGTAGAGTGGCACAAAATCCACAGCTATCTAGGGGGTTCTGGAGGCATACCCCCATAAATGTTTTGCAACACTGAAGCCAAATGGTGCATTCCACTGGCTTTTAACAAGCTGTGAAGCAACTCAACAACCTAAGAAACAAAGAAACATAGAATATGTCTGCAGAAAAGGACTGCCAGGCCCACCTACTCTGCCCAGTGTGCCCAGCTAACTACTGGGTCTTTGCTGTTTCTGACAGTCCCCCATCCCTAAATTCAAGAGACCCATATGCCTATCCAATGCTCCCTTGAATCCCTTCCATAGTTCTTGCCCCCACCAGCTCCACTGAGAGTTTGTTCTTGTTATCTACTACCCTCTTTGTGAAATAGAATTTCCTAATGTTTCCTCTGAACTGCTTCACTATCTGCATATCATGCCTCCTTGTTTCCATTTGCTTCTTTAGTTGGAGATGCCTCCTACTTATGCCCTGTTCATACCTTTGATCTAATTGAAGGTCTCAATCATGTCCCCCTTATCCTTCTTGGCTCCAGGGAGAACATGTTTAGGTCCTTCAGTCATTCCTCATATGACAAAGAACAAAGGCCCTTCACCATTTTTGTTGCCTTCCTCTGGACCCGCTCCACTCTAGCCACTTCCTTTTGGAGGTATGGTCTCCAGAACTGGACCTCATACTTGAGATGTGACCTAACGGAGCATCAGCCTTCGAATTTAAAACTGCCCTAGATAGTTTTTGGCAGAGAACAGCAAGAGGAAGGCGGTGCTGTTAGAACTTTACTATTCTTCTACTGGGACATAAGAACTATAATTCTACTGTTGGGACCTTCAATTTAGGGTAGACCTAAACAAACAAAAAAACAAGAGTTAGTGTGTTCGTCTGAGTTGGGTGAAGGGAACTGTTATCTGTGCAGTTAGCTAGGTGAAGAAGAGAGCTGCGAATTATGAGGAGTGGCTTAGGCAGCAAGAAGCCAGGTATATGGATTTAAAACTGCCCTAGACAGCTTTTGACACAGAGCAGCAAGAGAAAGGAGGTGCTGTTAGACCATTACTACTCTTCTATTGGGACTTAAGAACTAGAACTCTACTACTGGGACCTTCAATTTAGGGTAAAAACAAACAAAAAACAAAACAAAACAGGAGTTAGTATCTTTGTCTGAGTTGGATAAAGGGAACTGTTATCTGGGCAGCTGCAGTAGCTAGGTGAAGAAGAGAACTGTGACTGAGGAGAAGTGGCTTAGATATCAGGAAGCCAGGTGTTTGTATTTAAAACTGCCCTAGATAGCTTTTGGCAGAGAGCAGCAAGAGGAAGTAGGTGCTGTTAGAACTTTACAACTTTTTATTGCAACTGTTTAGGCCCTCCTCCCTCCCTCCCCACCACCCACCACCCTTAGCTAGTTCCATTTTTATAGGCACAGGATTTGACTTGAGATCAGGAACTTACTGTTTGGAAGCAGGAAGGAAGTGATTACAAAGGCACAACAGACTCAGCATCCTAGAAGGAAAGGAGTACCTCTCTGTCGCCCTCAAGCTGCTGGAGGTCTGACTCTGGACAAGTAAGAAAGAGACTGCTGAGGAATACATGAACTTACATTCCCAGAACAGGAAGGGCAGGAGCTGTAAGGGCACAGAGGCCATAGGAAATTAGGGAGGGGGGGAAAGTAAACTGAGAGAGGAAAGAGATAGCATACAAAACAACAGTTTAGGGTCCACAAATAAGACATGATGGGAATGGTGCAGTGCAGTGGTTGTGGAGCAGCAGTCTTCCAGGATATGTTCTGGAGAATGCAGAGTTGTCCCATCTACAGGCATCTTTCTGGGCTGAGGAAGGAGGGTGCTCGTCTCCAGGTTGAGTTGTCCAGGATTCAGGGGGACCTCCTCTCCCAATCAGGGACCACCAGGGCCACCGCCACTGCCACTGCCTCAGAGGTTGCCAAGAAAGAGGAGCATTTGGACCTCAGTGGGCTCAGGGAGGGTGAGGGTGGTGGAACAGAAGTGCATCCCTCCAGTTGTGCCACTCCACAATTCATATGCTGTTCTGGCAGAGTGTGGTTCCTCTGTGGAGACACCTGCAGTGGAGACCAAGGAGAATGCTGGGAACCTCCACAAAGGAGACCCACAGGAATGTGGCATGGGACCCCACAGGGGAAGAAAACAACTCCTGTTGGGAACTCAATTGTTAGGGGGGTAGAACTGGGGGAGGGGGGAGATTAAGGTTAGGTGTCTGCCTGGTGCCATAGCTTGGAGGGACAGGGAGCAAATCCTCAGGATTGCAGGAGCAGCTGGACGGGGAAGGGATATGGACATCATTGTCCATGTAGGGACAAATGACCTGGCTGGGAAAAGGGATCAGAACAGTGCAGGAGTTTGTGGAGTTGGGGAGGGGCCTTAGACAGGTATCACAAACAGTAACCTTCTCGGAGGTGGTGCCTGTATATGGCATGGGTGACACTAAGGTGTTCCGCACCATAGGATTCAATCAATGGTTAAAAAACTGATGTAGAGCTCAGAGTTTTGCCTTGTTTGGGGACTGGGAGTCCTCCTGGAGGGATAGAGGCCTATACTAGCATGATGGTCTGCATCTGTCCAGGAGGTGAACCATGATCCTAGTTGATAGGTTTAAATGCTTCATTGGCAAGCATTTAAATTAGCCAAAGAGGGAGGCACTGAGAAGGAGCAGGAAAATCCTAGCCCCCTCCAAAAAAATCAGGGTAGTTAGTGAGGTAAACACCAAGGTAGAGAAGTCAACAGGGAGAAGGGCAGGGGTAAATAGGGAAAAGGACAATGGCAGTAAGGACAGAGAAGGGGCTAAAGGGGGTAAGGCCATCAAAAAATGGAGAGCAATGAGCTCCAACACCTGTAGTCTGGGTAACAAGCTCCCTGAAATGGTGGCCTTGATGAAAGAGGAACACCTGTATATCATGGCAGTCTCAGAAACATGGTGCATAGAGAACTGTGACTGGGATATCAACACATCAGGGTACACAGTCTACAAGAGGGACAAGGAGGGTAGAAGAGGAACAGGAGTAGCTCTCTACATAAGGAGAGGGATCAAAGCAATGGAACTATAGGGTAAACAGGGAGGAGAGGAGGCACTGTGGGTCACCCTGGATACCGGAAATGGCACGTCAATCTGAATGGGGTTGTATAGAGACCCCTGTTTCAGGGGGAGGAAACGGACAAGAAAATAATAGAAGGCATCCTTAGGGTGGCAGAAAAAGGGGAGATATTGCTGATGGGAAACATTAATATGATACATGTTAACTGGAGCACCTTTGCTGCAGCCACATCCAAAAGCAGGGTCATTCTTGATGCCCTACATGGGGCATGCCTCAGACAGTTAATGTTGGAACCCACTCAGGAGGGAGCAATCTTAGACCTGGTACTCTCAATCGTGGATGGAGAGAAGATCTCAGATCTAGAAGTGGGTAGCCATCTGGGAATAAGTGACTACCAAACAGCATGGTTCATGATAAACACAGCCATCGAGTCAAGCCAAACAAAAGAGAGGGTACTCGACTTTAGGAGGGCTGACTTTGTCAAAATGGGAGAGTGCCTCAGAACAGCACTAGCAAACAGGTAAGAAGGATGGGTGGGGTACAATGGGGAAACATCAAAACTGCCATCACTGAGGCAACAAGCCTTTGTGTGAAGCAAATAAACAAATCAAAAGTACTCAAAAGCGGTGGCAGGGAAGGTTACGGAGAAAAATATAGCATTCAGGAAGTATAAGGCAACACAGAAGGAGCAGGACAGAGAACTGTCCCATTTAAAGCAGAAGAAAGCAGGGAAGGAAGTCAGAACAGCAAAGGCCAAACATAGAAACAAAGAATTTGACGGCAGATAAGGACCACTTGGCCCACCCAGTCTGCCCATTTCCCTACCTAATGGATAAGCTGCAGATCCTAGTTAACCAGCAGACTACTTCTTCCTACCCCCAACCCCTAGAATTGCCTTATGACTGTCCCACGCATGCTTGAATTCCACCACTATTTTTGACTCCACAACCTCCTCTGGAAGGCTGTTCCATGCATCCACAACCCTCTCTGTGAAAAATGCTTCCTTAAATTACCTCTGAGTGCCCCCCCATCTTCAAAGTGTGCCCCCTTGTTCTTGCACACCTTTTTTTTTGAAAGATGCTACCCTCTTGGACTTTGTTGATTCCCTTGAGGTACTTGAAAGTTTCTATCATGTCCCCCCTCTCCCTCCTTTCCTCGAGGCTATAAATATTAAGCTCCGTAAGTCTCTCTTCATATGTCTTTTGGTGCAGACCCTGCACCATTTTAGTTGCCCTCCTCTGGACAGCTTCCATTCTGTCTATGTCTTTGCGGAGATTGGGTCTCCAGAACTGTACTCCAGATGGGGTCTCACCAGCTGTCTGTACAGAGGGATATTAACTTCCTGTTTTCTACTGGTGATGCCTCTCCCTATGCATCCCAGTATCCCCTCAGCCCTCCTTGCTGCCCTCTCACATTGCTTGCCCATCTTTAGGTCATCTGATATGACTACCCCCAGGTCCCTTTCCATTTTTGTTGTTGTTAGTATCTCACCCCCCCATTGTGTACTCTTCTCCTGGGTTTTTATTTCCAGATGCATTACCTTGCACTTCTTAGCATTGAATCTAAGCTGCCATACATTTGACCAGTCCTCTAACCTTGTCAAGTCCCTTCTCATCCTTTCCACCCCACCTTGTGCATCAACCCTGTTGCAGATCTTTTGTGTCATCTGCAAAGAGACATACTTTTCCTTCCAGTTCCTCTGCAATGTCGCTTATAAAGACATTGAAGAGGACCGGTCCTAATACTGAACCCTGCGGTACCCCACTAGTAACCCCACTTTCTTCAGAGTGGACTCCATTTACTATTACTCTCTCTGTCCTATTCTCTAGCCAATTTTTTACCCAGGCTGTCATCTTTGGACCCACTCTCAGGCTGGCTAACTTGTATATTAATCTTTTGTGTGGGACTGTGTCAAATGCCTTGCTAAAGTCTAGGTAGACCATGTCCACAGCCCCTCCCTGATCTACTACTTTGGTCACCCAGTCAAAGAAATCTATCAGATTTGTCTGGCATGGCCTTCTCACTGGGAATCCATGCTTCCTTGGGTCCTGTGCCCCTCTGACCTCTAGATACTTGATAGTTATTTCCTTCAGAAGTGATTCCATCATTTTCCCTACCACTGAGGTTACACTAACAGGTCTGTAGTTTCCTGCTTCTGCCTTGCTCCCACTTTTGTGAAGGGGAATTACATCTGCCCTCCTACAGTCCTCGGGTACCACCCCATCCTCCTATGATTTGTTAAAGAGGGTAGTCAGTGGTGTCACTAGTTCTACCCTTAGTTCTTTTAGAATTCTGGGATGAATCCATTAGGCCCCATTGCTTTGTCCACCTTCAGTTTTAAGAGTTCTTTCAGAACCCTTCTTCGTAAATGGGCTGGTGTCAACTTCTGTATCCAGAGTGTTTCTACTGTTTGTTTTCAGTAGCTCCCCCTCTTCCTTTGTAAATACTGAGCAAAAATATTTGTTTAGCATCTCTGCCTTTTCACAGTCACCCTCTGCCACCCTCCTTCCCCTTTATTAATCCTCACTATCCCTCCCTTGGTCTTCCTTCACTCCCTGATGTACCTATAAAAGGTTTTATCCCCCTTCTTACCTGAGTTAACTATCTTTTCCTCAGTTTGGGCCTTTGCTGTTCTGACTGCCTTCCCAGCTTCCTTTTGCTTTAACTGATACAGTTCTCTGTCCTGTTCCTTCTGTGATTCCTTGTACTTCCTGAATGCTTTCTTTTTCTCTTGAACCTTCACTGCCATTTCCTTTGAGAACCATAGTGGTTTCTTACATCGCTTTGTTTTGTTTATTTGCTTCACACAAAGGCTTGTTACCTCTGTGATGGCAGTTTTTATTATTCCCCGTTGTTCTTCCACCCCTCCTTCCTGCCCATTTGCTAGTGCATTCTTTAGGCACTCACCCATTTTGGTGCAGTCAGCCCTCTTAAATTCCAGTACTTTTGCCTTTGTATGGCTTGACTCTATTGCTGTGTTTATTGTGAACCATACTGTTCGATGGTCGCTATTTCCCAGATGGCTACCCACTTCTACATCTGTGATCCTCTTTTCATCTCCTTTTGAGAGAACCAGGTCTAAGATTGCTCCCTCTCGAGTGGGCTGCAATACTAGTTGTCTAAGGCATGCCCCCTGTAGAGCATCTAGAATAACCTCACTCTTCGAAGTGGCTGCTGCAACTGCACTCCACTTAACATCTGGCGTATTCAGAGGAAAGTAGTCATTCAATTTCCCTGCTTTTTCACTGTCACTCTGTCGACCCACCCTCGAAAGAAATAACTCCTAAAACTGAAGGTGGACAAAGCAATGGGGCCTGATGGGATTCATCCCGGAATTCTAAAACAGAGGAAAAGATAGCCAACTCAGTTAAGAAGTGGGTAAAACCTTTTATAGGTACATTAGGGAGTATAGAAAGACCAAGGGAGGAATAGTGAGGCTTAACATAGGGGAGGGTGGGCCGGCAGAGTGACAGTGAAAAAGCAGGGATATTGAACAACTACTTCTGCTCAGTATTCATAAAAGAAGAGGAGGAGAAGGTACCTAATCCAATCAATAGAATCACTCTGGATAGGGGGGCCAATACCAGTCCTTTCACAGAAGAGCGGGTTCTGAAAGAACTCCTAAAACTGAAGGTGGACTAAGTAATGGGGCCTGATGGGATTCATCCCGAAATTCTAAAAGAACTAAGGGAACAACTAGTGACACCATTGACTATCCTTTTTAACAAATTATGGTAGAATGTTGTGGTACCTAAGGACTGGAGGAGGGCAGATATGATTCCTCATCACAAAAGTGGGAGCAAAGCAAAGGTAGAAAACTGCAGACATCTTAGCTTGACCTCAGTGGTAGGGAAAATGATGGAATCACTTCTGAAAGAAAGAATTATTTGTTAACTAGAGATCAGAGTGGAACAATATGCAAGGCAGAATGGCTTCTCAGTGGGAAGGTCATGTTAGACAAATCTAATACATTTCTTTGACTGGGTTATCAAAGTAGTAGATCAGTGGGCTGTGGACATGGCCTACCTCGACTTTAGCAAGGCATTTGACACAGTCCCATACAAAAGATTAATAAACAAATTAGTCAGCCTGGGGTCAGCCTGGGAGTGGGTCCCATGCTGGAAGCCTTGGTAAACAATTGGCTGAACACAGGACACTCCGAAGAAAGGGGCATTACTAGTGTGGCACCACAGGGTTCAGTGCTAGGTCTGGTCCTTTTTAATGTCTTTATAAGTGACATTGCGGAGGCACTGGAAGGAAAAGTATGCCTCTTTGCAGACAACTCAAAGATCTGCAACAGGGTTGATACACAAGGGGCAGTGGAAAGGATGAGAATGGACTTGGCAAGGTTGAAGGAATGGTCAAAAGTATGGCAGTTTAGATTCAATGCAAAGAAGTGCAAAGTAATGCACCTGGGAAACAAAAACCCAGGGGAAGAGTACACAGTGAGGAGGTGGAGGTATTAAGGGGCCTGGGGAAGTTGTATCAGATCACCTAAAGGGTATGCAGGCAATGTGAGAAGGCAGTAAGGAGGGCTGGGGATATACTGGGATGTATAGAGAGAGGCATCACCAGTAGAAAACAGGAAGTTGCTATCCCTCCCTTGATCTGGGCCTTTGATTTGGTAATTTCAGGCCTAAAGATCTGTGAGCCCTTTCAATTTCATTTGGCCAGGACCACTTGTAACCCAGCATATCAGGAATATAGTTTTGCAAAAAACTGTCATGTTAGGTTCTTCAGCATGCTCCAGTATACCCAAGATGCAGAAGTTAATTGCCTACTTACTGAGGCTTTCTGTAAAAGCAAATATTGCATTTGGCTAGGGAGATGAAGTGCTAAACTGGAAGGGCAATCGTATCCTTATTTTCAGGACTTTTCTACTGATGTGGTGGCAAAGAAGAAATTATATTTGGATGTTAAACAACATTTAAGGGATTTGGGACTACGATATAATACTATTTCAAGTACCCAGTCACATTAATGATACATAATGCGGATAGTAAGCATGTCAAATGTAACACAGTAAATGAGGCCTGGTAGTTTTTCAGAGGTATAAAGACACTCAGTTTTCTGACTCACTGCCACCCAGGCCAACCCATCAGTATTTAATCAACCCATGAAGCCAATGCCCCTCAGAATGCCATTGTGCTGCACCCCACACAGATCAGAGCTGCTGTCACTTCCTGCCTCAAAGCTCAGCTCGAGCTAGTGATCAGTATGTGGCCCCTCCTCCAAGTATGCCTAGAGCCACACCTCCATCCTCCATCTGGAGGAGAACAAGGGGGCACACTTTGAAGATGGGGGGGTGGCTCAGAGGTAATTTAAGAAAGTATTTTGCTCGGAATCCCTGCAGTCCAGCAAACATCCATGGGGCAATGACATTCAGTGAAAGACCAGACAAGAGATTAGACCCTCTAATATTCCTCATCCAGCTCCAGCATGAAAAAACCCCAAGAAAAGAGAGAGAAGCAGTGAAAGTAATCACACACCTTGAGCAGAGCTTCACCCCACCTAGTAAACAGAAAATTGACATTTTAACCCAGGATGCATCCATGCTAAGCATTCCCCATGTGGCTTCTTATTCCCAGGGAGCTACATCCAAACAAACAAAATGTTGCAGCAACAGAGCATCCTGTGGTGATGCAGAGCTCTCTCTGTAATGTACTTCCGATTTGACAAGAATCTCTCCCTCTGGATACTGTATGGGTACTTCTATCAAGAAATGATTTTGAAACTGATGTATTGGTTGGCAAAATTACTCTATTCATCCTAATTTTACTTTTAATACACAGTTCAATAAGGATCTATCATTTATGCATCCCTTTAGCTGCTATAAGCTACATGCTATTAAATGTAAGGATTTAATAATTCACTGTAGTTCAGATAGGGACAGCAGGTAATAGGAAGCAATGATCCAATAAGTATATTTAATGAACAAAATAGGTTTAAGCCAACAATCTAATGCATGTATCTTTTGAGGGCTTAATTGACGATTGCTATTTACCTAACCTCTTCTATTCAAAGGTCCTTACTTTATGAGCTATTATTTAAGATGCAAACAAGTCTGTTATTGCCCCCAAAGTGTGACTATCTTATGAGGGGGTAAGAAGAAACACTGCAGCATGCATATTACCCTGTATACAATTGATATGATCACCTCACATTAATAGATGCTCACATCCAAAGGAGCATAGCTTATCAGCTTGAACTGCTAGCTCAGTTTCAACCTTATAAAGGTTTAATTTGCTTACTAATGACATGGGCAGACTGGTTAGGTGTAGTGGTGGGAGAAGTGGGCAAAATTCACTCTGCAAAGCAATTCCTGGAGTAATGAGGAATCTGTGAAGTATTCCGTAGCACAAAGTGGAGTACTTCACATCAAAATAAGGATTGCAAAGTCATTGTTATCAATGACCTTTGCATTACTCCACCTTCCCTCAACCACTTCTGAGCCAAATTTAATGTGAAGTACTTAGAAATCAATGTACTTCGGATCACTTCGCCTTGTTATTGAGCTCCAAGACAAAATTTGCAGTGATTCATGGGATTGCAGGTCACATGGGTTCTAAATTGTTCTGCACAACATCAGTTCTCTGTAGTGTGTGTGTAGTGGTAGCTGGGGACAGTTTGCTCTCAGAGCTCAGCAAGTCAAAACCTCTAAAAGCTGTTAAAAAGCCTTTTTAAGCTTTTTTTGTTTTTGCTCAAATTTTAGTACATTGATTGTAGGAAACCCTAATGTGCTCATACCATTGAGTGTTTATTGTCTGCATGTGGATTTTGAATGTTAATTTAGAACATTCAATCTGTGTACTACAGACACTTGAAGTCTGCTTTGAGGTGGGGCATATCTGTGGTGTAGTAGATTAAGTGGGAGAAAAAGGCAGTCTGTGTTTTGGTTATATTTTAGCTATATAACTGTGTTAATGTGCACACAGTAATATTTTCAGTAATTCTTGACTTTTTTTGTTGATTGTTGTGGTGCAACAGTGCATAACTTTAGTTTGTTTAAAAGATTTGATTATGTTACTGAAGTTTTCAATTTGCTACGCATTACTTGTAGTGTGCGGGTGTGTGCGTGCGCGACACATGCAGTGTGCCATCAGATGAGACACCTTTTATTGTGCCACAGAGTAATTTCAGCAGTGTGAACCTCCTATCTACTGCACCTGCATGATTTTGTACTGCTTTGTGGCATCTTGGTTTTGGACTGTTACTGCAGTGCACTGCCCCCCCAACCAAAAAAAGATATTCTTTTCCAGATTGGATTGTGATATGTGAGTGCTGGTTAAGGTGCTGTTGTGGCTTTGCATCTGCATCTCTCCTTTATTTAGCGCAGTCTTAATCAGCCTGTGCTTCTGCATCTGCTTAGTGCCCAATCTCCATCTGCAAGCCACAGTTGTTGTTTTTGTTGGCTTCACATCCACTGGCCCACACTGAAAGTTCAGAAATTTAAATTTGTTTGAATTTTTTTGGTGTTTCCCAAAATACCTGCAAAGAGACGTGCAAGCAAAGCTGTTTCTGGCATGGCACTGCTGCCAGTGGCAAGACTGTCTGAGGCCGTTGTAGTATGCTGCAGTCTATAGCTGCTGATGTCAGTAAATGGATTTCTCCATCAATGTTTTTTACAGCACAATCTGTAGCTTCACTGATAGTTGGAGGAGATAATGTTTTCCCATCTGGTGGTGTTAGTGCAGGTCTGCTAGCATGAGTAATGCTGCCTCAAGTTCCACTTCTGACCTGTTAACCATTTCAAAAAATATAGTTGAATCTAAAGCTGTGACTGACAATGTAGATGATGTCATACTCCCCATTAACATCCCCATGGTACAGTAGTTGAATAATAATAATAATAATCTTTATTTCTTATAAGCACCTTTCAAAGCATCAAGGTGCTTTACAAAAGATTAAAACAGAAATAAAATCAATAAATACAATCCAAAACAATAACAGAAATCTGACAAGATTCATTATTCAGTGCCATCAAAGGCCTGGCACCATAAAAAGTCTTTAATGCCTGTTTAAAGCCTCCCACAATTTGTGCACTCCAGCAGCCGATGGGGTAGAGAATTCCAGAGGGAAGGGGCCACATACATAAATGCACAGGCCCAAGGAGATTTCAAAGACACCCTCGAAATCTCCAGCAACCCCATGTCAGCTGAACAGAGCTGTCACTCGGGGCAATAGGGAACAAGAAGGTCTTTCAAATAGTCTGGGCTGAGTCCATGTAGGACTTTGTAAGTCAGTAAACCAACTTTAAAGGTGATCCGCCACCGAATCAGCAGCCAGTGCAGAGTGCACAGCACAGGAGTAATATGAGAACATCGAGAAGTCCCCATCAACAATCTTGCTGCTGCATTATGCACTAGCTGTAGGCAATGGATATCAACCCCAGAAAGCCCTAAGCAAATGGAGTTACAGTAATTAGGGCGTGAGGTCGCAAAGGCAAGAAACAATGTAGATAGATCACCGGATAGAGCAAGATGCTTGATCCTGGCAATGTTCCTAAGATGGTAAGAGGATGACTTGCCTACTGCCGACACCTGAGATCGTAAAGTCAGCCCGTTGACAAGCACCACCCCCAGGTCTCACACACTTTCAGAGGAAAGGATCTCAGAATCACCTAGATAAAGTCCAGAGAGTTGACCAGTCCTCAACCCCCTATCCAACGTCCCGGATCTACAACCATCACCTCAGTCTTTCCCGCATTGAACTTTAGCCAGCTCAAATTCATCCAGTCCTGGATTTCAGCAAGGCAGTTGTTAAATACCAAGAGTGCACTATCCTGGTCAGGTGCAAATAACAGGTAGAGCTGGGTATCATCAGCATAGCAGTAAAACCTCAGCTCATACCACCTTACAATGTATCTGAGGGGCAGCATGTACACTGCAAACAACATGGGGGACAGCACTGAGCCCTGAGGGACCCCACAGGACTGAGAGAATGGGGCAAAATCCCAGACACCACTCTCTGAGTTCTGCCAGTAAGGAAAGATGTAAACCACCTGAGGACCTTACATGTCAGGCCACAGATGGACCTGAAATGCCCAAGCAATACCCGATGGTCAACAGTGTCAAAAGCTGAAGAGAGATCAAGGAGCACCAGGAATGGAATGGCGTCTCCGATCTCTCGCCATCAGGAGATCGCTGAGCACCCAAATCAGTGTGGTCTCGGCACTATGCCTCTTTTGAAAACTGGACTGGAGAGGTTCGTAGATGTTATGGATGGTCAAGTGATTCTCCAATTGTACTGCCACTACTTTCTCAATAACCTTCCCTATAAAGGGGAGGTTTGAGATTTGTCTGTAGTTAGCCAGAGAGTCTGGGTCCAAAGAAATTTTCGTCAGTAGGGGTGTTACCACTGACTCCTTCAAGGAGCATGGGAACTCACCCAAATCAAGGGAGCACCGGAATATCTGTACCAGGATCAGGCTGATAATATCACAACATCTCATAATCAGGGAGGTTGGACCCAGATCCAAACTACATCACATGATTCTGATCATAGTGACAATAACTCACAATGTCACATTTCTTCCAGCACAGTTGATGTCATGCCTTTGCCATCCAATGATTCAAAGTGTGATGCAAAAATATCGGATGATGATGATGTTACTGTGGTTGGAACATGTTCTCCACATATCGGCATCCAAGCTAAAAATGTGGATGTGGATGATGTTGATGAATATGATGATGATGTCAGTAACCCTTCTTGGGAACTGGAGAAAAAGGAAGTGAAGGTGACTGTGTCTGGGTCAGTTGGCATTAAATCCCCCACCTCAAAAACAGTTGTGATTTAGCGGTTCCAGTTGTTGACGACGATGATGATGACCCAGTAATATTCATAGGTAGTCGTGGTGGTCACTTGGAGTCCAAGTGTGTCCAGCATGAAAAATCACGTAGCACACCCTCATTTTAGGGCTTAAGAAAATGGAGTCCAATAAGCACCATCAGGGACATGTTAAAAGTAGGGGATCACAATCCCTTGTTTGGGATTTTTTTTGTGCAAGATGCAAATGATGAGTCAGTTGCAGTCTGCCATGTTTGCCATGCACGTGTCAGTCGAGGTTAAAAGGGGAGTCATCAGGGCATGGGGGGCCAGCATACACATCTTAAGAACAGGCACATGGCACTGTGGACCCAGCAACAGATGGCAGCTAATGCCATAGTGGGGCGTTCACCCTCATCATCAACTTTACTGAGCATGTTATCCCCTTCTATGAGTGTAAGATGAAGTAGGAATGTCTGCAGTAGTGATGAAATACCACCAGAATATTACTACAGGTATGATGAGGGGGAGGATAATGATTTAGAAATCTTGTCAAGTGATGGTCAGAGTAGCAGTGGTGGCGGTGGTGGTGGTGATGGTCAATGTAGTATGTCTTGGACAAGTGGTACATCAACCTCTCTACGAAAAATGGGGAAAATAACTTAATTTGTGGATTTGTCTCCTGTGCAGCCCTCTTCATCACATGACCACACCCCCTCCCTGGCCATTTGTAGATCAGAGCCATTTGTCACACCCCGTGCAAAATGTGTAAGTCAGCCCACATTGGAGACTGTTTTTGCCCGTAACCTGAAGTACCCACCCAATCATGTAGTGTCACGTGAACTGTAGATGAAATGCTGACAATTGATCTTTTGCCCTTCTCTTTCATGAGAATTCAGGATTCCAGCGGTTTGCTGCACGTGCTTGTACAAAATGGAAAGTTCCATCCAGGAAATACTTTTCCACCCATGCTGTCCCCAAGTTATGGAATATTGTGGCTGACTCTGTAAGACATGCCCTTCAACATTCCTCCTCTCCATCCATCCATTCAAGTATGGATATGTGGACAAGTGGCAAAACAGTGGGGAGTTCATATTTGTGTATAACTGCATATTGGGCGCAGGTGCTGGGGGTTGTTTGTGCTGGTAGTAGTGTGAATAATCAGTGTAGTAAGGTGGACTGTAGTGGTAGCAATCTTCCAGCAGTCTGACAGCATGCAACGCTTGCAAGGCACAGTGTGAGGCCTGTTCCCACACTTGTGAAAACATGCTGGACTTGCTACTGACTGAAACTGATGAGTGGCTGAACCCCCATCCCTGAGAGCTGGATTTATAGCAAGTGGCAATGGGTCAAATGTGGTTAAATGCATCATGAATGGTGGCTTTGTTTGGGTTTCATGCACGGCCCACTGTTTAAATCTGGTGGTCCAGTAGTTTCTGCAGTACCCTGATACAAAGGAAATGTTGACAGTTGCATGCCATATCTGTTTGCACTTTTCACACTCTGCAAAGGCCCGTGACCAACTTTGGCAGCTGCAGATCCAAAACAGCCTCCCACAGCACCGCCTCAAGCTGGAAGTTGTCACCCAGTGGAACTCCACTTTATACATGGCAGAGAGGTTGTATGAACAATACAAAGCAATCTCAAAATATCTCATCATGTACAGTACCAGTGACACTTCCGGGGCTTCCATGTCTCTTACGACTTAACAGTGGTGCCTCATGGACTCTGTTATAACAATTTTGAGGCCTTTTGAACACACAACACAGGCTGTGAGTGGTGAGTCTGCTTCCACCAGCCAATCAATTCCACTGCCATGGGTGTTGAGGCAGACATTGCTGAATCTACAGCATAGCCTTGATGGTTCCAGAGACTGTGCTAGCAGTGTGTTGCTGAAATACATGCTGACACTATTCAACCACAATCGGCACATCTTGAGCATTCAGCAGTGACGAATTTGCAATACCAACAATGCTAGACGTATAACACAAATGTGGAATTGCATCACTACTGGTTGGAGGGCCTGAACAGGTTAAAAACATCAGTGGGAAATTGGTGCGCTTGGTTCATGGGGCACAAAAGTCAGGTGCCAAGGTCAGCAAACCTCAGCAGCTTAACCTGGTTGAAGGTTACTTTGGAGTAGTATCAAGCACATCCTGTAAGGTGGCTGCAGTTTTAGGTGGTATGTCATCAAAACCGGGTAGCACTGACCCACTTTGGGGTGCTTTGTCCCAAGACGGGATTTGTGACATCAATGAATCCGGAGAACAGGATGATGAGTCGACCACCAGACTTCATGAAACACAGCAAATGGTTGACTCATATTTGTCTGAAAACAGGTATCTGTCACTAATCAATTATCCTTTTTTATATTGGAGTGGAAAGGTCAGTGAATGGCCAGAGCTGACCTCAGTGGCACTGAAGAACCTGACATGCCCACCCTCCAGTGTAAATTTCGAGAGGGTGTTCAGTTCTGCAGATGCAATGGTTCAGGATTGTCATGCAAACCTCTCTCCTTCAAATGTCAGCTTGCTGGCATTCATAAAAATGAATGAGTGGCACATACCAGCTCAAACTGCAATCTCTGTATTCATACCCCAACTTGGTCATGGTTGTGAAGTGGGAGAAACGGACCATCCTGGTGGCATTGGCAGCATGAAATGGCCTATCACTGAGGTAAATGATGACATCATGGAGAAAGAATTCCCTAGTGGGCACACTTCAGACACTGATGACTGCAAGGGCAACGTCCTGTATGATGATGATGATGATGAGGTTGATGTTGGTAGGTTTCAAGTTAAGTGGTTAAACGGCTGTCACATTTTTTCTATGGTACATGTTTTGTTTTTCATAACATTAAATCAGTGTCCCATTCAGAATAATTCAAATTCCATATGTCATATTGTCAATCGAGCGCAAGTAAATTCTCAGTCTTGCTATTTTACCGTCCCCACCTCTGTATTACTTCTGATTAGATTTAACAGAATGTCTCCTGCTGTTATTAACAAACACAGTTAGCCTGTTAGACACAACTGTCTATTTGTAGTACTAGGTGTTAGCTGCTTAAAACCTACAGATTCAAGATATCTGCCTCCTGACTGAGATTGTAACACAATGCACACTATGTCTCACCAACCACCCACCAGTGTGTGTCTGACAGTGATAGGGAATGTGTTGCAGGCTGCACCTGTTCACATGACCAATGCCACCACCAGAAAACCGCTGTTAGCCAAAGCCACCAGATAGTGAGAGGAAATGTCATCATGTGCCCACATGCCCACTACCTGTGAACTACTGCCAGACAAATATGTCAGTTACTAACTTATTCAGAGGGTGTGTGATTGTTTTCCATCCTGTGCTCTGCCTATGCCATGGCAGACGGTGAGAAGACAGCATCCAACAGCCACAGCCGCAAGGCTTCTTACTATCAATACTTTACAGTGGGTATGTGTACTACGTTTTCGGAACTTCCTTAAGCCGTATTATGCTTCCTGTTGCATTTCTGAAATGCAGTTGAGAAACACGCATGGTCAACTTATTTTCCTTTTTACAGGTTAAAAGTTTAAGCATTCTCCTGGACTAGAGGACTATAGTACTGCAGTACTGTCCAGAACCACCTATAGGATATCCATTTCCAGTAAGTATATCAATTTTATTTCATCAGTTCTTTTTTGCAGTTCATTTCTTCAAAAGAGTGCAAATCATATTAAGTAGGTGACATGTAAATCACACAATATATTTGGCATGCACATCAGACACTGTCTTGCCGTAGCAGCCATGGCAGTGTTCAACAAAATTTATACAGGTCATGACATGACAAGATGTCTTTTAAAATGTAACTTCAGTTCAGACACTGGGACAGTGTATCAGTTACCCGTGCTAAAGTTGTGAATTGATTTAGACTTGTTGTGGCCTACTGCCTGAGAGCTTGCCATCTGCTACTCTGGATAAATGACAGGACACCCGTTTTGATGCTGAGTGCTGCCATTGGTGCTTTCAAATAACAAGTTCAATGTCACACCCCAGGACACACACAAGAACTAGTGTGAATCCTGACCATCAGTACTGGACTGAAGGATGCTCAGAAACCTGTGAAGAATTAATAAAAAAGAAACCATTAATGAAACTTGCTTCCAATTGACCCCCCCCAAAAAAACAAATACTTACCTTCACTGGCTTGACGGTATTCCAACACCAAAATTCCTCTTTAAGCCAAGAAATCAGCTGTTTTGGGGTGTGGTTCTTACCATGTTTGGGAGGTAAACAAGGTTATGCAAAACAAAGATGGAACACACACTTAACATTATACACATAACAGTGCACAAAGAAAGGGGGGAATAGCAACAACAAAAATGGACAGTGACCTGTGTCAGATGACATAAAGGTATGCAAGAAATGCGAGAAGGAAGTAAGGAGGACTGGGGGACAGAGTATACTGGGATGCATTAGGAGCTATCACATTAAAATGAAGCCCAAAAATGAAAGAGACACTAAAGGACATTACATATAACCTGAAATGAAGGGGTGGGGGGGGTGCATGATAGAAACTATGAAGTATAAAAAGGGAACAATCAATGTACAAGAGGATAGCATTATACAGAAAAAAAGATGTGCACAAAGAAGGGGGCAACATTTGAAAACAGATGTGAGGTTGATCTGGAGGATTGAGGGACAACATCAGGAAGTAGTATTTCACAGAGAGGGTGGTGGGTGCAAGGACTCAGGAATGAGAAACATTTTAAACAAAACTAGGTTTCTATGTTCTGGTTGGAGAGCTTTGGTTGGAACATCCGCATTATCTGGAAATGGTGACTTCAGTTCGATCCAACTGCTGCTCCATAATATCGAGATGGTGGTTAACCACATCCAGCTCACTCCACAACAGGGCTACATTGGCCTGTGTGGCAGGGAGTTGGGCTGGGTCATCACCATCACCCACAACTGCTGCAGGTTGTGGTGCTTATGGTGGAGCAGCCGCATCACCGCTTGCATTCCCCCACTTAGTACCATGTGATGCAGATGCAGGTGCACGACATGACACAATGCCTTGGCCAGAAATTCCATCATGGTCAGCAGGTGCATTTCATGCAACTTCTGCCACCTTGGCATCCCGCACAGCTTTGTGGTGGTTCAGCAAGTGGGCACACTGTCCCCCAGTTCCAAGGTGAGTGCCCCTAGGGCCACGGCTCACCACAGCATCACAGATGATTAATTTTGTTGCTGTACTGTCCCCAGGCAGTGCAGTGAAAAACTTCCAGACCACAGAGCTGTGGAGAGGACCAGGCACAGGCGTGGGGGGGGTGCAGGTGTTACTGCCACCTGCTGTTGCCTGACTGGGGCTGGGGGGGTGAAACATGTGCCACTGGTGCAGGGGCCATAGCAGGTAATGATGGCATGGGGGGAGCTCCACGTGTGGTGCTGTGGTTCAATCGGATCTCAGCCCACCACCACGGGTGCGGACCCCGACATGATCCCCCACTGCACCGCACCTAAAACCACCTCTTCCTTGAATACCTTCCATTAGTGTGTGTGTGTGTGTGTGTGTGTGTGTGTGTGTGTGTGTGTCTCTCTCTCTTTCTCTCTCTCTTTCTTTCACACAGACACACACTGATGGAAAAAAAATCACACACAACTAACAAAAAATACACACAAGCTACAATACCCTTTGACAGTCCACAAAAAAAAACAAGCAAATTCAGAAAAAAAATCAACTTTTCTATTTGCTTTGCTTTCCAGCAGCTTTCACCTGTTCAGCTAGCTCCTGGTCCTGCTACAGCAAGGCGAAAGTGAAACAGTTTCACTTTCTGACTTCCTGCAGCAACCAGAAGGGAAGCATATTGACCTGAAGACTGTGAGACTGTGTGAGCCATGTGATCTGTGGCCCATTTCTCATTCACGTCACCTTATTTTACTGCAACGTGGAATAAGGTGAAGTGACCTAACACAAAGTGCATTAAAAAAGGTGAAATTCTGCCTTTCTAAATGTACTTCTCATCCACTTTGCAGGCAGAATAGCACTTTGTTGAATCTCTAGTTAGGGGAGGTGACTGGCATGGCAGGGTGTAATCCCAGGATGTAAACAAAAGCAGTGTAATGCCATTAGGGCAGACCTTTCTTTTCTCTTCTTATGCTTTTCCTAAAACTATCACTCCTTTATCAAATCATTTCTCACTTTTCTCAGCAAAATCGAAACCCGGTAACAGGCTTGCATTATTTTTTAATGTATTTTATAGTATACTCTCAGTTATGGAATAGAGTTCACTGCATATTAATTAAAGCAGCAGTGCAATGAAAAACGTTATTCCAAAAACCTGATTTTCTGCTATGGTTATATAAAATAATGACAGAACTGTTGATTTGGGTTTTCTGGATGCTGTGTGCTGTACATTTGAATTTTTGTCTGGACTCTTATCCTCCTCAGGCCCGCAGTATTATTTCTATGCAAAAATTAGGTGGATATCATTTTTTCTTGAGAAATAATTATTTTAGAACTTTCATAAAATTCTTAAATGATAATGAAAACTGAAAATTTTACCACCAAAATAAACAGGAAGACATCTGGCATCGATTGGGGAAGGGTCTCAAGCAAGTAGCTACTTCTGTCACTTTCTCAGAAGTACTTCCTGTGAGAGGCAAGGGAGAGCATAGGAGTGCATGCACCAGGAACTTTAACTCATGGTTGAAGAACTGGTGCTGTGAGGAAGGGCTTGGATTCATTAGTGACTTGGGGACCCACCTGGAGGGATTGAGGTTTGTTCAAGCCTGATGGCCTGCTTCTATCCTGGAGGGGAATCCAAGCACTCAATGATAAGTTTAAATGCTACATTGACAAGCATTTAAACTAGCAAACGGGGGTGGCAGGCCAGCAAGGAGGGTACCTACTTGCTCACCCCCCCCACAGCTAGCAGTGGAACCAGTAAACCAGAGGAGTGGCTATTTCGGCAAAGCAGTGTGCAAAAGATGGAGATTAGTGCCCAAGAGGTGGATAGGCAGAAAAGGGACAAAATTCAGCAGAAGGGCAGACAGCAAGGTGAACCAGGGATAAAGGACAACCAAGGAAGGGGCTGGAGTAGAACAGCGAAACAGTCTAGGGAGGTCAAATCATGGAAAGTCATGTGTGCAAATGCCAGGAGCCTTAGCAAAAAGATGGAAGATCTGGAGGCTGTCATGATGCAATCAGACCTGGACATTGTGGCCATCTCTGAAACCTGGTGTAATGATAACCATGACTGGGAGATGGCCATACCTGGCTACAACACATTCAGAAGAAACAGAGCAGGCAGGAAGGGAGGAGGAGTGGCACTGTATGTGAAAAAAGACATAAGGGCCACAGAGATACAGGAGGAAGAAAATTGGGGAGAGATACTGTGGGTTAAGCTGGAAAGGAAAATGGGGACAGCCATCCGCACAGGTGTAGTCTATAGACCACCAGCCCAGGAGGAAAAAACAGATAGGGAGCTGATGCCAGCCATCCAAAGGATGGCAGACAAGGGTGAGGTAGTACTGGTTGGAGACTTAATATTCCAGACGTGGACTGGAGCATCCCAGCAGCAACATCAACTAGGAGCAGATTTATCCTGGACTCTTTCAGGGTGCCTTCTCACAACTGGTCATGGAACCAACTCGGCAGAAGGCAATACTGGACCTCGTGCTCACAAACAGGGACAGTGTGATGGGGGTAACAGTGAGGAAGCACCTGGGAAACAGTGACCACCAGTCATTGTGGTTTGCAATCACAGAAAGAGCAGAACCAAACCACACAAAAACACGTATCCTGGATTTTAGTGGGGCAGACTTTGAGAAAATGGGGAGATACTTGAAAGAGGCATTAAGGGGAATGGGACAGGAGTAGGGGGTTGAGGAACAGTGGGCAGTATTTAAAATGGGGATTACAAGAACAACAGAATTATGCATTAAGCAGGTTAGCAAGAGGAAAAGGAAGAGGAGGCCATTGTGGTTTTCCAAAGAGGTAGCAAAGAAAGTGAAAGCCAAAAGATTGCATTCAGGCAATACAAAAAGACACAGGCAGAAGGGGATAGGGAGAAGTACCAGGAGAAGCAAAGGGAGGCAGGGAGGTCAGTAAGGGAAGCCAAAGCTCAGACAGAAGAACATATTGCAAAATCAGTGGGTAGAGGGGACAAAACCTTTTACAGGTACATAAGTGAACAAAGAAAGATAAAGGGAGGGATAGTGAGACTGAAGGGGGAGAATGGGGGCCACGTGGAGGATGACAACAGTAAAGCTGACATATTGAACAGGTATTTCTGCTCAGTCTTTACTGAGGAAGAGGAGGGTAATGGGTCTGAAGGGAGTACAAGGGGTGAGAATGGTGCAGAAATGGACACAAGTTCCTTTACACGAGAAAGGGTCCTGAAGGAACTGGAAGTAATAAGAATTGATAAAGCAATGGGGCCAGATGGGGTGCACCCCAGGGTCCTTAAAGAACTCAAAGAGGTGGTGGCTGAACCTCTGGCTATCCTGTTTAGCTGATCACTGGAAACAGGGGAGGTACCCAAAGACTGGAGGACAGCAGATGTAGTCCCCTTATACAAAAGTGGTAGCAAAGAGGAAGCAGGGAACTACAGACCAGTCAGCCTCACCTTGGTAGTGAGAAAGATCATGGAAGCACTACTGAAGGAGAGATTGGTGGAACATCTGGGTGTCAATGGACTAAAGGACCCAAAGCAGCATGGTTTCACCAGGGGGAAGACATGTCAGACCAACCTCGTTGAATTTTTTGACTGGGTGACTAGGGAGGTGGATCAGGGGAGGGCAGGGGACATGGCCTATCTGGACTTCAGCAAGGCCTTTGACACTGTGCCACATAGAAGACTATTACACACACTGGGGAATATGGGTGTGGGCAGGACAGTAGTGTGGTGGGTAGGTAACTGGCTGGGTGGCAGGACACAGAAGGTGGTGGTAAATGGCTGTCACGCCACAGAGGGAAGTGTGACCAGTGGGGTACCACAGGGATCAATGCTGGGACCGGTCCTATTCAACATTTTCATCAGTGACATTGCGCAGGACCTAGAATGCAGAATTTCGCTGTTCACTGATGACACAAAGCTCTGTAACAGAGTAGACACACCAGAGGGTGTAGACAGAATGAGAAGGGACCTGCTGAAACTTGAAGAATGGTCAGGGGTTTGGCAGCTGAAATTCAATGCAAGGAAGTGCAAGATAATGCATATGGGGCACAAAAACCCTGGCACAATATATCAGTAGGGGGGTGAGGATATAGCATGCACCTAGCAGGAAAGGGATCTTGGGGTTATCATCTCTGATGGCCTCAAGGTAGAGAAACAGTTTGACAAGGCAGCAGGTAAAGCAAATAGGATGCTGGGATGTATTGGCAGGGGCATCACCAGCAGGAAAAGGGAGGTCATAATTCCGCTATACAAGACACTAGTGAGGCCCCATCTAGAGTACAGTGTACAGTTCTGGAAACCATACCTACGTAAGGACATAGACAGGTTAGAGAAGGTTCAGAGGAGGGCAACAAAGATGGTACATGGATTTCTTCACAAGTCCTATGAAGACAGGTTGAAGGAACTGAACATGTACTCCCTGAAGGAGAGGAGGGAGAGAGGGGATATGATAGAGACATACAAGTATCTTACAGGGAGGAACAGGGTGCAGGAATACACTATTTTTAAGTGAAAAAGATGTTCCAGGACTAGAGGGCACGGGATGAAGTTGGAGGGAGGATGATTCAGAGGAAACATGAGGAAGAATTTCTTCACAGAACGGGTGGTAGACAAGTGGAACACCTTGCCAGAGGAAGTTGTGGGGGCTGAAACAATCACGGGATTTAAGAATGCATGGGATAGACATAAAGGAATTCTGCAGGTCAGTGGTAAGGGGCAACAGACTTCTAGGGAAACATAAACTGAACTTACAAGCTCAAATGGGCAGACTGGGTGGGCCATGGGCCCTTATCTGCTGACACTGTCTATGTATCTATGTATCTATGATTAAAAAGAAAAAAGGTGGGGTCAAATTTTAACCTATTTTCATTGCACTACTGCTGTAAATTCAGGTGTCATCTGCACAGTTGCTAAAAGTACAGGAGGTTTACTAAGCTTTTCAGGGAAGGGAAGCGTCACACTACCGTCTATCACAGCCACTCCAGAACTCGGAGCCAGTGCTACTTTGGTCTTGTGTCATCTATAGTACTTTTAGACCGCTAACTGACATATAGTTTGGTAAAAAATATTTAATTGGTTGTTACGTATTACAACTCTACTTGATGCTAAACTCAATAGTATTTATAAGTTGATTTTATCAATGTTTCTATCTGTTGTTGTTTTTGAGCTATAACTTATTAGAAATAAGAAATATAAGCATGTTGTTGTTATTTTGAATAGAGAGGTATTATTTACTTAATTTAGAGATAGTTGATTCAAACTATTTAATGAACCAGTTACTACTGCAGATTCATAGCAAACTAATAGTCTTAAGTATCTATAGATAGGAAATAATCATGACAAAGCTTATAACTTGAACTTAGGGATAGGGGCCCAGATATTCAAACTGCACCAGGCTGTGGTGCAAGCCTGGATGCAGTGCAACTTGGCTGCACAGGGGTGTTGACTGGGCGATATTCAACGGATCAGCGCCATCGCTCAGCATTGTTGAATATCACACCCTAGCCACCTGCAGTGCACATGGCGCAGTGGCACTGCACCAGCGCAAGTGGCCAGAGTGGAGCAGGGGGATGCGCTAGTGCAAGTCCTGTTGCACTATGTGCAGCAACGGCAATATTCAAAAGTGCACATGCAAATGGGGCCATAATTTATGCAAGGTGCAAATGGGGCCATTTGCATGTCATTATGACCCCATTTGCATGCAGGTGCGCCAATCCCCGACGACTGGCACCTGGCGCCTGCCAGGCAGCAGCCGTCGGAGGCCGATGCCCCCTTCAGCATAGCAATGTGCCCCATAGCCCAATCGCAGGTATTTGTAAAATGAAAACGTATCCAATATCCCTGGTGGTCCAGTGGACTGCTGTCAGCCTGACCGTGGGCATTTGTAAAATATAAGCATATCCAATATCCCTGGTGGTCTACTGGACCGCTGTCAGCCTGACCGCGGGCATTTGTAAGATATAAATGTATCAAATATCCCTGGTGGTCCAGTGGACCTCTGTCAGCCCGATTGCAGGCTTCAGTAAAATAAAAAAGAATCCAATATCCCTGGTGGTCCAGCAGATCCCCCCACCCATCCACTGAGCGCCACCGCCCCCTTCCCCCCACGGTCAGCGGCGGGTGGCAGCACCCCCCCTGCTGTCCGCTGCCACCAACTGACACCATCGGTGGGACTATGCGCATTTTGGTCCATAGTGTGGGCCAATGGGCATACAGCCCATACCATACTACACATTCAGATATGTGAAAGGATCCATTCACATATCTGGAATGTATAATGGTTATGGGCTGCACACCAATATGGCTCACGCTCAGGACCAATGGTCACAGCCATACCAGTGGTGTCAGTCGGTTGATGGCAGGGTGGCAGGTGGGTTGGGTGCTGCTGCCCGCTGCTGACCAGGGGGGAAGGGGCGGTGGGGATCACTGGACGGGTGGGGAGGAGGGTCCGCTGGACCACCAGGGATCTAGGATTCTCCTTTTTAATACAGAAGCCCGTGATTGGGCAGACAGTGGTCCACTGGACTACCAGGGATATTGGATTCTCTTTTTTACTACAGAAGCCCACAATTGGGCAGACAGCAGTCCACTGGACCACCAAGGATATTGGATTCTCTTTTTTAATACAGAAGCCCGCAGTCAGGCAGATAGCGGTACACTGGACCACCAGGGATGCTGGACGTTATTATTTTTAACTGATGCCCGCGATTGGGCATGGGGGGGCGCCACCACGGAGGTGCAGCTGGAGCTTGGGTGGCCAGCCACAGGTGGCAGCTGCCATGTTGTGCCCTGCAATACGGCAGCTCACCTGTGATGACTAACCTTGATCCTTTTTTTTGGATCAGCATGCGACGCCATTAGGGGTTGCAGATGCATGGACTCATCACATTCCGGGCTGAATATCGGGATGTGCAGAGTATGTATGGGCACTCCCCCCACCCGCGCCACATACATTACTGATGCGCTCCAGTGCATTGGGATTTGTGCCAGGCACAATTCCCGTTTGAATATCACGCCGAGGCACATCAGTGGGTTATGCATAGCGCAACACTGTTGCACCATGTGCAACCCTTTTGAATATCTGGGCCAGGTTGTACAATAGTTTTTTCTTTTCTTTCTTTTCTGTTTTATTGTTAACTGGTTGTTTGTTTTCCGTCTCTGACAGCTCTAAGAGCTGTAAAGATGCAGTACAAAATCTTGTGGAATGTTAATGGGCTAGGGTCACCAATAAAAAGGAAAAAAGTATTATCATATCATAAATGAAAAGTAGATGTAACTTTTCTACAGGAGACACACCTAATGCAGATGGAGGCAGAGAAATTGCAAAGAACATGGGTAGGTCAGGCAGAAAGTTGTTGCTTCTTATTGAAAAAAGAGGCACTTCCATTCTTATCCGTAAAGGGTTTAACTTTTGTAAACACACCCACCTGACGGATATGGATGGGAGGTTTCAAATTCTAGCTGGTACAATTGATGAGCATAGGGTTGCTTTATGCAATGTTTAAGCCGCCAATGAAAACTGAGGAGCCTTCTTTAATACCTTACCCTCAGAACTTCAAGGGTTCTTAGATTATGATATCATTGTTGCAGATGACTTTAATTAAATCTTAGACCCAGCCTTGGATAGGTCCTCATCAAGGTCAATTCAAACTGAAACCAAGGCAAAACTGACCCTTAAGAAAATAATGGTGGAAATAGGCCCCGCAGGTGCGTGGGGAGTTATACACCCCAAAGAAAGAGACTATTCCTTTTTCTCAGAGAGGCATACATTGTATAGCAGAATTGATTATATTTTGGTAGCCAACAGATTGGTCTCATCTCTGATAGGATCCAAATTAATACTATTGCAATTTCAGACCATGACCTAGTAGGACTAGACTTAATATTCTGTATGCCAGAGGAAAAAACAACATAGATGGAGGATGAATTCTAGCCAGCTTGAAGAAAAATAATTCACTGAGTTGATTACTACACAATCAGTAGAATTCTTCAAAATTAATGATAATGGAAAGTAACAGAAATATGTTTGTGGGAGGCTAATAAAGCTTACATACAAGGCAGAATTATTACCTTTTGTGCTAACAGGCAGAAAGACAGGGAAAAGAGTCTAAGAGAAAAAGAAAAAGAGAGGCCTTGGAAAAAACTCCAAAAACAAAACAACCCGTAACCTAGAGCTGCTGTATAAGATAATGGTCAAGAAAAGGAAAATTAATTGTATTCTCTCACAAAAAGCTGAATATGCTTTGTTTAGGACCAGGAAGAGCTAATGGGAAGCAAGTGACAAGGAAGGTAAACTACTGGCATTAAGGTTAAAAAAAGTACAACAGCAGATTTTAATTCCAGCTATCAAAACTAAGGGAGTTAAAGTGCTTACTAGTAACAAGAGGCCCAATTCCAAGTTGGCCTACGCTGGCATAAGCCAACATACTCCAAACCCCTTGGTGTATCTTGCAACCTGTGCCAAGCATTACACCTGCCCTGATTCCAAGAGGCACCTTATGCCATGTCGGCTGCGGGCTATGCCAACCGTGGGATATGCCAAGCTATGCTACGCTGAAGCCCACAACAACATGGGTGGGTTATGGCAGCAACTGCACCCTATTCGAAGAGGATGGTTGCTGTAACCTGCTGCTGCGATTCTAGGAGCCACGCTGGTGGAGTGAAGTTAGAGCAGCTTGGAGCTGCTCTAAGGGGCATGCAATTGTGCCATACTTCAGATGCCCACTCCGCAGTGCCGTGGCAATGGTGCCAATGTGCTTCCCATGCCCTCACATGCACAACCCTGCCCCCACCCTCAATTGTCAAAGACCCCTTGGGGTCCAATCTTCAGTGTGCCCCCCGGACTCCTGTACCACCTGTCCTGGCCCCATGCACCCTGGTGTGTGCCGTGGTGTTCCAGGTGGGGGGGCTTTGTAGGGGCTGACAGTAGTGGGCCGTGACTTGCAACATGTGGGGCTTCTATGCCATGCCTGTGGTGTTAGCCTCCACATGGCATAACCTGCATGTTGCAAGTGCCAGGACCCTGGCACTCTTGAAATGTGGCACAGGGTTGCTGGCATAGTGGTGAATGTCACAACTCACATACTCCTGCAAGTTGCGACATTCGACCTGTAATTGGGCCCCAGGACATTAATACAGCTTTCTATGAGTTCTTTAGTGACATTTATTCTGGTAAAGGAACGGAAGAGAACACTAATTTAGAAGATTTTTTAAAAGGATTAACCTACCGACGTTAACATCTCAAGAAAAAAAATTCTTGGAAAAAGATATAACACTCCTGGAAGTTCAACAAATCATTCAGGAACTCCTGCTAGGTATAACCCCAGGCTGAGATGGATTTCCAGGAGAATTTTTTATTAAACTTAACAATACTGTATCCCCCCCTATATCCACCGAGCCCTGTTAGATGCGAAAACTCAGAAATCTCTAACTATAACTATGAAATAAGCCTTTGTCACACTATTACTGTACATAAAATGGGGAGAGACCTACTTGGCTGTGCCAATTATAGACCTATTTCACTTATGAACACTGATTATATAATATTATCAAAAATTCTAGCCAAAAGAGTTCAAAATGTCTGTGACAAACTAATCAGCATGGAACATGTAGGATTCATGAGAAATAGGTCTGAGTCTGACAGTATTCAGTCTGCTATGGTGGTCAAAATATAACAAAGAGCCTGTGTCAGTACTATCGCTGGATATCCTAAAAGCCTTTGACTCAATTAGTTAGCCCTATATGTTTAAAATTCTAAACAAATTTGGCTTTGGTGAGAAATTTTCTTCCTGGATATCATTGATCTGTAAAAAAAATCTTCAAAGCAAGGGGACCCCCCACCCCCACTCATCTGACAATTACCATTCTATTTCTATCCTCCCCCTTCTCAGCAAACTTTTAGAAAAAATTGTCTGCTGCCAACTTCCGGAACACATCAATAAATACAGTCTTGTGTGTAGCCAACAACATGGCTTCCACAAAAATGACTGCACTACCTCTGCTCTGGCTCTCTTTACTTGACCATGTCTTTACTAGTAAGGATTGCAGGCATGCTACCAGGGCTGTCTTTGTGGATCTTACCAAGGCCTTTGACATGGTCAACCATGCACTCCTCTTCTCCAAGCTAAACCTGCTCAGTTGCTCCACTGAGACAACCGATTGGTTTAGTAGATACCTCTCGAGCCATTCTCAATCAGTGTGCACTGGTTCTGCCACCTCTCTGACCCTCCCCCAGTCTCAACTGGTGTCCCCCAGGGTTCCATCCTGAGCCCACTGCTTTTCTCCATTTTCATTAATTCTCTCCCAGCTGAAAGCCTAAACTGTAAATCACTTCTGTAGGCAGATGACTTTGTTATTTACCACAGCGATAAGTCTCTCGCCCAGGTTTCTTCAGTCCTTACCCAGAACTATGGTAGTACTTTTAGTTGGTTCACAGCAAACCTGTTATTGGTTAACAGGGAAAAAAATAAAACACTCCTATTTTGGATCCAAACCCCACCACACCAAAATCCAGATGTTGCCTCGTTCAAATATCTGGGGGTGACACTTGCCCCGGCACTAACCTTTTTGGACCACATAAACACTGTGGTTTGCAGGGTCAATCAAAAAATTCAGGGCCACCTACTATCTACACCACTTGCTAACCCCAGAGGCTTGAATAGCAATTGTTCAGGGTAATCTACTTCCTATCATTGACTTCTGCTCCCCTATACACTCTTGCACATCCTCGGCCCTCAGAACCAGGCTCTCATCGGCTTACAATAGTGCCTGCCATTTTGCTCTCATGGCACCATTCTTTATCCATCAGTGCAACCTCTACAGTGCTCTTGGCTGGTTACCCCTCCATGGCCACTTTGATAATACTCTTGGCTGTATTGTGGATAGTACCATCACGAGCAGTGATGTGTCTGCTCTCTTTCCTTTACTCAAGGTTAGAACTACCTAGGCATCTCCACTCATCCACTGTACCTCCTTTCGAGGTACAGAGGGTCTCCACCAGCAAGGAAGAGAAAGCGCTATCAGTTGCTGCCCCTACACTGTGGGAAGGGATTCCTGTTCCGCCCCACTCATGTAACACACATTCAGTCTTCAAACCTCTCTACAAAACCTGGCTTGCAGATAGGGCCCATTGCTCCTGCCTATTGAGGCAGCCCCCCCCCACCCAACAACTCTAACCCCGCATTAATCTGACTTCTGTGGGAGTTTCTTATCTATTCTTCCCAAGTTGTTCTTAAGCTCCTCTGTCTCCTCCTCTCTCTTTCAGTCTCACTGTAACATTCAAAGTGCGATGAATTTGGGGAAGTAGGTAGGTTGATGGACCCTCTTATGTCCTGCCTTATGTATCCTCGCTGCCAGATCCATTCCATCCACCCGGTGCCAGTAGGGAGGTCCCGACCAGAAGGTCGCGAGAGGCAGCGTTTCCAGCCTCCCCACCCTCCACGCTGCTAGATAAAAGCTCTGACTGCAACGATTCAATGATGCCTAGCCAACAGCGTTAAGTGACTGTGTAGTTTAAAACGCTGTGGGACAGAGCTTCATTAGAGACCTTGCCCGATGTTTAAAATGCTGTGGGACAGAGCTTCATTAGAGACCTTGCCCGATTTGTAGAGCTGTAGCACGCTTGAGCTCAGCTGCGTGCTGACCAAGAGCTCTGTGCAGAACTGGATGTTTAAAAGTTTTTCTTACCCCACACATGTGGAGATAGTTTTTTCACTGAATATTTTAATAGTTTCTGCCCTCCTCCTGAGCAGGATCCAGAGTGTGCCTTAAGAGCCGCTAGTGTGTTTGAAATGAGTGGCTCTCACCCCACACCGCCTACCCTGGTAACTGTGTATGAACCTCTGCCTTTCTGTTTGCTAACGAGACCGGGTCTCCAAAATTGCTAGGCTCTTTTGAAACTCCAAAACCTGCATTTTAAATTTAATTGGGGGAGGTTACTTATATGCTCCATGGGGTTTGGATTCAGTGTGTGCCTTAAGAGCCATTTGTTAGTTTGTTTGCCTTTCCTGGTATCCTTGTAAAAATAATTCACTGCCTTTCTGTTTGCTAATGAGATGAGATCTCTGCTACTGCTTACCGCCAGGTACTCCTGAACTACCTAAATGTGAACTGTAAACTGAACCTGATTGCGGCACGGCAGCTTTTAAAGCACGCGGCTAAACTGATTTAACTTTGTAAATCACTGTTTTGTGTGGAAAATTCACTGACTCTTGCCTGCAAATGTTACAAAAGTAGATTGCTCCACTGGGGTTCTGTGTCCTGCTGCAGCTCAGTATTACAGCTGCTCGGGTGTTTCACTGCCGTGATCCAAAGCGACCCCCAGTGTTAGCTCTCCTTCCCAGCCCCCGCCCTTCTGCCTTTCTATAAATTCTCTTACCTGCACTCTTCTCTTCTCTCCCCACAGATCCATTCCATCCACCGGTGCCAGTAGGGGGTCCCGACCAGGAGGTTGTGAAGGCAACATATTTCCAGCCCTCCCCCAACCGACCATGCTGCCAGGTAAAAGCTCCGACTGCAATGATTCAATGATGCCTAGCAAACAGCGTTAAGCGACTGTGTAGTTTAAAACGCTGTGGGACAGAGCTTCATTAGAGAACTTGCTTGATGTTTAAAACGCTGTGGGACAGAGCTTCATTAGATAACTTGCCCGATTTGCAGCGCTGTAGCATGCTTGAGCTCAGCTGCGTGCTGACCAAGAGCTCTGTGCAGGACTAGCCCCGCCGGCTTCACCGGCTGCCCCACCACCACCCATGGTCGTGACCGTGTCTTATAAGTAAGATCACGTGGTGCTCGAAAACCAATCAGTCCACTTTACCATTTGCAGGCTATACATTCTGACTACTAGATGTCTTTTAGCTTTAATCTGCCTGCTTCATTGATCCTTTTAGCCCCAAGGGTAATATTCTGAGCCTATCTTCCTCATAATGATCTGAAGTCAAGTACCCATTCAATTGCCCTGCCCCCTGGTCTCTGCTAATACTAATAACCTATTAATAACCTATTATTCTGGGTAACCTTGGGCCGACTACCCCCGACCTGTCTCCCAGGCATAACCCCTATTTGCTCCCTAAAGTTATAGCTTCCTGTTAGCCAGCGCCTGGCTAAGACATCCACTCTTTTGCTGTAGCCGGCTACCTTGCCTCACCACTTGGGAACTATTCCGCTGTGGACACCTCATGTGCTCCTACTGCCCAAACAAGCAATGACCATGGCTCTTCTTGCACTGGCAGGTAATGTAACCAGCAGTCAAGGTTCTCAGCACACCCTATACCCCTTCAAGCCCCCCACGGACTAGTTATCTGCTTAAGGCCTCAGAATTGCGCACCTCAATATCCGGAGCATCCTACAAAACCTAGCAGAACTCACAGCCTGGGTGGCCCACTAGAAGCCAGACATACTGTGTATTACAGAAACATGGCTGAAACCTAGCATACCTGACTCTGCGTGTGCCCTCCCGGGTTACAGCTTCATGCGGCGTGACAGGGAGGGCAGTAAACGCGGGGGGGGGCATGCTCCTTTACTTTCGAGGACACCTAAATGTTTCCACTGTACCTCACTCACCTCATGAACCCCCGGTATATGAGTTCCTCCACTCACTTCTCCTCCTTGAAAACACGAAAAAGGTGCATATTGTTTGTGCCTACAACCCTCCAAAAGATGGGGTCCAAGGGCTCTCTGCCCTACTTGACCTCCTTAAAGCAAAGTTGAGCTCAAGTGATTATCCTGGGGGACCTAAACCTCAACTGGCTGGGGCCAAATACCAGTGTATTTGAACCTCTCCTATCGGGCCTTGCACTTAGCCAGATCATTACAGGGCCCACTAGGACCTCCTCTCAAGGAGACAAAGGCTCACTTATTGACTGGGTCCTCTGCAACTGATTAGACAGAATCGTCCACTCGGGAACTCTCCCCGATGCCATCTCGGACCACTCACCTATCTACTGCATATGGGGCACCTCCTCGCACAAAGTCCGCTGCAGGGTGATCCAGATGAGGGACTTCTCCAAGCTCAGTCTTAAGGATTTCCTCAATGACCTCTGCTGCGCAGACTGGTCTGGGGTCATAGATACATAGACAGTGTCGGCAGATAAGGGCCTATGGCCCACCCAGTCTGCCCATTTGAGCTTGTAAGTTCAGTTTGTTTTCCTAGAAGTCTGTTTCCCCTTACCCCTGACCTCTAGAATTCCTTTATATCTATCCCATGCATTCTTAAATCCTGTGATTGTTTCAGCTCCCACCACTTCCTCTGGCTGGGTGTTCCACTTGTCCACCACCCGTTCTGTGAAGAAATTCTTTCTCATGTTTCCTCTGAATCGTCCTCCCTCCAACTTCATCCCATGCCCTCTAGTCCTGGAACATCTTTTTCACTTAAAAATAGTGTTTTTCGCACTCTGTTTCTCCCTGTAAGATACTTGTATGTCTCTATCATATCCCCTCTCCTCCTCTCCTCCAGGGAGTACATGTTCAGTTCCTTCCAACCTGTCTTCATAGGACTTGTTATGCAATCCATGCACCATCTTTGTTGCCCTCCTCTGAACCTTCTCTACCCTGTCTATGTCCTTACGTAGGTATGGTCTCCAGAACTGTACACTGTACTCCAGGTGGGGCCTCACTAGTGTCTTGTATAGTGGAATATGACCTCCCTTTTCCTGCTGGTGATGCCCCTGCCTATACATCCCAGCATCCTATTTGCTTTACCTGATGCCTTGTCACACTGTTTCCCTACCTTGAGGTCATCAGAGATGACAACCCCAAGATCTCTTTCCTGCTTGGTTCATGCTATATCCTCACCCCCCAACTGATATATTGTGCCAGGGTTTTTGTGCCCCATATGCATTATCTTGCACTTCTTTGCATTGAATTTCAACTGCCAAACCCTTGACCATTCTTCAAGTTTCTGCAGGTCACAGCCGCTAGCAACACCATTGCAGCCCTAGATCAGTTCCTAGCTGTTTTTGCACCACAGCAAAACAGGCATGCACCCCTCACTAAAAGGAGGGTGAGGGGCATGGTCACTAAGTGGCTACATGGGGGACTGTCCTTCCTCATGAAGCTGAGAGACAAATGGTGGGTGAAATATAAAATCTCACGCAACATTAATGATCTCATCGAGTACCAGCGGCTCAGAAACTCCTGCAAGAGTGCCATACGCACTGCTAAAAGCGAATTCTGCAAAACCGCCCTGCTTGCTACAGCCTATAACCCCCGGCATTTCTGGCAAAATGTCAAAAACCTGGTCGGTGGGTCTGCCAAGTAAATGATCCCCTACGTCAATATTGGGGGGTCTAACTGCAATAATCCCCACACTATTGCCTCTGCTTTCAACAGCATGTTCACTAACCTGACCGCCTCGCCGTCGTCCCGACCCACTGCACCTACTCAGACTGACAGACCCCCCACTCCCGGCCTCCTTTCTACCTCAAAAGAATCTCAGTTGGGGAGACCAAGGCACTCCTTGCTGGGCTCTCCCATCACATGGGCTCTGGTCACGACAGCCTCGAACCTAACCTGCTGAGCTTGGGGGCCCCTCTCCTCGCCAGGCCAGTCACCCACATATTTAATGCCTCACTTATCGCGGGGATCTTACCTGATACCTGGAAGGTTGCCAAGATTGTTCCTATGCACAAGCAAGGAGACTCCAAGGATATGAAAAATTACCGCCCTATCGCCATACTCTCGGCAGTCAGTAAGCTCCTAGAAAAGGCTGTCGCCTCTCAACTCTCCCACTATTTTCAGGAGTATGCAGTTCTCTCCCCAGCCCAACATGGCTTTAGGAAGGGGTATAGCACATTGACAGCGCTTGCTGTAGATACTTCGGAGATCCGGACAGCCACCGACCAAGGCAAATGGACCGAAGCCATCTTTGTGGACCTCTCTAAGGCCTTCGATCGTGTTGACCACTCCATCCTCCATTCCACCCTACAGTCCATTGGATTCTCCAACCGAGCCCTCGCATGGTTCTCTGGCTACCTTGGGGGAATGCAACAATATTCTTGCTTCAACCACGCCCTCTCTGCCCTTTCCCCTGTCACCCTCGGGGTTCCCCAGGGATCCGTCCTCGGTCCCATTCTGTTTTCCCTGTACATCAATGGGCTGCCTTCCATTGCTACCCACAGGCACATAACCCTATACGCGGATGACCTAGTCTTACTGTACAGTTCTCCAGACATGTCTAGCATAAACACACACTTGAACTCTGACTCATCTAGTATCCAGAACTGGCTGGTGGATCACAAGCTCACCATCAACCTAGATAAGACCATGGCAATGCTCTTCGGGTCTTCAGCCAAAATCAATGTCTGCCCCACACCCCTAATGATTTATGGGGCTAATGGTGCCCCCCTACCAGTCCCTGTTGCTGTGAAGAACCTAGGCGTTACCCTCGATCCGCAGCTGGATCTTACAGTGCACCTTAGAAATGTCTGTATGGCCACTAACGGGAAGCTTAGACTTGCATACAGGGCTAAAGATTGCCTCACCCCGGCTGCTCGTCTCGCCATAGCCAGGGGAACACTCCTGCCCACACTCTGCTATGGGCTCGTAGCCTTTGCCCTGGTCCCAAACTCTAGCCTAGCTAAGTGGGATATGGCATACAACAACATCTGCCTCTTCGCCCTCTCCGCTCCTTGCCTCATGCGTCGTTGTGAGCTATACTCCAGGCTGGAATGGCTCCCCCCAGAAAAACACCGTTCATTTGTCCTGGGCAACTTTGTTGACAACATAGTCAGAAATTCCACTCCTCCTGCACTAGCCCTCCCTCAAGCATGACACCCCTGCCTACAACCTACTATCTGACCCTACTCAGGTCCGCCTGGTTCCTAAGACCCGCACTCTCACTGGTGACCGGGCCTTTTCAGCCTGCACGCCTAGGCTGTGGAACTCCCTTCCTGTACTTGTACGTACATCTACCTCCCATCACTGCTTCAAAACCTCATTCTGGAACTTCCTCAAATCCACAGCTGCCTGTCTTTGTGCCTCATAGCTCCAGAAACATTACTTCCTCCTCTGGATACTCCTGGGTGAATGTGGGTGCTAATCTCTGATGGTCACCTGCACTATCACACTTAAGCCCTCCTGGGGCATGGGGAAGAGGCGACCCTGGCTAGCACTTCCCACCTCTAGCTGCTCATGGAGGGTAGCATTTCTCTCTAGAGATAGGCGCACCAGAAAGATCATGAATTTTGTTGTACTCCCTGTCATGGGTGTTTCCTGGCGCTCACCCTCCTCCCTACAGTCGATTTATAACTTGTTTGCTGTATACCTTACCTAGCTGTTACCCTGGTTACCCGATTCTATCTTGTTTGCTGTATACCTTACCTTGCTATGTTTTCCTGGTGCTTACACACCTCACTACTGCCGATTTATATCTTGCTTGCTGTATACCATACCATACTATGTAATGACAGGGTACCTTACTAGTGTTCCACCCACTTGCACATGGGCCCAATTGTACCCTGTCCCTGTATTGTGTCTCCTATGTACTCTGTAACCTCCCGGGTCGCACCTGAAAATAGGCACATGCTGTCTAGTGTGCTAACCTGGTTAACAAAAGCAAATAAATAAATAGTAGTAGTAGTAGTAGTAATATATTTTATTCAAAAGAATATGCCATCAAAAGGATAAAACACCATTGAGTGAACTCATTTTCAAGGTGATCCAAGTATACATTAATTCTGTTTCCTTTCTCACTTCCAACATACATAAATAACATTTACTAACACGTATTTGTCAATGCCAAATGTTTGCTTGCTGGTATTAGCATTGGAAGTGCAGGAGTTAGACAGATGCCCACCTCCACCCTGCAGAGACGGATAGGCATTGGGGTATACCTTTTGGTCATCACTCATAAAGTTCATGCTATTTCACCTCACCCTGTTCTGCAGACACTGATAAGTGATGAGGTTTGCCTTGGTGTGTTCAGCTGTACAGTCATCCCATTCCACAAGGACATATGCTCAAACGGGTACAGTATAGGATAATGGAGTTAACTCTGGGACCAAACAGTCCAAGGCACATCTCGATGCCTGTCACTGGCTGCAGGGTGTGGATGGAATGGCATGAGCATTACAGCTGGCAATCTAAAGGCACACCGCTGATGCCTGTCAGTCTGTACAGGGTGGGATGTTATGGTTAGAAACCCCTAACACCCAGGGCATTTGTTGGTATTTGCAATACAAATTTTCAACATGGTCTTTTTGTAACCCCCACCTGATGAAAGCATTGGGACCTCTGCTCATGAACAGTGGTGCTGTGATTTTGTGAATCTGTCCTGAACGTTTCTTTCCCACTGCGCCATTCTGTGCCAGATGTGTGAAACCACAATTTAGGCAGGATGTGAAAAATGGCAGCTGCACTGTTCATAAGGAGGTGTAAACAGATGACAATGTTGGAAATCTGGAATGAAAATATAAAAAATTCTCAAAGTTATGAATGTGCATGAAAACTGTGCAACGCATGATTATAAAACAATCATTTTTTTTTATTCTTTCACCAAATTTTCAACATATGCATTTTGGAACCTCTGCTCATGAGCAGTGTCACTATGATTTTCTTAATCTGCCCCAAACATTGATTTCCCACAGCGACCATGCCATTGTGCGCTAGATGTGTGAAACCACATTTTGGGCATGATGTGAAAAATGACAGCTATACTGTCCATAAGGAGGTGTGGAAAAATGGCAATGTTGAAAATCTGGAGTAAAAATATTAAAAATTCTCGAACTTATGAGTGTGCATGGAAACAGCACACCACACGATTATAGCTTGGTTATTTTGTAGAATTTTGTCACCAAATTTTCAACATTGGCATTTTGGGACATCTGCTCATGAACAGTGTCACTGTAATTTTCTTAATCTGTCCTGAATGTTGATTTCCCTCAGCGACCATGCCATTGTGTGTTGGATGTGTGAAAACACATTTCGGGCAGAATTTGAAAAATGACAGTTGTACTGTTCATAAGGAGGTATGTGGAAATAGCACTGTTGAAAATCTGGAGCAAAAAATCTCAAAAATTCTCAAAGTTACAAGCATGCATGTAAACTGTGCAATGCATGCTCATAACACCGTCAATTTTTGGAATTGTTTCACCAAATTTGCAATGTATGCTTTTTGGGAGGAGGTGATTCTGCCACTGTATAGGTCATTAGTTAGACCACACCTAGAGTACTGCGTGCAGTACTGGTGCCCATAGCTGAAGAGAGACATTCAGTTACTGGAGGCAGTGCAGCCCAGGGTGACAAAGATGATCAAGGGGCTGGGGGACTTATCATAAAAGCGGCGGTTGAAGGAGTTGAGCATGTACTCACTAGATGAGAGGAGAGACAGGGGTGACATGACTGAAACCTTTAAATACATGAAAGGAATAAACAAGACAGGTACAGAGGGGCTGTTCAAAGTAAGGGAGGGGAGGGCCACCAGGGGCCATGATATGAGGCTGGAGGAAGGAAGGTTCAGGAGGGAGATGAGGAGACACTTTTTTACAGAGAGGGTGGTGGCTGGGTGGAATGCGTTACCTGCAGAAGTGGTATCCAGTAGAACAGTGGACTGCTTCAAAAGGGGATGGGACAGGACAAGGGGAAGGGTTAATGAAGGGGAAGGATGGAAGGAAGGGGCAGCTGCAGAATAAGGGGGTGCTAGCTGCATATTCAAGCAGACTTGATAGACCTCTAGGCCTTTATCTGCTGGCAAATTTCATATGTTTGTAAACCTGATGAACAGTGGCACTGTTGTTTCATTAGTCGGTTCCGGAAGGTAATTCCATGCAGTGACTGCAAAATCACCTTTTGGGACTGAATAACACCATGACAGCAACGGAATTCATGAGGAGGTGTCCCAAGAACACCATGTTGAAAATTTGGTACCAAAGGTGAAAAAAATAGCAGAGATATTCACATAAGTTGAAAAACAAAACACCCATTTATGCCATTATACAGCTTACTGGCATTTCTTCAGTTTGCGGTCGACTTTGAAGAGTGCAGACATGTTCCTGGTCCACCAAAGATTGTCACGCAGGGCTTCGGAGGTAAGTATGGGGTGAAGAGTGTGTGGGGAGGTGGGGTGTGCAGAGGGTGGGTGCGGGTTAGGGAGGGAACCTGACTGGCAAAGGACTGTTTTCTTTCTTTCAGGGACAAAGGAAAAAAGAAAAGATGCTGTGGGAGGGTTTTTTGCAGGCTGGCTTTGGGCGCACACTGGGTGGGCTCCCAGTGTGCTACACGTTTTAGGGAAGGGAATTTAAGTTGACAGGGATTGCCCCCAATCGGCAAAAGAAAGCCTGTTTGGGAGAAGCTTAATGCTGAGGGGGATTGGGCACCCCCCTCAGCACACAACAAATGGGGGATGAGATCATGCAGATGGGGATTGGGCTCTCCTGTCGGTAAATGAAGTGGGGGAGGGGGCATGCCGAGATGGGGATTGGGCACCCCATAAGGTTTTATGGGGACTGTAAGCAGATGGCGATAGCTGCTGCCATGTTTTCCTGAAATGTTACACCAGGCAAGGCACAGTCCTGCAATGACGGGTCACTCCCTCATTACAGCGGCCAATTTCTTTCAAGTTGGTGGCAGGCTTGCTGAACTAGTATCAGCAGCAGCATGCCACCACATTGGATAAAGGGGGCTTAGCCCACAAATGCAATGGCTGCATTGGCTGCCACAGTGCCGCACCTCCACAACCCGCTTCTTTCCTAAGCTGCCACATAATGTTTGTTGCACATGCACACAAGCAAACATAAAAACTGTTCCTTCCAGTGGGTTCTTTATGCACTTGTAATCCATGTAATGAAACAGCAGTAATACACTCCAGAATGTGTGCTATCATTTGGGATAATGCCATGTCTCAGCTGGTTGCACCCAAGGTTTGGCATTATTCCATGATAATACACCCTTTCCTGTACTGTTGCTTTAAGCTACTGGCTCAGCATTAAAAGCCATTACTTGGGGCTTCAGCAGCAGGCTTGGCAGTGCAAATGAAAACTTCCTACAATGTATGTCTAAAAGAGCTCTTGCAAAACCACCATCAGAGATACAGCATGCAAGTATTTTAAGATGTGCTCTGCCCCCCACCCCACCCCGGATTGCACTGGATATGAGCTGTGGTGATACAATGAAACATGAGTGCACCTTCCATTACAGTGCCCTACACATTGAGATTCTACATGCTGTATGTGTTCAATTCCCTGCTACACTTGCCAAGACTAAGCCTAAATGCCATGTTAATTGTCAGTATAAAAATAGCATTTAGGCTTAGTCTTTGGCAGCAGAGAATAGTATATTTAAGTAAAATCTTTGTGCATAGTGTATTGTAATATAAGGAGCAATCCTGCATAATCCTACTACGGTATTGCTAACAGCAATTTCATGTCAGAAGGAACTCTAGGTTTATAGAGGCTACCCTTCTCATCCCCCTCTTCATATGCAGGAACCAATACATAGAATCCTATTAATTTATAGGACTTCCCATCCTACCCTATTAATGAATGGGTACCATGTTCCCTTGGCAGTGGCAAAAATCATGAAAATGATCTGGTAAGGGAGATGGAATGCTAGAAACCCAAATCTGGTATTCCACTGATCCAGAAGAGCAGTGCTGTACATGAAACTGCAGGGAAGAGGCATTGAGGAGTGGTATTACAGTTGGAATACCATTGTGATGAAAATGGTATTCTGCCTTGAAAACTGGGATGCAAAACAGGGCAGAATGCTGTTAATTTCTAGCCCTTCTCTGGAAAAAGAAATCTGGCCAGGTTTACCTTAAAGGCATTTACTGTTTTCCTGTCCTCTGTGCCCACTGGTAGGCTAATCAGATGATGTGGAACTCTGCTGCCAATGCTGTGGTGTACCATGGATCTATGGCATCCAAACTCTTACAAATAGCCACTAGGATTACCAAAATTTGCAGCAGCCCCAGTTAAACTAAATGTGCTGCCACTGCAGTATCAACACTGGCAGTCCCACTGCATCCCCCCCCCAAACACCCACACACAGCCCCCACGTAGATCCAGTTACAGAGGAAAACCTCATCATGTTGTCGGTAAACAATGAACTGGTAGCATGTGGAACATCTGGAAGCATCTTATTGAAAATTACAAAAAAAAAATTATAAACAGCAAAGACAAAACTGTAGACACAGCAACAGTAGTGCCCAGAAAGAATCACCAGGGTTGAGAGAAAAAAAAAAGGGGGGGGGGAGAGTAGGGTAGTAAAGATGCTACTGGACAAATGAGCATCACCTGGGTATCCAGAGATGCACCCACACTGAAGCTGGGATCAGCAGAGAGAGGCACCCACACTGAAGCCGGAATCAGCAGAGAGAGGCACCCACACTGAAGCTGGGATCAGCAGAGAAGCACCCACACCAAGGCTGGGATCAGCAGAGAGAAGCATCTACACTGAAGCTGGAATCAGCAGAGAGATGGACCCACACTGAAGCCAGGATCAGCAGAGAGGCAATCTGCCTACATTTAACAGGTCCCAGTCCTTTCAACTGGGACTGTATAGCAGCAACAGATCTTAAGGAGGATGTCCAAACAGGGTGGGGGGAAAACTGCCTCATTTTAGCAGACAGACCCCCCTGCCCCTGAAGAGAAACTGCCCCTTGCCATCAAATCTGATATTTAGTGCACACATGCACACAAGGAAAAGCAGACTAAAATATTAACTAGAAGACTCATTCACTCTCTACCCTTTTTGTTACCATCTGTTTACTGCACACACCAAAGACTCATTAAACCTCAGTTTGATAGCTGCTAAGAACACATTGTGCAGGCACCGTACATAATATCTCAGAACAGTTATCAGGCATTTAGCCATCCCTCACACTCACAGTGAAGATCACAGCTACTTAAGCGCCGTGTTCCTCTCAGTGTGTGTGTGTGGGGGGTTAATGCCACATCCTAAGATACCATTCACAGCCATATGTAGATATGCAATAAATATGGGGAAAAAACACTCAAGTATCTAGTTACAATTTGTTTTAACAAGTATGTATTTAAAGAACTAACAATTCTGTCACACTGAAACACTGCCGCATACACCCACTCCCCCCTGATGGACATTCGTGATTCCACTCATAGGGATTTTAGTATGATATTTGATGCATACAGAGGTGGAATCAGCAGCTGGAGAAGACAGCTGCTTCTACCACTGTGTACATCATTTCGTCCTCACCTGGAACACTGTGTGCTGTTTTGGAGACCACATTAGGAGGACAGCAACAGAGTGGAGGTGGGGCAGAGGACGGTAACAAGATGATCCTTGGCCAACAGGTAAGGACTAAGGAGGAAAGACCAAAAAACCTACATGAATACATGCTGGAGGAGAGAGGGGACATGCCTGAGATATACAAATACCTCCATGGGGTACACAAGATTGATAGTGGGGAACTGTTCAAACTGACTGGGAACACAAACATCATAGCTACCTCCATGAAGCTAGTGGGTAGGGGGCAAATTTAAGAGGGATACAGAAAGTTTTTTTTTTCTTTTTCGTGGAAAGGGTGGAAATGTGAAATAGGGAAGGAGGGGGAAGGAAATTGTTTGGCAGTGTCAGTGGCTCAGTAGGTAGCATGCTTGCCTCTGAGGCAGGGAGGTCAGAGGGCTGTGGGTTCAGTTCCCACATCTGGCACTTGGGTTAATATCCCAGTACTGACACTGTAATGCAGCATGAGAGGGGTGCTGCACTTCTTAGATGCCATCTTTTGGATGAGATGTTAAATGGAGGTCCCATCTGCCTCGATTTGTGGTAGTTCAGGAGGATGTTAAAGATCCCATGGCACTTATTGAAAAGAGTAGAGGAGTTTTTATTGATAAATCACATATTGCATCCAGTATTACATTAGATAACTAATAAAAGAGAAAAGAGAAAAAAAAGCAAAATGAAAGTATAAAAAACAAATCTAAAGGTGAACAAAGGAAAACAATCAAACAAATTTAAATCTAGTCAGTACACCACTGTACAAATATGCTAATGAATAATCATCATTTCAAACTATTATCTTTCAAAATTTGTTTTGAAAAGGGACAACCTACCTAATATATTTTTATTGTTTCATATGAAATCACTTCATTACTTATATTTTATAAAGATTTGAAAACCCTTCCACCATTTAAAAACTGTATCTCTAGGATATAATAATAAATCATTGGTATACACTGTATCCATTGCTTGAGAAACCAAATGACTAAATGCAGTGTAGGGCATCATCTTTTGATGGATAACCCATTGACATCTTGCATGCCATAAATAAAACCTCAAACAACAAAGTAATAACATATAGGTGTCTTGATGCAAATGACAATACCCATAAGGAAGAATACCTATTATTAAGGTTTCATAGGTCAGACTCTGTAACCACCCTATGTTCCATCTAGAACCTAAAAAAGGTCATAAATGTTTTGAGTAGGAACAAGAAAACAGAAAGTTATCCATGGATTCTTCAGTATTAATACATTCAAGATAGGGACAAGTCCTCGCTGCTAATCTCTTATGCTTTGCATTACCTCTAATGTTCAATCTCCCATATACCGTGAGCCACAAAATTTCCCACATTTGTTGAGGAACTCTTTTGTTAATAAGTTATTTCAAAATTGAAGAAGAAGAGCCAGGAGGGCAATTCTTAAAACAGGGCTCAGTGGGATACACCTGGGTTAGAACTTCTCGATAAAAAGTTTTCCTAGTACCACGTGAAATGGATATTCTAGAAATTTTCCATTTAAAAAGTTTTTGGGCTGCAGGCCGAAAATAATCCATAATGTGTAACTGTGAATGCAATTTTGGGGCCACATTTTGCCATACTGCTAAATAATGTCCCAATACAAGTTTCTCCAAACTCTGAGCCCCAGTAGTTATGGGGTATATACTATATTGCACCGTATGAAAAATAAAGAGAGAATGCAAAAAAACTATAGGTTCAATCATGCCTAGGCCACCTTTCTATTTCTGTAAATAAGTATAGCATCTTTTAATGGGCTAAAGTGTAATGTCCCATAACATCTGAAAAAAAAATCCATATATTCTAGTTTCAAGAGAAGGTGGAGATAGAAAAATGTAGCCATGTATTGTAACTGGGGAATAATGAATTGCTTCAATATTTGAATTCTTTTCAGTTTCGATAATTTCCAGTGTTGCCATCTTTGTATTTTACACTGTACTTTATTTAGGGCTATCTCCCAATTATCTAAGGGAAGATTTTGTGGCCCAAAAATAATGCCTAAAATTTTTAAAGGGTCTGTGGTCAAGGTTATACCTTATATCTGACAACAAGTGGGTCCACCAGTGCCCACTATCAATCCCTTTCATTTAGCTAAATTTAGTTTAGAGTTAGATACACAAGCATAAAGATTTAGTTCATGTAAGAAAAGGGGGAGTTGGTCATGATGAGCAAAGAAACCACAAATATCATCTGCATATGCCCGCAGTAAAAAAGGTTGCTGACTGTCTGACCCCAATAAACCTATCTATTTAGGTGTTTTTATTAAGTGTTTCAATATAGCGTTCAGAGAAAAGATATACAGGAGCTGACTTAGGGAGCACCCCTGCCTAACTCAGTGAAGACTGAAAATCCCTTAGTTATATGTCCTTTTATAAAAACCCAAACATGAACAGAATAATAAAGCAATTGTATTTGTCCAATAACAATGGAAGGTACTCCATTAGTCTGAAGGGTTGCAAACAAAAAGAAGCGACTTACTCGATCAAATGCTTTTTCTTGATCTACCAAAAGTATGCAGCCTGTCAAACCAGTAAGGGTAATGTGTTCTACTATATTCCTAATAATTATGACAGCATCTTGAATTTTTCTGTTAGGGAGCCCACAGAATTGCTGTGGAGAAATAACTAATTTAGCATATTGCTTCAGTCTATTATTAAGAACGTGTGTAAGGATTTTATAATCAGAGTTTAATAAAATAATGGGTCTCCAGTTTTGCATTTTAGCCCTACCTCCTGATTTATAGAGATATACCAACAAACCATCAGTAAAGGACAGAGGGATATTATCAGATTGGAAAACGAAACAGTATATATGTTCTAGGCATATTGCAATTTCAGAGGCAAAAACTCTATAAAACTGATTTGGGAAACCATCTAGACCAGGTGAAGTATTAGCCTGTAGAGCTTTTATAGCTCCTTCTATTTCCTCAATGGTAATTTTATTTTGGAGAAGAAGTGCCTCTGCAGGAAAAGCCGGGACCTGTATGTCTGGTAAATAATCCTGTGTACTGTGTTCCAGAGGCAACTCAGTTGGAAGCAAGGATTGATAGTGTGTTTTCATAACATATTCTAGGTCACTAACCACCTCAATATTTTTCTCCTCTGAATCAGTTAAATATTCTGTAGTCATATTTTCATGCAGTTGTTTACATGCTTCAAAGGGGTCCCCCACTGGTGTTTTCTGGGTGCCGCCATAAAGCATTGCCTCAATTGTTTTGGCTCTATCATATTGGTAGGCCTACATATCCTGTTTCAGTTGTGAAATCTGATCTAAGTAATAATTTCTAGAAAAATAAGAAATTGTGTAAAGGTGTTGTAATTGTTAACGGAGAGATAAATATTTCAGGAACCTATCATTCCCGGACCGTCTCCCATAATTAATAAACAATGACTTTAAATCTGCCTTGGTATCTGTCCACCATTCCCCAATATCGGAGTACAAGCATTGTACCAATAGTCTAGCTGTAAGAAGGGGCAAAATAATTTTTTTAACATGAAAGTCAGTTAACACTGAAGTGTTTAGCTTCCATCTCTTCTTGGTTTTGGACTACTATGATTTGTCTGTATAGTCAAAATCAACATCAAATGGTCCAAAAATTCTATAGGGACTATACTAAAGGTCCCTTTAAGCAAATGACTGGAAATAAACATATGATTATTCGTGATCTTAAATTTATTACCGGTATATGTAAAACGAGGGCCATTGCTATAAACATTACAGTCTAGTAGGCCTGCAGTATTGATAATTTTAGTTAGCATGTTGGAGTTACAATATTTTTTTTTTCTTTTCCCATTAGGTTTTTGCAACCTATTAATGTCACAATTAAAATCCGCTCCAAAAAAAAATATCATAAGAAGTGACTAAATATGGCTGTACAGCTTGCAAAAGTGCCACTCTATCAGCTTTGAGTTGTGGACAATGCGTAGTAATAAAACAACATGCCATGGATTTCCAAAAACCATCTATTAGGAGTACTCTACCAGGAATCAGATCTACCAATTTCATTAAAGAAAAATTATAAGAACCAAACAAAATTCCCACCCCATCAGTGCAGTCAGGGCCAAAGGACCAAAAAGAAGGGCCCCATAACCATTTTCTTTTATAAACCATTACCTGTTCCCTAGAACACATCCAAGTTTCCTGGAAGAAAAAAAAAAAACATCAAATTTAAATTCGAGCACATAAGAAAAAACAGCCTGATGTTTTATACTATTTAATAAACTATGAGCATTTAAAGAACCAATGGAAAAGGAACCCATCAAAAAAGGAAAGGAATAGCAAAGAAACAACTATACATTCTTTTTGCATTTTTTCTTTTTTTCCTCTTTATAATCACCTTGTTCTACCCCTCTGGGAAGCTGATCAAGCCCCACCGATTTAGAATCAGAATCCCGTTGCTCCATCTCAGAGTCACTCTCGGTTAAGAACAATGCAGCATAAGTATTATCTGATTCAAAGGACACTGAGGTGGGGGGGGGGGATTTTAAATTCCTGGCAGATCGTCTTCTAGGCAAGGGCTGTACCACAACAGGATGCAAAGGACCTCCTTCTGTGATTTCAGGTTCTGTATAACAGACAGGAACCAACAACTCAGAGGTAGCCAAATCACCTGGTCCTTAGACCTCCTGAAGAGGGACCTGAGGGGGGTCGTCAGAGATAACGACAAGCTCTGACCCATCCAGGACTTGAGAAGGAGGATGGGAGGGGCAGAAACTGAGCTAGTAGAAGGAGGCACTGGAGAAGGAATTTTAGAAATGGAGGCAGAGTCCTAAGCATACTGAGTCAAAAGCTCAGGACTAATACAAGAAGCCTTATTTTTTGCAGCCCAAGGACATTCTCCAAAAATGTGACCATGCTCCTCACACAGGTCACACCTTGTGTGGTTAGCACATTGCATAGTAATGTGTCCCAATTCCCCACAATTTTCACAACGAGCCTTATCACAAGTGTTGGATAAGTGTGTCCTGGAGACACATTTATAACAGGTTCGAGGCTGTCCAGCATAGAAGCACACACCCAGATCCCTGCCCAGCATAAAGGAATTAGGGATGTGCTCCATATCAGAATCAGAAAGCCACAATTTAGCCTTGTATTTCTGTCCCCCTGTCCAAAACAATTCTGTATCCAATATAGCTTCAGGCTTACTTAAGATGTTACATTTCTTGGGCAACTAATACATGATATCTTCCACATGGACCCCCTCATTATGAAACATTATCGTAACATATTTTATATGTGGTTTAGTAAGAGGAATTACCAAAAAGGGGGTCCATGTAGGAGAAAACTTTACCTGTGAATAACACTCCCAGAATCGAGACAATCAAGCAACTGAAGCACAAGCAGCTCACCTCAGTAGCTGAGGAAGCGAAATCTCCAGCCTGATAACTTTCGAGGCAGCTCCCCCCCCCAAGCTAGGCACTCGGGACAATCAAGCAACTGAAGCACAAGCAGCTCACCTGAGTAGCTGAGGAGCAAATCTCCAGCCTGATAATCTTTCGAGGTGCCCCCAAGCTAGGCACTCGGGACAATCAAGCAACTGAAGCACAAGCAGCTCACCTGAGTAGCTGAGGAAGCCAAATCTCCAGCCTGATAACTTTCGAGGCAGCTCCCCCAAGCTAGGCACTCGGGACAATCAAGCAACTGAAGCACAAGCAGCTCACCTGAGTAGCTGAGGAAGCCAAATCTCCAGCCTGATAACTTTCGAGGCAGCCCCCCAAGCTAGGCACTCGGGACAATCAAGCAACTGAAGCACAAGCAGCTCACCTGAGTAGCTGAGGAAGCCAAATCTCCAGCCTGATAACTTTCGAGGCAGCTCCCCCAAGCTAGGCACTCGGGACAATCAAGCAACTGAAGCACAAGCAGCTCACCTGAGTAGCTGAGGAAGCCAAATCTCCAGCCTGATAACTTTCGAGGCAGCTCCCCCAAGCTAGGCACTCGGGACAATCAAGCAACTGAAGCACAAGCAGCTCACCTGAGTAGCTGAGGAAGCCAAATCTCCAGCCTGATAACTTTCGAGGTAAAGAGAGCCTCTTCTCTTCATCTGGACGCCTGCAGAGGGGTGCTACCTGATGAACACTTATATTTTATGAACTTTGTTCCTGTTCACCACTGGGTGGGCTTGTTATTTGATTCTCTTTGTGCTACTAATTGCTGAAGTGTAAAGCTAGGGACTCACTGGCTTTTCTAGAGTTGCCTTGCTGATTTCATCTTAAAGCCAGATATACCAAGCAGCTAATATAGATCAGACTTGTTTAATATGGTGGTATTTGGAGCTAATTGCTGATTTCATCTTAAAGCCAGATATACCAAGCAGCTAATATAGATCAGACTTGTTTAATATGGTGGTATTGAGCTAATTGTGCTTGTTACTGAAGGCATTAGGTTAGCTGGGTCCTAGTGTGACCTCATTTTGGAATAGCCCTGTTTGCTTAGAGTGGAGTTCCTTTGTGTAAGTCACAACATATTCTCCCGCTGCATAGTAATGAGAGGCTTTGTTTTCTCCACAACATAGGCAACTCCCCAAATAGGCACTCAGGACAATCAAGCAACTGAAGCTACAAGCAGCTCACCTGAGTAGCTGAGGAAGCCAAATCTCCAGCCTGATAACTTTCAAGGTAAAGAGAGCCTCTTCTCTTCATCTGGACGCCTGCAGAGGGGTGCTAGCCCGACGGCGCTTCGCGCCGTCTGCCCCGCTCCCCAACCACCCTCCCACCCAGGGGCGGCTGTCAATTTAAGGATCCACCCCGTGACATCACATCCGGTGATATCACGTCCTGTTGCCCAGAACCTATCTCCCCACTTTCCCATTTGCAGATTATACCTGCTGGCCACTAGAGGGACCTATGCTCCCTCACTACTTCCTATTCCTACCTGTACAGCACTACTTCCCTGGGATCTTGCTCACCACAATGTATTGGCCCTGCCTCATGCTCTGCCTGTGCCTATCCCCACTAGCAGTGCACCTACCCACTTACCCATCTGCTAGTCCACACTGTGCCCTGGCACCCCTCCCTCCCTTGCTCCTGAACCTCCCTCTGCCCTTGGGACCTCTGTGTGTCCCTCGTCCCCTGCCCTCCCTAGCTTTCTCTTCACCTCAGGCACATCTGGGTGTCTTCTTATTCTTGCTTTCCTCCTGTACCTCCCTGCCCACCCCTGCTCCCTTAGCCTCCCTCCTCTCATGTCAATCATAGGAAAACCTCTCACCATCTCCCAGCCAGGTGTTAGTCATGCTACTACTCCTGTCAGGAACATTCATCCAAACCCTGGCCCGGTTCCCAGGAGCTCCTCAACTTCTGTACCACAGGCCTATGCATGGTCTCCATGAATATCTGTAGCCTCCTAAAAAAGTTTGACCCACTACAATGCCTGGTCACATCAATTAACCCTGATATCATCACCCTGGTTGAGACTTGGCTGTCAAAATCCTCCCCTGACTCCCTAGTCTCCCTTCCTGGTTTCACCCTTTTCCGGTCCGACCGTGTTGGGAGACGGGCGGCTGCTGCGCTATTTATGTCAAGGAATCTCTCCCTGTACTAGCCCTGCCCACTCCCATCCTTGACTCAGGGCCCAGGCGCTCACGCTGAAACTAACCCCTCACCCTTTAAAGGGACCCTTTATCTGACTACTGCATGTCGTGCCCCTCTAGGGACCAAACGCAGGGGCCATTGCCCGCTTACAAAATACCTTACTCTCTACCTCCTTCCGCTGATCAAATTCTGGTGGGTGACTTAAATGTCAACTGGCTCAGCCCTCCTCCTCCTCTACCCAGACTCTTTTCTGCAATAGACCTAACGCAACTAGTTACCCACCCTACCAGGACTAACCCCAAGAGAGGCTCCAGTCCCTGCTTGATGTGGTACTCACCAACCGCCCTAATCAGATCCCCAATGTACAAGTCCTCCCAGACTCTCTCAGCGATCACTCCCCATTCTATTCACTGGTCAACCTCAGTCCCCAAACCCATAGCACAGTCCACATGCCGGCGGCGTCTAATACCTGGTGGACTGATAAAACTTAAGAAACTTCTGTCCCAAATTGACTGGTCTCCTATACAGGCAACTCCTGACATCGACACAGCTCTCTCCTTCTTTACCCAAACTTTTAATAATGCCTGTGATATCTTTGGCCCAGTGTTGACCCGCCGTTCTAAAAGGAAAAATGCCCCCTGGGTTACCCCAGCTTTGATCCACCAGCTCAAACATAGGGACAACCTATGGCACCGTGCCATTGAGACTGGCCGCCCAATGACAGGCGGTTATATGCTGCCGCCCAAACAAGTGCACTCGGCCATCAGAAAGGCCAAGTCTGAGCACTCATTGGTCCTCACTCACTGCTTCATGGGGAATCCCAGAACCTTCTGGGATAACATTAAACAGTTAAATGGGAGTGCACACTCCCCACCCACCCAGATCAACACTAATGGTGTGATCTCCCCAGACCCAGCCCTCATAGCCAACCACCTCAACACCTCATTCACTGACCTTAGCCCTATCCTCCCTACAAATTTTTGACCTCCCCCCAGCACCTCCGTAAATCTTTCTCGCCCTTATTTTCTCCTCCGCTGTGTTTCTGCCCAAGAACTTAGGCCTCACCTTGTCACTGCCCTCAAAAGTAATAGTACAGGCAGTGACACCCTGGATCCGTGTATCCTACGGCTGGTCTTAGACACAGTCCTTACCCCAATCACATGCCTCATCAACCACTCTCTTTGCCTGGGGAAGGTTCCAACTGCCTGGAAAGTCGCCACTGTCACCCCTATCTTTAAAGGTGGTGATAGGACTGTGGCTAGAAACTATCGACCAATCTCCATTCTCTCTCCTCTCTCCAAGGCCTTGGAAAAAGTGGTGGCCTCTCAAATCTCTGACTACCTCTCCACCTACAATGTCCTTTGTCCTGAGCAGCATGGCTTCCCGAGCGGGCTAAGTACCAACACAGCCCTCCTAGAGTTCTCCAACTTTCTCCACTCCTCCTTAGACACTGGTTCTCTGGCTGGTGCTGTCTTCATTGACATCTCAAAGCTTTCGACACTGTCTCCCACCCTCCTTCTTGATGCCCTTAGTCTCTCTGGTTTTGCTGCTGGGCCTATCTCCTGGTGCACCAGTTATCTGTCTGACCGCTCACAGCGTGTAAAAATTAATGGGACCTACTCAGACATCTGTCCCATCTTTCCTGGGGTTCCCCAGGGCTCCATTCTGGGCCTTACTATTCTCCTTTACCTTAACACCCTTCCACGCTCTTGCTCGGGGAACATTCTATTATGCAGCTGATGATGCAGTCATCTTTGCCTCAAGTCGTAACCCTACTGCCCTCAGGACTAGCTGCAGAAGTCCTTCACTGAAGCCGAGGGCTGGTTCAAGGAACATAGATTGGTGATAAATCTTAAATAAACAAAAACTATGTTCTTCACTCATCCCCAAAACAAGTCCTGCAACTTCAAACTCCTCATTCACTCTGGGTCCTCATTCCCACTCGAACACGTTTTCTCCTATAAATACCTAGGGATCCATTTTGACCCCTCCCTCTCCTTCCGTGGACACATCGCTGCCCTAGCCACTGCCACTAATATCCGATTGGGCATCTTACATCGGTATAAACACTGCCTCCCCCCGGAGGCTCTTGACTAGCAGTCACCTCCTCTATCCTGTCCCTAGTGGACTATGGACTGCCGTGTATGGTGCTGCTGATCAGACCGCACCTTAAAATTAGACTACTCTGAATAAGGCCTGCAGGTTAATTACTGGAGCACCTGGGATGACACACACCTGTCTATGTATGCTAAAGTGCTGGTACTTGATCTGATGAGCGCCTCAAATATCTTACCTGTACCCTTACAAAAAAGACCCTCCTTGGGCTTTCCCACCAGGATTGACCACCACCATACGCCGCTCTGTCCCACTAGTTCATACTCGGACCTCTGGGAAAACCTCTCTTGTTATCCCTAGAGCTAGGACCTCTCATGGCCAAAGAGCCTTCAGCTTTAGGGCCTCCTCCTGGTTCAACACACTGCCCCCCTCCATCTCCGAAGCTCCAACTATATCGTGCTTCACAACTTCCTTACGTAACCACCTTATTAACACCCGATGCTGTAACTGCCACTAGTCAAAGCCGGACTCAATACTTATGACAAAGCTTATTACTAAGCTGCTAAGGACGACATAACTCTGGTATTGTTTGCATCCATCCTACCTGTACCAGCTTGTTTGTATCTATGTCTTAATTTTACTGTTATACTTATGTGTTGTACTGCTATACTGTGTATTTTGGTTTGTCTTACTGTGACAAGGTACCTTTGTAAATGAGCCTATGGCTCAAAGGTTTTCCAAACTGCTGTTTAAATAAAATAAAATAAAATAAAAAATAAAATAAGAATAATTCTAATGCATAAGCAGTTCTAAAACTTACATTGTAATTATCCTTCCCTGAAATACTGATGAATGCATAAACTTCCCTAGGTGAAAAATGCAAAGACTCTTTTAACAAGTTTTTCTCAACAAATAACCTATCTGGTCTTCAAGCCAGCCCTCCTTTATAACGGATGCAAACTGCATTCCACCTAGGAGCTGCTTCTTTTTTTACTTTAGAAAATAAGTCCGAAAGAAGCAGTTTTTGAGTTGGTAGATCTTCTGATGGTGCCTCCTGTAAGGTTATTAAAGGACCTATTGCAGTAGCAGCTTGTTCAGGCTGCTGAGGTGTCTTATCATGCTGTTGGCCTACATTTTTAGGGCCTGGAGGTAGTTCTGGCATCATTTGTTCAAGTCCCCACGTGACAGTACTAATGTCGGGAGGCTTGGGCCTAGAAAGCTCTGCACTACTACGTCCAGTAACCTGTGGCTTCCACTCAGGAGAAGCTTGTGAGAAATTCAAGGTGGAATCCCAAGCTGGGTCAGGCAACCAATTCCCTCTGGGTGTCTGTAACCAGCCTGCATTTTGCAAGGCTTTCTGAAGGGACCAGGTGTCATCAAGAGCAGTTGGCAGAGGGTAGTTAATTCTAGGCTGTACAACCACATCTTGCAAAGTGTTAGCAGCATGCATAACCTGTCCACTGTCAGAATCAATCCTAATATTCTTATTAGCAGAAATAATGGCAGCTTGTTTCCCTTTCAAGTCTTCTGATTTCCCTGGTTTCAATGTAGTATCTTTAGCAGAAAATGAAAAGGCAGTTACCCCTTCCTAAGAATCCTTTTTGGATTGGTATGTAACCTCCCAAGATGTTACTAAGGGATTCTCAACCCCCCCAAAGGACTTGCAGGTTGCTTGAAAACAAAGCTAGATGCCCGCAACATATTTTTCGAATATTTAACTTCTGCATCAGGATGAAAATGTTTTGGGACTCCCTGTCCCATCTGGGGCCCCACTGGGGAATCTGACCACCCATTGGCGATAGTAGAGACAGAAAGAGGAGAATGTAAGTCAGAAACAATGTCTCAAGGCACACAGCCATATCGGCGTTTGAACTGCCAACCCAGGAAGCTCCATCAGAAGTACAGAGAACTGTTTCAAATTTATTTTGTAAAGTTAAAGGAGGCTGTTGGCATACGCTATCAACAGCACTCAAAATGCCAGCATGTACCTTGGAAAACAAAACAGCAGTAGATGCAGAGTTTACATTCCTTTCAGTTGACTCACCTGGCCCAAGCTGGGGCCTCTGAAGTCACTGGCTCAGTTTCCAGTTTGACAGTCAGAGCAGGAGCTTTTAATCCAGAGATGGAAGCAGGGTTTTTACATTGAGCGAGCTAAACTTCCAGATCGCCTTGCATACGTTAATGCCATTTTTCCTAATCGTAAAGTTTTTGCCTGACTTGAGTCATTTTATCAGATTCCTCGGCAACAACCAATCCTCGTCCAGCAGTGGTTAGATCTGTCAATACATAAAAATTGCTTGCTTCTTCTTCAGTTTCGATAATATCATGCACATCCATAACAATACTGTTGGTCTCTCGAGCATTAAAAGTAGGAGAGGAGACCAGCTTCCACACCTCTGCAACATCCATTCCGGCCAGAGTCTCGCTCCAAGTGGCCATCATTTTGGCTGCATGGCCCCCTCTGGTCAGTAGGGGAATTTCCCCAGTGTCCTGGCCAAATTTCCCTCATTTACTAAAAATACTACCAACAGCTTAACCTGGTTCAATTTCAGTTGCTTACCATCTGTATCCCTCCTGGTCACCCCTGAAAAGGGACTTCTAGGCCCAGTGGGCTTACTGGGTCAACAAAAACAAACAAACAAACAAGGAAAGGCACACTAACCCGAAGCTTGTTTCCAGGAGTGATCAGGGTCACACAGTATGGAGGTGAGGGCTGTGGGATTCAAACACAGGTCTCCAGGTTTTCAGCTCAGTGCCCTAAAGCACAGCATTACACTGTCTCTTTCTCAGGAGTCACTGGACAGTTTGACTGCTTTTATCAAACCAACATGTCCGGTTCAAAAGTGGTAGTATACAAGGTTTTGGTGACACACTGACTAGGCAGCTGAAAGAGGTAGTCTGTTAAAATAGAGTGTGGGTGGGGGAGGGGATTCAAGCATGGATGGAACAGGGACATGGACTTGATATCTTTAATTGGAGTGGGAGAGGTAGTAAGTGGAAGGGGAGAGGGCAGGGGTAGTAAGGTCTAGGGCTCTTACATTCCCTATTTGATATGTAGGACCAGGCAGACACACAATGGGCTACATGGCCTTTTTTCAGCAGGTAAACGGTATGTTTCATCATGATAATTAGACTGGTAGGTCTCAAAGGCTGCCTTAACTGTCAAGCACATGTTACTGAAAGGTCTTTAGAGTCTGTTCCAGTCAAGGTGCAGCACTACATTTCAGGGTATTAAATAACTGGTATAGCATAGTAAAACGCTACTCAAATCAGAGGGTACTGCTAATCATTTTCTGAATTGCATAGCACTAGACTGCTGAACATGTTTTTTTTTTCACAGTTTTATTCAGGTTTACCCACTCAAGACACAATAAATATTAAGCATTTTTAATTTTGATAATCAATTTGTGCCAAGTGCTATGCATTTTTAGAGTCGATTAGCACTTTATTGTGAAAAACTGCTAATCAATTTTTTTCAATTTCTTTAAAACCCTGCACTTTTCAGTGGCATTAACTTATAGCTAGAGACCCGTGTTTTTCTTAAATAAGAAATAGCAAGAAATAACAAGAAATTAAGGTATAAAAAGAAATTCAAGGTATAACAAGAAATAGCAAGAAATTCACCATATAAAAGGAATAAAATGAAAAAAAAAACACATGACTAAAGTGAAAAAAACTGCTTCTTGGTAGACAAAGTCTAAATAAATGCCTGCAGCAGTTGTTGTTTAGGCTCCGTTGTTACCACAGAGATGTCCACAAGGAAGCAACAGCGGAATTGTTTCAGTCACAAAACCTTGCAAGACTATAGCATAATGCTGCTTAATACAACGAAGTATACTAGGATTGTGATTTCTAGTGTGTAAAAGGTCATTCTGAGGTAGTTTATGAATGTAAATGTGATAACAAGAAATGAAACTAAATTTTCAATGAATAAAAAGAAATAACAAGAAATTCCAGAAAAATTAAAATGATAAAAAAGGAAAAGAATTTCACGAATCTCTACTTATAGCACCCGGAACACATGAATCTGGCCATTAGTTGCCAGCTTCTTGCATTCTGACCTTAATGGTTAACATGGCAGGCTCAAAGAATAAGAATTAACTCACTTGGCAGTCGCAGGTGAAACACTCCGAGGCTGACACATCACATGACTCTTGACACCACTTGGTTAAGACCTTAAGCTACTGGACTTAAAACCTGGCTACTATGCACACCACAACAGAGCTGTTCTTTTCTTCTGTAAGACCTGCATACTGAGGCTTTAGAATATGCAAAATAATCTAAACTTCAAATGAAACCCCACAATTTGGGGCAAAATGTGTTGATCCTGTGGTCACCGATGAACTGTTCCTTAGGAGTCAGTCAATAGACAGTTTGACAGCTTTTATCGAGCCAGCATATGTCCTGTTCAAAGGCGATGGTACACAAGGTCTCGGGACACACAGGTCCCTTCATTAGGTGCAACTGCATCATCATGAATATGCAATTACACCCAAACAGAGTCGTGTGGCTCTGACAGCTTCTACCATCTTTGAACAAGACCTAAGTTGGTCCAATAAAAGGTATCAAACTATTCAGAATTCCCCATTTTCTAAGGGCCAGTACTCTGTAATATTTTTACTACAAGTGTCTCTGCTACAAAAACTGAGAACGGGAACTTCCTGCAGTCACAGCAGGCTGACAGTGACCAACAGTAAAATGCAAGGGGCTACTTCTCCAAGCCATATCGTGAAGCAGATATATCAGCACAGCCATTCTGGAAGCTAGCACAGGGCCAATGGTTTTCTGCTTTTAATGGAAAACACTGGCAAAACAGATTTAACATTCGTAAACCAGCAGTCGGGAGTCAATAAATCTTGAAAAACCTCATTCTGCATCAGCTTTTTTCCGAAAATTCCTCCATATGAAGTCACATTTTTAATATGCTGATTTGCTCTCAAATTGGGGGAAAGAAAACAGAAAAAACAGATTTTAAGATTTTGCCAAATGGTCGTGGCTGTTTTTGAAAACATAATTTGGCTCTACTAGCATGAGAACACTGCAGGCACAGACCACACTATATGCCAGAGAATGTGTATTTTGAACCAACTGGCAGTGCTATGAGATTTTACTCATAAAGCACACCTTAGACATAAATGTTCCAAGATTTTCAGAAGGAAAAAAATGTTTTTCTCCAACACAGCACACCTCATACAGTATGTCTAGTTTCCAAGGGTTAAAATGGTTATGGGTCTTTTACACTAAACCATAGCAACAGACCACACCTCCATATTGTTCAGGGTGGGTAGATGCAGTGGAATCAGGGAGTGTTCAAGTACACCCCTGCTTTCCTGCATCATAGTCTGACAGTAACCAGACCAGAGACAGGCAGCGGCCAGTCTCTCCTAAATGCGATCCAGACCTTCCCCCACTTGTTGGTATGCCTAACTGTCGATCAGAAATCACAGCTACCAAATGGATGTAATCTACGTTCATTTTTGACAGTGGCGGTTGCTCTGTGCCCCCATCAGCATGATCATCAAAACATAAATCATGCCAGATGAATCTGATAGATTTCTTTGACTGGGTGACCAAAGTAGTAGATCAGGGAGGGGCTGTGGACATGGCCTACCTAGACTTTAGCAAGGCATTTGACACAGTCCCACACAAAAGATTAATATACAAGTTAGCCAGCCTGGGAGTGGATCCCAAGATGACAGCCTGGGTAAAGAATTGGCTGGAGAATAGGACACAGAGAGTAATAGTAAATGGAGTCCACTCAGAAGAAAGGAGGGTTACTAGTGGGGCACCGCAGGGTTCAGTATTAGGACGGTCCTCTTCAATGTCTTTATATGTGTACATTGCAGAAGGACTGGAAGGAAAGTATGTCTCTTGCAGATGACACAAGATCTGCAACAAAGTTGATGCACAGGGTGGGGTGGAAAGGATGAGAAGGGACTTGGCAAGGTTAGAGGAATGGTCAAATGTATGGCAGCTTAGATTCAATGCAGGTAATGCACCTGGGAAACAAAACCCAGGGAAGAGTACACAATGGGGGTGAGATACTAACAATAACAAAAATGGAAAGGGACCTCGGGTAGTCATATCAGATGACCTAAAGGTGGGCAAGCAATGTGAGAGGGCAGCAAGGAGGGCTGGGGGGATACTGGGATGCATAGGGAGAGGCATCACCGGTAGAAAACAGGAAGTTATTATCCTTCTGTACAGACAGCTGGTGAGACCCCATCTGGAGTACTATGTGCAGTTCTGGAGACCCAATCTCAGCAAAGACATAGACAGGATGGAAGCTGTCCAGAGGAGGGCAATTAAAATGGTGCAGGGTCTGCACCGGAAGACATATGAAGAGAGACGAAAGGAGCTTAATATGTATAGCCTCGAGGAAAGGAGGGAGAGGGGGGACATGATAGAAATGTTCAAGTACCGCAAGGGAATCAACAAAGTCCAAGAGGGTAGCATCTTTCAAAAAAAGAGGTGTGCAAGAACAAGAGGGCACAATTTGAAGACAGAGGGGGGGCGAATCAGAGGTAATGTAAGGAAGCATTTTTTCACAGAGAGGGTTGTGGGTGCATGGTACAGCCTTCTGGAGGAGGTTGTAGAGTCAAAATCAGTGGTGGAATTCAAGCATGCATGGGACAGTCATAAGGCAATTCTAGGGGGTTGGGGTAGGAAGAAGTAGGCTGCTGGTTAACTAGGATCTGCAGCTTATCCAGTAGGTAGGTAGGGAAATGGGCAGACTGGGTGGGCCAAGCGGTCCTTATCTGCCGTCAAATTCTATGTTTCTATATTGTCAAGGTCTGGCCCACCCACTGCAACCACACCACTGGCATTGAACAAACAAAAAAAAGTTTGCCAGAAACACTACTGGGCCGGCTTTCAATGTTGCAGACTGGCTAATAGATTCCCATTTGAATAAATGGTCAATGTCCCTGTGGCTACTGTAATTTCTGCTCTAAATAATTTGGTGTGCCAGTATGGTGGAACCAAAATTGCACCTGAAGTGGCAATTTAAAATGGCCTCTAATTCAAGCTGAAAGCGGCTTCTCCTTCCTCTCCTGGGAAATTGGTTACACGCCCTATTTCAGTGTCGTCCTGAACCAATAGGCTGTCTTTCACAAAAAATTAAAAACAAATTGCAAAACACATCTAAAACTGCCTCTACAGAACTATTTATTTATTTAGGAAATCGGAATTGCAACCCTTTGACTCATAGATTCATCTCCAAAGGCTCCACGTCAGAATAAAACACAGACATTCATACATAGAATAAATGTGAGTGAGCAATCGTACAGAGTGTAAGTAGAATGAGCATTGTTAGTGCCTATACATTTGGTAGCCAAAACAGGGCAGAGGTATCAACATATTTATCTAATGAGCGGTTAAGGCCTATACAATTGGTAGCTAAAGCAACGCGTGATATAAGTTGGTAGTCAGCTGCCTCAGGGAGGCCTTATCTTCTACGTAATACAGTGCATTCCTAGTCCTGTACAACTATATGGTAACTGAGGGAGGTGAGGAGCCTGTAGGCTAGAAATAGTGAGGACTCTCCACTGCCAGGCCAAGGGCGGGTGCATGGCCTAGTGGCATGGTGCAGGATCCACAGGTTCACAAGTTCACAGTAGATCCACAGCTAAACAGTACAATATAAATATATCAGCTCTCTCAACTGCCATGGGTTTTGCCTTTGAATAAACAGGTGAAACCCATTGCAGCTGTTTAGGTGGGGCCCTGCATGGATTTATTTTTCTTTTAAACTCTGCCATATGTCCACTGAAGCAGACCTTGGAAACAAATTAAAGTCCCAAGCTTGGAAAAACAGATAAGAAATTTACAAGGAAGATTTATCACAAGTTATCGCAAAGCAAGGGTTAGAAAGCTTGTTAAAAGATTTTAAAACACAATCAAGAAGCGTGATCTTCAATCAACATCTCTTGAGAAGTTTGATGAAAAAGAGATACACTGTGATTTAAAGTCAAATAAAGCAGTAGAGCGCTGTAGAGGAGATTACTCTGTAGTAAGGAGTGCTTGATAATGTAATAACTAGACTGTGATCAGCACTGCAATATGCCAGGGACAGGGAGGGTGCAGCTTGCAAAACAGGAAAAAAATTAAAATAAAATCAACCAGCTATCTCCGGATTTCCTCCAGTGAACCATCCTTTTTTGAAGGTGACACATACAGGGAGAGCAAATGAGGTCTCCCCTACATTGGAAGTACAGTTTAAGAATACATGTTACAGGTTTCCTTGGATCAGTCTGAAGCAGATCCTAAATGGTAATTCTGGGTGGCCTCAACAATATTTAGACCCCAACAATGCATTGTTAGCCCTGTTGGCTCAGTTATACAGTATATGTTAAAATGTTGCTACTATGTTATAAGCTGGTGTGGTTGCACCTTTAGTATATGTTACAGCAGGATACCACTAGATCATTACTGTACAAATGGCAGTGAAACTTTAAAGACAGAAATAGAGTTTTGCGCAAGATAGATACAGTGCGGAGAGACTTTCAGGGGACATTTGTAATACCAAAAATTAGTGGAAATTACAGATGGCAGGATGGGATATATGCTGCTACTCAGGAAACCATAGTAGGCCCAAGATTTTTTCCAGAACAACTCCACTTTTTAGATAATTAAAGATGGCAATTAATACTGTAATTTCTTTTGCTTAACATAAATAGAGTTAATAATCTGATTGAGAGATCCTGTTTATTTCAGTATCTTAAAAACAATCTAGTGGTATAATTGAAAGGCTTGCCTGTAATTCAGTTGCCAAGCAGCCAGCCACTCCCACTTCCTGAGCTATATAAGCAGTTTCTCTCAGCCTCACTATGAAGCATTTTGTCTTTGCAGCTGGAGGCTATGTCTGTTTGTCTTCTGAGCTGTCTGGGGCCTACCCCCCGCCTGTTATTTCTGTGTGTCTCTGCTGGACTTCAGTGTTTGTTTTCCTGCTTCTGGTTTGTATCTTCTCCTGCTATATGCTTCCCTTTGTTTTGTTTCTTGTTTTTTTGGGGCCTTTCCCTGTTTTCTGTTTTGCTGTGTTTTGGTTTCCTCTTTTGGGGGGCTTTTATTTTAAAACTCCTAGCATACTGCTACTACAGAGCTCATTCTGCTTGTTTTCAGTTACAACTCTTAATTTACTGCACTGCAACTGCAAACCTACTCAGAGTTCATGCTACTGCTTTCAGTTACCTACAACTTCAGTCACTGCTGCTGACTGTTTACTTTAATTACTATTGTGCCCAGTGCCTGTGTTTTAACACTGCACTTATTTAACTATTGCTGTACAGGCCCACTTGCTTCCTGCTGCTGCTGCATTGTTTACACCCATTCCTATTCTACCTTGTTTACTCTGAGGTTAGCTGAAGCTCCTGCTCAGGCTATTAAACTAGCTTTTATATCTGCATGTGGTTCTTGGCCTTTCATCACTTCCTTATTTGTCCTATGGTGGGGATTGGGAGGTGTTTGGGGGGTCGTAGCCTATGTGGTTAATTAATTTTGTTCTATATCCTGTCTTCGCCACTGAAAATCCTCAGAGTGTGTCACCTTGATTTGGCTATCCATGTCTGGCTGGCTTGCCCCTAACTCAGTGCTGTTTACTTGCTATACAGTTGTTATGCAGGTCCACCTATTACTACTACTACTACTACTGCTTACTGACCTATCGGGTCCCCACTTGCTTATGCAACCATTGCTCCTTGCTTAAGCAAACCATTGCTTTATGTCTAGTGCCATCCCCTCGGCTTCGCCTGGGATTCTACTGCTTTCAATCTGCATCTGACCTTGCAAGGTCTCAGCACTCAATGCTCCTTACGATCTCAGCATGCCGTGCTCATTCAGCTCACCAGCTTTACAACTTTCAATGAATTCTGGGGCATGCCAGCCATTCTAATCTGGCGCAGGTTCCTGCAGCCAACGATCTCGCTCTGCATTTAGTCCGCATCATCGAGCGTGTCCAACTTGGGGCAGGATCCTTCTCACCTGGCCCATAGCTGGGAATGTCCTCACCCCGGGCTTGGCTTTAGCTGCCTGCTACGTGACAGCAGCTTCTGGTGTAAAATTTAAGACTAGCGGTGAAGGGTGGTTACGACTATTTCCTTTGGCCCTAGTGTTCCACTATAATGGTTGGCCATTGACTTTAGTGGTTTCCCTAGCAAGGCACCTTCACCGCATTCTCCCCTTGACAGCCTCTGGTTCACCTGGTTTGATTTAGGGCGGGTAGGTCAGGTGAGTGCATCAGCAGTTGTTGCTGTCCTCCTGTGCCTTGGATGCTTGTATTGTTGCAGAGTTTTCTCGCAACCTTCCAAGATGTTCCCACTAGAGGGTTTGAGTATGAGCCTTCCTCCAAATTGGAATATTTTACACCTCCCTTTAATTGGGTTTTCCAAATTGCAGCTGCAGAGCTGTCACTAAATACATTTTCCCAAGCCTGGAGGGAAGGTGACCTAGGCCTTGGATCTCCAGAGATTTCCTCCTCATAGTGTTTTTTTTCTCTCCTCCATTGCCTCAGGTCATAACACTTAGCATAGTTTTCCCCTAGTTTCCTTAGGTAGGTTCTGTTGTTGGCTGGAGGTGGAGGATGTCCTGCCATTCTCTCTCTCTCCTTGGGGGATCCCCTTCTCTCAATGCAAGCCATCACTATTCTTCTCTACTACTGTGTTCCAGTTACTGCTTCTACGTCACTGTTACTGCTTGCTCATACACATCATGTTGCCTCTTTTAGGGATGATACATTTCTTTTGGGGATTCCTAAGGTACCTTTAGCCACAGAAACCATCCCGTGGCACCTCGAGGGGCAAAACCCTCTCCGAGAGTTCCTTGCTTCGTACCACTACAGGGTGGTAATTCCTCTGGAATCGAGAGTGCGAACGGCCACAACCAAAACTAACACAGTTACACAAGCATAACACTATACTGGCTGCATAGGTCAGTGAATTGAAAGGCTTGCCTGTAATTCAGTGGCCAAGCAGCCAGCCACTCCTACTTCCTGAGCTTATAAGCAGTTCCTCTCAGCCTCACTGTGAAGCATTTTGTCTTTGCCCCCACCATCCTCCTCTCCTCCTCCAGCCAGCACTCTCTCCTTAGGGGGATTCCTAAGGTACCTTTAGCCACGGGAACTGTCCCATGGCACCTCGAGGGGCAGAACCCTCTCCAAGAGTTCCTTGCTTCGTACCCCTACATGGTGGTAATTCCTCTGGAATAGAGTGTGAATGGCCGCAACCAAAACTAACACAGTTACACAAGCATAACACTATACTGGCTGCATAGGTCAGTGAATTTATTTACAAGAGACACACCTTTCAGATAAAGAACACCAGAAATTAGTCTGGGGGGGGAAGGTTCCGAGTTTTTGCTTCCTCATACCCTAATGGAAAACAGAGGGGGGTTGCAATTTTGATTCCTTCTACTACCCAGTTTCATCTTGAGTTGCAGTATACAGACCCTCAGGGTTGTTTTGTGATCCTCAAAGGGAATACGTATGGGAAATAAGTAACCTTGGTGAGTGTCTGTTTCCCCCCACAACATACTCTTGGAAGGCTTCAGCGATTTTCTACTGGGTTGCTAAATCATATGCAGGGATGCCTGATTATGGGAGGGGATATAAACCTAACATTGATGCCTCATCTTTTTTCCTCTGCCCCTTCCCAATATCGCCTCTCACCATCTCAGAAACAATTTCACACTCAGCAGAATTCTCTCGGGATAATTGACATCTGGAGACTTTTATTTCCCACCACAAGGGAATACACCTTTTATTCTTCTAGAATCTAGACATAATACATATTCTAGGCTAGACTATTTTTTTTATATCTAAAGAACTTAATGACTGGCTACAAGATTTAACAATTGACAACAGATTTTTATCAGGTCATTCCCCTTTACTTTTGAAATTAGGTTTTAAAATCCCCAAAAAGACCACTGGGTGGTGTCTGACTACCTCATTGCTTAAAGGGGCACTGTCAGCTTTTCCCCTCTGTTATAATTAATTTTATAGTACTGGATCTCTAGGCATATACCTGGGTAAATGATGATGCAGAATGCCCCTGCATAGAAGAAAAGGCAATCAGTGTACCTGTTTTTCGTAAATTAATAGTTTTCACATTACATTCGGGATGCTGCCAACCGGAAGCAGATTCCAGGCGAGAACGCACAGAGAACACATGTTTACCATGAGCACTGTCCCCGAGGAGCACATTTTACCATCATTACCCCAATAATCACTTAATACAGTGCATCTAGGTACCTTAAGGTTTTCCTGGTGTTTCTAACAAAAAAACGAGCGTTCGTTCATCCGCAAAAGAATGTTGCAATCTGGTGCCGAAATCCCATGCATGCGCCAATGGCGCCAAGAGGAAAAGATCCGATGCATGCGCGCGGTAATGTGCGCTATGCGCATGCGGAGTTTCAACACCAATTTCATCTCTCACTTGCGGCTGAGCGAGTGCCGTTTTGTGTTGAAATACAAAGCACCATAAAATAATTGGATGCACTGCAGTATGGATTGTAGGGTAATATTAGTGAAATGAATCCGAAGTAGCGCTCATGAATAGCAACGCGATCTCGGCGTTCTCAGCTGAATCTGCTTCGATTACTAAAAAGTATTTAAATGCGGCCGTGTGTAATGTAACAATTATTAATTTATGAAAACAGGTACGCAGATTGCATTTCCATCTATCCAGGGGCATTCTGCATCATCATGCAACAGGTATGTGCCAGAGATCCAGTACTGTAATTAACTATAACAGAGGGGAAAAGCTGACAGTGCCCCTTTAAAGATGAGGGGCAGGATTCTCAAAGCTCTCAGAAGGTGCAAAACCTTCCCTAAGTTCCCAAAACTCCCTCGGCTACAGAAAAAAAGGGGAGTTTGCTCCAAGTGCTATTCACAAAAACCCCCACAGCTGCGGGAAAAACCACTATGGACTGTGGAAATAAGTGCAGCTGCGGAAGTCCCTCAGGACAAAAAGGTGCGAGATAAGTAAGGCACAGCCCCTGAAAGGCTATTCACAGCCAGGTTTTTCCCACAGCTGAGGCAAAAATGTTACACATAGAGGAATGAGGTGTAACTCTCCCTCAGCACACTGCAGCAGTGCCCCAGCAATTGGAATCAATTAAGGTGGAGGTGTACCACAGGTAATAGCATCTCAGACAGTATAGCAGTGGCTGATGTTACAGCACTGAAAGTACACATTGCCATGCTATGGCAACAGGCATCAAACACTAGACACAGTGCAGCCCATGACAGAGCCCCACAAGCAGTAGAGCCTGACCAGCCAGCAACAAGTGCTACCCCTTGCAGGCTACAGGTACACCCTAGGGAGGGATGACCAGCAGGGACAGTCAGCCAATGTGGTGTCAAGGTATCACAGGTACCTGTGGTGCTGCTGTGGTCCCAGTTGGGGACTGGTTGCTGGTCTTTGTGTGTGCTGTCAGCTTCATATTATAGCAGCACTGTTACAGTCTGCTGCTTCAGCTACTGTGGTTCCCTGTTGCTATGCCTTCACAGCCTCTGCAGCTGCGGATTCACAGCACTTGTGCAAGTCCTGCTGCAGCTATATTGCCGCACCTGCAGCACTTTTTTACAGAAATCCACAGCTGCGCTGGTTTTCTTTGAGAATACAGCGCAGCTGCATTTCTGCACTGCAGCAAGCCTTTTTCCCGTAGCTGTGAGAATTTCGGTTTTCTTTGTGAATCCTGCCCGAGACCTTTAAAACTAGTTTTAGAGAAAAGATTACTCAGAGCCTATTAGAGAACTCTACCCCTGAAATCTCTGCTTCCATTATATGGGACATATTGAAGGCAGTTTTTCAGGGGGAGGGGGGATTATTGCTTATGCAGCACACAGGAAAAGACAGTGGGAAGGTAAATATGTTAAACTGCATGCAGAATTACAAAATTTGCAACATAACTCAAACCTAGCTACAGCAGAAGTCAGAGACCAGACTAATCAGAAGACAGCTGCAAAAGATACTTGAAAAAACCCAGCAGGCATTATTTTACCTTAAGTCACATCAGATTGAAGGGGGACCCAGAGGAGCTAGAAATTTAGCATGTAGACTCAGGAATCACAGAACAGCCACGTATATCACTCACCTTAAAGACCCTCAACAAAATATCAATGACCTGAACACCCCACAGATAATGGAAATGTTTAGGACATATTACTCCCAATTATATGGAATGCCTTGCCCCCTCAGCCGAGCCATCAGGCATATGAAGAGTTTTTTAAACATATCACCCTCCCTAAAATTACGCAGGATATGGCAGAGGGAATAAAAGCCCCGATCAGAGCAGAAGAACTAAAGAGAGTAGTTTCATATAGTAAAACCTTGAAAACAAAAGGCTCAGATGGTTTATCTTCTGAATGGTAACATACAAACATAGAAACATAGAATTTGATGGCAGATAAGGACCGCTTGGCCCACCCAGTCTGCCCATTTCCATACCTAATGGATAAGCTGCATATCCTAGTTAACCAGCAGCCTACTTCTTTCTACCCCCATCCCCTAGAATTGCCTTATGACTGTTCCTTGCATGCTTGAACTCAACCACTGTTTTCGACTCCACAACCTCCTCCAGAAGGCTGTTCCATGCATCCACAACCCTCTCTGTGAAAAAATACTTCCTTACATTACCTCTGACCCGCCCCCCCATCTTCAAATTGTGCCCCCTGTTCTTGCACACCTCTTTTTTTGAAAGATGCTACCCTTTTGGACTTTGTTGATTCCCTTGAGGTACTTGAAAGTTTCTATCATGTCCTTCCTCTCCCTCCTTTCCTCGAGGCTATACATATTAAGCTCCTTTAGTCTCTCTTCATATGTTTTCTGGTGCAGACCCTGCACCATTTTAGTTGCCCTCCTCTGGAAAGCTTCCATCTTGTCTATGTCCTTGTGAAGACTGGGTCTCCAGAACTGCACACTGTACTCTAGATGGGGTCTCATCAGCTGTCTGTACAGAGGGATAACAACTTCCTGTTTTCTACTAGTGATGCCTCTCCCTGTGCATCCCAGTATCCCCCCAGCCCTCCTTACTGCCCTCTCACATTGCTTGCCCAGCTTTAAGTCATCTGATATGACTACCTCCAGGTCCCTTTCCATTTTTGTTGTTGTTAGTATCTCACCCCCAATTGTGTACTCTTCCCCTGGGTTTTTGTTTCCCAGGTGCATTACCTTGCACTTCTTAGCATTGAATCTAAGCTGCCTACATTTGACCATTCCTCTAACCTTGCCAAGTCCTTCTCATCCTTTTCACCTCACTCGTGCATCAACTCTGTTGCAGATTTTTGTGTCATCTGCAAAGAGACATACTTTTCTTCCAGTCCCTCTGCAATGTCACTTAAAAAGACATTGAAGAGGACAGTCCTAATACTGAACCCTGCGGCACCCACTAGTAACCCCCCTTTCTTCAGACTGGACTCCATTTACTGTTACCCTCTGTGTCCTATTCTCCAGCCAATTCTTTAGCCAGGCTATCATCTTGGGACCCACTACCAGGCTGGCTAACTTGTATATTAATCTTTTGTGTGGGACTGAGTCAAATGCCTTGCTAAAGTCTAGGTAGACCATGTCCACAGCCCCTCCCTGATCTACTGCTTTGGTCGCCCAGTCAAAGGAATCTATTAGATTCGTCTGGCATGACCTTCCCGCTGTGAATCCATGCTGCCTTGGGTCCTGTGCCCCTCTGGCCTCTAGGTACTTGACAATTCTTTCCTTCAGAAGTGATTCCATCATTTTCCCTATCACTGAGGTTAAACTAACAGGTCTGTAGTTTCCTGCTTCTGCCTTGCTCCCACTTTTGTGAAGGGGAATCACATCTGCCCTCCTCCAGTCCTCAGGTACCACCCCGTCCTCCCATGATTTGTTAAAGAGGGTAGTCAGTGGTGTCACTAGTTCTACCCTTAGTTCTTTTAGAATTCTGGGATGAATCCCATCAGGCTCCATTGTTTTGTCCACCTTCAGTTTTAAGAGTTCTTTCAGAACCCTTTCTTCTATAAATGGGCTGGTATCAACTTCTGTATCCAGAGCGTTTCTATTATTTGTTTTAGGTACCTCCCCCTCTTCATTTGTAAATACTGAGCAAAAATATTTGTTTAGTATCTCTGCCTTTTCACAGTCACCCTCTGTCCACCCCCATCCCCTTTATTAAGCCTCACTATCCCTCCCTTAGTCTTCCTTCGCTCCTGAATGTACCTAAAAAAGGTTTTATCCCCCTTAACTGAGTTGGCTATCTTTTCCTCGGTTTGGGCCTTTGCTGTTCTGACAGTCTTCCCAGCTTCCTTCTGCTTTACCTGATACAATTCTCTGTCCTGCTTCTTCTGTGATTCCTTGTACTTTCTGAATGCTTTCTTTTTCTCTTGTACCTTCACTGCCACCTCCTTTGAGAACCATAGTGATTTCTTACATCGTTTTGTTTTGTTTATTTGCTTCACACAAATGCTTGTTACCTCTGTGATGGCAGTTTTTATTATTCCCCATTGCTAGTGCATTCCTTAGGCACTCACCCATTTTGGCAAAGTCAGCCCTCCTGAAGTCCAGTACTTTTGCCTTTGTATGGCTTGACTCTATTGCTGTGTTTATTGTGAACCATACTGTTCGATGGTCGCTAGTTCCCAGATGGCTACCCACTTCTACATCTGTGATCCTCTCTCCATCTCCATTTGAGAGAACCAGGTCTAAGATTGCTCCCTCTCTAGTGGGTTCCAATACTACTTGTCTAAGGCATACCCACTGTAGGGCATTTAGAATAACCCACTCTTAGAAGTGGCTGCTGCAACTGCACTCCAGTTAACATCTGGCATATTCAGATCACCCATCAGCAATAGCTCCCCTTTATCTGCCATTTTAAGTATACTTTCTATAATTTCCTTGTCCATTTCCTTCCCCTGAGAGGGGGGTCTGTATACAACCCCTGTGAGGATTGTGGTACCATTGCCTGCCTCCAAATCGACCCACAGTGCTTCTTCTCTTCCCTGTTTACCCTTTTGTTCTGTTGCTTTGATTCCTTCCCTTATGTAGAGAGCTACTCCTCCTCCTCTGTTACCTTCCCTGTCCCTCCTGTAGATAGTGTATCCTGGTATGTTTATGTCCCAGTCATGGTTTTGTGTGTACCATGTTTCTGTGACTGCCACAATATCCAGATGTTCCTCCTCCATCAAGGCCACTAATTCAGGAAGCTTATTACCCAGACTACGGCACTGGTACTCATTGCTCTCCATTTTTGATGGCTTTACCTTCTGTAGCAGCATCCCCACTGACCTTTCTACCTCGGTCTTTTCTCATTTAGTACCCTGTTTTGTAGGGAGAGGCTGGGATTTTCCTGCTGCTTATCAGTGCCTCCCCCCTTGACTAGTTTAAAAGCTTGCCAATGAAGCATTTAAACCGATTGCCCAAAAGACTTGTTCCCTTCCTGGACAGATGCAGACCATCCTGCCAGTATAGGCTGGTGTCCCTCCAGGTGGAATCCCAGTCCCCAATAAAGCATTCTTCAAAAATTGGCTCCAGCTTTGTTGACAGCCTTCCAGAAGATTCAGGAGGGTGGGCTCCCCACCCCCTCCCCTCCCCCCCCTCCCCATAGGCCTATACTAATATCTCCCCTATTCTTAAACGAACAAGCCAGTGGATCAACCCTCTTCTTACCGGCCCATATTCATTTTAAATATGGATTACAAGTTGTTCATTTCCATTCTAGCTTTTAGAATTGTTAAGATGCTGCCACACCTTATAAATCCTGACCAGTCAGGATTTATTCTCTCTCGTCAAACTACAGATAACATACACAGGACAATACATTTCCTGAATCATGTAAATCAGAGGAAGATGCTAGCAGTTTTTGTCAGCCTTGATGCTAACAAAGCTTTTGACCAAGTTAGGTAACCCTTTTTATGGCAGACGTCCATATTCGGGCTCCCAGAGGAGTTTATAGCCTTACTACAGCATATATATTCTTCCCCCAAGGCATACCTGATAATAAACGGGCAGTTATCAACCTTAATATCTCTTAGCAGAGGGACAAGACAGGGTTGCCCTCTGTCATGCCTGCTCTTTGCTCTTTACATAGAGCCCTTAGCTGAATTAATACAACAACACCCATTGATCAAAGGGATACCGCTCGGTGGGAGAAGTTTCACCATATCCTTATATGCAGACTATATACTGTTGACACTGCTGGACCCAGAAATTTCTATTCCAGCAACATTGGAGGTGATTAATGTTTTTTCTGCTATATCTGGTTACCAAATCAATAAACAGAAAACTGGGATATTGACCTTAAACTTCACCCCCACCCAAAAATTGAAACAACTTCTCCCTGACAGTTGGATTAATAATAAGATAAAGACAAGTATCTTGGGGTGAACATTCCTAACACATTAGAGTATCACCATCTCTTTAATTTAGAACCACTCTCTTTAGAGATGGAATATCTGATGGGACGTGATCTCATCTATTTCTGCCATTTTACTCTAGAATACATGCTATCCGCATGACAGCTTTCCACAAGATACTGTACTTTTTCTAGACATTGCCTCTAACCCCTTCCTGATTTTACTTTGTGTCTTGGACTAGAATGATGTCAAGGTTTGTGTGGGCTGGCAAACAACCAAGGATTCGTTGGTCACTACTACAATTATTAATAGATAAAGGAGCCCTAAGTCTCCCAAATTTGAAGGACTATAACAGAGCAGTAACTTGCAAAATAGTCATGACTTGGCTTAGTAGGCAGTTGGACTCAACCTGAAAATATATTGAATTTGTATTAAATGACTTATTTAACATCCTCCCTATAGTGTGTGCCCTCTTTTCTCTCCCACACAGCTTAGGAATTCTACCTATGGAACCCAAAACACCTTAAAACCTGGTACGAGATAAGAGCCCTTCCACAGCTAAAGAAAACCTTTTATTATTTTTGATTACTAGTTAGTGAGAGAGATTTCATTCCTGCACAGATGGTTCATTCCTTTAATGAATGGCATACCTGGGGCTGTCAATGATATACCAATTTCTGGATGAGCAGGGAGTGCTACCCTTTGCTTCTTTGCAAACAGAGTTCCACCTTCCAAATTCCCATCATTATAGATATTTACAGATGAGAACATTCCTGTCTCAGAAAAAACACACCCTGAAATGGTTTTCCGAACCCTGTCCCCCCTCTGATGGGCCTTTTGGTATAGGCCATCCAGGGCTGGGAGAACAAACACTGGATAGGTTATATTTATAAGGCTCTGAGGGGACACTGGCAAGAATCCACAAGATAAGTATTACAGGCATGGAATTCAGAGTTACAAACTCACCTGACATATGAGAAGTGGTTGGAGCCAATTGTACCCTCTATGAAAGTCTCCCAAGCCCATACTGGGTTGAATTTATATGGAAATGCAGACTTTGATTCTTTTACATGCCTGACAAATTAATTACATTTCTTCCAGCCAGTTATGGCATGTGCTGGAGGGACTGTATAGAGTCACTGGCTAATATGACTCACATTTTTTATACCTGTCCAATGATAGCCCAGTACTGGCGAGATATTGAAACTAGTTTACGACAATTAAGGGAGGCAGTATAGTGCAGTGGTTTAAGGCTCTGGGCTGCAAATCTAGAGACCTGGGTTTGAATCCCACAGCTCCCACTTGCATACTGTGTGACCCTGAGCAAGTCACTTAACTTCCATGTTCTCCCAGGTTGCACCTGTAAACAAGCTTTCAGCTTAGTGTGTCTCACCTGGTTAAACAATTGAAAAAAAAAAATTAGTGGAAAATGATCTAACACTTTCTCCACAGCTGGTGTTGCTATATGTTGGTGAAGGTGACTCAATACCCTCTAGCAAAAGTAAATTATATTTATATTTGCTGCAGCAAAAAAAAATAATAACTCATCTTTGGCGAACCAGTGCTACCCCTACATTGGATATGTGGCATAAGGTGATGTCTGAGATTTACTATTTAGAACGGGTGATTGCCAAAAGAATAGGTAGAATTAAGCATTTTGAACTAACATGGAGGCCTTGGGTGTTCTATATTACTTCGATAGACATGTCCTTTGTCCCCTGATTATTATATTATAGAATATTGGATAACTGACTTGATAATACATCCTGATAAATGTGATGCAAATATTGATGTCGCATGATTTGTCATCCCCATGCTGCTATATTTATGTAAATATATTAATGAAGGTCTTTATCACTTGTCATTGTGTATATTGTATCCCTGCTGATATGGTGAAAAAAAAACAAAAATAAAGAATATTAAAAAAAAAAAATCAGCCAGCTACATGGCACCCAATTGTGAGGCATCCACTTGACACACTGCCAACTTGGGTTCCAGACCTGTCCCCGGAATGACTGGAATGAAGACTGGTGGGGAGAATAAAACAGTGTCTGCATAGACCTTCTCCTTCCTGGGGTGGTGAAAGGAATGGCTTGCATTGCTCCTTGAGCAACTCTCGGAGGTGGGCTGCCAGAGACTCATTTGATGGCATGAATGATGACATGCTGTCGCATATCTCTCCAGGATGTCATGGTGTGCAACCATGACACAGGAAGAAGGAAGGGAGAAAATGGGGAAAAGGCCCGTGTCTGATGCACAGGATGATGGCCCGCAGTATGTCCTTCCAACATTACCTGACCTGTCCTTGCCCACCAAGACTACACCCCCAACATCCAAGGCACTTCCTCCTAGTTGTGAGCAGGGAGACCCCCAGCAGAAATAAGTTGGAACCAAGTTGATGTTAGAGAAATCAGGCAGTCTTGGGGTAATGGCTGGCAGTGGGAGTGGAGTCTGGCAGGCAGGGGGAGCATATGTGGGGCCTAAGCTAGAGGGCCACTGAGGGGGCATGGAAAAGAGAAAACATAATGCAGCAAAATACTGGTTAATGCATACTTTCCTCCTGGTACAATATTGATTTTCAAAGATGTGTTGGGGAGGTCAGTTATAGAGGGACAGATCAACCTTACAATTAAAGAGGTAGTGTACTGCCTGAAGGTATGGCCAGCTGACCAATTCCAATTTGATCTTTCTTGAAGAAATAACTCAAATTAATGTGAGGCTGCTATCCAACAAGTTTTTTTCTTTTTGTTAAGTGTAATCCCTGTCTTTTCTAACTTTTCTGAATGTTGAGATCTTCTGGTCGTTATTTTCCCTTCCCCAGGTTACAGCTCCAAACTCATGTGACATCATGTTAATCTACAGTACTGAAGTGCTGTTATCCAATGTGCTACCTTTTTTTTTTTTTTTACCCTCGCTAAGTCCCACCACCCCAAGTAAAATGCTGTATGAGAATCTGGGCCAATCTACCTATAACCCCCTCTTTTTCAACCTCAGCCTTTGCTCTCAAGATTAATTGGGGGTGAGATCAGGCTCCATGTAAGGGAAAAGCTACCCACTTTGGTTTCTCAAGAAAGATGCAGAGCTCTCTCTTGTTCCCTTCTCTGAAATTTCTAATACTAGGGGCAAAATGCCAAGTAGAATGCAGTGATGTAGTGAAACTCCTCAAATGGGAAAACAGACTTCCATTGTGAAGTTTTCCCATCAGAAACTTGTGGGATCTCACATTCCTCTCTCAGAATGAGCAGAACCAGCCATGACTCCAGGACTTGGAGCAGATCCTGAAAAAAAGGAACAGGGTCTATACTTCTTCCCAGGGCTGTGGGTCACCACCAGAAAAGTCCTTCCCAAGGCTAGGGATCTTCCTAGAAAAGTCCTCCATTTGCATGTGTGACCGGACAGCTTTTAACCTCCACAAGACCAGTCCAGTCACAGAACACCTACAACAGGCCCATCACTGTGTGATTACATAGACCATTGCAATTTTTATTGCAACCATTTTTCATACCCCCCTTGCAAAAACAAAAAACAAGTAAGGATTTGATTTTTACAATGGGGGCAGACTCACAATGCATATTATCTTAGAGAAAGGGAAGTCTGCAACTCCTAATGAGTGTGTTTAAATGGAGGATTTGTAACCCCCATGATCTGGGTGAAATTAAACCATTCACGCCCCCCAAAGTTTCCTTTTGTACCCCGGCCAGCCAAGTCCCCTCCTCCCCTTCCGATGAGTCAAGAAGAGATTGCTCCTCCCAAGATACATCCATCTCCCACCAGATTACATTCCTGCCCCCTTTACCCATTTTCTGATCAGAGGCTGATACACCCCCTTCCTCTACCCCTAGCAAACAACTTTAGGACCCCTTTCTCTTGTCCTCCCTTAGACACACATCCTAACTATTGGGCCAATAGTGTCACTTGCAGTTACTAGGGTGTCCCCTGCTCAGACACAGGAGGCAGTGGGTTTGGATCCCACTGCCACCAGGACCAATAGTTGGGGGGGTGGATATAAAAAAACACAGGAATAAAGTATATTATACTGAATTACATAATCTGTAGGGGCGCACGCAACGCCTCCCTTGAACCATTTTACTCCTTCTCCAGTATAAAAACAGTTTTTGTTGGTCCCCCATTTTCATCACCTACTGCCATCAGTTTCCCTTCCTCTCTCTGCTGGAAAAGAAACCAACTCAAACTGTGATCAGAAGCCGGGAGTCCAGCCTCATTGTCAATCTTGAAATCCAGGTGAGGGTCAGGATTCCTAATCATGCTGCTGGACTGCGACAAGAACCTCCACCATCTACCCCCTCCCATTCCATCCTTTATTCCCACCATCGGACCCCCACCGGCACAAGTCTTACCTCAGTCCAAGCAGCAGCACCTCTGGCAGCAGGCTCTCAGCGATCCTCTGCCGGGCAGGCAGTCTGCAGCATCACCCCACTCTCTTCATTCCACAGTAGTCTCCCCAGTGTTTAATGGGTGATCGATCCCAGGGCTAGATATTCCCAATCCGGAACTGATCAGCACATGGGGAAAGACACCTCCAATGATCCTGGACAGGCAGCAATTAAAATTCAGAGCAATCCAAGTCCAATTGACAATGCCTTGAGTATTCCACTGCACATACACCCACACACAAGAAACAATTAAAACAAAAACATAAAAGAACAAAAAAAGTGAGCTGCTTCTGAAAAAAGCCACGATAAATCTATCCGATCAGTGCGCCAAGGATTTCACAGCCTTAGCAAAAAATAATATTACACTCAGCAGCAGTTGGGGTTGCAGTAGCACATGATACATGATAATGAGACCATGGACCGGGGGAATTAATAGGATTATTTGTAAAATAGACTCAGAATTGTTTTAAAAAAAATCATCAAATAGATCTGGGGGTACAAAAATGATCTAGAGGTGTCATCTAAGTGAGACAGCCGGCGTTGCTGCAGCTGCATTCCGGTGGTGATGGGGGCTGCTAACGAGGGGTCAATTCACACGGGGGGAAAGGCTAGGTGCTACTGTTTGTAGGGTGCTTCTACTGACAGTGATTGGGCTCTCCCATCAGCAAATGAACTGGGGCAGAGGCATTATGGTGTCAGGGTGGCTCAGTTGGGAGTACATCTGCCTCTGGACCAGAAGGTCATGGGTTTTCCTCCCAAACCAGGATTGGGCTTGCACCTAAAAAAAAATTGCTGGCATCCAAGTGCAGTATTAGGGGGGTGCTGTACTGCTGGGGTGTGCTGTCCTTTGGATGAGATGTTAAACTGAAGTCCCTTTTACCCATCCTTGTATTATTTCCCTGGTAGGTGTCCAGGTGGAAGTAAAAGAACCCAGGGCACTCTTCGCAAACAGTAGGGGACATTCCCAGTGTCCTGGCCGACATTCTTCTTCCTATAAACCAGTTCATGCAGTTATCTAGGCTGTGTGTGGGTGATGATGATGCGATATGGACGCCACTACAGATTCAGTCACTTCACTACCAGTCTAGCATTGCTTGTAAAGTGCTTTAGGATCACTTGTATGAAAAGCACTATATAAATGCTGATTCATCTTCTTTTCTTATGGGGACTGTAGCGGACGGCAAAAGCCATGTTTTGTAGGAGAGTTTTCCACCTCCACCAGTAAGTTTATTGAACTGGGCATGCTGTGGGTTTACCACTGAAATCCTGCGGGGCAAGGATTTCACAGTCTTAGCAAAAAATAATATTACACTCAGCAGCAGTTGGGGTTGCAGTAGCACACAATACATGATAATGAGGCTACGGACCAGGGAAATTAATAGGATTATTTGTAAAATAGACTCAGAATCATTTAAAAAAAATCATCCAATAGCTCTGGGGGTACAAAGTGTTCTAGAGGTGTCAGCTAAGTGAGACAGCCGGCGCTGCTGTGGGTGCATTTCAGAGGTGATGGAGGCTGCTAAGGAGGGTTCAATTCACAATCGGGGCAAGGCTAGGTGCTACTGGTTATAGGGTGCTTTTGCCAAGGGGGATTGAGCTCCTCCATCAGCAAATGAACTGGGGCAGGGGCATTATGGGGACTGTAGGCGGACAGTGACAGCCATGTTTTCCTGAAATGTTACACCAGGCAAGGCACAGCCCTGCAATGATGGGCCACTCCCTTATTGTAGCAGCTAATTTCTTTCAAGTTGGTGGCAGGCTTGCTGAACTAGTGTCAGCAGCAGCGTGCCACCACATTGGATAAAGGGGGTCAAGCCCGCAAATGCAGTGGCTGTATTGGCTGCCACAGTGCCGCACCTCCACAACCCACTTCTCTCCTAAGCTGCTACATAATGTTTCTTGAGCATGCATGCAAGCAAACATAAAAACTGCATGACTGCCGGCCCGGTGGCACTGAGGATTGAGGCTCCGGATGCCACACCTCACACCATGCCAGCGACCGGGTTCAGAAATGAGCTCAGGTCGGCGGGGGTTCGGCTGGTGGAGGTAGGATACAGCGTCCCAATGGATGCTCTCCTCCTCCATGAGGGGGAGGGTGAAGAAGGGCAGCAATGCCCACACGTTACTGCCTCTGGAAGCACGGGTGGTAAGGCAGAATGCCGGTTTCCTACGGGAGGCCGGGAGGGTGGGGAGAGCTCTGTGGACGCTTGATGGTGGCATGCATCTGCACATCGTTCGTCTGGACGTAAGTCCTCTGCATTGGCTCTCTCAGGGGATGGGACCGGGAGAAAAACCAAAGGCAAAAAATCTCCTGCCCCCACGCAGAATGACGCCAGGTCCATGCTACGGTAAGTGACCCGGCTGAAAAGACCAGTGAATAAGCTCCACTGGGCAGGGACCAGGAGAAAGTGAAAAAAAAAATCTACATGACGGTTCCACCACCTCTGTCATTTTTCTCCATTGACTTCTACAAGACAATTTCACTACCTGAAAATTACTGTTCTAACACCTAGAAATCTAAATGTGAGCATTCCCCCACCTAAATATTTCTAATTTAACCTCTGATCCAGCCAATCAAGTCCATGCCCAGAGATGCTGATGTGTAATGGTTCACATAAAAATAAGAACATAGCCATTTCTGCAAACACAAAAGCTGAACCAGGATTACAATTGTATTGTGTCTTTGGTGTTGTTTGTGACAGAGGTAATACATCAACTAGTTTTGAGTAAATTGGGGATAATGATGTGTATTGTTCAAAAGAATATACAGAATGGGAAGTAACAACGTTTATGCAGCCCCTTCCACAACATGATTTTTCAATGCTTTGCTGGCAATCTGCATTTAAAGGTTTAATAGAGTGTTTACTGGGCTGTCTTTTTATTTGAAGCATTGAGCCTGCAAGCAGCATAGAAAGGGAGGCACCATGTTATAGAGGGAGAAAGAAGGAGGGGCCTCTAGGGAGGGACAAATAGAAATGTCTGGGCACAAGTGCTACGTTCAGGAAGTGAAAGTTCAACACTGACTTCTGGTTCAGATTATTGAGATTTTATTAGATGAGCTGTGAGCACAACAGCTCTCACCAAACAAACAGGGTGGATGGCAGACCAATGTTTTATGCAGCTGACATGTGCTTTGTCAAGATCACGACAGTCTGCCCTCAACCCTACTTGTTTTAAGAGAGTTGGTTTGCACATTTCATAAAATCACATGCATTTGAAGCAGAAGTCAGCACTGAACTTTCTCTTCCTGAGCACAGTGCTTGTGCACAGATGTTTTTGTGTATGTTTTAGCTGTTACTGCCCAAGAGCCCCATGATGCATTTAGTGTGATTCTTTTGATTGGATGCTAAGGAAAGAGCAGTCCACTTAATAAATGCAGCATGTATCTGTAGGCTGGATCCAGCATTGAAAGGGAGGTGCCATGCCCTAAGAGAGAACAAGCATTTGTCAGTGCCGAACATTCGCTTGCAGGTATTTGCAGTGGTATTTGGCAGTTGGACATGGCTTAAAAAAATCAGTGACAAAGAAGTACAAGCATTTGTCAGTGCCGAATGTTGCTTGCTTCTATGTGCTGTTTAGGTATTTGGAAGTCATTGGAGTGCAAATATTGAAAAATCGCGAACTTACGAGCATGCGAAGGAACTGCGCAACGCATGCTTGTAAAACAGTCATTTTTAAGAATTTTTTCACCACATTTTCAACACAGCCATTTTAAGACCTCTGCTCATGAACAGTGTCACTGTGATTTTCTTAATGTGTCCCATACATAGAGTTCGCACACCGACTGCACCATTGTGCGCTACATGGGCGGAAACACGTTTTGGGCAGGATGTGAAAAATGACAGCTGTACTGATCATAAGGAGGTGTGGTAAAATGGCAATGTTGAAAATATGTAGTGAAAATATTGAAAATTCGCAAACTTACGAGCGTGCGTAGGAACTGCGCAATGCACGCTCGTAAAACAGTCATTTTTAGGAATTTTTTCACCAAATTTTAAACATAGCCATTTTAAGACCTCTGCTAATGAACAGTGTCACTGTGATTTTCTTACTGTGTCCCATACATTGATTTCACACACCGACTGCGCCATTGTGCGTTACATGGGCGGAAACACGTTTTGGGCAGGATGTGAAAAATGACACACAATAAGGAGATGTGGTAAAATGGCAATGTTGAAAATCTGTAGTGAAAATATTGAAAATTTGAGAACTTACGAGCGTGCATAGGAACTGAGCAACACACACTCGTAAAACAGTCATTTTTAGGAATTTTTTCACCACATTTTCAACACAGCCATTTTAAGACCTCTGCTCATGAACAGTGTCACTGTGATTTTCTTAATGTGTCCCATACATTGAGTTCACACACCGACTGCGCCATTGTGCTACATGGGCGGAAACACGTTTTGGGCAGGATGTGAAAAATGACAGCTGTACTGCTCATGAGGAGGTGTAGTAAAATGGCAATGTTGAAAATCTGTAGTGAAAATATTGAAAATTACAAACGACGAAAGCCGCAGAGGAACCGCGCAACGCATGCTCGTAAAACAGTCATTTTAGGAATTTTTCACCAAATTTTCAACATAGCCATTTTAAGACCTCTGCTCATGAACAATGTCACTGTGATTTTCTTAATGTGTCCCATACATTGAGTTCAACACCGACTCTAGCCATTGTGCGCTACATGAGGCAGAAACACGCTTTTGGGCAGGATGTGAAAATGACAGCTGTACTGCTCATGAGGAGGTGTAGTAAAATGGCAATGTTGAAAATCTGTAGTGAAAATATTGAAAATTCGCAAACGTACGAGCGTGCGTAGGAACTGCGCAACGCATGCTCGTAAAACAGTCATTTTTAGGAATTTATTCACCAAATTTTCAACATAGCCATTTTAAGACCTCTGCTTATGAACAGCATCACTGTAATTTTCTTAATGTGTCCCATACATTGATTTCGCACACCGACACGCCATTGTGCACTACATGGGCGGAAACAGGTTTTGGGCAGGATGTGAAAAATGACAGCTATACTGCTCATAAGGAGGTGTGGTAAAAAGGCAATGTTGAAAATCTGTAGTGAAAATATTAAAAATTCGCAAACTCACGGGTCGGGCATAGAACCGCGCAACGCACGCCGTGAAACAGTCATTTTTAGGAATTTTTCACCACATTTCTCAACACAGCCATTTTAGACCTCTGCTCATGAACAGTGTCACTGTGATTTTCTTAATGTGTCCCACACATTGATTTCACACACCGACTACACCATTGTGCGCTACATGGGCGGAAACACATTTTGGGTGAGATGTGAAAAATGACAGCTTTACTACTCATAAGAAGGTGTGGTAAAATGGCAATGTTGAAAATCTGGAGTGGAAATATTGAAAATTCACAAACATAAGAGCGTGCGTAGGAACTGCGCAACGCACGCTCGTAAAGCAGTCATTTTTAGGAATTTTTTCACCAAATTTTCAACATAGCCATTTTAAGACCTCTGCTAATGAACAGTGTCACTGTGATTTTCTTAATGTGTCCCATACATTGATTTCGCACACCGACTACGCCATTGTGCGCTACATGGGCGGAAACACGTTTTGAGTGAGATGTGAAAAATGACAGCTTTACTACTCATAAGAAGGTGTGGTAAAATGGCGATGTTGAAAATCTGTAGTGGAAATATTGAAAATTCACAAACCTACGAGCGTGCGTAGGAACTGCACAATGCACACTCGTAAAACAGTCATTTTTAAGAACTTTTTCACCAAATTTTCAACATAGCCATTTTAAGACCTCTGCTAATGAACAGTGTCAACATGATTTTCTTAATGTGTCCCATTCATTGATTTCGCACACCGACTGCACCATTGTGTGGTACATGGGCGGAAACACGTTTTGGGTGAGATTTGAAAAATGACAGCTGTACTACTCATAAGAAGGTGTGGTAAAATGGCAATGTTGAAAGTCTGGAGTGGAAATATTAAAATTTCAAACCTACGAGCGCATGAGGAACTGCGCAATGCACCAGAAAACAGTCATTTTTAGGAATTTTTCACTAAATTTTCAACATAGCCATTTTAAGACCTCTGCAATGAACAGTGTCACTGTGATTTTCTTAATGTGTCCCATACATTGATTTTGCACACCGATCGCCATTGTGCGCCATATGGCGGAAACACATTTTGGGCAGGATGTGAAAATGACAGCTGTACTGCTCTATAAGGAGGTGTGGTGAAATGGCAATGTTGAAAATCTGGAGTGAAAATATTGAAAATTGAGAACTTACGAGCCCGCGAGGAACCGCGAACGACGCCAGAATATTTTTGACTCTAATTAACGTCACGGCCTTAACATCATGCATGAATGAGTGTCACGTTCAAGCTCAGGTCCGGCAGTGATTTCGCAGTGACTGCGCAAATCACCTTCGGGCCAGAATAACCCCATGACAGTGACATCATTCATGAGAAGGGTCCCAAAACCCCAGGTTGAAAATTTGGCAAAAATTCCAAAAATGCCTGAGATATGCACAAGTTGAAAACCCCTATCTATCCCGTTTACAGCTTATCGGCATTTCTCAGTTCAGGGTCGGCTTTGAAGAGTGCAGACGTGTTCCCGTCCACCGATGATCATCGCGCTTGAGCTCCGGAGGTAAGTATGGGGTGAGGGGTGGGGAGGCAGCACAGTGGTGGTGCGGGTTGTGGGAGGGGCTGGGAGAAGCGCCATGGGACCGCTTTTCAATTTACAGGTTTGTAAAAACAAAAGACGACGTGGGATGTTTGCCACGCGTTGGGTCGTCCCAGCGTGCAGAAGGATGGCTAGGGGGCCGTGGAGCCGACGGCATTGGGCACCCCGTCACGCAGACAACGCGGGACGTTTGCCACACTGGGGTGGGCTCCCATCGTGGCAGAAGGATGGGGTGGAGCTGACGGGGATTGGGCACCCCATCGGCAGAGCGACACGAGGATGTTTGCCATGCTGGGGTGGGCTCAGCGTGGCAGCAAAGATTTTGGGTGGCGGCGGTGTTGTGGCGACAGCGTGGTTTTTGAAGAGAAGACCACCGCTGTCATACACAGCACTGCATCCGATTGGTGCAGGATTGCCACGCCTGCTCAGTGGAGCAGGGGATTGCAGGGGAGGGGCACACCTCCAAAGTGTCCCATTCTCCCAAGAGTTCCTTGCGCATGAGCGCAAGCGAACGTAAAAAGGAGCCTGATTGATAGGGGCACACTTAGTGATGCAGGTGTTTAGAGCACTCATTTGGTGGGGGGGGGGGGTAATGAAATGCAAGAGAAAGTAAAACAACATGTTGGCATTGCTCTCAGTAGATTTAAAATATTTATATATAAGTTCAGGATTAGTCTCACATCAACTGAAAACACAGTTAGATGATTTATTTAACCAGAATACTGCCCAGTTAAAAAGGACTCAAACACTGACAGCTGTATTCAATACAAAACAGAAACTAAGGGAAGTTCAGCTTCACACATCCATAAAGTGATAAGCCCTAAATATGCATACATTCTTTTAAATTAATTGATTATGTAACCCCTAGATGGCGCTATCCCAGGGGCTACTACCCCTGCCTGATTTGCCACTCACAGGTTGAGGGGCCTGGATCCAATGGCGGGTGCCTCCACCCAGAGGTCAGGGTTTGCAATAGTTAAACTTACTTGGTCACAGCCCTCTGGGACACTGCAACCCCCCTTTCTTCCCACTAGTGGCCCACACAATATATCAGAATTACCTTCACAGTATACACTTACCCCCAGGGCTGGTTCAGGCACTGGGACCTCCTGTAAGATGAGATACAGTGCAACAATCACAGTACAATACTTTAACATAGACAAATACCTCAGGCAGTATAACTGCTGAAACAAGCAGCTCTGATTTATTTAGGGGGAATATAACAAGGACAGGGGGAAATCAGGTTAATTAGCTTATACTTTACTCATCTATTTATGGCTCTGTGCACAGGCCTATCCCTATCAGTTACTGTCCCTGGGTACCCAAGCCCTAGTGGCTAGTCCAAACCGTGGCAGCTGGTAGGGCCCTTTCACACAGAGAAAAGGAAAATTAAACAGTCAGCAGTACAGTAATTCCATTTGGATTTAATGTGGCAATTCAACAGGAGTGACCCTGAATTAGTACTCACGACCTCCAAACAAGATAGGGTCCTTCAATGTCAGCAGGGCTACTCTTGAGCTCCAAGAGACTCTCACACATTTATATGGTAAACAGTCACAGGCAAAAGTCACTTAATGGCAGCAGGATTCACTTGAGGTACACAAACCTCTTCACACATTTATATGGTAAAAGAAAGCACTATACCAGGCAGGCTGCATCTGTATCCCGATCGCATTACTGCATGATACCGGGAGAACACACAGCAGATTCAGTTCCTGACAGACCGAGTGCAATTTTCAGCAATTCCTCCAGTCTTCTACAGGGTGAGCCTGGTTTCTACTCTTCAGATATCCTTTGATTCTCTTCACAGGACGGATTCAGTCCTAACAAGCTGCAGACCGGAACTCTGGACCTTACACATGTTTTTGACTAAACTGTGCACTGAAGGAGCACAGGGTTCCTTTCCTTCACTGCCAGAGCAGACTGAAACTCCAACAGACAAAACCTGGCACTTCCTTTGAGTTCCTCCCAGTTCTTGACTGGATTGGCTGTCACTCACAATAGACTGCTGCTGTTGGTCCAAAAAGGCCAAGTCTAAACTACATCTCCCAGAGTCACTGCCCATACAATCCTTCTTGTGGCTGGCTCCAGATTATGAGTCCAAGTTCTGATTCGCCCAAGGCTCCATTTTAGAGCTGAGCTTAACCCACACTGATTGGTCCAGTTCAGCAGTTCAAAACCAGAATGGGGAACTAGGCAGACACAGTTCTGACTGCAAAGAAAGCAGGTTAGACAAACTGTAATTTCATTATTACTCTAACTGATTTCTGGGAAACAGTTACATCTTTCAGATAGGTTCCTTTGTACTCCTAGTGACTGCAAAAATGGAGTGAATTGGCAGTAGTTCGAGTGGTACTCAAACAGAGAACACACAGTCCCCCATATAACTAATTATGTCTGCAAGCAGACAGCTCTTAAAGAGACAGTACCAGAGGCTCTAAAACACTCACTGATAAATGGCTTAAACGCCAAACACCATTCAGGCTTGGAGCATTCAAGCTCCTGGAAGTCTTTTGGGAACCCCCATTTGCAGGGGGTTAACACCTTCCTGGAGTCTGGGAAAGCTTGACGTCCAGCATCAAGCAAGTCCCCATAAGTTTTAACTGCAACCATATACATTTGCATTAGGCTCACATGTAATCATCAGTCAATATATCATTTTACCAAGAACACATTTCTGAAACATTGCAGATCGCCTCTTTACACAGTATTTCACACACATTGTACCATAACTCAAGTTATTACCTCTTGTACATGAAACCTGAAGAGAGGGGCCTTCCTATCAGTTACCTTTGGGCTGGACGGGCAAGGGCACCATACTTAGAGGGCAACACATGTAACTTGGAGTTAGCACTGACGCTCAGTTTGGGCATGAGCCTCAGGACACATACACCTTTATGGACAACATTGAGAGGCAGGTCCACTGGCCGGCCCAGGGAATCATAACTGAGGTGCACCACAGGCTTTACAGCTCGACCAGTCTTTCTAGGGGGAACTGTTACAGTCTCTGCACTCTGAGCCTCATTTTCAGCATTGTCCTCACTTGTCAGGGAGTCTCCATGGGGGTAGAGAGGCTAGAACTTGGGGCACTTTCAGCTCCAGGAGTTAGTTTCTGAGTCCACATTTGCTCGCATTGAGAGCTTTCGGACACTGGCAGTGGACTGTCAGGGCACTCAAAATACTCTTCTGGTTCTGGTGTATCACCAGTCTGACCCAATCCATCATTTTCCTCCCCTGAAAGCTCAAACAGTTCAGCCATGCACAATGATTCCATTTCCTCTGATGTGATGCTTTGCACTTCACTTTCTGGGAGCATTGGCTCCAGGGACGAAGCTGGGGGCTTAGACAGTCCAGAAGGCCCAACTTCATCTCCAGTATTGACTAGGGGATTGCCCCAAAACAATTGACTCAGTTCGTAAGAAGGATAGTATTCAAAGTCACTCTCACTTTCTTCTGATATGGACTGACAGTCATGCTCAACTGGGACTTGTGGAGGGGAATACTTTAACTCTGCTTCTGTAGGTACAGACTTTCTTGATCTTTTCTTAGCAACAGCTCTAGTCACTGGTCCAGAGGGGGCATCTTCTGGGGGCTCAAACTCAATCAAGATTTGTCCAATGGGTTGTAAATGATTTCTATGCACTGTTTTTACATCTTTTGAATTATTCTCAGGCCTTACTTTGTACACTGGCAGATCATCTAGTTTGCCCACTACAATGTGGGGGAGATGGTGCCATCTGTCAGCAATCTTGTGTTTGCCATGCAGTCCCAGATTTCTTAGCAATACCCGATCTCCCTCCTGGAGTTCCTGTGCTTTCACCTTTTATCATACCTTTCTTTGTTGGCCAGATTTCTTTTGGCAGCCATGGTTTGAGCCAGTTGGTACGCATGAGTTAGCTGGGCCTTTAACTTTGCACATACTGTAAATAGTTGTCAGCTTGAACCCCATCAGGAGAGACCCCAAACACACATCTACCGGTAGTCGAGCTTCTTCCAAACATCAGGGTGTAGGGGAGAACCCAGTGGCATCACTTTGGTGCAGTTATAAGCATGTACCAGGGTGCTAATTTGTTGGCTCCATCTAGGCTTGTCTTTGGGTGCAGGGTGCCTAGCATATCTAGAAAAGTGCGTTGAAATGTTCAGGCTGTGGGTCCCCTGGGGGTGGTAAGGAGTGGTTCGGACTTTCGCCTCCCCACAGAGAAAGCATCTCTTTGATCAGATGACTCTCAAAGTCTCTCCCTGATCAGAATGGATTCTTTGTGGAGCCCCATAGTGAACAAAAAAAGTTTTCTACAAGTACTTTGGCCACAGTGGAAGTCTTCTGGTCTTTGGTGGGAAAGCTTGGGCATATCTCGTGAATGGTCAGTGACCACCAGCACATTACTGATATTTCTTTGATCTGACTCCAAACTCAGAAAATCAATACAGACCAGCTCCATGGGTGCACTGGTGGTGATGTTAACAAGGGGCAGCCCTCTGGGGCAAAGCTTCCTCTGTAAGCAGCGACTACAGTTCGAATGTGTTGCTCCACATCAGCCCCCATCTTAGGCCAATAGAATCTGGATCTCACCAAGTCAAGTGTTCTGTCTATACCAAGGTGCCCCATGTGGTTGTGCAAGGACATCAGGACTGAGTCTCGAAGGCAGTGGGCAGCACTAGTTGTTGTTTGTCTACTTGTCCCCTCTGTCTACTGTTTCTCTGTATAACAGTTTATTGATCAATTTCAACTTAGGACCTTCTTTGTATAACAGTGCAGTTCTCAAATCAGTGGAGCGTAATTTGGACACATCTTTTCCTGCACAGAGGGCTTCTAAAGCTGCTTTGATCATGGGATCGGGATTGAGCCCGCCGAATACTGTCATTGTCCAGCTGAGGCAGGCACCAATGTCTATTGCAGAAAAGTGGCAATAAGCAGCAGGTATGCAATTCTCAGAGGGTCCCAAGCAATCCACCATGCAGTCCATCATGTCCGTGGACATTTGTTCCTCCTGTCAAACTTCCGCAGAGTGCCCGAATGTCGGTTCTGCCAATTGGACCCAATCATTCTGGGGAACAGGCCTCCGGGAGAGACATCAGCATCTATGTGGTTCAGACCTGCTCGGTATTCGAGAGCATAGTCATATGTAGATAATGCAGAAAGCCACCTATGGCCAGTGGCATCCAACTTAGCTGAGGTCTGCACATAGGTCAAAGGATTATTGTCAGTTTTACTAGTATTTTAGCCCTATACAAGTACTCATGGAATTGGTCAACAATAGCCCACTTCAAAGCTAGGAACTCTAACTTATGTACAGGATAGTTCTTTTTGGATGGGGTCAGGCTTCTACTGGCAAAGGCCACTGGTCTCAGGCCATTCGTGCTCTTCTGACAACACAGCCCCCAACCCTGCAAGCTAGCATCAGTGTGCAGGATGTAAGGGTTTTTGATCGGCATAGGCCAGCACTGGAGCATGGGTAAGTTGATATATGATCTCATGAAAAGCAGTCTCACAATCAGGAGTCCAGCAAGCCCCAAATACTTCACTCGACTAAAATACACTCTTTCAGTCTTGAGGACGCTGACTTTGGTATTTTTGTGGGGGATACCTTTGAGTAAGGTTAAAAGGGCGATCACTCTTGAATAGTCCTTGATGAAACGCTTGATAATAACCACAGAATCCCAGGAATCTTTGCAGTTCTTTTAGATTTTGGGCTGTGGCCAGGTGGTCAAGGCCTCAACTTTACTTGGGTCGGTCTTTATTCCTCGGTGGATACTATGTGTCCCATATACTTACTGATGTTTGAAAGAATTGACACTTATCAATGGACAGTTTAAGGCCAAAGTCCTCCAGTCGGTCCAATACCTTAAATAATCTGCTCTCATGTTCCTCCAGTGAGCTGCCAAACACAATAACATTATCTAGGTATACCAGGCACTCTAGTAAGTTCATGTCCCCACTGCACGCCCATCAATCGTTGAAAAGTGGCTGGGGCACCTGAAACCTTGAGGCATCCTCATGAATTCATAGAAGCCAAGCGGACAGATAAAGGCTGTCTTCTCATGGTCCTCTGGGGCCATCGGGATCTGGTAGTACCCACTGCGGAGATCCAGCACAGAGAACCACTTGCTCCCGTTTAGGCAGTCCAAAGCATCCTGAATGCGGGGCATTGTGTACTGATCAGGGATAGTCCGCCAGTTTAAGGTGCGATAATCCATGCACATCCTTACTGTCCCATTCTTTTTCCTCACTACCACAATGGGGGAAGCATAAGGGCTTCTGGATTCTTGTATTACACCAGCAGCTAACATCTCTTGCAGATGCCGTCTCACATCATCTATATCAGCAGGTGCCAGGCGTCGAGACCTCTCACGAAATGGTCTTTGCATGCAGTCGGATATTATGCTCAGCTTCTGCATGCATCCTACGTCCCATTCCTTTAAAGAAAACACCTGGTCTCTCTGGGCAAGCTTTTCACTGATCCTCACTTTCCATTCAGCTGGCAACGGGAGTCGCCAAATCAAACAAGTCAGGGTTGCTCTGTCATTCTTCCTTGAACTCTTGCTGCTGGGTAGCACTGCAGTATCTGCACAATGCACATTAGCCAGGATGCAACCTCTATTTACTCGAATGTCTCTTTCAGACACATTATGAACTTGGACCATTACCCTTCTGGCATAAGCATGGGCTCTAGCGGCAAAATACTAGGCTTGACCAGCAGTCCCTCTGGCAATTTTCCATCGCCTGGTGCATCCAACATTAATATTTTATTCTTAACATCCTTTCTGATATGGACCTCTCCCTGTAAGGTACACTGGGCATTTGGCCAGGATCAGAGACTCAGGATCCTTCTTCCATACAATTCCAACCGGTTCCTCTGGTTCTTATTTTTCAGCATCTCTCTGTGCCTCATAGGCCTTCTTAATTAAAGCCAGAACTCTTAAAGCTCTACTAGTCTTCGAACCCCTGTTTTCATAACACAACTGTGCCAGCCTTCCGAACATATGAGCATTTGTTCCAATCAACAAAGGGACACCATCATACAGTCCAGTGGGGGACACACTAAGGCTAGGGTCTCTACTTGTTCGCCACTCCAGCCACGGAGGTGGGGAAAGACAGCCAAATTCGGATATACCCAGAATAGGGTAGGCCTTCTCACTTAACCCCATACATGCAGTCCTTCTAATGGTTGTAAGCGTACGCCCACAAATGCTTCTGATACCAATCCTGGAACATAATTGTCACTTGGGAGCCACTGTCTCAATACAGCTCTTGTAGACACTCCATTCACCTTTACAGTGGTCTCCATGGAGGGACCCACTATTCTGGACCAGTCTGGAGAGGCGGAAGTGGGGACCTGGGCAACTGACCTTGCCACAAAAGGACGTGAATTAGCATTTTTGGTGCCCTCACTGGGATCATTTTGTGCACCTCTTAACCACTGATTTGTTCTCCGAAGCTCTCCTTGTAGCCTATATGCAGCTTTGTCAGTGTCTTTTGGGGACCGGCATTCTCTTTTCATGTGCCCATCCTTCCCACAATTATAGCAAAACATATTTTCTGGAGTTTGAGCTGGCCGAGGCGCCACACTGGGAGCCAGGGCGGGGGTATTACTAACTGGAAACCTTGGTGCCATCTCTGTCTGCGGCGTGATAAGCATTTGGAGACATCTCATCAGTTTCTCCACTTCCATGGTCAAGGAATTGAGTTTGGAGCGGTTATCAGCAGGAGATACATGGGTGGGTACCCCCAACCCCATAGCAGATGCAGTCGGATATAGGTCGGGGCCAGTACTTGCAGGCATGGCCTTCATAAAGGGACTGTTTTGAATTCTTAATCTCTCTCAACAGTTCGCCCCATTGTGGCATATCTTTTTCCTTGTCAGAGCACTCATTGACTGCCAACCTCTGCCCCTGAACTTCACTTGATGGGCCACCTCAGTCACTCGGTCGTAGCCACAGCTATTGGTGCAGGTCCCTCCCGAGGTCGCCTTTTCTCAACTCCTCGAATTTCTCTCATTAACTCATCTTAGGAGGGTGGGATTCCAGTCGATTTGCCAGGCGTAACTGAAGCAACAGCAGTTCTGAGAAGGGGCAGACTTAAGGATCCTGTCCAGCCTGGTTCGTCCAGTTCAATCGCTGGCAAACTACCCTTTCTGAGGCATTCTTGCAACAATTTTTCCAGCCGAGACATACACAGACAACAACTCCCTTGGTACTGTTGTGCATTTCTTACTCTCCACCATAGAACCTCATCAGAATCTGGGCTCCCATACTACTCTCCAAGGCCTCAAGATAGGCCTGTGCAGTCACTTCAGGTTACTGGGCCCGTTTAGCATGGATGGTAGCCAGGGCAGGACCTCGGAGGCTTCACTAACCCTCTTCGCTTTCGGCTTCCGAGTACTGCCATTCTAGCACTTGGGGCAACATAGTTCATCCAGGTCTCCCAGTCATCCTCCCTTGGGGGTGGGGAGGGTGCCAGAGAAGATCCTCAACCTTCGTAAGAGTCATGACTAATGGCAGGTGCAGAAATAGGAGTCTGCATCGGTTCAGCCACCATTACGGGTACTGGAGTGGGAGAGGGTGTTGGGGAGGAACACCCCCAGGTGGCAAGAATAGTTTCTTCAAGTCCTCCACAGTTTTCCCTTCCCCCAGCAAATATTTAGCAAATTTCTCCTCAAAAGTTTCAGACAGTGGTGGGGGCTCATTCCCCCCCGGGTCTTTACTGTCCTTAGTTATCACTCTCCAGGCAGTGAGGGCTCCCTCTGGGGTAATGGTCTGTGGCACTTTGGAGATATCTATGGGATCCTTAAACTCTACTAGGGCCAGGAAAGTGTGGGTGAGCAGATTAGCATGCCGACCCACCACCACAGGGTTTTGTAAACCTTCCACCTTGGAAAGTACTCCCTGTACAGTGTCTGTATTGATACCCAGGGGGATGTCCAGGATAAGCATAGCATTTTGGGGGTCAATCTCCTCCCCAGTACACCACTCCACCAGCCGGTGCACAGCCACTTCTGTCGGGGTACCCATTTTTTTTTTTTAACATTGGTTTGTAAATATGGCCACTAGAGGACACACAATCCCAGCGATGCCTCCAAGATGTAACCCCTAGATGGCGCTATCCCAGGGGCTACTACCCCTGCCTGATTTGCCACTCACAGGTTGAGGGGCCTGGATCCAATGGCGGTGCCTCCACCCAGAGGTCAGGGTTTGCATAGTTAAACTTACTTGGTCACAGCCTCTGGGACACTGCAACCCCCTTTCTTCCCCACTAGTGGCCCACACAATATATCAGAATTACCTTCACAGTATACACTTACCCCAGGGCTGGTTCAGGCACTGGGACCTCCTGTAAAATGAGATACAGTGCAACAATCACAGTACAATACTTTAACATAGACAAATACCTCAGGCAGTATAACTTTGCTGAAACAAGCAGCTCTGATTTATTTAGGGGGAATATAACAAGGACAGGGGGAAATCAGGTTAATTAGCTTATACTTTACTCATCTACCTATGGCTCTGTGCACAGGCCTATCCCTATCAGTTACTGTCCCTGGGTACCCAAGCCCTAGTGGCTAGTCCAAACCGTGGCAGCTGGTAGGGCCCTTTCACACAGAGAAAAGGAAAATTAAACAGTCAGCAGTACAGTAATTCCATTTGGATTTAATGTGGCAATTCAACAGGGAGCGACTCTGAATTAGTACTCACGACCTCCAAACAAGATAGGGTCCTTCAATGTCAGCAGGGCTACTCTTGAGCTCCAAGAGACTCTCACACATTTATATGGTAAACAGTCACAGGCAAAAGTCACTTAATGGCAGCAGGATTCACTTGAGGTACACAAACCTCTTCACACATTTATATGGTAAAAAGAAAGCACTATACCAGGCAGGCTGCATCTGTATCCTGATCGCAATTACTGCACGATACCCGGGAGAACACACAGCAGATTCAGTTCCTGACAGACCGAGTGCAATTTTCAGCAATTCCTCCAGTCTTCTACAGGGTGAGCCTGGTTTCTACTCTTCAGGTATCCTTTGATTCTCTTCACAGGACGGATTCAGTCCTAACAAGCTGCAGACCAGAACTCTGGACCTTACACATGTTTTTTTGACTAAAACTGTGCACTGAAGGAGCACAGGGTTCCTTTCCCTTCACTGCCAGAGCAGACTGAAACTCCAACAGACAAAACTGGCACTTCCTTTGAGTTCCTCCCAGTTCTTGACTGGATTGGCTGTCACTCACAATAGACTGCTGCTGTTGGTCCAAAAGGCGCAAGTCTAAACTACATCTCCCAGAGTCACTGCCCATACAATCCTCTTGTGGCTGGCTCAGATTATGAGTCCAAGTTCTGATTCGTCCAAGGTACCATTTTAGAGCGAGCTTACCCCACACTGATTGGTCCAGTTCAGCAGTTCAAAACCAGAATGGGGAACTAGGCAGACACAGTTCTGACTGCAAAGAAAGCAGGTTAGACAAACTGTAATTTCATTATTACTCTAACTGATTTCTGGCAAACAGTTACATCTTTCAGATAGGTTCCCTTTGTACTCCTAGTGACTGAAAAAATGGAGTGAATTGGCAGTAGTTCGAGTGGTACTCAAACAGAGAAACACACAGTCCCCCCCCATATAAACTAATTATGTCTGCAAGCAGACAGCTCTTAAAGAGACAGTACCAGAGGCTCTAAAAACACTCACTGATAAATGGCTTAAACGCCAAACACCATTCAGGCTTGGAGCATTCAAGCAAGCTCCTGGAAGTCTTTTGGGAACCCCCATTTGCGGGTGGGTTACAATTATAAATTGGATAAGTTCATAGGGGCTAAAAAATGCACCCATTGATACAGAATGCCAAAATAACGAAGTGAACCAATCTCAACTTACATGTAAAGCTGTAAAAATCTGCCCAGAACATATTCAAGATCAAAAACAGCCAAACCAAAAGAAAGAAAACAAAGTAAATGAAAAAAGGAGAGAAGGGGAGGGGTAGAAGGGAAAAATATTTTTTTTTTAATGTACTGAGTAGCAAAAATCTCTGTGGTATTGTAAACGGAGCTGCCGGATTAATGATGCTTGCCTGAAATTGAGAGCTTAGGTGCATATAGTATGTGTAAAACAGATTGCTTATCAATATTAATGAAAAAAAGTAAAAAGAAAGCCAAAAAAAATTGCAACTGAATTTAGTATTGGAAGGCAGAGGTCTCCATAATACTATCAGGGAGCTCTCAAATTAATGACGATCACCTATAATTATATGCATGAGTATGCAGTTAAGAAAAGTGGTTTGAAGTAAGACATAAAAATAAAGGAAATAGGATTGAGAAAAGGCAGACTAAAATTGAGAATAATTCATCATAAATGAAAAGCAGAAACAGTCAACATAGTTAAAGAAATGGAAGAATGTCAATAGCATTATTTAAACCCAATGGGGAAAAGTGCTTTTAAAGTGCAAATCTGTCATTTTATGTGGACATTTTATCCATGCACGTCTCGTTTATCTGAGACAAACCTTGTTGTGATGCATAAATTCACTGCATTTCTGGTGGATTATTCTGTTTTAATCTTTCTTTTCTCACTTCTTATTCTTTTTCGTTTTGGTATTGAGAAGCAAAGGCTTATTGTGTTATAAACAGTTTTTGTAATTGCGTCAGATGGACAGCAGTGATATGTGGGAATTGGAACAATGGGGTTTGGTCCAGGAGAACCGGGTCGGGGACCTCATGCCTCCTTCGTGTGTCTGGGCTGCACCTTCTACTACTTCCTCTGCATCTTGTACCACGGTCAAAGCCTGTTTTGGCACTACATGTAGGGGAGAATTTTCGCCTCCACCAGTAACTTTATTGAACTGGGCATGCTGTAGATTTACCATTGAAATCCTGCTGGCAAGGATTTCACAGTCTTAGCAAAAAATAATATTACACTCAGCAGCAGTTGGGGTTGCAGTAGCACACAATAACGAGACAGCTGGTGTTGCTGTGGGTGCATTCCGGAGGTGATGGGGGCTGCTAACAAGGGGCCAATTCACATTGGGGGCAAGACTAGGTGCTACTGGTTATAGGGTGCTTATGTCGACGGGGATTGGGCTCCCCCATCTGCAAATGAACTGGGGCGGAGGCATTATGGTGTCAGCGTGGCTCAGTTGGGAGTACATCTGCCTCTGGACCAAAAGGTCATGGGTTTTCCTCCCAAACCGGGATTGGGCTTGCACCTAAAAAAAATTGCTGGCATCCATGTGCAGTATTAGGGGGGTGCTGTACTGCTGGGGTGTGCTGTCCTTTGGATGAGATGTTAAACTGAAGTCCCTTTTACCCATCCTTGTATTATTTCCCTGGTAGGTGTCCAGGTGGAAGTAAAAGAACCCAGGGCACTCTTCGCAAACAGTAGGGGACATTCCCAGTGTCCTGGCCAACATTCTTCTTCCTATAAACCAGTTCATGCAGTTATCCAGGCTGTGTGTGGGTGATGATGTGCGATATGGACGCCACTACAGATTCAGTCACTTCACTACCAGTCTAGCATTGCTTGTAAAGTGCTTTGGGATCACTTGTATGAAAAGCACTATATAAATGCTGATTCATCTTCTTTTTCTTATGGGGACTGTAAGCGGACGGCAAAAGCCATGTTTTGTAGGAAAGAGTTTTCACCTCCACCAGTAAGTTTATTGAACTGGGCATGCTGTAGGTTTACCACTGAAATCCTGCGGGCAAGGATTTCACAGTCTTAGCAAAAAATAATATTACACTCAGCAGCAGTTTGGGTTGCAGTAGCACACAATACATGATAATGAGGCTACGGACCAGGGAAATTAATAGGATTATTTGTAAAATAGACTCAGAATCATTTAAAAAAAATCATCCAATAGCTCTGGGGGTACAAAGTGATCTAGAGGTGTCATCTAAGTGAGACAGCCGGCGCTGTTGTGGGTGCATTTCAGAGGTGATGGAGGCTGCTAAGGAGGGTTCAGTTCACAATCAGGGCAAGGCTAGGTGCTACTGGTTATAGGGTGCTTTTGCCAAGGGGGATTGAGATCCTCCATCAGCAAATGAACTGGGGCAGGGGCATTATGGGGACTGTAGGCGGACAGTGACAGCCATGTTTTCCTGAAATGTTACACCAGGCAAGGCACAGCCCTGCAATGATGGGCCACTCCCTTATTGTAGCAGCTAATTTCTTTCAAGTTGGTGGCAGGCTTGCTGAACAAGTGTCAGCAGCAGCGTGCCACCACATTGGATAAAGGGGGTCAAGCCCGCAAATGCAGTGGCTGTATTGGGTGCCACACCTCCACAACGCGCTTCTGTCCTAAGCTGCCTCATAATGTTTCTTGTGCATGAGCGCAAGCAAACATAAAAAGTATAAAAGTACAATATTCTTGTATTTATTATTCCTGCACAGTATGTAAAAAAAATGGTTTTACCTATGTTTCATTTGTGCTATTCCTGTGCCTTGCATTTGAAACTGTTGCTTACGACTGCGATCTTTTATGGTCAGGGTCATGCCTGAAAATCAATCAATCAATCAACCTTTATTTAACCAGGCAGGTACATCATTGAGCAAGCTCATTTTAAAGATGGTTCTGGACACTGAGGACACTTTTTCTTACAGTAGACAACACTTCCTACAAAAGTAGACATCTGTACAGGCAGTTTCAATATACAAACTCAGTACTTGGATGAATCAGACATGTAAAGCAAGTACAAATATGGGCATTTAAAGTGCAGTGTATACAGGTTGAAGCTTATAGAGTACAAGTGAGGAGAGGGAGGAGGGACATAGAGAAGGGCAGTGGGAAGAAAGAGTATCAGACCCATCCCTTCTCGGGTGTTGGACGCCCTTGGCCGGTGGCCTCGGGCCCAACCACCCAAGGTGGGATGTTATTCCAGCATAACACCCACCCTGTCAGGCATTATTCCTTTATTAGCTCCCCTGTACAGTCATGCTTAATTATTAAGGAATTGGTAGATAAGTTTGAAGGAATATGAGGGCCAAAAATCAACTGGAACAAAACCCAAATACTGCATAGTAATCTAACTGAACCCACTATGAAGCAAATTAATAACCTGCTATTCTCAGACTGCAGTGCATCACCAATCACTTATCTTGGTTTTCACATTTCAACAGACATTAGTAAACTTCTAGAGCTTAATTATAAACCTTTAGTGACAGTTATTAAGATGAACCTGCAAAGGTGGGGAAAGTTTAATCTGTGCTCATGGGGCAAAATTAACTTAATTAAAATGAATGTAACTCCCAGGATTTTTTACTTATTTCAGAATCTTCCAATTCTACTTAGTTCAAAAATGCTTAAATAGAAAGTCTTATCAGGAAGTTTTTATGATGAACTAAACCTCCCAGATTAAGTATCAATAAACTAAGTGCAGCCAAAGAGATGGGTGGTTTCAGATTACCCTGGTGGGAAAGATATCAACTAGCATTTATCTTCAAACAGACATTATACCTAGAGATACACGAAACTGGAAAATTTTGTTCTGTGAAGTATTTCAAGAAATTTGCGCATTTCGTGAAATATTGTGTGGGAACGAATTGCAAAATTATGCCGGTGAAATGTGAAACAGTGAAATTCAGGTGAAGTTTGCTGAAATTGTGCATTTTGTGGTGCAATTTTGCTTTTCATGGTCAGAATTTCACAATTTCGCACCTGGAAAAAATTTCATAGAATGGTGGAATTTTGCTAAATGTTTCATACGGTGAAACTGCAGATTTTGTGGCAATTTCACTGGTAAAATTTAATTTCCAACATCTCCGATTACATCATAGGGTCTAGAGGGTAATTCTATAGCAAACATGCCTTTGTGGGAACAATTAGAGGAACATCTCATTGATAACAACTTTTCCATGGATTATGTTTTTCTACCTCTTCCCTTAGCAATTAGGGATAAATCCAGAATTGGGGTTCAGTGATCACTCTAAAGAAAATTGAAAGAATTACAAATAAGGAAAAAATATCCCTACCATCCATGCTACTGTGGAATTACCCTATTATTACTAATGGAAAGAATAAGTTTCCAAATTCAGAATGGATTAGGGTAGGCATATTCAGAACTGAACATGTGATAGACAAAGAAATAAATATCATGTTTTCCTTATAGGAAATGAGAGAAAGAGTCAACATCTCTAGGTTTTTCTTTCATTTCTATTTACGGTTAAGGAAAACCCTCCAAGAAAAGTTCCTCTAAGAAGGATATGTCATACCCATTAATAAAGAGTGGAATCAGTTGGTAAGGCTAGGCTCTGTAAAAAGAAATGCCAGTTTTCTATATGTAGAAGGATACTAACTGATTCTACTGGATCTCCTTGTCTAACTAACAAGCAAGGCAAAGGAAGACTGGGAAGAAGCGCTGTCATTGATGGTATCTGTGTTGGTCTGGGAGTCAGTCTGGAAGATAGCTAACAAAACTTTCAAAGAATTACAAGGTAGGAGGGGTGTGGCTTAACCAGCAAGCCGGATGGCAGCTTGAAGTGTCAGCAGCACCATGCAGATTGCTTTATCCGACAAACTCGACAGTTAAATCTGCTACCAACCGATGTTAAAATGAAAAAAACATTGCCTATGTTCTCAGCTATGTGGACATACCTTTTGTACCGACCTGAAGGTTATTTCTGACCCTCACATCTTGTCAGTGAAGTCCGGCCTGCAGCATGGCGTCTGCGCCGAGCCCAACCCTCGACTTTAACCATTTTAACACAATGCTTGAAAAGCTCCTAGGCTGCATAGATGAAGTCATTGAAGCCTCACAGCATACAACAACGGCGATTCAAAATCTCACTGGCTGCTTAACAAAGATAGAGAAGCAGGCACAAACCCACAAGACAGTGATTGATGCCATTCAGGCAACACAGAGGGACCAAAAAGCTTCTATGAATCTCCTCCTAGCCAAAATCGACGACCTGGAAAACCGCAGCAAGAGGAACAACCTGAGGCTGTTGGATTTTCCGGAGGGAGTGGAAAAGAGAGACACAGTCCAGTTTCTTAAGCAGGCCCTTCCTAAAATCCTGGGCCTAGCCCCAGAGTTCCTCCTGGAAATCAAACAAGCCCACCGGAACCTCGCTCTGGTCCCATTGCAAGGGGGAAATCCGCGGGCAAGCCTTATGAAACTGCTGGCATATAATGTCCGTCAAGATTTATTCCAACGTTCTAGAGAAGTGGGATGCCTTCACTGGTATGGGTGTCCCATTTCCATATACCAAGACTTTTCTAAAGACCTATCTAACCAGTGGAGGGAATACACATCAGCCCATCGCACCATGCCAAAAATGGGCATTCAGTACTCCCTCCGGTATCCGGCCACCATGCTTATAATCCAGAATGGGGTCCCTCTTTCTTTTGAGACACCAGCAGCCCTGCAAGCCTTCCTAGATCGACAAACAGGGGATCAACGAGCTAAACCTCAGGACAGCTCCCCTCGGTACACCAGTTCAGAAGACATGCAACTCGGAGAGACATCCCAACAACACGATCAAGGAGGACTCCCCCGATGTAGCAGGAAAAGGATGGCGAGGGACAGTCACAAATGAAGGGATCATTCCCATGTATGAACAGGGCTCCCACCACAAGAGTCAGACAGAGAATACCAGTGAGAAGAGAGTAAAGCCCTAGTCTGGTACATGACACAGAACCCGTATGAGATCCTGAGATCCCCATCACCGAACTCCAGGGACCCGGACTCCGAAGAAGCACCCTCAACGGACATGCACTCCCAAGCATACATGACTCCAATGCTGGCCAGTGGAGTGGATCGACCAGACGCCTCGGGCGTGCCATTGAAGCAGCATACTCCAAGTGCAGCATCTGAAGGCCGTGAATCACATCAGGCTGATATGAACAAGCAAGATCCAGAAGTCCCCTGATTGCTACAGTGGTCAAACATTCCCCATTTAGATAAGTACCATTGTTTCTTTCCTCCTTTTTTGTTTGTCCTCCTTATCTTCTCATAGGGTAAGCTCAAGGGGGGGTGATCTAGATCAGACCTGGAACTTTTGTGACTTTAGCAACGTCGCAGCCGGAGATTACGAGACATTGAGACTTTTCCCCCTCCAAGGGCCCCGAAATCTCACAGCTAACTGATCACCCCCCAAACCATGACTTGTGTGTGACGGTGACATAGGGCAGGTAGGAGGGTGGGGGGAACTAAGAGGTGTTATGAAGGGACAAAAAAAAAAAACCCTGGAGGGGGCACTACTCCTTAGAGTGTGGCTATAAGACAGCAGTGGGGACTGACCCATTATGAGACCACTACCCCACAGCTGGCCACCATACAGTACCCCTCACAAGGCCTTGGGAGATGAATCCCCACAAGGAGGTCACAATGGACCCGGGCAGGTCAGCGCACCCCTCCTACATCCTAACTTTCTGCAATGGATCCCAGCCCTGCCTGGATACCCCCCCCATGACACCTTGCCTACCCTGGCACAGAGGACCCCCCTTCCCTACTACAGAGGTATTAGGTGTCCATTTTCTGCTAACAGTGAACACTGTCAGGTACAGTGGTCTCAGACCCTATCTGCCAGCTCCCCCCCAATACTGAGACATAAAACCACTGACTGGCCAGTAACATACATGGCCTCCATCCCCACAGGAACCAATTCGGCAGGTCTTGCCAGCCGTGTTAATAGCGATCGCTCAGACTGAATGGCTCCAATGGGGCACAAATGTGCAGTCTGTAAATATGTTTACTTTTTGGTTTAATTTTCTGTTTCAGTTGATGATGTTTTGCAGATCCTTTCACCAGACATGTTCATTTCTTGGAGGGAAACCCACTCTGGGAGTTGCTCCTAAACATAGGTAGGTCACACCACACAGGTCTAGCCCAAAAGTTGCATTGGGGATGTTATCATGCCTCTGGGGAACAACCCTGTACTGAGGTTCCGCACTATCCAGTGGATCCAGTGCTCATCTCCATAAAAGACTTGGGGACTTGGGGGGTCTCCCACTTTCTGCACCAGAGGCCCGCCTGGGCTGTCACCATACGTCCCCATTAGGGGGACAACTCTTCCTCTCCACTGGTTTTTGTCACATGATTTGCCTCCCATTTTCCCCTGACAAATATGATTATGGCTAATCTAAAGTACATTACTTGGAATGTGAGGAGGTTGAACACACTGGTGAAGAGGAAAAAGGTGCCGTCTTACCTAAAATAGGCTAAAACCCATTTGCCTTCTTGCAAGAGACAAAACTCACTCAGAAGGGTTATGAACTCCTTAAAAGGGACTGGGTGGGAATGGAAATCCACGCCTCTGCCCCAACCAAAAAACAGGGGGTAGTTATTCTGATCCACAAACAACTGCAATGGTCTCTCATCTTGTCCAGGGCGGACCCACAAGGCAGATGGGTGTTTGGTACATTCCACACCCTCATAGGCCCCATCCTGTTAGGCAATCTGTATGGCCCCAATGAAGATGACCCAGCCTTCTTTCACCAAATCTCACAAACCCTCCTTAATTTGAATTAAAGTGGGATACCCACTATTATTGTGGGAGATTTTAATCTGGCCCCAGACCCCCTTATTGATAAGAATGTATTGGGAAGGGGGAACTCACATGGTAATGGAATGAGAGCCCTATTAAACTGGATGAAGGACCAAGGCCTGGCAGATGTTTGGTGGGTTATGAACCCCAGAGAGCAGGATTATTCCTTTTACTCCCCAGTCCATGGTTCTTATAGCTGCATTGACTTCCTGTTAACCTCGCCCCAGATCACACAAGCCACCATAGCTTCTGACATCCTGCCTATTATAATCTCTGACCATGCTCCAGTCCAGTTGGATATCCTCTGGGGCTCCCCCATCCCCACATCCACCTCCTGGAGTTTGGACCTCTTATTAGTTAAAGACACTGACTTCCTGAAATGGGCCCAAGCTGAAGCCAATTTATTTTTCCAAATAAACCCTGCCAAGGACACTACGGCAGGGACTAGATGGGAGATGTTCAAAGCCACAATGCAGGGTAAGATAATTGGATATGCAGGAGCTAGAAGACATCGTAGGGAGCAGCAGCTCAAAGACCTTGAAATGGCCCTCGAAACAGCAGAACACCAACAAAAAATACATGGGGGGAAGGCCCAATGGGAAACCCTCAGAAGGAAGATAATAGGCCTCCGCATGGAGATTAATTCCCTCCTCTCGAGGAGGGCAGAAATCTCAATTCTGAGGCTGAAACATAAATTCTGGGAGGGAGGTAGGGAGGGAAGGGAGAAGGGAGGCAAGGTACTAGCGTATAGGTTGTGGAACCAACAAATGGAAAGACACACTGCCAGGTTTAAAGACACCTCCAGGGTAATACACACTAAAGAGGGTGACTTAAATGCGGTCATGGCAGCATACTATTCCTCCCTGTACACCTCCTCCAGACAGGCCAACCCCCAAGCAACACGCTCCTTTCTTCACTCTGTGCAACTCCCTACTATAACCGCCCAACAGGCCCAACAACTAGATGCCCCGCTCACTACAGAAGAGACGAAAGCGGTCCTGTTTTACCTCAAACCAGGGAAGGCCTCAGGAGGAGATGGATATTCACTTGAATTCTGGCAAGCTCTTGCGGATATCATTGCCCCCCCTTTACTCCAGACATATGTTGAAACTGAAATACATGGGATCCTTCTCCCCACTATGCGGGAAGCTGTGATCACTGTACTGCTGAAAAAATGGAAAGACCCTCTCTCCTCAGGTAGCTGTCGCCCAATCTCCCTCCTTAATGTTGACAGCAAGATCCTCACTAAAGCCCTGGCCCTCAGGCTAAGACGCTTACTACCACAGCTCATACACCCATCCCAAGTGGGGTTTGTCCCAGGTAGATACAATGCAGCTCATATCAGGACTGTCACTAACTTGGCCCAGGTGGCACACAATCTCCCCACCCTGGCAGCTGCGGTAGCCATAGACTTTGAAAAGGTGTTTGACTCCCTTGAATGGGACTACCTTCACGCTGTCCTTGAGAACCTGGGCACATGGCCTCATTTTAGGGCATGGGTAGTGGCTATTTATAGCTCCCCAATGGCCCGACTACTGACTGACTCCACTATATCTCCCCCATTTGAGTTGGCCCGGGGTACTAGGCAGGGTTGCCCTCTTTCCCCCTACTATTTGTCCTGGCAGTGGAGCCACTGGCAGCTACCCTTAGGGTCAGTGTGGGTATCAGAGGGCTCTCTGTAGGCAACAAGGAATACACCACACTCATGTATGCAGATGACCTTCTGGTCCTGCTTGCAGATGTGCCCACGGCATTACCCTTTTTGCTTGGTACCCTCCATCATTTTCGCGGCCTGTCAAGACTCAGTCTCAATCTAACAAAAATGGAAGTACTCCCCCTGAACCCCAGATGTACTTCCCAATCCTTGGGCAACACCGGTCTGCAATGGGTGGAGGATACTATTACATACCTAGGCATTCATTTCACCACTACATTTTCCCAATTATGAGACCGCAACCTCCAACCCCTCTTGGTGCACATGAAAGAAGATATGTCCGGATAGACTAAACTGCAGCCGACTCTAGCTGGGAAGATAGTGGTGATTAAAATGATCCTAGTGCCAAAACTGTTTTACATCCTGATGCATGTCCCCATCTCCCTCCCCCAAAGCTGGGCCCAGAAGATAGATAGGGCTACTGGACACTTTCTCTGGGAGGGGAACCCCCAACATATAGTAGGAATAAACTCAGAGCACACTGGAAGCTGGGAGGCTGGTGTCTCCCTTGGTTTGAGGGCTACAAGTGGGCTTTTCATATGGCCCAATCCCTACACTGGCTTCGGACAAGCAAAATCCCAAAACCCCAATTTGTAGGCATAGAGTTGACCATTAGTCAACAGCCATCCCTGTCAATTCTGCTCTATAACACCCCATTTGCAGAACTCAGATTACATCCCACCATTGAAGACTCTACAATGCTGGACCACAATAGGAAAAAGGTTGAAAATGACCCTTGCTCCTGTCAAACTGACCCCCTTATGGGGAAATGAGAGGCTATGTATAGACAGAAAGCTGGTGCACTGGAAAGGGTGGGTAGACAGGGGAATATCCAAGATAGAGGACCTACTGTCCCCAGCCACTATGACGGTGGACACATTTGCCAATCTGCAAGCCAAATGGTCACTCCCCACCTCAGATTTCTGGAAGTACTTGCAAATCCGCAGCACGGTTCGCACATACCTCTACAAATGCCCAAGGGGGAACCCCAGATCATACCCCTCTGGTTAAATAAAGAAAGGGGCCTAGCTAGCTCTATATATACATGGCCCTTAGGGACACCCTACCCAGCCAAACAGATAAATCTAAACAGAAATGGGAAACTGCCCTGGGCACAAACTTTACGGAACAACAGTGGAGAGAGTGCTGGAATACATCCCATAAATATTTTAAAGACACAAAAAGTCAGTTGATACAAAACAAGATCCTCCACTCTTGGTACTGAACTTCAATGGTACTTCACAAGGCAGGGGTGTTAAAGTCAAACCTATGCTGGAGATGTACATCTCATCCGGGGATCTACTACATATCCTATGGTCCTGCCCCCTAGTGCAGAAAACATGGGATTATGTTTGTGAGACAGGAGCCATAATACTATAAAAACCAATTCCCAGGTCTATCCCCCTTCTTTTTTTGGGTATGAAGTCAGAGGCTCCACATCTCTGAGACATAGAACACCGATGGCTAACCTTATGGGCCATGCAGGCCAAATGTCTGTTAGTATGCAGGTGGCAGACAACGGAGACCCCCACTGTCCAGGAACTCTTGGCGTTCATGGCTCAGATAGCCACAATGGACAAACTTTCCCACCTGAGTACAGACTCTATGGCAACCTATGACCAGTGCTGGACCCCTTTTAATATATATGTAACCCCCAAAACTTAGGTAAGCTGAACCTTCAGAGGTAGGACTCACTACCTGGTACCTGATAAATAGCTGGGGCTTACTGTGACCCACACATTTGAGACCTGACCAAAAAAGATATGTCTATTGTTCTTTCTTTTGTATATAGTTATTGTAGTTAAAATGTAGAATAGTGGTTCTTTGTTTTGATTTGGCTTAGGGTGGTAGAAGCCCAGACGAAACCCGAACCCACAACGACATCCTTAAAAATAATCATGTGGAGCATGGAAGCCTTGTCCCTCCATTTTCTCAAGGTTAACCACCATATAGTATAGGGTAAGTGCATGTTAAAGATACAAATTCATCTTACAGATTTTGATGTCAAGTTGTCTCTGTAACCAACAACTCCTGTATATTTCACTTGCCTAGACTGGATCATGATTATTGTACCTTGGAAAAATCAATAAACAATTTAACAGCAAAAAAAAAAAAAAAAGAATTACAAGGTAGGCTCACACAATTTAAGATTTTGCACAGATACTACTTAAGTCCCAGGATGTTAAAAGCAATGGTCTACGTACAAAATGCTGGAAATGTAAGGTTGCAATGCTAATTTAGCACATGTGCTATAGTCTTGACCGGCACTAGTTGGGTTAGAGGTGGAAGTAGACAAATTATGTACAAATGTGTCAATTTAAAAAAATCCCACTATCCCCAGAAATCATTATTCTTGGGATTTTCCCAGACACCACTAGTTCAACATTACATCAGAAAATGTTAATTGGGCATTTATCTCTGAGTGCAAAACTTGCTATGCTTAGATTGTGGAAAGAAGATAAAGCTCCTACGATAAGGGAATGGTATAATCAAATGGTTTTTGCATCTAACAATGAGAGAATATATTGTAATTTATGGATTGTGGAAATAATACCAGGGTAAAGCATGTCAAAAAATCACACTAATACACCCCAGCAACATGATAATACCACTGATGAAAAGTGATAATACCATCATTCAGAACCCATAATGCTATCATTTGGAGCTCTGAATGATGGTATTATCAGAAAAAGTGAGGAGTGCAACAGCATGACTGCTTAACACTGTACACTGGTTGTTATTCTCCCATGTGCACCCCTTACGCAAACGTCCTCATGTTTTACCAAGTGCGTTTCTTGATTGGCCAGTTATTGTTTGTGGGCGGGCAGAGCAGTTCAAAAAACATGGCGCCTGTCTCTCTCTTTCTGAGATACATTTGTCTCCTTCGTTCTTTTCATTCTTTCACTGACACTTCTTTTTTGTCCTCCTTTAAACAGTTATCTGGTTGATCCTGCAAGCCTGCATCTGAAAGGTAGGACTAAAAATCACTCTTGAAGAGAATGCTGTGGAACAGAGCCACGGTGGGGGTGGGGGGGAGAGAGACAAGGAGTGAACGAGTCAGAGCATGCCAGAAAAAAATTAGACCAGAAGAAATAGGATCCATATTTTAAAAACAACAAATTGGTGAGTGGGTAACACTCTTGAGTAATACCATTTTAAGGTTCTGGGGACAAAGAAACCTCTTGAGCTTAGCTCTCAAGGTTTCCTTGTCCCCAGAACCTCTCGGTGGTATTACTCACTTGTAATACCCACTCACCTACTGTTATCTATTATTCTACTTATCTCCTGCAGAATAAAACAGATACTTACCTCAGCATTTGGTCCCCCTTCATAGAAATGAGAGGTTAGGAGCATTCTCATAGTAAAGTTTACAGACATAACATTATAGGTCCATAGTAAATTAAATTATGTCAGCTGATGAGCAAGAGGAGTTTTAAGAAAAAGTCACTGTATGCTTCTAACTTATAGCTATCTTATTGTTTTGCTACCCTATACAGACAATAAATTTATAGAAGACTCTATGATGCCAGTTCAACAACCCTTTTGTCGACCGGCATTGTAACGACTGGAGATATGTTGACCACAAGTTGTGGTAGACATAACTCCCGTATGTCTCCCGGTCCTGTTTTTTTAGTGGGGGGCTTTGCTGCCTGAACCCCCCATGTGGGGTCTCTGCCCCTCCACACCCCTCTGTACTAATGACCGTCAACTCTGGGTCAGAGTTGACTCTGGGAGGGGGTGCAGTACCAGGAGACAGTGTGCCCCTGTCTCGGGCACACCAACACAGCGACCTGTCAGCAAAGTGTCAATGTTGCCAATGGGGTTGTAGTTCCTTGTGTTGGTGTCACCATATGTGGGGCATACCTTTATGGCTACATTATGTCTTAGTATGAAAACCTGATTAGTAAAAATTGTATATAGGAAATATTTATTTAGTAATCTCATTATTACCTCAATGACTATAGTACTCTTGGCTGTACATATTAGGAAAAAAGTTTTCTCAATAAAAATGTAATGATGGAGATGTAGCCTGGCCAGTTGCCTATACAAGGGCATTATGACCTTCCTCTTCCTGCTAGTGATTCCCCTGCAGATACAACCCAGCATCCTACTGGCCCTTGCCACCACCTTCTTACACTACTTTGTCACCTTCAGGTCCCGTGAAATGATTATACCAAGGTCCCTTTCCAGCTTAGTTACTTGTAGGGCATGCCACCCCATCTGGGATTCCACTCCCTGTTTTTCTTACCTAAGTGCATGATGTTGCACTTTTTTGTATTAGATAATTGCCACTTCCTGGACCACTCCTCATGTTTTTCCTGATCCCTGCACATACTCGCAACCGATTCCAGCATATCAACTCTATTGCAGACTTTTGTGTCCTCCATGAATAGACATACCCACCCATCCAGCAATTCTGCTATGTCTTCTATAAAGATATTAAATTGGAGTGGTCCCAAGACCGACCCCTGAGGTACCCCACCGGTGATCATGCCCTCCTCTGATGGTATCCCATTAATGATTACTCACTGCCTTCTGCCCCCTAGCCAGTTTTGCACCCAACTTACTACTACCAACCCCAGCCCAAGATATCTCATTTTAGCAGTAGTCTCCTGTGTGGTACAGAATAGAAAACACCTTCCTAAAGTAGAGGAACACAATGTCTGCAGACCCCCCCCCAATCGACTACCCTGGTGACCCAGTCAAAGAACTTAATCAAGTTTGTTTAACATGACCTTCCCTCTGTGAACCCATGTTGCCGTTGGTCCTGGAGGCCATTGGCTTCTAGGTAGCTAGTGAATCTTTTCTTTAGTAGTTTCTCCATGAACTTGCCTACCACCAATGTTAAGCTCACCAGTCTATAACAAACACAATGCAGGGTCCACTTGTAATTGTGTAAAGGTCAGCACCAAATAACTAAATTCTGCTCAGGACTCATGGTCTCTGTTATAGAAAAATGCTTTATTGTAGTAAAAGACATAGAAAAATTTAATCTCTGACCCAAATGCACTCAGTAACAGCAGCAAATTCCAAGTAGGGTGTTCTCAAAGGACAAGCCACTTCCTGGTTTTCCCACTGCTGTGTAGCAGGTATTATGTCCCAAAGGGACCTTACCACCCACTTACACTGAAGTAACACATGTAGCAAACAATTACTTGCATTTGTATTTAAAGCCGTCTCACCAGAATTGAAAGGGCTCAAAGGCAAGCCACTAAATTGATACATAATATTAAAAACATGCCCTATGAAGTGCACTTAGAGCATTTGAAGCTTATGCCCCTTGAAGCAAGAAGAGTTAGAGGAGATTTACTACTTTGTTATGATATAATGGGGGATGATTATTTACTAAATGAATTAAACCTCCAATTTAAAAATGACACCAAAGGGACAAGGGGTCACCCTCTTCAACTTAGGCACATGAAATACAATACTAATAGAATGAGGGCCTTCTTCACACAGAGGGTGGTGGCCCCTTGGAATAAGCTCCCACTGTCGCCCATCTGTTCTAAATCAAAGAAACATTTTAAAACCCACTTAGATAAATATATCATGAAAGAGGGTACTTTTCCATTTGGCCTCCTTAGCTCCCACAGACCTTGTATGAACCTTTGTATGAACCAGGAAAAAAAATAAAATAAACCGGTGGCCCAAGAATACCCATCTGACATGCTGTTAGACTGAAGTGCTCAGGTGTGTTACATGCTTATGTATCGACCAACATGATCATCTTCATAGGGCTCTGGAATTTGCTGCCATTACTGAGTACATGTGGAGCAGAGGCTCCTTTTTTTCTATGTCTTTTACTACAGTAAAGCAGTTTTCTATAACAGAGACCATGATCCCTGAGCAGATATTAGTTATTTGGTGCTGACCTCTATAAAATTACAGGTGGCTCATGCATTGTGTTGATTTTCTTCCTTCTGATTGTATGCGCCGAGGTATGTGCACATGCGATATGTGAGAGCCCCATTCCTCAGTCCTGGAGTTTTATCATACTGTAGCTCAACAAGCTACTAAAGAACGACAGAATTCTGAGTCATGCATACAGCAGTGATTGCCTTGCACAGCTAAGTACTAATAGTGTATAATACGGCCAGTCTTATTGCAGAGTGATAGAGTTACTGCTTGCCATCCAGATAAGCCGGGTTCATGCCCCAAGACTGGAACATCTGGTGCCAGCTGGTGAGGCGGGGTTCAGATGTCAACTGGACGCCTCCCACCTTGGGGAGGGAGGGTGCCTCCTTCTGCTGTACGACCGCCCCCTGGTGACCCAGGGAAGGGGGTTGTTATGTGGAAAGGAACAAGTAGTCCCTTTGGGGTGGTTTTACATCATCAAGTACCCACTCATCTGGCAGCTGATGCAAAGGCATCACATGCCCAGAGTTGGGCTGGCAGGGGATCACCAAAGGTGGGCCAGGGCTCACCCACCCTTCAATGGCCCCAATATGCATATCACCAAGGCCACCTCTCAGTAGCATGCCCTAGGGTGAGGGGAGGAAAAGGGAATAAAATTCCCAGCAGCTTTAGGCAGATGAAGCACCCTGCCCCCCCCATGCCATGGCAGGGTCTACTCGATTCCTCCCACACCTCACTGGCTCCACCCCATGAGCCTCCAACTGTTGAGTGAAGTATGTTTCTCCCAGTTTGAGGGGGACTGTGGGGTCCTGCTCATGGGGGATAAGTCATGGAGTACAGTCAGGGTACACAGAAGGTTGTCGAGCAAAGGCTGATGTTGGGCTGGATCATCTGGGACATCACATGGTGGGTGGGTGGGGGACTTGGGCAGGTGGAAAGCAGTCCTGGCAGCTGGTGAGGTGAAAATGGGGACAAAAACAGAAAGTTAAAAAAAAAAAATAGTGTATAACACATCTTTAGCTCAAAAGAAAATTCTGAAAAATTAAATCATAATGGTGCATTCTGGTGGCTTATAGCAGGCAAGGCAAGGCAAGACAAATTTTATTTTTAGGGCACCCAATCCCTGAAGCTGTGGGCCTCTAACAAACATAACCATAAAATATGGATAAAAGCCTTATAAAATATCAAGATAGTAAAATCAGAAAGACAGCTGTTAAGAACCATAACTGCTAACAAAAATGGTTGGTCTGGAGGATTGCTCCATGAAAGCCAGGCTAAAGAGGTGGGCAACAGGCTGTGAAGCAGCTTCATTGCCTGTTAAAATGAAGCAGAATGCTGAGTCCATGGTGCATTCTGATGGCTTGTAAAGGCTGTGGAGGAGTTCCACAGCCTCCTAAGAAAGAATGCTGAAGCCCAGTAGTATTGGGCCCATGCATGAACATGAGGAGTGGATACGCGCCGCATAACCCTGGCACGTAGCCCACTCTGCACCCACCCAAGCCCACTGCACCCCCTGTGCAGCATTCCGCATTGGAGGTACACTCCCCCTTACGTACTGGATCCCCAGCGGGTGCGGACCTATGCACGGGGGGGTGGACTGTGGGAGGTGCAGGAGGTGTGCTGGCACTCTGCAGGATGCATGACTGTGTGGAGTGACAGGCACAGGTGTCGGTGCCTCTGCCACATTGGTGCAGTCATAAAGGCAGAGGCCTGTTATGCGGCCCCCATGGGAGTTACAGCTACGGGCTGCAGTGGTGAGGTGGGGTCATGTGCACCCCCACCAAGGAAGCCCCCTGCATGTAAGGCACACTAGTGGGACAGCGGGTGGTCGATTGGGCACCCAACCCCCACACTGCATGTAGTGCTTTACACACTGGAAACACACCCAGTGCCCACAGGCACAAATGATCCACTGTGGGATCTGGGTCAGGCAGCTGATTGACCACCCACCCAGATCTGAAGCTCCGCACCAGACTGCACCTGTGGACCTGCATTCCAGGGGGGCAGAGCCGCATATGGGAGTCATGCAGTGGACACTGGTCATGTATGTGGCCACCCGTGCATCTCCCACAGCTCCATAGCTGTGCAGGCAGGGTATGTGCCTCAGGTGCGTATTACCCTCCCCTTTGTGCATGGGGGCCATAAGAGAATACTGGATGTGCAACTATGCACAACCAGTGTGTTCTGCCAGGGGAGTTCCTATTTCCTATGGCCTCGTGCACAAAGTTTGAGAGTTCTGTGGAAATCAGAACCCTGAGGTGGAAGAATACACTGATTATGCATATAATTGCCTATCCTGTATTTTTTGTAACATATAGTATAATGTAAAATGTGTGTATTGTTTTTTGTTTTCTCTTTCACATTGAAACTGACTTGTGCAATCTCTAGAGGATCTAGAATGCTATTCTATCACAAGAGGGTACAATCACATTCCATGACTGTTAAACTGTGGTACAACATTTTGAAAAGGATGGCTTTCTACTGACAATGCTCTACTGTACAATATAATCAATCCTTATACAAACTTGCAGCTGGAACACAATACCTAGAGTAGATTCAGTAAGTCCCCCACCCAACACTACACAGAAAAATCTATATGTAAACAAGTCCTCCTCCCTCCATGACCTGGCCGCTGGACATTTTTTTAATTTATTACTGTCCCTGTAAATAACTGGTAATATAATTTATTATAATCTAATTTTCCATCTGTCGTCTTTCTTTGCCTGCATTGTTGGTTCTATTTTCATGACCAACCTTTCTTCCTTATATCTCCATGTTCTAGTCCCTGTTTTCTGTGCTTGTTTACTTTTTTCTGCCTGTTGGTTTTGTCTGTGTTATCTTGTGGGGTCTTATACTTTTCTCCCTCAGTCTCTCTTTCCAGTCTGTTTGCAGTGTCATGAATGTGATTTGATGTCATTGCTTCAATTTTCTCCTCTGTCCTTGCTTTTTCTAAGGATGCCCTTACTTATTAACATTTGTATCTTGCACTGTCTCTCTCTCTCTCTTCTTTGCTCTTTTGTTGAAGTCTGTCACTTTCTGTTTGTGAATCTCCACAACTACTTCACTTGCATCCCTGTATTTTTTATTCATTCTGTTTTATTTTCCAGTCTCCTTTATTCTTTCTGTCTGTTGGAGTGGGGTGGGGGGGTGGGATCGAGGGAAAGAAACAATGTGGCTTAATGTAAAGTAACAGAACAAAAGTCTTGTTCTTTTATTTTACACAAAGCCACATTTTTACAGCTGTATAGCTTGACCACTCCAAGTTTTCTCATGTCTCGACTCAGCCTTTCCAGAGGCAGACGTACTTTTCCAGTTCCTCTGCAATGTCACTTAAAAAGACATTAAAGAGGACCAGTCCGTCGGCCCGGTGGCACTGAGGGTTGAGGATGCTGGACGCCACACCTCATACCACACCAGCGACCCGGGTTCAGGAGCGCGCTTGGGTCGATGGGGGTCGGCCGGGAGGGAGAAAGATTGAGCACCCAATGGCTGCTCTCCTTCTCCGGGAGGGGGACCATGTTCTATGCTGCGATACCGCCACCTATTGGGGGATGCTCAGGGTGGTCAGTGCGGTTGACGAGTGCCTGATGCAAGGGGTAGACACTGGCAGAGGACTGGCTTCAACGTGCGTTTACACGCACACCGGCAACCTTGTTCCTCCTTGCACGCCAGCATTGGGGAAATACATCTCGGAGGAAAAAGGCCTCCAGCCTACCTAGAGGCGTTTCGGGCCAGTCTCACCACCCGCTGACCGAACAGGGCAGACCTCACTGTACAGCTCACTGCAGGGGCTAGAGGTGGATGGTGATCTCCTCGCCCCCCGCCTGGGGTAAACCGGGCCGTCAAGGGCCCCGATGACAGTGAGTGTGGTACTCTAGGGGCAGACCCTGAGTGTCAGTAGGGTTGGGAGGGTGATACTCCTTGGGGGACTGAAGGAGTGGAGGTTGAGGGACAGTAGGCGTAGAAAATAATAAGTAAAAAAATTAAAAAAAAAAGAGGACCAGTCCCAGCAATGATCCCTGGGGCATCCTACTGGTTACCCTCACTTCCTCTGAGGGAACACCATTTACCACCACCCTCTGCTGCCTTTCCCCTAACCTAGTTCTTACTCTGTTTATCACAGTAGACACACTCCTAAGCTACCCAGCTTGCTTACTAACATCTATAGACCTATGTGGAACAGTGTCAAAAGCCTTACTGAATTATCATGACAATCTCAAAAAGTAAACTCAGCATTGTTGTTCACTGTTGCCCATCTATTGTCTTTTATAGTATATGCCCCCTCCCATTTCTACTCTTTCTTCTTTGTCCTACCAGTTTACCTACCAGTTTACCTACCCAAATCTAACCTAAAATCATGCAGAACCAAGGATCACTGACCAACTATGGCAGAGTCCTCGACTGGCCTGTCACCAGCTAGAAGAAACTGATAAATCTGACCTGTTCTTCCGGATATCAAGCACTGCCACCACCCCCAGTTATTCACCAGCCCAACATTCATTTGGCTGGAGCTGTGGAGCACTCACTTCAAGGCTGGCTCAGTAGTTTTACATCTAGCTACCAGTACAGGAACAAATGTGCTGCTAAAATTGACATGCTTGGCGAATACTTTGAAATTCATCTTTCTCTGTACAAGTTGCAGCAGTGCAACATTGCACACATGGTTGCGAGTAAGCATTTCCTTCCTGCACATTTGACTAGATAGGAAGGACTATTGATCAGGACAGGTCACTGCATGAGTGGAGTAGGAGAGCTGAACAGGCAGGCTGATTTCTGGCCACAGTGACACATTGAGATTCCGTGTGTCAACTGCAGCCTATACTAAACACTAGCCAACAGTCAGTTTTATTTGCAGTCATGCCAGGAGGCAACAATTGCGATGACTGACAATAGGGCCAGGGTCTTAGGGGTTGGGCAAACCAGCATGGGGCTGTGGCATGTGGTCTAGGATAGTCACTGCAGTGCAATGATAAGAAACACTCTCCGCTTAGACAATTCTGTGCCAGAGGACCCTACCTTCTCTGGGTCTCAGCAGAGCTCACTGACCTTTTCAAGGCCTATGACTCTGCCTGGTAACTCCATCAGGCCTTGCACTCCCATAAGTACTTGTCGAGGTATTAGTGGCTCTGAAATTAATGCAGCAATGGCATCAAGAGGCCAAATAAATTTACTCCTCCACTAATCTCCAGAATAACCTAAAGGTCCCCAATACATTCTGGAAGTTGATTCACTCCTCTTTTTGATCCTCCTTCCCACTCATCACCTCCCATCCTCTACAATGAAAATTCGCTCACGACCAACCCCTTTAAACTATCGCTTGATTTAACACGTTTTTAACAACTGTTTTTTTAGTCCTGCCTCCTTTCTTGTTACCCTGGTTTTAATAACATCAACCCTCTTATCTCTTCCATTCCACACTTCCCCTACTCTATCATCACTCCTCAATTACCCACTCTGCCCCCCTTTCTCTCATTACCTTCAAAAATCGTAGCTCTGATGGCCTGGACTCCAAAGTCCTCTACCTAGTGCTATACGAAAAAAATCTTCCACCAGCAGAATTTGCATGAAAGTTAGATTTTCACTTCCATGAAAGTTTGGAAATCAGTTTGCCAGTTTTCACAGAAGTTATGACTTAGCACAGCGGGCAGTTTATACATTCTTTCTGCAGCTCAGTGATTCACTGATCTGCAGAATGAATGTATGAATTGAATTCAATTGTCCCTCCCTGTTGTCTAGTAGGCCCCCTCTCCGTATCCTCAGTCGTCGGTATAGTCATAAAATCAAAGGTTTTTCAATTCCCTGGTGTGTAGAGGACTCCCCCTCCCTATCCCTGAGAGCGCCCATGTATTATTTTCCCTGGTGTCTAGTGGACCCCCTTCCCTATCTTTGAGGGTGCCCGTATATTAATTTCCCTGGTGTCCAGTGGCCCCCCCATCTGCAAGAGTGTCCATATATTAATTTCCCTGGAGTCTAGTGGACCCCCCTCCCTATCTCCAAGAGTGCCCATATATTATTTTTTCTGGTGTCTATCAGATCCTGTTCCCCTTCCCTGAGAGTGCCTGTATATTACTTTCCCTCATCTCTAGCAGACCCCCATCCCATAGAATGCCCATATATTAATTTCCCTGGTGTATAGTGGACCCCCTCCCTATCCTAGAGCCCCCCCATTAAAATCAAAAGGGTTTTCCCTGGTGTCTAGTGGACCACACCACCCCCACCCCAGCAGGTAGCACTCCCCATCCCACCCCCACCGCATCCCTGAGCCGGCAACTGGCACAGCCCTCCGCTCTCCACCATGGCTGACTGCCTACTGAGCTATCAGTGAATGAGCATGTACTCATCAACTGACTTCTGCTGGTTCAGGCTGGCAATGCCTTGTCCTCCTCCTCCTCTGCTCTCCTTTCTGGACTCCCCCACAGCTCCATCTTGGCCCCATCCTCTTCAGTTTTCTTAAATGACTTTTCCTCACTGATTCAATGCTGGTCGGGAAGGGTGGATTGGGTTGGTTATTTTTTTGTTTTCACTGTTACGATTTTTTCCACTATAGAGTTCACATGACTGTTATTCTATTTGGTGTGTATACATTTTGGTTGGAAATAATAAACTTTGAATTATAAAAAAATGACCTTTCCCTCTTCCTGTGTTGCCATGAACATCTACGTGTATGAATAATATTACATTTCTCCCTTCTGGTGCTGCAGTGAGCTAATCTGTTGCAATAGAATGACTTTGCCATTGTACAACTCTAGTTCTGTTCAAACCTACAAGCATAAAACAGCAAAAAGACTGTATTCATGTCCTTTGATACCAGCTAAAATCCTCGCAATTTCTGGAACTACCCTGTCACAAAAACCCTGCATGGTACCCCCTTGATGATGTTTCTTAGTTCAAGTACCTTACTGTGTGGCTTGATCAACACTTTTCTCACATCAATGCCATCCGCCGAACATTCCAAACCAAACTCAGCATCCTATACCGCAAGTGCCACCTACAATTGTCCAGGTTATGTGTGGGTATTGATGTGCGATATGGCTGCCACTACACATTCGGTCACTTCACTGCCAGTCTAGCATTGCTTGTAAAGCACTTTGGGATACCTTGTGCATGAAAAGTGCTATATAAATGCTGATTCTTCTTCTACAGCACCTCTCTTGGTTGCCTACAAGATTCTACATGAGATGATCCTGACAGTGTTTGGCTTTTTAGATGCGGTTTGTGGCACTGCCCCCCCACAAGTCTGCTTTAGCCGCCCCCCCAAAGTTTGCCCTAGCCAACCAGGATTCTCTTTTCCACTCTGCAACTGCTCCCTCTTCCTTAACCTTGCTCACTCCTCATGTGTCCTGACATCTTTCACACTGCACTGCCTTTCACTTTATATACTTCCTCTTCTCTGCCTCCCTACCATTCCAGATTCCCCATCCTATTCTAGCTCCACCCATCCCACCTATCTACCTACTCCCTTCATTCTGCTGACTCTTGCTTCTTTTCTATCATCTCACTGTAAAACCTCTGCTGGCCACTCTACCTTCTCTATCCATCTCCCCTTCATCTGTAAAAATCCCACCCCCCATCCCCATCTCTCCTACTCTTTCACCACTCTCAAAAAGTTCCTAAAGGCTTATTTGCTCCCTCCAAAATGGTGTAATATGATTGGCCTGTGCCACCACAACTACCTGTGTACCTTGGCGTGGATGTAAACAATTGCCTGTCCCCCTTGAGACACTATACATAGTGGTATTCATTATCATCTTCAAGACTCACCACATGTCCATTCAGAAATCATGTTTTCTTGTTATATAAATGGAAGCATTGGAACACAGATCATGGCGGCAGAAAAAGGCTGATAGTCAATCGAGTCTGTTCATGTTATCCTAGAATACTCCAGGACCTGTTGTCCCTGTGGGGTCACCACTTCATTTATTTTCCCTGTTGTTCTTTGTTTCCACCTCCCTCATCTCACTGAGTAACTGTGTGCAGCACTTTCCTATCTGCAGTCTTCAAGCCCAATTCTCTAAAGGTTAAGTCTGGCGTAACTTGACTTGCACTAAAAAAAATGGTGCAAGTAGCAAGTTATACCAGCAGTTGCAGCATTTAGTATTCAGCAAAGCAGCCTGCGACATGCCAGTGTGGACTTACACTACCAGTTACACTCTAAACCCTCTGCGACATGGCGCTAGAGGGTATACAGAAGCTGCTGTACCCTATTCTGGAAGGGCAGCAACAAAGTCCCCAGAGATGGTATTCTAGAACTACCCCTTGAGGACATTTATCAAAGTACACTTACACCAGCATTTAGCTGGTGTAAGTGTACTTTCACCTGCAGGGGGTTGTGCAGATCTGCTACTGGACTGGCTCCCAAAATATGTGTCTCACCTCCCCATGCCGCAAGCCACATATTGATAGTGAGTATGCCTTGCAAGGCTCACCATGCCCCCCCAATGCCCCATCCCTGACAGACACATTACTGCCCAGCAGGGCAAGCAGACCCCGCCCCATGCCCCAGCTCCCAAATACATATTGCCCCAGCAGGGCTAGCACCCCAACCCCCCACACACACCATGCCCATTCCCCACATTAGCAGTAATAGTCCCCCAGGGCTTGCGACTCCACACACAGATTCCCGTAAGTGCAATATGCCACATAAAGTAAATTACAAAGACCCCTATCTCCCTGGTAGCCTAGTGGCCCCCCCACCACCTCATCCAGCAGTGCCAGTCCACCCTGCACCCCCCTGACCCATCTGAGGCCAGCGACTGGTACAGCACACGTCTCACCATCATGGCCAGCCACCGATTGCACTCTGTTTGAGCACGTACTACTGTAAATAGTACAAGCTCAATGAATGACAGTTCATTCATTGAGCATATACTATTACAGTGGAATGCACATTACTCTGATGGAGCACAGTCGACAGCTGGCCATGGTGGTGAGAGGTGGCTGTGCCAGTCGCCGGCCAGACAGGTCTTGGTGGTGCAGGTGGTCAGGTGCTCTGGTGGAGGGTTGGGGGGGCCACTAGACTACCAGGAATAATGGGATTTACTTTATTATTAACAGCATTTCCAGGACATGGGTTTGGGGATCGGGACCTGGGGGGCAGTGCAAGCCTGCAGGGGATTTACATGCAGTATTGGGGGATCGGGGGCTGAGGTCCCATAGACCTGCAGGTCTTTCCATTCTTGGGAGAGGTACTTCCACCCTACTGCCACTGAGATGTGGCTTGCAACATGCCCCTCAGTTATCCCCTTCATTTGGCATACCTGTGGACATGTCACAAATTGCAAGACATAACCGCGGGGACTCTGCCCATTACAGAATCGGGGGTAGAGTCCTTGGTGCAACTGTGCCGCTCACATGTTGCAATTTGAGACATGCATAGGGGAACTTCTAGAATTGCACCCTTCTTCTATTGCTCTACCCCCCCTTTTAGGCTGACAATTGCCTCTCCTATCTTTCTTTTTTTCGTTATTTATCTGAAAAACTGTTTTTCCCATCCCTTGACCTCCTCCACGATATTCAGTTCTGCATCTGGCTTTGCAGTCTTGACTGCAGCTCTTAGACTGTCTAATTTTTTCTGATACTGTCTGATTTTTTGTCTCGCTTTTAAACAATACTGTACCTTATACTAACATACTAACATACTAAAATGCCAGCAGAATAGGCCTAATGGTCTTTTGTGTCTGCTCGTTTGGTCAGCCCCCACCCTGGGTGCTGACCTTGCTGTCCCCCTCGCCTTCTCTGGCTTCTCCCTTCCCAGTTCCAGATATTCTTACTGCATTGGATTTTGCTTCCTGAACCCTTCCCCTGTACCTGTCCCACCCCCTCTTGAACCCCTCCACTGTCTCTGCCTCCACCAGCCCCTAGGTAGTGCATTCCATGGCTCTACCACCCTCTCAGTGAAGTAGCACCTCCTCCTTTCTCCCCTGAATCTTCCTCCAGCTTCCACCCATGCCCTAGTGGCCCTTCCTCCTTCCTTCAAGCACCTCACTGTTCCTCCCTATTTACCCTCTTCATGTACCTGAAGACCTCTATCATGTCCCCCCGGTCCCTTCTCTCTTCCAAAGTGTACATATTTAGCTCTTCGAGCCTCTCCTCATAGGTCCTGTCCCCCAAGCCCCAAATCATTTTGGTTGCCCTCCCTGGACCCTCTCCAGGAGGTTAATGTCCCTCTTTAAGTGTGGCCTCCAAAACTGCACGCAGTACTCCAGGTGCGGCCTCACCAAGCAGTTATACAGAGGGAGTATCACTTCCCTCCTTCTGGAGGTGATCCCCCTAGCGATGCATCCCAGCATCCTGTTGGCCTTGGCTGCTGATGCTTATGAAGGCATTCTTTCTGGCCCTCACTGCCTCCCTGATCTTTTCTGAAAACCAAAGTGTTCTCTTATACTTCTTTCTCTTCATAACTGGTATTGTGCATGTTTTCATTGCCTTGAGAAGGCTGCTTTTATAACCCCCATATTTCTTGTACTCTCCTTATGTTTTCACTCCAGCTATTTTCCCTAATTCCCTCATTTAACTGAAATCTGCCTTTCTGAAGTGTAGCACCTCAGCCTTAGATGAAGGCTTAGTCATACCCAGGGCCAGTTTAAGCCATATAGTATTGTGGCCACTGGACTCCAGCAGTTCTTCAACCTACACTCAACCTACCCTTTCTGAGTTGCTGAGTATCACATCGAGAATGACAGATTGTCTAGTGAGATTCCTGACCTGCTGCACAAGCATACAGTCCTGCAAAGTATCAAGCAGGATCTTGCTTCTGACACTTCTAGTTGTTGAAATGCCCCAGTCAACATCTAGCAGGTTGAGATCCCCTACTGCTAAATCATCCCCTTTTGCTTCCCTTCTCCTACTTCAGCGCCTAGAGTAGTTCCTTATCTTTCTCCTCTCCTCTCCTCTCCCTACCCATGCCTGTAAACCACCACAAAGTGAAGTTTTCTACCCGACACCTCTGGGAGCTGTATCCACAGTGATTCTACCTTCCTTTTCCCTCCAGTAAACGTATCCTCTATTGCCTTTATTCCTTCCTTGATGTAAATGGCTGCCCCTCCCCTTATACTCATTCCCCTATCTTGCCTGTATAATGTGTACCCAGGGTCAGGTCCCAGTCATTGTTCTCAGTGTCCCAAGTTTCTGTAACAGCTACTGGATCCAGCCAGCATCTGCCATCAGTGCCTGAAGCGCACTTATTTTTAGAGCTGGGTGAAAGTTGTGAATTCTGCTTTCATGGAACTTTCGTGAAATTTCAGATATTTTGTGAAATTTTCTGAGCTTCCACCATTGGCAAGATTGGAATATTCCAAATGTGCTTGGTGGATTTTTGTCCTGTTCCGTGGAACATTTAGGCTGAACTGTGTAATAATATACAAAAACAGTGAAATGACAGTTCTGAGGAATTTTATTCATGCAGTTTAATGTATTATTTTGCAATACAGCCCCCCCAACTGATTGCCAATCCCCTGTAGAATAAAATTCCATGGTATCTAGTGGTGCCCCCTGCTAGTCACCACCCACTGTAGAATAAAATTTCCTGGTGTCCAGTGGCCCCCCCCCACCAATCACTGCCGATATAAAATACAATTCCCTGGTACCTAGTTGTCCCCCCAACCCCACTGATCTATTTTATTTTACTTTTTTATTTTATTGAATATCTTAGAAGACACCTGTGAGCGGTTGCTCGTCGAGAGGTTCCACATCATTACATTAACTGAGGAGTCACAATCATGGTGGACAACATATGGATTTGATAGGTATATATATATATATATTAGAGGCAAAAAACTCCGTTTAATGCATTAGTTAGGGTTGTTCACAGCTACAAAGTGAGGAATTCTGTTAGGTTGAAAACCCTAACCTCAATTCACCCCAGCACACACACACACACACAGACACACACACACATTCAAGTATGGGGAGGACCAAGTCAACACAACCAATGACAGACATCCAGCAGCAGGTGACAGAAATAACAAACAATTGTCTAAATGTACTACGAGACATCCCCACCCACCTGACCAGGTACTGCATGCTCAGTGGAGATCAACAGCAAAACTGAGGCCGTGTACACCAAACATACACATCCCTGATTGCAGCTGCATGCAACGTACCACACTTAGTAGTTGCATGGCCTTACCTACCGATGCCCCACACCACAACTGGTACTGTGCCGTTATTCAATATAAATGCTGAAGGTGCATGATGATAGTTGTATAAAGGTTTTAACACTAGTGAGTATACATTAATTAAGAGAAGCACATAAATTAACTACAAGACACTAGCATGCTCAAGATAAAAGTAGTGATACATTTAGTAGGTGATTTACATAGTACATTTACTGCAATGGTTTACTCAACATAGAGAGGCTGATGTAAACGTATGGAAAAGCATTGCCTGTTCAACGCTGTGAAATTAGTACTGCCAGTATCACATGCATTCTTACTGATGAAGGTGTACTGCTGATGTACATACATAGACCTTCAGTGTGTTTCAATACTAAAGATGCAGTAAGTATTCTTTGTAAGAAACATTGTAATTGCATGGATCAGGCCAAGCAACTTCTAAATATCATAGCACTACTGAGTCAACAATGATGTACCTGTATCGGAGATGTATATAGATAGATTTTCCGTAGGCACTTACTGAGTATGTTGTACCTGATAAAGACAATCTCATTGCATCTGTGATGACTAACTTATTCAAATAGTAATACATTTACTATTGTTGCAATGAGTGATCTATGCCACTTATGGACACAGTGTGAGTTTTTTAACAGTTGTTTCATACTCAGGCTGTATGCCTACTGTTTGGGTTTGCCACACTTCTGTCACTGATGCTATCAAAGTGATAACTATGTTAATTGTGGTACAACAGGAATCAAGTAGGTATGGTGTAGATATAAACAGAATGTCTTTTAGTATTGATTTAACTCACAATGGGGTAAGTGTACTAGGACAGCAGGGGTTATCCTCTATCACTGACTCTGTCAGTTATAATCACACAAGGGTTTCGATGACTGTAATGATCAAGTTACACTGTTCATCTTCATGAGTTCATATTCACAGCCATTCTCCAGTAACTAGACAGTGTATGGTGTAACTGGGTGGGACACTGTGTTGCAAAGCTGCTGCAGTGCCTAGCAGAGGGAGAGTATCTACTCATAAAGACAATTAAGCAATAAGGCATGACCAACAGTAATGTTAAATGGTCTGTTAATCACCCTCTAGGGGTTTAATGTTGAATGAAGCATAGCCAAGTGCTACATGTCGCTAGACAGTGATAAACTGACCATTAACATAATACCTGGGAGTGGCTTATTGCTATCATAATAAAACTGTTTTTTAAACAACATTAAACCATGTTCATCATATGGTTAGGCTCTACATGTATGTTAATAAAAACTAAACATAAGGCTGTTACAATGTTTACAGTCAATTAGAAAGCTGCATTTCTCAAACCCTTGTTATAATCAGAGATATTATACCTGTACAACTTCTTGGTTTTGCTGAACTCTATTGCTCAGGTGGCCCACCACAAGTGGTGTGGTCTGGTGTGGGGCATCAGTAGGTAAGGCCATGCAACTACTAAGTGTGGTATGTTGTTGCAGCTGCAATCAGGATGTGTATGTTTGGTGTACATGGCCTCAGTTTTGCTGTTGATCTCCACTGAGCATGCAGTACCTGGTCAGGTGGTGGGGATGTCTCGTAATACATTTAGACAATTGTTTGTTATTTCTGTCACCTGCTGCTGGATGACTGTCATTGGTTGTGTTGACTTGGTCCCCATACTTGAATTGTGTGTGTGTGTGTGTGTGTGTGTGTGATGCTGGGGGGGGTGAATTCGGAGTTAGGGTTTTCAACCCTAATAGCGAATTTCCTCACTTTTGTCACTGTGGAACAACCCTAACTAATGCATTAAATGGATTTTTTTGCCTCTAATTTCCCTTCTTTTTGAGAATGATAATGAGAAATAGTGAATGTAATGCGGTGGCGGGAGTATGGGGCTCAAAGGGCCCCACGCTCCTGCCACATGATGTCTTTTGGCATAGTAACAGGAGCAGCAACACAAATAGAAATGCTAACAGTGGCACACATGGTAACACAAGCACAAATGAGAACAGAAAGGGTAACGCACACAGTGGCGTAGACGGGAACGGTGTGCCACGTGATGTCTTGTCACATAGTAACATGGTGCCTGTAAATGGAAATGTCAATGGGCATGGTGATGCAAAGTGAAACAGAAAGAGAAACAGTACAGTACACACAAATGGCAAAAAAGTAACAGAAACGCAAGCGCAAATGAAAACGCAAAGGATGATGCACGTGGTGGCATTGGGGTGTGCATTGGGATCATCAGCCCTAACTCTCACCCCATGACATGTGTAATGCAGCAGAAGTATAGGAGAATGGGTGAGAGTTAGGACCCACGATCCCAATGCACACCCCAGTGCCGGTTGGGGGGTGGGGGGGTGCAAGGGGGGTTTTCAACCCTAACAGCGAATTTCCTCACTTTTGTCGCTGTGGAACAACCCTAACTAATGCATTAAATGGAGTTTTTTGCCTCTAATTTCCCTTCTTTTTGAGAATGATAACGAGAAATAGTGAATGTAATGCAGCGCTCCCACCGCATAAGGGCCCCGTGCTCCCACCACATGCTGTCTTGTGGCATACTAACAGGGACAGCAACGCAAACAGAAATGCTAACAGTGGCGCACATGGTAACACAAGCGCAAATGTGAACAGAAAGGGTAACGCACATGGTGGCGTAGACGGGAATGGTCTGCCACGTGATGTGTTGTCACATAGTAACATGGTGCCTGCAAACAGAAATGTCAATGGGCATGGTGACGTAAAGTGAAACAGAAAGATAAACAGTACTGTAGACAGAAATGGCAAAAAATAACTGAAACACAAGCGCAAATGAAAACGCAAAGGATAACGCACATGGTAGCGCAGACGTCAACGGTAAGTGAAATGGGTACGGAACCGCAAGCGGAAAGGGCAACAGTAACAGTAATGAAGAGCAACAGGCTGGTTTTCCCCAAAACCTGCATAGAGAAAGACAGTGAGTACAAATAATGTATGCATAATAATGAGTATCGGCGCAGAAAATGAGATCTTGGAATACTAAATACATTATATCTCAGGAACTGTATGACGTAGAAAAAAAATTTAAAAGTCGTATTATTTACAACTGTCCTGGCTAATTTGAATCTTAGCCCCAGAAGGGGCTAAGAATTTTTCTGATGAAAAGTCCGTATCTCGCACCGTTTCCGAGATACGGGCCCTGAAAGGCGCGGCGAACGCCGTAATGTTATCCTATGGGAAAAAAAGAAAAGTTCGGAGCGCCATAACTTTGCCTCCCTGTAATGTTTTTTCACCAAACTATTGAAAGGCACATCTGTGGGCTGTTGGCTGTCTTCCCTCCAAATTTCAGGAAAAAAGACCAAACCGTTATTTTGTAGCAGGGTGCCAAAGGATTTCTGTAATACGTCGGACGCCATAATGTTATCCTATGGGAAAAACCGTCAAATTTGGAGTGCCATAACTTTGCCGCCATGTAATATTTTTTCAATACAACACTGAAAGGCACATCTGTGAGATGTCGGCTCCTTTCCCTCCAAATTTCAGCCCAAAACTCCCAACGGTTCTTTTGCAGCGCAGTGCCAAAGAATCGCTGTCACTGTCCCACAGATGGAAAATTACTGTCGCAATTTGCAAAAGCTTTCGCAAAAAAGTTTGACACTTTCGTGAGCATGAAAGTAATTTGTGAAAGTACTTTTTCCAGAAATTTGAAAAACATATTTCTGGGGTGTTTTACCACAAAATAAAGACATGGCAAGCATCCTCAGGGTCCGACTAGGTGAATACAAAAGAATTAGGTTGCTAGAGGGTCCCAAATTTAAATGCCAACCATTTTTCTGATCACCAACTGAAAACAAATGGCCGATTTGCAAAGTAGCAGGCCCATTTGCGAAAGTAAAATGCATTTTGAAAGTGTTGAACTTTTGTTAACTTTCCCATTGACTTATAATGGAAACTGTTTTTGAATAACTTTAGAACCGTTTAATATTTTTTCCAAATCTTCAAAAGGCACATGAGGGACCCGCCACATTTCCTGAAGATTGCAGACCGGTCTCACAAACTATGCGACCTGTAGGTGCGACCATAGAATTCTAGAAAAGCAACGCCGCAAGACAGATCATGCTTAATAACTAAGAGCAGATAACTGACTACCACGAAGCTTGGTAGATCCCAAGGCCTATGGTTCTTGATCATGTATTCCAAATTTCAGCCAAATCTGTCATACAGTTGCAAAGTTATTAAGGTGCAAAGTTTTGGGGTTTAACATAGAAATGGCTCCTCAACCTAACTCATTGTAGCACTACCTGCTACCATAATATATATATATATATATATATCTATATATATAGATATATATATATATATATATATATATATATATATATATATATATATATATATATATATATATATAAAAGAGAGAGAGAGAGAGAGAGAGAGAGAGAGAGAGATACAAAATACAGTGAACAAACAATACAGCTGGTGGCTCAGACAATAGCTAACATGGTGTGCTGAGACATAGGTACAATGTATGCCTGCATCCTATAAAGTGACAAAGACAGAGAAGGGCGATAAGGTGATAGAACGAAGTACTAGGAAAGGCAGGAGTGGGGGAGGGGGGTTAGGATATGGCATGGGTGAGAAGGCGATAGATTGTGTGGGGGAGGGTGCCAAAGTGCTGCTGAAATACTATCCTGGAAGGATACGAATGGGAAAGTGCTGGAGGTAGTCCATTGCTGCCTGTGGGGATTTAGCGGTGGCACATACAGAGGCCACTATCAGCGAGGTGCTGACACAGCCTATGTTTAAGGGATCCCAGTGTAGTGGCATTGGAGATGTTAGGCATAGGTCATTTGTCCAGAGAGAAGCACGGTGAGCAAAAGAATGCTGCAACATGGTAGTCTGACACCTGGGCACATGGGAGATTTGAGTGTATGAGCTTCTGGTGTGTCAGGCATTTGAAGGTGGAGCTAGGAGTCTATGTACCCCAGGGGGAAGTAGGTGTAGAGTGGCCTTTTTTGCAAGAAGGCAGGTTTGATGTCAGATTCTGTCACTCACGAGGAGCCAGTGAGTCTGAGAACATAGCTCACAGGTATGGGTGAGCTTTGGGGCATTGGTGAGCAGATGGCAGGCTTTGTTTAGAGCAGTTGAGAGGTGCTGAACAGCAGAGTCAGTTGCGGAGCCGTAAATAGCCAGGCCACAGTCAATGAGAGATATGAGTGAGCTGTTTATTGCCAGATTCAGGGCTTCAAATGTTAGGTTGTGTCTGTCTCTGTAGAAGATGCCTATCCTGGTGTTGAGGGCTTTAGTAGTGTTGTCGATATGCTGAGTGAGAGACAAGGTGGAATCCAATGTGATACCCAGATATCTAAAGTGGGGGACAAGTTTCCTGTGAAACCGGTGTTTTTCTGGATTGCTAGGGGGCCGCCTTTTTGCTTGCTTTGGGCTGAGGATTAGAGCATGGTGTTGGTCTTTTTATAGTTCAAGACCAGTTTGTGCTCTTTGAGCCAATTTTTGGCAGCTGTGAAGCCAGTTTGGAGATCTGATTTGATGAGTAAGAAGTCAGGGTTGCTTGCATAGATCACCATATCATCCACATAGAGAAGCATTCGGCAATGGCAGGATGCTGGGAGGTTGTTTAGGAAGATACTGAAGAGTAATGGGCCGAGTATGGAGCCTTGTGGTACCTCTGATCTGGCAGGTCTACTTTCAGAGAGGACGTCCCCAATCCTGACTTGCTGGGAACGCAGGCTCAGGTAACTTCTAAACCATTGCACAGTTTAAGGGTGTAGTCCTATGTCTTACAGTTGCTGGAGAAGGAGGGCATGATGGACCATATCCAATGTTTTTGATAAGTCAATGAAGGCCGCCCCCATAACATGCCCTTTGTCTAACGCGCTATGTATGAATCCAGAAAGTTCGAGTAAAGCCATGATGGTGCTATGGCCAGCTCAGAATCCATGCTACTTGGAGCATAGAAGCTGGTACAGATTGAGATACTCCACCATCTGGTTGGCCACAATTCATTAAGGACCTTTGAGAGCGAGGGGAGTATAGAGACTGGCCTGTAGTTGTTGTGGAGTGACCGGTTTCCACCTTTGTGTATCGGGGTGACTGTGGCAGACTTCCAGATTTATGGAACTTGGATTGGCAGAGGGACAGGTTAATTATCTTTGTGAAGGGACCAAGTGCTAGCTGAATACATTTGGGAGAAAGTTGTGATCACTGGCTTGCTGAAGAATGAAATTTCCTGGTGTCTAGTGGACCCCTCTGCTGATCGCTGCTCAATGTAAAATACAATTCCATGGTGTCTAGTGGTGCCCCCTGCCAGTCACTGGACCACTGTAGAATAAAATTCCCTGGCGTCTAGTGGTCCCCTCCCTGCTGATTGCCACGAATATAAAATACAATTCCCTGGTGTCAAATGGTCCCCCCCCCGCACCAATTGCCAGCCCAATGTTAAATAATTTGTTTTTATAATTTGCTGGTGTCTAGTGGACCCCCCTTCTTATCCCTTATCCCCTGTAATAAAAAAAGGTTATTCTCATTCCCTGGTGTCTAGCAGACCCCCTTCCTATACCCGATTCCCTGCAATAAAAAAAGGTAGCGCCCATTCCCTGGTGTCTAGCAGACCCTCCACCATGGCAGGTAGTGCCCCACCACCCCTCTTCCCCATCCACTCCAACCCAGAGTCAGCGACTGGCACAGCCCTCCTTTCTCCACTATGGCTGGCCACCCACTGAGCTGTCAATGAATGAATGTGCACTCCTACAAGCTTATGCTAATTCAGTGACAGGACAGCTCACACTCATTCAGTGACAGACAGCTCTGTCAGTGGTGCAGACAAGAGTGGAGCACTGTTCTGGTCAAGAAGGTCCACCACACCATTCCCCCCCATCCTGACTCCCGCTGGTGACCAGAACAGCCCTCTGCTCTTGTCTACGCTACTGACAGAGCTCTCAGCTGAATGAATGAGTGAGTGAGAGCTGACAATGAATGAGCACATGCTTGTAGAATTACACACTTGTTCATTGACAGTTCCATGGGTGGCCAGCTGAAGTGGAGAGAGGAGGGATGTGCTGGTCACCCGCTCAGGGACCGGGGAGGGAGGTGGAGCAGAATGGTGGCCCACTATCTGCTGGGGTGGAGGAGTGGGGATCCATTAGACACCAAGGAATGAGGACTACCTTTTTATTATAGGGGTGTGGGGTGGCTAGACACCAGGAAATTATAAAATTATTTACATCAGGCTGGCAATTGGGGGGGGTACTTGACATCAGAAATTTTATTTTGCATTGGGATCACAGTAAGGAGGAGAGGCCCCACTAGACATCAGAGAATGTTATTCTACATAGAGCCAGCGATCTGCGGGGGGGGGGGGGTAGTGGACACCAGGGAATTTTATTCTACAGTGGGCTGGCAATCGGCGTGGGAGTGGGGGACTGCTAGACATCAGGGAATGTTATTCTACATTGGCCCAGCGATTGGTGGTGGTGGAGGGACCACTAAACACTAGGAAATGTTATTCTTCATTGGGCCAGGTTCAGAGGATTAATGTCTTAAAATGCAGAAAAAAGTTTGCAGAACTGACCACTGTCAGTGATCAGTTCTGTGGAGTTTTTTTCCTCAGTTAATATAATAATTCATAATTCATACATTCATTCTGCAGTTCTAAGCTGCAATCTCCTGGAAAGTTGCTCATTTGATTTCCGAACTTTAGCAGAAGCGAAAGTCTAATTTTTGTAGAAATTCTGCTGGCAGACTTTTTTTTTTGCACAGCTCTACTAATTTTATTACTGAGACTCCTAACATTGAGACAAACCATCTTCCAACCTGCTCTCCCATCCCTGTTGCTTCTTGATTGGCTTTCCTTATCACAGTTTGCTAGTATTCATCGTGTTCTGTGTTATCTACTTTTTTCGCTGTTTATTTGATCTACAGTCCCAGTCCCCTGACCTTGTTCCACTCCGCTGCTTTTTCTTGTACCCCTAGCTCCCATCTCCTGGGGAGTCCTGGCTAGGTTCCACACTTCACCTACCTCAGGTGTGGAATCAAAAACTTCAGCCTCCCCGACAACTAGTTTCATTGTCAGACAATGAAGTCATCAAACTTCCCCCCTAATGCACTGGTTTTCTCTCCTGTTAGGAGAAGGCTATTAACTTTGAAGAGTCTCCTGTTCAAGGAGTCCCTCAAAAGTGGTTCTTCTGTTCCTGGCACCACTCATTTATCCACCCACTGAACTTCTTAATCTCCTCCTCCTCCTCCTTCCTCACTATAACCTCCCCTTTTTCAAAAAACCCAGATAGGGTAAACAGTCTTATATATAAATTAATAAAACATGACTTTTTTTTTTTTTTTAGCAATTCACTTTACTTTTTTTCCCCCTCGAGCCGCATGACGCCTTATCATACGCTTCGTTCACAGCTCACCGGCTTCTGTCACAAATGACCACCCCGATACCCCATGGCTTCCCACGGTGGGGCCGAGCACACGTGGTAATGTCCCGGCACGTAGTTTTAGGTCTGGGGTCGGCCTGGGACATATCGGAAGCTGCGGCGGGCTTCATTAGCGGCAGCAGGCGCTCGGCTGTTTTTCTGGTTTTCTGTGGAGGCGGGGCCACGCTCCTTGACGCCTCACGTCACCACCCACCCCGCCTCCCAGGAACACGTAAGCATCGGATGCTTGGGCACGCCCGGCCTCCGCCAGTGGTCCCCAGTGCACCGATCACTGCCCACACCCTCCCCCCGGAGTAGGAGAGCTGCCCTACTGGTGCTTGATCCTACTCCCCAGCTCGACCCTCCGACGGCCAGGTCCGTTCGAACCGGGTCGCCAGCGGCTAAGCGGAAATCCCACCGCTGCGCAGAGGGCAGCTAATAAACAATGACTTTTATATTACATCACTATCATCATCATATTATTTGTTATCTAATATATAAAAAAGTAACAAAAATAATAAAAGATATAAAATCATCATAATATAAAATAGTATTTGTAAAATCTAGGGTGCTGCTGTAAGGGGAAATACAGTATAATAACTTGCATGAAGGAAATCAGAGCACTAGAGACTAAAGCAGGGATATATACCCTGAGGTCAGTAATGAACAGTAATTACTATTGTAGCTCACGGTGGGTGCAGTGGGTTTTACAGATTCTGTCACAACACCACAAACAGTAAGTTAAAGCAGATGCAGGTTAGAGCAATGAGCTGTGAAAAAGCGTGGCACACCATCCTCTTGCATGTTGTGTGACATTAAGCAAGTCACTTAACCTCCCTGTGCTCCTGGATCACCCCTGTAGTAGACCTTGTACACAGTGGGCTTTGCCCAGTGACCAAACAATACCCATAAAATAAGAAAGTAAGCTACAGTAGTCCATATCCAATGCAGACCTTGCGCCCCCCCCCCCCCATCATTTGTTGTCTGTTTTACCCTATGCAAATAACTACATTGGGAGCCAAAGTAGTTAACAGAAATCGATGAAACCAAGCTGGATTTTCAGGCCCCTGAAGTTGAAGCCAAACCAAAGATGGTTCTTGCCACTTCTCTTTCCCTTAGTATCCTACCAAGTCACAACGCAAAGGCAACAAACATTTAGCATTTTCAGAGTGAGCAAGCTTCCTCTTTTGTAGGCTTACTCAGAGTGATCTAAATGTCTAAAGTCTAATAACTGAGAATGACTGGGTTATGTGAGAAGAGTCTGAGACTAAAGGCCTGTTTACACTGCCACATTTGTACCGCAGCAACCCGAGTGTTTAGAATGCTGCGGTGCAAATGTAACTGTGAACTCTTACCAGGTAATGAGAAGTCAATCCCTGTTCCCTTCTGAGAAGCACAGCAACGTTGGGGACACATTCCAGAGGGAGCAGTGTAAGCAGCCATGAGGACAGGTTGCACAGCTTGCTCTAACAGACACCCTAGGCATCCACGCTGTACAGTTATCATTCACAGTTCAGCCCATTTATAGCAAAGTCCACACCTCACCGGTCATGTGACAGAGGAGAGCCAGCACAATTTCTGTAGATGCAGCTTTTCCAAGCTACCTATGGTTCCTCTTTGTAAGCAAGTGTTGTTGGGGGTGGGGGTGCATGATGACAGTGTGCAGCACAAAATGGACATCAACACCCACCCTCCTTACTCACAGCCCCTCTCAGCACAGCTTGCATTGGTCCTGAGATGGGTCATGTAGACATGATTTGATGCAAAGTAGATTGAAGCAGGACCAGAGGGGGCTAAAATGTAATACTGCAGTGGCTGTATAAACACAGCTGAAGTAAAACTTTATGTCTTTTCCATTATTTGGTTATTATTTTTTTTATTTTTGTTTTGTTGGCTTGCTACACATATCCCCTTCCCCAATGTAATACCCCTAGCAGACTTGGCACACCAAAGACACTACACAGTTCATTACATTCTTCTCATAGTTTTCTGATGAACCAGAATGTATATTAATATATCCATCAGATTCTATAACTGGTGCTCTCTACAGAGTGTCACTTTCCTGAAAAGGTAGTAATAATTTTCACTGGTCAGTCGCAAGTTTCCTCTAGGATACTTTGGAAGAGTCTGAGATTGAGATGGACTTGAGGGTTTTATCACTATTCGTGTTATTTTTGCTGGGTTCTATCTACATGCACTGTACCTCCTCCCACATAAGAGTCTTAGTTCCTGCTTATTCTTCAAAACAGGCACTGTACTTCAGTGTACCAAGTCAGCTGCTGTACCATGAGTTCACTGCTAACACTGCATGCTTCAGATGGCAGTCTTGTTGTGGCTGAGTGAAGCCTGTGACAATTGTCAGCAGAGACATGGATATTAATGACTTTACTTTTGTACCAGCACTGTTTGCTGTATGTGTCTGCTCTGCTCAGAATGCTGCTCCCCTCTTATTATTGATTTATTTAAAAATTGGTGAGTGGGAGAGGCGCACTGAGCCAATGGTTGTCTCCTGGGTGTGTGACCCGGGGGAAGGGTTATGGAAGGGAGAAACAAGTACTGTACAATTATAACATGCAAACAATAATAACTGTAAATAAATACTGAATATGGAAAGAAAGTAATATACAAATAAATAACTAAATCTTCAAAAGACAGCTTTGGGACAGGCAGTAGTAGCAGAAATCAATAGAATTAGTCATTGGTACACAGATTGTACAGGATTTAAATGTGTAAGTCTAAAATCTCCTAAAAATCTTTTTCAGCTGGGGCAGTGTCCTTACATATACTACAGGTCTTAACAGTCCAGGGGCCTGATTCACAAAGCTTTGCCCCAGTGCAAATCCAATTTGCATGGTGCAAACAGGGGTTTGCACAGAATTGGTATTTGGGAAAGGCCACTATGCACCTACAAGCAGGGTTTGCACTGGGGCAAAGGTATGAGGGGGCCGCAATGCAAATCAGGGGGAAGGGACCTTCATATTGGCGGGATCCCATTAACAAACCATTTTCTCTTTTCAAGAACCTTTTGCAAAGGTCCATTGCGTGGAGAAAATAAAACTGAGCCAGACATGGCAGCAAGTCTATGCAACCCTAGTGGCTGGGGGAGATAATGGAGCACCTGCTTCAACGACTGCTGTCTTGTTGTTTAAAAATAATTTCCCTGGTAGTCCTTTGGTCCCTCCCCTGATGTCCAATTACTGTTCTGTTGTATAAAAATAATATTCCTGGTAGTCCAGCGGTCCCTCCCCTCTCCTGGCATCCAATTGCCATCCCGTTACATAAAAAATGATAACCCTAGTAGTCCAGTGGTCCCTATCCCCTCCACCAATGTCCAATCGCCAACATCATATTATAAAATAATTCCCTTGCAGTGTAGTTGCCCTCCCCCCCCCATTCACTGATCATTGACCCATTATGAGAAGAACGACCCGGTAGCCTATCCTCAATCCTCACCCTATCCACAATCCATTTCTGCCATATTTTAAACAAGCATTTGTCAATGCCGAATGTTGATTGCGTTGGTCCGTTGAGCTCATTCACTACCCGTGTGTCACTCACTCGCTCTGGTTTTCCCGGTGCTGCAGGCTGCTGTTTTGTACTGGGCTCCTGCCTGCATTGGTACGTTTTTCTGCCCAACAAGGAATCTGCAGCTGTCCCGACAGAGCTCTGCTGAGGTGGGTCACTCCCCCTCTCTCACTCGCTCATTCTGTTTCTGCTGGCGCTGGAGGCTGCCCTTTTATACTGGGCTCCCGCCTCTGTTGGCGGCTTTTTCTGCCCACAAAGAAATCTGCAGCAGTTAGACCCCGGAGTCAGTTGAAAAACCAATTATGACTGACTCACAACACATTATGACTGATTTTTTCAACTAGTTTAAAATTTATGACTGCGACTCACTGAAAAAAATCCAACCAATGTTTTCAACTTCCGCCGTTGTTAAATTTGATTTATGTACTAGCAAGCTGTACTTTTTTTAGTGCAATAAGTGGAAAAACTTGGCAGCATGTTTATTTACATAGTAACCTCCCTCACAGTGGGCTCACTTTCACCTTCTCCCATCTCCCTCATCTGATGATGGCCTGACCTCACCTCTTGTATCCCACTGTCCCCTACATTAGTCCCTGGCCAGCCGCTCTACACTCTGCGTCTATCCACAACTCTCCCAAGTCTTTGCACATGCTTCCTCTCTGGCCTGGGTGGTGGGTCTCTCGAGTCCTTCAGGCCTCTCGCTCACTCTCTCCCAGTCCCTTGATGGTGTGGTTTGGATCCCCCAGCTCCGACCTTGCCTCACATCCTGCATGTGCCTGACTCTACTGCTGTGGTGTCCTCCTTACACTGAACCAGACAACCACTGATGGCTGCAACTTAAGAAATTAACTTGAGCACTACTATTAGTCCTCGCCTTGATGACTACTCAAGAAACAAACAGAATTTGGTGGCAGATAAGGACCGCTTGGCCCACCTAGTCTGCCCATTTCTCTACCTAATGGATAAGCTGCATGTCCTAGTTAAACCTACTTCCTCCTACCCTCCACTAGAATTGCCTTATGTATGTCCTATGCATTCTTGCATTCCAGGATTCATACATACTTCAGATAACTGTGGGACACTTACCCACTGGGTATAAAAATGAGTCCAGTGAAAAAATAATGGGTCACATTGTTCAACCAAGCCCATAAACAGCTGTTTTAAAACATCTAGCAGTGAACAGGTTGTCCCCAAGGTCGACGAAAAGGTGGGTCAAAATTAAAAACCTGCTAATCATCCCAATACTCACCCAAAAATGAACCCTGCACAGTGGTATTAACATTCATTGGTATGCTGTGCTCCCAGACTATGGCGTACAGAACAGCAGAATACACAGATTAAGCCCCGATCCAAGTTATGAAAAAATGAACTTTTAAAGTGCATAAGGAGGTGTGTGGAAATTAAGGCAGGAGACAGGCAATCTAAAACAGACTAATGCTTTAGAGGGATGTGTACACACAAGTTCCCAACCCCGTCTTTGGCTCAGATACCCCAGGGGGCACTGTACTTGTTCCATCCTCCACCCACCCCACGAACTAACAGCTGTGGCTCTCCTCCTGAAGCACCGGTGAAGCTGTGAACTGCAAAGCGGTCTGCTGTGCCCCCGAGCAATCGCCTGCTGGCCACACACAGGGGCATGCTGGGGGCGCTGTCGCTCCACCGTGGCGGCAGCAGAGGAGAGGCCACCTGTCTCGGGAACAAAGAAATAAAGACACAGGGCACTGAGATGTGCTTTTAGTGTCTCTATCACCATCCACGACAAAAAAACAAACACGCTGCAGCTTCCATGGGGACACTGCATGAGCGCGAACCAGGACATGCCCTTGCAAATAGCAGGAACAACCACATGCCCCCCTTACCCCCAAATAGCTGTGACAGTGATATGCGCTCCCCCAAAAACTCAAGCTGTGTGGAGCTGCCCTGTCTGGCAGGCTAGATCAGACGATGCCCACTACCCTTGGCTCACGATGTAGAGTGAGCTGCAGTTGCCGCCCCTCCTCTGTAATCCCTACACAGTTGGGATAGAGGTCAGTCCCCACCACACCACTTCTACATAACAGCCCCGTGAACACAGTATTCATGAATTACAACCCTTCCACACAATTTGTAGGTAACAGACCCAGCGCACACGCTGACCCTCTTTTGTAGATAACAGCCCCTGCAGAAGCACCTGTTTTAGAACGCAGACCCTGGGACCCCATTTGGTAGACTGCAGCCTCACATCCCTCACTCGCCTCTGGCAGGCTATAGCCCAGCATGCCTGGGAGGTGTTAGTGGACGACGGATGCTGCTCCCGCACGCTCTTTGTCCCAATTCGTTTTGCCAGCTGTCAGCCAGCAACAAGTCATCTCCTTTGTTCTCAAGTCCTGGCTCTCGGGTCCAAGACGCCGTCTCCCGCCAAACAAAGGGCTGGACAACCATTGACACCGAACTAAGCCCCCCCGAATTATGCTGGGTTCACATTCAGAACCTGACAAACGGACCACCAAACCTATCCATCCATGGGCGCAAACTGCAATGGGTAGCTCTGTAATACAGATGGACAGAAAATCTCCCACACCCAATTTTACCCAGATTAGGACTGGACCAGCATCGTGCCCAGTACCAAATGCAGCACACAAGGCGATATTCCTTATCTGCCCGTTGGATTTGGATGGCGATCCCGCCGCACCATCTACGGACTTCTCCGCGAGGACCTCTACCTTGTCAGCCTTGGAGCCCTGGCTTCTCATGTCTGTGCGTCCGTCCCACCACAAAAGTACAAAAAATACTGGCTTCTTAGAAGCGCTTTTAAGGCTATGAATAGGAACTAAATCCAATCCGGTTTTCTTCTTTTAAAGTAAAAAAATAAAAATCTTTAGAAGAACATTGCCAATTTGTCCCCGAATTACTGCATCACGAAGAAACAAAATTAAAAAAAAGGGGCACACTCTCACCAATTAGTACACCTTCACTCCAAACCTCATCACTGCTGTGCACCTGTTCAACTCCGTCTCTCCGCCTTTTGCACTTGCAGGCAGTGAGCACATCCTGGCTCCTCCCTCTTTCATTAGGGTTGGCACCGAGGAACTAGGGATACATTAATTGGCTGGAAGTAAAAGCGCACATGTAACCCCCGGACCCCTTTCTTTTTGCAAATGACAGGTGGTATGCTGTTGAAGCTGACAGCAGTACCTGGTGGGGACTGGATTAGGGGAGGACTAGGTTACTCAGCACAGGGGGCCTACGTTTGGCTACTCTGCACAGGGGCACCCAAGTAAATCCGAACACAGGAAGCAATAACTGTAATGTCCAAAACCAGGAATGGGATTCTACAGTGTGGCTTTTATTCACATCCAAACTGAACAAACAAAGCATAGACGGACCCTCACGGGGCTACATTCCTGGTAATGCAGATTAGAGATAACAAAACACTTCTTCACATTTCAACCTCAGGCTCTGAACCCACCAGGCACACAGCCCAGACTTGCACGCAGCTTTGGGTACACAGCCCGACTTGTACACTACTTGGGTTTTCCCCATGGCCCGGCTCCCCCACCGACCACTTGATCCATGGTCCATATGGGAATGAACCAGTTTTCCTGTTGGTGGCTCCCCAAACCACCTTAGAGCCTTCAACTCCTAGAGGGAAATTTCCTTCCAATCCCATGTCTGGGTACTTCCCTCATCACTGGCCAAGGGCATGAGGCAAAGTGGAAATCCACAGAGCAAATCCATAGAGGTGCACCTTGTTACTAAAGATGGGGGGGTCTCCCACCTCCAGCTCCGACAGTCCATACCCGGCCATTTCTCTGGATACTAAACAACTCTTTTGAAAGCTTAGCAATGTAGATTACTGGGTAGACGTATGTCACATCTCCACTACATGTCTTGACTTTCCCCTTTGTGCTGGACTTGAACATACTTTTACCTTTGGCTAAGCCTATTACTCTAGGCCTCCCACTACTTCAGCAGTCCAATCCCCACTTTAACACAGTTCAGGATGAAACATGGGCCCTTTAGAAAGAGCAGAACTCACCCTTCGCTTGCAGGTGCCCCACAGGCGAATCACGAAATCTTCTAGTACCCCACACACTTGGGAAAAAACATAAGGCAGCTTCTTCACTAGCAGTAGCCAGGGGGTTGCCCCTAGAAATGCAGGCAAACCTTCCTGCCCCATCCCCTCAGGGATGGGGCACAGAGACCCGAATCAACGGTCTCCACCACTTTAAAAAACAGCTACTGTGTCTCTCTTTTGGCGGAAACATACACCTTTCCCTAAATGTAGCCCTATTTCAGGGCTGAGGCTCCAAGACCCTGAGAACAGAGCTGCTGTGCTCCTCTCACAACAACCTCCAACTGCACACACTGACTGTTCAAACCTCCCAAAATTCTACTCTAACTCCCTTCTGCAGATTCCATTGTGGCTCATGCAGCTGTGATAGTTCTATGGTGATGTCATCCCTCAGTCTCAGCTGAGACTGAGAACAGAGTGAGACAGTGTGAAATCCATTTAACTGGAGTTTCACAAGCTGCCTTCCCTGCCTACCACTAGGTCTTACTGGGATTCTAGTAACCCTGGGTAACAGGGGGTTACACTCGCCCTTGACCAGGAAAATGACTGTCCGCAGTCATTGTTTACCCGGCTTAGGCCATCCCACCCTATGTGCTACCTGCGGAGGGGGTGATCAGGCCCCCTCCTACCATGTGCGAGCACAGGCAGGCAACACTAAGGGCCTTGAGGCCTTCAGCTGACATATCAGCCTCTACTCTACCCACTTACTATGGACACCTAGTGGCTCTGGTAGAACTGTCCAGAGCATAGCCTTAATAGATCAGCACTGCAACCCCTACTGCAGGTCAGGGCCACAGCCTGTCTATCCCCCAGCCCTCTAGGGAAAACCTATCTGCCTCTAACCTAACACCCCAAAAACAAAAACAACCCGGGGACCTCCCCAACCTTGGGCACCCTGCAACCACACACCAAGAAACTAATATCACACCATTACATTACTTTACTGCCTCCCTACCCCCACAACCACACCTGTGGAAGGAAAGGGTTAATACAGTAGCAACAACAATAACAACCACAGTACTTTAAATTACTACACACTAAAGTACTAATGAGGAACTCCGATGAGCCCCTCCTCCTCTTCTTGTCTTCTCTTCTGTCTTCTCCAGGAACACCTGCAAGAAAAAGAAAGACAACACACACTCCTAATCTGCATACACAGTCTACCTAAACCCCTACCATCAAACACTAAAGAATCCCAAAAAGATTTTTTTTTTTTAGAAAGGGTAGAAAAACAGTATATACACTAGAAAACAGTAGAAAGACAATGACATTATTTACAATACACATTTGGGGGATGGAGTGCCCTAAAAGTCCCATCTAGTGACCACAGTGCCCAAAGACTAGTCCATTAAAGAGTATCTCCTGGGCTGGAGCCCAGTGAAGCCCAGTTCTAGCAGGCCAAAGTCCCGAAGGGGAGAGTCTTTGAGGGCAGTTCACACATTCTGGAGTCTGCTAGTGTAGGGTGTGTACTGCAATGTCATAAGGATAGAAAAGGTCAGACTTACCAGCCCCTTGTAGAAAGATTGAGATACACTGACCTGCTCCTCAGCCGAAGACTCTCCCTGGCAGCATTTCTTCTGATACAGCTGGGCAGATATCTTCCGTGAACTACAGGAGGGCACATCTGGGAACTGCTGGGGTGATGTCATCTCTGGAGATGGAACCTTAGGACAGGAACAAAAAGGAAAACAGCTGGTTTGATGTCATCCGATTACCAGGCGATGAAGCAGGATACAGCTGGGGCTGGTGTCCTCTCTGGATCTGAAGTCATCTGGTGGGCTAGTCGATGGATTCTGGAAAGGCCAGTACACTGTAGAACTGATGAATGTGGGGCATCTGAGTCCTGGATGTCCATACTGGCAGACCAACAAAGGCACTGCAAAGGCTGGTGTGGCAGTATTGACTACCACTGCTCGGCTTTCCATCTAGTAGGCACAGGCACATTTGCTGGGAGGTCCTTGCATTGAGGCCAATAGTACAGGGGGTCAGGAGCTTGGATTATTACCCCATCTGGGTGCACATAATTCACACAGTGGAAGGTTTCACGTCCCTCTCTGTCCACTATTCACACTCTGTCCATAAACAGTGTCCTGCCTCTCTTCCACTGGGTATATTTCTCATGAAGCAGTCTGTTTCTGACATGCTTGTTTGCACAGGGATGCACACATTTCATTGCTTCAGCCCAGATCCAGGATTTCCTGCTGTTCTCAATCTCCTCCCAGACTCTCCGAGGAAAGGTAGGAAAGGACATCCCATAGATTTCATTCGCCTTCCTACGAACCAGTCTCTCCTCATTACTAGCTTTGGTCAACCTGAGACCGCTAGCCTGGCTTGAGGGCTGCCAGTCCTGGTTCTGCCAGCTATGCATCCTCAACGAGATTAAAAACGGATCCCTGACTTCTTCTTGCATAGCCAGGGCAGTGGCATCTCCACTCTCTTCCATGCATTCCTCCGAGGCAAGAGCTTGAGGCTGTGTACCTGTTCCTTTTTCACAAGGCCACATAGGTTCCCCCTCATCTTCTTCCTCACTGAGGATCTGAGCCCAGGAGTGAGCAGTCGTCCTCACTCCTGAGACTATCCACTCATCACTAGGCGCAGAGGTCGACACCTCCCATTCAAAGGCCTCCCACATCTCATCTTCTCCTATGAGATGGGCTAGGCCCCCCCTCCAGGGGTCTACCGATGCTTTATCTGAATTTTCCTTTTGAGATCCAGCATCCGAAACTTCAACATCTGGTTCTGTCTCTAAATCTGCACCCTCTAGCTTTGTGCCACACTCCCCCGAGGAGTCTTCTTCAACAGACTCCGCCTCGTGCTGTGTGCTGCCAACTACAGATTCCTGAACCTTTGTCCATGTGGGAGCCAAACAAATCTGGGGCACTTTATACAAGCCATATTTTTCTAGGCATCCAGAACAGTGATGTATCATGAAGACGTCCCTTCCAGCATTTAAGCAAATTTGACACACTTGCACTGGATATCCAGGAATCGCCACATGAGGAGGCAATTGTCCTCCATAATTACACCTTTCAATGTCCCTTAATCTATTTACTGCTGCTGTTACAGCAACCTGGGCATGAGCCGGGTAGCGAGCTGGTCCTGAGGCCATAACTGCAAGGAAAACAAACAAAAGCTCACTGTCACTGAAAGTCCCACTTCATTGAACACCTTCTTTACTTTTAAAATGGCTCCTCTGCTGCTGTGTTTACTTTACTACCCCACCCTGTAAAGGCGGCGGCCGCACTCCTGCACATCAACATTCAGAAATTGGGTCAAGCCACTGTGCATCTGATTTACACACACTACTGATAACTTTTGCTCAAACTGCACAAACTTACACTGTTCTTTTTCTCACACTTTTACATGATTTGCCACGGACTTTTCACTTGCTGGAAACATTTCTTTAACTCACAGTCCCTTAAAGCCTCAGGATTTCAAGCACAGGATTGCCTGTAAACTAGAGCTGCACATTTGGCTACAACTCACAGTCTCTCTATGGCTTTAAAACTTTTAACTGATGCTGAACTTATAACCATGCACACAGTCAATGGCTTAACAGACTTGCACTTGCTGGTAAAACTTGACGCAGTCATTATTTGCAAAGCGACTACACTGCTGCACACATTTTCAGCTGGCTTTTGGCAGAAAATCACTGTTTGAGCAACTTTTACTGTTGGTACTTACTGTTATCAGTAGCTGTTTGCAGCGATGGGAAAACGGCCTGCAGCCAGTCTTGGAGGCCTCAGAAAGAAAACGGGTGGGCAGTCCTGCCGATCATCTCCCCGATCACCACACTCGCAATTCAGATGATCAAGATGCGGGTTGAGCCGATTTTAAACAGCAAAGTCTATTTTTACAAGTTTTACAGCACTTTTTAATCACCGCGACGCTCCTCCACCAGCCAGTACACGCACTCCACTCACATTCCTTCTCGAATGCTGAAGCAGTCACTGTAGAGCTGGCTGAGGGGCGGGACTGATTGCAGCCTCACCAATCACATGACGCCATGCAAATGAGCCTCTTCTTCCTCGCAAGTGCTCTTCTCTTCACGGCGATCATCGAGCAGGCAAATTTAAACTGCAGAAACCACTTTTTTTTTTTTAACTGACTCCACGGTGGGAGCCCATTTCAGCCATTTAGCATGGCCATTCACACAAGTCTCTCAGTTTACTCAAAAGCATTTCCAACGTCCAGGGCACAATTTTCCTGTTGCTACCCCTAGTCTTCCACACTTTTCTTTATCACACAGTTCTTTAAAAAGCATTTCCAATGTCCAGGGCACAATTTTCCTGTTGCTACCCCTAGTCTTCCACACTTTTCTTAATCACACAGTTCTTTAAAAAGCTGGCAAAAACGCTGTAAACAATTGATGCAGGACAAGGGCACACTCTTTTAGCTTTACTGCTCCTTGGTAAACAGCTGGCATTTTAACAGCAGCATAAGATCCACAGCACACAGTGACACACTAGTTAACCTGCTTCAGCTTTTTGGGCTACCCACTGCCAGATAGCCAAAACACTAGCCCCTTGCCCGAGCACCTTTCCTCCTGGAATTAAGTCCAAAGTGGTGCCTCCATTTTTGTAACCCCTGGACCCCTGCCTTTTTGCAAATGACAGGTGGTATGCTGTTGAAGCTGACAGCAGTACCTGGTGGGGACTGGGTTCTGGGAGGACTAGGTTACTCAGCACAGAGGGCCTAGGTTTGGCTACTCTGCACAGGGGCACCCAAGTAAATCCGAACACAGGAAGCAACAACTGTAATGTCCAAAACCAGGAATGGGATTCTACAGTGTGGCTTTTATTCACATCCAAACTGAACAAACAAAGCATAGACAAACCCCCATGGGGCTACATTCCTGGTAATGCAGATTAGAGATGACAAAACACTTCTTCACATTTCAGCCCTCAGGCTCTGAACCCACCAGGCACACAGCCCAGACTTGCACACAGCTTTGGGTACACAGCCCGACTTGTACACTACTTGGGTTTTCCCCATGCCCCGGCTCCCCTGCCGGCCACTTGATCCATGGTCCATATGGGAATGAACCAGTTTTCCTGTTGGTGGCTCCCCAAACCACCTTAGAGCCTTCAACTCCTAGAGGGAAATTTCCTTCCAATCCCATGTCTAGGTACTTCCCTCATCACTGGCCAAGTGCATGAGGCAAAGTTGAAATCCACAGAATAAATCCATAGAGGTGGACCTGGTTACTAAAGATGGGGGGGGGGTCTTCCACCTCCAGCTCCCACAATCCATACCCGGCCATTTCTCTGGATACTAAACAACTCTTTTGAAAGCTTGGCAATGTAGATTACTGGGTAGACATATGTCACATCTCCACTACATGTCTTGACTTTCCCTTTGTGCTGGACTTGAACATACTTTTACCTTTGGCTAAGCCTATTACTCTAGGCCTCCCACTACTTCAGCAGTCCAATCCCCACTTTAACACAGTTCAGGATGAAACATGGGCCCTTTAGAAAGAGCAGAACTCACCCTTCGCTTGCAGGTGCCCCGCAGGCGAATCACGAAATCTTCTTGTACCCCACACACTTGGGAAAAAACATAAGGCAGCTTCTTCACTAACCGTAGCCAGGGAGTTGCCCATAGAAATGCATGGAAACCTTCCTGCCCCATCCCCTCAGGGATGGGGCACAGAGACCCGAATCAACGGTCTCCACCACTTTAAAAAACAGCTACTATGTCTCTCTTTTGGCAGAAACACACACCTTTCTCTAAATGTAGCCCTATTTCAGGGCTGAGGCTCCAAGAGCCTGAGCACTGAGCTGCTGTGCTCCTCTCACAACAACCTTCAACTCCCAACTGCACACACTGCCTCTTCAAACCTCCCGACATTCTACTCTAACTCCCTTCTGCAGATTCCATTGTGGTTCATGCAGCTGCTATAGTTCTATGGTGATGTCATCCCTCAGTCTCAGCTGAGATTGAGAACAGAGTGAGACAGTGTGAAATCCATTTAACTGGAGTTTCACAAGCTGCCTTCCCTGCCTACCACTAGGTCTTACTGGGATTCTAGTAACCCCGGGTAACAGGGGGGTTACACACACAGATTCAAAAGTGGCTGACTGCAGCAATGTCAGGCAAGACAAAAGCCGTGACTGAATCATCGACTTCACACAAATATAACTGCCCATAATTATGGCTGCAATTCAGTGCAATTGCAACTAATTGCAACTGCTTTCAATTGCAGCCAACAATTCCGACGGTGGCTCCGGCGTCTAGCAGCAGTCCTAACACAGGTCCATTGAGCTAGCTCTCTCCCCCTCACTCGCTCGTTCCATTTCTGCCGGCGCTGCAGGCTACCCTTTTGTACTGGGTTCCTGCCTGCATTGCCATCTTTTTCTGCCCACAAAGCAATCCGCAGCAGTCACAAAAGAGGTCTGTTGAGTGTGATCACTCCCCCTCTCTCACTCACTCGATATGTTTCTCCCGGCACTGCTGGCTGCCCTTTTGTATTGGGATTCTGCCTGCGTTGGCACCTTTTTCTGCCCACAAAGAAATCTGCAGCTGTCCTGACAGAGCTCCGTTGAGGTTGCTGTCTCCGTCTGTCTCACTCGCTCATTCTGTTTCTCCTGGTGCTGCAGGCTGCTCTTTTGTACTGGGCTTCGGCCTGCGTTGGCAGGTTTTGCTGCCCACAAAGAAATCTGCAGCTGTCCCGACAGAGCTCCATTGAGGTGGGTCACTCCCCCTCTCTCACTTGCTCATTCTGTTTCTGCTGGCGCTGCAGGCTGCCCTTTTCTACTGGGCTCCTGCCTCTGTTAGCGGTTTTTCTGCCCACAAAGAAATCTGCTGCAGATCTGACACAGGTCCATTGAGGTAGCTCACTCCCCCTCCCTCACTCGCTCATTCTGTTTCTACCAGCGCTGCAGGCTGGCCTTTTGTACAGAGCTCCTGCCTGCGTTGCCACCTTTTTCTGCCCACAAAGAAATCCACAGCAGTCATGATAGAGCTCCTTTCAGCTCACTCACTCCCCCCTCTCACTCACTCATTGTGTTTCTTCCGGCACTGAAGGCTTCCCTTTCGTACTTGGCTTCTGCCTGCTTTGGCACCTTTTTCTGCCACACAAGAAATCTGCAGCTGTCCCAACAGAGCTCTGTTAAGGTTGCTCACTCCGCCTGTCTCAGTCACTCATTCTATTTCTCCTGGCGCTGCAGGCTGCCATTTTGTAGAGGTCTCCTGCCTCTGTTGACGTCTTTTTCTGCCCACAAAGAAATCTGCAGCAGTTCTGGCAGAGCTCAACTGAGATCGCTCACGCCCCCTCTCTCACTCGCTCGTTCTATTTCTCTTGGCGCTGCAGACTGCCCTTTTGTACTGGGCTCCTGCCTGCGATGCCGCCTTCTTCTGGCCACAAAGAAATCTGCAGCAGTCACGTAACAGCTCTCTTGAGCTCGCTCACTTACTCCCCCTCTCTCACTCATTCGTTCTGTTTCTCCCACTGCTGCAATCTACCCTTTTGTACTGGGCCCCTGTGTGCATTGCTGACTTTTTCTGCCCGCAAAGAAATCCGCAGCAGTCCCAACAGAGCTCTATTGAGCTCACTCACTCCCCCTCCCTAACTCACTCATTCTGTATTACCCGCTGCTGCAGGCTGCCCTTTTTTACTGGGTTCCTGCCTGCATTGGTGGCTTTTTCTGCCCACAAAGACATCTGCAGCAGTCCTGACACAGCCCCATTGAGATCGCTCACTCCACCTCTCTCACTCGCTCATTCCGTGTCTGCCAGCGCTGAAGGCTGGCCTTTTGTACTAGGCTCCTACCTGCATTGCTCACATTTACTTTCCACAAAGAAATCTGCGGCAGTCACGTTACACCTTCGTTGAGTTCGCTCACTCCCTCTCTCTCACTCGTTTGTTCTGTTTCTCCTGGCACTGCAGGCTGCCCTTTTGTACTGGGCTCCTGTCTGCGTTGCCTCCTTTTTCTGACCACAAAGAAATCCACAGCAGTCACAACAGAGCTTTGTTGAGCTCGCTCACTCCCCCTCTCTCATTCCCTCACTGTGTTTCTCCCGGTGCTGCAGACTGCCCTTTTGTACTGGGCTCCTGCCTGCGTTGCCGGCTTTTGTTGCCCACAAAGAAATCCACAGCAGTCACGACAGAGCTCTGTTGAGCTCACTCACTCCCCCCTCTCACTTCCTCATTGTATTTCTCTCAGTGCTGCAGGCTGCTCTTTTGTACTGGGCTTCTGCCTGCATTGGCACCTTTTTCTGCCCACAAAGAAGGCTGCAGCTGTCCCGATTGCGCTCCATTGAGGTCGCTCTCTCCGCCTCTCTCACTCACTCATTCTGTTTCTCCTGGTGCTGCAGATTGCTCTTTTGTACTGGGCTTCTGCTTGCATTGGCCAGTTTTGCTGCCCACAAAGAAATTTGCAGCTGTACAGACAGAGTTCCATTGAGGTGGGTCACTCCCCCTCTCTCACTCGCTCATCCTGTTTCTGCTGGCGCTGCAGACTGCCCTTTTGTACTGGGCTCCTGCCTCTCTTGGCTCCTTTTTCTGCCCACAAAAAAATCTGCAGCAGTCCCGACAGAGCTCCGTTGAGCTCGCTCACTTACTCCCCACTCATTCGTTCTGTTTCTCCCACCGCTACAGGCTACACTTTTGTACTGGCTCCTGCCTGCAATGTTGCCTTCTTCTGGCTACAAAGAAATCTGTAGCAGTCATGTAAGAGCTCCGTTGAGCTCGCTCACTTACTCCCCCTCTCTCACTCATTCGTTCTGTTTCTCCCACCACTGCAGGCTACCCCTTTGTACTGGGCCCCTGTGTGCATTGCTGGCTTTTTCAGCCCACAAAGAAATCCGCAGCAGTCCCAACAGAGCTCCGTTGAGCTCACTCACTCCCTCCCCCTCCCTTACTGGCTCGTTCTTTGTCTCCCACTGCTGCATACTGCCATTTTGTACTGGGTTGCTGCCTGCATTGCCGGGTTTGTCTGCCCACAAATACATGTGCAGCAGTGCTGACACAGCTTTATTGAGGTTGTTCACTCCCCCTCTCTAACTCACTCATTCTGTTTCTGCCGGCGCTGCAGGCTGCCCTTTTGTACTGGGCTCCTGCCTGCATTGCCACCTTTTTCTGCCCACAAAGCAATCAGCAGCAGTCACTATAGAGGTCTGTTGAGCGCGCTCACTCCACCTCTCTCACTCGCTTGATGTGTTTCTCCCAGTGCTGTTGGCTGCCCTTTTGTTCTGGGCTTCTACCTGCATTGGCACCTTTTTCTGCCCACAAAGAAATCTGCAGCTGTCCTGACAGAGCTCCATTGAGGTCACTCTCTCCTCCCGTCTCACTTGCTCATTCTGTTTCTCCTGGTGCTGCAGGCTGCTCTTCTGTACTGGGCTTCTGCCTGCATTGGCAGGTTTTGCTGCCCACAAAGAAATCTGCAGCTGTCCTGATAGAGCTGCGTTGAGGTGGGTCACTCCCCCCTCTCTCACTCACTCACTCATTTTGTTTCTGCTGGCACTGCAGGCTGCCCTTTTGTACTGGGCTCCTGCCTCTGTTGGCGGTTTTTCTGCCTACAAAGAAATCTAGAGCAGTGCTGACACAGGTCTGTTGAGGTAGCTCACTCCCCCTCTGTCACTCGCTCATTCCGGTTCTACCAGCGCTGCAGGCTGGCCTTTTGTACTGAACTCCTGCCTGCGTTGCCGCCTTTTTCTGCCCACAAAGAAATCCACAGCAGTCATGATAGAGCTCTTTTCAGCTCACTCACACCCCCTCTCTCACTCACTCATTGTGTTTCTCCTGGTGCTGCAGGCTGCCTTTTGTACTTGGCTTCTGCCTGCTTTGGCACCTTTTTCTGCCCACAAAGAAATCTGCACCTGTCCCAAAAGAGCTCTGTTAAGGTCGCTCACTCCGCTTGTCTCACTCGCTCATTCTGTTTCTCCTGGCACTGCAGGCTGCCATTTTGTAGTGGTCTTCTGCCTCTGTTGGCGTCTTTTTCTGCCCACAAAGAAATCTGCAGCTGTCTCGACAGAGCTCCGTTGAGATCGCTCATGCTCCCTCTCTCACTCGCTCATTCCATTTCTGTCGGTGCTGCAGGCTGCCCTTTTGTACTGAGCTCCTGCCTGCATTGCTACCTTCTTCTGGCCACAAAGAAATCTGCAGCAGTCACGTAAGAGCTCCGTTGAGCTCACTCATTCCCCCTCCCTCACTGGCTCGTTCTGTGTCTCCCACTGCTGCAGGCTGCCCTTTTGTACTGGGTTCCTGCCTGCATTGCCTGCTTTGTCTGCCCACAAAGACATGTGCAGCAGTGCTGACACAGCTCTGTTGAGGTTGTTCACTCCCCCCTCTCACTCACTCGTTCTGTTTCTGCCGGGGCTTCAGGCTGGCCTTTTGTACTGGGCTTCTGCTTGCGTTGCCACCTTTTCCTGCCCAAAAAGAAATCTTCAGAAGTCACGATAGACCTCCGTTGAGCTCGCTCACTCCTCCCCTCTCACTCGCTCATTCTGTTTCTCGAAGCGCTGCAGGCTGCCTTTTATACTGGGCTCCTGCCTGCATTGGTACCTTTTCCTGCCCACAAAGAAATCCGCACCTGTCCTGTCAGAGCTCCATTGAGGTCGCTCACTCCCCCTGTCTCACTCGTTCATTTTGTTTCTCCTGGTGCTGCACGCTGCCATTTTGCACTGGGCTTCTGCCTCGGCTGACCTTTTTGTCTGCCCACAAAGAAATCTGCAGCTGTCCTGACATAGCTCCATTGGCCTCACTCACTCCCCCTATCTCACATGCTCATTCCATTTCTGCTGGTGCTGCAGGTTGCCCTTTTGTACTGTGCTCCTGCCTGCATTGCCACCCTTTTCTGCCCACAAAGAAATCTGCAGCAGTCACGATAGAACTCCACTGAGCTCGCTCACTCACTCCCCCTCTCTAACTCATTCATTCTGTTTCTCCCACCGCTGCAGGCTGCCCTTTTGTACTGGGCCCCTGTGTGCATTGCTGCCTTTTTCCTGCCAATGAAGAAATCTGCTGCAATCTCAACAGAGCTCCATTCAGCTCGCTCACTCACTCCCCCTCTCTCACTTTCTCATTCTGTGTCTTCCACTGCTGCAGGCTGCTGTTTTGTACTGGGTTCCTGCCTGCATTGGTGGCCTTTTCTGCCCACAAAGACATCTGCAGCAGTCCCGACACAGCTCCATTGAGATTGCTCACTCCCCCTCTCTCACTCACGCGTTCCTTTTCTGCTGGCACTGCAGGCTGGCCTTTCATACTGGGCTCCTACCTGCAGTGCCGCCATTTCCTGCCCACAAAGAAATCTGCAGCTGTCCCGACAGAGCTCCATTGAGGTCACTCTCTCCGCCTGTCTCAATCGCTCATTCTGTTTCTCCTGGTGCTGCAGGCTGTTGTTTTGTACTGGGCTTCTGCCGGCATTAGCAGGTTCTGCTGCCACAAAGAAATCTGCAGCTGTCCCGACAGAGCTCCATTGAGATGGGTCACTCCCCCTCTCACTCGCTCATTCTGTTTCTGCTGGCACTGCAGGCTGCCCTTTTGTACTGGGCTTCTGCCTGCGTTGCCCCCTTTTTCTGCCCACAAAGAAATCCACAGCAGTCAAGATAGAGCTCCGTTGAGCTTGCTCACTTCCCCTCTCTCATTCTCTCATTGTGTTTCTCCCGGTGCTGCAGGTTGCCCTTTTGTACTGAGCTTCTGCCTGAATTGGCACCTTTTTCTGCCCACAAAGAAATCTGCAGCTGTCCTGACAGAGCTCTGTTGAGGTTGCTCACTCCGACTGTCTCACTTGCTCATTCTGTTTCTCCTTGCACTGTAGGCTGCTATTTTGTTGTTGTTGCCTGCCTGTGTTGGCTCCTTTTTTCTGTCCACAAAGAAATCTGCAGCAGACCCGACAGAGCTCCTTTGAGCTCGCTCACGCCCCCTCTCTCACTCACTCGTTCTGTTTCTGTCAGCGCTGCAGGCTGCCCTTTTGTACTGTGCTCCTGTCTGCGTTGCCGCCTTCTGGCCACAAAGAAATCTGTAGCAGTCACGATACAGCTCCATTGTGCTCACTCACTCACTCACTTCCCGTCTCTCACTCATTCATTCTGTTTCTCCCACCGCTGCAGGCTACCCCTTTGTACTGGGCTCCTGCGTGCATTGCTGCCTTTTTCTGCCCACAAAGAAATTCGCAGCAGTCCCAGTAGAGCTCCGTTGAGCTCACTCACTTCTCCACCCTCTCTCTCTCATTCTGTGTCCCCCACTGCTGCAGGCTGCCCTTTTGTACTGGGATCCTGCCTGCGTTGGCAGCTTTTTTCTGCCCTCAAAGACATCTGAAGCAGTCCTGACACAGCTCCATTGAGCTCGCTCACTCCCCCTCCCTCACTCGCTCATTCCGTTTCTGCCGGTGCTGCTGGCTGACCTTTTGTACTGGGCTCCTGCCTGCATTGCCACCTTTTCGTGCCCACAAAGAAATCTGCAGCAGTCATGATTCACCTCCGTTGAGCTCGCTCCCTCTCCCTCTCTCACTCACTCATTGTGTCTCTCCTGGTGCTGCAGGCTGCCCATTTTGTACTGGGCTTCTGCTTGCATTGGCACCTTTATCTGCCCACAAAGAAATCCGCAGCTGTCCTGACAGAGATCTGTTGAGGTCTCTCACTCTGCCTGGCTCAGTCGCTCATTCTGTTTCTCCTGGTGCTGCAGGCTACTGTACTTGTAGTGGTCTCATGCCTCTGTTGGTGCCTTTTTTCTGCCCACAAAGAAATCTGCAGCAGTTCCGACAGAGCTCCGTTGAGCTCTCTCACTCACCCTCTCTCGCTCGTTCATTCTGTTTATTCTACCGCTGCAGGCTGCCCTTTTGTACTGGGGCCCTGTGAGCATTGCTGCCTTTTTCTGCCCACAAAGAAATCCACAGCAGTCCCAACAGAGCTCCACTGAGCTCACTGACTCCCCCTCCCTCACTAGCTCATTCTGTGTCTCCCGCTGCTGCAGGCTGCCTTTTGTACTGGGTTGCTGCCTGCGTTGCCAGCTTTGTCTGCCCACAAAGACATGTGCAGCAGTCCCGACACAGCTCCATTGAGGTCACTCACTCCCCCTCTCTCATTTACTCATTCCATTTCTGCCCGGGGCTGCAGTCTGGCTTTTGTACTGGGCTCCTGCCTGCGTTGCTGCCTTTTCCTGCCCACAAAGAAATCCACTGCAGTCACGCTAGACCTCTGTTGAGGTCGCTCACTCCCACTCTCTTACTCACTCGTTCTGTTTCTCCCGGCACTGCAGGCTGCCCTTTTGTACTGGGCTCCTGCCTGCATTGGCACCTTTTCCTGCCCACAAATAAATCCCCACCTGTCCCGACAGCTTTGTTGAGGTCGCTCACTCCCCCATCTCACTCGCTCATTCTGTTTCTCCTGGTGCTGCAGGCTGCCCTTTTGTACTGGGCTTCTGCCTTTGTTGGCATTTTTTTCAGCCCACAAAGAAATCTGCAGCAGTCCAAACAGGGCTCCATTGGCCTCACTCACTCCCCCCCATCTCACTCGGTCCTTCTGTTTCTGCTGGCGCTGCAGGCTGCTCTTTTGTGCTGGGCTTCTGCCTGTGTTGCCGCCCTTTTCTTCCCACAAAGAAATCTGCAGCAGTCACAATAGAGCTATGTTAAGCTCTCTTTCTCACTCCCCCTCTCTCACTCGTTCGTTCTGTTTCTCCCACCATTGCAGGCTGCCCTTTTATACTGGGGCCCCTGTGTGTATTGCTGCCTTTTTCTGCCCACAAAGAAATCCGCGGCAGTCCCAACAGAGCTCCATTGAGCTCACTCACTCCCTCTCCCTCATTCGCTCTTCCTTTGTCTCCCGCTGCTGCAGGCTGCCATTTTGTACTGTTCTCCCGCCTGAATTGGCACCTTTTCCTGCCCACAAAGAAATCCCCACCTGTCCCAAAAGAGCTCCTTTGAGGTCGCTCACTCGCCATCTCACTAACTCATTCTGTTTCTCCTGGTGCTGCAGGCTGCCCTTTTGTACTGGGCTCCTGCCTCTGTCGGCATCTTTTTCTGCCCACAAAGGAATCTGCAGCAGTCCCGACAGAGCTCCATTGGCGTCACTCACTCCCTCTGTCTCACTCGCTCGTTCTGTTTCTCCCAGCACTGCAGGTTGCCATTCTGTACTGGGCTCCTGCCTGCTTTGTCACCCTTTTCTGCCCACAAAGAAAAATGCAGCAGTTATGATACAGCTCCATTGAGCTCACTCACTCCCCTTCTCTTACTCGCTCATTCTGTTTCTCCCTCCGCTGCAGGCTGCCCTTTTATACTCATCCCCTGCATGCATTGCTGCCTTTTCCTGCCCACAAAGAAATCCGCAGCAGTCTCAACAGAGCTCCATTGAGCTCCTCACCCCCCTCCCTCACTCGCTCATTCTGTTTCTCCCGGCACTGTAGGCTGCCCTTTTGTACCTGGGCTCCTGCCTGCATTGTTGCCCTTTCCCTGCCCACAAGAAATCCACAGCAGTCCCGACAGAGCTCAGTTGAGCTTGTTACCCCCAGTCGCTTGATCCTAATCTGTCCCAAACACTGATTTCCAACAGCGACTGCGGCCATTCTGCGCCAGGAGTGGAAACACATTTCGGCCAGGATGTGAAAACTGACAGCTGTACTGTTCATAAGGAGGTGTAAACAACTGCCAGTGTTGAATATCTAGCATGAAAATATTACTAATTTGCAAACTTACAAAGGTGCGTGGAACCTGCACAACACACACTCGTAACACAGTCATTTTATGGAGCTTCATCACAAAATTTTCACCATAGGCATTTTAGGACCTCTGCTCATGAACAGTGTCAGTGTGATTTTCTTAATATGTCCAGAACACTGATTCCCACAGCAACCACACTATTGTGCGTCGGACAAGCGAAAACTCATTTCGGCCAGGATGTGAAAAATGACAGCTGTACTGTTCACAAGAAGGTCTGAAAAAATGACAATGTTGAAAATCTGGCATGAAAATATTGCAAATTCACAAAGTTACGAGCATGTGTAGCAACTGCTTAATGCACGCTCGTAAAACAGTAATTTTTTGGATTTTTCCCACCAAATTTGCAGTATAAACTTTTTGAGAGCCCACCTCATGAACACTGGCACTGTCATTCATTAATCAGTCCCAAAAGGGGATTCCACGCAGTGACCATGAAATCACCTTTCAGGGCCGAATAACCCCATGACAGTGCCAGAATTCATGAGGAGGGGTCCCAAAAACCCTATGTTGAAAATGTGGTGCCAAAATTCCAAAACATGCCTGAGATATGCATCAAAGTTGAAAAAAACCCTATTTATTCCATTATAAAGCTTATCTGCATTTCCTCAGTTCGCGATCGGCTTTGAAGAGTGCAGACGTGTTCCCGGTCCACCGAAGATCGTCGTGCCGGACTCTGGAGGTAAGTTTGGGGTGCGTGTATGTGTGCAGAGGCAGGGTGTGCAGTGGGTGGGCACAGGTTGTGGGAGGGGGGCAGGGAGACCGCTGAGGGACCATTTCCTTTTTTACAGGTTAAAAAAAATACATCGTCGGACCATTTTTGATTTTACAGGGACATGTAGCAGGCTGAGGCTGGCTCCTAGCATGCCAACAAAGTCTTTTTTTGGGAGGGGCAGCTGTAGCCAAAGGGGGATTGGGCACCCCCGTCAGCACACAACAAAAGGGGGGGTGACATTATGCCGATGGGGATTGGACACCCCGTCAACAGACAACAAAAGTGGGGGGGGTTACATAATGCCAATGGGAAATGGGCCCCCCCATCAGCAACATAAACCTTGGGGCACTGAAGCCAATTGGGATTGGGACCCCCGTCAGCAAACAAACACAATGGGGGGGCACATCCTGCCGAGGGGGATTAGGCACCCCCTCCGGGGGGGGTCAATATTAGTCGTGAACATGGCGGCAAGCTACCACCATGTTCACAAACAATATCAGTGTTTCAAGGTTCCACTCTGCAATGACGGGTCCCTCCCTCATTGCATCAAATGGCTGACACTGCAATGACGAGGCGGACCCTGATCACAGAGGCTAAAATTTTACAAGTCGGTGGCATGCTGGCTGAACTAGTGTCAGCAGCAGCATGCCATGGCATTGGGAGAAGTGGGCCAAGCCTTTAAAGGCTGTGGGGGCATTGGCCACAACTGTGCCGTGCCTCCACAACCTGCTTCTGGAGAAAGCTGTGGCAATATGTTTTTTGTGCAAGTGCACAATCAACATAAAAATGACCCAGGTGGTCTAGCATCCCCCCAACACATCCCCAATCTGCCCCATATAAACAGTATAGATTTTCTGTGTGTAATGGATCTCCGCCCCCCCCACCCTCTCAGCTAGTGTCCCACCACCCTGCTCCCCAATCCCAAAACCAAGCTGGGGGCCAACACAGCCTTCCTCTCACCACCTCGGTTGGCCACCGACTGAGCTCTCAGTGAGTGGGCACCTGCTCAATGAGAGCTTAGCCGGTGGTCAGCCATTGTGGTGAAAGGAGGGCTGTGCTGGTCAGCAGGTAGCTTTCAGGATGTGCGGGAGTGGAGTGGTGGGACACTACCTGCCAAGACTGGGAGGCAGGGCATCCACTACACACAGAAAATCTATACTATTCATATAGGGGCAGATCGGGGATGGGTAAGGGGACCACTAGACCACCGGGGTAATTTTTATGTTGTCATGCACATGCAGCACAGACAACATATTGAGGTTGCTTGAAGTGGAAGAGCAGGATTTGAAGGTGCGGTGATGTTGTGGCCAGTGGCGCCACTGCTTTTTAGGGCTGGGCTCTGTGACACGAATTACACTGAATGCTGTCTATGACAGCAGTTGCAAAACGTGCCACCAACTTCAAACGTTTTAGCCACTGCAATGAGGAAGTGATCCCTCATTGCAGGCCATGCCTTGCTTGGTGTAACGTTCAATAAACATGGTGTGCGGTGGCTCGCCACTCACAGTCCCTAGGAACCTGACGTGGATGGTTGCCCAATCCTCCTGTTGACATATGTGATACCTTTACTGATGTAGTCTGTTGAGGGGGTGCCCAATCCACCTTAGCATCATGCCTCCAAACACAGATATGCTTGTCAACGCGGGTGCCCAATCCCCTGGTTGGCATATTAACCCCACTCCCCATTTTCCTGCCGCTGTACCACCCCAAATGTGTGCCACACTGGGAGCCCACTTCAGTGTGACTAACATGCCCCCCCAAAGAAATGTGCCACACTGGGAGCCCACCCCAGTGTGGCTAAACCTGTAACAAAAAAGAAAACGGTCCGTGGTGAATTTTTTTATTTTTGTTACCTGAAATGAAGGAAACGGTCCCTCGCCATCCTGTCCCCTTCCCCAGCTCACAGACACCCTCTGCACACCCCAGCTCCCCACACCTGCCTCACCCCATACTTACCTATGGAGCTTGGTACGATGATCTTCGGTGGACCAGGAACACGTCTGCACTCTTTAAAGCCAACCACGAACTGAAGAAATGCCGGTAAACTGTATAATGGCATAAATGGGTTTTTTTTTCAACTTTGGTGCATATCTCACCCATTTTTGTGAATTCTGGCACCAGATTTTCAACATGGGGTTCTTGGGACCCCACCTCATGAATTCAGTCACTGTCACCTCATTATTCAGTCCCGAAAGGTGATTTCACTGTCACTCCATGGAATCACCTTTCGGGACCAATTAATGAAACAACAGTGTGACTGTTCATGAGGTGGGCTCCCAAAAAGCCTATGTTTCAAATTTGGTGAAAAAATTCTAAAAAATGACTGTGTTACGAGCGTGCATTGCGCAGTTTCCATGTAAGCTTGTAACTTCGAGAATTTTTAATATTTTTACTACAGAGTTTCAGCATTGCCATTTTTTTCAAACCTCCTTAGGAACAGTATAGCTGTCATTTTCCACATCCAGCTCGTAATGTGATTTCGCACATCTGGCTCACAGTGGTGCAGTCACTGTAGGAAAACAATGTTCGGGACACAGTAAGCAAAACACAGTAAAACTGTTCATGAGCAGAGGTCCCAAAAAGCCTATGTTGCAAATCTGTTGAAAAATTTCCAAAAATGAGTCTTACGAGCATGCGTTGCACAGTTTCCAAACACGCTTGTAACTTCACGAATGTTTAACATTTTTACTCCAGATTTTCAACATTGTCATTTTTTCACACCTCCTTATGAACAGTACAGCTGTTATTTTCCACATCCTGTTCAAAATGTGTTTTGAACATCTGGCACACAGTGGTGCAGGCGCTGTAGGAAAACACTGCTCAGGACAGAGTCAGAAAATCACAGTAACATTGTTCATGAGCAGAGGTCCCAAAATCAATATGTTGAAAATTTGGTGAAAAAATTCCAGAAAATGACGGTGTTATGACCGTGCATTGCACAGTTTCCACGCACACTTGTAACTTTGAGAATTTTTAAAAGTTTTACTCCAAATTTTCAAGATTGCCATTTTTCACACCTCCTTATGAACAGTACAGCTGTCATTTTCCACATCCTGCCCAAAATGTGTTTTCACACATCCGGCGCACAGTGACACAGTCGCTGTAGGAAAACAATGTTCAGGACACAGTAAGAAAATCATAGTAACACTGTTCATGAGCAGAGGTCCCGAAATGCCTATGTTAAAAATTTGGTGAAAAAATTCCACAAAATTACTATGTTGTAAACGTGCATTGCACAGTTTCCATGCATGTTTGTAACTTTGGGAATTTTTTATATTTTTACTCCAGATTTTCAACATTGCCATTTTTCCACACCTCCTTATGAACAGTATAGCTGTCATTTTCCACATCATGCTCAAAATGTGTTTTCACACATCCGGCGCACAGTGACACAGTCGTTGTAGGAAAACAGTGTTCCAGACAGAGTAAGAAAATCACAGTAACACTGTTCATAAGCAGAGGTCCCAAAATGCCTAGGTTAAACATTTGGTGAAAAAATTCCAGAAAATGACTTTGTTACAAGTGTGTGTTGCACAGTGTCCACGTACAGTCGTAAGTTCGATAATTTTAAATATTTTCACTCCAGATGTTAAACATTGCCATTTTTTGCACACCTTCTTATTAACAGTACAGCTGTCATTTTTCACATCCTGCCTGAAATGTGGTTTCGCACATCTGACACACAATGGCGCAGTAGCTGTGGGAAATCAGCATTTGGGACAGATTAAGAAAATCATACTACCACTGTTCATGAACAGAGGTCCCAAAATGTCTATGTTAAAAATTTGGTGAAAGAATTCCAAGAAAAGACTGTTACGAGCATGTGTTGAACAGTTTTCATGCACACTCGTAACTTCGAGAATTTGTAATATTTTCACTCCAGATTCTCAACATTGCCATCTCTTCACAGCTCCTTATGAATGGTGCAGCTGACATTTTTATGTGGTGCAGAATAGTGCAGTCACTGTGGGAAATCAACGTTCGGGACACATTAACAAAATCACAGTGACACTGTTCATGAGCAGAGGTCTCACATGCTTTCATGAGGTGGAATCACAAAAAAAGCCATGCTGACACTTTGGAGTGCAAATATCAATAAATGCCCAGGGCGTTAAGATTTCTAACCATAACGTCCCACCCTGTACAGACTAACAGGCATCAGAGTGTGCCTTTGGATTGTCGGCTATAATGCTCATGCCATTGGCCCCACCCCCCACCCTGCAGCCACTGACAGATATCCAGGTGTGCCTTGGGCTCTTTGGCCCCAAAGTTCACCCCATTCTCCTATGCTGCACCCATATCACCATACTTCCTTATGAAATGGGGTGAGTGTAAGTCCTGATGATCCCAAGGCACAACACACCACTTGTCAGAGTCTGCAGGGTAGGGTTATGTGAAATGGCATGAGCGTTATGGCCAGTGACCCAAAGGCACACCCCATTGCCTGTCACTCTCTGCAGGGTGGAGTGGGGTTGACGTTGGTTCTATACTACACTGCCATTCCTATTATACATCTCTCTAATGCCTGTACTACCAATGCCAATGCCAGCAAGACAACATTCGGCATTGACAAATGCTTGTTTAAAGTATGGCAGGGAGGGACTGGGGATAGGGTAGGGGAACCAATAGGGCACTGGGGTTGTTCATCTCATAACAAGCATATGATTGGTGAATGGGGGAAGGGAAGAGACCACTACATTGCCTGGGAAACTACTTTATAATATGGGGATAGTGATCATACATTGGGTGAGGCACCACTGGACTACCAGGGTTATAATTTTTTATATAACAGGATGGTGATCGGACATCAGGGAGGAGGCGGGATCACTGGACTACCAAGGATATTATTTTTATACAATGGGATGGTGCTCTGACATCGGAAAAGGGGAGATGAATGTCTGAACTACCAGGGTTATCATTTTTTATATAATGTGATGATGATCCAACATCCAGGTGAGGGGAAGGACCACTGCACTGCCTAGGAAATTATTTTATAATATGGGGATGGTGATCAGACATCAGGGGAGGGGGAGGGACCACTGGACTATCAGGGATATTATTTGTATATGACGGGATGGTGATCAGACATTTGGGGAGGGGGAGGGACCACTGGACTACAAGGGAGAATTATTTTATTCATAGAAACATAGAAACACAGAAGTTGACAGCAGATAAGGACCACAATGCCCATCCAGTCTGCCCATTTTTTTCCTACCTTATGAATGTGCCATAGGCCTTTTCCAATCTGGATGGCAATTGGGGGTGAGGGGGTACCCCTGCCACCAGGGACACTTAAATGTTATTTATCAGCCGGTGATCAACAATGGTGGGGGGGGGGTGTTGCACAGGAGACTACATACACACAGGGCTGCCTCTGGGGCAGGGAATGGGGAGGCACACAAACCTCCATTGCAGCCCATGTAAATGAGCCCATAACAGGCATGCAAATGGCAAGCTAGTGCCTTGCAAGCCCAATGGGCTGATTTGCTTGGCTGCTTTTGTGAATACCAAATGGCGCACCAGCAGTATTCATTGCAGGCCATATACAGGGATGTAGGTCGGGGCAGTGCTAGTGGGATTAGAGGTAGCAGTAATGGGATTACTGCTGCCTCTAGCTAGCCCTATTCACAGTTGGATAATGCCATATGCTGTCCCTCTGTAAATAGCATGTTTTACTACCTGGGCAATCCCAAAGGAAAATGCAAATTTTTGCACTACACTTTGTGATTTTTTTGTGAATCTAGCCCTAGAGGTCTTTAAATGTAAGCCAGTCATAAAATAAAACAAGGTGGCTGCCTAGTCATACTATGCTGAGACAGGTGTGATCTGGTATGTTGCATGCTGAAATACCAGGGTCATGCTCTAAGCTCAGGAAGGTTGGAGTGCAGACTGGCAAGGAGGGTAATAGAACTAGTATAGGAAGAAGGTGGTCTACAAAATATGGTGACAAATTAATTGCACTGATGCATGATGCCTGTTTTATATTATAGTGTCCCTAGACCCGATGTCCACTACCAAATCACCACCATCATTTGCCCCTTGAGTATTTGTCCTCCCTGCCCTGGCTAGGTTGGGTCCTGTCACAGGAGGTGCTGCTCCCACAGAATTTTGATTTTTACCACTATTTTACAGACCATACTCCTCCCTTACTGGGATGCACATGCTGAGTGTAGAATAGTGGCACGTGGTCACTCACAATGCCAAATTTGTCACTCTTGTGCTGCCACCAGGAGCCACTCCAAAACAAAGTGCAGCTGAACTCTACCTCTGGAAGGGAGTGTCCATGCAGATACTAGATCACCATCCCTGCTGGCATCTTCTAATGCCAGCCCAAGGCAAACCCAGGATTACCAGAGTTCCAGAGCAGTCATTCACTGTTCAGTGCTATGAGGTCAGCCATAAAATATTATTTTTTCATAATCTGTGAGCATTTGTTATTATTTATTAGGTGATATGTTTCCCTAACCAAATGATACTTCAGAAGAAAAATAGATTATTATTTGTTTCTTGATTGCAAAGGTGAAGAAATGGGCAACAATATGGCAAACATATGAATATTGGAATGGGTTTTTAATGAAGTTTGTATTTCTGTACAAAAATAAATCAATCTGCAGTTCCTTACTGAAATATGTTATAATCATTCATAGTTTCTACTGTATTATCACTACGCCAGAATTGTACTGAATTTTTTATCTGCAGTTTGAAAAGTAATTGTGAACATCATCTGGTTTTATTGCATATACAAAGTAAAAAGAAAAAGGGTGCACTGGTTGGTTTCATTCCATACACAAAGCAAATATAAAGTTAAAAAGTCCTTTAGAAACAATCAGGCACAATCAGTAAAAAAAACAATTGCTTGTTTAACAGATATGAGCAACATCTGATTAAGCACAAGTAGCTCTTAAGTGGCATCACTTCCTGTCATAAATTAATATTGCATTGTGGCTACCTTGTTTTGATTTCTGGCACATTTGAGTATATCTGGACTGCTGAGACCTACAGGTAAACTCAGCACCTCATTTGAAATACGTTTTTATCGGCATTTAGAGTTCGGGAGGTTTGGCAAACGTTACTTCCCCTTTAAATGCCTGCAGTACGTGCTTTGTAACTTTGAGGTGGGAGGATTAAGTAGCAGCCTGACTGACTTAAGGGAAGGGAGATCAGTTATTGTGAATGAAACAGAAAGCAAATTAGGAAGTAGAACTCCTTATAGGAACATGAACTACATGTTCTTATAAAATCATTGCTTTTTATATAAAATGGACCACTGGGTTTCCATTTATATCTCTTCCTCCTTCTTCTTCTAGAGAACTTTTTTATTGTTGTCATTTAACTAAAATGGTGCACTGACTCATTGGGGCTCATCTGCTATCACATCTGGATTTATTTATAATTAGAACAGATAACAGAATGCACACATTAAGATATAGAGATGCAGGTACAGTATGCAAGCATCCATAGACACTGTAATGCTCAGTTAACTACAATGCAATATAAAAATATTCAGATATACAAAAGTTGGCATTAAGTATATTAGACGCTCTATAAACTGTACAAACACCACCTTCTCTCTCTCTCCCTCCATAACAAGTGTAGACAAAATCTAAAATTTAGTACTTATCCGAAAGTAGTCTGTACAGCCATTGTGCTTGTCCAACTGCGAAACATTGTAGTCTGTGTATAATGATATTTACTCACGTGGTAAATGTGATTATATCTGCAACCGTAATGTGCTCAGACTTTCCTCACAAATGGGTTATCCTTAATCCATCCCACTAGCTGATGCATGACTGCAAATTTTGGACTGCCAGAGGCCAAGCCCCTAGCCAGGATAATGGTGTCCAGTGAGATACTTCCCTAGCAGAAAAATAAATAACAAAGAAGAAAACAAGCAGGAACACAAAACAAACCCTGGCCAGTGCCAATAGGGCTGCAAGAGAGGAATCTGAGTTAAAAATACTGTCAGTTATTTTGTTGTAAATATTTTTACACCTAATTTTCAACACAGCCCTGTGATGAACCTGCCTCATAAAGAAGGGAAGAGAAAATGTTCAACTCATGTCCTAAAGGTGACATTGTGCAGGGACTGCAAAATCAACTTTTGGGCTGCAAACACACATTTTGGGAAGGAGCTGAAAAATGACATCTGTCGCACTAATGAGTCACTGTACCAAAATGGATATATTGAAATGTTGTGGTAAAATTATTGAATATTACAAAAGTTATGAGCCCTCATTTGCAAAATTCAACCTAGCCTCATAACTTAAAGCAGCAGTGCAACAATCTGGTGAAAATTTTGACCTATACATTTTTATGCTATTTTAGATTGTCACTTACCTCTTGACTTCTATGATACCCTTCTTTCCATAATTTGAGTCTGTGCGAGTACTTTTTTTTTATGTCTGAAGTAATGAAAGGTGCAATCCTTTTAGTATGGTTTGGACCATGTTTTATCAGTATTTGTAGCTGTTTTTGAACAGCTGTTGTTCTGAAAGGTTGGAGAGCACTGCCTGCTGCATAATAATTGATTTTAGTCACAACAGAAGTGCTATATAAACAACAGATGGACAAAAACAGCTGAAAATACTGATGAAGACCAGGTCCGCACGATATTTACCCTTAGGCTGCTTAAAGAATTAAAACGCTTAGGAATTTTGGACTGATATATCAGTCCATGGCATAGCAAAGGTTAAAAAGAGTACTCCTTTTATTATTTCAGACATGAAAAAAGTACTATGGCAGATTAAAACTGTGGAAAGAAGGGTATCATACAAGTCAGCGGGTAAGTGACAATCTAAAATGGCATAAAATTTTCGCCAGATTGTTGCACTGCTGTTTTACTAGATGAACATACTAGAATAATAGAACACAAGACTATGCAAAGTATAATACCACCCCATATTACATTTATACAAAGTCAGGGAAGGCATTGCTAGTCTTTTTTTTGGGAGGGGGCATTGAAAAAGTTTAGCTTGGTCCACCGGGAGGAAATTTGGATACAGCTTTACTTAAGCCCTAAATATCACATCATCTGGGCAGAAAGGAGGTTAGGGTGCATTTAGATGGAAGTGAGGATAAGGTGAAGAACATTTGTTTTGCTACTATTCTCTATAAAGATCTTGCCAAAAGAATGCAACACATATATCCTGAAGATGCACGCAATGTACGAAACCGGTCGAGGTGTGTCCGATCTGTGGGGCAACTGCTTGCTTTGAATTTGAGCACTGGAGCACTTTTTGGAAAAGATTAAAGGATTTCTTGCACAGTGATTATGTGGTGCCAAGATTTGATTTGTGAATACATATGTCAAGCTGAGAAACAGCAGCTTGGCATAGATATTGAATTCTTTGGTGCAGTCTTATAGTGCAGCAAGTTAAATTGTGTCTGTATTCATTTCTGAGTGGAAGATTGCAAAAAATTTCAGATGGTTGTCAATTCTGACCCACCTTTCTGCTTTTTTGATGACTAAACTGCTGCTTGAAGAAACTGGGCTCTGTAGACCATTATGATCCAGCATAGTTTCAATAACCCCAACGTTTTACACCCTGTGGGTCACTGTCTCACATGAGAAAACTGACCTTCTCATTCCCCTTTGATTGCAACCCAAGCCCCCTTTTTGTGTTGATAAATCCCCCCTCCATCTGCCACTTGCTTAGTCTCAGTGTGTAGTATTTACAGTAGTTCTGCATATTATACAGTCACACAAAATGCCAACTGACACCCTTTGTAAGCTTTCCTCTGTCACTTTCTTTATATTTCCTCCAGTGTTTACTTTTACTGTAGCAGTAAAGACAATGTATTTAGTACTAAAAATAAAAATAAATTGCTGGTGGGCTTTCTGTTTAGATACCACTATTACGGGGAAGCTGCATTTTCAAAACAGGAATACCTGGAAGGACCTAACAGATAATATCCACATTTATGTTTACTAGTAGTCATTACCGTCTTCTCCCTGGGGAACAAAGCAAAATGGATTTGGAGTGGTGGGACAGGTAATATGGTGCTCAGCAGTGAAAAAACTGAAACAGGCAAAAGGATGAGGAGCACCCAGATATACAGAAAGCATCAGGACTGAAAAAATATTTTTCAAAGTCCTTTATTTAGCCAAAGTGCACCCACACATACTGAGCATAAAAAAGTGACAGCTAAGGCACTTTGAAAGTTGTATTTCTCCTGCCCCCTGCCAGTCCTCATCAGAGCGAATCACTGTGATGATGCCTGGCAGGGATCAGGAGAAATGTTAGTTGCAGAAAGGCTCAGCCACCACTTTTGTATGCTCACTATGTGTGGGTACACTATGCATGTTAGTTAAATAAAGGACTTTGAATAATATTTTATGGTCCTAATTACTTTCTACATATGTGAGTGCTCCTCATCCTTTTGCATGTCCCTGTGGAACAGTAGGATGAGATTGGACATGGAGTCAGATTTCCCATCATCAGAGGTATTGACAGGATTGAACATATGGATATGTTCTCCAGCAGGACACTGGGACATGCACTGAAGGTCACAGATGGCAAATTTATGGGTAACATTGGAAAGAGTATTTTTTCCCAGAAGGTGATGATCTTCTAAACTGACCTGCCAATAAAGACTGTGGACATGAAGACAGTAGAGTGGTCCCCAGTGCTGCCCATGCCTTAGCTTTTGCCAACACTGAGCCAATACAGCTGTGGAGACCTATTAGGAGTGGCAAGAGTACTGAAAAGGAAAGGTGGTGCTCTCGCCGCACCAGAGTCAGATGTAACTGATACTGCTGCTATTACAGAACTACGCATGTGTGATACTCACGCATGTGCAGTTTGCCTTGTAGTCAGCCATAACATGGCAGCACTGACATGACTACATATGCACTATACTCGCATATGCACAGTTTAAGTCAGCACCAGTAAAAGTAAGACCCCACTGAAAATGAGATACTGCATCTTAGTGAGACTAATCTGGATCAGTACATTGTATAAGTGGATAAAATGAGGACCCCTTTGGAAATGAGAGCCTGCATCTCAAAGCTATCCTGTGTTAGTACATTGCTAAAATAGATAAAAGTATGACCCCACTGAATATGACATATTGCATCTCAACCAGGCTATCAGGCCATGCCAGTAGATTTTAACATTGCTATAATACGATCAAGAGGTTCCGGAGACATGTGAACACTGAGATCAATGCTTAAGAGATTCCAACATTTTTCCAGAGGCTCTGTGATATGTTGAAGGTGAGTTTTACCATTTCAAATCAATAAAAACAGCCTTAACATTTGTTATGGTGATTTTACTGACAGACATAATGAAGTCAGTTGTGTACATGTATTGATTTGATCATACAGGAAAGTGTACAGGAGTTTTGTCCCAGTTGTATATGGAAAATACAGGGAAAAGGAGGGTGTCCTACTGGGAAATGCTTTGTTCAATCTGGGAACACTGCAGTTGACACTGCTATCATTCTTTATAATTCCTTCGATGCCCCTTGCAACCTCTGAAAATCCCTAAAACATTAGCTGCCTAGCATTGATTTACCCTTCCGGCAAGCATAAAACCATGAGAGTTCCAATGCCGCTAATTAGGTAAAGAAAGGGTTAACATAAATCAAGTTTACAGAGGAAATGCTTGTAAATCATTGCTACACACAAACACACTCACACACACACATGCAAGCACACACACACACATGCTGGGAGATATGACGATAATTTGAAAGTACTCTGCAGTTCGATGCAGTAAATTATTAGTCTCCAAAGAAAGCAGGTCACATTGAAATAAAAAAAAGCTGAGAAAATAGTGTTGGAATTGGTCTACTTAAGAGACAACAGTATTTTATTTAACTGGCAAGTTGGAGAAGGATATACAGAAAATTCCCAAAATGTGTGCCATGATACTCCATTTTTCCAGCTACAGACAGCAAGATGGCTGTATGCAGCCATCTTGCATTAACTCTAAAAATGCTGTTTACCAAGTTTGATTAAAAAAAAACATGTGTTTCTTGTACTCACTAAAACCCTACAAGGTTGAGGAGGAGAGGTGATTCTCCAGAGCATTTGTTTCTTAATCCCTAGGCTGCGGAATGAACTAGAATGAATCTATTTGCTTGAGCTCTGGATAGATGTTCAGTCTGCAGCACTGCAAGGGTTAAATTGAAGGGGTGCAAAATGTGGAAGCATGATTTGAAAACTCCAGAGGAAGTATTCCATGGTCTAAATCCAATAGCTCATTTTTAGAGCTGATGCAATAGGGCTGCAAGCTCTGCCTACCTCCAGCCCTAAAAATGACCAGCAAAACAGACAATGACTTCATTGCAAAGGTCATTTACTGGAAGAAGACAAAAAAACATTTTCCTTACAACAGTTAGTAGTCATATGAAAAGTCTTCCATCCTTAATAATGTTACAAGAGTCTCTAGCTAGACCAAAAAATGATCAAGAATATAAAGAGAAGAGAAAACATACTGGAATGGCAGGCACCAACTCTAGCTAAAGGTACAGTGGAGAGCCCTAAATGGTGATGGCTGCATGGGTTGACAGTTCATCCATAAGCTGGAGGGACTCTGAGCACCATAAAGGTTGCAGGTATAATCACCTTTACCAGGTGAGCAAATACCACTGTCCCCTGCAACCTTTCTGGTGCTCAGACATTCCTCACAAATAGGAGTTTTGTAGCAGTATCAAGAAAACTCACATGGGAATATGAGCATTATGTTACAGGGAACCCAAAGCAGCCTGAAGCACAGTCTTACCAAATGAGCCCTGTCTGGCAATGCTGCTGTAATGGCTAGCAAGGTGTGTACAGAGGACCAGACAGTCACTGTGCAGATGTCTTGTACTGCGGCCCTCTACCAAGGAATGATCCTTAAACCACCACAGTAGTTGCCCTTATCCACCTAGCTAATGTTCCTTTAGGGGAAGGTAGACCCACTTTCTTTCCTTTTTTTTTTTTTAACTTTATCTTTTTCCTCCTTACCGCGCCGTCACTCCACTCAATCAGACACCCTCTATTATGGCCATCCACACGTCTTCCCGTGGTACCCCCAGGAGTCTGCTCCTAGAGTAGTCACCTTGCTCGGTGAATTCCCTTGAGATCCGGTACACCCTGGGCGGCAGGGAAGAGCAGCCAAATCCTCCCTATCAACGGTAGAGCTTGGCGATACAGTACGAGTCTGCCCGCTGGCGCCTGGTAGCGTGGTCTGGCGTCGGAGGAGTCGTCACCTAGGAGTGGCAGGCTCCATTTTTTTCTCCTATTCTGCCCTATCCCCCTGCAGTGCTGGCACACTGGGAGAGCCAATGAGGAGGCAGGTGTGCACACGCCACTCCTCCTCGGGTTCTTGGCCAGCATAGCCCCTTCCTGTTGTGCGTCCCGACCCGCACCACTATTCCCGGGTTCACCCAGGAGATGGCGATATGGTAGTGGGACAGACTAGTAACCCTCCCCAGAGGGGGAGAGCTACCGTTGGGTGCTCAATCCCTTCTCTCCCCCTGCCGACCCCCGATGGCCCGGGCTCATTCCCGAACCCGGGTCGCCGGCGTGGAGTGAGGTGTGGCGTCTAGCGCCTCAACCCTCAGCGCCACCAGGCCGGACCCACTTTCTTTCCTGAAGAGAAATGAATAATCTATCTGACTTATGCAATCTTGTAAACAGAGTCAGATGATTCTTCATGAGGGAAACCATGTCGAGCAGATGAGAAGCCACATCAGGGTCACCTTTGTGCATGAGCATGGTGGGTAGAGAACATCCTATTCCATGTGGAACAGTGATATCACTGCTGGAGAGAAGGATGGAGCTCTTCTGAGAGCCACCTATCATTATGAAAGGCAAGGAACGGTGCTTGGCACAACAGAGCCTGCAACTTGGTAACCAATCTGTCTGAACACATGGCCATCAGCAAGACCATTCTGAGGGTTATTTAGTAAAGAGACTTATAAAGGCTGACCAAGGCCAGTTTACGTTTCACTAGAAGGCAGATGGGCTAGTACAGGGTGATGTAGTCTGTACTTCCCATAGCAGCTGGATTACACCTGGGTGTGAGCTTATCTGGCCCACCCCTGGAAGAGAGCACCACATTGCAGAGATAGCCAAAGCCTGTACACTCAAGGAGGAGTATGCAATGCCATTGTCTGCCCCCTCATTGAGAAAACTATAATTTTGTAAAGGCCCACCACTGATGGGGACAGGCCTTTTGCAGTACACCAATTACAGAAGATCTGCCAAAAGCCTGAGGTAAATCTTATTTGTCAATTTTCTTCGGAATTATGAAAGCCGGTTAACCCCTCTGGTGATGTACCTCTCAATCAACAGTTTGTGCCTTTCAGCATCTGTGCAGTCAGGCTGAGGACCCTGGGCTTGTGGTGAAATAGTGGTCCTTGACCGAAGGGAAATGGGAATGAGGAAGATGCCAACAGGGTGTTGAGTAGCATTGCTCTGAGCAGAGAATAACATGATCCCCTTGACCAGTTGGGGCTATCATTGACAATGTGGCTATCATGTACCTGACCTTGATAAGAACTCTTGCAATCATGGGTGTGGGTGGTAAACATAGGCTTTGTTCCATGTTGCTAGTCTGGCCTGGTGGCACTGAGGGTTGAGGCATTGGACGCCACACCTCACGCCACTCCGGCGACCCGGGTTCAGGAATGAGCATGTGTCAGCAGGGGTCAGCAGGGGGGAGAAGGATTGAGCATCTGTTGAGCTGCTTTCCTTCCCTGGGGAAGGGGTGTGCTGCCATTGGTGCACTAGTGACCTCTTGCGGTGGCTGGTGGCGATGTAGTAGCACATGCAGTCTGAGGGGATGTGCTGGGGCCAACGCCGGGAAGGAGTGCATGCGGTAGCATGTCAGCTCCTGTCCCTTGGCATCATTGCATGCCTCATACATCAGGGAACTGAATGGGGAAAAATGGCACCGATCATAGCGGCATGATGGCCGTCTCCATGAGGAGCGCTGGGGCTCCGTGGGTACGCAGCGAATACTGGATCCGGTCATGGTGGAGGGGTTTTGGGGGCCCTCCGCCACCCCGCCAGAGGTGTCAAGCTGCGAGGATACAGCTGCGAGACCTGAATGGGAGCTGAGAGATCCTCAGAATGGCGGCCAGAAGACCTAGGGAGATGCCAGGACGTGACAAGGTAAGGCAGACCGGGCCAGGGAGAAATAAGGATTAACAAAAAAATAAAAAAATAAATTCCATGTTGCTGCCAGAGTATCGAATGCTTCAGCCTGATTGTTGGGGGAGCATGAGCGGAAGTGAGGTAGTTGAGTGCTGTGGTGAGATGCCATAGTTACAGTCTCCATCTCATTGAGGAACTAAAATCACCTAGGGATGCCAGTGCTTCTCCACTGAGGGAGTGTCACTCAGCTGAGCTGGTTTGCTTGAGAGTTCAGCTTGCCAGCCACACAGGCAGTCAAGATCACCATTGGTTGTAGTCTGCCCATCTTATTGTTTTTAGTGCCTCTGTGAGCATTGCCATGCTCCAAATTCCCCCTCGTTTAGTCATGTATGCCATGATAACATTGGTGTCCTTCCTGATCAGGACTGTCTGATCAGTGACCTGAACCGGGTGCAGAAAACTGCTCTGATCCCCAGGACACTGATGGGCAGACGAGTGTATGGGGGAAACCACCTGCCTTGGGTGGCCTGTTGGTGCAGCATAGCTCCCCACCTAGGAGGATTGCATCTGTTGTAATCAATAGCAAACACATCATTGACAATGGATGTTAGACTGTTTGGAGTGTCCAAGCCTGGACTGAATCTGTGTTTGAAATTCCTGGTTGCCTGATCCCCATGAGTTAAGAACATATCACTGGAGGGGATGCATGCAGAGCTGAGTAATGGCTCTATCAGTACCAAGAACCTAAGCAACAGCAGGCGTAAGCACACTGGCCTGTTGAGATGCATCCGGAATGACCCAATGAACTAGGTCAGCTTGTGAGCTACCTCTTGCATTGGGGCATTAGGTCTAGGCATGTGAGGATCTTTGCAACATGGTGCAGGAACTCATGTGTGGGGACTATCTGGCTTTTGTCCTGGTTTATGAAATTACTGATGATAGACTTCTGGTGACACCTCCATCGGGAATGGAGAGTTACAGCAGAGCTCTGTTGTGCACCCTACTATTTCTTTCTCCCATTGTTTGCATAGTTATTTCAATAGTAGATCTTCAGGGCAACTTACCAAAGTGTATGGGCAAAACAAAGAAAATGAAGGGTGGCGACTCCTGTGGCAATAAGCAAGTCGATTCTCTTCAGCTGTGCCGGACGGCTAACATAGCATCAGCTTCCGTGCTACAGGGGGCATGCCTCAGACAGTTACTGTTGGAACCCACTCAGGAGGGAGCAATGTTAGACCTGATACTCTCAAATGGGGAAGGAGAAAGGATCTCAGATTTAGAAGTGGGTATCCATCTGGGAACAAGTGACCACCAAACAGTGTGGTTTACAATAAACCAGCCATAGAGTCAAGCCATACAAAAACAAGAGTGTTGGACTTTAGGAAGGCTGACTTTGGGAAAATGAGAGAGTGCCTCAGAAAAGTACTAGCAAATGGGCAAGAAGGAGGGGTGGAGAAACAATGGGGAATAATCAAAACAGCCATCGCTGAGGCAACAAGCCTTTGTGTGAAGCAAATCAACAAAACAAAATGAAGGAAAAAAACACTATGGTTCTCAAAAGAGGTGGCAGGGATGGTTAAGGAAAAAAGGACTGCATTCAGGAAATATAAGGAAACATAGAAGGAGCAGGACAGAGAACTTTATAAGTTAAAGCAGAAGGAGGCAAGGAAGGCAGTCAGAACAGCAAAGGCACAAACTGAGAAAAAGATAGCCAACTCTGTTAAGAAGGGGAATACAACCTTTTATAGGTACATTAGGGAGCAAAGAAAGACCAAGGGAGGGATACAGAGACTTAATAAAGGGGAGGGAATGTGGGCAGAGGGTGACAGTGAAACAGCAGGTATACTGAACAAATATTTCTGCTCAGTATTCACAATGGAAGAGGAGGGGGAGGTAACTAAACCAAACAAGGGAGAAACTCTGAATAGGGGTGGTTGATACCAGTCTATTCACAGAAGAAAGGGTTTTGAAAGAACTCTTGAAACTGAGGGTGGACAAAGCAATGGGGTCTGATGGGATTCACCCAAGAATTCTAAAAGAACTAAGGGTAGAACTAGTAACAGCACTGACTACTATCTTTAACAAATCATGGGAGGATGGGGTGGTACCTGAGGACTGGAGGAGGACAAATGTGATTCCACTTCACAAAAGTAGGAGCAGGGCAGAGGCAGGAAACTACAGACCAGTTAGTTTGACTTCAGTGGTAGGCAAAATGATGGAATCACTTCTAAAGGAAAGAATTGTTGAGTACCTAGAGGCCAGTGGGGCACAGGACCCGAGGCAGCATGGATTCATGGCAGGAAGGTCATGTCAGATGAATCTAATCGATTTCTTTGACTGGGTGACCAAAGTAGTAGACCAGGGAGGGGCTGTGGATATGGCCTACCTAGATTTTAGCAAGGCATTTGACACAGTCTCACACAAAAGATTAATATACAAGTTAGCCAGCCTTGGAGTGGGTCTCAAGGTGATAGCCTGGATAAAAAACTGACTGGACAACAGGACGTAAAGGGTAATAGTAAACGGAGTCCACAGTGAAGAAAGGAGGGTAACTAGTGGGGTACCGCAGGGTTCGGTACTGGAACCAGTCCTCTTTAATGTCTTTATAAGTGACATTGGAGAGCACCTGGAAGGAAAGGTATGTCTCTTTGTAGATGACACAAAGATCTGCAACAGGGTTGATACACCAGGTGGGGTGGAAAGAATGAAAAGGGACTTGGCAAGGTTGGAGGAATGGCCAAATATGTGGCAGCTCAGATTCAATGCAAAGAAGTACAAGGTAATGCATCTGGGAAACAAAAACCCAGGGGCAGAGTACACAATTGGGGTTGAGTTAATAACAACAAAAATCGAAAGAGACCTGGGAGTAATTATATCAGATGACCTAAAGGTGGGTCAGCAATGTGAGACGGCAGTAAGGAAGGCTGGGGGGATACTGGGATGCATAGGGAGAAGCATCAACAGTAGAAAACAGGAAGTTGTTATTCCTCTGTACTGGCAGTTAGTGAGACCCCATCTGGAGTACTCTGTGCAATTCTGGAGACCCCATCTCCGTAAAAACATGGAGTGGAGGCTGTTCAGAGGAGGGCAACCAAAATGTTGCAGGATCTGCACCGGAAGACGTACGAGGAGAGACTAAAGCAGCTTAATATGTATACCCTTGAGGAAATTAGGGAGAGGGGGGACATGATAGAAGCTTTCAAGTATCTCAAGGGAATTAACAAAGTACAAGAGGGTAGTATCTTTCAGAAGAAGAGATGTGCAAGAACAAGGGGGCACAATTTGAAGATAGAGGGGGGACGGCTCAGAGGTAATGTTAGAAAGTAATTTTTTCACAGAGAGGGTTGTGGATGCATGGAACAGCCTTCCTGAAGAGGTTGTGGAGTCAGGAACAGTGGAAGAATTCCAGAATGCATGGGACAGGCATAAGGCAATTCTAGTGGGGGGTAGGAGGAAGTAAGCTGTTGATTAACTAGAATCTGCAGCTTATCCATCAGGTAAGGAAATGGACTGACTAGGTGGGCCAAGCGGTCCTTATCTGGTGTCAAATTCTATGTTTCTATGTTTCCTCAGCAACTACTTCTTCGATGCGGTCTGAAGAGGCGGACCTGACGCCAAGTAATGCGGCTTTATTACAGGAACTCCGGACATTCCATGACAAAGGTAGGAGGAAGCATGAAGAATTGAAGGCCTTTATTACCCTTCTGGATACAAAACTTCGGGACCTAGAACTTCAACAAACTTCAACGGATTCCAGGGTGGACAGACTGGAGCGGGTCACAATAAAACTCCTTGCAAGAGTCTTAGAGGTTAGGAGAGAAGTGTGATGATCTATGTAACCCCTAGGTGGTGCTATACCTAGAGTTACTACCCCTGCCTAGTGGTCCTGTACAAGGTTGAGGGGCCTGTGTTCCCAATATTATTTTAAAACTAGTTCTTTCAAAAGGTATTACAATGACATGGTGCCTCCACCCAGAGTTTAGCTTTAAGTGGGCTAGTATGAGACTGGGTACAACCCCCTAGGATGCTGTACCACCCACTATAACCATTGGCCACCCCAACACAGTACCCAATAAACTTTTCCACACATTTCAATACCTGGTACAATTATTGACTGGCTCCTAATAATATGCTCACAATACCATTATCTGCAAACAACAATTTATTTACAGGGGAAAAGAGCTTAGGAATGGGGGAAAAAAGAATAGAGGCTATACAGTGCTACTATTTACAATATTTATAGATACATAGATACATAGACAGTGTCGGCAGATAAGGGCCTATGGCCCACCCAGTCTGCCCATTTGAGCTTGTAAGTTCAGTTTGTTTTCCTAGAAGTCTGTTGCCCCTTACCCCTGACCTCCAGAATTCCTTTATGTCTATCCCATGCATTCTTAAATCCCGTGATTGTTTCAGCCCCCACCACTTCCTCTGGCAGGGTGTTCCACTTGTCCACCACCCGTTCTGTGAAGAAATTCTTTCTCATGTTTCCTCTGAATTGTCCTCCCTCCAAATTTACATTGCATTAGGTTTGTTGGATTGTGCTGATGAAAACCCTCCAGTTGGGTGGATACCTGTTATGCAAATCAAAAAGGCAATCACACATTTAGCCAATCTAGATGACCAGAGCCATGGCTATCTAAACCAAAACTGCATGAAATCAGATGGAACACAATATTACATTTGCCAACACTGGTACCAGCTCCCAAAATTTATATTGGAACCCAGCCATCCCAACATTTTAAACCTGGGTACCCCATACTTTAAAGTTCTTGCAAGTTGCAGGCCCATTGAACAGTGCAGCTGTATGTTGGCCAGCTTGATTAGAAAGACTGGGGATGTAAAACATTAAGTACTTGAACTATTTACAGTTTGTTGGAAATATGCAGAGGATGCCCTGCATGGTGAAAGTTGAATGAGCATTTGGTGTAACCAGCCAGTTACATTGGGTTGAGCCCAATTAGACTCTTCAAACACTCAACACATCAATGTTAAATACAGCCATTACATTTATACATTGGACACATCCAGTACATCGTATGAAGTTGTAGCTCCTTCAACTAGGGGAAGGGATGGCTTCCCTGGTCCCTTGTACTTAAATCTGTGTGTATTTGTTCCCAGATCTAGGGGGACCCTGTTTCCTTACATTCACATATGCGCACTTAAGTGGTCAAAGCAGTCATTTCCAGGTTAACATAGTCAAATCTGATTAGAAATGAGGTCTCAGTCCCATTTGTGGCACATGGTTGAAACTTGCAGATCCATTGGACATCTTGACTAAAACATTCAAATAGATACTGGACCTCACAAGCAAAGTCAGGATGAGACCAGGTTCTGAGTGTTCCCCTTTCAGACCTATAGGAGCTGAGTAGATAAACACATATTAGCACATTTATACATTTTAGCTGGACTCACATGGGTCCTTTACTGCAGTTAGGACACCTTCACTGGGCAAGACTTAGGTACAGCTAGATGCAAGGTGCAAACCCAAAGAACAGTCTCAGATAGCAGCAGTCTCTAGGGCATTAGTTGGCAGCCCAAATAAGCAAGTTTCTTTCTTTCATACACTGGGGGGGGGGTACAAGAGTACTCACTCAGGCTCCTCATGGTTTGGATCTCTGCAATGAAGGCTGCTGATGTCTTCAGTTCACTCACCACTGAGGCAGATCAGCTGTCTCACAGCTAGCTTAATGTCGCCAAGTTGCAGTTGGATCATGCTTTCCCCAAGCGTGGAAGGGAGGGCTACCATCTCGAGGACATTCTGGCAACCCCCAGGCTAGCAGGTTTTGCATTAAACTAAATTTCTTTAACTTAACTGCAAATAAGTCACTAACCCCCTCCTGGGTGGAGGGGCTTAACTGGATTACCAGGCCCAGCCACAGGGCTGGAGGCCTGAGCCCCCACCCATAGGGGGGCTCCCACTTGAATCTCTCTCGATCTGATCACACAGCTAGAAACAGAATCTTTTATGGGGCTGTCTTGAGGCTCCCCATTGGCTGGAGCTATTGGCTGCTTTAACTCTGATTGGCTGAGAGGTTTGTCAATCAAGAAAAAGAACTATTCATGAAGCCTCCTTGATGCACAGTTGGTTTATTGTTTTGGCACCTGAAAATAGGTCCCTGCTGTTCCCCATGAGAACTTAGCAGTTTCCCATGAGCTTTGTCTAATGTCCCACAAGTCCTGGCTTTAAAATCCTAGCTTTCAGATTAGCTGTGGCTACTTTGTAATGGCTGCTGAACACAGTCCCATAAACAGAATCAATAGTCATAGAAACATAGGAACAAGGACCGTTTGGCCCACCTAGTCTGCCCATTTCCCTACCGAATGGATAAGCTGCAGATCCTAGTTAACCAACAGCCTACTTCCTCCTAACCACCACTAGAATTGCCCTACCTCTGAGTCGTCCCCCCTCTATCTTCAAATTGTGTCTCCTTGTTCTTGCACATCTCTTTTTCTGAAAGATGCAACCCTCTTGGACTTTTTATTGATTCCCTTGAGGTACTTGAAAGTTTCTATCATGTCCATCCTCTCCCTCCTTTCTTTAAGGATATACATATTAAGCTCCTTTAGTCTCTCTTCTTATGTCTTCTGGTGCAGACCATGCAACATTTTGATTGTCCTACTCTGGACAGCCTCCACTCTGCCTATGTCTTTGCAGAGATGGGGTCTACAGAACTGCACACAGTACTCCAGATGGGGTCTCACCATTTGTCTGTACAGAGGGATAACAACTTCCTGTTTTCTACTGTTGATGCCTCTCCCTATGCATCCAGTATCCCGGCAGCCCTCCTTACTGCCTTCTCACATTGCTTGCCCACCTTTAGGTCATCTGATATAATTACTCCCAGGTCCCTTTCCATTTTTGTTGTTGTTAGTATCTCACCCCCCATTGTGTACTCTTCCCCTGGGTTTTTGTTTCCCAGGTGCATTACCTTGCACTTCTTTGCGTTGACTGTGAGCTGCCATACATTTGACCATTCCACCAACCTTGCCAAGTCCCTTCTCATCCTTTCCATCCCACCCTGTGTATCAACCCTGTTGCAGATCTTTGTGTCATCTGCAAAGAGACATACTTTTCCTTCCAGGTGCTCTGCAATGTCACTTATAAAGACATTGAAGAAGACCGGTCCTAGTACTGAACCCTGTGGTACCCCACTAGTTACCCTCCTTTCTTCACTGTAGACTCCGTTTACTATTATCCTTTGTGTCCTGTTGTCCAGTCAATTTTTTATCCAGGATACCACCTTGGGACACACTCCAAGGCTTGCTAGCTTGTATATTAATCTTTTGTGTGGGATTGTCTCAAATGCCTTGCTAAAATCTAGGTAGGCCATGTCCACAGCCCCCCTCCCCCGGTCTACTACTTTGGTTACCCAGTCAAAGAAATCTATTAGATTTGTCTGACACTACCTTCGTGAATCCATGCTGCCTTGGGTCCTGTGCCCTACTGGCATCTATATACTCAACAATTCTTTCCTTTAGAAGTGTTTCCATCATTTTCCCTACCACTGAGGTCAAACTAACTAGTCTGTAGTGTCCTGCCTCTGCCCTGCTCCCATTTTTGTGAAGTGGAATCACATCTGCCCTCCTCCAGTCCTCAATGCCTTTTCAGTGCCTCCTCCCTTGGCTAGTTTAAATGTTTGCCAATGAAGCATTTAAACCTATCACCTAGGATCCTGGTTCCCCTCCTGGACAGATGCAGACCATCGTGCCAGTATAGGCCTGCATCCCTCCAGGAGGACCCCCAGTCCCCATTGAAGCCAAAACCCTGAGCTCTGTACCAGTTTTTCAACCACTGACTGAATCCCATGGTGCAGAGCACCCTAGCCTTACCCATGCCATAGACAGGCAGCACCTTCAAGAAGATTACCATGCGTGCTACTTCCCCAACTCCACAAACCCCCATACTGCTCTGATCCCTTTTCCAGCCAGATCATTTGTCCCTAGGTGGACAGTGACATCCAGCTCCCTCCCCTGAGCAGCTGATCTGGCTATCCTGAGGTTTAGCTCCCTGTTCCTCCAAGCCATGGTGCCAGGCAGGCACCTTACCTCCCTCTCCCTTCCCTCCCCCAGTTCTACCATCCTAACAGTAGGGGTCCCTACCAGGAGTTGTCTCCTTCCCCTGTGGGGTCCCATGCCACCCTCCTGTGGGTCTCTTTTGTGGAGGTTTTCAGCATCCTCCTTGGTCTCCACCATGGGTGCCTCCACAGAGGAACCACACTCTGCCAGAATGGCATACGAATTGTGGAGAGGTACAATTGGAGGTATGCACCTCTGTTCCACTACCCTCAGCCTCCTGGAGCCCACTGTGGTGCCATCACTCCTCTTTCTTGGCAACTTCTGAGGTAGCGGCAGTCCCTTGGTAGGAAAGGAGGTCCCCCGAATCCTGGCCACCTCAGCCTGGAGATCAGCAACCTCTTTCCTCAGGCCAGAGAGGTGCCTGCAGATGGAACAACACTGCATCCTCCAGAACATCTCCTGGAAGATTGCTGCTCTAGAGCCACTACACTGCATCACTCCCATCATGTCTTATTTGTGGCCCCCTTAACTGTTGTTTTGTGTACTTACTCTTTCCTCTTTCTGTTTATTTTTTTTTTTTATATATATACATTTTTTTCTCCCTACTTTTCTACTGCCTTCGTGCCCCTAAAGCTCCTGATCTTCCAGTTCTGGGGCAGGAAGTTCCTATATTCCTCAGTAGTCTCCTTCTTACTTGCTCAGAGTCAGACCTCCAGCAGCTGGGGGGAGGGGGGATATTGAGCTACTCTTTTCCTTCTAGGATGGTAAGTCTTTTGTGCCTCTGTGATCACTCCCCTTCCTGCTCCCAAACAGGAAGTTCCTGTTGTCCGTCAAATCCTGTGCCTATAAAAGCAGAACTGATTAAGCATGGTGGGGAGGAGGGGAGTGATGGAGAGCAATATAGTCCCAGTAAAGTTCCAACAGCAGCTCCTTCCTCTTGCTTTTCTCTGCCAAAAGCTATCTAGGTCACTTTTTAAATGCAAATACCTGGCTTCCTTCTGCCTGCGCCACTCCCCCTAATCCACAGTTTCTTTCTTCACCTAGCTAACTGCACAAATAACAATTCCTTTACCCAACTCAAACACACTGACACTTTTTTTGTTTTGTTTGTTTTTACCCTAAATTGAAGTTCCCAGTAGTTGAGGTCTAGTTCTTTAGTCCAGTAGAGTAGTAAAGTTCTAACTGCAGCTCCTTCTTCGTGTTGTTCTTGCAGTCCCAAAATAAAGTCCTGGTGCAGCCAGAAGAATTATTTGAATTGTCCAAATGCTCCACAGTTCAGTAGCCACTGGTGTGTTCTTTGAGTAGCTTCCCAACTTTAATTATTTTCTCTGTCTGTTTACCTGTTGCTGCTGTCAATATTTAGTGTCTCTTATTTGCAGTGTGCAGGCTGCCTATCAGAGTCCCAATATTTTCTGGTGCAGCCAGGATTTAGGCATTTATTTATTTAGACACTTTCCCCCTTAAACACATTTTCCCCCTTCTATATTTAGCATAGCAGTTACATTAACACACATTTCTTTTCCCTGTCAGCAATTGCTAAAACAAAGTTTCCCCGAGGGCTGAAACACCCTCATGAATATTTATGCAATCAGGGCTCCGAGCTCATTAATATTTATGAGTCCCGATCATTAAAGACTTGTGAATCTCTTTTCTTGGGAGGGGAGAACTGGCTCTCCCATTTCTCGGTGAGGTAACCAGGTCCCACTTAGCTGATAGGGACACTGGCTTTGCTGAAACACTCTCCTGCTTGATCACAAATAATGCGGTCAGGAGATCAAAGGTGCCTCATTGCGTATGCGTGACCTCTGTGACACTGGGGGGTGGGGGCTGAAAGCAGCAGGGAAGGCATAGTTGGCTTCTCAAGCCACAAATGGGCTGAATTTATACTGGGGCTGTGCAGAGAGCTACCAGGGGCACCACCAAGGACACAACAAGAATGGGGGCAACCAGAAAAAGAAAGCAGGCAATTAGAGGCACTCTAAGGAGGAGGAGGAGGAGGAGGAGAGCAAAACAGGAGCTACTGGGCATAAAGGGAAGCCCCCAAATTGGTAGGGGATTACATCTGAAAAACCAGTTATGTTGCAATAATATACAGTAAGTTTGTATGACTTGCCTGAAGTGGAGGAGGGTATGGGGGATTTAATTGCCTTTCTGCAGGAGTTATTGCCTTCCATTATAGACGTAAAGGTTCTTTGCTGTTTGCCTATTGAGAGGGTACACTGGCATCTCTCCCTTCATCCATCTACCTCTGCAAAGAGACTGAGATACATCATCTTTAGACTGTTTAACTGGGATGTCAAACAATCTTTACTTATGAGAGCCTGGTGTAAAGGACAGCTTGTATATAAGAGTCACAAACTGAGGCTAGATAATGACTATTTCCTTGAACTTTACTCTCATCAGCGTGCTTTTGTTCCTGTTTAGTATTCTAAAGGAACACAAGTTTAGGGCTTACAGGCAGACTAGATGGGCCTAGCGGTCCTCATCTGCCAAAAATGTTTATGTATCTATGTATAAGTTAACATTTTCTACACCTTACCCTGCCAGGTTGTGAGTACAATTTCATGAAGGGATAAAGGTGTTTGAAGATCATGAATCTGTGTATCATTAGCTGTGTGCTCATAATTGTTCAATTCTAAAGGAAAAATGGAATGTGTGTATATACCCGTGAGAAAAGAGAACTTCAGAAGGATTCCTGGACTACAGTATCCCCATTAGGAAAAAATGCAGATCAGAGCAGGCTTTGGCTGAAGTTAAAGCTTTGCTACAATCTTTTCAAAGAGAGGATTCAACCTGATGGACTAATAGTGCATATCCTGCAGTAATTTGAGATTTGCTAAGATGCTGTTGGGAGAAGGGCCTCTTGCAATGAGCTCAAGTTGCCCAAAAAGAAGATTTCCAGATAGTGAAAATCAGTTTTTTTTTTCTTCTCTTTTAATTTTTTTTGCAGGTGCTCTATTTTTCCTGTGATGAAGTGGATTAACAGCTGGAAGATAGGTTGCTGAGACCCTTGAAATAAGCTTTGGGACGTATCAGGCTAAAACAATGACTTTGTTAGTAGATGGTATTACTGTTTAAGTTGGAATGGACTATACCTGACCACTAGGTGATGCTATATCCCTACTTTTCATTCATGTACTTTAGCAGACTTTATGTTACTGATTTAGCTAATTTATGCATATTGGTCTTTGAGCTAAATGTTTTGAATAAGTTATCTCCATGACCTTAGGTGTGTTCCTTTTGTACCCTTCTTTTTTCAGCTTTTTGAATGATCATGGAACCATATTTAGATATGAAAAACAGGATTACATTTTGTCTCTGTTTTCCTCTGTACATAATAACTTTGCCCCTATAAAACAAGACCTCACAGTTTTTTTGAGTGCTGGGGGGCAGTAGGAAGATCTTTCTGGGAGTTTTAATTATAGAGGATGGTGTGGTTTGTGACTACTGCCCGGTAAGACAGTGGTCACACTTTCACTGTTGGCCTCCATTTAGGCAGGCATGTTCCTGCTAAGGAGAACCAACATAGTTCTTGTAAGCATTTTTGGGATTCCATCAGTTGCCTAAATTTACAGCTTTTGGTACTGGCTAAGTGGATTTCTTTGTTCTTGAGATTCTTCATAGCTGTTATTATTGTTGGTGGGGTGGAGGGGTGGGTGGAGTACCTTGGGTGGTTACGCATTTGGTTGGCTTGTTTATTTAGCGGGGGTAAGGTACTTTTGTTTTTGGCAAGGGAGGATTGATTAATTGGTTTTATAATCTTGTTACAAGTATTAGATGGGAACTTTAACTGTTAGTTCATTAAATGTTAAAGAAATACATAGTATTGTAAAGCGAGCCAGGATTTTACAAGAGTATAAACGCTTGCAGTGTAATGTTGTTTTTTTACAAGAAACTAGAGTATCAGATCTAGAACATAGAAAATCATTGCTCATGGGTGGGAAGGGTCTATACGGTAGCACACCCCTCTTCTAAGAAAGCAAGTGTTGCCATATTACTTCGATTGGGTATTTTGTTTCATCTGGTGAAGGAATGTAAGGATCCAGGAGGGAGATATGCTGGGGTACCTTTAAGTTATTTAAGTCAATTGGTTCATTTAATTTCTGTTTATGCATCGATGCCTCCCTCAGGTGACTTTTCTCAGCACTGTTTTTCCTTTTTGGTATCCTTAACTGATGGTCAACTGATGTGTGCAGGGGGCTGGAACTATGTAGAATGCCCTGATTTCGACAGAGCTCCAGTTCCTAAAAATGGTAATAATACCAGTTATAAATTATTACAGACTCTTATTTCAGAAGGGGGTTGGACGGATCCATGGAGGCAGCAGTTCCCTAGGTCTAAGGATTATACTTTTTTTCTCCTGGAACAAACTCATATGCCCGTCTCAATTGGTTTTATACACAACAGAGATGGGCACATATCTTTATGGTGATAAGAATTTTATCACTGTCACTTTAGGATAATTTATTTATTGAAATTTGGTAACCGTGTGAGCCCACTGAGACAAGACAATCCCTTTTTCAGGGGTGACTGGGGAAGTGCTGTACATTGACAGTGCAATTCATTGAAAACAACACTTTCCCTAAAACACTGTGAACATACAAAGTGGTAAAAATTCAAGTCAGAGGTCAAGCAGACAGAAGACAACAACAATGCATTCTAAACTAACAATACTGATGCAGGCCGGCCCAGTGGTATGGAGGGCTGAGGCATCACTGCCTTACCTCCTGCCACATCAGTGACCAGTATTCATGATGGGAGTGGGCTGCCTGGGGTTAGCCAGGGAGGGAGAGGATCGAGTGTCCAGAGGACAGCTCTTCTCTCCTGGGGAGGGGTTGGGATGGAGTCTGCAACTTGCCTTGCTCCTAGTGGCAGCTGGGGACTAGCACAGTGGACCCACAGAAAGAGGGGTGGAGATCAGGCAGCACGATCGTGCCACATGTGAAGCTGTGTGGCCCGGCCATTGGTATCTGACGGCCGATTCTGCACTGGGAAAGGGGAGAAATGGGGTGAAAATTCCACTGACCAGCAGGATGATGTCGGTCCCACACAGACACCGCACCTGGTCAGTTCGCACTTCAACGGCAGAGGTAAGCACCAGTGGATGCTGGGGTGACAGGGCTTGGGGGTGGTAGAAGGGGGTTGGTCAGTGGCTGGAGAATAAAGAAATGAAAAAAAAAACAATACTGATGCAAAAATACATTTAGAGCAGACAATACAGTACTTTTAGAATAATCAATACAGTAATAGTAATTCAAAAACAGGCAGCAATTAGAAAACACAGTGATCTAACCAAGAAATCTCAGTTTATGTCAGCATCGGGAGGTTAAGCATTCACTAAATATCATACACTAATTACAGTTAACAAATAGAACATGCAGGAAGAGTAACCAGGAATTTGTTACAGTTGAGCATAATTTATCAAGGGAAACACATGTTGGCAGTAAGGATTGCCAGATGGCAGAAGTCAGCGAAAGCAGGCACAGTGTATGGCAGCAAGGTGAGATTGCAATGATGACTGGAAAAGAGGGAGAGAGGAGATGGCCAAGTTGGGAGAGGGAGGAGGGTGGCAGACGCTATCTTGCATCAGGAGGTCAGAGTGAGGAAGGGACGAATTCAGTATAGGACACCAAGCTTTTGGTTTAGAGTTTTGGTGAGGGCTGAAACAAGCATATCATGAGAAAGTGAGGAATCAAGGGTGACACCAAGGTATTTAAAGGACTTAACAGTTTTGAGAACAGCTCCATTTCAGGAGGGGATGACCGGGGGGGGGAGGGGCTGTGAAGTCGGCTTGGAAGACACCATACATTTTGTTTTTTTAGTATTATGTATGAGCTGTTTTTGTAGAAACCAGTCTTTGAGCGTTTGGAAGTCAGAAGTTAACATTGAGTTAATTCACCCTATGTCAGCCCAAGGAATGGTAGAGGACAGCATCATCTGCATACAGATGAATAAAGGCCTCTTCCACAGTTATCCAGGACGTTGTTGATAAAGAATAGTAAGGCTCCCAGAATAGATCCCTGGGGGATGCCATGGGTAATGGATTAAGGGTCAGATAGAGAACCTGCTCACTTTACTTTTTGGGAGCAGCCTTGAAGTTAGCATTGGGTCCAAGTAAGAGCACCATTATCAAGGCCAAGGAGGTGCAATTGCTGTAACAGAAGACCATGATTGACCAGGTCAAAGGCCTTGGTCATGTCCACAAAGATTGCTGTAGTGGATTTACCATGGTCCATTCCTTGGAATATGTCTGAGGTGACTTTTATCAGGTCAGTGAGGGTGCTATAGTTTTTCTTAAACCCATGCTGCGAGGTTGAGAGCAGATGATGTAAGTCCAGATAATCCTTCAAGTGGTCATAAAGTATCCACTTTTGGATTTTGTCTAAGGGGCACAGTATTGACACTGGACAGTAATTTTCAGCAGTAGAATTGGAACCACCCTTATGTCACAACTCAACTACCTTCCATTTCTTGGGGACAGTACCAGAAAGGAATGCATGAATGAAAAGGTCTCAAATGGGACAAGCAAGGACATCAGCCCCCAGCTTGAGGAATTTTGGCTCCTGGTGAGCTATCTGTCTTCAGGTTTTTGAGAAGCCGGCACACCTTATTAAGAATATCCAGTTTCAGATAAAAGGAAGGGCGGGCTAAGGAATCTATGAGCTAGAGGGGGTCTGGATGGGGAGATGGAGGGCTAGGAAAGAGTGAAGCATACAGAGCAGTAAAAAAATTTATTAAAGCCATCTGCAATAGAAGAGGGGTTATTGAGCACAGTGCCCTGGACATCAATGGAACTGGGGGTTTCTGAGGTATGGTCCTTTATGAGGGAATAAACCTGCTTCCAGAATTCCTTTGGATTACTAAGATGTTCAGTTTGGAGAGTCTTGAAAAGCTGTTGTTTGGCTTTCTGGATGGAGTTCTTGCAGCGGTTCCTTAGCTGCCTATACATTAGCTAATACATATAGGCTCTTTCCCTGGATCATGCCCTGTTATTTACTGCAGTTGAATAGATTTAGGTATGACAAAAAGAGAGGGGTTAAGGCATTTAACTGCTGGTTTACTTCACAATCCCTTTTTTGTCTCCCTGTCACTTATAAAAATATAGGTGTGCTGTGTACATGCAGAATGCATGCCACATGCTTAATTGTGCACTGTTTGCATGCAGTTTGCATACACAAAGTGAACCTAAGCAAACCAGGTCTAAAAAGCAAATCAGGTTAGCATATTGCAAGCTTGACGTGCACAGCAGGTAAGCTGGAGTGAACATCTAAAAATTACATCAGGTTCATGTGTTGCATGCTTGCCATGTGTGCAGCAGCTAAGCTGGTACAGACCTCATCTAAAAAACACCTCAGTTTCTATTTCTTGTACTACTACTAGCAACTATAGGCATTAAAATACATTTTTATTAAAATTCCCATAAAAATTAGGTAAACTCAATAATTCTGATCCGTCTGCTAGTTGTTTAGTGACTTTTGATTTTTGTCATTAAATTGCCATTAATTTGTAAAGTATTGTTTGCTTACTGCATTAAATGCCTAGGATATAGCGAGTCAACATTCCCCATTCCAGATGTACGAAGAGTGGCCTGTGTGTTGTGAAGCCCATCTTTTTTGTTTTGGACCATGCAAATCCCTTATGCATATTTAGTGCTACAAATGTGTTTCTCCATGACTGTTTCATCTGACTTACTTTCCATTTGTCATTCTGTTTTGAGCATATACACTATGGCCATGCTCAGCACACTTTGTGCTGAGTAGGGTCTTGGAAGCATGTACCATACTTCATGTTTTGTCACTGAAATGAGTGACATGGACACTGAAAATGAGGGACAAAGAGGGACACTAACCCACATGATTATCTAGATACAGCATGAAACATGGAGCTACAGTACCTCAGAACACACTCGAAACCATTGCATTAGCACCTGAGACCGAATTTCTACTATTAAGTTGGGGTGCCATTTAGGTAGGGTGGGGGGGGCACTTCCCTCATCCATATTTGTGCTGAGGTTGTTCTTATGGTGTGGATCTTTTGCACAAGTGCCTACCTGACCTGTGTGTGCTCACGCTGCAGGTACTCCCCAGACTCAACTGTGTCTGTATTGTGTTGTCCACTCTCTCCACCTATTAATGGCAGCACAATCACATGTGATGTGGATGAGCTCCATCCAAGAAAGAGTGCATGAGCTTTGCAAGTACAACACTGTCTTTCCCAACACAGAGTAAATGGACAGCACACTACAGCTTGGAGGAGTCAGTGAGCACTGAACTCTGAATAGCAGTGTTGTGGCAGCATATGTTTGTTGTTCTACTCATAGTGAATCTCCATCTCCCTTGGTGGCTGAAGGGGCAGGGAGTGACCTAGATGTTAACTCAAGACTAGGCTACCTGCTTACTCTACTAGGCTTGCTTTGCAAAAAAAAAAAAACAAAGAAAAACAGCACAGGCCCCTAGGCTTAGCAGCAGTGGTGACAGCAGTGTGGGTGGCCTTCATAGATCTTGATCAGTGCAGTGCGGCAGCAGCCACAGCAGCAACAAAGCAAGAAGCAAGCAACCCAGGTTAGGTTGGCTTAGTTGGTGAGGTGACTTGGTTGTAGACCATGTTGGAGACCTGTGATGGTCAGTTCTAGCATCCAGCTTCTGGCAGAAGGAGAAAGGGGGAACATACTGAAAACTGGGCTGGTAGCACACTATGCCAGGCTGCAGGCTCTGGCCATATGGTCAGGTAAGTAAAAGTAATTCATGTTTTTTTACAAGGCGATTGTGGAAGGAGAAATGACTGAAATATTGATATGTTTTTCATGTTTCTTCACCTTTGGGCAGCTTCATGACCCATAGGAGATGGGTATTAAATGGAATGGAACGGGGTCAGGGAGAAAAATTGGGAGAACGTTCTTTTCCTTGGGGGGGGAACTTAAGCCAGGAAAAAAATGGTTAGTAGCTAGGTGGTTTAAGCCCAAATCTGATGCACTGCTCCAGGGTATATACAGATGAAGCTTATACATTTGATTTTTTCCAGATTTGCATGTCACTTTTCAGACAAACCAAATAAGGTATACATTTTTAGATGAGTTACAGTACATTCTAGAGCTGTCCCTTACATGCCAGACAGTTGAGCAGCATGTGATGCACAGACTACTGGAGTCCCACTATAGTCAGGCTTATGCCCCCCTCCCCAGTGAAACTGACTTCCAGGAACATTATGACAAAGTGCAAAGGGGATTGCAGAGGTGTGCACTATTGAAATTAATTGGGGTATTTTTTATTACTATTTTATACATTATTGATGGAGAGTTGGAGATTAATGAAGGCCACAACTTGACTAACAAGGGCCTTGTTAGTAGAACAGTGGCTTTCATTATTCTCCAACTCACCATCATAATGCATAAAATAGTAATAGAAAATAACTTCATTCATTTCAAGGGGGTACACCCCAGCACTCTGATTCATGGTCATAATCTCTTAAAGACTCCTGCCTCTGGCTCCCTAGTTATATTTATGTTTACTGGGTTGTTTGTAGCAGCATGGCCATACCAGCTACAGTGTGTGTGCATGGTGGGGAGGGGGGCTGGCCATGTCGGTGTGAGTGCCAAGTTATTGCTGCTTTTGTGTTTGCACCTTAAAGTCTGTTTTTGTGGAAGCATTCAAAACTATGGAGAGAAAATAGTAGGAGTACAAGCCAGACAGAAGTAATGAAGTGGTTTTGTGGGTAAGTTTGTATATTGGGGGTTGGAAAATCACGTGTTTCCATTGGTATGTGTGCTTCAGTTCAACTGTGAAAATGAGAAGAGGGAGAGAAGAAAACTGAAACATATAAGAGTGACTACAAGCATGCCACATGTGTGCAGATGTATTCAGATACAGTATGTATTGAAGTACAAGTGAGCCATATATGTGAAGACAGTATGGCTTAGTGGTTAACTGCACTGAACTGCAAGTCAGGAGACTTGGAGGCATGAAGTCCTGGGTTTGAATCTCATCAACCCCCACTTGTGTATGGTGTGATCAAGCAAGTCACTTAACTTTTATGTGTACAGTTATCAGTGACCACTTGCTTTTCTGCATGCATGCCACATGCATGCAGTCTTTCCCAATTTAACATAAAAATCATGGTTTACACGCTTGCTTGCTGTACTCATGCAATATGCATGCAATCAGTTTCAATTTAACATTTAAATCATACTTGCAGCACACACATCACTTAGGTACTTTTATGTGTGCAGCATGACAACATTTCATACAATTATTTCTGTAAGGGCTCTTAAGGAAGCTATTCAGTTTTACTCAGTGGAGACTGAGGGGACAGGCTCATCACTTGAATATGGTTGGGATGGCCTTAAGGCTGTGATACAGGGACATATGATTTCTTATGCTTCATTTAAGCATAAAGATTTCTGAAAACAGCATAATAGCTTGGGACCCATTTATCTCAGCTGGAAAAGGCCCATAAACAAAATCAGGACCCCTCTGTTTTGTCTCAAATCCAGAAAGTTAGGGATGAACTTAATAGAATAGCATTACGTAGGGTGGAAAATTCCTTACACTTTACGAGTCAGAAATATTATGAAGGAGGAGGAGGAGGAGTGAAGGCCAGTAAGATTCTTGCCATGTTGATTGCAAAAGCTGTCTGTGGACAGATACAGTCCTTTCCTTCTTGTAGATTCACCTTCCCTACTACTTATGTGGAACCTCACCAGATTGTTCAGGATTTTTATGAGTATTACTCAGGTCTTTATGCGAAGGAAAGGGTATCCGAGCATGAAGATAGAATAACTAGCTTTTCAAATAAGGTTAAGTTACCTACTCTTTCTAGGAAGTAGTGTGAGAATCTGGAAGCTGAGATTTTAGGAGTCATTAAAACTTTAAAATCTGTTAACCCCTCGGGCCCATATGGGTTTATTTTTTAATTTTATAAAATCTTTGCTTCAGACCTTGTTCCTCTTTTGACTAAGCTTTTTTTTTGTAATTCAAATGTTATTGAGAGTTCAATAAACAAAAATATACCAGCAAGTAAAACCAAACAGGGTATTACAAACATGTCATTGTATCCATATACCAAGCCAGAGAACTAATATATTAGATAAGGAATTAAACTATACCACATAACTATATGTAAACATGTCCAACATTAAACAGAGCTATTGGTTCAAACCTTTTTACAAAACACAGACTGTAGGAAAGGGTTCCACATGTATAAAAAGTTCCCTATACAATCATGACAGACAAACCCTAATCTTTCAAAGTTAACTCTAATAGCAATGTCCTCTACCCAGTCCATTAATGCAGGAGGAGTATTTTGCTTCCAATGTCTAAGGATTAAATTCTTAGCTGAAATCAAGGCAACTATTAACCATAGGACATTGGTTTGAGACCACGCTACACAAGCAGATGTAGTGCCTAACATTACCAATTTCTCAGAAGCTTTAATCTTTTTATTCAGAATGTTTTCACATGCTCTGAAAACCTCATCCCAGAAGTTAATTATTAATGGACATGACCGTGTGTAGCTCAGAACCAATCAGCCGACTTCCCCATCTGCAAGTTATATGCACTCACCAGTAGGAGCAGATTTCTCTCCTCTAACTACTGGATAAACCTCTACACCCTCCTCCCATTTGAGGTTTAATACGTTTCACCCAATCATTACTATACTCACCCTGCTCTTCCCAGTCCCGATTCCTCCCCCCACAATAATCCCAGGTAAACCCCATAACTATACTATAGACAACCTGCTGCCCAAAACCCTGACACTACCAGCTAACTGCCCAACTGCATCATTTGAGTACATCTGCCCTAAAACTAACCTAATGATCGCCTATTATGGAAATCTCCTCCCTCATTACCTGGCCACAAAAACTAGAGGATCCCTGATTACAAGCACAATGTAGACTAACCTTCCTCTTCCCCTAGACCTATCACCCCCCAACTCCCTACAAGGGCCAACCTTTGCTACCTCCTATATTCTTACCCTCCCCATACCTACTCACATGGTCAACAAGGGGCCCTGTGCTCTCAAACTGTACAAAAAACTGACCTGGAATCCCATCATCAGGTCTCTACTCCTATTACTCCTAATGACTGGTAACATCCACCCAAACCCAGAGCCCGTCGCTACCACTCCACGTCAATCCCCCATAGGTGGACTAAGTATAGCCTCCATAAACATATGCAGCCTACTAAAAAAATGGGACTCCTTCCAGGGATGGGTCCTGCAGCATCAACCAGACATCATAGCAATAGGTGAAACCTGTCTCTCCTCCCATATCCCAGACTTCTCGATATCCCTCCCTGAGTATAATGTCTTCTGGGCAGACAGACAAGGTGGGGGGTGCAATATACACCAAAGACACCCTAAGGGTACAAATCCTCCCCTCCTCCCCAACTTCCCCCTGGACCACAGGATCTTACTCTCAGATTAACATTAGGGCGTTCCCAAACCCCCTTGCTCATCACTGCAATATACATTCCCCCAAGGGATCATAAAACAGTGTTCCATTCCCTACTGTCCTATCTTGACACCTTGCCCCCTCAAAACAAAAAACATTATTATGGGGGATTTCAATGTCAACTTGCTTTCCAAAGTGGTTGCCCTGTACATCGATGCAGCAACAGCCCATGACCTCACCCAAATAATTCTCTCTCCCACCAGACTTCACCAACGTACAGATTCCTCCACTCTGCTTGATCTAATTTTCACAAACCACCCACACAAAATTTCCAACATTACCATCCTCCCCAACGCAATCAGCGACCACTCCCTGGTCCTCTGCACATGGACCTGTAAGGCACCCAAATCACCACCAAAACTAATCCACAGATGCAAACTTGGCCCAAGAAAATGCCCTCTCCTGAAAGCACATCTTAGGGCTATGGACTGGTCATTTATAACAAACACCCTGAACCCGGAGGGTGCCCTAGACCTTTTCATTCACACCTACAACACTGTCTATGATATGTTTGCCCCTCTAAATAAAAAGATGGTCAAAGACAACCTGGCACCATGTATAACAGATCACATATCAACCCTGATGCAGTCCAGAGATTCTCTATGGCATCTCACCAATGAGACTCGCCAGCCCACTGACAGACAGAGGTACCATGCTGCCTGTAACCAATGTACCTGGGCTATACATAAATCCAAAGCAGATTTCTATAAATCTGCCCTTACCAATACCTGGGGTGAGGGTAGAAATTTCTGGAACAATATAAAAGATATCTGCAGAAAAAACCAAAACACATCCCCACCCAAATCATGGTAGAGGGGGGACTCACCTTGGATCCCACCCGGATTGCCTCGGCGTTTAACCATGACTTCAGAAACCTAGGCCACGTCCTCCCCCAATTTCTTCGACCCCCTAAACCACCCACTACTCACTTCTCCTCCCCTCCGGCTCACCCCCCTTTTCACCTCCACTGCATTTCCACCAAATCGGCAGAGACTTACCTCAGAGAGGCCATTAGCCACATCAATTACAGTAGTGACTCCCTAGACCTGAGACTTCTTCAACTCACCCTAAATGAGATGCTAACCCCATTACACATATTATCAACCATTCACTATGTCTCAGGAAAGTCCCCATGTGCTGGAAAATGGCCACCATCACATCCATATGTAAAAACCGTGACCTTACTCCCACCCACAATTACAGGCCAATATCTATCCTCCCACCCCTGTCTAAGGCCCTAGAGCATATTGTCTCCTACCAGCTCACCGACCATCTAAACAAACACAATTTACTTTGCCATCAACAGCATGGTTTCCGCAAGGGACACAGCATGACCACCGCCTTGCTAGAGTTCACCACCCACCTCCATACAGCTATTGACAGAGGAGAACTCACCGGTGCAGTCTTCCTGGACCTCACAAAAGCATTTGACATGATCAAATACTCCCTCCTACTTACTACCCTTTCCAAACTTGGTCTCTCCCAACACGATCTCAGCTGGTTCGCTGACTATCTGGCTGACCGCTCACAGCAGGTAAAAATTGGGACCACATTATCCAGCAAGCTGCCAGTCAATTATGGTGTCCCACATGGGTCTATCCTCGGTCCTTTATTATTCAGCCTATTTCTTAACTCCCTCCCCCCAGTCCTGTTCAGGTAAGATCCTACTCTATGAGGACGATGGTGTCTTGTACTCCTCCAACCAAGACCCCACTCAACTCCACCTCTCCCTCCAATGCTCTTTCAGTGATGCCGAAAAGCAGTTCACATCACAGTGCCTCATTCTTAACTATAAAAAGACTAAAGTTATGTATTTCTCACACCCTCAAAACTCCAAGAAGGGCCAATGTCCACCCCATGAACTGCCAGCCAAAACACACTCAAACAAGTGGATTCCTTTAAATATCTGGGCATTACTCTTGACCCCACCCTCAGTTTCAACCCCCATATTCACCTACTGTCCACGGCCCTTAACATCAGGCTCAGCACCCTCTTTCAGTTTAAGCACTGTCTCACCCCGGATGCCATTCACCTAGCAATCTCCTCCTTGGTCCTCTCCCTTCTAGACTATGGCATACTTATCTACAGTGCCACCAGCCCCACAGCCTTATCCAGACTCAGGATCTCCATAAACAAAGCCTGACTCCTAGCCCTGGGTTTTGATTGGCTAACCCACACTTGTTCCCTTTACAATGCTGCAGACTGGCTTAACCTTGACAACCAAATCAGGTTTCACACCTGCCTCATGGCCAAAAAGATTTCCCTTGGTCTCACCCCCAGTGGTCTCTCTGCTATGCTACAATGGGCCTCCCCCCAGCAGAATACCCATGGTTATTGCAAAATCCTATATGTGGTCCCCCAATGCCACACCTCCCAATTCCAAAGATCATTCAGTTATCGTGCACCATCCTGGGCAAACAGCCTGCCTCTACATAACCCAACATAGGCACCACCTACAAGCAATGAATTTCTGAGACTGCCACCGAACAGGTCTATTTCCCCCTCTCCTCTAATCTGGACATAAGCTATTGAACAAAATTCCAGGTTCCCACATTGAAAAACCCACACTGCAGTTTTCTTAGTCCTCAAATTCTCACTTAGTGGCTAGCACATAGGATTTCAGTGGTCCAAATATCAGCCGCTGAAGGTAATACAGTATACTGCCTGACTAGTCTGTATCACTACTACTGCAAATGTACTGCACTTTGAGTCTATCAGTATTGATACCTGGATCTAAATGATGGATATTTAATAGTATGTATAGTATTACTGCTTTCCTGTTTTTTGTCTCTGCGCTAGATTTGATCTGTACTGTTCTTTTCCTACTGTATCTACCTGTACTGACTTGGAACCTTTGAACAGGGGTGTAGCCAGAAATTTCCATTTTGTACACAATCTCCAAAAGTTACACCCCCCCCCCCAATTAAAAATGTACATGTAATGCCTCAGATGAAATCATTTGTTCTGCAGTTAGGCCAGAACTTCTATCTAAGAAATTATCAAGTGTTGAATTCATATCCCCTGCCAAGATAATAGATTTTGGATCAACTGGACCCAGCTTATCAGCCATGCTTGCAAAAAATTCCCCTTGGTTAACATTTGGGGCATATAAATTAACTAAAGTAACATCCATTCCATCTATTTGCACTCCAACAATAACAAACCTGCTCTCATGATCTTCCAGTTTAGACTTAATCACTAAATTTAGGTTTTTATTAAAGAGGATACCCATTCCTCTACTCTTAGAATTGTAAGAACTGCCTATCACAGTACCCACCCAAGTTTTTTTTTTTTCAATTTCAGCAGTTCATCTTCTGTAAGGTATGTTTCTTGAATAAATGCAATATCTGTACACAATGATTTTAGAAAAGCTAGAACCTTAGTCCACTTAATAGGACTATGGCACCCTTTAATATTCCATGAAGCTATCTTATTTTTTTCATCTGTTGACATCTTTATTATAGTACAATCCATCAGATAATAAACTGTATACTGTAACCTAAAACCCAAAAGAAAAAAATTCAATAAACAACTATTAACTTAGTCCAAGTTTATATACAGTAATAATAAAGTTTTAAATCTTGCTAAGATTAGCTAAAAAATTGGGCAAATGCAGACCAGCAAGGCCAAGAGTACTAGATGTCCTACAATAAAACTAGTCTGCAAAATGATTAAAGTGTTCCTTCTCAGGATACTACTTATGCTACTTCTGATATCTGGAAACATTCATCCTAACTCAGGGCCAACCGGCCTAGCACCCCATGCCAAAAAGGTGGGAAGGGTCCCTCACATTAGCCTCAATCAGTGTCTACAGCCTCCTTAACAAACTTGACATCTTGAAAACCTGGGTCCAGCAACATAGCCCTGATGTACTCTCTGTTGTCGAAACATGGCTTAACCCCAAGATACCAGACACTGCATTCACCATCCCTGGATACTCTATATTCAGGCAGGACAGGGTTTCCAAACAAGGTGGGGGCTATGTCATCTACCTGAGGAATTCCTATCTGAGTCAAGTCTTCCCTTTCTCAAACCCTAAACCACCCTCGCAGGTTCTCGCTATTAAAGTTCTACTCGTAAAGTTCTTCTTGGGGCGCACAACAAGGAGCTCACCATTGTCTCCGTGTACCTACCCCCTAAAGATCAGCCCAATGGATTTATGAGCATATTGGAAAGCCTACAGGGATTACACCACCATAACTCTGAACTCATAGTACTAGGCGACTTCAACATAAATTGGCTGTCGCCAAAGGCCAGAAACTACAAGGATGCTGTCACAGTGCAGAACCTCACCCAGCTTGTTACTACTCCCACCAGATGCAACTATAGGACAGAGTCACACACACCTCTGGACTGGATCCTTACTAATCACCCTGAATGAATCTCAAAAGTCTCAGTGCTCCCTGATGGGATCAGTGACCACTCAACAGTCACATGTACCTGGACAAACAAATTCATTAAGCCCCCTCCTAAAATAATCCACACCAGAGTGTTAAAACAGGGGTACCTTGAGCTACTAAAGACACACCTAAGCTGCCTGAACAGGACACCAATCGCCTCCACCATTGATGTAAACCAAGCCTTAGACCTTTTCATCAGCCACTTCACTGTGGCCTGCAATATCTTTGCACCTCTAAAAAAGCTGAAGGTCAGGGGCAGAGCTAACCCTTAGATAACCCCCTATCTAATCACTTTACTCAAACATAGGGACCATCTCTGGCACTGTGCCTGTGCAACATCCAAACCTGGGGATATTCATAAAGATTAAGCTATTAGAAATGGTTCAAGTCAAATAAATTGGTCATGAACTGCAGCAAAACAAAGGTTATGACCTTCTACACCAACAGGGGTAAGTACAAATTCCGTGACCTCACCATTCTAAACCAAACAGGGACCTTACCTGAACATGTTCCTGATTTTAAATACCTAGGTGTCACATTGGACAGCTCACTCTCCTACCATTTGCACATAGATTCTGTCGCCAAAACCACCAACATCTGTATAGGCCTGCTCTACAGGCACAAACACTGCATGACTCCTGACACTCTCCGGTTGGCTATCAACAGCTCTGTCACCTCCATCATTGGTTATAGGCTAGCAATCTATGGCTCTGCCTCCACCTCTGCCCTCTGCAGAATTACAGTTGACACAACAAAGCATGCAGGCTGCTAACTGGTGCTGACTGACGTATACACCCTTGTGACCATGACCTGTACGCTTAGGCAGGATGGCTTCCTCTCATCAGCTGGACACAGTATCAAACCTGCCTCTTAGCCAAAAAAGTCCTCCTCGGGGTCATGGCCCTGGGCATTGAAAAGCTCCTCATTGACCACCACAGCACCCAGAGAACTAGATGTTCACTACAACTAACCTTCCTTGTCCCCAGATGCAGGACTACCATGGGCCAGAATGTCTTTGCCCAGAGAGCACCACAGTTGTACAATACTCTTGACAAAGAAACTCTTACTCCTGCTGCTCTTGGCCCTTTTAAGAGACAACTCCAATTTCATCTCATTTCAACTAGTCATTGTGACTGCCTCACCTAGTCAGGGGCCCACTGCTCACTGCCCTCTACTTCAATCTTGACAGCTACCTCTCTCCGACTTGCCCCCCTTCTACCTGCCTCATCTGCCCACCCCCTTGCCCCCTCTCCCTTTCATCCCCCCCCAGGCATTTCCTGACTTTTATCCCTCCTCCCTCCCTCCCTTTGGAACTCTTACCTCACCCTCAACCCTCCGGCAACGGCCTTCCTGCCTGCACACCCCCTCCATCTCACCTGCAGCGCTTATTTCTAAGAGTGCCCTTGGCTGGTATGTCATGCTACCTAACATTTGGCACATTTTGAATTACTGGAAATTCCTAAGCCTCAGTTTCTTGCTTCTTTTTATTGTGTAACTATGTATTATTTTGTCACCCTTTGTATGTATGTATACCCCCCATTCCTTCGACATGGGACCTTTGTAAATGACCAGTTCCTGCTCAAAGGTATTTGTAATCCTAGATTTCAATAAAATAAATAAAAATTTAAAAAAAAATCACACTAACCGTCTATAATGACTGGTTTACTGAAAAAAAAAAAACCTCTATTGATAAACTGTAGCAAGTGATGTGAGTGTAATAAGGCCAGAAATCTCCACCTCTCTGTGAACTCTCTTTTCTTTTGTAGTGGACTCCAAATGAGGCCACCTCACCACTTTATTTACTCACATTACCCACATCATGTTTTAATCAGAACTACACTGAGACATTATTAACAAGTATAACAAATAAGCAAAATTAATCTAGCCAAACTAAGAAAACCATATGTGTATGTCTTCTAGTACATTTTCATACAACTCTGGAATTAAATAGATCCAGCACTCAAGTGCTCCTCTAATATTAAAAATAATTAAAGTTTTAATGTTGTTTACTTACTAGCATGTAGAAACAGGTAATAAAATCAAAACAAACCACAAATCACAAATATACACCACTACCAGGCCTTCCCCATGCTTACCCTTATTGATTGCATATCACTAAACATGTTCAGGTCTGACATTTAATATTATGTTGCAGCTCCCCACAACCAATACAAAGCCAAATGACCCATTATACATATATGGATTAGGCAATCTGAAAGTTTGTTTTGTACTCTATAAAGTCTTCTGATCCACGTGCTGCCATAGCTCCCTATGACCCAGCTGGCACAGGCTGACTCTATTGTATTTGCCAATTATAAAGTCAAATAACTGGTATGCTGTCACAGCTCCCCGTGATTCTCATATTGCTGACTGACCTCTATTGTAGCTTCAAAAAGTAGCACATCTATTATTGACTAAAGTGAAAGCATTATTAGGTTACCATAACAGAGTATGCAACAGCAACAAACACATAACTATACAAATATATAAATACCAGAGTCCACATGTTGTAAACCCAAAAGGTTGATATCTAATAGAATAGCCTTTAAAAATCATACTATTGAGGTGCTGCTTCCGCTTAATGACCAGGTATTGGGCACATGTCATTAGTAATATAGTTATCTTGTGCAGATGAATTTGTTATAAATTAGCATAGTCTGACATTATCTCAGTATTCCCTTTCTGAATAACAAACTCAGAACATAGCAAGGTATGCTAGAGTTTTGTATTCTAAGCCCCTTTTATGCTGATTGTGTGCATGCACAAGAAACATGTTGCGACAGGTTTGTACAGAAGCAGGTTGTGGAGGCGCGGCACTGTTGTGGCCAATGCCCCCACAGCCTGCAGAGGCTTGCCCCAGTTCCCCAATGCTGTGGCACCCTCCTGCTGACACTATTTCAGCCAGCATGCCACAACTTTCTAAAAAAACAGCTGCTGCAATCAGGGACCGCCTCGTCATTGCAGCCTCAGTCATCCGCTGGAGTGAGGGAGCAACCCGTCATTGCAGGGTGGGATGTAAACCCCTGAGATTGTTTGTGAACATGGCGGTGGCTTGCTGCCATGTTCACAAACAATATAACCATCCCCTCACCATGTTTAGATGCCGATGGGGGCTCCAATCCCCGTCGGCATTCTGTGCCCCCCAGGTTTTCTTCCTGCCGACGGGGTGCCCAATCCCCGTTGGCTGTAGTGCCCGCCTGTTTATTTTGTTGCCAATGGGGAGCCCAATCCCTGTCAGCATTCTGTCACCCCCACTTTTTGTTCCTGCCGACGGGATGCCCAATCCGCGTCAGCATAATGATACCCCCGGCCCCACCACTTCACGGACGGGGGTGCCTAATCCCCCGTCAGCTACTGCTGCCTCCGAATAAGAAAGTCACTGCTGGCACACTGGGAGCCCACCCCAGTGTGCCAGAAGCCCTGCAAAGTAAAAAATGGTCCCGCAACATCCGTTTTTTTTTTCCCCTGGAAAGCAGGAAACCATCCCTTGGTGCTCGCCCTGCCTCCCACCCGCACCCACCCACTGCACGCCTTGCCTCCCACACACCCCTTTCCCATACTTACCTTAGGAGCTCAGCGCGACAATCTTCGGTGGACCGGGAACATGTCTGCACTCTTCAAAGCCGACCGCGAACTGACGAAATGCCGGTAAGCTGTATAATGTAATACATAGGGGTTTTTCAATTTTACTGCATATCTTGGGCATTTTTGGGAATTTTTTCACCAAATTTTCAACATGGGGTTTTTGGGACCCCTTCTCATGAATTCTTGAACTGTCATGGCGTTAATCAGCCTGGAAAGTTGATTTGGCGGTCACTGCGTGGAATAACCTTTTGGGACCAGTTAATGAAATGACAGTGCCAGTGTTCATGAGGTGGGCTCTCAAAAAGCCTACATTGCAAATTTGGTGGAAAAAATCCAAAAAATGACTGTTTTACGAGCGTGCGCTGCACAGTTGATACGCACGCTCATAACTTCGTGAATTTGCAATATTTTCACACCAGATTTGCAACATTGGTGTTTTGTTGCACCTCCTTGTGAACAGTACAGCTATCATTGTTCACATCCTGGTGGAAATGTGTTTTCGCATTTCCGGCGTAGAATTGCGCGGTTGCTGGGGAAATCAGTGTTCTAGACAGAATTCAAAAATGACAGTGACACTGTTCATGAGTACAGGTCCTGAAATGACTACATTGAAAATTTGGTAATGATACTCCATAAAATGACTGTTGTACGAGCGTGCATTGTGCAGTTTGCACGCACGCTCGTAAGTTCGCAAACTTATAATATTTTCACTCCAGATTTCCAACATTGCCATTTTCCCACACCTACTTATGAACAGTAAAGCTGTCATTTTTCCCATCCTGGCCTAAATGTGTTTTCGCACTTCCGGCACAGAATAGAGCAGCCGCTGTGGGAAATCACTGTCCGGGACAGATTAAGAAAATGAGAGTGATACTGTTCATGAGCAGAGGTCCTAAAATGCCTATGCTGAAAATTTGGTGATAATACCCCATCAAATGACTGTGTTACAAGTGTGCATTGCACACTTTCCACGCACCCTTGTAACTTCGCAGATTTGTAATACTGTCACGCCACATTTTCACCAGTGGAATTTTTCCACACCTCCTTATCAGCAGTACAGCTGTCATTTTCCACATCCTGACTGAAATGTGTTTTCACAGTTCCAGCGCAGAATAACACAGTCACTGTGGGAAATCACTGATCTAGACAGATTAAGAAAATGACAGTGGCACTGTTCATGAGCAGAGGTCCTAAAAGGCCTATGCTGAAAATTGGGTGACGAAACTCCATGACATGACTGTGTTACAAGCGTGCATTGACCTGTTTCCACAAACCCTTGTAACTTCGCAATTTTGTGACATTTTCACCCCACATTTTCAACAGTGGCATTTTTCCACACCTCCTTATGAACAGTACAGCTGCCATGTTTCACATCATGGCTTCAATGTGCTTTTGCACTCCTGCTGCAGAATAGCATGGTTGCTGTGGTAAATCACTGTGTAGGACACATTAAGATCGAACGAGTGAGAGGGGGGAGTGACTGCATTCAACTGAGCTCTGGTGGGACTGCTACGGATTTGTTTGTGGGCAGAGAAAGGGCCCAACACAAGGGCCCAGTACAAAAGGGTAGCCTGCAGCACAGGGAGAAACAGAATGAGAGAGCGAGTGAGGGAGGGGGAGTGAGCGAACTCACTGGAGCTCTTTCAGGACTGATGCGGATTTCTTTGTGGGCAGAAAAAGGCATCACTGCAGGCAGGGGCCCAGCACAAAAGGCCAGCCTGCAGCAGTGGGAGAAACAGTATAGGCGAGTGAGACATGGGGACTGAGTGAGCTCAATGGAGCTCCGTCAGGACTGCTGCAGATTTCTTTGTGTGGAGAAAAAGGCGCCAATGCAGGTAGGAGTCTCGTACAAAAGGGCTGCTTGCAGCACCAGGGCAAACAGACTGAGCGTGTGAGAGAGGGAGACTGAGCGACCTCAATACAGCTCTGTCAGGACAGAAGCAGATTTGTTTGTGGGCAGAGAAAGGGCACAACATAAGAGCCCAGTACAAAAGGGCAGCCTGCAGCACTGGGAGAAACAGAATGAGACAACGAGTGACAGAGTGGGAGTCAACGAATTCACCGGAGCTCTTTCAGGACTGCTGTGGATTTCCTTGTGGGCAGAAGAAGGCATCAATGCAGGCAGAGGCCCAGTATAAAAGGCCAGCCTGCAGCAGTGGGAGAAACAGTATGAGTGACTGAGACAGGGGGACTGATTGAGCTCAACGGAGCTCTGTCAGGACTGCTGCGGATTTCTTTGTGGGCAGGAAAAGGTGCCAATGTAGGCATGAGTCCCATAGAAAAGGGCTGCTTGCAGAGCTAGGACAAACAGAATGAGCATGTGAGACAGGGAGACTGAGCGACCTCAGCAGAGCTCTGTCGGTACAGCTGCAGATTTGTTTGTGGTCAGACAAAGGGGCCAGTGCATGCAGGGGCCCATTACAAATGGGCAGCCTGCACTGCCGGGAAAAACCAGAATGAGCGAGTGACAGAGGGGGAGTGAGTGAGCTCAACAGAGCTGTATTGTAAGTGCTGCAAATTTCTTTGTGGGCAGAAGAAGGTGGTAATGCAGGCAGGAGTCCAATGAAAAAGGGCAGCCTGCAGTACTGGCAGAAATGGAATGAGTGAGTGAGAGAAGGGGAGTGCGTGAGCAAGCTAAATGGAGCTTTGTCGGGACTGCTGCAGATGTCTTTGTGGGCAGACAAAGGCGCCAAGAGAAGCAGGAGCCCAGTACAAAAGGGCAACCTACAGCTCCAGGACAGACAGAAAGAGTGAGTGACACAGGGGGAGTGTGCGACCTTAATGGAGCTCTGCCATAACTGCAGCAGATTTCTTTGTTGGCAGGAAAAGGTGCCAACAGAGGCAGGAGCCCAGCACAAAAGGCCACCCTGCAGTGCTGTCAGAAATGGAACGAGTGAGTGAGAGAGGGGGAGTCAGCAGGCTCAACAGACCTGTGTCGGGACTGCTGCTGATTTCTTTTTGGGCAGAAAAAGCCCCCAACAGAGGCAGGAGCCCAGTACAAAAGGGCAGCCTGCAGCACCAAGAGAAACAGAATGCACGAGTGAGAGACGGGGAGTGAGCCATCTCAACGGAGTTCTGTCAGGACAGCTGCAGAACTCTTAGTGGTCAGAACAAGGTGCCAATGCAGGCAGGAGCCTAGAACAAAACAGCAGCCTGCAGCACTGGACAAAACAGACTGGGCGACTGACAGAGGGCCAGTGAGCATGGTCAACACACCAACGCAATCAACATTCGGCGTTGACAAATGCTTGTTATTTGTATCTTTTCCTTGTATCTGCACAAAGATTTAAAAGCTAAATCCACATTTACTATCCTGGCTGTTCCTAATAAAGGCAGAAAAGCAGGTTTACCTGAGGTTTGAATGTTTCTGCTATGAGGACAAAGGAATAATGATCCAATTCCTATCAACAAAATTACTAAAATAACCTTTTGCATAGTAGTATTAAATAAATGAGTAATTATAAGTAACAGAAGGACCAGTTAGTGATAACCAGCTTGGTGCTAGGATAACCCTTGTGTGTAGGCACTGGAAATGAATAAAGAAAACAGTCCCAGACTGCTTTGCTCTTAACCTTTGACATATGCTGACCTGGTTCACCTCATTATCATTTTAAGATGGTGTTCCACACTTGTTTCCCAGACCTTAATGGAGTTATCCTTTCTATTAGCTGAATTAGAAGATGAGCGACTTGAATCAGTGACAGAACATTCATTCCATCACTTAGGAGTTAACCCTGGTTGCATTTGGAGGTGAGTGAGATATTGTTTTATTGTTGGCTTGCTTTTCCTACTGATGTTAGTTAGGAAACAGTTCTAGGTGTACTGAAGATGTTGGCCCTCACCACTGATGCACATGGGAGAGGTGTACAGCTTTTAATCTGCTTTGGCACTTGTTTGTTGCTTGAAGCTATTTGCCCAGTCATTGGCAGAGCATGCATGATAACTGGCTCCTTGGGGCTCTATAACCGAGGTCTGGGTGAGGGAGTATGTGGCGATTCAAAAGAATGGCTTCACTTGAAACTGAGATGGCAGTTTGAACTGGGTGTTTTCCAGAAAAAGTTTTGATAATGTCCCCAACCTGCTCAGGGTATTCACAATTCTGAGGGAGACCCCCTGGAATCATAACAACCAAAATTGCAGGATATTTAAAATAATAGTCAATGTCCAGTTTCTGTAGTTGCAATTTAACATCATGAAATGTCCATCTTTCTTCTACCTTATCATTAGAGAAATCCTGAAAGAAATAGATCATGTTCCCCATCCAGTGCAAGGCTTTATGGTCCCTAGCAATTCTCATAATCTCATTTTTAACTGAGTACCTCAGGAAATTAACAATAACTACTCTCAGTTTGCCCCCAGGTTGTAGCTTAGCTGCCAGAGCCCTATGTGCCCTCTCAATTTCAAGGGGCCAAGACCAATGATAATCCAATATTTCTAGGATGAACTCCTTTAAAAATGCTGCCATATTACTGAATTCCACTTCCTCTTGGATCCCCAGTATTCTTATATTATTTCCTCTCCCTCTTTTTTCAGTGTCATCAATTTTCTGTAGTAAATAATGGATTTGATCACTTTGATGTTCCCAATTTTTTCCTCTAAGTAATTGACAGTACATTCTAATTGTGCAATCTTTTGTTCTGAAGCATCCGCCCGCTCTATTATTTTTACTGTGTCCTTCTTTAAATGACCTATGCCTTCTCTCATATCTGTTAAATCTATTTTTAGACTAGCAAATAAATCTTTAATCTGCTATATATCTCCTTTGGTAGCAATATTGGCACCATTACCATTGGTGGCCGTAACTTGTTTGTAACTGTCTGTACCTGTCTTGGTAGTTGGCGAAGCCATTACTATTCAGCGGTCATACACTTTGAAACGGTGAAAAATAGTTACATTTAATTAGCTGAATAAAACTGTCACACAATTAATTCAGCTAGACAGTTAACTAATGAATAGAATTATTTTTTTGTGTATATACTAAAAAATTTGTGGGTTTGATAAAGGTTTCCGATGCAGTGAGGCGGTGACTGTTGTTCAGGTGCCCATACTCAATAGTGCCTGGCTCACAATCCTTGACTAAGCTTTGTAATTCACCCGTGAACCTGGAGCCCTACCTGATTCTTGGGAAGATGCAATTATTACTGTACTACTGAAACCAGGGAAAGAGCCTAATCAATGTCTGAACTTCAGTCCAATTTCACTTTTTAATTGTGATCACAAGGTATTTACCAAAGCAATCAGCCTGAGATTGCAAAAGGTAATTTTATCCCTTAAACACACTGATCAAACAGGGTTTATTCCAGTGTGCAACCTGCAAGATAATATTAGGAAATTACTAAATGTTATTTTAGCTTCTTGGTCATAGCTGAAAGGGTGGGTGAGTGCAGTTCTACCAATTGATGCAGCAAATGCATTTGATCACCTTGATTGGGCTTTTTTGATGGGAACTCTTTCCCAGTTTCAATTTGGTCAAAAAATTCTGTACTTGGATCCAAATCCTATATAGCACCCCACTGGCTTGGGTATGAGTTAATGGGCATCTTTTCCCCAACATAAGAATGGAAAGGGGCACTAGGCAAAGATTCCCCCTTTCATTACTTTTGTTCACTTTAAGTGTTGAACCTTTGGTGGCAGTTGTGTGTTAATCTGAGACCTATCAAGGATGGTTAGCTGGGGATGAATTAGGTATATCACAATATGCTGGTGATACTTTATTATATCTTTTAAATCCTTCTAGCTCACTTCTAATAGCTAAGGCTTTGTTGAATGATTACATACAATTTTCTGGATTTAAGATCAATGATACCAAAACAAAAATTATGTATTTGGGCTACCCACTGGATGGTTCTAGTCTGCAGAATTTGAGGTTTAAACAGGTCAAGGGGGGTTTAAATATTTGGGAATATGGATCCCTGTAAATACAACTCAACTGTATACCACAAATTATACTAAATTATTATTGTAAATACAGGAGGATTGCTTTCATTGGCGACAGCGCCCCCTTTCAGTTGGGGGCAGAGTAGAAGCAATTTGTTTGAACTAGTTACCCCGCTTCTTTTTTTTAATTTATGACCATATCTGTTCTATTACCAACTTCTTTTTGGACCTCTCTAAAACATGTTATCAAAGTTTATATGGTGAGGGAAGCGACCACGGATTAGGTGGTCTGTGCTTTTGGCTTCCAAAAACAAGGGTGGTTTAACCTTGCCTAATTTAGGGCCTATTACTGGGCTGCTTGGCCCCATTCCTTTTTTACATCCTTTTCCCACCCTACCCTTATCTGAGTGACCATGGAATCTGTTGCTTTAGACCAAATACCATTTGCAGATATACCATTCTTAGAAAAAAATATTCTTTTGCTCTTTAAAGTTGTCAAACCTGTGAGTGGCACATATGGCACAATTGCAGTGTGAGACTTGTAGGGTTTTTAAGTTTAGGGTTACAATGTGTACAGAGGCCACCGTCTGTTCATGTATGGGTTTTACTCCAGAATGTTTGGATGTATGTTTTCAAAACTGGGAAAAATTGAGCCTTTGGTGGGTGGGTCAACTTTTTAATGAATGGGTGTTTAAAACATTTCTGCAACTTAGGAAAAAATGTGGTCTTCCATCTCAGGACCTTTTTAGATATTTACAAATGCTCATTTTTGTATTGAGGCTCCACAGAGAGACTACCTCCAGGTGGAAGAAAACCCTTTATGAACTCTTATACTTTCCATGACCACCTAATCTGATAAAGCAGGAGTTATTTCTAAGTTCTATAACTTCTTCTGGGATTTAGAGGTGGACCCTCTGAATCAAATTAAAAATAAGTGGGAAGCAGAAGTGGGGATCTCAGTGGTGGACGAGGACTGGATCCATATTTGGGAGGGGATTCAGACTACCACAGCCTCTCCTTCATTGTGGGAGTTTCAATGGCAGGTGGTATTACTGCATTTATACACCCCAGTAATGATTAAACACCTTGGGTGCCATCAATTGGACAAATGTTGGAGAGATTGTGGATCTCAGGGAACCCATGTCCATATTTTTTGGGGCCTGTCCACTTCTGCGGCCATATTAGCAGATGGTGGCAGCTGCAATAGGGAAAATATTTGAGACTAATATACCCCTTCTTTTTCAAACTTGGATTCTTGATCTAACTCTTCTACGGATTCAGGACACAACTGCTTGATAACTATTTTTTTATTTTGGTAGGGGCAGCTTTAAAACACTTAACCCAATTGTGGCTGATCCCAATGGTCCCTTTAGCAGATCCCTGGATATGAAATTATCAAACAATTCTGATTATGGAGCAGGCAATGGCCTCTCTTAGACTTCAAAAAGATAAGTTTAGAAGCTGTTGGCTCCCTTTTTTCATTTTATAGCAGAAAAAGAAGGGGTTGAAGTGGTAGATATCCTGGCTCGCTATTCTTAATGGCTTACTGTGGAACCTGGATATAACAGTTGTACACACTCCCTAGTTATCTGGGTTATTTTTTTCAGACATAAGGAAGTGACTGGATGTACTCTGTTTCATTCTGTGGTTTCATTAAGAAGAAGAGCCCTGGGCCTCCCTTTTTTGTGCATTTACTTATGCACTAAATATTAATGCTTTAGTGGGGGCTTAATTTTTGGGAATACATAGGAGAATATCTGGTAGAGTGATGTATTAATGATAGTTAATGGGATTCTTCATATTGGCTGCATTATGTTTGGTTAAAAATGAATAAAATATATGATTGAAAAAAAATTACAAGTAGAACAGTATGGATATGCAGAGAACGATGTTCAGAGAAGCCCTAAGGTTAGCACATGCTCAGATATTGACATCTGCTTTTTTGTGATAGGAGAGAATGAAAAGAAGTAGGACTATTTGATAACATTTCCTGAAAGTTTGGAAGCTATCTGGATCGTGACCAGCTTCTAGAGATTCCTCTAGAGAAATGGACACTGTTATCCTGGCTTGGGGTTGGCCTCTGGCAGGCCAAAATTTACAATTGTGCATCAGCCAATAGGATGGATGGAGGATAACTCACTTGTGATGAATGTCTCAGCACCAACTGCCATCAGCACATGCTTGTACTGCAATGGAGGCCATTTATATAGTTATAACAGGGGCTTCACATACTGTGCATTCTTAGGGTATTAGAATGGTATATTGATGGTAACCAACTACTGTATAAGGGTGAATTCCATTGAAGCAATAACACATGGGGTGTGGGTTATTGTCTGAAAAGATGCATGCATGCCCCAGATATGATGCAATAAGACAGGAGACACTTGCACCAACTGCCTTCAGCATGTGGGTAGTGCTCTTAACAGACAAGCCACACCCCAAGTGTCTTACTACACTTACAAAATTGGTTTAACAAACAAATTATTTTTAAAGAACTAAAAAACTGAGTTTAGAATTAAAATATTGCATAATCTAAAAAGTATTTTTAGTATTTTTCATAAAATAGTCCATATTTTGCCTCACTTTTAAAGTTGTACTGGTATATCTGTTCTGCAAGCTGGTGTCTAGTACCATGAGACGGATGATGTGCTTTCCCATGAGAACTTCTATGTCCTTGCATTTATGTCATCCCTTTCAGGGTTACCCCCTTCGCCATTAACAGAAGTATTCAGTTGTGCCAGGCCAGGCCAAGGCAAAACATAGTTTATTAAGTTGTAGATTCAAAAGTACAGGTTACTTTTAAGTCAAAAGAAGTGTTAAGTGAACTTGTGCTACCAGCTTTTTTAATGGGTGCACATGCTCAAGGAAGACATGTTCCTTGATTGTGCCGATTGAAAGGGCAAAAAATGGAACGTTCAAAAACATTTCATAAAAGAAGAAGAGTTTAAATTTACTCCTGATTTTTGCAGTTAGACTGTGTTTTTAGAGGTAGCGTTGCTGGATAGTTGGGAAAAAAGGTCGGTGGGGCCTCTAACAGAAGAGTAACATGGGAAACAGGAGCTGGGCAGAGTTCACCAACTTTGAGGCCAAGGATTTGAGGCCTATAAGAAGCAGTTAAAAAGAAAATTAATTAAAAAGGGTTAGTAAATGCTGTCACATGATTTTAATTAATGATGTGTATTTGTTAGTTGTGGGGGGATTGTATTTGTTAAATTTGTTTTAAATTTTAGTTAATTGTTTTAGGGCAAAGTAATGGGCATCAAATGGCATTTAACTAACATGGCTGTCATAATTTTTTTTAAGAAACTTTCTGTAAGGCATGGATATGAGGGTTGCACTGCCAGAAAAGTATGAGATGCAGGTTTGTTCCCTATAAGAGCTTGAACTGTGACCAATCAGAATACAGGATTATTTTCTTTACCCATTTTATGATATACAGTATTATAAGGGTGAGGCAGCACTGAATTAGCATTCAATGGAAGTGCAGAAAACTGGTAATTTTGACACTGGTGAAGCTGATTCAAATGATTCAGTTTCCCTTTGGGATTTCAGAACTTTGATGATATGACATGGCATTTTTACATCTGCAGTGGGTGGAACCTGCAGACGTTTTGCATCAGAAAAGGACCTACATCATGTTTTCCATCCGTGGAATTGTTTTTCCTCCGCTTGACCCTCCCCAAGAAGCAATCCGCCCATTTTGTCTCTATTGACTGCAGCACTGCACTATATCGCAGAGGGCATTTTTTTATGGGCGTTTTTTTGTTGTTCTTTTGTGCATGACTGAATTAACGTTTCCAGGCATGGACAGCTCGAGTGGCTTTAGTGTATTGATTAGTGCTCTGGGCAGATCACTAGATTGAGTCTTGCACCAGAATTTGTATTTTGCCGTAACAGTTTTCTCCCCTTTTCTATGAGTGGACGATTATTTCAGAATCCCTTTATGATGACTGATCAAACACAGTAATCAGTCATTAGCAATAGAGTCAGCAGTGAGGTATGTAATAGATTTGCTACCTGTAAATGTGAGCGAGGTAGCTGAACTACCACATATTGACTAGCAAGTGAGAGATTACCGATCTCCCCACCTCACACTATTTTATTCCTCTATGCACTCCCTTCCACACTTGAATTGAAACAGTATCAGAACGCCATATGCACTGTTTAGAAACTTTGGCTTACTTTATGTGATTATTTTCTTCCATTTTGAGCCCTGGCTTCTAAACCGAGGTGGCTGTTAATCAAAGGTGTCTTTAATTAATAAGCATCTATAGGTGTGAACAGTCCATGCTTTTCTCAGCTGAACTACAGTATGAGGAAGGTCTTTGTTACAGTTCTGCCACATGTAAATGTGAGTGAAGCGTGAAGGACCACATACTGTGTACCTGGAATCAGAATGTGTGTTGGGGGGGGGGGGGCAAACGTGTCTGAGCATTAAGTCACAGCAGCAGGTGCTCAGATTGCTGTCAACTTCAACAAGTACCGGCAGTGAGTATGTAACCTCTTCAAGATTCATTCAGGGTCACTTTAACCAGAACCCCTAACTTACTGCAAGCATTTTGCTAGGAGCAACCACTGCAGTTATAATAAGCATTTGGCAATACAGAATGTTCTGTGCTGTTATTGCTGTTGTACTGGATCTTGCTTGATGTACACATTTTTACTATCTATTTAACCAGCATGGAGCAGATGAGATGCAGTGTTTCTTGTGCTCTATGCTGGGTGAATATATAGTAAAAATGTAAATTAGCAAGACCCGGTACAACAGCAATACTGGCGGTGAACATTCGACATTGACAAATGCTTGTTTGGTACACTCCGATCCAACTGATCTGATGGACCTTCAGTCCTTTTAACTTTTTATTACTATGTGTTATAAACCCTTATAAGGGGAAACTGCATCTACAGAAAAAAAAATACAGGCTTTCTGGAGAATGGCAGATTTTCATCAGCAACAAATTATATGATGGGTGATAACATGCACACTGGGGACAGGGCAGACCCTGGTCAGAATATGGGGGTCAAGAGGCTTGGGATGGGAGGGATTGCTCTGCCAGTACACACACACACACACACACACACACACACACACCATGCATGGCTCCACAATCTGTATGGTATACTGTATAACTGACACCAGGTAGGCATTGTTCCAAAAACCAGCTGTGTTAACCTGGCACAGCTTTAATTGCGACGTGTGTGCACAATCAGCAGCCCCCCCCCACCACCATTTGGTTTCTATGATGATGTTTGCGACTGGCAAAGCAGGCAAAGGCAATATAAGTGGAAGATTTAACATGTAGTTAAAGAGCCACTGAGTCGAAGTTTGATATAAAGATTATTAAATTGCTGGTTGCAGGGTGGGCTGCACTGTGGTACATTTTAGAATAGTGTTGAGGGTTAGTGTAGGAGTGCCACCATTTTTACATTTGCAGTGGGCGGAGCCTGCAGACATTTTCATCAGAAAAGGACCTACGTCATGTTTTCCATAAATGGAACTGTTTTTCCTCTGCCTGACCCTCCCCAAAAAAGCAATCCACCCATGTTGTTCCTATGGACTGCAGCACTGCACTATATCGCAGTGGGTGTTTTTTTTTTTTTTTATGGGGGTCTTTTTTTTTTTTTAATTTTGTATCCCTGCCATTTCTGTTCCCTTCCCTTAACAGCAAGGGCAACATGGGCTGTCTTTCGCTTACGTGATTCATGGCAAACTGACCTACACGTAAGACCATATTTCTGAAAGGTAAAACAATGTTTGTAGCAAGCATTGTAGTTCTCTTAGGATTTGGCACACCAGTCCTGCGGCTTCCAGGTCCTTGTACTGTCTGATCAGCAATACTAGGTATTTTTATGGTGGAGCTTGTATTTACAGAAGTATGACTGTGCATTGCAGAACTGAAATACAGTTATTACATTGTATTCCAGGGGTGTTCAGCATTTCCATGGATGGAGCCCTGTTCCCCGCTTAGGATATTCTACTGGTTCTGTTGGCATATCAGTGTGCTTAACATTTCACGTTGTGAGGCAAATAAGGGTAGGATTGCTAACCGTTTCCATAAGAGTTTTCTGCAAGTGCTGATTAAATACTATTTAAGGGGCATAAATGGAAACACAGTGCTTCTATTAGGATTAGTACTACATTAGCCTACAGCAGTTACCCTTTTTATTTATTTTGCAAAACAACCGTTGTCTTCTGTTGCTTTCTGGGTCATATGTGTTCTTAGAGCTGTGCTCTGTAGTTCTAAAGGCTGCAATTCAATATTATCTATTAAAGAAGTGAAGCTCAAAGGTGAAAAAAATAACAAAAAAACTTGGTACGGGGACTATTGTACCATGAGGAGATGGATGGATAGATAGATAGATAGACAGACAGACAGACAGACACGACAGAGCGATCCATCCATCCCAGTATTGTGTTGAAAGCCTGGTCTTTGCCTAAGTTCAATGTCGTACGCCAGCTGTAAAAGTTAATGAAGCAAATGCACTTATTCAAGTTTGGTAGTGATTGCATTTGTCTTCTGACGCCGTTCAGTATCTTTGTGAAGTTTTAATAGGTGTTGCAACTTTTTTATAAAACGGGGCATGCGCTTGTGCTCTAAGCTGTCATTTGTTTTGGTGGTTGGGGCTGACGTCATGTTTTCCATCCGTGGAACTGTTTTTCCTCCTCCTGACCCTCCCCCAAGAAGCAATCCACCCATGTTGTCCCTATGGACTGCAGCACTGCATTATATCACAGTGGGCATTTAACTAAAACTGATGAGGAGGGCATCAGAAGAGTCTAACTGGAACTTTGTTTAACTCAATTACGCTAGGGATTTTGATCTAAAAAATTTGCAAAGAAAAAAATCACAATGACTGTTACTTTTTTCTTATTCACTTTTATTAAATCCAGCTATAATGGGAAAAGCTGTATGGAATAATAGTTATAATTAAATTGTGGCCGATCTCCGACCACCGTATTGAGTGACAAACATTGAGGTTGACACAGATCCACAGAGTGGCTGTACGCTACCTGGTTGAGGAGAAGCCAGGGAAGCAGGAGCTGTGCAAGGCTTTCTTTTTTTCTAGGAAAGGTATCCCACCGTTGCTGTAAACTAAATTAAGAGTTAAATATACCTGTCTAAGTGCACAGCCTTTCTGGGCTGTCCTGTGCGGCTTGTTTATTCTGCTTCCAGTCCATTCCCAGTCTCTGTCTTTCTAGCAGGTTTGGAGTGCAAATGGTGGTGTAGCTAAGCCAGGAAGAGGTCGTGGAGAAACCCTCATGGGAGGAGTTGATGGAGAGGACTGCAAGCAGCTTGAGCCATAGCCTCAGTCTCCTGGAATCCTGTTGGAACTAAAGAAGACTGGGGGCTTGAGTTAGAGATTGGGTTGTATGGCTTGATTTTTACTGCAGACAGAGTCACAGAAATAAAGTTTGCTTATAATAGTATTGTCAGCTGAGCAAGCAGTCTTTTGAGGCATTTTAAATAATCCTGGGTTTGGACTTCCACATTCATTTCCACACTCAAGGGAAAATTAAAGGGAAAGTATTTCTACTGTTCAGAATTGTAATTTCATTATTTGGTACTTGTGAGACACATAGCATGTATTACTTATTATATATATATGTAGGACAGTTTACATTTAAAATTCCCGATTTAGTGGGTCTTTCTCTCTAGTTGGTCTCACTGGGTCACATGATTCTCTCTGAGATCTTATAACACTCACACGTGGCGTTTCTTCAGAGTCATCATTTTTTTGTAAGCCTATTATGGAGTGAACGCTGTAGCTTGCTATGAAAGACTTGGCTCTATTTTAATTTTTGATGTGAAGGCCAAGGCTTCCCGCTTTCAGCTTAAAGTGCTTAAGGCACTTTTTGAGTGGTACGCTAAGTGATTGTAGGTTGTGAGCTAATAAATTGAGTGAGGGGAGTACCTCCCATGTACTTACATAGAACACAATTAGTAAGTTAGTTATATTTTTATGTCTGCAGTGGGTGGAGCCTGCAGACCTTTTGCATCAAAAAAGGATCTACATCATGTTTTCTGTCCGTGGAACTGCTTTTCCTCTGCCTGACCCTCCCCCAAGATGCAATCCGCCCATGCTGTCCCTATGGACTGCAGCGCTGCATTATAGCACAGTGGGAGTTTTTTTTCTTATGGGTGTTTTTTTTTGTACATTTCTGCATCCCTGCCATTTCTGTCCCCTCCCCACATACTAATTATCTCCCGACTTAACTGATGGCTTCCAGTGCATGCCAGGAATGGCACACACAACTTCAGTTCTGAAGTAAAAAATTGGATGCAGCTCCAAAGAGAGCAGATCTTTTACAGTCCCTATAGGCTGCACTGTCAATAGAAAGGTAACGGGTAAGTTCAACACCATCTGTAGTCTTTGCAAACTGTTAGTGTGTCAGTTCCAAAACAATTAGGAGAGCATTATAACAATGCATCTGTGATTTAGGAAACTGGAGAGTCCCCAAACTCAAAAGCTGGAGAGGTAGGGGCTTCTCCACGGATCCAAGCCAGCCTCCGCCTCTTCCTCATCCCAGGCTCCTGCAGCAAAGCATGGGGTCAGTTAACCTCTTGTGATCCCACTCTCTGGTTCTTAATTATCTGAAGTATTACTGATCAGTCCATTTGTGCTGCAGAGTTAATAATTACCCCTGTGTGAATGCTCCAAGCCCGGGTGCTTGCCTGCCTGACAAGTCACACATCCGCACTGCTGCTGTTACTGGCACTGCACAGTAAAACCTCTTAATCAGGTCTGAAATTTGACCAGATCAGAGGAAGTGAAAGTTGTTCTTTGTCAGTGCTTTAAAGAAGAAATTTCCTAGTCACTGGCATGGGACTGCTCGCTAGGCTCGGTCCATCCCCTTTCCCCAGATCTCGCGATGTCTCAGCTGCCATACACCACACAAGCTGGTTTGCTCACTGGCTGTCTGGTTGTGTTTCTGTGGAGACAGATGGAATAGGTGCGGCAGGGAGCCTGGTCCGGGCTGGCAACTTGTGTGTCACTGATGGGGAATTTTCTTTTGTCAGCTGGACAAGGTCTCGGTTTTGTTGCTCCGCAGGTGAGTGGAGGGGGGGGCAATGGGAAGGTGAGGCCTGGTATTAGTCGGTACTGCTTGCTTTGCCTGCCTTGCTAACAGTGTGCCAAACAGCTTGGAGGTGCTGCTGTTTACTTTGCACCTTGACATGAACTTGACAGCACCACAGCTGCAGCCCAGAGGGTGTCGCAGCCAGCAGCAGCTCTGAACACATCTAGTAGCATGGGTCATGCACACTAAATTTATTCCTTATCAGGTCAAATTCTGCAGATGTTTTGGCACTGACCAGAGCGTGTTTTAATGGGCAGCACACACACTGAATGTTTACAAGTTTTTGAAAACCACATGACCTAGAGCAGCAAACAGCTTGGTGGAGATTGAGAACTCTATGTGTTCCACAAGGCTTTGTGAATGATGTGATTCCTGAGGGCTTGTCATTTCTTTGCCAAACAACTGTTTTGTTATCAGAAAAATAAATAATTCATAGGATAATTATGCATAATCATTCTAGTTAACTTCCTAACAACATGTCCTGTAACTGCAGTTTCAGACTGGCAAGCCAGTGAAATCATGAGCTTCCCCACAGGGATGAGGTGTGCAATGTATGCTTGCTGCAGTGGGTACTGATGTTAGCAGGCAGAAAAGAGCCTGGTAGGTGGAACTGGAAGCTTTTATTTAACAAATATTTCTATATTACTGACTACTAGTAGTGCTGGCTACAAAGATCCATCTTTTTTTTTTCACCTTTGTGTGTAAGTTTGCCAACTAATCAGAGAGTGACCAATGAGTTTGACTGATGTGTGAAACATGTCTGTCAGTGTCCCTCACCTGGGTAGTGTAATAACATGTCAGTGAGGCCTAGTGGTGTAACCTTTACTCATTTCCCTCAATTCCCTCTCATCTCACAAGCTGTGTGGCATGCGTGCATCTAAAAATCATCAATGACTGTTCTGAGTCATCAACATGTGTATCTGTCAGCTGCATTATGCCATCATCAGTTGTGCATGTACAGTCAACGTTGATGCATGTGGAAAATATAAGTAAAACAACAGGAGGAGAAAGGGACAGAGGAGAAAGGGCAGAGATAAATGTTCAACTAAGCCAGTTCCACAAAATACAAGAACTGCAAGAGGTGGCACTGGAAAAGGAGCTGCGAGATAGGGACTAGAAGTTGTTGCTGTGGAACTGTGAGTAACAGGGCTGAATGCATTACAGCAAAGCAAATGAAACAAGCATTTGTCAATGCCGAATGTTGCTTGCTTCTATGTGCTGTTTAGGTATTTGGAAGTCATTGGAGTGCAAATATTGAAAATTTGCAAACTTACGAGCGTGCATAGGAACTGCGCAATGCACGCTCGAAAAACAGTCATTGTTAGGAAATTTTTCATGAAATGTTCAACATAGCCATTTTAAGACCTCTGGTCATGAACAGAGTCAGTGTGATTTTGTTAATGTGTCTATTACATTGAAAGTTTGCACACCGATCAAGCGCATTGTGCGCCAGCATGGGCGAAACACGCTTTTGGCAGGATGTGGAAATGACAGCTGTACTGCCCATATGAGGTGTGGTAAAATGGCAATGTTGAAAATCTGGAGTGGAAATATTGAAAATTTGCAAACCTATGAGCTACGTGAACTGTGCAACACACCGTAAAACAGTCATTTTTAGGAATTCTTTTCACCAAATTTTCAACATTGCCATTTTAAAATCTCTGCTCATGAACAGTGACACTGTGATTTTCTTACTGTGTCCCATACACTGAGTTTGCACCGACTGAGCCATTCTAGCTACAAGGGCAGAAACACATTTAGGTGAGATGTGAAAAATGACAGCTGTACTACTCATAAGAAGGTGTGGTAAAATGGCAATGTTGAAAATCTGGAATGAAAATATTAAAATTTCCGAACCTCGAGCCTGCGTAGGAACTGCAGCAACGACTCTCAGTAAAATAGTCATTTTTTGGAATTTTGGACCAAATTTTCAACATGGGGTTTTTAGGACCCCTTCTCATGAATGATGTCACTGTCATGGCGGTATTCAGGCCCAAAGGGTGATTTCACAGTCACTGCACAGCCACTGCACGAAATCACCCTTCGGGCCCGAACAACGCCATGACAGTGACATCATTCATGAAGAAGGGGTCCTAAAACCCCATGTTGAAAATCTGGTGAAAATTCCCAAACATGCCTGAGATATGCAATAAAGTTGAACCCTCCTATCTAGCCCATTATACAGCTTATCGGCATTTCCTCAGTTCGGGGGTCGGCTTTGAAGAGTGCAGACGTGTTCCCGGTCCACCAAGACCGTCGCACTGGAGTCGGAGGTAAGTATGGGGTGAGGGGTGTGGGGAGGCTGAGTGCGAGTGGGTGGGTGGGGTTGTGGGAGGGGGTCGGAGATGCGCTAGGGACCGCTTTTTGTTTTACAGGTTTAAAACAAAAAAAGACGTCATGGGACACGTTGCCATGCTGGGTGAGCTCCCAGCATGGCACAAGAATGGGGCGGCCGTTCAGCTGGCGAGTTGGGCACCCCGTCGGCTAAGGACTGATTGCCACGCTGGGTGGGCTCCCCAGCGCGGCACCAGCTACGGGGAGACGACAGCAGCTCAGCCGGCGGGATTGGGCACCCACGGCTACACAGGACATGCGGGGCGCACGCCTGCGCAGGGGGGAGCTACGCTATCGGTGCTCACTGAAGCGTAGTCTCTTTCAATCAGAGTGCCACTGCATTTTGGAGCGTGTCATAGACAGCTCCAAAATGCATCGGCTTACAGGGGCCGTGCCTGCCAGCTCACTGACTGAATTGGAGGAGGAGGTGACACACCTCTGAAATCTCCGATGATGGCACTATGTTTCTTGCACATGTGTGCAAGCAACATAAAAATGGTTGCTTGGTTCCAAATAGTCCCCTTGTTCCTCTCCCATTCAAAGCAATCTTCTCATAGAGTCATCGATTGCATCTGGGGATGAAACTACACTAAGCAATCCAGAAGTACACCCATTTTCCACACTTTGGTCCTTCAAGTGCTTCCAGTTCCTCACCCAAGGATAAAAGTGTTCCATCTAGAATTATGATATCAAGACACTGTTAAAGCAGAAATGCATCTGCCATTAGTTTTCCTTTATGCTTATATATAATCTATACAAAATGTGCAATAAATATGTTCTCTTTTCAATCAAGTAGCTTTCCAATCAGTGTGCAACCTGTGTTTCTTTGTTATGCACTGTACTCACTCCTATCCAGGAGCTCAGCTGCACTATAAGTTCTTCCTGAGACACCTCACAATGTGTTTGTGCTGAAAGGCAAGCCACCCCCCCCCGTCCATCTAGTGACAGTAACAGAACAACAGCTGCCACAGTTGCCTGTTAATCAGCATTATCAATTGCCACTCCACTTTCAACAGCAATGATGCCATTAATCACACATCAGCAGGGGTACTACAGAGCTCAGTGCTCTTAGTCATCACATGAGGAAGATGACACTGAGTATGGGTCTGACACAGACATTGCTGTTAGTTTGATACCAGAGGAAAAATGTAGTTGTTCATGTTGGTAAGGGGCAAACTGAGGTATGCCGACCCAACACTTCTATTAAAGCAAGAGAGGAGTACAACCACCTAAACAAGTTGAAATGAAGGGTGACAATGAGAAGGATAGGGAAAGTGAACCTTTCAGAGCAGTTACATGAGTCTGAGGTGGCAGAGGCATAGGAAGTATGACTGAAGGAGGCAAAGGGGAAGGGGAAACACATGATCCTTGTGTGGAGAAAAAAAAGCAGGAGAAGAAGCACAGGAGGAGGAGAGGAGGAGCAGCTGGAAGAAGTACAAGAACATGGTGATGAACAGAGGGTAGGCGTATAAAAGGTGGAGAAGGAAGGGAAGCAGATAGAAGTATGAGAAGAGGAGGCATACCTCTCAACTGTCCCTGATTTTCAGGGACGTCCCTGATTTTGACTCAAAATTTTCCTCTGTCCCTCGTAAAATTTGTGTTTTTGTGACAGAACAGTAGGGATTGAAAGTACAAAATAATGCCAAACATTAAAGTTACAGACTTGTTCATCTTCAGAAAATGCATTTTACATTAATCCCCTTATTCTACCAGCTTTCTGAGTGAAGAGTACCAATTTTTAAGATATGTTCCTGATTTTGGTCTTTGTTCCTGATTTTTTTAAGCCTTGTCCCTGATTTATGAGCAAAGAGGTTGAGAGGTATGAGAGGGGGTGTATGAGGAAGCACATACACAAGAGAAGACAAAGAAGGAAAGTCTGATGTCAGTTGCAATTGGAGGTGTCTAAAGTTGGGAAAATTTGCTTTGCAAATTAATTTGTGAATTCACTACAGTTTTTAAAGTTAATATGCCTTCAAAGTACCAATTAACAGTAAAGGTATAACTTTGCAAATTGCAAATTTGGAAACTTCACTGGGGAATTCATGGCAGCAGGCAAAGCTGTGACTGAAGATCACATGGTACTGAAATGAGCTATAAGCCATGAGGAGGCTGTGTTTGGTGCAGTCTTCTAAAGACAAAATAGGAGAGAAGTTTGTGCTTGTCTGAGCAGAAGAAGCAACTTTAAAATCTGTCTCAAAATAGAGCTTTTTGAATTGAATCACTTACAGATTGTTTTAGAGGGCCTTGTGATGCTAGGTTTGTGCTGTTTGTTTTGGTTTTTGCTGATTATTTAGTTTAAATAAATGGTTTTTGCTTTGTCTGTAGTGAAGCACTGCTGTAGGGGAAGGGAGGTGTAGTCTATTAGCGAGGCGGAAAGATCAGGAGCCTTTGTTACTGAGAAGCAGGAGATTCATCATATATTTTTACTCAGTCTTTCTTGTAGTCTGATTTCTCATTTTCTTTGTGTAGATTAGTTTGGTGTGTTTAAGTGAAGTATTTTGTCAGTCTCTTTTTATATTAGTTTTTGTTATTTACTTCTTAAAATGACAGTGTTCTGTCACTTTGTTATACGAACTTGCGAATTACCCCTGTCGTGTGTGGGTGTGTAGTGCTAATCCTAGATGTATTTAAAAAAAAGTAAAAATAATGAAAAATATAATATTTTTTGATAGTTTTACTAGCTACTAGTAATTCAGTAAATTTTAATTTCTTATTTTTCAGATCACTTATCCCCTCGAGGGAAGGGGTGTTGTCTGCAGCTGCTACTTAGTTGTACTGCAGTCTTTCTTAAAAATGTTTTCATCAGGGGATGTGGCTAGGCACCCACAATATGGCTGCCTAATTCTTGAACTCTCTTAACCCCTTGCAGTAATCCATTCATTTCCTTGCCAAGCTAACTAGCTACATTAGCTATTTGAACATCACTGAGGAGTCCTTACCTTGGGATGCCTTCCGACCCAAATGGGGTGAAAATCTGCAGCTGCATCGTGAAGATATCCACTCTCAAACAATCCTCTCAGACTGCTACTGCTGGCAGCAAAATGACAGGTCCAGAGGATGACATAGCTCTGTCAGAAATTAAACTATGGTTTTGCAATTGGTGTCACAAATATCGAAACTTGGAATAGCAACACAGAGAATAAATGCCAATATCATTCACATTGGGGACTGTCTCAACATGGCCAGAGGACCACCACTACAAAGGACATTGCAAATAAATTTGACAGGCATCTGTGAGAACAAGGCTGAGTCATCCATCTGCTGTGGGAGCAGGTAGAAGGTTTAGAAAATCACAGCAGTTGGAACCGCTTATAATTAGTGGGTTTCCCAGAGGGGAGTAAGGGAAAGGACATGATGAAATTCCTACAAACAACTCTCTCCCTCATGTTCACTCCTGAATGCCTGTCAAACACTGATATTGTTAGTGCCCGTCATTCCCTCACCACCTCTCTTCCAAGCCTAATGAACATCCTTACCTGTTGCTGGCCCAGTTCTTCTGATACTAACAGAGGGAGCAGATACTTTGCTGGGCCAGGACTAAAGGGGAGGTTATGTGGAAGAGCCACAACATCAAAAATTTCCAAGATTTCTCCTCTGAGCTGCCTGATTGCCACAAAGTCTATACACCAGCCTGATGAACTTTAAGATACCTCAATATTCAAAACAGCCTCCACAAAGACATAGACAGAGTGGAGGCTGTCCAGAGGAGGGCAACCAAAATGGTGCAGGGTCTGCACCAGAAGACATACGAAGAAAGACTAAAGGAGCTTAATATGTATACCCTTGAGGAAAGAAGGGAGAGAGGGGACATGATAGAAACTTTCAAGTACCTCAAGGGAATCAACAAAGTCCAAGAGGGTAGCATCTTTCAGAAAAAGAGATGTGCAAGAACAAGGGAGCACAATTTGAAGATAGAGGGGGGATGGCTCAGAGGTAATGTGAGGAAGTATTTTTTCATAGAGAGGGTTGTGGATGCATGGAACAGCCTCCCTGAGGAGGTCGTGGAGTCAAGAACAGTGGGGGAATTCAAGAATTCATGGGACAGACATAAGGCAGTCCTAGTGGGGGGTAGGAGGAAGTAAGCTGTTGGTTAACTAGGATCTGTAGCTTATCTGTTAGGTAGGAAAATGGGTAGACTAGGTGGGCCAAGCAGTCCTTATCTGCCATCACATTCTATGTTTCTATAGCCTATGATACCCTGTCTCTCTGTGCATTATTAAAAATGGTATAGCACAGCAGTTTCAATCCCCAGAGACCACTAAAGATTTAATTAAAAGAACTGTTCTCATTCTGCTTTGCAACAACACAGATCTGCACAACATTCCAAACAGGCTTAGCTAGACAGATAATTTCTTTTATATAGCACCCATTTCCAAGGGAGTCTGAGCGCTGTACAGTTAAAACCACAATGCAACAGACAACATCATAGTCAACAAACACTTCATGTGAAATGGCTGTTGTATACATAAAATTATCACTAGATCAGTAAATAAAACCCATTGAAAGCCTGAGTAAATAAAATTGTTTTTAATCCTGTTTTGAAGGATTCCACAGAGGGGGAGCCTTGCATAGCTGATTTGGAAGAGAGTTCTATAGAGTGGGCTCAGCCACAGAAAATGTTCAAACCCAAGTGCTGCAGCCACACCCTAGGAACATCAAGGAGGCAACTCTCAGCAGAATGAAGAGCTGGGTCAGGCAGTGGGGCACAAGGAGATCTTACAAATAAGCTGGCCCCCTACCATGTAGAGACTTATAGGTCAGTAGACTAACCTTGAAGATAATCCTCCACCTAACTGGCAGCCAATGCAGTTCTTGGAGGACCAGCATAACATGATCATTCTTTTGTACAACTTGCCAGTAATTGAGTCACCACATTCTGCACAAGCTGCAGCCAGTGGATGGTACCTCTGGAAAACCCTAGGTACAAGGCATTACAGTAATCTAGCCTGGCCATGACAAAGGCATGTACCAGTGATGACAGGTCATCAGGTGGAAGAAGGTGCCAGATCTGAGCAATGTTCCTCTTATGGTAAAATCCATTGTTAACAACAGCCAACGCCTGAGAATTACATGTCAGGTCATTGTCAAAGATCACACCCAGATCCTTTACCTGCTCAGAAGAGACTAATGGTACACCAATACAAGACTGAGAGGATCCCAATAAGTCCCTGCCTCACAATGATGACCCAGATCCACCACCAGCATCTCAGTCTTGTAGGGGTTGAGTTATGAGACATCCAAGTCCACATTTCAGTCAGGCTGCTGTTAAGCATGGAGTCTGCCATTTGGCTACTGTATGTGCAGGAAAAGTACAACTGGGTGTCATTTGCATAGCAGTGAAAACCCAATCCATACCACCTGATAATGTCTCCTAGTGGCAGCATGTAGGCCATAAACAACAAGGGTGACAAGACCGACCCCTGCGGAACTCCACAGGTTAGAGGCTTTGGGTTAGATGAGGCTAACCCCATCACCACCTTCTGCACTCTGCCTGTCAGGTATGACCTGAACCATTTGATGACCATATTAGACAGGCCACACCAAAACTGCAGTTGGTCAAGGAGCACCTTGCCGTCCATGGTATCAAATGCCTCCATGAGATCCAGGATGATCAAGACAGTCCACTTTCTCCTGTCTCTCAGAACCAGGAGATCATTCAGCACCTTTCTCAAGGCAGTATCCATTCTATGCCCAGCTCTGAACTCAGACTGGAAAACCTCATAGGTGGAGGTGGCAGTAAAATGCCCCTCGAGCTGAATGGCCACCACCTTTTCCATAATCGTCCCTAAAAAAAGGAGGTTTGACACTGGTCTCTAGTTGCAGAGGCAGTCCTGATCCAATGAGTGTTTCTTTAATAAGGGTCTAACCAGGGCCTCTTTCAAAGCCGCTGGAAAGACCCCACTCCTCAAGGAACTCTGGACAATCTCAGTCACCACAGAACCAATCAGGTCCAAACATCCGACCATAAGTCAGGTTGAGCCTGGATCAGATCACAATGTGTTGGCCATAGCTTTGAGATAACCTCTACAACCACATCCATCCCAACTGGGTCAAAATCAGCCCAGAGCAGAGGAGTGGACTGGTACATCACAGAGTGAACCCTGCAATGCCTAAGAGAGGCATCCAAGGAGATCTCAGCCCTGACTGAGAACACATTGTTGGCAAAGAACAGAGTAAACTCTTCACATCTTGTATTGGAACCAGCTCCCCCTACATGGAGACAGACAGGATGTAAAAGCTCATCAACCATGTGGAAGAGATGAGCTGGTCTGTTGCTTGTGAAGCAATCTCTGGACAAAAAAGCTGCCTACGAGAGATTGCTTCTTGATAGTCCTTATAATGGGACTTCAGGATGAATTTGTCCTCCATCAAGCCAGAGTCCCTTCAATGCCTCTCTAATCTCTGACCCTTAATCTTCAACTCCCTAAGCTTCCTCTTAAGTCAGAGGAGTCTCTAGCACACAGATAGGGGTTGGACACATACGGGTGTGATACAGTCAAGGGCTGCAGAGATGGCCTCATTATAAGACACCACCGCCCCCTCTGTCCCAATTGCACAAGCAACCCTCACCCCCGATAGGTCTAGTACTGCAGATAGTCCCACAGGGGACAAGCCCTGTAAAGGGCAGTACCAGGCCATCTCCACTAAGGCAGGGACTACAGGGGGGTTGCTAGCATGAACCTCACAACACTATGGTCCCACCAAACCACTGGATCATCCCCTAGAACAGAGACCTCAAGGCTAGCTGAAAATACCATGTCCAGTGTTTGGCAGCGTGAATGGGTCACTGAAGTAACATTCTGCATTAGGCCCAGGGTCTCCATGCTCTTAAGGAGATCATACCCAAATGCTGAGAGCCCATCATCGACCCAGGTATTTAAGTTCCCCAGATGTAACCATGTGGAAGACTCCAACAGTTGGCCAGGGATGAGCTCTTCAATCTCCTGCAAAAATTCACCCCCTAGACCTGCAGTGGGGCGATAAAGCAGGAGGACCCTATAGCCAATGACAAGACCCCCGCATAGCTACACACTCAAAAAACCTGGTAGGACCCAAAGGTAGCACTGTGAGGTTCAGGCCAGTCTTAAAACAAAAAGTCCCCCCCTCATCTCTACGATCCTTCCTTGAGATGTGTATTATGGTGTACCCAGCTGGTACTGCCACTTCCAAAATGGGAGCCACATTTTCATCAAGCCAGGTCTCCATGATGCAAGTCAGATCTACTGAGGGAATCAAATCCACCATTATGGCAGTTTTGTTCCTCATTGTCCTGGCATTGCATAACATGACCCAGGAAGGATAGGGGAGATTTCCAGATCAGTTAACTGCCCATCAAACTCAATGAAGCCCTTGAATATGGGCACCAGAAAAGGGGAACCCCTCTCTAGCACCCATTTTGGCCCAGAGCATCTCCTCGGTCTCACTACCCAAATCCAAGACTCTCTGGCAGCTACATGAAATGATCTCCCACCTGACCTCCTCCTCCTCCAAACAATCCCCAACTCCCGACATCTCTTACATGTCTAAAAAAGGAAGCAGCAGGAGCTCAAAAGGACTGAGATCTCAGAGGAGGGCTGTCGAGTAGCTGTGCCTTCTAACACACTGTCCTAGGCACATAATTAAGCTGGACTATAACCCAGTTAAAACTTAGTCCAACCTATGATCCACACAAGCACACAACCAAACTAACCAAATCACATTCAAACCACTCTCATTACACAAACACACAACTCCCAACCCACCCTGATTAACAAAACCAATAACATAACAAACCTACACAATTCCCACTCCACAACAGTTCACAAAATTCAATGCCAAACACACCCTTATTCAACACATATCTAGCTACTATGCCAAATCCATTTTTAACAAAACAAAAAATGTCACAATAATTGAATGCTACGACTTAGTGCTAGCTTCAGTTGCAATTTTAAATTATTACATATTTTTGAGAAAGTATACATCAAATAGAACCCACTCCAAAAAGAGTACATAGGAAAAGTTTAGTCCATGGAGCTCTCACCTTCTAGGGCCAAAACAACTGTCCATTTACAGATCTAAAGGATCTCACTCCTAAATTGAGACTGGAAGCAGGTTAAGCCCCAATCTGTTTAACATCCAAGTGATAGTCTATAGAGCTTCTATGGCCTCTCACTCCACAGAAACCCTAGTTGTATCTAGCTGACATAAATTCAGAAATGGATATGTATGGAAAGGAGTCCAATGTGCAGGTTATAGTTCACCAAATTACTTCTTTGTTAACAAAGCTAGATAGTCCAGAGAATAATTGAAAGTCTTATAGACTCAGGGAGCTCTCACCTCCTCCAGTATCAATCCCCATACAGTATGTAGTCTTCAACCCCAGAACTCTCTCACAACCTGGGGCTAAGTAGCAGCAGATTACTTGTTCATATAATGCAATTTGCTTTGCCACTCTCACTAGCAAAACGGAAACAAGTTACTGTTTATGCTTAAATTACTGTTTCACTTTATGGCTCCGATGGCAGTTTCACCCACAAACCTCCCCCAACCAGGGGATCCAAGCTCAGGACTAGCCCCACTATCTGCTGCTCCTTACTTCTTCGTCAGACTACAGCGGTGATCTCCACCATGGTCACCTGTGGTACTGGATCACAGTGCACAGATGCTCCCAGCTATGTGTGGGGACTAGAGTGAACACCCCACCCCCCCGGCTGCAGACAAACCGACCCGCATCTACCCTCTTGGATGGCACAGATTTTCTTTAGTAGTAAGGGCACAAGGTTAGCTAGCAGCCCGAACCCCCATCCCCATGCACCTGGACCAACAAACCCATGGCTGTGATCACTGAAAGTAACCCAAGCTGCGTACTGTGTCCATGTCACAGGTGAAAAACAGGGGAACTGCTTCTGCTACTAGTGATCTCCAGTCTCAAGCTGTTTGTGTAGCTCCAACAGGCAGGTAGCACTTCACTAAGCAGTGCTATTAGTCATCAGTCCTCACGGATTACCACAACTTGCATCCCTGGGTTCCCTCTACCAGGATCTTCCAGCAGGATCTTCACACTCTGGCCCCCTATTTAAACTACAAACAACAGTAGTTGGTCAGTCGGAAATAGGTAACATCACCAAAAGAAAATTTCTTTTACAAATGCACAGAAAATTTCCAGCTATTTTCACATTTTGCAAATGCTAACTAGTAAACTAAGCTACTGCATACTGCATTCCAGAGACTGTATATCTTCCAGACAGTGAAACCTTTACAATGAACACATTGATGCCAACAACATCAACAATTCCCTGTAATGTCCGCCCGGTACCCTGGCACTCTTTCTCCCGGTCCTGCACCCCCTCCCTGAATCAACTCTGACTCAGATTTGATTATTCTTAAGTCCGGGGGGTTAGAGGGTGAAGCCCCCGATGAACAACAGCTGTTTCCTTGATGGATTTATGAGAACCGCAAATTGTGGTTGACATAAATCTGTTGCTGTAATGTCGGTCGACAAAATATTTGTCTGACCAGCATTGTAGAGCCGTCCTAAACCACCTCACTTAAAAAAACCTAATCTATTCTACTCCTAAACCTACACTACACCTGACTAACAACCTAAAAACATTAAAAAACTGTTTAAATCTAGCAAAGCAGTGGGTTTTAACAATTAAAATTTCAAGTCCTTTCCTTAACGTTCTTAGCATTCTGATGAGCAACCCAGCTTGGCTGCCATCTTTTTTTGGTTCATACATCACTACCGCGATACTTCTCAATGGATGGACAATGCCCTTTACATGAATGGGGAGCTGCAACCCTCCACTACAGAGCTCCCTCCTGGAGTGGGACAGAAGCGAGCGCCGTAAGAGGTAATTGACTACCTCCAGCTGCAACATCCTTGCAAGGGAGGTTAGACCGTCGACACGCTGTGCGCGTTGACTGCCCCACCACCCACTCTGGCTCAGCCCTTAATATATAGGCCCTGTCTTAAACATCACTTCCTGACTGTAGTGATACTAAGTCTCCACTTTTCCATTTGCAGGTTATACCTGCTTGCCAGTAGAGGGACCTTCTGCCTGTCACCTCTATCTCCCTGCCTGAACTCCTCTTCCTTCTTCTTCCTAGTAACCGTCTATGTGCTCCCACTAATCCTCTACCTTACTCTTATCCTGCTTTGCCCACATCTCACTCTGTGCCCAACCCCCTGACTGCCCTACATGCTGATCCCCCTGCCTGAACTGCTAAACTCCACCTGCCCCTCACCAACCCTCAGTGACCACTAGGAGTCACTATTTCCACCCTCTAATCTACCTCTAACCGAGCATCACTAAGTCCCCACAGTGCCTGGAACCCCATCCCTCCCAGGCCCCAGATCCCCAGCCCCTCTGGGGTCCTGAACCCTGCACTCTGTGCACCAAAGTCCGTGACACTACCACTACTCCAAAGTGGTATCCACACTTTCTGAAGGGCAGCTTAGATACTTATGCCATTCTGCCCAACTGCCCCTCTGGCGCCATGTCCATTCACCTGCTCCTCAAATGTCTCCTCCTCATTACCATACTAGTGCCTACCTCCCATAAGCCTGATCCCAACCCCAACGCATATGAGCCCGCACCTCTGCCTCTCTCTGGATTAGCCCAAACCCCCCATGCTGGCCAATTACCCTGGTCCCCAGCACCCACCTCCTAGCCACCCCCCCGCCACTGACTACCCTGGCTCCCCATGGACTCACCTCATCCTCGCATTCCCTGTCTTTCAAACCCTGCCCATCCTCTCTTTTCTCAAAGCCCCCTCCGCACCTAAGCATACCCCCAAAATGTTTACATAGTGTCATCCCCTGGTCAAGACTCTGGTCTTACTACTACTCCTATCCAGTAATATACACCCAAACCCTGGCCCTGCCCCCTCTAGCCCACCGTCTAAGTTCTCTGATCTCCGCATTGCTTCCCTTAACGTTTGTAGCCTCCTGAAAAATGTTGCTGCTCTCCAGTGCTGGGTCATGCTACATCAGCCAGACATTATAGCCATAGCAGAAACCTGGCTGTCCAAGTATACCTCTGATTCCTTTGTCTCCCTCCCAGGCTATACCCTATACCAAGAGGATCATGCAGGAAAATGCAGGGGTGGTTGCGCGATCTATACCCGTGACTCCATCATTGGACAGGTGCTCCCCACCCCCATGCTTGTGAATGGTGCTTAGGCCATGACATTCAGACTCACTCCCAACCCCTCCAGGGGCTCACTCTATCTCACTGTTGCCTACATTCCCCCAAGGAACCAGAACCCAGCGTTGACAGCTATCTTGGATTACCTCACCACCCTTCCCCATTAGGCTGATCTAGTCTTAGTGGGAGACCTTAACGTGAACTGGCTCAGTCCCTCCACTTCCCCAATAAGGGACAACTTCACTGCCCAAGACCTGACACAACTCGTCTCCCAACCCACTAGACTTAACCCAACGAGAGGAACCTGCACCCTCCTGGATGTCGTCATCACCAGCCAACCTCATAAAATCCAGGACATTCAGGTCCTCCCTGACTCCTTAAGTGACCACTTCCCTATCCTATTCCTCTGGGCTGCCCCCACCCCTAAACCCACAACCCAGACCTTGCTCAGTAGACACCTCCACCCAGGCAGGCTGATTAAACTCAAGCAATTCCTCAATCAAATTGACTGGTCCCCCATCCATCATACACCAGACAGTGATGCCGCCTGTACCCTCTTCTCACAAGCCTTTAACACGGCCTGTGATCTCTCTGCACCTCTCTCCAAAACCCGATCCAAAAAAATGAAATGCACCTTGGGTTTCCCCTGCCCTACTCCAAGTGCTCAGAAATAGGGAAAACCTCTGGCACCTAGCCACTGAAACAGGCCAGGCTGTTGATAGACAGGCCTACAATGCCGCACTAAACAGGTGCACATGGGCCATTCGTGAAGCCAAGGCAGACCACTACAGGTCACTCTCGCCTCTTCCTGGGGAAGTGCCTGGACCTTCTGGGACAATATCAAAGAGTTAAATGGGAAAACTTGCTCTCCTCCTCATCCCAGCTCACCATTGATGGCTCTACCTCCACCGACCTGGCTTGCATTGCCAACTGCCTTAACTCCTTCTTTACTGACCTTAGTTCTCTCCTCCCTAGTAACTTCTTTCACCCATCCCCTGACCTACCACCCCCAGTCCTCCAGTGCCCCTGGTTCCACCTACGCAAAGTTTCTGCCCAGGAAGTCAGACCCCTCCTACTTAAAGCTTGAGAGTGTAACAGCCCTAGCAATGATACTCTAGACCTCAAAATACTCCGGCTGGTCCTAGATGAAATCCTTGTCCCCCTCACCAGCCTACTTAACCAGTCCCTCTGTCTGGGAAAATTCCCCTCTGCCTGGAAAACTGCCATAGTCACACCTATACATAAAGGGGGCGATAGGTCCACCCCCAGCAATTACTGGCCTATCTCCATTCTTCCTCCCCTCTCCAAAGCCCTAGAAAAAGTGGTTGCCAATCAAATCACAGAATAACAGACTAAGCATAATATCTTGTGTCCAGAGCAGCATGGCTTCTGTGCTGGTCACAGCACTGGCACGGCATAAATGGAGTTCTTCAACTTCCTGCACTCCTCCCTGAATGCTGGCTCCCTAGCTGGAGCAGTGTTCATTGACATCTAAGGCCTTCGACACTGTCTCCCATCCCCTTCTACTAGATGCACTCTGTCACGCTGGTTTCTCCACTGGTCCCCTCGCCTGGTGCTTGAGCTACTTATCAGCCCATTCTCAGTGTGTCAAAATCAGTGGAACACTCTCAGAAACACAACCCATCCACTCAGGAGTACCCCAGGGGTCCATCCTGGGCCCCCTACTGTTTAGTCTCTTTTTAAACACCCTGCCCAGAGCCTGCACTGGTAATATTCTGTTGTATGCCGACGATGCCATTATTTTTGCCACCCACAAAAATCCCACCTCCCTCCAGGACTCCCTACAACACTCCTTCAATGATGCCAAAACCTGGTTTAAGGAGTGCAGACTCATCATTAATTTAAAAACAAGACAATGCTGTTTACCCACCCCCAAAACAAGGCCAGCAACAGCCCACTCAGTATCCTCCCTATCACCAAACAACTGCTTGAACAAGTCTACTCCTACAAGCACCTTGGGGTCACTTTTGACTCAGCCCTCACCATTCATGCCCACATCAATGCCCTTGCATCCACCACTAACACCCGGCTTGGCATCCTCTACCGCCACAAGGACTGCCTCCTGCCTGATGCCCTCTGGCTTGCCATTACGTCCTCAATTCTGTCCCTTGTGGATTATGGCCTGCCGCTATATGGCGCTGCTGACACCACTGCCCTTAACAAAATTCGCATCACCCTAAACAAGGCCTGCAGGCTAATAAATGGTGCCTCCAGGCTCACCCCCACTTGCCAACTCTATGACAAGGCAAATCTCCTTAACCTTGACGAACGTCTCCGCTACCAAACCTGCATTCTAACTAAGAAAATTCTGCTCGGGCTCTCCCGACCTGGGGTAACTGCGTCCATTCAGCATACCCATTCCACTATCACAACCCGAACCACCAACAAGACCACTCTACTGGTCCCCAGAACTAGGACCATCCATGCTCAGAGGTCTTTCCACTACAGAGCCCCAACCTGGTTTAACTCCCTCCCAGCAACCATATCCAACTCCCCCAAAATTGCCACATTCAAAACAACCCTTCGTAACCAACTAGTTAATACCCGCAGCAGCTCCTGTCACTAATTGGCACTGCACTACTACCGCATAGCACCAGACAATGCCCACTGGGCTGCATCCCCACCACACCTCCCCCTCCACGTCACCCCTGGTTCCCTGCCCTCTGCTATTACCTGCATCTGATGAACCTTGTAATAACTGAATGTTTAAAATTGTTCTCTGCTTGAAACCATTTGTGTAACATTTGTCTACTGCTGTCATGAACTCTGTAAACTTGTAACTCTGTCTGTCCTCTCTGTGATGAGGTACCTTTGTAAACGAGCCTCTGGCTCAAAGGTTGTAAATCCGAAATTGTACAAATAAACAAATAAACTAATGGTCCCCCACTGCAACAGCCCACTACATAAAAAGACCCATGGATTCCAGCTACATGTACCAGGAAGAAGAACAAAAAGCTCAAGGGCAAGAGGGACCAGGGCCCTCATCGACACAGCAGAAGCTGGAGCAGAAGCTGAATTGATGACTCAAGGTTCTATGTCAAAACAGTGATCACAGAATAGCGATCGCCGTTTGGGCCAGTGCACATCACTGAAAATAAATAACAGCGATGTACATTCACAGCAACAAAAAAACAGCGACCAGTTTTCTATGTTATGTGGGGCGTTGTGCCTCCCCACACTCCCCTACTTAAAGATTCTCAACTCCAGGGGGGTACATGCCGTGTGTGTGTGTGTGTGTGTGTGTGTGTGCGTGTGTGTGTGTAAAACTTAAACAAAAAAATTAAAAACCTGACCCAACACAAAAAGTGACTGTGCCTCAGAACTGAACCTGGCATCCTCGCAACCCCAGCCTGCCACCTGCCCACCATGCTACATGGTCAGCTCCGCAGCCAACCACCGGACTACACCCCACATACCCTCCCTCTCCCCTGCACATGTATACATAGCAACATTGTGTCGCAGTATTCGCCTACCCCCATATCCTGCCACTACCCTGCTAGGTAGCCCATAACACAGGCACTGTGATTGAGTTGCCTATTTTGTAATCGCTCAATCACAGTTGCCATGTTCACTGGATACCATGACTCCCCAACTTCCTTTCTTACACAGTCCCTGCTTCTTGGGAGCAATAGATATGCTCCTCTGCTTGAACATCCATGGTTGGACTCACTTCTGCTCACTCCACTGATCCTGCACAAACCAAGAATGCTGCCACCAGGTCAAAATCCTAGGCTGATGCTGTAAGCCTGGTGGTGACAGTTACCAGCTTACTGATCAGTGAGTCCTCTGGTCCAGATGAAGTTCAAAGCCAGGCCCTGGGCTAACCTGCAGCACATAAAGAATGCCCAGCCACGAGAGAACATCTAACCATATTGTACTCCACTACTTGAAATAGAGGTCCAGATTCATGTGTATCTGCTTTTTATTGCTTCATATAGGTCACCAGGAACCAGACCTATGGGGTTTATAATTCAGTTTGCTTGTTGGACATATTAAAAGAGGCTATACAAGTACTCTGCCACTTGTACTGTGCATAGGGCCACAATGTAAGGTTGCTTTTAGGGTGCAGGGCAACTCTGAGGGTGGTATTATTTGTATGGGCTAACAAGTAATATTTACAGCTGAAGGTACTACTGTTCTGTTATGAGTTTAGGAATTAAGATTTGCTGCAGTTCCTGCTTCACCATCATGAGGATCCACAGCTAATCCAGGATCAAATGGGGAGAGATAGAGATCTCGAGAGCATCGGTGCATGGAATGTGGGTCAGAGAGATACTGCAGAGCAGGTCATGTTTATCTATAATCTGCGGTATCCCTGAGCTATTTTTGAACACCCTTTCTTGAGTGAGGCATTGTCTTTCCTCCTCCATTTGGATATTGCTTCAATCTCTGAAGTAGCACATGTGAGGATGTTCACACTGCTCCTCCAGTAAGATTCTCCATAGGCAGCATCTGTCCTACTGGGGGGGGGGGGGCACCATTTTCTTGCATACCTGCCATTTTGACTCCACCATGCTGTAGCTGTGTCTCTTTAATGCACACACATTTGAGAGTCATCCAGAGAGACCAGTAAGTGATTCCTGCCTCAGTGATCTTAGGGGGTATTCACACTGGCACACAGCACTGCTGTTCTTGCAGCAGCAGTTAGAATCAGCAGTAGGGGTGGGAAGATGAGGTATGGAATACCCAGGCTGACCCAAACATTCTGCCTTGATGGCATGGGACATAGTGCTGTATTCTTAATATTTAGACACTGGAATGATAGTTATCCCCAACCCCATGCAGTGGCTCCCATCAAAGCAGGTATATGGATTTCAAAAGTGAGCATATTTTGGGGACAAATGGATTGGTGCTGGCTGTTCCTCAGCTAAAATAACTTGAATGTTACTTGGTCAGCACCACGAATAATGCACCTCCTGTCCCACTTGCCTATAACCTTGACCCAGAAGTAGTTCTATGACATGGACCAGCTGGTGGGGGATTTCTTATGAGAGGGGAAGCCCCTGGATTCAGCAAGGGAAAGCTTCGGAGTTATTGATGCTCAAGGGAGGTGGGGCCTCCCTTGGCTATGCAGTTACCATTTGTTTATTTATTTATTGAACTTTCAGAATTACAGCCTTTGAATCAATGACTCATTTGCAAAGACTTCACATTAGAGTCACAAAACAGAGATACAAAATAATTTAAGTTACATGAGAAAAATACAAGGGATACATGATACAAGAGGAGGCACAAGAATGCTGTATACAGAATGCATGGAGAATACAAGATACAGTTCCATAAGACAAAGTACAATGGCAGGCACTAGAAAACAATCAGTTACAAAGGAGTCAGAGGGGCAGTAAGAGGGGTGGGTGGAGGAAATATACAGGGAGGGTTGGTGGGCGAGGGCATAGTCCAACAGACCTTGTCAGGTTTTGGGGGGGCAGGACCAAGAGAGATGGAGGGACAAGAAAGGAGCAGTCAGTAATGACCTTGTCATCAGTAGTGTAGCAAATTCCCAGAGGGTCTGGGTGCAAGGCAATGTTATAGGGCCCCTCCCCAGTTTTGAATAAACATCAAAATTATGATTTGGGCCCCTCAAACCTCATGGACCCGGGTGCCACTGCACCCCCTGCACCCTTGTAGCTATGCCCCTGCTTGTCATTGACAAGGGTGAGCACTGATGTGAGGAAAGAGCAGGCAATAGCAAGGGGATGGAGGGGGCTGGGTACAGTCACAGCAGCCATAGGCCAGGAGATGTTGCTGAAGTGAAAGCTTGAAAGGGCCAAGTTTTTGTATGGAGGAGACTTCAAGGAGTAAGCTATTTAGCCAGTGTAGGGCCCTATACACGAAGGTCCTCTGCCTCATGACAGTCACGCAAAAAGGGACCTGGAAAGCAGGTTTTACAGAGCCTCTGGTAGCCTGGGGGTGGAAGAAGGCTTTAGTAGATGAAGGGTGGCAGGAGGGGAGTGTCCAGAGGCTATCTTTTTGGCTAGAAGGTAAGTTTGGTAGGTGAGCCTGCCTGCAAAATTTGATCAGTTAGCTTGCTGGTATAAATCACAAGGATGAGTGAGCCTGTCACCTCTAACCACAAGATGACAGGCTTTATTCAAGGCAATTTTAATGTGAGTGAATGCAGTATCAACTGCCGAGCCATAGCTTACTGTGCCATAGTCAACTCTGGACAGGCCAGAGCTGGTTACAGCTACGGGAAAGGCATTGGGAGTCAGGCAATTCTGATGATGGTAGAGAAAGCCAATCCTGATATTTACTGCCTTGTAGACCAGATTATTATGATCATGATAAGAAAGGGTGGAATTGAGGGTGATGCCAAGATATTAGAAGCTAAGAACTTGTACTAGGGGTTGCTGCTAATTATTCAGAATATGTAGGGGCTGTTCTTTGTGTTTGTTATGAGTGTTAGCAAATAGCATAACTTTAGTTTTTTTTATAGTTTAGCATGAATTTGTGTTGAGAGAACCATGATTCAGCCTCAGAGAAGAACCGTTGGAGAATGTGTTCAAAGGGGGAGGGATCAGGGTGACTGTAAAAGATAACTGCATTGTCCACATAGAGTAGTAACTGCCCTGAGCAGGCAAAGCAGAGGGTATTAAGGAAGAGGCTAAAGAGGAAGGTCGACAGTTTGAACCCCGGGGCAGGAAGAAGGGTGGGAGTGTAGAGGACGCAGCAAAATAAGGGGGCTGCTGAGTTGGGAGACACAGAGGGTTAGTGAGACCTAGACAGGAGTAACACAGCAAAGACAGTGCGAGAGGGGCAATGAGTGGGTTGTTGACTGACCTCTAGTGGCCAAATGGTATAATGGAGAAATGCAGACTTAGTTTATTGAGGAGAGTGGTCACGTCACATATCATGTGACAGGTGCTTGCCTATAAAGTTAGGGACATCCTTGGGTGGGAGGGTGGCTGGGGAGGGTAGGGCAGTCAATGCGTAGCATTGATGGGCTAACACCCCCTAACAAACAACTGGAAGATGCTGGTTGTTGAATTCAGTCATCCAACCTCAGTACCTGTTGCAAGTGCTCCAATAGCTTGGCTCCAAAGGCAGCAAGGAGCAGGAGTGGGGATGGGATACTGAAGCCTGGTGGAGGAACAACACAAAGAGAAGGTAAAAGGTGGACAGTTTAAACAACGGACAGGGGCTAGGATTGCACTGCACATGCACAATCAGCATGGACACTGGAAGGAGTAAGGTAGGACTGCCAACAATATTAGTAAATCCAAATTACATTAAACTTACAGCACTGCATGCTCACTTAAATAACACAGTCAGTAGCCAGAAGGATTAAAGGTACAGTAAACTATCAGATGCACTCTGCCAATAGGAAAACACTTAAAGCACTTTCATAGGCAGTAGCTATCGTTGACAGAGTGCGAATTTCTGTATACAATTAATTTTAGCCTGAAACACCCCCCCCCCAACATCAGGAAGATGCTGGTTGTTGAATCTAGTTATGTGACCTCCATACTTGTTGTGAGGGCTCTGTTGGCTTGGCTTCAAATGCAGCGAGGAGCAGGAGTAGGAGTTGATTACTGGAGCCTGTTGCGAGGACTCCAATGGCTTGGCTCTGAATGCAGCGAGAATCAGGAGTAGGTGTGGGTTACTGGAGCCTGTTGCAAGAACTCCAATGGCTTGTCACCCACCAAGCCACAAATACCAAAACCATACACTGGTTCATTCATGCATCAATATTCTCTCCACTCTGGTTACAGTCAGAACAGATCATCTTATAGTCCACTGGCAGCTGTTCTCTTTACTCCCGATTGGTAAGCAAATGCAGTTCTTTCCCACTATGATGATCTATAGGAAGGCATGGGTACAGCTGTATAAATATCTGAAGACAGACCCTACTCCTCCCCAAATGGAGCCACAATGTGGGAATGAAACCCTGCACATCGACCACCAACCTCCACGCTGGAATGCATGGGCCCAAAAGGCATCTGCACAGTAGGAGATATTCTTACACCAGACACTCGTCATGTGGAGACTCTCACCATACTACTATCCAGGTACGACATCCCTAAAAAGGATTTCTGGAAATTCCTTCAGAGCTGGATCATGGTAGCCACCAGACTTCACAAAACACTGGGGGAGCATGTAGTATTACTAATCACCCTAGCTGAGACCAACCTGTTGAAATCCAAGGGCAAAATGAGCCACATATATGCTAATTTATGTGATAGAAACATGGAATTTGATGGCAGATAAGGATCACTTGGCCCACCTAGTCTGCCCATTTCCCTACCTGATGGATAAGCTGCAGATTCTAGTTGATCAACAGCTTACTTCCTCCTGCCCCCCCACTAGAATTGCCTTATGCCTGTCCCATGCATTCTTGAATTCTCCCACTGTTCCTGAGTCCACATCCTCCTCAGGAAAGCTGTTCCATGCATCCACAACTCTCTCTGTGAAAAAATACTTTCTAACATTACCTCTGAGCTGCCCCCCATCTTCAAATTGTGCCTCCTTGTTCTTGCACATCTCTTCTTCTGAAAGATACTACCCTCTTGTACTTTGTTAATTCCCTTGAGATACTTGAAAGTTTCTATCATGTCCCCCCTCTCCCTCCTTTCCTCGAGGGTATACATATTAAGCTGCTTTAGTCTCTCCTCGTATGTCTTCTGGTGCAGACCTTGCATCATTTTGGTTGCCTACCTCTGAACAGCCTCCATTCTGTCTACGTCTTTGCTGAGATGGGGTCTCCAGAATTGCACGCAGTACTCCAGATGGGGTCTCACTGTCTGTAGAGAGGGATAACAACTTCATGTTTTCTACTGTTGATGCCTCTCCCTACGTATCTCAGTATCCCCCCAGCCCTCCTTACTGCCTTTCAACATTGCTTGCCCACCTTTAGGTCATCTGATATAATTACTCCTAGGTCTCTTTCGATTTTTGTTGTTGTTATTAACTCACCCCCCATTGTGTACTCTTCTCCTGGGTTTTTGTTTCCCAAATGCATTACCTTGCACTTCTTTGGACTGAATCTGAGCTGCCACATATTTGACCATTCCTCCAACCTTGCCAAGTCCCTTTTCATTCTTTCCACTCCACCTTGTGTATCAACCCTGTTGCAGATCTTTGTATCGTCTGCAAAGAGGCATACCTTTCCTTCCAGGTACTCTCCAATGTCACTAATAAAGATATTAAAGAGGACCAGTCCTAGTACCGAACCCTATGGTACCCCACTAGTTACCCTCCTTTTTTCACTGTGTACTCCGTTTATTATTACATTTTGCATTCTGTTGTCCAGCCAGTTTTTTATCCAGGCTATCACCATGGGACCCACTGCAAGGCTGGCTAATTTGTATATTAATCTTTTGTGTGAGACTGTGTTGAATGCCTTGCTAAAATCTAGGTAGGCCATATCCGCAGCCCCTACCTGGTCTACTACTTTGGTCACTCAGTCAAAAAAATCTATTAGGTTCGTCTGACATGACCTTACTGTTGTGAAACCATGCTGCCTTGGGTCCTCTGCCCCACTGGCTTCTAGGTACTCAACAATTCTTTCCTTTAGAAGTGATTCCATCATTTTCCCTACCACTGAAGTCAAACTAACTGGTCTGTAGTTTCCTGCCTCTGCACTGTTCCCACTTTTGTGAAGTGGAATCACATTTGCCCTCCTCCAGTCCTCAGGTACCACTCCATCCTCCCATGATTTGTTAAAGAGAGTAGTCAGTGGTGTCACTAGTTCTACCCTTAGTTCTTTTAGTATTCTTCGGTGAATCCCATCAGACCCCATTGCTTTGTCCATCCTCAGTTTCAAGAGTTCTTTCAAAACCCTCTCTTCTGAGAATGAACTGGTACCGACCCCCCATTCAGAGTTTCTCCCTTGTGTGGTTTAGGCACCTCCCCCTCCTCATCTGTTGTGAATACTGAGCAGAAATATTCATTCAGTATCCCTGCTTTTTCACTGTCACCCTCTGCCCACATTCCCTCCCCTTTATTAAGTCTCTGTATCCCTCTCTTGGTCTTTCTTCACTCCCTAATGTACCTATAAAAAGTTGTATCCCCCTTCTTAACAGAGTTGGCTATCTTTTCCTCAGTTTGTGCCTTTTCTATTCTGACTGCCTTCCCTGCCTCCCTCTGCTTTAACTGATAAAGTTCTCTGTCCTGCTCCTTCTGTGTTTCCTTATATTTCCTGAATGCTATCCTTTTCTCCTGAACTGTCCCTGTAAACTCTTTTGAGAACCATAGTGTTTTTTTCGTTCATTTTGTTTAATTAATTTGCTTCACACAAAGGCTTTTGCCTCTGTGAAGGCTGTTTTAACTATTCCCCATTGTCCCTCCATCCCTCCTTCTTGCCCATTTGCTAGTGCTTTTCTAAGGCACTCTCTCATTTCCCAAAGTCAGCCTTCCTAAAGTCCAATACTCTTGTTTTTGTATGGCTTTACTCTATGGATGTGTTTATTGTGAACTGCACTGTTTGGTGGTCACTTGTTCCCAGATGGCTACCCACTTCTAAATCTGAAATCCTTTCTCCTTCTCCATTTGAGAGTACCAGGTCTAAGACTGCTCCCTCCTGAGTGGGTTCCAACACTAGCTGTCTGTTAGGCATGCCCACTGTAGAGCATCAAGAATGACCCTGCTCTTGGATATGCCTGCAGCAATGGTACTCCAGTTAACATCTGGCATATTCAGGTCCCCATCAACAATATCTCCACTTTTTCTGCCATTTTAAGGATGCCTTCTATCATTTCCTTGTCCATTTCCTCCCCCTGAGATGGGGGTCTTCACACAACCCCTATGCAGATTGTGGTGCAATTTCCTGTCTTCAGGGTGACCCATAGTGACTCATCAACTTCCTGTTTACTCTTTAGTTCTGTTGCTTTAATCCCTTCCCTTATATAGAGAGCTACTCCTCCTCCTCTTTTACCCACCCTGTCCCTCCTGTAGACTGTGTATCCTGGCATGTTGACTTCCCACTCATGGTTCTCTGTGTACCATGTTTCAGTGACTGCCACAATATCCAGGCATCTTCCTTCCATTAAGGCCACTAGTTCAGGGAGCTGGTTGCACAGACTACAGGCATTGGTACTCATCACCTTCCATTTATTTTTATGGCCTTACCCCTGTTAGCCTCATCCCTGTCCTTAACACCTTTTTCAGCATTTATCCCTGTCCTGCTCCCTACTGACTTCTCTGCCTTGGTGTTTACCTCTCTAACTACTGTGCTTTGTGGGGGAGGCTGGGATTTTCCTGCTTCTTTTCAGTGCCTCCCCCTTTGGCTAGTTTAAATGCTTGCCAATGAAGCATTTAAACCTGTCACCTAGGATCCTGGATTCCCCCGGACAGATGAAGACCATCGCCCCAGTATAAGCCTGCATCCCTCCAGGTGGCTCCCCAGTCCCCAGTGAAACCAAAACCCTGAGCTCCACACCAGTTTTTCAACCATTCATTGAATCCCATGGTGCGGAATACCCTAGCATCATCCTTGCCATAGACAGGCAGCACCTCCAAGAAGGTTACCATACATGCTACTTGTCTAAGGCCCCTCTCAAACTCCACAAACTCCTCTTGCACCACTCTGATCCCATTTACAGCCAGGTCATTTGTCCCTAGGTGGACAGTGACATCCAGCTCCCTCCCTCATGCAGCTGCTCCCACGATCCTGAGGATTCGCTTCCTGTCCTTCCAAGCCGTGGCGCAAGGCAGACACCTTACCTCCCTATCCCCTTCCTTCCCCACGTCTACTCCCCTAATGATTGAGTCCTCCACCAGGAATTGTTTCCTTCCCCTGTGAGGTCTTGTGCCACCCTCCTGTGGGTCTCCTTTGTGGAGGTTCCCAGCATCCCATTTGGTCTTCACTGCAGGTGCCTCCATAAAGGAACCACTTTTTGCCAGAACAGCTTATGAATTGTGGAGAGCTACAACTGGAGGAATGCACCTCTGTTCCACCACCCTCTCCCTGAGCCCACCTTGGTCCAACCGCGCCTCTTTCTTGGCAACCTCTGAGGTAACAGTGGTGGCCCTGGTGGTCCCTGGGTGGGGGAAGAAGTTTCATGAATCCTAGCCAGGTCAGCCTGGAGACGCGCAACCTCCTCCCTCAGACCAGAGAGGTACCTGCTATCAGGGCAGCATCACAGCCTCCAGAATGTATCCGGAACACTGCTGCTCACAGCCATTGCACTGCACCACTCCCATCTTGACTTATTTTGTGTCCTCTCTCCTGTTGCTTTGTATGCTTATTGTCTCCGCCCTCTATGTATTTTTACACTTACTTTCCTACTACCTATGTGCCCTTACAACTCTCACCCTTCTGGTTCTGGGACAGGAACTTCCTGAATTCTTCAGTAGTCTCCTTCCTCCGTGCTCGGATTCAGACCTCCAGCAGCTGGGGGGGGGGGATAAAGAGTTTTGTTTTGGTTTTTAGGTTCCTTCAAGGTTGCTAAAACGAATGTGTCTCAGTGATCCTTCCCTTCCTACTGCCAAACAGGAAGTTCCTGTTATCAGTCAAATTCAGTGGCTATAAAACTAGAACTGGCTTTGGGTGAGAAGGAGAGAAACTAGTAAAAGGCTGTAGTTCTGGACTTCTGTTTCTTGCTCTGCAAAAAGTTCTCTTCTGCTTAAACAGCCGGAAGCTGTAATTGGAGACAGCTGCTTTTGTACACCTAAGCTGTTAAGCCACACCCCCAGTTAGATTCACTCTCTGCTCTCAGTAAATTAAGGTGACACTGCCTCCTTCCTCAGGAAAAAAACACCCTTTTTTACACTTAAATGAGACCCTTCTTCTAATAAAGTATCTGTTTGCTTAATCCAAACAGGTACTACTCATGCTGAGACAGAAGTGATTAATCAGTAAAAAATCTGTAGTTCTGGACTTCTGTTTCTTGCTCTGCAGCCAGTTCTCTTCTGCAAGAAACAGCCGGGATACTCAACCAGATCTGTCATTAGTGTCCAGATCTACATGGGAAATAAAGCTACATACTCATATTGGGACTATCCAGTTGGATGCGTGACTCTTCAGGCCTATAAAGAGTTTTAGGAAAGTTGCAACCATGCCGTAAAAAATAAGGTTCTCCTTCACTGGTACTTCACCCCATTAGTTCTTTTTAAACTGGGTCTTCTGCTGCATGATAAGTCCTAGTGCTGCCAACAACTGAAGGCACATTTTACACCTTTGACACATATTGTCTGGTCCTGTCCTGCACTGCAACCTTTCCCTTCCTGTGGGGAGTGGTGCAATGCACTGGCTGTGGAGCTGCAGTCTTCCTGGAAACATTCTGGAGACTGCATTGCTGCTCTATTTGCAGGCACCTCTCTGGTCTGAGGGAGGAGATTGTTCACCTCCATGTTGACCTGACAAGGATTCAGACAACCTCCTCCCCCACCCAGAAACCACCCAGGCCACTGCCACTACCTCAGAGGTTGCCAAGAAAGAGGAGTGGTTGGACCACGGTGGGCTCAGGGAGGATGAGGATGGTGGAACAGAGGCGCATTCCTCCAGTTGTGCCTCTCCACAATTCATTTGCCACTCTGGTGGAGCATGGTTCCTCTATGGAGGCACCTGCAGTGGAGACCAAGAAGGATGCTGGGAACCTCCACAATGGAGATCCACAGGAGGGTGGCCTAGGACCCCACAGGGAAGGAAACAACTCCTGGTGGGGGACTCAGTTGTTAGGTGGGTAGAACTGGGGGAAGGAGGGGAAATGAGGTAAGGTGCCTGCCCAGTGCCAAGGCTTGGAGGGACAGGAAATGAATCCTCAGGATCATGGGAGTGGTGGCAAGGGGGAGGGAGTTAGATGTCATTATCCACCTAGGGATGAATGACCTGTGAATGGGATCAGAGCACTGCAACAGGAGTTTGTGAAGTTGGTAAGGGGCCTTAGACAAGTAGCACACATGGTAACTTTCTCAGAAGTGCTACTTGTCTATGGCACGGATGAGGCTAGGATACTTCACACCATGGAATTCAATGACTGGTTGAAAAGCTGGTGCAGAGCTCAAAGATTTGGCTTCATTGTGGACTGGGGTTCCACCTGGAGGGATGCAGGCTTATGCAGGTGCGATGGTCTGCATCTATCCGGGAGGTAAACCAGGATCCAAGGTGATAGGTTTAAATGCTTCAATGGATGTGCCTGAAGCAAAGGTACTCCAGTTAACATCTGGCATATTCAGGTCTCCCATCAACAATATCTCCACTTTTTCTGCCATTTTAAGGATGCCTTCTATCATTTCCTTGTCCATTTCATCCCCCTGAGATGGGGGTCTGTACACAACCCCCATGTGGATTGCGGTGCCATTTCCTGTCTCCAGGGTGACCCATAGAGACTCATCAACTTCCTGTTTACTCTTTAGTTCTGTTGCTTTAATCCCTTCCCATATATAGAGAGCTACTCCTCCTCCTCTTTTACCCACCCTGTCCCTCCTGTAGACTTTGTATCCTGGTATGCTGACTTCCCACTCATGGTTCTCTGTGTACCATGTTTCAGTGACTGCCACAATATCCAGGCATCCTCCTTCCATTAAGGCCACTAGTTCAGGGAGCTGGTTGCACAGATTACAGGCATTGGTACTCATCACCTTCCATTTACTTTTTATGGCCTTGCCCCTTTTAGCCCCATCCCTGTCCTTAACACCTTTTTCTGCATTTATCCCTGTCCTGCTCCCTACTGACTTCTCTGCCTTAGTGTTTACCTCTCTAACTACTGTGCTTTGAGGGGGAGGCTGGGATTTCCTGCTCCTTTTCAGTGCCTTCCCCCTTGGCTAGTTTAAATGCTTGCCAGTGAAGCATTTAAACCTGTCATCTAAGATCCTGGATCCCCCCCAGACAGATGCAGACCATAGAAACATAGACTTTGACAGCAGATAAGGACCGCTTGGCCCACCTAGTCTGCCCATTTCTCTACCTACAGGATAGGCCGCAGATCCTAGTTAACCAACAGCCTATTTCTTCCCACCCCCATAAGAATTGCCTTATGTCTGTCCCATGCATTTTTGAATTCTCCCACAGTTTTAGACCCTACAACCTCCTCAGGAAGGCTGTTCCATTCATCCACTACCCTCTCTGTGAAAATTCCTCACAATGCCCCGGAACCGCCCGCCCCCATCTTTAAATTGTGTCCCCTTGTTCTTGCACCTTTCTTTTTCTGAAAGATGCTACCCTCTTGGACTTTGTTAATTCCACTGAGGTTCTTAAAAGGTTTTATCATGTCCCCCCTCCCTTCATTCCTCAAGGGTATACATATTAAGCTCCTTTAGTCTCTCCTCATACGGCTTCTCTTGCAGACCCTGCACCATTTTAGTTGCCATCCTCTGGACTGCCTCTATCCTGTCTATGTCCTTGCGGAGATGGGGTCTCCAGAACTGGACGCAGTACTCCAGATGGAGTCTCACCAACTGTCTATACAGAGGGATAACAACTTCCTGTTTTCTGCTGGTGATCCTCTCCCATGCATCCCTGTATACCCCAGCCCTCCCTACTGCCTTATATCACATTGTTTACAACCATAAGGTCATCTGATATGATTACCCCAGGTCCCTTTCCTTTTTGTTGTTGTTACACACCCCACTGTGTAATCTTCCCTGGGTTCTTGTTTCCAGGTGCATTATTTTGCACTTCTTTGCATTGAATCCAAGCTGCCATACTTCTGACCATTCCTCCAACCTTGCCAAGTCCCTTCTCATCCTTTCCATGCCTCCTTGTGTATCAACCCTGTTGCAGATCTTTGTGCCATCTGCAAAGAGGCATACTTTTCCTTCCAGTCCCTCTGCAATGTCACTTATAAAGACATTAAAAAGGACTGGACCCAGTACTGAACCAGCGGTACCCAACTAGTAACCCCTCTTTCTTCAGAGTGGATTCCATTTACAATTACCTTCTGTGTCCTGTTGTTCAGCCAATGTTTTACACAGGCTACCACCCGGGGACCCACTCCCAGGCTGGTTAATTTGACTATTAATCTTTTGTGTGGGACTGTGTCAAATGCCTTGCTAAAGTCTAGGTAGGCCATGTCCACAGCCCCTCCCTGGTCTACTACTTTGGTCACCCAGTCAAAGAAGTCTATTAGATTCATCTGACATGACCTTCCCACTGTGAACCCATGATGCCTTGGGTCCTGTGCCCCACTGGCCTCAAGGTACTCAACAATTCTTTCCTTCAGAAGTGACTCCATCACTTTCCCTATCACAGAGGTCAAACTGACAGGTCTGTAGTTTCCTGCCTCTATCTTGGTCCCACTTTTGTGAAGGGGAATCACATCCACCTTCCTCCAGTCCTTAGGTACCACACCATCCTCCCATGATTTATTAAAAGGACTGGAGGAGGGTGGATGTGATTCCCTCACAAAAGTGGGAGCAAGACAGAGGCAGGAAACTACAGATCTGTCAGTTTGACCTCAGCGGTAGGTAAAATGATGGAATCACTTCTGAAGGAAAACATTGTTGAGTACCTAGAGACTAGTGGGGCACAGGACCCAAGGCAGCATGGATTCACAGTGGGAAGGTCATGTCAGACAAATATAATTGATTTCTGTGACTGGGTGACCAAAGCAGTTGACAAGGGAGGGCTGTGGACATGGTCTACCTAGACTTTAGCAAGGCATTTGACACAGTCTGCACCAAAGATTAATAAACAAATTAGCCAGCCTGAGAGTGGGTTGTAGAGTCAAAAACAGTGGGGGAATTCAAGAATGCATGGGACAGACATAAGGCAATTCTAGTGGGGGGTATGAGAAAGTAGGCTGTTGGTTAGCTAGGCTCTGCAGCTTATCCATTAGGAAGGGAAATGGGCAGACTAGATCGGCCAAGTAGTCCTTATCAGCCATCAGATTCAATGTTTCTGTGTTTCTATGTTTCTAGGCTGCTGTTACAAACATGTGCTCCAAACTCTGGGGGTCACATCATGGCATGGGGTAGTTCACTTTCTTAACAGAGTTGGAATGTCCTGTGCAGCCCAAAACCTTGCCAATGATGCATCGGATAGCAGCCACGAGAGTGCTTGCGAAGCGATTACTACTTTGTAAATAGTGAACCATGGAAATTCCTACCTTAGCTGAATGGTGGGCCAACTGGCCTCATTGGAAAAACTGTCACATACAAATATGAATAGTATCAACAAGTTACATCAAATGGGGGGGGGGACTTACCTCAACTCTGGATTCTGTGCCCACACATGATCCTTACCATTATAGCTTATGTTATCTACTTATTAGGGAGTGAGAGCCAAGATGGATTGGCAAACGTGCCCAGCATAAAAGTATACTGGCTTATATTTGAGTGAGTAAAACTCTGTTAACTTGAAAATGTAATGCATGATATGCTTAAGAGGGGATACCAATGGAACGTTTTTACTAGATACCAGTACAAACTACAGATAACATAATGATTGTTTACATGGTGTAAAATTGTTACTGAATGTGTTATTTGCTCTATCTGTGTTGAACTAAAAATTTCAGTGCAAACATTAACTGAAAAAAATGCTTTCCTCACAATATAGATATAAGAAATAACTCGGAAGAAGTGTTACTGAGGCAATAAGGAAGTGAAGATGTTCTGAGAGGCAAAAAGGTGTTCCAGCTAAAATAACTATGTTGCAGCAGAGACTATTATAGGTTCCAGGTCTGGTGGCAATAGCAAACAGTAGTTGGTGGAAGTGGCAGTGGCATAAATGCGGCCACATTTTTCTCTGCCACATCTGTGGCATCCATGGTGATGGGAGCTGGGGAGGCAGACAAAAGAAGAGCGGTACAAGAGGTAGCAAAATCTCAGGCTCAGTACCAGTGGCTGAGGAAGAGGTTATAGGTATCCTCATGACTACCAATGGTGGTGGTGGTGGCACTGAGCCTGATTTTAATAACAGTTTCCCTTCCCCAGTGAGAGTGTGGTATTTGAGTATGTGTTACAGCCTGAGGAGGAGGAACTGACTAGTGAAGTCAAATATGACTACAGTTAAAAATATGTAAAAAATGTGTAATGTTGAGAGGGAGAGAAAGCCTGGAGAATATGATGATGAGAACAGAGCTTAGGAGGAGAAGGAGGATATCAGCAGCTGTGGGGATGATGATTTTGATCCCCTATGGACGCCTGAGAAGAAAAAGAGGAACAGTGGTACTGCTGAAGATGCTGTGGTTTGCCCACTACTATATCATTCAACTACCAACCCCCCCAATACTACACTAGTTGTTCCTCTTACTGATGAACATTACACGGCAGTCATCCAGTTATGCTGTTCATAAAGCATCACAAAAAACATCTATTGCCACTCCTTCTCCACTCCTGTCCCACTTCCACACCTATGTAAAATCAAAGGGTGGCAAATCCCTAGTTTGGGATTTCTACATACTGCACCCAGATTATGAAACAATTGCTATCTTTTAGCATAGTGAACAGCCCTGGGATAAATTGAGACTCCTTTCCCAAGCAGTTTATATGTTTTGTATAATGCTAACATGCTGGTTGGCAGGTTATAAATTAAGTGCTAAAGTGTTTATAAAGCTTCCTGTGCATATTAACCTAAAAACAAAAATAAGAGGGCAGTTTTAATAGAATAATAAAAGTTTATGTCTGTTTTTTCTAGATTTTAGCAGCCCTCTTTTAAGATATATTTTGCAGCAGACAGCATGAGGTAATTTGACCCTGATGGAGAGTTGAGGAAAGCACTGAATGTTCTGACCCTGGCTCTGACCTTTACTAATGTTGTAAACAAAGTATGTAATGTTCTCCAGGTGGCTGCAAAATAACTGTTCTCTATGGAGCAACAGTGGCCCCTAGTGGCTAATTTTATATTATGTCTGCTGTTAATCAAAAGGCAGGGGAAACTGTTTTTCCAACTTCTACTGAGCTTATAAAAAGCCCTACCTCAGTGCTGAGATGTATAGATAGGTAGAGATGTTGCGATATTAAATTTCACCAGTGAAATTGGCATAAAATCTGCAAATTTTCTACCCGAAACACTTTGTGTAATTCCACCATTCTGCAAAAATTTTCACTGTTTGTGAAATTGTGAAATTTCACCATGAAATGTACAATTTCACTTGAATTTCACCAGATGTTGCCCAAATTTCACATTCCAGGGGCAAAATTGTGCATTTTACAGTGAAATTTAACATTTTGCCCATGGAATTTCACATTACATGCCTGCAACATATTTTGCAAAATGTGAAAATATTGCGAAATATTTCAAGGAGTGAAAATTTCTAATTTCAGACATCTCTACAGATAGGGTGGTCAGTTGGATATAGGAAGGTGGAAGACCTCCTGGTAGTGTGTGTTTTCACACTGTTTGATTCATGTTACGATGAAGAAAAAGCCCTAGAAACTGTTGAAGCTAAGCGGTTATCTAACTTACCATTTTGCTTTCTGTTCATTTTACTTGATAAAAATAAAATGACAAACACCCTTTTGCTTTTTTTATGCATCTGATTTGTGGTCTGCTTAAAATTCTGTTATCCTAAACCCATGCCCGGTGTCACACTACCTGACCAATAATGTTCCCACAAAGAGTCAAGGCATTTGATAGCCCAAGACCCCAAAAGGCCAAGCCTACACTGCATAGCATGTTTAAACCTCAGTCCAAATACCAACCCAGTCACAGTGTTGCATGTGAATTAAATGCAACAGCTGTTGAAATAATGGCAATTAATCTTGTTGTCATTCTTTTTTGTGGAAAATGTAGGATTTAGAAGAGTGATAGCCCATGCCTGTCCTAAATGGAAGATTTCTTCAGGAACCTACAGTATTGCTCTACATGTACCATTCTGAAATATATGGGATAGTGTCACATATGATAATCCATACCCTGTAGTTTTCAGCATCAGCATGCCTACATCTCAGTAAGAATATGAGGACCAGTGGCCAAACAACTGGTAACTCCTATCTGTGCATTATAGCACATTAGGCACAAGTAACTGGGGTGGCATTTAACTTGGGCAGTGGAGAACCTGTACTCAGCCCAATTGCAGGGGTAGTAACATGCCGAGTATTCAACAGTATGACACACTGTCATTGAACCATGTACCTGGATCACTCACAGGTCAGAAAATGCTAGAATTGCTCCTGACTAACACTGACAAGCAGCTGCACCCCCCAGTGACTGACAGCATGTTTCATTTTGAACAACAATGGCTTGAATACAGTGAAATGCATAAGTGATGGAGGTTCTCAGGGTGCCATGATTGGCAAACTGTCTTAATCTCATTGTGCAAGTTTCTAACATATCCTGATAGCAAGTTTATGTTGACTGTGTCCCACTGCATCTGTGCCAGCTTTTCCCATTCTGAAAAGTCCTTGATCAGTTTGGGTACCTTCAGATACAGAACAAACTGCCTCAGCACTATATGAAGCTGGAAGTCATCACCAAAGCCAACTGACATTGTACATGTGTGAGCACTTGAACAAGTAGTATAAAGCCATCTCTGAATATCTGCTGCTATATGCAAGCTGTGACAGTGTTGGAGTATCCCTGTCTCTGACAACAGACCAGTAGCAGCTACTGAATGGCTTGATCATGATTCTCAGGCCATTCAAACATGCAATATGGGCAGTAAGTGGGTACTCTGCCTGTATCAGTCAGACCATCCTACATATATATGCCCTGAGGCAGATACTGTTGAATGTACAGTGGGTGCTGGAGGCAGGTTGTAATAATGGAAGTTGTACCATGGAACACATGCCTCTTGCTCCTCCACCCAGATCTGGTGCTGTCCAGTGCAGATCAGTGGCGCCTCCACAATTCCCCTTCTCCTCCATCTCCTTCTCGTGTCTGCAATAACCCTTCCCTGATGGCCCTGCTTTCTCTCCCTTTACACACATTTGTATTAAACAATAGACAATCAAAAGATAAGAAAATATATAGAGACTAAATTCTATAGACAAAAAAGTAAGAAACAGAACCAGTCAGAGAGAAATAAAGAGAAGCAAAATGGAAACTAGAGATCACTCAAACTGAAGTTATAACTACAGTTCAGTATTTGGGTGAATAGAGTACGGGGTTAGTAGTGCTTATGTAACTGTAGTTTACTTTTGGCTTTTCTCTATTCCTTCCCTTGGTAGGTAAGCTGGTAGTGAGTAGGGAATAGAAAAACCCAGCACCAAGGATGAGTAGAGTGCTGAAGAAGGAGGAGGCGGGGTGGATGGTAAGTGTTTCACAACATTTAAAGCAGAGAACTGCCAAGGGGGGCTGGCCTTTGTAGGGGATGTGGGAGGAGCTATTCTCCCACATTGAATCTTGGGCTATAGCCATTCCATTCAATGCTTGGGCAAATAGAGTATGGGGTTAGTAGTGCTTATGAAACTGTAAGTTACTTTTGGCTTTTCTCTATTTCCACCCTTGGTAGGTAAGCTGGCAGTGAGTAGGGAATAGAAAACCCCAAATAATTACTAATGAATGATTAAATGCATATGATTAGCTCCTCCAACTAACGTAGAGTATGACCAGTAGCACACAGCAGAGAAAAAAAACCTAGGTGGAGGAAAACTCTGAAGACCCATGGCTACTGACCCGCCCATCCTCCAGGCAAACTAGAAAGAGATTAACTTAGTTTCTAGCAACCATAAGCTAATTTTCCGAGGAAGGTGAACTGCTTGCAGAGATGATGGTCCATCTTCGAATCCATGGATGATGAATTCTGGAAGGATGATTCTGAGGTTGAAGTGGTAGGTTTATTCTGAAGGAGCATCCAAATCCTGAAAGTGGAGTAGGCCCAGTCAAAAAAAGGGTGAATGTAGTCCAGATTTCCAAGGTGATAATGGAATATGTCAAATGGGATTACAGAGCCTAATGAGTTGGAGAGCATGATTTGATAAATATGCTACCAGACTTTGAATGGTGGGAAATATGATAGGTTATGAAGTCATAAGTTAAACAATCTAACTTTATAGAAGGTTTGACATTCAAGTTAGGGTCTAGAGGTGAGGAGTTAAATAATGAGTGGTAAGTTGCAATGCAAGCATCCATGAAACAGATGAAGAAGTCAGACAGAATTTTTAAGTGCCAGGTAGGAGTAGTGACATGAATGATTTTAAACCAATGAAGGAAGATTGGTATATGCAATAGAGATGGTAACCAAATATATAAGGAATAATTGGAAGTTCAGTATGAGGAATGTGCGAGTTGATTTGTGTATTGATGTCGCAATGATACTTGTACAGGCTGTTGTTGGTCCGCTAGTTGAAAAGAAGATATGGGTTTATCTGTGGTGTAATTGCTAATGACGTGCACTGAGGTAGCCATGACTGTTTTGCCTTACAGGTAATCCAATATCTAAATACTGTGGGAAGCCCAGAAACATATATATGAAAGAGGGTATAGCCTGACATTACAATAGGAAGTCAAGAGCAGTGTAGAATGCCAGGGGTGCTTAGCACTTTAGTCGAATATGGATCTGTTGAGAGTGAAGACTGGGATAGTGAGACAGCCAGATCAATGGCAGACATTCAGATTAAGAATCATTGGAAGCCTGCTGTCAGTGAAAGTTTTCACTGGAGGAAGTATGGGAGGTGAATCATGAGGGATGAGCTAGAAGGAACGCTGGATGTGCAGCTGATTTGATTGATGGTAATATGACGAAGGAATACAGATGATGGTATGAAATATGGTGGAATCCAGGAGTGGGAAAACAATGATTTGGATAGAATGTCTTTTATAAGGCAGCTAAGCACTGGAGATCCAACGATGGGAGTTCTAGGAAGGTAGCTGTGAAGTTCTTAGGACACCCAATGGCTACTGAGGAAGTAGGAGTTGAGTAACAAGATCAACAGAATCAATGCAGGTAGGAGAAGTTACAGAAAAGTAAAATGGATGATGTCAGTACTGCTATGAGGTATCTTGTGGGTCCCGTTATCCATAACCATGATTATGATTACAGAGTCTTTGTATGGCAGAAGGAGTTAGGTAAATTTTCCATGTAAAACGATATCCTATAAGATATGGTAGATAAGGAAGCCATAATGGTTGAATTGACAGGATGCAAAGGGAATATCCAGGAGAGTCAGATGAGGGATGAGACTGTTCTATAGTCCAGTCAAATGGGATTCTGGAACTGATCTGGTGAGATGATTGGGCAGTACTGATAACTCTATGGTGATGTATGTGTTTATGAGGCATGTTGTCCAAAGGATGGTTGCTAGAAGTAGTTTTCCTCAGGTGAAGTGAACAAGTGCTCCATCGAGTAGTGAACTGGAACAGTTAGAATGGCATGGGTAGGAGTATAAGATGGATAAACAGGAGAATGAGTAGTTGGAATACTGGCCAGATATAGGATAAAATGTTCAAAGAGAGCCACAGCAAACAGGACGAAAGGCCCACAGCTGCTAGGGCGGCAAGGAGAAGGTAGCTATCCAAAGACAGAGGGGAAAGTCCAGAGGGAATGTCAGCAGATTGGAGGAAGGAATCCTAGAAGAAAATAGCAGAGGCCAAGCCTTACTGTGTTGCAGGTTCAGGAAGGAACAAGACTAGAGTCAGCACTCCAGCAAATCAAAGTAGGATGTAGCAAAGCCTCAGCAGGCCACTAGTGGTGGATCTAAGGAAGACCAGAAGCAAATCCAGATATCAAGTGCTATGAAGTCGATGTATGAAGGTCCCATGTTCACAGAACAGCAAGTTCAGAGAACAGAAGGTGCTGCATCGGTGAGGCAAAATGTTCCCACCTCTGAAGGAGAAGGCGAACTTGCATGGTAGACAGGAAGGGGAGACCAACAGTATAGAAGTCCAGGAAGCAGTCAAACTGAATGGAGGTAGAGACTAAACAAGCTGGCAGAGTCCAAGTCCAAAGCGTGAGGAGACCAAGGCAGGGATGAGTATGATGAGTCCATGGAGGTGCAGGATGTAGACTGGTGAAGTAGAATGTGGAAGGTGAATGCGGTACAGTGGTTCCATTCCCAAAGAGAAGTGGCAACCAGTTATCAGGCAGAGAATACAGAAGGTTAAAACAGTCGATTGCAGACACAGGCTCCAATCCCTGGTAGTTGAGGCGAGATAATCAAGGCAAGATGACCATTACTCAATGCCACCAGGCAGAGGTAGGATGGTGAAGACAAATGGGGTAAATCAAGCAAGGACATAGACAAGACGGAAGCTGTACAGAGGAGGGCAACTAAAATGGTGCAAGGTCTGCACTGGAAGACATATGAAGAGAGGCTAAAGAAGCTTAATATGTAAAGCCTCGAGGAAAGGAGGGAGGGAGGGGGGACATGATAGAAACTTTCAAGTACCTCAAGGGAATCAACAAAGTCCAAGAAGGTAGCATCTTTCAAAAAGAGGTGTGCAAGAACAAGGGGGCACAATTTGAAGATGGGGTATCTCAGAGGAAATGTAAGGGAAGTATTTTTCTCAGAGAGGTTGTGGATCTTAGAACGGCCTTCCAGAGGAGGTTGTGGAGTCAAAAAACAGTGGTTGAATCTAAGCATGCATGGGACAGCCATAAGGCAATTCTAGGGGGTGGGGGTAGAAAGAAGTAGGCTGCTGGTTAACTAGGATCTGCAGCTTATCCATTAGGTAGGGAAATGGGCAGACTGGGTGGGCCAAGTGGTCCTTATCTGCCATCTAATTCTATGTTACTATGTAAAGAGGTCCCGTTCCCGAAGTGAAGTGGTAACCGGGTATTCACACAGAGAATGCAGAAGGCTGAAATAGTCTATTTCAGACACAGGCTTCCATCCCTGGTAAACAGTGCGAGACAACTTTTATGCGATTCCGCCAGGCATAGGTAGGATGTTGAAGGCAAATTGGGTAAAGTGGTCCTGTTCCTAAAGGGAAGTGGCAACTGGGTATCAGGTAGAGAATGCAGGAAGTTGAAACAGTCAATTGCAGACACAGGCTCGAGGCAACTGGGTATCAGGTAGAGAACGCAGAAAGTTGAAACAGTCAATTGCAGACACAGGCTCCCATCCCTGGAAGTCTAGGAGAAACAACCTTCATTGGATGCCACCACGCAGAAGTATGATGTTGAAGCAAATGAGGTACAATGGTCCTATTCCTGAAGGGAAGCAGCAACCAGGTAACAAGTAGAGAATTTGTAGATTGAAACAGTAGATTGCAGACATGGCTGCCTTCCCTGGTAGTTGAGGCTAGACAACCTTCACTCGATGCCGCCAGGCAGAGTTTGGGATGGAGGGTGTCAGGATTGTAAGTAAATGGTAGTAATTGTAACAGAATCCCATCCCCGATAGACAGGGCAAGTCTACCTTTGCTCAGTGCTTCAGAAGGTACGAGTTAGGGACGGAGTCTGGAAAAAATTGCTGGTATGGGCTGAGTAAGGAAAGGGGAACTAGCTGCGTAGTCATAGGTAGGTAAACAGTGAGGTAGTATAAAGGGGAAGGCAACAATTCTGAGGGGGAGAACATGAGGAGAAAGTCATCAGGAAGGCCAGTAAAAAGGGGGTTAGAGTAATCCAGGAAGGAGTATGCTGGTAGCGATGGAAATGCAATGAATGACTGAAGGCTGAGTAGGCTGCAGTGGTAATGATCCATGCAATGGTAGCGGAGCCATGTAGGCAGGAGGGCAGAATAGATCATAAGGCTGGCATGAGATGGTAGGGTAGGGTAGGGTAGGGTAGGAATCTTGAAGAAGTTTTGGGATAGGCAGGGTCTAGGGAAGGAGAAGTCATAGGTAAAATGGGGATCGAAAGCAAACGGTGTGGTAGGCACAGATAGTGGATAATGTTTGATGAAATGAAGGCATGAGGAGCCAGTGATGCAGGCTTTGGGGTCACTGCAAGTGGAGTGGAAGAGGGAGCAGGTGTGAATGTTGCAGGTAACTGACAAGCTGGAAGCTGAGGAGTGCCAGAGGTAGAACAAGGAAACATAAATCCTGAGGCTGAGTGGGGTATAGGTGCCGGGAGCAAAATGGTAAGGGGTGCAATCACCAGACTAGGGGTACGGGTAGCACAGGTCAGGACGATAGAAGGAGTGTAAATGTAGAAAAGAGACTACAATGACTCAGAGCTTGCAGGAAGGAGCCATTTTATTGGGACACAACCAAAACAGAGAAGAAGAATGGCTGCCCTTCCAGGAACCAGCAAAAATTAAAGACCACTTTGTTTGGACAAGATAATCGGAAAGTAAAAAAGACTTTTAATCAATACTTAATCCATAAATAGACATACAGCAACTGTGAATTTTTTTAAAATAGCTCCCCCCTGCTCATCCACCTGTGTGAGGAGTGAAAGGCCTTAAACGAAAATCATGGAAGCATGTGACAAGGGCAGAAAAGGGGGACGGGGGAAGGGGAAAGAGCAGCTTGGAGTATAGATGACACCTACAGGAGTCATGGTCAGTGGGATAACTGCCAGAAAGGGCCCAAGATAGGCCCACTCAAGGAGATGGAACAGACAGAGCACTAGTGGAGTGCAAATGGACGACTGCCAAATGACCACATTCCCACACCCAAGTGTGTGTGTGTGTGTGTGTGTGTGTGTGTGTGTGTGTGTGTGTGTGTGTGTGTGTGTGTGTGTAAGGGCTGCCACCAGAGCAGAAAACTGGGTAAGGTGTGGGTTTAGGGAAATGTAAGCAGCAGAGTACAGTGAAATACAAATGCAGACCCGGTGACCCACAGGTGGCAGCTAGGTAAGACTGGAGAGGTGCAGCACTCAGCTGTCTAAAGCCAATGGCACCAGAAGAAAAAGAAGAAGAAGAACACAGACGAGTCAAAACAAGGGGTAGAAAGAACAAACTCAACAAGTCTGCATGTAGTTTAAACTCTTACAGAAATTCCCCGAACAACATCAATATCTGAAGTGGAACCAGATGGGAATCCAAGTAGAACTGCCACTGCAAGCTGGTCTTTAGCCTGTGGCAACTGAGATGTGATGTGGATACATGGGATGAGATAGCCATCAATATGTAGTAATGGAAATCTCATGACGAGTTAGGGAGACAATATATCCATTGCTTAGGACTGATAGCCCCTAAGAAACTGAACAATCTGTTACAGCTCAAAACTGAATAGTGGTCAGCACAAAAGCAAAGAGCCACTAAAGACAATGCTGGCCATATCTGAACCTATGCAGTGAAGTACAAAAAGGGATGCAACATCAGGGGTGAAGTTTGGTAAATAAGCCAAGGACCCCTCCACCATCTAGAGGCTCATCACATGCAGCATAGCAGCACTAGAAAACTGTTGTCTGAATTGGAGACAGTAACATCAGCCCCACAGCTGGGGGCCAGAAAGGTACACACAGCAGGGCCATGATGGGTGCATCGGGGATGATGACATACTCCAGAATTGGAGGCAAGGCGTGAGTGGCAGCCCGAGTGGAATGGGGCCCAGAACAGAGGGACAGTCCAGGGGGGGCTAGCAATGTGGGAGAAGAGCAGCAGATGAGGTAAGAGGGAGGGAGTAGGGAAAATGGACAAGATAGGGGCTGTGCAAAATACTAGACCGTAGACAGGTAGAGGAAGGCTGCTCACTCAGAACCAGCAACACAGAAGAGGAAAAAACAAACACTAGGAGGGAGGAGGGAGAGAAGGGGAATGGAGGGGAGGGGGAAGACTAGGACAGGGGGAGCAAGGCTAGGAGGGGAAAGCAAGAAAGGGAGAGGAGCAGGAAGAAGCGAAGAGGAACAAAAACAAAGGAGTGAGCAGAAAGGTAGAGGAAGGAGGCTCAGGCCACTAGCCACATAGGAGCCCTTATCACTGTCACAATGCGCTAAGCAGAGAGCTGCCAAGGGAGGCTGACCTTTTTAAGGAATGTGGCAGGGGCTATTCTCCCATATTGAATCTTGGGCTATAGCCCTCCCAAAATATAGACAAACTAATGCAGAAACAAAAACTAGAGTACTTTTAAAGAGCAGCTGATGCCTTAAGGATAACTTAAAACATATTTAGACACAGTTCAGCTTGCATTTCACATCAGTTCTATATTTTTCCTCCCCATTATTTATTACTAAAGCCATTTGCATGAAAACAGGATCACTGCTCCTGAAGAGTTCATCTATTCCAGTTGCTTTCTCCCCATCTACGGTCATAATGCACTGCTTGTAGTATCACAGATACTCCCATGGCAACAGACTGTGATGTCACAACAAAGGATTATGACATGAAATAGGGAGTAAGCTCTAGAGGCAAATGATCTCTAACAGTTAAAGACCGTGGGCTGGATATTCAAAAGGGTTGTGCCATGCGCAATAGGGTTGTGCCTGCGCAAGTCCGAAATTGCACCATTCTGCCATATACAGCAGGAGGCAGTTGCGCCCCCCCAAGTCAAGCTGAGCAACAGCGCAATGCTAATGAAAGCATGCTGAGCCAGAGGGGGAGGAACCATGCATAAACTGCACAGCCTGATATTCAGCGGCCTGTGCAGAGTTGTGCAGGCACAACCCCCAACCTGCGCCTGCACAACTTTGAGCAAAAAAGGAGTAAGTCGGGGGCCACCCACAGGTGGGCTGCCACAGTGCAGGGCGCAACACAGCAGCTGCCACCTGTGGGTGGCCCTCAACGTACTCCCTGTGCCCCCCTCCGCAGCACAATTGCGGGCATATAGTAACCCCCCCACCAACTGGCCGAATCGCGGGCAGAAGTTTGAAAAAAACCCACCTCCCGAACACTGGCCCGATCGTGGGCATAAGTGGATATCCTCCCCGACTGGCCCGATCGCGGGCATAAGTGAAAAAACCCACCCTCCACTAGCCCGATCAAGGGCAGAAAAGTTCAACCCCTCAAGAACATATGCCTGGTGGTCCAGTGGACAGCGAAGCCTGATCGCGGGCAGAAAAGAGTTCAACCCCCCCCAAGGACCACCTACCTTGGTGATCTAGTGGCACCCCACACACCACCCACCCAGGAGCCTACCCGCCCCCCCAGTCAGTTGGCGGGCGGCAGCATCGCACCTGCCTGCCGCCCGCGAACCCGAACTGACTGCTGGTAGGGCTGCACGACCATTGGTTCAGAGCAAGACCCAATGGGCGTGCAGCCCATACCATACAAGGCAGTCCAGATATAGACTTAGCCGCTCTCCATGACACAACCAACTGTAGCAACGTCTTTTTTCTTAAATGCAAGTGGGTTTTACTCGCACTTTGCACTTAGCGGCTATGGAAGAAATAAAATTTTACTTCATGTAAATGCTCCCGTAGTGGCACCTTTGCCTGCAATTAAATGAAAGAACAATAATGCCATAAGGCACCTTGAGGTTGCTTTGCTGTGCTGGCATATGCGGGCATACTGATGCACTTTACTATTTAAGCCCTATATTTTAATTACAGGCTTTTTTATCTCAAGGCTCCATTTTACAGATACAGTAAGCCTATTTTCTTGCAAGTATCAACCATATGCTCATCTTTTAAAAATTTTGGCCCAGGAATAGCTTTAAATTCAACCAGAGGGGCTGCTTCAACCATTTAAGGATCAACTCGGTGCGTTTACACTTTCTCCTTCCTAAACAGCCAGTCTCCCACCTAACTTCACAAAACCACCCTCCTGCACAGATTTATATCATTACATGTATGCATATGTTTATCCCAGTCATACTTGAAGACCCCACCATTCTAGCCTCCACCACATCAGTTGACAATCTCTTCCAAGCATCTGTCACCCTTTCAGTGAAGAAATATTTTCTCATATCTCTCCTGAACTACAACATCTACAGCTTCATCACATGCCCCCTGGTCCTGGTGTTAATCCTCTTTTGACAGAGGCTTCCCACCTGTACTGTATTGACCCCTGTAAGGTACTTGTAGGTGTTGATCATGTCATCTCTCTTGCTCTCTCTCCTCTCTTTCGGGGGTACATGCTTAGATCTTTTAGCTTCTCATCATAGGGCATTCTGAACAAACTCCTCACCATTTTACGTGCCCTTGGGACAGTCTTCCCCCTGTCTATGTTCTTTATTAAGTGTTGTCTCAAAAACTGGACACCGTTCCCCAGGTAAGGTGTGCCAGGGAGAGAGATAACATCAGCACCATCTCTTTCCTTCTGCTGGAAATAACTCACTCTGTATACCCCAGCATCCCCCAGCTGCCACCTTGAGGTCCTCTAATATAATAACCCCAAGATCTTCCTCCTGTATAGTGACTGTCAATACCTCTCTCCCATCCTGTACGTAGCACCAGCATTCCAATGCCCAAGGTACCTGATTCTGTACTTTTTGGAATTGAACCCCAATTGCCATGCCTTAGACCACTCCTCGAGTTTCTCATTATCCTGGCATACATTTTCTGCAGTCCTCCTGAATGTCCACCCTATTACAGATTTTGTTGTCATTAGGAAACTGGCATATCTTCCTCTTCACTTCTTCTGCAATGTCCCCTATTAAGACACTGAAAAGGAATGGCCCCAGTACTGAACCCTGTGTTACCCACTGGTCACTCTCCTCTCCTGAGAGTGAGTGCCATTAAACAATACCCTTTGTCTGCTATCTATTAACCAGCTTCTAATCCAATTTACCATTTTTGAGCCCACTTCTGGGCTAATCAGCTTCTTAATCAGCCTCCTGTTGGGCAGAGAGGTGAAGTCAAGAATTCAGAAGGAAAAAATAGAAACACATTAAACCACTTGCTGAGCAGTGCATTGTAAAGCAGCAGACCTCTGAGACTAGGGGCTTATCTAGAGAGGAAACAGGGCGAATGGATAGGAGTGTGCTTGGGCAGTGGTCAGATGGTGTTCAACTAGCTGACAGTGCCCAATTTTTTAATCAGCACACAGTTGTTTTTGTGTCAGACAGAATATACATGTTTTTCAGTGATTGCACTGCAGAGCTTGCAGCTGAGCAAGGCATACACAGACTGACATATGCCCATGAAGCCTGTGATTTGACAGCTGTCAGGCTGTGGGCAGCAAACGTGTGCCAGCTGGCAGCCTCCTGGTGCCTGGTCACTAGCAGCTGACCCATACATAATGATTTTAAATGAAATAATACCGTCTTTTTTTTCTTATGACAGTCTTCATGTTCTACCAAGGTGCTGCAGCTTCTCCTCCTGAGTCCTGAAGCAACGTGTGTGTGTTGTATTGAGATGTGCAGCTGCAGTGTGATCTGAGCAGTGGGAAGCCAGTGTATGCCAGCTGCCATCCTGCCAGTGCCCATCCACTGGCCATTGGCAACTTTGTAGCATACCATAAACAAATGAAAAAGTCTGGACAGTTTTCCAAGTTGCTGAAGTTCCTCCTGAATCCTGAAGTAGTCTGTCTGTGTGTACAGTTATCAAAATTTAAAAAATAAGAACAAGTTGCTTATAGATACAAGGCATTAGGAAACTGAACAACACAGGGGGCAAGGAAATGTGGCACGGGATCATTCGGCTGCATAAAAGAAAAAACAAAGTGGATTGGATTCGTGAGAGACCCCGCCCCTCCATGGGAACTAGCTTTGAAGAACACAGTAGCTGAACAGCCAATAAAGTATCACGCATATTAGGAATCACTCACAGTGGCACTGCAAGGTTGCAACATGAGCAATCATTCTGAGAAAAGGAAACAAGGGGTGCAACAGGTAGTGGCATAGGCAGTGGAGAAGGAGGGCCAAAGCAATTTGGTGGAGTCTGGGGACAGAAACATAGAGCATGATTCTATATTGTACTAATAACATTGATAGCAGCAGCAAGGAGGTGGAACAGGTCGGAGTCGAACATGGGGCAGGTATATGTAAGAGAACAAACAAGACTGAAAGAGTTAATAAAATAACAAAACAAAAGAAAAAGGGCCCATCACAAAAAGAGAAAAACAAGCATCTAAAAGAAGAAGAGAAATACACAGGCAAAACAGGTAGTATGACACAGGCAGAAGGACACATGGTAGAAGTAGAAGAAGAACTGTTCCCTGACCCTGAAGCACTGGTGGAAGAGGAAGAGAAGGTGGAGGGTGAAGTGGAAGACAGCCATAGTAGCTCACCCACAGGCAACAGCAAATAGTGCAACCAGAAAGGGACCAAACTGGTGACTTTAGCGGTGTAGGATTTATTGAGTGGACAAAGAATCATAAACACATGTAGTGTGATTTCTGTGTAAGGGAAGTTCATGGGGTAAGGAGGAAACATGATTGGGAACATCTACCATGACAATACATTTGCTAAAGTACCACAGATGACAGTATGAGAAGGTATGTCCAAGCATGGCATCAACAGAAGCACCTCCAGCACCACCAGGCAGTGAAGCTGCTGCTGATGATGATTATGATGCTGATGAAGACAAAGATGATGGACAAGAGCAGTAAATGTTAAGGGACCAGACAGAGAGAAAAAGGAAGAAAAGCCTTCAAGGAGCTGAAGCACAGGTCCAACATTTTCCATTTATACAGTATGTTCTTTAACTCACAGACTCCCACACCTCTAAGTGGCCTCAAATCCCCAGCACATCCATCACCAAGAGCATCAAAAGTAGGAGACTGCAATTAAGGTAAGGGGAACAAGTCACTCAGCTGTTACTGTTCAAGTCCCTAGAAATGGGCCAGAAATATAAAACCAACAGACCAGTGGCAGAAAAGGTAATAAGAGCAATAGCGGAAATGATAGCCACTGGCTTGCTGCCATTCTCCTATGTAAAAAAATGCAGGTTTTTCTATCATAATTGTAAGTTGCTGTGCCAAAGTATCAAGTGCCCAATCATACCTATTTTACCAGTGACTTTTCCAGATTTGTTCACAAGTGTCCACAAGACTGTTTCACATGGCCTGAAAGCATAGTTTCTGCCACTAGGTTACATTACCACTGAGCATCAAAAGTAGGAGACTGCAATTAAGGTAAGGGGAACAAGTCACTCAGCTGTTACTGTTCAAGTCCCTAGAAATGGGACAGAAATATAAAACCAACAGACCAGTGGCAGAAAAGGACCAGTGGTCGGACTACTGATTACATGGCAGTGACTGCCCATTGAGTAAGTTTCCCCTCTTTCTTCTCACCCTCCTCTGCTCCATTAAGTGCCAGCTGCATTAGCTGTAGTCACAAGTCACAAAGTCCTCCAATGTCCACTAGCAGACAGCTTTATGTATTGCTGCCCCCTTCCCACCCAGTGAGGCTCTACCTTAAGTCAGATCACCCAGATCCATCACCAGGTTTTATCACCAGGTTTCTTGTGGGCTTACCATCATCCCCACTGTGCTCCCATGACTTACCTCTGTGGCAGGTCAGTGGGTCCCACTCTCACCCACTGTAAACAGGATCTGCTTCTTGGGGGAAGGTCATGTTCCTGATGCTGGGCCATGGAGTCAGACCCTCACTGAGCCTCTCAGCTTTTTTTGGTTTACTTCCCTATGGATGTTGACATGAGGGCAAGTACAAGCTCAGGTGCATCAAATGTGCTCACTACATTACTGTCAGCATTCTACCTCTCATGAGCTGCACCAGCTGCACAACTACCTATGGTCACCCATGTTGCAGTAGAGTGCTGTAACTGGCTGTGCTCCTTTCCCAGAAAAGGAGAGTGTTCTCTAGGAAACTCAGTCCTCTGCCCCATGGACCCTCAAACAACTGAGGTTCAGAGCATGAATCAAGTCACTGGTGTCGAAAATGACAGCTCTACCATTGTGCTGATGGGTTGACCATATATTGTTGGTTTTGACAATGATCATGGTGTGAAAAACCTGTTATACATCTTGTACCAGAAGTTTGTTGAGTGGCTAACACTATACTCATTAACACCATATTTTATAGTAATGCAAAAAACATTCATGCAGTTGACAATCAGGATTATTCACATGTTCCATGTTTTGTTCACGTTATAAATCTTGTTGTTCAGGGATTCCTAAATGAGAAAAGCACCACTGTGCAGACCTGTGTAGGTCTGTACAAAAACTGTGGTCATTGAAACCGCTCTCTGAGGGCAAGGAAGCTGTTCAGCAGCAAAGATCTTTCCCTCTCCACCACCTGTAACAAGATGTGGTAACAGGGTTGAATTCTACCTATTACATAATACAGTGGTTGCTAGAACAACAGAAAGCTACCCACAAGTATGTCACTGAGCCTGGAATTGGCAAGGGAGAGTTAAATATCAGCCTGAATCAGTGGTGCCTTATGGAGACCCTCTGCACTGTGCTGAAGCCCACTTAGTGGCCATATGGATTGTAAGTGCTGATATAACCGGTATAAGCTAGGTACTCCCTCTTATTCCCTGATTGAACTGTGCCTTGTTCACATAAAAGTGCAAGATGACGACAAGAAGGATTCCACTGTTGTCAGTCGAGTAGAAAGAATAAGAACATGTTTCTGGAATTACAGACAGTTCAGAAATGTGTAGTACAGAACACTACATCCTGGTCATTCTCTCTGACCCTCAGTTCAAAGACACATTTGATACATTCTTTGATGCACAAGAACATGTTAAGGATCAGCAGTCCTTTAATGTCTGACTTATCTATCTGACCTCTTTATGTATGGCAGTGAACAAGGCTGGGAGAAAACATACAGCACAAAAATACTGACATAATACTTTGTAATCCCATGGACAGGCCAGGTGAAGGAGCAGAAAAAAGGAGGATCCCAAGGTGTTGCCACAGATACTGCAGAACATCATAGGAGACATGCATTCTTGTCTCCATGTCAGCTGAGACCTTGTGATGCTGCTGCTGTTGCTGAACCCTCAGAAAGACATCAAGTGATGGCAAACCACTCTATGAACAACCACCTATGGCTTTATGAAAAAGGATGGTAAGTCACCATCTGACCTAATGATGCCAGCAAACAAAATGGTGCTGGATTATCTGGGTGAGAACATGTCACATGCAGAAGATCAGCCTCTATTGTATGGGTGCCAAAAATACACCATTTGACTCTCTTTTACCATGGTAGTTGTTCAGCACCTCATCTGTCCACTTGAAAGTATATACTCAGACAGAAGTTTCAGTGCTGCAAGCAATATTGCCACCAATATAATGTGCATTTTAATCCAAAATGTAGAGATACTCACTTTATTAAAAATAATCTGCCTCTTCTTCAAAATTTCTATTTACTATGGTTTAAGGATGATTCTCTTAAATGTCCTGCTGGGCTAAAGAAACAGGACACAGAGGTAGATGGGAAGGGCTTCTATGTCTATTAGTCTTCTGGGACTAGTAGCCTACACACATTGTGAGATGATGCAAGCCTGCCTTCTCTGTCTTCTTTGGATTACAATGTTTTGTGAATTTTCAGGCCTACATAGGCCAAATAAATAAATTTGGAGGCAAAATTGTCTGCCATGTAACCAAAAACACCTATCCATGTCATAATGGCAGGCTTTTTCCTGTCTGTTAGTATCCCAATGAATGCAATGTTTTGACCAGGGACCTACACTGTGGGATGCTGCTCTGCTGTCTTCACTCAGTCTTTTTTTAGATTACAATACTTTGTGAACTTATGGGCATACATATGCTGATAATTAACTTTTGGGGCAACACTGGCTGCCTTGTAAACAGTGTGTAAAATACCTATTAATGGCATAACATGAAGCTTTGTCCATGTGTGATGCTATCCCAATGAACGGTGTAAGTAAGCGTACTAAGACTCGGTTGTGTCCCTGATGAGTGGTCATACTACAGACTCCAAGAATTGTTTTTTTTTTCATGCCACTGTTCTATCTTGTTGTTCTGTGTCAGCTATTTATTAAACATTTTTTCAGCACCTTCTTTTGACTTCTGTATTAGTTTACCCAACTGATTTATACTACTTATTGTGGCTGATGTGCATTTCTATGTGTTACTACACTGTGAGATGGTGCATTGATATTTTATGGATTACCAAGGCCCTACAATTTACGATTTCATTTTGAGCATTGTTGGCTATGTACTTTAGTATACCAGCTTGTCCATTTTTGCCATTGACTGAATGAACAGCATTTTTGGAACGAGTAGCCTTCATTATGGGTCACTGCATCATTCTGCTATTTTCGGTATTTCATCACCCCATTACTCATGTTTAGATTTTAAGTGGCTGTCACAGAGCAGCCCACTGTAGTTTGCCAACAAGAGAACTTTGGTGAACTTTGCCTTGTTCGACATTTGAAGTTTGCATGGTCAAACTTTGGGAGGCTCACACAGCCCTAATTATCACTGTACTAAGAAGTATCTGTAACTGATTAATGTTTAAACAGGACTTACTCAAAACTGTTTTTATGTAATCACAGAAGTGAAATAAGCTTTTGTAAAATAAATCACTGCCCCATGAGCAAAATCCCCAATGGGCCACATCCTCAAATTCCATAACCAAAACACAGGTTTCTGTTCCTTATGTCTCTCTTCCACATAAAAGGTGCTGACATGACTACTTGATAGAGTAATCATAATAGAGCATGATGAAATAACATACATATCTCCACTAGTGAGTGATAACACCTATAACTCATGAGTGGTGAATCCATGAGTTACTTATTAAGGTCTTACTACTCATACTCTATGTGGAGATCAATGTATTTCTCTGCTGGAAACCATTATGAATTTGATATATTAGGCCATGTAATTTGTTTTGCATGTTCTAGTTTTTACCTCAGTTTAGTTTCCAACTGTCTCTCTTTCCATCTTAAACACTTTATCTTGTCCATTATTGTGTGTGTTCTACTTTTATTTTATAAGTGGAAATAACAAATGGTCAAATTGAAAATAAATATTTATACCATAGTTGTAACACAAAATCCATGGGATAAAAAAGTTATTTCCACCACATGCAGTCGGGGAATATGAACACACTGGGTGGGCCTAACAGTCCTTATCTGCAGCCAAATAAATACTATGTTACCACATTACATATGTCTTACATTTTTGAATCTGAAATTGATCACACATATGTGTGCAGAATGCAACCTCTTAATCACCCCCTCCCCCAATCATCTGGCACTACCCTTACACTTTCTGCTTTTAGTAGCAACATAGCACAGTCCATGCTCACTTCATAACTGGTTCCATTTCACAACATGTTCACTTTCTCAAAGATATTATTCATTGATTGTGAGCACTTTCTCACCATAACACACAAAAACTTTTTTCTCCTCACTTTACTTTGGTAATCTCCTCTGTTTGTTTCAGCACACTCACCATCACTGAAGATTCTTCATTCTTCAGGCATCTCTGCTCACAGTCTCCAATCTGGCACTCAGCTCACTGCTCCACAGAACCCCCCCCCCCCCAGCTGCAACAAAATATTTTTTATTTGTAGAAAACCGTCCAGAACCAAAGAAAATGCAGCACCTACACAAATCAATGCTGCCTTTCAAACTCTACCGAACCACTCCCAGTCATGCTTCTGATCCACTTTATTTTAAATTAACCAGTCTCCTTACCAATGAAGCTCCATCTACTCCTGCTCGTGAATGAATTGCCACCAGCTCATTATTCAAGTATAGTCAGAAAGTAAAAATAAATACTGCCAACCCGTCAGCACAGTGGTAGCACCACTTCTCATGATGATGGAGACCCAAGTTTGGGTGCAAGGTCAGAGTTATAGGGGCCAGATGGAGGGGGAGGACTGAGCATCCCACAGGACACTCTCCTCCTCTGGAAAGGTAGAGCTGCTGTCCCCATTGCAGTACTGCCACCTGGTGACTACAGGTGGAAGTGCAGTCAGGGACGCCGGAGGAGGGATGGACATTGGCTAGGATCCAGGAGCAGCTTCAATTTTCTGTGTACACATGCTTCCTTGGGTCTACTCTGCATGCCAGCATCCTCAGGGCTAGAGAAAAACAGGAAAATGACCCCTACACCAAAGGATGATGAAGTGCCCAGCACTACACTGGATCCCCCCTGCCTGTCCCACTGTCTTGCCCCAGATGCAATGCAAAATTTCAAGGTTAAGCCCCTCCACCTCATTCCCACCTGAGGGGAACAGCCATGGCTCCATGGGAGATGGGCCTGAGCACCGGTTTGCTGGTAAGTGGGGACAACAGCAGATGGATGCCTTGGTGACAGCTGAAGGAGTTTTGGTGTAGGAGTAAAGTCATGGAACTTAAATAGAAATATCCAATAAATAAATAATTACTGTGCAAATCTGCAAATAGCTGCTTAACAATGTCAGCTGCCTCATTGCTCAGTAGATAGATGTCGCTGGCTGCTACTTACATTCATCAACATTGTTTCTTGAAAATGTGTGTCACCCATGCATTCAAGCAATAGCAATGCAGGTCAGGGGTGTCAGGTTGTTAGAGTATCCTTAGCAACTCCAGCAAGCAGTCCACTATGTGCAGCAACCCACAGCAACACACAGACAGACCACCAAACAGTCCACTGTATTTATATGTTAAAAAAAACAGTTTAAATAAAACTACCACCTCTGTCTCAGCTCTTCCATTTTCCAGAAATATGCAATGGAGACCATATCGGATAACATTTTTTATATATGTACCACAGGAATAACTGTAGCTACTAGTAGCAACATAGCTACTGTATTAGTAACAAAAAAAAAAAACATTGAAAGCCACTTGTCACGTACCGGTTCTCTCCCAGAACTCAATCCATATTGCTACCAGTTTTTACAACCCTTCAAATGCCTGAATAGCCACCTTTACATACTGCCACCACTCAGATTTGAGCTCACTCAGGGTATCTCTAAGTTAGAATCCCACCAGAGTCACTACTCATACAGTACAGTGACCCTTCCCAAAAGGCAATGACCCACTCCTTTCATCATTGCTGAGAACACGATTCTTTAGATACTGCAGCTTAGTTGCCTGTCTCTTTGGAAATGGACCATGGACTTGCTAATTACCCCAGGTTATCTATACTTTAAAAACTCAGTAACAGAGAACATAATGTATATAAAATTACCATTTAATACACCCCCATGTTTACATATGGTACAAGATTATATACACTAAAGACTATGGAGAATACAGTACGCTACAGAAATGAAAAATAAAGCATTAAAAAATTAGAATTCACACAGAATAACCAAACTATGAACATACGAAATTTGCCAGCAGATAAAGGCCTAGAGGTCTATCAAGTCTGCTCGAATGTGCAGCTAGCAGTCCTTATTCTGCAGTGGCCCCTCCCTTCCACCCTTCCCCTGCATTGACCCTTCCCCTTGTCCTGTCCCATCCCCTTTTGAAGCAGTCCACTGTTCTACTGGATACCATTTCTGCAGGTAATGCATTCCACCCAGCTACCACCGTCTCTGTAAAAAAGTGTCTCCTCATCTCCTTCCTGATCCTTCCTCCATCCAGTCTCATTTATTATTTATTTATTGATAAATATCATAGCCCCTGGTGTCCCTCCGCTCCCTTACTTTGAACAGCCCCTTTGTACCTGTCTTGTTTATTCCTTTCATGTACTTAAAGGTTTCAATTATGTCCCCCCGTCCCTCCTCTCTTCCAGCGAGTACATGCTCAACTTCCTCAGCCTCCTCTTGTATGATGAGTCCCCCAGCCCCTTGATCATCTTTGTCACCCTGCACTGCACCCCCTCCAGTAACTTAACATCCCTCCTCTGATACGGGTGCCAGTACTACACGCAGTTCTCCAGGTGCGGTCTAACTAACGACCTATACAGTGGCAGAATCACCTCCTCCTTCCTTGAGGATATACCCCTTGCAATGAAACCCAGCATTTTGTTGGCCTTTGCAGCTGTCTTCCTACATTGTGCCAAGTTATACATTAATCCTGTAATGAGCACCCCCAGATTCTTCTCCTCCTCTGTCTGGGCTAGCTGCACTCCCCCAAGCTGGTAACTCCTCCTTGGGTTCTTCACCCCAAAATGTAGCACCTTGCACTTTTTGGCATTAAACCCCAGTAGCCAGGTGTCTGACCAGATTTCAAACTTTGCCAGATCATCCTGCAACCCCTGCCATCCTTCTAGGTCATCCACCACCGCTCCCATCTTGGTATCATCAGCAAACAGACTGATCTTGCTATTGATGTCCAATGATATGTCTGCAATGAATATCCCAAACAACACTGGTCCCAACAACGAGCCCTGTGGGACACCGCTTGTTACTACCCTTGGGTGTGAGAGCTCCCCACCCACCACCACCCTCTGTTGCTTTCCGTGAAGCCAGTTTCCTACCCATCTCATCAGCTTCGTACCCACCCCTGTGCCTTCTAACTTACTTCCCAGCCTCCCATGCGGCACTGAGTCAAATGCATTACTGAAGTCCAGATACAAGACATCCTCTGGATGGCCCCTGTCCAGTTGTCTAGTTACCCAGTCAACTAAAAGCTAATTAAATTTATAAGTAGCAGTAGAAATGTACCCCCCATCAACTGGGATCTGTGAGTTTTAGCAGATTTTGAGAGCAATGGTGAGGCTTCAGACATCCCAAATAAAACCGACTTGCAGTAGAGAAACATAGTCATTAATTGAGCAATAAGGCAGGGCCAGGTTGATTGTGGTCTGTTAATCAACCCTTCTAGTATGCGTGGCACTCGGCTACACCTCGTGCCACATGCCCCTAGAAGGTGATTAACTGACCATTAACATAATACCTGGGAGCGCCTTATTGCTATTATAATAAAAAATGTTTTTAAGCAGTGTTAAACCTTGTTCTGCATATGGCTAAGCTCTACATGTATGTTAATAAAAGATTAACATGAGGCTGTTAGAATGTTTGCAGCCAATCAGAAAGCTCCATTTCTCAGACCCTTCTTATAATAGCCCATGGTGGCAGACCAGCCCACTTGCCAGCAACATTGACTGTGCATCTCTGACATCACACCTTGAACATTTCTTTTCTGGCTCTGTGTATTTGGGCTTTGTTCTATTGTTATCATGGACATTTGTACAGTAGGAAGCTTCTTACTTTACCGTGGCCACTGTTTACACTCGGAATATTAGTCTTTTTGATGAAAAGTGCTCTGTTATCCCAACACAAAGGGTTTTTAGATAACAGGACCCATGCTGTTCATGCCCACCTTTTGTGTGAATTAGTAAAGCTCACGTTAAAGCCCTTCCAGCTGGAACTGCAATTGAAGGTAATTTTCAGTTCTCCCCATGCATCTGACAGCAACTAAAATATTTTACACACATACAAACATATAAATTAGCCAGCAGAAGAAGGCCATTTGGTCTATCTAATCTGCTCATATTGCAGGGTCCACAGCTTGAGCTACTGTCCTCCCCCCACTCCTCCCATCCTCCCATCCTCCCCACCCATGATCCTTACCTTTTTCCTACGCATATCCCAGCTTCTCTTGAAGCTGCCCACTGTCTTATATGAAGCCACCTCTTCTGGCAGCACATTTCAGGTGTCCATCACCCTCTCTGTGAAGAAGTGCTTCCTGATTTCCCTCCTAAACCTCCCCTCTCCAGCTTAAGATTGTGCCACCTCAAGTTATGGCTGCCACTCAGCTTAGGAGATCCACCTTATCCACCTTATTTATCCCTTTCAAGTACTTGAAGGTCTCAGTCATGTCCTCTCTCTCTCTCCCTCTCTCTCTCACACACACCCTCCAGAGAGTACATGTTCAGAGTCCACAACCTCTCCTCATATGTCCTAAACTGCTAACCAGCTATCATCTTTATAGCCCTCCTCTGGACCTTCTCCAGCAGGTTAATGTCCTTTTTGAGATGTGGGCACCAGTACTGAACTCCATACTCTAGATGTGGTCTCACCAGTGACCTTTACAAGGGCAGTATAACCTCTTCTCTCCTACTACTGATCCCCCAGCTATGCATCCCAGCATCGTGTTTGCCCTTGCTGCTGCTTTCTTGCACTGTGTGGATTGCTTCAGGTCACTAGTGATCATCACTCCCAGGTCCTTCCCCTCCTCTGATGCGAATACCTGAACTCCACCCAGGTAGCACTCTGTCCTTGGATTCTTAGCTCCAATGTGTACAACTTTGCATTTCTTGGCAATGAAGCCAAACTGCCAGATCCCAGACTACCTCCTCATTTTTCCAGACCATCCTGATCCTGTACAAGCAGTCTGTTTACAGTAAACAAAAGTAATACAGACATTTGTCAATGCCAAATGTTTGCTTGCTGGTATTAGCATTGTAAATGCAAGAGTTAGACAGGTACAGAATAGGAATGGCAGTGAAGTATTGAACTTCACACCAACACCACCTCCACCCTGCAGAGATGGACAGGCATTGGGGTATGTGTTTGGGTCATTGCCCATAACATTCATGCCATTTCACCTCACCCTATCCTGCAGACATTGACAAGCACTGAGGTGTGGCTTAGGGTGTTCGGCTTCATAGTCGCCCCATTCCAAAAGGACATGCGCTGAAATGGTGCAGTATAGGAGATTGGGGTGAACTCTGGGACCGAAGATTCTAAGGCACACCTCGATCCCTGTCACTGGCTGCAGGGTGAGTGGACGGGGTGGAATGGCATGAGCAGTACAGTTGGCAATCCAAAGGCACACCCCTGATGCCTGTCAGTCAGTACAGGGTAGGACGATATGGTCAGGAACCCTAACACCCTAGGCGTTTTTGGCATTTGCACTACATATTTTCAACAATGCCTTTTTGTGACCCTGTAAAGGGTCGTCATGGGTTGGGGGAAGGGCAACGGACATGTTGTGGGACTGTTTTCTCATTTTAAAGGTAAAAAAAATTACAGACAACACAGGTTGGTTTTCTTCTTTTGCAGGTGTTTTTGGTACACTGGGGTGGGCTCCCAGTGTCCCATCTGAATTTGTGGGGAGGGGGACTGAAGCCAATGGGAAATGGTTCCCCCCACCAACACAGAAATAGGTGGTGGGGTGCATGATGCTGAGGGGGATTGGGGACCCCCTTGGCATATGCATGAAATGATTGAGGGGTCATTATACCGATGGGGATTTGGCCCCCCCATCAGCAAAGAAAGACTATTTGGGGGGCATTGTGCCGATGAGGAGTGAGCTCCCTCATCGGCAAATGAACTGGGTGGGAGGCATGCCGACAGGAGGATTGGGCACCCCCATTAGCTTTCATGGGGCTCTGAGGCAGTGGCGCTGCCATGTTTACAGAAATGTTACACCAGGCAAGGTACCTCCCTGCAATGACATGTCACTCCCTCATTGCAGCAGAATGGATGACACTGCAATGATGAGGCAGCCCTTCATTGCAGTAGCCAAATCATTTCAAGTTGGTGGCACTTCTAGAAACCAGTGTCATCAGCACAGTGGGCCTGCATTGGTCCAACACTGCCAAGCCTGCAAATGCAGTGCCGCCATTGTCCACCACAGTGCCACACCTCAACAACCCACTTCTCTCCTAAGCTTCTGCATGTTTCTTACGCATGCTCACATGCAAGCATACATAAAAAAGCATTTGTCAATGCCGAATGTTGATTGCTTATATGTGCTGCTTAGGTATCTGGAAGTGAAAGTACCATGCTTAAGAACTATCATGTGCCCCCCCCCCCCAAGACATCCACTGTGTCTTTCTGTTCAGTATTCACAGAAGAGGGGGAAGGGGAAAGACCACAGCAGTTGCAAAGGCGTGAAGAGGTGAACAATAGTCCATTCATAGGCAGAAGAATCCTGGAGAAGATGAGTAAACTGAAGGTGGACAAAGCGATGGGACCAGATGGCATGCATCCAAGGATATGTAAAGAACTGTGAAGGAAAATAGCAGTACCTGTGGCAGCCATGTTCACTGAGTCATTCAACAGAGGGGTGATACCAGAGAATTGGAGGAGGGCATATGTGGTCCCTTTATAGAAATCCAGCAATAGGGAGGAGAAGGGGAACTATAGGCCGGTCAGTCTCACTTCAGTAGTGGGGAAGATCATGGAGACATTTGTTAAAGAAAGGATAGTGGGGCATGTAGAAGACATTGGAGCCCAGGGCCATAGGCAACATGGATTCACAGTGGGGAGATCATGTCAGACAAATCTGGTTGATGTCTTTGGGTGACAAAGGAAGTAAATCAGGGTTGGGCAGTGGAGAACACTTAACAAGATGTAAGCAAAGCATTTGACACCGTCCCACATAGGAGGCTGATAAATTGGCTGAGTAGGGTGGGCATGGGGGACAGGGTGGTAAAGTGGGTTAGAAACTGGATAAGAGACAGGAGGCACAGCGTGGTGGTAAATGGGGCACAGTCTGGGGAGAGGGGGTGACCAGTGGGGTGCCACAGGGATTGGTCCTGGGGCCAGTGCTGTTCAATGTCTTCATGGTGACATTGCAGAAGGGGTGATGGGAAAGGTGTGTCTGTTTGCAGATAACACAAAGATCTGTAACACATTTGGATACCGGGGGAAAAATGAGGGAAATAGGGAAGGTTGAGAATTGGTCTGAGGACTGACAACTGAACTTTACTTCAAAAAGTGCAAAAGTATGGACCTGGGACACAGAAACACTGAGGAAAGGAATAGAATGGGGGGGGGGGGCTGGTGACAGTCACAAAGAAGGAAAGGGACCTGGGTGTTCTTATGTCAGATGACCTGAAAATGTCGAAGTGGTAAGGCAGCTGGGAGGGCCAGTGACATGCTGGGGTACATAGGCAGGGGTATCACCATCATAAGGAGGGAGGTAGTGATGCCATTATATAAAACCATGGTCAGGCTTCACATGGAGTACTGTGTGCAGTTCTGGAGGTCATACCTTTGTAAAGATATTAACAGGCTGGAGATGGTCCAGAGAAGGGCGAATGAGATAGTACAAAGCTTGCAACATGAGACTTATGTGGAGAAAGTAAGGGACCTCAATATGTACTCACTGGAAGAGAGGAGGGAAAGAGGGGATATGACAGAAACATTCAAGTACCTCAAGGGTATAAATAGAAGTACTGAGAAGCAGGAGACAGTTGCTATAGGGATATGTGCCAGCTTCTGTGTGATATTCTTTTGTTCTTATAAATCTGTAATTTCCAGTATTTCAGTAACCACATGACCACACTGCCTTCTTTAGGCAGTTTTATTCTGGTTGATGCCTTGTGTCAAATGGCAGACAGAGGGCTCACCAGATTGTGTTGCCATTTGAAAAACTTCATAGAGTGTTCTTTTACTGATAAGTGTTTTGGAAAGGTGGTGAAGGTCTCAAAATGTTTATTGGATTTTATCTCCTTATGTGTATCCCCTTTGGTCCCCTCATCCCCACACCCCAACATTCATCAGTGGCCACAGCTTCAGCCTTCTTCTTGCCAAGATGGTGGGTGAGAAACATAGAAACATACAAGTTGCCAGCACATAAGGACCACTTGGGCCACCTAGTCTGTTCATTTCCCTATCTGATGGATAAGCTGCAGATTCTAGTTAATCAACAGCTTACTTCCTCCCAGCCCCCAGTAGAATTGCCTTATGTCTGTATGTGAGCAGCTGCCTTCACAGTCTGTGAAGTCTGACGTCTTTCAGTGCCGCTTATTGGTCATCTTCCAACACAGGTGAGGTGCTGCCAGCCCAAAAGTAACTCAGGACAGGCAGGTTTCAAAGTGGGGAAGAAATGGAGTGAGCAAGAATCAAGCACTCATTCTGATGTGGTGTCAATTTTAAGATCAGCATGCTGGTGTGGACACTACAAATAGAACCCCAGCTCGTTAAGTAGCCTTATGAAGAGTAAAGGCTTCTCAAAGCAGTGGGGTTCTGTTTATTGCACTGTAAGTGGGCTGCATCCAATTCAATAATTTACTGTACTTTACATGTGGATGTATGGTAGGTCCAACTTTAAATAAACACTGCACCTGAATTAACACATGATAAAAACATAGAATTCATCAGCAGAAAAGGACCACTCAGCCTACCCAGTCTGACCAAGTGTTCTCTACCTACATTTAACTCCTGCCTGTATATGTTAGTGCATGTCTTATTCTGCCTGTGTCCATCAGGACCTCCTTGTGAGTGAGCTTAATGGATTTCTCCTGCAATGAACTTGAACCTACTCGATGTCCATGTCCCTGTTGATCTCCATTGACCCCTCCTTCTCCTTTCTGTAATATACCCCTATGTTTATCCCATGCATGCTTAATGCCCCCTACCATTTTAGCTTCCACCACTTCTCCTGGCAGTCTGTTCAAGGCATCTATCACCCTTTCAGTAAAGAAATATTTCTGCACATCTATCCTGAATGCCCCCCCCTTCATTGTATGTCCCTTGGTTTGGGTGCTCATCCTCATTTGAAGGAAACTCCTCAATTGTACCATCTTTGCCCCATGAGGTACTTTGTAGGTCTTGATCATGTCACCTCTCAGCCTCCTATTTTCCAGAGTGTACTTGTTGAGATTCTTCAGCCTTTCCTTGTAGGGATTCCTGTGAAAATTCTGAACCATTTTAGTTGCTCTCCTGTGGAAAACCTCCACCTTATGTCCTTCTGAAGTGTGGACTATAAAACTGGACACAGTAGTTCAGCTGGGGGAATACCAGGGAGTGATACAATGGCAGCAGAACATCCCTTGTCCTCCTACTGGAGATGCCAGTCTTATGCACCCCAGAATTCAGTTTGCCCTGCCCATAGTCTTGCCATGCTGTACTGCCATCTTGAGGTCCTCTGATATAATAACCTCAAGGAACCTTTCATGTCTACTGAGTATCAGTACCTCACCCCATCATATTCCCGGTATCGGGGTTCCTGTGCCCTAGGTACATGATTTTACACTTGTTGGCATTGAACCCCAAGTATGTAAGAAAATGGAATTGATTTGAATGAATTGCAGGCTTTTAAGCAGCTTTTTGGGGAGCGTGTATGTGTGTGTTTTGGGAGGGGCTTTGGTATGGACAGTACCTCCAAGAATCCCACCGACTTCCCCACCCCCTCACACTGCCTGCCCAAGTACTAAAACATCCCCCTCACTACTTCCTCAGTGTCCCCAAGACGTTTGTACCCACATGCAATAGTAAATGAGGTTTCTTCCTCCCCCTTGCTATACGTTTGAGCAGCGCCTGCCCTGCCCCTCCTGCACTCAACCTGGGGACAGCTGCAATGCAAATATGGGTGTGCCTTTCCTCCTTTCCACCCCATCTCACTCAATTCGGTATAGAATCCCCCAGAACGAGTACTCCCGTCCCCCAGAGCGAGTATCCCCGCCCCTTACTCCCTTTTCCTTCTAATGCCTCTTACACCACCCCAGTATACGTTCTTCCCTGTCCCTTAGCCCCACCAACTGCACCCTCTGTGACTTCTATATCTGTACCCCTTACTTCTGCCTCACTCCTTTTCTCTGCCTTATTCCTCCCATCCCTCTTGAACCCCTTCTCAGCCTTACTACTCCCTACTGGGCTTCCAATGTCGACCTCCCCTCCTCCCCTGTTGATTTCCAACCCATCTCCTATCCCCGTTGTTGTCGATTTAGAGCCCCCATTCCCTTCTACCCAGATAGTGATGCTCCTCCCATCCTTCCCACTTCCCGTAGCCTTCTGTCCTTCAGTCACCACCTCTTCCTTCCTTACTAGCCTCCCTCTACCCTTTTGTCCTCGCTTTCTCTTCCCCTACCTGTTGCCATCCCTCTCATTCCTCATGTGTCCTCTCCCCTTCAGTATGTTCCTGCTCCCCCTCTGTGTCCCACAGCAGAGGTTCGAATCTATTTGTAATCAATACCTGTCCTACATCTCTTCCCCCTATTGGTTCCCCCCTCCTACTTGTTCCCCTCCGTGCCACCCCTGGTGTCTCACTACCCGCAGCCATCTGCTCCCTCCCCTGGTACTCCTTGTGGTGTCTTGCTCTCCCATCAGTAGGCAGCCCTGCTGTCACCTCAGGCACCCCCTCCCTTCTCCTCTCTTTCCTGATAGTGCCTCTGATACTGGGATAGGTTTCAGTCCCTAGTTATTCTTCCTCTGTCCCCCTTTGCCATCCCCTACCCCCCCCCAGGATGCCTATCATACTCATATGCCCTGCCACTTACACTTACACTCCTCCCTTAACCTCCACAGTTCCTTTCTCAAACTAGCCAGTCATCTACAGACCATACACCCCCCCAATCCTTCAAGCCCAGTCCAAAATCATGGCACACCCACACCCTGTACACCTCTCCATCCTTCCAAAGATGCCCACCCTTGTAACATGTGGCACCTGCCCCATTTTGGCCCCCATCTTATGCTAGGAGGTCTTATTCCCAGGTTCTGTACCCTACTACTTCTGTTAGGCCCCTATTTACTCAAATTCCTGCCCCCCCACACTAGTCCCCATACTGACCCCTTGCCGATGGGGGTAATTCAGGCTCAATTGTCATCCGTTAGACACTGTATTACTGTAACAATCCTAAAGCCTCCTTGTCCGTTTTTCACCCCTCAGCTACCATACTTTTTGTTCTCGGCTCTCATATAGTTTCACTTAGCCCACTTAGAAATCCTTTTGCACTCCAAGTATTACTCAGTTCAGTTAGAGAAATAAACAGCACAAATAAATATGTATTATTACAACAATCATAACAATATAACTCAGTACTTAGCTCAGTTAGAGAAAGAAACAGAAGAAGTAAATCTGTTATTACAGTAATTCTAAAGCATCCAATCATTGCTTTGTCTCCACTCCAGAGACCCTGCTGTAATAGAGGACCACATAGGACCCTGGGCGGGAGGCCGGGCAAGTGTAAAGTCCTGGCAGAACTCCACTGAGCTCATTCACTCCCCCTCTGTCACTCGCTTGTTCTCTTTCTCCCGATGCTGCAGGCTGCCTTTTCTACTGGGCTCCTGCCTGCATTGGCACCTTTTTCTGGCCACAAAGAAATCCGCAGCAGTCCCAACAGAACTCCATTGAGTTTGCTCACTAACCATCTCTCACTCGCTCTTTCTGTTTCTCCCCTTGAGCTGCAGGCTGCCCTTTTGTACTGGGCTCCTGCCTACGTTGGTACCTTTTCCTGCTCACCAAGAAATCTGCAGCAGTACCAACACAGTTCCATTGAGCTCACTCACTCCCCCTCTCTCACTAGCTCATTCTGTTTCTCCTGGTACTCCAGGCTGCCCTTTTGTATTGGGCTCCTGCCTGCATTGATGCCTTTTTCTGCCCACAAAGAAGTTCACAGCTGTCCCAACAGAGCTCCATTGAGGTCGCTGAGTCCTCCTCTCTTACTTGCTCATTCTGTTTCTCCTGGCACTGCAGGCTGTCCTTTTGTACTGGGCTCCTACCTCCGCTGGTGCCTTTTTGTGCCCACAAAGAAATCTGCAGCAGTCCCGACAGAGCTCTGTTGAGCTTGCTCACTCCCCCTCTCTCACTTGCTCATTTCCGTTTCTCCTGGCAGTGCAGGCTGCCCTTTTGTAATGGACTTCTGCATGCGTTGGCACCTTTTTCTGCCCATAAAGAATTTCGCAGCAGTCCCGACAGAGTTCTCTTGAGCTTGCTCACTCCCCCTCTCTCACTTGCTCATTCTGTTTCTCCCGCCACTGCAGGCTGCCCTTTTGTACTGGGCCCCTGCCTGCATTGATGCCTTTTTCTGCTCCCAAAGAAATCTGCAGCAGTCCCAGCAGAGCTCCGTTGACCTCCCTCAGTCCCCCTTCCTCACTCGCTAGTTCTGTTTCTCCTGGCGCTGCAGGCTGCCCTTTTGTACTGGGCTCCTGCCTGCATTGGCACCTTTTTCTGCCCATGAAGAAATCTGCAGCAGTCCTGACAGAGCTCATTTGAGCTTGGTCACTCTCCCCTCTCACTCACTCGATCTTAATCTGTCCCAAACACTGATTTCCCACAGCGACCGTGCTATTCTGCAGCAGAAGTGCAAAAACATATTTTGACCAGGATGTGAAAAATGACAACTGTAATGTTCATAAGGAGGTGTGAAAAAAATGCCAGTGTTGAAAATGTGGTGTGAAAATATTACAAATTTGTGAACTTACAAGGGTGCGTGGAAACAGTTCAACGCACGCTTGTAACACAGTCATTTTATGGTGTTTTGTCACCAAATTTTCAACATAGGGATCTTAGGACCTCTGCTCAAGAACAGTGTCACTATCATTTTCTTAATCTGTCCCTAACACTGATTTCCCAGAGCGACCACTCTATTCTGTGCTGGAAGTGCGAAAACACATTTCGATCAGGATGTGAAAAATGACAGTTGTACTGTTCATAAGGAAGTGTGAAAAAATGCCAGTGTTGAAAATTTGGCGTGACAATATTACAAATCTGCAAAGTTACAAGGGTGCGTGTAAATTGCGCAATGCACACTTGCAACACAGTCATTTGATGGGCTGTCATCACCAAATTTTCAACATAGGCATTTTAGGACCTCTGCTCATGAACAGTATCACTGTCATTTTCTTAATCTGTCCCAAACACTGATTTCCTACAGCGACCGAGCTATTCTGCGCTGGAAGTAAGAAAACACATTTTGGCCAGGATGGGAAAAATGACAGCTGCAATCTTCATAAGTAGGTGTGGGAAAATTGCAATGCTGAAAATCTGAAGTGAAAATATTATAAATTTGCGAAGTTACGAGCGTGCATGTAAACTAACATACTAAAATGCCAGCAGAATAGGCCTAATGGTCTTCCGCGTCTGCTCGTTTGGTCAGCCCCCACCCTGGGAGCTGACCTTGCGGCCCCCCTCGCCTTCTCTGGCTTCTCCCTTCCCAGTTCTGGATAGTCTCCCTGATTTGGATTTTGCTACCAGAACCCTTCCCCTGTACCTGTCCCACCCCCTCTTGAACCCCTCCACCATCTCTGCCTCCACCAGCCCCCTAGGTAGCGCATTCGATGGCTCCACCACCCTCTCAGTTAAGTCGCACCTCCTCTTTTGTCCCCTGAATCTTCCCCCTCCAGCTTCCACCCATGCCCTCTAGTGGCCCCCTCCTCCTTCCTTTGAAGCACCCTTACTGTTCCTCCCCTACTTACCCCGTTCATGTACCTGAAGAGCTCTATCATGTCCCCCCGGTCCCTTCTCGCTTCCAATGTGTACATATTTAGCTCTTCGAGCCTCTCCTCATAGGTGCAGTCCCCCAAGCCCCAAATCATTTTGGTTGCCCTCCTCTGGACCCTAACCAGGAGTTTAATGTCCCTCTTTAAGAGTGGCCTCCAAAACTGCATGCAGTACTCGAGGTGCGGCCTCACCAAGCAGTTATATAGAGGGATTATCACTTCCCTCCTTCTGGAGGTGATCCCCCTAGCGATGCATCCCAGCATCCTGTTGGCCTTGGCTGCTGCCCTCCTACAAGTCTCCAAGTTGTTCATCTTGACATCCAACACCACCCCCAGGTCCCTCTCAGCCATCGAGACTTGTAGCATTTCCCACTGGGGTGTACACTTGGCCTGGGTTTCTGGCCCCCAGGTGCAGTACCTTGCATTTCCCTGCATTGAACCTCAGCTTCCACTTTCTAGACCATCTTTCCAGAGCCTCCAGGTCCCCCTGTAGGGCCACCCTTCCCTCCTCCCCATCCACCACCACCCCCAGTTTTGAGTCATCCGCAAAGAGACTCATCTCACTCCTGATACCTGTCCTTATGTCAGAGACATAGGCATTGAACAGGAGGGGCCCAAGGACTGATCCCTGTGGGACCCCACTAATGACCCTCCTTGGGGATGAGACTATCCCGCCAACTGGTCCTGGTGCCAATTGCCTATCCATCTGATCATCTGGTCCCCACCCCCATTTCTCCCAGCTTATCCAACAGACCCACATGAGGAACAGAGACAAATGCCTTGCTGAAGTCTAGAAAGAGGACATCCACTGGTCTACCCAGGTCCAAGGCACTCGTCACCCAGTCATAGAACGCCACAAGGTTTGTCTGACATGATTTCCCCAGGATGAATCCATGCTGTCTATCGTCCAGGCACCCTGACTTTTCCAGATCCCCCCTAGCCTGTCCTTGACAATGCCCTCCATCACCTTGACCACCACTGATGTCAGGCTGACAGGCCTGTAGTTCCCTGCCAACTCCCTTGATCCTCCCTTGTGGATAGGCACTATATGCGCCACCTTCCAGTCCTGGGGCACCCACCCTGTCCTCAGAGAGATGGTGAAAAGCTCCACTAGGGGTTTCGCCAGGACATCAGCAAGTTCCTTCAGCACTCTGGGATGTAATTTATCCGGCCCCGGTGCTTTCTCCGTCTTAAGGGAGCTGAGGGCTTCCCTCACTCTCTCTGCTGTGATTTCCACTTCCAGAACCTCTTCTTTCTGCTAAGCCCTCCCCCCTCCTGCCAGTGATGCCTCCCCCTCTACCCAGACCCGCTGATCGGTAAGGGTCCCCCCCTCCTCAGTATCTCTGTCTCCTCCCATGTATGATGCAGCACCCCCATTTTCCCTGGTGAAAACTGAGGTGAAGTACTCATTTAGTACCTCAGCCTGCTCCCCCGGGTCTTGTGCCCATCTCTCCCCTGTTTTAATCCTGCTAATCTGCCCCTTCACCCTTCATTTTTCCCCAGTGTATCTAAAGAACCCCTTGTTCTCTCTCCTAATTTTCCTGGCCAGGTTCTGCTCCTTCCTTGCCTTAGCCACCCTCACCACCCTAGTGACCCTTCTAGCCATCAGCTCGTACTCCCCTCAATCCCTTTCACTCCTTGAGCACTTGAATTGCCTATAGGCTGCCTTCTTTCCCCGCACCACCTCCTGGACCTCCCTGGTCCACCAGCAGGGTTTGGGCCCTACACGATTTCGCTTATCTTGCACAGGTGCTGGTAGCATCCTGCACCCATCTCCTGATGATTTCCCACCTACTATCAGCATCCATGTCTGACCCAATCCCATCCAAATGCTCCTTAAGGATCCTTCTCATTTCCTTAAAATCTGCCCCCCTTAAGTCAGTTACTTCTATCTTTGTGCAGCCTTCTACCCCTCCTAGGTCCAGGCAGAACCAGACCGTGGCATGGTCACTCCCTGCCAATGGGTCCTTTACCTCCAGGCCCCCAATCTAGTCACTGTCTGCCAGGACCACATCCAGTACCCTTGCCTCCCTGGTCGGTTCCCCCACCTGCTGAGTTAGGAACGCATCTTGAAAGACATCCAACAACCTCTGTTCCCTGGCCACTGAGGATGTCATAGTCTCCCAGTCTGTTCCTGGCATGTTTAAGTCCCCCAACAGCACCATCCTTCCCCTGCCCAGTCTGCAGTGTCTCCCAACATCTGCCACCAAACTTTCCTCCAGCTCCTCCGCCAGTGCAGGGGGTCTATACACCACTCCTATTTTTACTCTCTTGCCCCCCCTTGTTATCACGTGACCCAAATCGCCTCCACAGTTCCCTCTACCTCTTTTACTCCCCCTATGCCAATGCAGTTTTTGACTATCATTGCTACCCCTCCTCCCTTCCCTTCCCCCTGTCCTTCCTGAACATAGTGTAACCCTCCAGATTCAGGTCCCAGGCATGTCCTACAGTGGCCCAGGTCTCAGTGACCGCTGCCACATCCACCGCTCCCTCAGTTAGCATCACCTGGAACTCTGGCATTTTATTGCCCAAGCTCCTAGCATTTAGCAGAACTACCTTCCACCCTTTCCCTTTACTTCCATTTCCCCTGCTCGTGTTCCCATGGGGATTCTGTTTTTCCCTGGTCTGCACTTTACCAGTTGGCCTTTTCCTGCATTCTTCCAGCTCCCCAGGGGGGTGGAGACAGAGTCCATCCTTTATTGGTGCCCCCTCGATAGCCTTTTCTCCCATCCCTTCCCCTTCACAAGTTTAAACCCCACTTTTCACCAATGAACCCCTCTATTTTCAGCTTAAGGATTTCCCTTCCCTTCAAATTGAGATGGAGCCTATCTCTAGCATACAGCTCCTTATCTTCCCAGGTCTCCCCCCAATCCCCCATCAACCCATACCGTCTGGCCTCACACTACTCCCTGAGCCACTGGTTTAACTCCCTAATCTTCCTTTTGTGTTCCCCACTAGCCCTTGGCACTGGCAGGATTTCTGAGAAGGAAACTGTGCATCCTATGTCATGACAGACCCTGGCAAGCTCCCAGAATCTTGCCTGTATCTCTAGCTTGCTATTTCCCTCAATGTCATTTGTACCCAGGTGGACTAGTATGTCCAGGGAACCCCTAAAATCCTTTGCCAGCTAATATGCCTCGTGCTTGGTCCTGTGCACCATTAGTCCAGGGAAGCATTTTGTTCTAACTGGCCAGGCTTCTCCTTCCCTATCCCAAGTGATATCCCTGATCATAGAATCCCCCAACAGGAGCACTCTGATTGCTCCTTTTCCTCCATTTCCCCCCTTCCATGTCCCTCATCCTTTCTACCGGCCCCTCCACCCAGCCGGCTCCTTGTTCCTCCCCCTATCTGGGTGCCACATGCAGCCCAATCCTTATTTACCCTGGCCACCCCCTTCCCTCCGATCCTATGCCTTGCCTCCTCCCGAGTATCCTTCTGTACCTCGCTAACTCCCCCCTCACTGCTCATGACTGGTCCTTCTCCCCATCCGCTAAATTAGCCTGGCTCATCCTCCCTTCCTTCCTGTCTCCGTTTAGTCCCTTCTTGCTTGTCGTGCTCCCCTGGTCTAAACCCTCAGCTCCCTTTACTGTATCCTCCTTGTACTTCTGGTCCTTCTCCTTGCCCATTCCTCCCAACTGGTCCTTCTCCTTGTGCTTTCCTCCCTCTTCCCCCTGCCCCTCCTGCTCTGATCCACTGCTTCCCCCATTTTCCTGCATTCCAGTTCCCCCTGTTCCTCCTGGCTATCCGGCCTGCCTCCTGCCCCCACTCCTTCCATCTCTAACCACCCCTGTCATGGCTACATCACCCCCCTCATCCTCATGCAGAAGAAGAGAATTGAAGCGGTTACTAAGTGTAAGGTCTGATCCACCTCTCCACCTTGCTTCCTTCTGTCCAGCCCCCGCCATCTGCCTACTTCCCTGAGAATGTTGTCTTTATGTCCCCCTTTGTGAGGCCCCAGTTACTTGCCTGCTTCCTTGGTAGTGTCCTCCTTTTGGGCCCCCCTCTGCCAGGGTCCCTATGTGACCCCCGAGTATTCTCCTACACTCCTTTCCCTATGCCCCTGCCCCTAGTGCTTGGTGCAACCTCATGGAGATCCCTGCCTCTTCCCCAACCATACCTCCCCTCCCCCAGTGTCTCCTAATCCCCGCAACCTCCTCCTCCCTAAGCTGTGCCAGCTGGTAGCACACTGGGCAACCACCAAACTTCCAAGCCCAGTCCATTATTATGGCTGCTCCACACCCTGTGCACCCCACCACCCTCCCAAAGATGCCATCCCTAATGACGTGTGGTCCCATCCCCCTTCAAGTTGGTTTCTTTGGGTGAGCCACCAGGTTCTCCACTAGTCCAAGATACACCCCTACTGCCTAATTAGATCACCCACTAATCCTAGATACAGTCCCACAGTAAACCGGTAACCCTGTTACTAGGTGCAGTACAACACAGTAAACTTATAAGGAAGTGAACAACTCCCAAGCTCCTCCCAGCCTTAAATCCAACCCCAGTGGCTAGAATCCATGAGCTGCACCTGCTGCCTTTTCCTCCAATTGCAGGCAGGTGTCTCTCATAAATTAGCAGAGCTGGGGAGGGAGGGGTGAGGGAGGGTGGGTCTGGGCCTACACCGACTCTTGAGATAGTGTATCAGCCCTGTGTCTGCCCCTCCAAGCCCTGCAGCCAAAGAACCAGCCCCAAGCAAATCCCACCAAATAGGTTTTAAATCAGAAGAAATAGTCCTCCACACAGTGAAACATGCAACAAATGAGCCCACTTACAGCAACCAAACCAGTTTTCAAACATCCAACAGCCTCTAAAACAATACCCTGCTAGCCCCTTAGAAGTAAGAAAGAAAAGAAATAACCTTCTACCAAGTAAAATCCACAAGAAATCCTGTAAAAACAACAAAAAGCAGCTACTGTCCTGGAACACAACTGATCCTGTCCCCTTCCAGTTCCTTGTAACACAGTTATTTTATGGAATATCATCACCAAATTTTCAACATAAGCATTTTAGGACCTCTGCATATGAACAGTGTCTCTGTCATTTTCTTAATCTGTCTGGAACACTGATTTCACACAGTGACCACACTATTCTGCCCAGGAAGTGCAAAAACACATTTCAGCCAAGATGTGAAAAATGACAACTGTACTGTTCACAAGGAGGTGTTAAAAAAAGTCAATGTGGAAAATCTGGCTTGAAAATATTGCAAATTCGCAAAGTTACGAGAATGTGTAGCAACTGCACAGTACATGCTCGTATACCAGTCATTTTTTTGATTTTTTCCACCAAATTTGCAACATTGGCTTTTTGAGAATTCACCTCATGAACACTGGCACTATTGTTTCATTACTCTGTCCCAAAAGGTGAGTCCGTGCAGTGACTGCAAAATCACCTTTTGGGGCTGAATAATGTCATGACAGTGGCAGAATTCACAAAGATGGGTCCCAAAAACCCCATGTTGAAAATTTGGTGCCAAAATTCCAATAAATGCCTGAGATTTGCATCAGAGTTGAAAAAAAAGCCTATTTATGCTGTTATACAGCTTACTGGCATTTCCTCAGTTCGTGGTCGGCTTTGAAGAGTGCAGACGTGTTCCCGGTCCACCGAAGATCATCGCGCTGGACTCCAGAGGTAAATATGGGGTGAGGGGGGTGTGAGGAGGTGGGGTACACAGTGGGAGGGCATGGGTTGGGGAAGGAGGCGCAGATGGCGAGGGACCATTTTCCTTTTTTCAGTGTTATAAAAAAAAAGACACTGTGGGACATTTTTTTATTTTTGCAGGTACTTTTGGTACATTGGGGTGGGCTCCCAGCATGCCACCTGTGTGTCTTGGGGTGAATGGACTGGAGCCAATGGGGATTGGGCACCCCTGTCAGGACATACTGGTATGGGTGGTCTCATGAGCCAAGGGGGATTGGGCACCCCCTCGGCACACAAGAACTTGGGGGGAGACATGCCGACAGGAATTGGGCACCCCCATTGGCAAAGAACCAGGGGGAGGAGACATGATGTTGAGGGAGATTGGGCACTCCCTTGGCAAACAGGTCAGGAATGCAAGGGAGCCCTGCAATGAGAGGTCACTCCCTCATTGCAGCGGATGATGTTGCAATGACGAGGCAGCCCCTGATTGCAGCAGCTAAAACTTCTCAAGGTTGTGGCATGCTGGCTGAACTAGTGTCAGCAACAGAGTGCCATGCCACTGAGGACAGGGGGCCAATCCTCAAAAGGCAGTGAGGGCATTGGCCACAACAGTGCCGCGCCTCCACAGCCTGCTTCTGCAGCAAGCTGCCACAACACGTTTCTTGTGCATGCGCACAATCAACATAAAAACATGCTGGGTGTGACATCAGTTATACCGCTGTTAACAATAATATGATTTTCCAGTGTTATTTTACTAGTATCTATGTTTACAGTTAAAATAGTATGTGTTATTTTACAAACTTATTTGTACTCCCATGGTATGTATAATTGTAATTGTCAATATAATTTTTATTGGCAGCTATGATGTAGCTCTGCAACTGTCATTGCAACATGTTACTGTAGTCTCTGATGTATTTGCATTCATTCATTTCTCAGCATGGCATGATTTTGTTACTGTTTTCTGCTGCTGTTCATCTGCCTGGGTCATGCATGTAAAAGAATTTCTGGTCCATTGTACTTACCCAGTCATCTCATTAAAAATACATTAAAGTCCTTATACTCAACTTCCCTGTCATACTGCTTTTCCTCTTCTGCTGGTTTCTTATGATCCCTCTGCTAGACATAAGCAAGATGACACTGAATACTTGGATAGTGAGAATCCTGAGGCAACCAAGAACATATGAGATATGCCTGGGTGAAATGAAAGCCTTCAACTTGCAGGGAATTTTTATTAAATGTTGTGAAATTTCACAGAATTATGCAGCATTTCATGTCATTTTATGTGGTCTTATCTCAGCAATTTTTGAAGCTAGAGACCTGCATATTGACATGATTACTGTGCTTTCTGTGAGGAGTCCGAAGAGGATGGCAAGTTTCATAACATAGTTTTAAACTTATAGGGACTCAAAGTCTGGCCATTTTTTTTTCAAAATTGACTGAAAATATTTCTCTACTTGCAACTCAGCTACCTTTGAAGCCAGATAACTGAAAATGTGCATGCATAACTTTCTTGTAATAGTCTTAGGCAGTGCTTAATGTAAAGGTAGTTTGTTAAGTACATTTTAATTTACCAGGGTTCATAATTTCACAGTTTAATTATTTGAAAACTTTTGAGAACATTTTCCAATAATTTGCATGTTTTTAGCTCCACTGATACTGCAGGTATACAGCCTGAATGTAGCATGCTTTCCTAGTGTCAATTTAGTCCTGCAATTAAAGAAAGCAAGAGAAATGTGCTTTAGTAATTCAACATTTGCAGTGGAAATACTTCAGATTACTAACTGGATAAATTTGCTCAAGATTTCTTGAAAGAAAGATAGAAACATAGACTTTGATGGCAGATAAGGACCACTTGGCCCACCCAGTCTGCCCGTTTCCCTACCTACTGGATAAGCTGCAGATTCTAGTTAATCAACAGCCTACTTCCTGCCACCCCCCACTACAATTCATAATAATTAACGTAATTAGAATTCCACTTGTAGAATTTAGATTTTGCAAAGCATTTACAGTATCACCACTGAATCCATTTATCTTCTGCATTGTGAGCTGTTTGTTATCCTGTAATTCCTTTCCGTGTCACTATTTTGCCCCCTCCCCCCACCACTTCTTTTGTCAAGCTTAACCAGGTAGACTCAGTAGACCTATTTTAAAGGGGGGTGAAATGTTATATTATTAAAAAAAATCTACATTAGCAGTGGTTATATTGTAATTGGCATGGAGGTAAATCAAGCATTAGAGGTATAAGGATTGAAGTATGCAATGAACATAGGGTATGACATTTAAAAGTCTAAGATTGCTCCTTACAAAGTCCCTGTCCTGAGCAAAAACTTGGGGTGACAGAGCAGAAGAGAGATTGGGGGATTGTCATTTCAGAAAACATAAAGGTGGAAAATCAGTGCAACAAGGCAGTGCATATTGCAAACAAGATGATGGCATGTATAGAGAAGGGGATCACAAGTAGGTGGAGTAAGGTGATTATGCCAATCTACAAGTCCATGGTTAGACCACACCTGGAGTATGGGGCACAGTTCTGGAGGCCTCCCATAAGACGAGACATAGATAGAATGGATAGGGTCTAGAGAAGGGCAACCAAAATGGTACTAGGCTCACACAGATCATATGAAAGAAAGGTTGGAAGAACTTGACCTGTACATTCTGGAAACAAGGAGAGAGAAAAGGGGGATATGACAGAAACATAAATATTTGAGGGGAATAAACAAGGTAAAGGAAAGGAGTGTCTTTAAGATGAGTGAGACCACAAACATCAGGGGACACAGCTTAAAACTTGAAGGGGGGTAAATTCAAAGGAAATGTGAGGATACAGTACATTACTGAGAGGGTCATGAGTCCCTGGAATAAGCTGCCAGAATAGGTGATGGGAGAAAACTAAGCAGGGAAATTCAAAAGGGCATGGGATAACTACATGGGATTAAACAAGAGGGGAAAGGTACTTATCCCATAAGGATCAGGGGACTGGAGACATCTCTGGAAGGGGCAAAAGAGAGGGGAATGAGAGGATAGGACAAAAGTGCCTATGGGAGTGAAAAGTGCAGACTAGATGGGCTAATGATTCTTTTCTGCCAACAGATTTCTATGTTTCTAACTACTACATTACCTTTAATGAGCCATTTTCAAACAAGTTTGAAGCAAAGTGCGAGTACCCAAACTTGTCTGAATATACCACCCTTCGAAAAAGTCCTATTGAAAGCATTAAAAGGGCACTGAGCAATAAGCACATCTCTCTGGTGGGCACAGAGAGGTATTTGCCTATACTTACCATAAGATCAAAAACACAGCATCCCAAACCTGTAAGCACTCTTACATTATTTTGCCATTTTTGAAAGTATATGTGCAATTGACCCATGAACCTATACAAGTTACTAAAAGGTCAGTTGCATCCCATGTTGGCCTTATTAACTTCTGACTAGATAACATTTGCTCCTGAATAACATGCATAACTGTCACCCAGGCATCTGTGGTGCCAACTGCAGAAACCAAATAAAACAGTGTTACTGTGGTTTGCCCCCAGCTCAGATGCTGGTACACTTGTGCTTATCAATAAATCTCTGGTCATCTAATGTCCCTCCTCCCATTCCCAATCTCTGTTGTTATGTATGTTACACCAATATTTTCTCTTTGATGTCTAGTGGACCCCTCCTCACATACCAAATGGGATCACATGATGGAGGGATGATCACCAGACTACCAGGGGATTAATTGTAGTCACAAGTGTACTGGTACATGATAGGAGAAATGTTATGTTTATTTTCAACACAGATGCCTGGGTGGGGTGGGGGCATCGCATGACACTGTGCATGGGCTACATGTCAATTTGCTCCCATCATTGTCTCCCCAACAGTTGTTACAACCAATATATCATTATGTGACATATTTGCACATTACAAGAAAAGAAAACTCAAGGGGTTTAGTAAGTCATGGCCCCCACCGATGCTTCCTGACTTAATTAATGCAATGGATAACTTATGGCATAAAGTCAAATATTCTGGGTCCCCCATAGACATTCAGTGATATAAAACTGCTCACAGTGGGTGCACCAGGGCCATTCATAGAGCAAAAAGCCTCTATTTCAAAATACAGCTTGACAACACCTGGGGAGACAGCCAAACATTTTGGGACAGCATAAAGTCCCTAACTGGTAAAGCCAACAAAATGCCACCCACCATGCTCAACATCAGTGGAAATACTACTCAAGACCCTATTGCAATTGCTAACCACTTCAACAAAGCATTTACAGACCTATGGAGAGTACTGCCCCAAGGCATTCTAACTCCACTAACCAGCTCCACCGCTTCTTGCACTGATAACCAATCCAACAGTTCAGCTCCTCCCATCTACCTCAAGATCATCACTCAAACCAAAGTAAAGAAATACCTCCAACAAGCACTAAGGAAGTTATACACAGCTAGCAGATCCTTAAACCTCAGGCTTCTTGTGTGCACCTTTGATAAGGTGTTTTCTCCATTAACAAGGATCCTAAACCTGTCACTCATAACTGGAATGTTTCCTCAATCTTGGAAAGCGACGAAGGTCACTCCCATTTTCAAAAATGGGGATAGGTCTTGTCATTCCACCTACTAGCCTATCTCAAACCTTCCACCATTCTTGAAGGCATTGGAGAGGATCATCTACTACCTGCTTGTTGACTATCTAGACAAGTATAGCCTTCAATGCCATGAACAACATGGATTACAGAAGCTTCATAGCATGAATACAGTGCTTGTGGAATTCACTGGTTATATCCATGAGGCCCTAGACCAGGGGCTCTTGTTAAGGGCCACGTATATTGACCTCACCAAGGCCTTCGACACGTTCAACCACAGACTATTACTAAGCCAACTGGTGAATATTGGCCTCTCCTCAGAATCTGAATTGGTTCCAGAGCTGTCTGACAGGATGTGTTCAACAAGTGAAAATACACGATGTTCTGTGTGAACAGCATAGTGTTGCTACAGGGATCCCCCAAGACTTTTTACTGGGTCCCCTTCTGTTCAGCTTATTTCTAAACAATCTCCCAAAGGCTTGCCACTGAAATGTCCTACTGTACATGGACGATGCAGTACTCTTTCAAACCATTCCAACCCCGCTGCCCTTGAAAAAACAATACAGGACGACTTTTCCAATATCGAAGCTTGGTTCATTAACTCCAAGCTCCTTCTTAATTATAAAAAGACTAAGACAATGCTCTTTGCCTTGACACAGAACAAGCACAGGTCCTACTGTCTTAAAATCCCAAAGAACCAAAATGCTGATGGTGAACAGTTTTAAATATATTGGTGTCTTTCTTGATAGTGCCCTCTCTTTTACCATGCACATTGATCATATTGCCAGGCTGCTGATGCAAGGATTGGTCTATTATACAGACATAGATACTGCCTAAGTGATGGGGTTATCAATCTCGCAGTAACTAGCTCTATCTGGTCAGTTATTGACTCTAGGCTAGTAGTCTATGGGACCACCAATAACTCTGCATTAAAGGGGATAAAAACTGCACTCAACAAAGCTTGCAGACTAGTACTTGATGTAGATTGGCTTACCCACACCTGCGAGCTGTAAGCTCATTCGGGGTGGCTTAATCTACAAAATAGAATCCAATACCAGGTATGCCTACCCATTAACAAGGCCACCCAGGGCCTTACTCCCTCTGGGGTTCAGAACCTCCTCTGCCTATCCTCCTGTCCCAAGAATACCAGGGTCATTTGCAAAAGTATGCTGTTAGTCCCTTTTCACAAAAAATCCCAGGGGCAATGGTAGTTTGCCTACAGACCACCTAAATGGATCAACTCTCTCAGTAATGACCTGCAAGCTGTGCAAAGAATTGATCTATTTAAATCTGAACTTTGCGATCATCCGATTGCCTCCGGTACATGCAACCATAACACCTGGCTCCTATTTCTCCTCTCCTAAGGCTATATACCCCCTCCCAAGGCAACATCCACCCCGGTGGCAATATCTAATACCAGCACTTAGTCCCTAACCTCCCTCCTAGCCCCCACCACATCCCCCCTTTCTTCCCCCCTCAACCCTATCCCTCCATCATGCCCCTCCCCTGGTAAGGAACCTTGTGCATTATCCTGTACCCTCCCTTAAAATGACCAATCCACCACCCTTCCAGAGGCTGCCTTCCAGCACCTGCATAACTCACTATACTTGGGATTGATAAAACATCAACTTATTATTTAAAAAGAGCAGTGGAGTGTGGAATAGTGCTAAGTATGAAATATAAGTGATATGTCTCTGAAAAGATAATGAGATTTTGAAACAACCTGGATTTGGGGACTGTTGCATGGTCATGCTATTTTAAGTGGTTTGCAGCAAATAATTACTATCATGGGTGCAAACCCTACATGGATATGCTTACAGATAATAAGCTAAGACAGAACTTTATTATGTATAAATTTAAGCAATTCCCAGGTAATGTGCTAGAATATTGATATAAAAATCCAGGTATTACTTCTGCTAATTGTGATTGTGGTATTGGGGAAGTGGAAGATTTATACCATGTGTTGTGGAAGTGTAAATGGTATAATCTTCAAAGGGCCTGCTAGTTGGGACCATTCTTACATGAAAGATATCAAATAGATAAAAATGTTCTTACTAACATGTTAATGCATACAGCAGATGTTTGGACATTAGAACGCCTAGCTAAATATTTTACAGTCATTAAGAGTATTAGAAATAAGATCAAGATTATATGAATAGAAGATTAGGTTGATCAGTGGAATTTGAAGGTGGGAGACAAATTTCTAACAAATAAAGTAATTTAGTTTAAAAAGCACTATATAGACCTAGCCTTTACAAGGATATGAGGGTACTATTATGTGCCCAGTAGTGGGTACTGTAGCCTTGGTTGCATACATGTATTTTTATGTCCCCTCTGATAGGCCGATATTCTTCAATGCTGCTATGTGTATTTATTTTCCCTCAATCATGTGTAAAACTTGTGTATTTTAAATTTAATTCTATGAAGGTGTATGTTTTTGAAATTGTGAAGACTTTTTAGTCATACACTAAAATTTTCTCTACTACTACTACCTTCCTGCATGTATTTCTCCTTCACCTCTCCACCTCCTCCCCTATTTCCACTCTCACTCTATAGTCCCCTTACATACCTCTTACGCAACCTTGCCCCTATCAGCTACCATACTCCTTCCCCTAAATCCTCCCACCTCCATTAGGCCTTCATAATCCCTCCCAATGCCTCACCTCTCACCCCCCACCCCTCCCATTCCATCCCTGTGGCCCCTTCCCAGCTTTCTCCCCTACTTTGACAAGGCCCCTCTGGGTGGGTCTTTAATTGATATCCTCCCACTCACTTCTACCTACAACCCACTTCCTGCCTCCTCTACCTCTGCCTTACTCCCTCCCCATTCACACTACCCCCTTACCTTCTACTCATACTTCTAGTGTAACAGCTAAGTACAGCGTCACACATCTGATTGCTTCACATTGTCAAATTTTTTGTAACCCTGTTGTAATCATTTTGGGATGTTGTAAAGCTCTTTATGTGTCTTCTTTGTAGTCTGTGATGTGGAACCTTTATAAACGAGCTTGTAGCTCAAAGGTGTTAATCCAAGATACAAGTAAATAAACAAATAAAATAAAATTATGCTCCCATGGCAATCCACTACCCCAACGATTAACTCCACTGACATTTGATAACCCCAACATTTTGATCTCCCAGCAATTAGTACCCAGACAAATTCGCTCACCCAACAGTTAGCACCCACATACTAATTACCAATAAATATGCTATAACCAAACAACACCCTCCCGTGATACAAATTACAACATTAGCTCCAGGTGCACTTCATTTCATCTACCCAAAAGAACAAAATCCTTAAGAGCTTATAAATTAGAGCTAAACATGTTCTGTCTACTAAAATAAAGCCCTACTCTAGCAGATTACATGTTCTGTGTCCCAATAAACTCAAAAAGTAAAACAAACGTCATAGCTTTACTTTTCTCACTAAAATCTTGTTCCTGCCTACAGATCTCTAGTTCTCTACCAGATCACTGAGACTCACAAAGCTCAGTGTAATACATACACAAGCACACAACATACAGTATTGGGAGCAAAACTATTGGCAAAACGAACCTGTCAGTCAGGCAATTGTCATGGGGACAAAATGTATAGTTAATGAACTTACACAGGTAACAACTGCCAGGGCAGCACACTGACCTGAGAATACATAGTCCAGACTGAACTGACATGGAGTCCGTTGGTAGGAATGGATGAGAAACATGTTCCCCTGTGGCACGTTGGTACAGAGAGGGTTGTGGATGTGATAAATACTTCTGCACAAGCACTCTGTTAACATTTCCAAAACCTATTGATGATACCAGTGTGTACATTATATATACATTGGCATAAGCAAATGGTATCTGTTAGCACCATGCTAAAACTATATTTGAATATAGTAGTGTCCACACTAATAGGCTGTCAGCCACAGTACAGTATTTATACTTAGGGTGGTGCTACTAAAGGGACACTATCAACTCTCCTAGGCCTCAAAGTGTCTCTAGTTTAAGAAAAATGTTTAAGGACCAGTCACATTCTATAAAGAATGCTGAAATTGCTGGTAGTTAGATTCGGATTCCTTTTTTCATTTAAAAAGTGTAAAAAATGACTGCCCACCATACTGGTCTTACCACACAAAAACATTTCTTTACATTTTTTGATCAACACCCATTGCATCTTTCCTGGACTTGAGAACATCCCAACAAAGTCCAGGCACTTACAATGCAGTAGCGGGAGAAGAGACTAGACATCATGAGTTTTTGCACTGTTTTGGGGGAGTCACTAATGTTTAGGAAGTATGCAACAGTAGAAAATCAAAGGTTTTAAACAAAATAATTTGTGTATAATTATACTGTTAGCATGTATTTCAGTTCTACTTAGAAAGAAGCAGATAAAACAACAAGCATCATCAATGAATTTTAGTGAAGGTAAGCAGTCATAAAATGTGGGGTTTTAAATATAGTATTATGCAAAATGGTTGACAGTGTCCCTTTGATCCTGTTAGTACAGCACTAACTGTGTGATGATCTGGTCCAGCAAAGACAGAATCTGATCAACATTTCTGGAATTGAAAGACTGCAGTCTGCTGTTCAATGACTGAAGCAACAACCAAGTCCACCTGCCTGACCTATTGAAACTCTTACTTCCATATTTGCTGCCTCTGGCTACTACCTGCTTTGTGTGTTGCATATTTTTCTGAGTCCTGTGTTTTTCTTTTAGTTTTGTGCTTTTCTTTTTGGAGGATTTTCTAGTTTTCCTACCATTCTGTTGCCCTTCAATTGTATTCTACAGTCATGTTGCCCTTTGTTTGTATGATCCTAATTCTGTGCCTGAGCTTCCATATTCCCAGCTACTTACTAGATAATGCAATTTCTCACCAGATAATGCAAACCCTCTGCATTGTTATCTGTAGGCTTCATCTGAACCTCTAGCTTCCCTTCATACTAATCCTCAGTTTTCCTACAGTTGTTGTCATATGCTTCAAGCCCTCACTGTTGTTTTGCTGCTGTCTCCTGTGCTTCCACCTTAATTGTTTGTGCCTGGTCATTCCATTTCTTTACCATAAAGCAAATGCTCCTTACTGGAATACCATAACTCTGCCTTAAAGGCATTTAAGGTATTCATGCCACTCATATCAATTCTCTATTCATGCTGTAACCATAGCAATCACTGCTAAACCTCACTGATTCTATTTAGCAAACCACATTCAATCAATGTATGGCATCATAGTCTTTCATTGCTTAATGGCTTCACTGCCTCTCACCACTCAATGACCTACCTTCTATGACACCATTAATTTGATTTCTGTAGTGGAATTGGTTGTCTTGCTTTCACTAGCTTTGCTCCTATCACTCAGTCATATCAAGCATTCATATCCATTAGTCTCATTAGTCAGTTGTATCACTCCATCGTATCAGTCAATCATCTCAGACAACTATGCCATATACCAATACCTAAAAATGGCTGCTGGTTTTTCCTTGCCACATCATATGTAGCACTTCATAGTTATCTGTCTGCTCTCCTTTATAAATTGGAGGCTTGCCAACCATGCCCATTACTTTCTATAGCTCACTGCTTACCCTTAGCTGATGGTCTAGCTCTGCACTGAAGTCCACATCTTGATCATATGAAACTCTGGGTGGTGTCCTTCTCATCTGGCCCATAGTGGGAATGTCCTCACTCTGGGAGGAGTTTTAGCCATTTCTGCCTTCAATGGCACTTCTCAATGTAGAATTTAATACTTCAGCTATAAATAATGGGGCCCTTACACCCATGAGCACTTCTTTAGCTAGCTGAATCAGGTTTAGTGGCACCCCCTATGCTATTCTCCCTATGACCGCCTCAGGTTCACCCAGTTTGTTTTTGTTGGTAGGCTGGTTGAGTGCATCAGCAGTCATTGCTGTCCTCCTCCTACCTTGGGGGTCCCACTCTAGCTTCACAGTTTCTGTTGTTGCAGGGGCTCCTTGTAACCCTTCATGACATTCCTGTTAGAGGGATTGTGACAGCTTTCCACCAAACTGAAATCTTTTTCTCCCCTTGCCTGTGGTGAAGGTGACCCAGGCCTCATATCCCCAGAAGGTTCCTCTTCAAAGGGGAGTTTTCCTCTCCTCAGTGCCAAAAGTCACCATTTTTCATTACCCCAAATTACTTAGGTAGTTTCTGCAGTTGGATGGAGATGGATGGTGGCTCACCTTTGCTCTTCCCCCTCTCTTCTTGGGAAGTCATGCCCTCTCATTATAATTACATTCAACATATGCCAAACCCATTACTTATTTCAGTCATCTCTGAACATCATCCTCATCTCTGATGACCATGTGTATATTTCAATCTCAATACCAACTCGTTACCTCTGCAGTGCTTTCTAATCTACTTTACTTTTGGGGGTTTTCCTAAGCTACCTTTAGCCTAAGAGAATCCTTTCCACAACACCTATAGGGGTGGACCCTCCTCCAGGATTCCTGCCTTCAGCACCCCTACAGGGTGGTACTCCTGAGGCTCAGAGAGGGTAGACGACCACAACAAAGTTTATTCAGCAGCTACAGTACAACACTTGTTCAGCAAGTTGCATAAGCACAACACAGCACCACAACAAGTTGTGTAATCACATTGAACAAATGAATTCAGAAGTAGGATCAGCAAATACCCAGTCAGCTTCATGCCAAAAATGAGATTTCTGAGTCACTTTATTTAAAGTTACAAGCCATTGTGTAAACTTAAGTTCACTGCCTGTTCAAAAAATAAACTGTTTCTGTGAATAGCTACTGATGATGGCATATCCAGAACTCACAGCTTAGTCCTCCCTGCAAGTAACCTTATGTTCCTCATGTTTCAGGAAACAGAAGCTGTAGTAAACATTTGAAAATAGAAAGCTGACAATGGATAGGTATGAGGCATAGAAACACAGAAACATAGAAGTAGGTAGCAGATAAGGACTGCAAGGCCTATTCAGACTGCCTATTTCTTTTTCTACCGTATGAATGTGCCATAGGTCTTTACTCTGTCAATGGCCTATCTATTCATACTCATCTGTATTGCTCCTTATGCCTATCCCATGCCTATTTGAAGCCCTGAACTGTATTCATATCCACCACTTCCTGAGGTGGGCCATTCCATGCATCCACCACCCTTTCTGTGAAAAATAACTTCCTCACATTACCCCTTAATCTGCCTCCCTCTAATCTCATGCTGTGTCCTCTTGTCCTGCTATTTTTCTAATATTAAAATATGTTAGACTCTTTCACCTTGTTACTGCCCTTAAGGTGTTTGAATGTTTTGATCATATCGCCTCTCTCCCTCCTTTGCTCTAGGGTATACATATTGAGCTCCGTTAATCTGTCCTCATATGCTTTCTGATGTAGTCCCTGCACCATTTTGGTTGCCCTTTTCTGGACTGCCTATATTTTGTTAATGTCCTTGTGAAGGTGTGGCCTCCAGTATTGCACGCAGTACTCCAGATGGGGCCTAACCAGTGTCTGGTAAATATGGATTATTACCTCCCTTTTACAACTTGTGATACTCCTACTAATACACCTCAACATCCCCCTAGCCTTACCTACTGCTTTAGTGGTCTGTTTGGATGATTTCAGGTCATCTGTGATGACGATGCCTGACTCTCTTTCTTCCCTTGTGACTGCCAGCATCTCCCCTCCCAACCTATAGGTGGCATCAGGGTTTCTCTTCCCTATGTGCATGATCTTGCACTTCTTTGCGTCAAACCCCAGTTGCCACTTTTCTGACCATTTTGCCATTTATGCAGCTCTCTTCTCATTCTGCCCACTCCATCTGGATCATCCACTTTGTTGCAGATCTTGGTGTCATCTGCAAACAGACAAACCATACCTTCCAGTTGATCTGCAATGTCACTGGTGAAGATATTGAAGATGACTGGCCCCAGGACTGATCCCTGAGGTATCCCGCTTGTGACTTGCATCTCTTATGACTGAATACCATTTACCACCACTCTCTTTTTTCTGCCCGTCAACCAGTTTGCCACCCAGTTGACCAACTTCTGGCCCATCCGAGCCTACTCACCTTATTAATCAACCTTCTATGTGGAACAGTATCGAAAGCTTTGCTGAAGTCAAGGTAGGTGATATCAACTGCTCCCCCTTGGTCCACCACTCTTGTTACCCAGTCAAAGAAATCTATGAGATTAGTTTTACAGGACCTTCCTGTTGTAAACCCATGCTGTCATGGATCATGTGCTTCTATGGATACCAGGTGTTGCACTATCATTTCCTTAAGAGCGCCCCATAATCTTGCCCACTACTGAGGTAAGACTGACTGGTCTGTAGTTCCCTGCCTGTTTATGGCTACAGTAGGAGGAGCCTGCAGATATTTCGCATGTACAAAAGGGCTGATGTCATGTTTTCTGTCCATGGAATTGACTAAAGGTGTAAATAAGAAATACAAAATCACACATGTCCCCACAATGCAAAGCATCATGGGCTGCATATGAAAATCACCACAGAATATTATACTGGTTCAACTTTAAGCAGAAATGCATGGTGCCGGAAGGCCTCTCACACAGTTTGCAAAGGGTGCCAATGGAAGACATAGACACATGTTTTGTCCTACCAGGACTCATCAGTATGCCTTGTCTGTTTGACACCCCCAGTGGAATGAACCAGCTACCCTAAGATAGTCTATCTGGGTTATGTTGTGGTGAACCCAATTAAAACAAAAAACAATTTAAAAGTGGTTCTTTGTCTTTTAAAGGTGTAAATAGTCTCCTCTGCCTTACCCTCCTAGAAATGTTTTCCTCCCTCAAATAAATATGTTTTCATGTTAGTCAATGGTAGCAGGGCACTATTTTCTTTCTTAAATGAGAGGTACAAGAACTGGAACCTGAGTAGTGGGAGGCAGCATTAGAATTTTTTGGGGGAGTGAGATCCACCCCCACCTCCAGCCGAAAAGATCCTACGGATCCAACAAGGTTCATGTGGGAGGGGCATGAGGTGGATCTATCATGTTGGAACAACTGACCATCACAGCTGCCTGGGGAAGTAATATTTATTTATTCATTTTTTTTTTTAATTTTAGTCTTTGGTAACTGGGTAAGGCCCACTAGTCACAAGTGCCCATTTTCAGGAGTGACCTGGGAGCACTGGGTGGTTAAGTGACTTGCTCAGAGTCACACTGTATGCAAGTAGAGGCTGTGAGAATCAAACTCCGATCTGGTCTGCTAGATGTACCAAGCTTGTTCACATCTCATTGCTCCAACCTCTAGGCTATACTGCCAGTGCCTGAAACTGTATCTAGGCATACCCCCCACACACACATAGACATCAGGATTTTTTTTTTTTTTTAACTTTAAGTATGTCAACAGTTGGCTCTAACAGTATGGGCAAGTTGGGCATAAAAATAAAATAGAAAAAAAAGGATCAAGCAGGTGCCTTTTCCTTTGTCAGATACATGCAGATAGAGGGTCACAAATCATGTATGACAAGGTCATTATATGGATATTTTCCATGTAAAACAGAAATTTTGTTATTGTAATGTCTGTACAGTAGCATTATTTGTAGTCAGTAAACTATTATTTACATAGGTACGTAAATGACAGATTTTAATTCAGAAATCCAGTCTTGATAAATTTATTTTTTTAGCAGTTCTGTAAGATTTATGACTCTCTGATGTAAACATGCATAGCACAGAAACAGAAGGGTTTGTCTAATCGATTGTTGTTTGCATGAGATGTGGGCGTGACAGTGGCATGCAAGTGATGTCTAACAATTGTTTCTTGGCCATTCTATGACCTGAAGTTTAACAGTAATGTGTGAAGAGAAAAAAGTCTTGTGTTTTGTGCATTTGAATAGGTTTAGTGCTTTGAAGTATATATATATATATATATATATATATATATGTGTGTGTGTGTGTGTGTGTGTGTGTGTGTGTGTGTGTGTGTACTGTATATATATATATATATAGATATATATATAGATATATATATACACACACACACACACACACCCATATATATAGTAGTCATGGGCACCTGAAAGAGAAGGAGATTCTACTGAAATAAATGCTATTCTGATGACTATTTATGTGTAAGATTTTAAGTGTAGTTCTGCCTAGGTCACAGACACATAAGCTATAAAAAGTACATTTAAGGATGGATGTATTAGTCAAAGCTTGCAGCAGCAAAATAAAGCAAGAAAAATAATATTTTGTGTTTTTTTCTTTCAATTGTTTAACCAGGAGAAGTACACTAAGCTGAAAGCTTGTTTACAGGGCAACCTGGGAGCACATGGAAGTTAAATGACTTGCTCAGGGTCACCTAGTATGCAAGTGGGGCTGTAGGATTCAAACCCAGATCTCCTGATTTGCAGCTTAGAGTCTTAAACCACTGTGCTATACTGACTCCCTAGTTGTGGCAGTCATCTGTTTTATGGTTCGTGATGTTGGTGTAGTAAGCAGCAGTGCATTGCATTGCAGGTGTAAAATATGAATAAGTAGGTCATGCAATAGATGTGCTGAGCAGTTACTGAAGCAAGAAATGTATTTAGGATAGTAAACTATTCCTGTTGGAAAACTGATACATGTGTGATATTTGCATCTCAATTTCATGGAGGTTCTTATGGGGAGTCAATGTACAATATAAAGTAGTTATAGTTTTCAAATTGTCTGAGTAATTGCTTTGTACTACCACTGCCACTGTCACTACCACTGTTACTAAATTCAAATTATTCTATGAAGGAAATTAAGTTTATGTAACTGTCTGTAAATGTATTAAAAACATTTACTCGTCCTTACAATGTAATGCACTAAATGCTGTTGCTAGATTAAGAAGTCACATAACAGCAATAGAGATGAAAACAATGGGATGCATAGGAATTTGAGAAAAAAGTATACATTAGCAGGAACAGTGTCATGACTTCACCAATTTTTTAATGGTTTCACTCCAGATTTTCAACATTACCATTTTTTTTACACCTCCTCATAAACAGTACTGCTGTCATTTTTCACATTGTGTTCAGCGTTGGTGTCAAATGGCACAGTCACTGTGCAAAATCACCTTTCAGCTAATGAACTGATACTGCCACTGTTCATGTGGTGGGGTCACAAAAAGCCCATGCTGAAAAGCTGGAGTGAAAATACCAAGAAACGCCCAGGGCATTAGTGCTTCTGACCATAACACCCTGCCCTGTAGGACTGACAGGCATCGGGGGGTGAAGTGGGATTGTCACCAATAATGCTCATGCCATTCCACCCCCATCCCCACCCTGTAGCCAGTGACAGGTATCGAGGTGTGCCTTTGACTCTTCAGCCCCAGAGTTCACTCCATTCTCTTATACTGTACCCATTTCAGCATATTTCCTTATGGAATGTAGTGAGTGTAAAGTTTAACCACCCCAAGGCACACATCAATGCTTGTCTGTGTCTGCATGGTAGGGTGAGGTGAAATGGCATGAGTGTTATGGGTAATGACCCAAAGGCACACCCCAATGCCTGTCCATCTCTGTGGGGGTGGGGTAGGCTTGGCGTCACTTCAGTACTTCACTGCCATTCCTAGTCTGCCTGTCTATCTGTCTCTCTCTCTCTCTCTCTCTTTATCTCTCCCTCTCCCTCTTTCTCTCTATCTATATGTCAATGTAATTATCTATATTTCTATCAACTGCATGTATCAATATTTGTACCCATCTCTAAAACAAACCTGCATATCACATTTGCCTGCACTCTGAGCACACACTTATAAAACTGTGCATATTTGTACTCTACTTCTGCATAGACCTCATAGTTTCTTAATATTCCCATTATCACAAGCATAACTACCTTGCCCTTATCAAAAGTGACCCCCTCTGAAAGTTACTATCACATTTTCTCTGCTAACAGTCTATCATTTCACCTGACTTCCTGACATCACCACATTGCTTAAATATAACTTACACTACCTCATGGACAATAACCCTGTTTTTCTGAAAAAAAAAAAACTGTGCAAGTAATCCCAATGGTGAACATATGCCAGCTGTTACTTGTTCACATATTGTCACCATCTGTACCATCATGGGGATTTGCATATGTTTCCCATGATGCCTTGCATTATAGGGGCATGTGCAATTGCATTTTCTTTAAAATGTGGCTGTCCAGCTAATATCATCCGGGATAACACATACCTCAGTGGCATTTGCTCTGGGGTTCTTTTGTAAACCTATATTGCTTCCTATTCCTTCCATTAAAATGTATGCCACCATAGATTTTCTTAATAATGTGTATGCCTTCATTAGAACAGAAACTAAAACAAATCTTACTACTTACAAATAATTCTGTTGTCTCTCCATACCTCCTTAACAATTCCACACAACTTCACTAACTTCATTATGCAGCTGTGGTTGATCTGACCATTTCTTGTTGGAATGTGCTGATGCAGTGTGGTTAAGAATGTGATGGGGATGGAATGCAGCAGCAAACATGGTTTTAGAATGCCACACTTTGTGCAATTTTTAGAATACTGCAGGAATGAGATTTTAGAATGCCACCAGGTTATAATTTTGTAATGTGCAGTAGCAGTGAAACCATCTCAGAAAGCATGTGGAACACACAATTTTGGAGTGGGGCTGTGATACTGAAATCTGGAATCTGGCAGTGTCATATTTTTTTTAGAATGTGGCAAAGAAATGCCATTTTGAAATGAGGGAGATACATAGTTGCAGGATATGTCAGCATATGGATGTGATGTACATTTTCAGAATGCACTTATGATGCTTGATTTCAGATGGTGGTAATAACATACAATTTCACAATGTGGTGTAAACATGGAATCTCAGAACTTGGAAGAAGCGCACACTTTCAGAATGTGGTGGTAACATGCAACTTCAGAATGTGGCATTGATGCACAGTTTTATAATTTGGTGGGGTGTGTTACTTTAAAGGGAAATTCATTTTCTGAATGTGTAAGGGATTCACAGTTTTGAAGCCTGACAGTGGCAAATTTGGAATGTGGTGGGAAGGTAAAATACCAAAATGTGGCTGGGAAACACAAATTTGAATGTGGTGTGGATGCCCACTTTTGAAATGTGCCTGGGAAATGCAATTACATAATACTGTATGGCAGGGATGCATAATTTTGGAATGTGGTGAGCATGAACATTTGTCAGAATGTGACAGGGATGCACATTTTTGGAATGTAGTGGTGACACAATTTCAGAATATGACAGTACTGCTCAATTTCAGAATGTGGTCAGAACACACAATTTCAGAATGTGGTGGGGACATGCAGTTTTGGAATATGGCAGTGACATACAGCTTCAGAATGTGGCAGAGATGTGCAATGTTGAAAGTGTCTGGAACTCACATCTTTAGAATATGATAAGGATGCACAAGGTTAAACGGTGGTGGAGAAACTCAATTTTAGAATGTGGTGGGGACATGCAGTGCTGGAATTTGGAGGGGAAATTAAATTACTGAATGAGGTGGAGATGCACAATTTTGGATTGCAGTTGTGACACAGTTTTGGAATTTGGTGATGACACAGTTTCAGAATGTGGTAATGACAGTTTCAGAATGTGGCGCTGACACATAACTTCAGAATGCAATGGGGACATGCAGTTTTGGAATGTGATGGGGATGAGCTCATTAGGAATGTGACAGGATCACGCAACAAGCAGAACAGAAAAAAGATCACCACCAGTGTCAGTCAAAGAAACAGGCTACAAAGTTTACATATCAAAAGTGTATTTTAAGCTGATTCCATGGCGCTGAGCAATGGGGCATTGCTCTGACATGCTGGTGATATGGGTTCACATCCCAAGCCCGGATGTCAGGAGTGGAGACTGGCAGGGAGGGAGTCAGAGCATCCCTTGAATGCTTCCTCCCTCCTGGAGAATGGGTTATGGCATTCTGCTACAAGACTGGCTCCTGGCAGTGGCATAGCAGAGCCATTCTCTGTGGCATGGATGACCACACGCTGCCGAACACCCCCAGCCAAGGACACTTTGGCAGATATGAGCATACTGGAGGTAGGTTAGGCCCCAGAAAAATGGAAAATCACCTCCTCAACCCAGCTCCTATGATGGCTGCCATATCCCATCACACCACCATCTCCCCAGTCCCCCCAGGAGCACCACTACTGTCCCCAGCACCTGTCATTCTGGTAGAGTCAGATCCTGTTACTCCTCTCCTCCATGAACTCCACTTGTGGAAGGGAAGCCCCCTTGTAGGGATAAACCTGAACCTTTCAGATGCTGGTACAATGCTAGAATCAGGTTGTAGGAGCTGGCAGAGATGGGGTGATACTGGTGGGCAACAGAGCCAATGTGCGGCCTGAAGGAGTGATAGGCAAGAAGCAAGGGTAGGTGGAGAAGAAGTTTTATTTTAGTGCAAAACACATATCATAGAGCCCATAAATGTGGTCATCCCTCACGGAGATGCTGGCAAATCACACTTAAACCTCCAACCATTTTTGCCATCAGAGCACCATCTGGGAATGCAGCCATAGTGAAAATGCTTATATTTATACAGGCAATATTCAAGTGATAAGAGTGCAAACATATGTGAAAACATTGAACAATTAAAGATAAAAGCAACCATGTACTGATAGTATTATATTATCATAGCAATGTATGAGTCGTGAGCCTATTGGCAATGTGCCTTGCTGTATTTATTCTTAATATACAAATTTCCTGTTCATCATTAACCTATCTAGGGATGTCTTAAAGGCCTCCAATGTACAACTCATCACAACTTTCCCAGGTACTGTAGGCTGTTCTAAATTCCAGCTACCCTCTGACTGAGCTATTTAGCATGTCTTTCAGTTCTATGCAAGGCACCTTTTAATTATACGTTGTGTGACCTGTTTTCCAGTCCCACTTCTTTTCTTTCCAAATCTACACATTCCATTATGTTCTTGTTGTTTATTGTTCTATAAACCGTACATAAGTCTCCCATCAGTCTTCTATACTCCAGGGAGTAGAGGTTTAGGTTCCTCAACCCCTCTCAATAATAGGTTCAAAGAAATGTAAAAGATTTGTTAGACATGATCTTCCTGACCTAAACCCATGTTGGTTTATATCCTTCAACCCATCATTCTTATTGTGTTCCAATATTGCTTCTTTTACATACTCATCTGCAAGCTTCCTCACAATTGAGGTTAAGCTGATTGGTTTGTAGTTGGCAACATCTGTTTTTGAACCCTTTTTAAATAATAGACTGAGCATCTGGATGGTGTACTACAAGCTGTGGGGCAGCCATGTGCCACTCTAGGATGTCCCTGGTGGCTAGCAGTCCTCCCCAGCCCCAGTTCCCTATGTAGTAAATCTAATCATGTCACTGATGGTCTAGCAGACCCTCATCCCTACCCCTGATCTGCCCATATTAAAATAAGTCGCACTGTCCTTGATGGTCTAGTGGGCCCCCCTCCCTATCTCTGATCTGCCCCTATTACTATGAATATTACTTTTCCTGGTGGTCTAGTGGACCCACACTCCAGTAGGCAGTACACCACCACCCCACTCCTCCCCGACTCATCTCCAAGCAGGCGACTGGTACAACCCTCCACTCTCCACCACGGTCGTCTGCCAACTGAGCTGTTAATGAGCTAGTACTGTGTAATGTATGTGCATATTGATTGACACTGAGTTGTCAGTCAATGAGCATGTACTGTATACAATATGCACTTCTTGGCAGCTCAGTCTGTGGCCAGCTGGGGTGGATAGAGGAGGACTGTGCCAGCTGCCAGCTTGTGGATGGGTAGGGAGAGGCGGGTGATGGGGCACTGCCTGCTAGAGTGCGGGGCTCCACTAGACCACCAGAGAAAGTGATATTTATAGTAATAGGGGAAGAATGGGGATAGGGAGAGGGGTCCACAAGACAACCAGGGATGTGATTAAATGTGATACATAGTGGACTGGGGCTGGAGGGGTCTACTAGACCACTATGGACATGATTAGATTTAATACACCGGGGATTAGGGTGGGGGTCCAACAGACTATAGGGAAATATATCTGTATCTCTTTAGGGGAAATCAGGGATAGGTAGGGGTGATCACAGCATATGTTCCCTCCAACCCAGGGAGGGTTTCAGGGGTGGCACCAGTATTCTAGCCCTCCCAGAGGACACACTTCTAAGTAGCCTTAGACTTGCCCTAGCTGTTCTAAAGGTACTTAGAAGTTTGCCCTCTGGGAGGGTTTTACAAAATCCTGAAATAGGGAATATGGCAGCTTGCAGCTGCTAAAAACCCCCAGGTACCATGCTTCAGCCTAGTTTGTTTTGCAATGATGGCACGGGCCTTTTGTGGTACAGGCAGCCGCAGGCTGCATTTGAGAATAGCTCCCAGAACATTTTTTGGTGCAAGTAGCACCATGCGCCATTCCTTGTGGCATAAGCCCCTTGCACTATTCTGTGAAATTTGAGAATCAGGCCCCTATGTGTTCTAATGTCATGATATTTAGCACACCTTTAGAGCTCTGATCAACAAATAATTATACCATATTTCAGGTGTCTATTCCTAGATTGAAAGGGGGGTGAGTTGTGGGTGGCCAAATAAAATTTTTTCGTTATTACCATCAAATTTTAAAATTCCTTATCTGAATTTCTCAACAGTTTCAGGATTAAGAGAAATGTGCAACATGGGTTTGTGCACCACATTTAAGTATCACATTTTGAAAGCGGCTGTGTTATAGGCAGCTGAACATTTTGACAACATTTTTACTTTAGTTATTTTAGTATAATTTTGAAAGAATGCATTTAAATGTTATAAAATTATGCAGGTAAAAGGGTTATTACTACATTTATGTATGCACTTAATTTCAGAGTTCTAACTCCAAGGGTGTCTGAGTTATATGCAGATAAAAATGTTCATGACATTTCCCACAAAAAATAAAACGACAGGCTTTGAACACCTATAATTTTGAGACAATGCATTCTAATGTCGTAATATTTGGCTCACCGTTAGCACACCTAACAAGTAAGCTTTCTAAAACTCACATTGCTAGTTCAAATGGCAGCTGAGTTATGACCAGATTAATCAATTTCACTAATGCCTAAAAATTCCAATGACAGTCTATGCAATTCTGCAGAATTTCACAAAATTCCATTTACTTTGAACAAATTCAGAATTTTTCTCATTCCACACTGCTCAAAAGTCCTGCTGTCCTGGTTGAGGACTGAATAATTTAGCCTGTGCAGTAGGGGTCCCACACTAACTATCCCTCTCTCTCATTAGGGGGCTCTGGGTCAGTTAAACAATTTTAAGCTAAAGGTTATCATCTATTGGCTTGGACCATGGTAGCTATGCTGCTGGGATGGCTGACTGGGCTTGTCCTCTCTCTCCCCTTGTTCCTGGCTGGATCTGGCATCACATTACCCTTGAATTATTTAATATTTAACATTAGCGCTTGGCTTGGGTTTCTAGCGGCTACCTAGCTACTGACCCACTTTTAACACTAGTCCTGCTGGTGCCGGTCAGTTTCCACTGAGGTCTGTTCTAACCTTACCCCGCCCATCACGTTTTGATTTATCTAAAACACACACACAAAAAAAAACAATATGGGCTTGCTTGACCTTTCTTTGCCCTTCTTGGTCTGTCTTTATTTAAATTAAGGCTTTGCCTTGCACTCTTCCTTTGCTGGATCCACTTTCCTATTTAGAATAGGGCTTGTCCAATCCACTCCTGCTCCTTCTAGGAACTTCTTTTAATTGAATTTTGGCCTCTCCTCTTCTTGCTCAGATCTCTGGGTCCCTAATAGATTTAAATCTGGGCCTCCTGCCCACTTGATCCACCCTCTGGGGTTACTGTCCTGAGGCTTTCCCCTGACCCCCCACCTCACAGCCACAGCCATCTCTGTTGCACCATCCAGAGCTTTAAACAACTTTTCCTTTTTATGTTTGTTTGCTTGCATGCGTACATGTGCAAGAAACATTATGTGGCATTTTTGGAGAGAATCAGGCTGTGGAGGTGCAGCACTGTGGTAGCCAATGGCAACACTGCATTTGAGGGCTTGGCACTGGTGGACTAATGCAGGCACACTGTGCTGATGACATTGGTTTCCAAAAGTGCCACCAAGTTGAAATGATTTTGCAGCAGCAATAAGGGTCTGCCTCGTCACTGCAGTGTCAGCCATTCTGCTGCAACGAGGGCATGACCCGTCATTGCAGGGTGGTACCTAGCCTGGTGTAACATTCCCCTAAACATGGCAGTGGCTAATGCCACTGCCTCATAGCTCCATCAAAGCTGACTGACTGGGGTGCCCAATCCCCCTGTCAGCATGCCTCTGACCCAGTTCATTTGCCAAAAGGGAGCCCACTCCCTGTCAGCATAATGTAACCCCTCCCCATTTGTTACTTGCCGAGGGGGTGCCCAATCCCCCTAGGCATCATGCCCGCCAAACAGTCATTCTTTGCTGATGGGGGCTCAGTCTCCATATGCTTAAGTCCCCCCACCCCAAAAAAGGCAGGTGGCACACTGGGGGCTCACACCAGTGTGCTGACAGAAAAAAAAAACTTCCTGTGACGTCTTTTTGTTTTGTTTTTCTCCCTGAAAGAAAGGAAATGGTCCCACACCGGTCAGGTCCCTGCACCCACCCACTGTGCACCCTACCTCCTCACATCCCCCCTCACCCCATACTTACCTCTGCAGCCTAGCGCGATACTCTTTGGTGGACTGGGAACACGTCTGCACTCCTCAAAGCTGACCGCGAATTGAAGAAATGCCGGTAAGCTGTACAATGGCATAAATAAGTTTTTTTCAACTTTGGTGCATAGCTCAGGCATTTTTGGGGGGAATTATGGCACTGCATTTTCAACATGGGGTTATTGGGACCCCTCTTCATGAATTCAGCCACTGTCATGGCATTATTCGGTCCTGAAAGGTGATTTTGCAGTCACTGCCCGGAATCACCTTTCAGGACTGATTAATGAAACAGCAGTACCAGTGTCCATAAGGTGGACTCTTGAAAAGCCTATGTTGCAAATTTGATGAAATAAAACTAGAAAATGACTGTTTTATGAGCTTGCGTTTCACAGTTTCCATGCACGCTTGTAACTTTGCGAATCTGTAATATTTTCACTCCAGATTTTCAACATAGGTATTTTTCCTCACCTCCTTATGAACGGTAAAGCTGTCATTTTTCACATCCTGACTGAAATGTGTTTTCATACTTCCAGCGCAGAATAGTGTGGTCGCTGTGGGAAATCAGTGTTTGGGACAGATTAAGAAAATCACAGTGACGCTGTTCATGAGCAGAGGTCCTAAAATGCCTGTGTTGAAAATTTGGTGACAACGTCCATAAAATGACTGTGTTACTCTCGTGTGTTGTGCAGTTTCCACATATGCTCGGAAGTGTGAGAACTTTTAATGTTCCCACTACAGATTTTCAACATTGCCATTTCATCACACCTCCCTATGGATAGTAAAGCTGTCATTCTTCACATCCTGCCCAATCTGTGTTTTCATACATCTGGCGCAGAATGGCACAGTCACTGTTGGAACTCAAAGTTTGGGACACATTAACAAAATCACACTGCCACTCTTCATGAGAGGATGTCCCAAATGCTTTCATGAGGTGGGGTCACAAAAAGGCCATGTTGAAAATCTGTAGTGCAAATACAAATGCCTGGGGCATTAAGGTTTCTAACCATAACGTCCCACCCTGTACCGACTGACAGGCATCAGGGTGTGCCTTTGGATTGCTGACTGTAATGCTCATGCCATCCCACCCCCACCCCCCAGCCAGTGACAGGCATTGAGGTGTGCCTTGGACTCTTCAGCCCCAGAGTTCACCACATTCTCCTATACAGCACCTTTTCAGTGTATGTCCTTATAGAATGGGGTGACTGTAAAGTTGAACACCCCAAGGTACACCTCAGCACATGTGGGTGTCTGCAGGATAGGGTGAGGTGACATGGCATGAGCGTCATGGGCGATGACCCAAACACATCCCCTAATGCCTGTCCATCTCTGCAGGATGGAGGTGGGTTGGCTTGAAGTTCAATACTTCCTATGCTGCATCTGTCTAACTCCTGCATTTCCAATGCTAATACCAGGAAGCAAACATTAGGCATTGACAAATGCTTGTTTCTTTTTTAAAACAATAGTTATTCTGGTGGTTAGCACCTGCCCTTTGATGCTGCAGCCGACTTGTCACCCCAACCCAGGGTGAAGCTGCAGAAGAGGTTGAAAGGTATGGGTTTTGGCTGCTGGCTGCTGGCAGTGGTGAAACTGCCCTCAGAGGACCTTGCTGTGGGAGGTTTTTCTGGGGCTTAACTAATGGCTCCTCCTTCTGGCGCTCCTTCTCTCCATTACAGCCCTGCTACTCGCTGCTGCCCACCAGTGCACCAGAATAAACTTTTTTCTTTAAATTTAATAAAATAATGAATGGGACTAAACAAAGCCCACATGGTGGCTGATTGATTCTGGCACTGTCAACTGCTGCTCCTGACCACTGTAGGGACCACTGACACAGGGAACACAGATTTAAGGTCTCCTTCCTCTTCTTCCTCCACAGGTTGCTCTTCTCACAATTGTTGGCCTGACACACTTTTCTTCAGCACCTGAGAGTTCTGCCTGATCACCTGATGGCCACTGGACAACACAAAAACACAATAACAATAGTTCCCACTATTCTGGAACCTTAAAGGCCCTCCAACATTTGAGATGCTGAGTTTCTGGCACTGTGGGGGGCAACCAGTGGTCCAGTGCAAGCTGAACATTTAAAACTGGCAGTGGCTCATGCCACATGGCTAGAGAAGGAATCTGCTGCTAGGGAGGTCTGAGAGTGAAAGAAAAATATGTTAAACTGCAGACACAAGTTCACAGTGTGGGACTTCCTGCCACTGCTGGCACCACCCCAGCCCTGCCAGTTTATTCCATCTGCTAGGTTCATAAGGGCTCTGGCACCTTACAGGGATGTATTAGGAATTCTAGGGCACTAAACTGGTTTGAGGGTATTGTAGTAGGCAGTAAGGTTCCCTAAAAATCTTAGGAAAGGCCAGATGAATCTGGAAGGAGAGGCAGGTAGCTTACTCAGTGACAAAGATGCAAGAGCTTTATTTACCAGGGACAATAAAACCAAGATACCAGTTTTCTACAATACTACAGGATAATACAAATAACACACAATACAATTAGGGCCAACAATTGGTCAAACCAAGAGAAGGGGAGTTAACCCCTTTGAGTCTAAGTGCTACGTGCACTTGGCCAAGGCGATGAAACCTGATGAACCAAGCTTGGGCTTTACTCTACGTCGACTGATTTGTAGGTGGACATTGACCCCACAAAGCATTTTTTAAACAGGCCATAATTGAGCATTCCCTGATGGAATAGAACATGAGGAACACTACTAGCTGGCCAATGAAGAACTTTGTGATCCTCTACAGCTATGGTCAAGAAGCTGAAGACTTCTGTTTGGCAAGTGGTTATCAAGATGATCAACTGCAATGATCACTGGCAGGTCACAGGTCCCAGATAACCTCTCAAAAAGATGACTGCTGACAGAATGATCTTCAGGCTGACTCTGCAGAGTGACACAGGCACATGCACAGTTACGGGCAGCTGGCAAAATAATTATAGGGCATGCACAACATTAACTGTGGTCCCTGAAGGTTGAGCTGGGGCAGATCCTAAGCTGACTCACTACTGGATATCTCACTATCAGCTCACTACCACTTACCATTACAGGGCTGGTGCTGGAACACTTGTGGTGGGATTTTGGCACAGGCTGTCGTCACTGGAGGTGGTCTTGCCACAGATGGTAGGTGGGCTGGGGACCTCTCTGGGTCAACGTCAGGCTCTGGTGAAGCTACTCCAGGCAACAAAGACAAAGCTAGACGTTCAGTACACCACGTCACAATTTGATGACACTGTTCAGTAGCAAGCAAACAAATTAGTTTTTAGCAGACAGTTTGGTTCTTGTAGGAAGTACAGTCTCTGGGGAGGTGCTAGGCAGTCAGCTGTGCAGTTCAGTTTAGGTGCTGGGCCACCTAGGCCATATTACCATTCCCCCTCCCTGAGCTGGTGCTGCAACTTTAAGGACATTCTTGCTCTGGCTGTTCTGCAGCCTTACCCCTGTATCATTAATATTACTAACCACCCCTATGTGTGGGTCTCTGGAACTCCTGGGCCTGGTTGCTGGACCCTCACAGCTACCCCCTTCCACCCAGCAGCCGACCAAGGGTCTCTGTTTCTGTTCCTGCCCCTTGGTGCAGAATGGCACCCACACAGACCCTAAGGGCCTTAACCCCACCGTGTCTCTGGTTTGCTCCTTTTAGCAACCTCTCAGGGCATTTAAGTTTTGGCATCCCTGTCCCCTTTTCTTTGGATGAGCTGCTATTCAACTCAGATTGTCTTTTTCTGGACCCCCTCAAACAAAGCAGGAATGGAAAAAATTATCTTAAAATAAAATTAACTCGGTGGGCCATGGCCCCATCCTGGGGCCTCTTCATTATTCTGGGCATTCCACCTACTGCTCAGGTCCCCCTGTTTTCTTTAGGGCTGTCCGCCCTCCCTGGGAGCACACTATGCCTCCCTTACAACCCTCCTGGGCTCTGGCCCTTTCAATCCCCCCTTAGCTTTCTGCTCCATCCCCTCTTCCTGCTCAGTGCCTGTGGCGAGTAGAATATAAAATTGGACTCACAGCCTACTTACCACCACAGCCTGGGTCTGTTCTGCTGCTGGAGGGGTTGGAGGGTGTGGCCACAGAGTCGCACTGCCACCTGGTTTTTCTTATACATTGCTGCGGCTGCTGAAGTGGAACTAAAAGGTATGGGGCACATTTTCCACCCAAACCTATTTTACCAACATGCTCTGGGGTCCATCCCAGCAAACCTGCCCCCAGTGCCACAGCTGAACGGACCCATGCATGGGACTGTGTTGAGGAGCTGCTGCTCCACCTGACTGACCATGCTGCTGTTGCCTTTCTTTAGAGGGGAGCGACACCAGAGGAGCCACAGGACCAGCACATGTAGGTCTTCTCTCTGTGCTTTCTGCATCCTCCACCCTCCTCGCTCGGCCACTGACTCCCCCTCTTAAGCCACTCCCTGGCCCTTTTGTAGGGCAGAGGATGTCCTGTCATTTGGCCACGAGATTGGGAATTGCATGCCCCACAGGGAGGTTCTCCAGCCCAAGACTCCCCTTTTCCAGCACTGAACGGCGCAAAATGAAACAAGAAGGAATGGCAAGGGTCAGGGAGACTGCAGACAAGGGTTAGGGGGGAGAGGATCAGAGAAAAAAATATATCCCCTAACTCTGGGGTACTATAATCCCCCCCCAAACATACATGTCCCATGTATGTGGGTGAATTATTACTCTGAATTTTAAAACACCATCAACATTTTAGGACTCTTAACTATTTACCTAGTTTACTTTACACATTCATTTTTACCTGGTGTATTGTAAAATGTTTTAACCTTTCAAACCAAAATGAACCCTGACGAGAGATGGGTGGCCTTGAGGTACCTTTTGGGAGTGGTTCCTGCCTCTCCTTGTCAATCCGTCCTTTCATCTTGACAGGGATGGGACGGGACCTTAGCTGAATTTGGTATATTAGCTTTTGGGTTCCATCCAAAGCTTGGACCTGGTAAGCATGCCATCCTGGCCATGGGTTGTGGTCCACAATGACATATGCATTAGGCTCCCATGTCCCACCATGCCACTCTGACTTTACCAGCACTCGCTCTCCTATTGACAAGGGTGTTTTCTTATCATAGGTGTCATTGGACACTTTTCTGAGGTCTTGGTTGAAACACACTTTTTGACTGGTTGGTGAATTAGTTTCTTCTGGAGAAGGGGTCCTTTTTATCCTCTTGGAGGTGCCATTTAGCTACCAGGTCTGGCATCTGGATGGAGAGGTGCAGTCACTGTGACTCCAACCGGATCTGGTTCAGCATTGGAAGCCAAGCAAAATCCAGAGGCCTCCATTTGGGTATCCCAGCCTGGAACCTGTTGGCTTACATCGTTGGCGATGGCACTTACCACATTGGCAGGCTCCTCCACTTGAGTATCTGGAACTCTGAATAGACTTTCTGGAAGTGACACAACAGCCTGGTTGCTCTGCTCACTCCTCTCCAGCTCCCTCCTGGTGTCCACATACAGCTGGTATCAAGCTCCTTGGATTTCACCGCTTCTAGCACTTCTACCCTCACAAGGCTGTTGTATTGACCTCACAACTTTTTCACCTGGGAGCATGACCCTGCCCTGCTCCACCCACTGATCTGGGTGCTTCTGACCTCAGTTCTGTCTATTTTTAGGCCTGTAGGGAAGTTACACAACTGGGCACTGGACCTCTTCCTTCATCTCTTCACCAGTGCCCCTAATTCCTGCATCTGACATGTTAAACATGTTAGTTTATCTCTCTCACTCTCTCTCTCTCTCTCTCTTTACAGCAGGTGTCCTCCTCCTCTTTGGGATGACACGTACACCGACTGCACCCAGTGACTACTATATGAGAACTGGGCTGCTCCTTGCCCCTTACCGGCATGCAAGGCTGCCATGCTGGACTGCTACTCCCAAGTCACTGAGGCTCAAGTATCCTGATGGCCTTTTCTTTGAAATCCAGGAATGCTACCTCATTGCTCTTGCAGCATGCAGAGTCTGATTTGGAGGGTTTCACTTTTAACCCCTTTGACAAATGTGTTTATCAGGATTCCATTCGGATTGGGAAACATTTCAGGATCAATCCACTGGATAGCACAGAAGTCTTCCTGCAGGCAGGGGGCATAGTCATGGAGGTTCTCAGCCTCTCCCTTTACCTTGGAAAATAATCAAACCATTGGCACTGACAGACTCTAAGGACCTGAGATGTGGTGTAACCTTTTAAAAATTTGTTCTGCAGTAGCCTTTTCTTCAGCTAGCCAGGATGATGCCTCCTGGTGGGCTGTACCTCGGAGTTGCATGAGCAGGACCTTGACTCTTTGAGCTTCAGGCAGGCCATACAATTGGAATAAGGCTTTCAGCTTGTCAGTGAACTCATGCAGCCTGTCTGTGTTTGGATCCACTTCTCCTCCCACAAAGCACAGGAGACATGGTGCTCTGTAATAGTAGGGAATCATTAATGACATGTTCCAGACTTCTTCTTCTGTGGGTCTCCCTTCTCTTTTAGGATTGTTCTCTCCCTGCACAGGCATCTTGATAGGGTAGCTTCAAGCTTTGGACTCCTTGATGGTATTACCCTTCTCGCTGTGCCAAGTTGCAGCAGGCTGAAAGGTTCCCTAAAAATCTTAGGACAGACCAGACAAATCTGGAAGGAGAGGCAGGAAGCTTACCCAGTGACCAAGATGAAAGAGGTTTATTTACCAGGGACAATAAAAGCAAGACAATGGTTTTCTACAATGCTACAGGATAATAAAAATAAACAATGCAATTAGGACCAACTATTGGCAGAACCAAGAGAAGGGGGATTAATCCCTTTGAGTCCAAGTCCTACATGCACTAGGCCAAGATGATGAAACCTGATGAACCAAGCTTGGACTTTCTTCTGTGTCGGCTGATCAGCAGGTGGGCATTGACCCCATAAAGCATTTTTATAAACAGGTGATAATGGGGCATCCCAAAATGGAACAGAACAGAATGAGGAACACTGCTTGCTGGCCAGTGAAGAACTTGGTGATCCTCTGAGGCTCTGGGCAAGAAGCTGAAGACTTCCAGTTGGCAAGTGGCTCTCTAGATGATCCACTGCAGTGACCACTGGCAAGTCCCCAGCCCCAGATGAGCTCTCAACAAGATGACTGCTGATGGAATGATCTTGAGGCTTACTCTGCGGAGCAACACGGGCACATGCACACACTTACAAGTGGCTGGCAAAATATTAAAAGGGCATGCATCGCCGGCCGGGTGGTGCTGAAGGCTGAGGTGCTGGACACCACACCTCATGCCACAGGATGATAAATGTCATAGGAAAAAAAAGGCGTGCATGCCGTTAACTGTTGTCCCTCAAACTTGAGATGGAGCAGATCCTAAGCTGACTCACTACTGCATACCGCAATAGCGTCTGTCTACCACTTACTGTTACAGAGCTGGTGCTGCAATACTTGTAATGGGACTTTAGCACCGACTGTCGTCACTGGAGGTGGTCTTGCTGCAGATGGTAGGTGGGCCGGGGTCCTCCCTGCATCAGCATCAGCGTCAGGCTCCGGTGAAGCTGCTCTAGGCAACAAAGGTGCAGCTGGAAGTCCAGTACACCAAGGCACAATTCAATGACACCATTCAGTAGCCAGACAAAAATGTAGTTTTTGGCAGACAGTTCAGTTCTTGTAGGAAGTGCAGTCTCTGGGCAGGTGCTAGGCAGGCAACAGTGCAGTTCAATTTAGATACTAGGCCACTTAGGCCATATTATCACCTCCCTCCCCTGAGCTGGCACAGCACCTTTAAGGATGTTCTTGCTCTGACTATTCTGCAGCCACACCCCTGTATTATTAATATTACTAACCACTCCTATGTGTGGGTCTCTGGAACTTCTGGGCCTGGATGCTGAACCCTCACAGCTATCCCCTCCTTCCCGGCAGCCAACCAAGGGCCTTTGTTTCTGTTACTGCCCTTTAGTGCAGAATGGCACCTGCACAGACCCCAAGTGTCTTAACCCCACTGTGCCCCTGGTCTGCTCCTTTTTACATCCTCTCAAGGCATTTAATTCATGGTGCCTCTTTCCCCTTTTCTTTGGGTGAGCTGCCATTCAACTTAGATTGTCTTTTTCTGGGCTGCCGCAAACAAAGTTTGAAAGAAAAAAAAATTTTCTTGGAAAAAAAACTAACTTTTTCCCCTCTGGGCCTTCGACCCACTGCTCAGATCCCCCTGTTTTCCTTAGGGCTGTCTGCCCTCCCTGGAAGCTCACTATGCCTCCCTTACAACTCTCCTGGGTTCTGGCCCTTTCACATCGCTCCCTTTAGCTTTCTGCTCCCTCCCCTCTTCCTGCCCAGTGCCTGTGGTGAGTAGATTACAAAATGGGGCTCCCAGCCCACTCACCGCCATAGTCCGGTTCTGTTCTGCTGCTGGAGAGGTTGGAGAGGGTGACCAGGGAGCTGCGCTCCCACCCAGCTTTTCATATGGACTGCTGTGGGTGCTGAAATGGAACTAAAAGGTCCAGGGTATGTTTTCAGCCCAGACCTATCTTACCACCATGGCCTGGGATCCCTCCCACCAAACTTGTTCCCAGTGCCACAGCCAAATTGACCCATGCATGGGACTGCATTGTGGAGTTGCTGCTCCACCCAACTGACCATGCTGCTGTTGCCTTTTCTTGGAGAGGAGTGAAGCCAGAGGAGCCACAGGACCACCACAGGTAGGTCTTCTCTCTGTGCTTTCCGCATCCTTCACCCTCCTCAATTGGCCACTGACTCCACCTTTTAAACCCCTCCCCTGCCCTTCTGTAGGACAGGGGAGGTCCTGGCATTCAGTCTGGAGATTGGGCATTACATGCCCCACAGGGAGGGTCTCCTGTCCATGATCCCCCTTTTCTGGAGCCGAATGGCATGGAATAAAACAAAGGGAATGGGAGGGGTCAGGGAGACTGCAGGCAAGAGTAGGGAGGGAGGGGACGAGAGAAAAAAACATATCCCTTAACTTTGGGGTACTACAGTATTACAAGAGTTGTGAACTTGCTCCCATTTAATTTGCCTCTACTCCCAGACTCCATAAATTTATGGCAACACCCAAACAGTGATACATTGTCACAGCTCACTATAGTGTACAGCCACCTTTGTGCTTCTGTTATAATCTTTCCAAAACATGTTATTAGTCAAAAATAGTTATAAAACAGTGAGATTCATTCCATTTAATAACTTGTGAAGATCAATCTAGTCTACTGTGGAATTGTGTGTCAGTGCAAAGTATGCCAATCTCGTCTGACAAAACAAGGTACTATCACCAGCATATCCTCTGCTTGTAGTAACTGACCACCATCTGGTGGATATGTGAAGCAACTGCAGGTCTTCAAAGAAAACAAAATTCTGTTTGGAGCTGGCTAGTGATGTTGCTCACTTTTGAAGATCATCCATGCCTCTGTACCCTTCTTCCAGTCTTTAGGGAAGGGACAGGATTGCTTTTACTGTGCTTGCCATTGTGACTCACTGGCTGACCCACAGGGGGTTCGAATGTGAACCCCAGTCAACCTGTCCCATCATTGGGCCTTAAGATGTCTTCCATCTTTTTGAGACTTTTAGAAACTGCCACTCATTAATATAGCAGATGGTCTGAAACTGACATTCAGAACTGATCCCCAACTTTATTGTTATATACAAGGCTGGAAGCATAATTTTTCAGGTCCTTGTCATATGCTACTATATGGGTTTAACCAGCAATGACTTTCACTTCTTGCAATGTTCCCTGCAGCGCGGCTCCCTGGCCACCCCCTCCAACCTCTACAGCAGCAGAACAGAACTGGGCTGTGGTGGTGAGTGGGCTGTGAGCCCCATTTTGTAATCTATTCACCATGGGCACTGGGCAGGAAGAGGGGAGGGATCAGAAAGCTAAAGGGTGGGACGTGAAAGGGCCAAAGCCCGGGAGAGTTGTAAGGGAGGCATAGTGAGCTTCCAGGGAGGGCGGACAGTCCTAAGGAAAACAGGGGGATCTGAGCAGTGGGTCGAAGGCCCAGTGGGCAAAAGGAAGAGGCCCCAGGATGGGCCATGGCCCACTAAGTTAGTTTTTTTCCATAACTGTAGGACCCTGAAGGATGCTAATTGTTAGTGACTAGGATTAGCTAACTCACTCTGCAATTACTGTAAGTTTCTAAGGTTTGTTAACACATTGACAGTTGGTGAGTTACCTGGTACAGCAACAGTGCCGTCATGCAGCCACCCAGGAAGCTGTAGTCATAGGAATCTCAGCATTCCATGCAGATGGTGACTGGTGCAATGCATGCAGAATCAGTAATTAGACAATGCAGAGTGCCATCTGGTTGTGAAAGTTGAGACTGCAGCATGGAAAAAAGAGTCACTCTACCAGCTTGGCAAACAGGGCATTTCTGTTTAGCTAAATGGGTTGTGTTCCTGCCTCTGAGATCAGGGAGAGTTAACGTTCAGGCAGAACCAACTACTACCCAAGCGAATAGCTGCTCTCAATAAAAGAGAAGCCTGGCATCCATTTTGAGTTAGTGGGGGATTAGAAAAGGAGAAAAGAAAAGAAGGAAAACTAGAGAGAAGGGAGTCGCAGCATTTCCTTTTTTAAACCTGCAATTCAGTTTACCAAAGATGATCCCCATGAACCAGGGAGAGAACATTACAGCTGGGCCCAAGCATGTTGCAGAGTTTAAGTGTCTGGATCCTCAGAGGAGGCAGTGAGTGGTAAGTGGATTCTCCCTCATTGGAGGTTCCCTGAAGGCCTTGGTGGGTCCCATCTCACAGACAAGGTAAACTGTGAAAGAAGAAAGGGTGCATCCTTGTCTGCTGGGAGGAATCTTGGAGTTCAATAGAAGAAGCATCCTCTTTCAACATTATTAGGACCCCCAACTCCTTTTGGGTAGAAGGACCAAACACAGGTTGATTTTTGAGTAAGGGTGGACCTGTGCTAGTCCAAGGCAGAAAGGTCTGTTTTGACTTTAACCCATCTGACACTTGTGCATGCGTGCAAATTGATGTCCAGTTATCTGATGAAGGGTCATATGTCTGGTGATCACTTCCTTTGACCACAAGTAGTGCCCATCTGTCTGATTACAGTCCTGGTACCTTAGCCACTATTGTACCCTATGAAGTGTCCAGTAGAGAACAGAATGTAATGAGAGGATATATAGATACTGTATATAGACAGTAATGGCAGATACGGGACTTCAGCCCACCCAGTACTGCCCATTTGTAATACTGTATTTGTAGAGTATGAGAGCCTTATACATGTATACTTGTAGGTCCCAAGGAAGTCAAAAGAAGCTGGTTGGGGAATTCTGACAGCATGTATGGGACAAGTACCATTTGGAGAGCTACAAATATGTATCAGCAGTCTAAGAAACAGCTGGGATTTTGCAACCCTGCCACTGGATCTGCCTACATGTTGTAGTGTGCGTAAGTATGGTAACAGCAGGAAGTTTTATTACACAAAAAGTGGCTGATTATATGACACAAATACTTCAGGACTGAGTTGCTACATACTGCTGGTAGCTTGTCTAAATTGTAAGGGAGTGTTAATACATTTGCTGCATTGCTTTCACAATGATTTTAAATTGTGGAAAATTAACTTTATTTTCAATTTGTTATAATTTTTTAAGCATAAAGGCCTGCACAGTACACAACTCCAAGTCCAGATTTTTTCTAAAACTTGAACCTACCCTGTAATTCATCTGTTTCTATCATGACATGCTTCCTGAGGAGGGATATCAAAATGGGCACCCAATGAAATGGGGCTAGGGGTATGATGGAATCATGGGGAGGAGGGGGGCTGTGAAGAAAGATCTACAAAGAAAAGTTGTTACTTGATGGCATAAAGATGTTTCCAGCAGACTAAGGCTATGAGAAGCACATGAACCACTGAAGTGGGAAAAGAGCAGTAACATCAAGCACTGTAGCTGATACACTAGCATCTCATTAGCATATAGTGATCTGATTGTGTATGAGTGGAACACAGGGCAGGACATTGTTTTCAGTAGAGAGGCTCCCACATGCAAGAGAAACATACAGGTTACAAAGTGCTAGGGTAAACAAGCAGGCTATACATATAGTTTAAAGAGAAAAGAAACAATTCCATGCAGCAAAGATAGCCAAAGTTTAACTGTTTGCACCCAGTTAAATGGCTAAAAAAGGATCTGCAGAACAGCAGTGGGCCTGCATCCACCAGTGGGTGCTGAAACAAGAGCATCAGATTATGCCACAGGCTGCTTGGGAGAGATCTAGGTTTGTATCTGGTTTGTAGGCATTTCAACTGGATCCCTCCATGTGAGTACTGTGTCTGAAGTGAAGAGTGAAAAGAGTGAAATGAGATTAAGTCAACTTTGCACCCTGTGTAAGGATTCATGCACTCCCCATGGTGGTCTGTATCATCTGATGTGTTGAGCAAAACATTATCACTTCCAAGTGGGGAGGAAGAGAGCATCGCCACTATAAAAGAGTCTATCATCTGTCAGGGATGCAATGCCCTCTTGACACCAAACAACTTTAAAGAAGAACTTCACTGAACCTGCAGGTCCCTTGTTCCAGTTGATCTTGTCAAATACTGGTTCAAAATCAGTTATTGTTTCATATGTACAGACTTGGTTGTTATCACAGAGAGTGTTTCTGATTTACAAACTGGTAGTGAGGACGAGAGCTGGGTGAAAGTTGCAAATTCCACTTTGGGGGAACTTTTGCAAAATTTAGTAAATTTTGTGAATTTTTCCAAACTTCTGCCTTTGGTGAAATCAGAATATTTGAATGTGTCTGGCAAAACTTCACACTGTTTTGCAGAATTTTCTGGCTGAATTGCATGAATAATACACATGAACTGTAGAATGACAGTTGTTTGGATTTTCATTTCACAGTTTGAAACATTAATCTGCAATGCATGTAATTATTCCGCAGTTCAGTGATTGGTTCTGTGAAATTTCTTTCTGCAGTTTAATAAATTAATCCACAGTTCATGCAAACAATTTGTACTCCAGTGACTCACTGAACTACAGAATGAATGTATGAATTGTGGATTGATGTACTGAACTGTGGAAAGAAATTCTGCAGAACTGACCACAGTAAGTGATCAGTTCTTCAGGATTTCTTTCTGCAGTTTAATTCATTACTCAGCAATTCATACATGTAATCCATCATTCTAAGTCAGAATTTTCATGAAAATTGCCAAACAGCATTTTGAAATTTCATGAAAATGAATTTTGACTTTCGCCAAAAATGTTACCAGTAGAAGTTTAATATCACACAACCTTAGTAAGGCCCTTTTTGGAACTCTTTGATTGGGTTTCTGTTCTTGCTAACCTCTTACACAGTTGTCACTATACACTTGAGTTTTACTACAGAACTATGTGGCTGAGAGGAACACAAACTGCAATACTACACATGATTCAGTCCTGCAACTGTACTCACCACTAGTATGTAGATTAACAACATCCAATTAGGTTACTAAAAGCCCCATACAGATGGGTCAATAACAGGACTGGAACTTGTATTTAAAAACAGCTTCATAAGTTCATACTTAGGTATCAGAGATGGTGGAGTGTGCCATGTTCCACCAAGACCACTGAAGAAATAGTTCTAAATTGTAGATATACCCCCAACTGACCCTCCCTCTTAGCACCCCCTCCCCAGAAACATACAAGGGACACAGAGAGTGCCCAACCCCCCCACAAAATCAGGAATACTTGCTTTGTTTGTTTTTTTGCTTCATTATAGATATCCTCCCAAATGTCTGTCTCAACACTCACCCACCCCTAAAAATATAAGAGTGACACGGGAGGATCCCAGTCTCCCAGTGTCACAATCCCCCCCATCCAACCTCCTCCCTCTCAGCAGCCACCAACCCCACAAGTCCCCGAAGCAGTAAGAGTGACACTGGGGTTGCCCAGTCCTCCAGTGTCATGAACTGGACTCCTTATTTTTCCTTTTTAAACTTGCAAAAAAGAAAACCATTGATCAATGTCTTTTGTGCTGTTACTGTTACCTCACCCAGCCTTCCCAATCACCCCCCACTACCCCCAAGCACTTTCTTACCCATCGGGGGTCCAATGTCATAATCCTCTGTGGACTACAGACATGTTTTCACTCTTCAAAGCCGCACTGCAAACTGAAGAAACAGGTACTGTATGTGGTTCAATGTATTTCAAATGGTGTTTTGAACTTAATGGCATAACTTAGCCATTTTTTCTCATTTTTGGTCAAAATTTTCTACATCCCTTTTCGGGACTGCACCTGATTAACAATTGCACTGACATTAGGCAAATCTCTGTACCGCAAGGTGAGTTTGTGATCCCTGCACAAAATCAGCTTTCAGGCAGAAGGTGAAAAATGTATCTGCCCTTCTCCATGAGGTGGGGTCACAAGAAGGCAATGTTGAATATGTAGTGTAAAAATATTAAACAACAAAGTTATGAGCCTGTGTTGAATTTTATGAATGCAGGCTCATAACTTTGGCAATTTTTAATATCTTTCACCCAGATTCACAACATTGCAATTTCTTTACATCACCTCATGAATGTGACAGTTGTCATTTTTCAAATCCTGGCCAAAATGTGTTGTTTTTTTTATGTCATGAAAGGTGATTTTGCCTTCTCTGCATGAAATCACCTCTCAGACAAGAGCTGACAATTTTCTCTCCCCTTGTATAAGAGGTGAGGTCATAAAAAGGCTATGTTATAAATTTGGTGTAAAAATATTTTAAAAGAAAGTTATGAGGCGATGTTAAATTTGCAAACACAGTTTGTAACTTTGGTAATATTCATATTTTTACCCCAAGTTTTCAGCGATTGCCATTTCTGTATAGTACCTCATGAATGTGATAGCTTCCAGTTTTCAGCTCCTGCTAAACTGTATTTTTGCATCCCAAAAGCTGATGTTGCCATTCCTGCACAAAATCACCTTTAGGCCAAGACAGGAAAATTGACTGTGCCCTTCTTTATGACACATGGTCATAACAAGGCTATGCTGACAATTTAGTGTAAAAATATTAAAAAAACAACAACTTCATGAGCCAACATTACATTTGACAAATGCAGGCTCATAACCTTGGTAATTTTTCATCTTTTTACCCCATATATATTGCCTGCAGCCCTATCAGCTCTGGCCAGAACATGTTCATACATTGGAACAACATAAGCAGATTTACAGCCCTTTGGTATTTTGCCTGTGTTTATAGATATGTTAAATATATGCTGGAGTGTAGGGGCTATTTCTTCTGATACCTCCTTTAGTAGCTTTGGGCAAATTTCACCAGGTCCAGATGCCATATCCTAATGCAGTTTTTTTTTTTTAATTTTGTTTAATTCATGTGTACCTCTTCCATTGTGATATTATATTTACCATTAGTTTCATCTGGTTTTATGGGGTCATTATTATCACTTTGTAGAGTCAGCAGAAGTCATTATTAAGTTTCTCTGCTATCTGAATGTCTTTGTATATCAGTTCCTGTTAAGTGGACCTATGTTATTATTTCACTTTTGTTTTAATTTATGTAACTATAAAAAGCTTTCATGTTTTGTTTATTGTTGTCAAGTTTTATTTTATAATTCTGTTTAGCCATTCTTATTTCTAATTTATGTAATTTTTTTATCTTTCTTTTTTTTCCCCTGGATGACCAGCCTAACCCCCTATCTGCCGCCTCTCCTCCAGTTCTACCACCCCCCCAATCCCTACTGACAAAACAGTGAAAAAATGACAGTGAAGACCATTACAGTGACAAATTTGAGATTGCCACTGTAATGGTCCTGCTGTACACTGGAGCTGGTTTTTGCTAGTGTTTCACCCTCATTCAAACATTGAGAGGTGATGGGGTGCAGCACACCCAAAAAACACTGATTTACTGATGGGTGAAACTTTGAAAATTTCATTTTCACTCATCGATGTATGACATTTTGACAACCAGGTTGTTGAAGTGATGTGGTGGAAGACCCTGGGACTTACCCTGATCAACCCAGTACAGAGTCCCATGGGTTACCCCATGACTGAGCTTCCTGGGCACCTCCCAGGTCCACAAAGTGTTTAGCTCGGATATGGGTCAGAGGACCCATTAAGCAGGTGTGGAGTCTGTGAGGAAAGGCAGGATTCATCCTACTGGCCTGGGGGGGTCCATTTTCATGGTTCCCCACACCCTCAGCCACTCCATGGAGAAGGCAGCATGATGGTGCACATATGTGTTAATATCTTCCACAGGGAGCATGCCACACCCAGAACTGCTACTTCTACCTGCACTGCAACCTATGGTCACCTAGGTGGTGGTGTAATGGTGGAGCAAGCAACCTCCCCTTCCTGGAGAAGAGATTGTCCATTGGGATGCTCAGTTTCCCTCCCCCACTGGCTGACCCCTGAGTGGCCCAGGCTCATTCCTGATCCCATGTCATTGGTGTGGTGGCAGGTGCAGCATTGGTACCTCAGCCCTCCATGCCACCAGGCTGAACATTTTAGTAATTGGATAATTTTTAATCTGTTTATATTTCCCTTGTATTTATTCTACAGTTTCAGGAAAATGACATACAGCTTCAGCACAGTTCTCCTTTATACCTCTTAAGACAGTTATTGCTAAACAAAGCAGATAACACATTTTGCGTCTGACATCAATTGGGCCCAAGACTGCATATCCAAGTATGTAACTCTGGGCAGTTACACCATAAAGCTACTGAAATCTGGGAAACTTGCTATGTGTTCTTCTGAAGACCTCCAGGACATCAATCCAGTTCAGCTATGCACAGCAGAAACCCTTCCTGAGACACACTGTAGTGCCATGCCTGAACCCAGTAGAGACTCTTTTTCCACTCAACCAGAAGCATAACCCTTTAGATAACAGAGATTCTAAATAAATCAGCATCTATGGTTGTAGTACTTGTCATGGAAGAGAGGTCCTAGCCAAACAAAGGACCCATCAATCTGGAGTCAGACAATAGTACAAGGATGGACATAAAATTTGATAAGCGGGAGGAAAGTAATGTATATGGCCATAGAGGAGGGGATTGTTGGAGACAGTGTCCTGATGAAGTGCTGCTGAGTGAACTGCATTTTTCAGAATATGGTGAAGGCCAAGCTGTGGTATAAATATCCCTTCCTGTCAAGATGGGTCTGGAAAGAAGTTGAGAGGACTTTGGAGGATTGATTGGTGCAAGCAGCTATCAGGAAGGTGCTAGGGAAGACAGCTTCTGAAACCATGAAAGCTATTACACCCCCAAGGGTTGTCAGAATGGTTGAGTCTTGGACAGTTCATTATAGCATTTCTCAAAATGCTATAGCTTATAGTTCCATGAAGAAAAAAGAGGTCACTAAATGAGGGTGCCACAGCAAAATAGTTAGTTGGTCTGCAAGCCATATATCAACAGGTATTGGTTCACTTTGAAATGTGGAATGGCTAGAAGGACCATGATTCCAATCTGCTAATTGATGTGCAGTGGTATGTTATACACCACACAGGGGTTGCTACTCAAAATTCTTAATAATTTAAATACTGGAAGCTACTCACTACAACTATCAGGAAAACCTATGGGAACAAACAAATGGGCAAGATTTTTTTTTTACTTATAGTTATCTCCTCATGGAGCTTGCCATGTTAAGGGGTTCATATTCCATCAGTTAATGTCTTCAAAAAGAAGCTGGATGCATACATGACTACTTTAGAAAAGTATGGTTATTATCACTGCTAAGTGGCTAATGGACTAGATAGACCTTTGGCCATCTTCCAACAGTTATCTTGCCTGTAGTCATGTGCAAAGGAGCATGATGTCCAGTTTAGTGGAGTCAGTTGTGTTAGTCCTAGAGCAGAAACACCATGTTTTTACATCTATTCTTAATAGTATTGAAGTTTGCCATCAAGGCAGAGAGTGACAGGTGGAAGACAATGGAAGTAGGCACATCTTGTGATGTTCCCCAGTGATTTTTGTTTTTTACAGGGGCACGCAAGCAGAATCCTTTGTTGCCAGAGTGAGCAGAGGAGACCTATGCTTTAATGTTACCATTGAGTTCAGAGACAAGGTGTCCAGGAGAGCCATGGAATGGATTATGTCATTTTTTTTATCAAAATAAAATTTATCAGCAATTATTTATTTTAATGACATAAAATAAGTTTTCATTGTATTCTGAAATTCATACTGAACTCTGGAACTTTACTATTGTACTGTTTTTTATTTGAAAAAGTTACAAAAAACTGTGAGAACAGTAGACAAGTAAAAAAGAAATGCATGAAAAATATGAATTAGAAAATGGGCTTAAAAAACTCTGAAACCCACATGGCTAACAACTGGTTGCACCCACACATTTATTTTTTTAATAATGCCCTCTATATAACAAGTCCCAACTGGCAGCACTCATCACATCTTGGTATCCCTGAGCCCACATTTTGTTTCAACTCATGATAGATACCATTTTTCTGAGTGCCCACCTAGCCACTGGCAACTGAAATGTGCAACAAAGTACTTGTAAAATATGACTTAGTAACTGAAGAAGGATTTTTTAAGATGTTTGAACAACACAGTCACAGAAACAATGTCATCTGTAACAAAATCAGCTGAAAAAATTATGGGACAGGTATTTAAATTTAACAGCAGCTGACATAATCAAGCTGGAAGCTGACAGACAAGAACAAAATACTAAAAAGCAGACACAAAGAGCAGTCCAGATATTTCTCAACTTGGCGGCTAGCAGAAACACTAGCATATATTTCAAAACAGACATGTCTGAAAGTCTGAAAAATGTGCTGAGACAGTTTTATGTTGAAGTGAGAGAGGAGGTCAGCGAGCAGTATTCGGTCTCTGGATACTGCTCCTTGCACACGGTAATACGCTGACATTTAAATTCCCCTGAGATTGGCCACTACATATCTCTCATAAAAGAACTGAAATTCAAGAGTTCTAATAATATCATGTCTTCCACACTAAAACAACCACACAAAAAAGAGAGATACAGCTGCCCATCACCTTTTAGTAAACTCAGATGACCTTGAAAAGCTACAGACTTCCATAGCACTGTTGCCACCATTGCTCCTGGCCTTGTAAAGGAAGGTATGGTTTGACATACAGATACAGTACATATAGTCAGGCTTGGGTGAAAATGCTTACGAAAACTAACACTACATTTATTTGTTGTAAAAACCAATGAAAAAGGCTGAAGATACATCACTCTAAGCCACAAACCAGAGACTAAAAATCAACAGAACCGCCTTGAAGAAAACAAAGAAACACAAAGGGGTTATATACAGTATATGAGCAGCTAGACCACACACAGTGAACTGTAAAATCTTACCTGAAATACATGAGCAGGATCCTCCCTGATGCAATGTCTTTCTACTTGTATCCTCAACACCTGCAGTAGCCATTTTGGTGTACTGATGCAAGGGCGAAACCCTGTCGGTGAAATTCCCCACAGTGACATTTTTGACAAGTTTTGAAAATGGGGCTGTGGAGGACCCGCTGGCGAAATTTTGCCCTTTAACCGGGTTTCACTCCCCCTTCATTCTAATGCCTGCTTGGAGTTAACAATCTTTAGAATAAGGGCATGGGGCAGCCCCCCCCCCGATAGAAAAAACAGACCAATGTCTCACAGGCAAAATTGTGCTTGTTGACATTGTGGATTTATTTATTTTATTTATTTATTGAAATGTTTCACCAGAAGGGAACACTGTACAACAAGTTGCTTGTCTCACGGTGTGACCTATGGGGAAGGGGTTCAATAGGGTTTTGAAGGATAATCAGTTACAACAGTGTGGGTAGTACAAACAATACAACATTGTAAGATTATGCAACAGTTGGAACACAAGGTATTGTACAATAAGCAGTAATGGAACATTGGGTTAATTACAGTCCAAAATCATACAAAATAATACATAAATGTACAAAACAGTAATAATGCAACAGACCCATTATAGTGCATGAGTGTACCGAGGTAGTACGCAAGTGCTGTTGGAGTAAAAAGGATGGGGTAGGTTGTGCACACAGGTGACCCAGAAGGGCAGGTGGAGAAGAGAGGGGGTGAGGCAAGAACTGAATATGAGGAGAAGGGGTAGACATTTCCTGATTCCCCCTTCAGGATGTTGAGAACCCTGCCAGGGAGGTGGTTCAGGATAGGAAGGCAGAAACTGAGGATAAGTTTTAAGGAGGGTTAAAGCAGGAACAGCAGAGGGAGAAGTAAATATGTAGGGCAGAGGTAAGGGAGTAGCTGGAGGAGGAGTGTTGTATTTTAGAGGGGAGGAAATTCCAGATTTTAGGGAAGCGATGGGTGAAATCAGTCTGACCAATGAGGGTGGAGAGGTGAAGGACTGTCAAGGTGTGGGCGTCATTAGATCTGAGAGAGTATGTGGGGGGAAGTGCAGTGGAGAGAGAGGATGAGAGATAGGAGGGGAGCACTCTGAACCAGAATTTGAAGGTTTGTTTGGCACAGCGTGAGATGTGTCTGTGAGATAGTGGAAGGAAGGTTAGAGAGTAATAGAGTTCACAGTGGTGGGAGCGGGAAGGGGAGTCGAGAGCAAAGAGGCAGAAGAAGTTAAAGAAAGTATCCAACTTGGTCAGGGAAGATTTGGGAGCAGCACCATTGACTACGTCACAGAAGTCAAAGATGGGGAGTATCATCTTTTGTACAATTTCATGCCTCACAGTCAGTGGGATACAACTACGATTCCTGTACAGAACACCAAACTTGGGGTGCAGTTTCCTCAGGATAGCATCGATACGCACAGAGAAGATGAGGTGCTGGTCCAGCCAAACCCCCAGATATCTAAATGAGGTGGTGTCCTCAAGGATGGTCCCATCAAGAGTGCGGAAGGTGGGTAGGGCCGAGACCCTAGAGATCCTCTGCCTGGTGCCAAAGGTCACTGAGACTATCTTCTTGGTATTTAGAAAAAACTGATGAGAAGCATACCAAAGCCGAACTTGGTTGAAGTGATGCTGTAAGATGGTTTCCACAGCAGCAGGGTTTTTGCCAGAACTGTATAAGACAGTATTGTCCACATACATGTGGATAGATAAGGATGAGCAGGCGGTGGGAAGATCATTAAGGAAAATGGAGAAGAGTAAGGGGCCAAGCACTGAGCCCTGAGAAATGAGGATGTCTCTATACTGAATGTCAACAACAATGTTGTCACATTGGCATAGGTAAACCACCATTCCTTGAAGACACCACCTGGTATACAAATGAACCCATGGGGAAGAATTTCCTTGGAGTGCTTATGGTAAAACTGAGTGTCAAATCTCAGCTCAGCCAGAGATTCACTAATTATAGCATTAGGGCAACAGCAGTCTAGTTGTTTTCCAATGCTGGCCTTGCTCCTATAGAAATAATAAGCATCACCGGACACCAATGCGAGGCAAGTCTGGCAAACTACTAGGTAGCAACGTTAAGTGGCAGGGAGCATTCTGGGTGAGCAGCAGATGACTGCAAGAAAGCAAGAAGACATAACAGCCTACAACATCAAACATCAGCTCAGTAATGCCACCTTCAGGAACCAGCACACCAACAGACTCAGCAGCACCAAACCCATTCAACTTAGTGAATTACAGCTTTAAAGGACCTGTAAACTTCATCAACTACTGCCAAAACAGTGGGCTTTTCTTTATTTTCAGTATCCAAACAAATAAAGTTCATTCTGGGTTAAAAAGTGCTTCTTCTATTTTTAAGACAAGTTAAAAGCTCAATAAAATGACACCTTTTCTTGTGCAAACTTTTTGTGTCCATGTCATTAGTCTGTACATGCAGACCATTTTACAAATGCAATAATACCATCCAGAATGGGTGACATTGGGATTTACCAGACCTTCCAGGGCCTGTAAGGTCCTCCACCTGCAGCATCAGGACTCATTATGCCCCTGGGTAACCTAGTATATCCAAATACTGCCGACCCTGTCGAGTATTATTGCTTACACATTAGTCATACTCAGCCCTAGGTGCATAAGTTTGTGTTTTTTTGCATTAAACTTCAGCTTTAATGTTTTCTACCATTCTTCAAGTTTCCCAAATCCCCTGAGTATTTTTCCACCCCCTTCTGAGTGTGCACCCTATTGGAGATTTTGCTGTTATCTGCAAAAAGACATACTTTCCCTTCCAGTTCTTTTGTGATGATACTATGAAGATAATGCAGAGTACTGGTCCCAGTACCAAGACCTGAGTTACCCTGTTGGTCACTCTCCTATTCCTAGATTGAGTGCCATTATCCACCACACTCTGTCTCCTGTCCGTTAACCAGTTTCTAACCCAATGTACCTCTTTGGATCCCACTCCTAGGCTGGTCAGCTGCCTAATCAACCTCCTGTGTGGCACTATGTTGAAAACCTTGCTAAAGTTCAGATAGGCCATGCCCACAGACATCCCATGAGCAATTTCTCTAGTCACCCAGGCAAAAAAAATGTTAAATTCATTTGACAAAACCTCAACCCTCTGAATCTATGTTGTTTGTGGTATTTGCTCAAAATCAGTCACAGAACACTTAATGAAAGGATTGCATAATTATAAACAGCTAAGTTTAAAAACATCTGCATACATGTGAATGTGCAAGGTGACAAAGGCTGAGGGGAGATCATTGAGGAAGATGGGGAAGATTATGGGGCCCAGGGTGTTTATTGGGTGAATGCTACTGATTTTCTCTGTTCAGAAGACAGTGTACCATGCCTGAGTGGAGAGGATATGCAACACAGAAACAGTGTCACTGGAGCCAAAATGGAGTTCAGGCACCATCCTGACTCCAGAGACATGGACCTCAAGCTTGACTGTACCATTCAGCTGTATCTACCTCTAGACAAATGAGATTCAGTGGGATTCCTTGTCAGCAGCAGAAACTATAATCAAGTAATCATGCATCAAGAAAATAGGGGGTCCTGTAATGGCAGGGTCTACTGAAGATTCATCTCACATTAGAACGAGTCTCTCAGGGCTGGAACATACTTTCAATGGATGCATGCCACCTGGGAAAAAATGTCCCTTAGCATCCGCAAGAATCATACTAGAGCTGGAGCAGGTGCATCCCCTATTATTTCGGGGGTGGGTGCTCAGAAACCTCTAGCAGCAGGGTCAGCACTGAGAAGCCACGTGCTATGGAAATGTCTGGAGATGGAGCCTACCATGTGGATGGTAGGGGTGAATCCTTCATAAATCATTTTTAGCAACCCCAATGGACTTCAGTGAGTGGGCTGCTATGCCTAAATTCAGAGGCCACATCCTAAAGACAGTGTGGACAGATCATTTTCCCTACTGTTCGCTATTAGATAATATAATATGTATTGCCTATTGTATTCATTTCTACAGACCATTCAGGCACTATAATAAAAGTGGTTTGTGAGCCTAGGCACAAAAATAAAACTAATATAAATAAATATAATGACTACAAATGTTTTAAACATACACTTAAGCCTTTTGCACAACTGACACTTTGAGGTTTTTTTTTTAAAACAATGTTTGTTAAGAGGACAGAAAAGACCCCCAATATGGTGAATATTTTTTACAAATGACGCTGTCAGTACAGTAGTTTCAAGAGATGAACAATAGGTGTCTCTGGAAGGCTGTGTATTTCTGTTCTCCTGATTGTATGCTGCATCCTCATTACCTTTGAGAGATTTTACAAGTCAGAAATGTTTCCGTTACCAGCAGCTGCAAACCTTCTCTTAATGCACTGCGATGCCACTGTGCAGGATGTGTTGGGCAGGGGCTCACCCTGTGCACAGGGGTGGGGATGGTGGGCAGCTGCTGTGGTTGGTTACTGATGTGTACCTTACTCTGTTCCATTCCCAGGGCCTGAAAACAGGAGAAGAGCAGCAGCAGCAGTGGTGGCAGGACAGTAGACCACAGTGGGCCAGGGTGGTGGTGGTGGAGGAGCAGCTCTGACACCAGTGGGGCCACAGAGAGCAGGCTGACACTGACATAGTCCTTTGCACCATATGTGGAGGGTGGCAGGGGCGTGGGTGTGGGCATGGCCACCTGTGCCATGTGCAATGGCAGCTGTGTTTGTCACACTGTGTGTGATTCCTGCTACTGTGGAGAATCCATTGGACATGTGTACCAGCTGTTGGTGGGGTGGGTGTGTGCCCGGCTGCCACCGACATTGTTGTGATGCTGCTGGAGCACTGTGCCATGTGACTGCATAGTGCAGTTGGGTGGCCACTGTGCAGTGGGGACCACCACTGTGCACTGTTGTGGTGTGCTGCATTGCAGGTAGGCATTGGCTCACCCCCTGTCCTGTGGGGGGGCATCCCACTGCCCATTGCGCGCTGTGGATGGGCACGGTTCCTTTGGACGTTGCACTGATCACCTGTCCTTTCCCTTGTCCTAGGTGTCCCGCAGCATGCAGGTAGCCCCTCTACTGCCGGCTATTCTGCCAACTCATCATAATCACCTTGAGAACCATGGAGGCAGTACTACATGTCCACAGGATGCTGCTGGCAGACAGGAGGCAGCAAAGACTGCAAGGGATGGCAGGCCATGGCCGCCGCTAATAGGGCCCTGATTTCCCCTGTCTCCCAAGCTGTACCTCCTCCTCCTCCAGTCCCCCTTCCCACTGTACAATCCCTGTTCCCTATCCCCTTCCCTCACTTTCCTACTCTCCCCCACAACCTTCTATTGTATATAGTTGATTTTTCAATATATATATATATATATATATATATATATATATCTTTTGACATACCTGCCTGTGTCTGCATCTGCTTTGCACGTAGTGTGAGAAGCCATGCTGCAGTGACCCAGTCGGGGTACGTGTTGTACTTCTGTGGTTTACTACTGTGTGCTGAGGTGTGTCTCACTGTGGTGGTGTCCCTCCCCTCTGTCAGTGGCTGTGCCTTGGGGTGTCCTTGAGGTGGCTGTCAGGGGTTTGTGGCAGGTGTGTGTGCTTGACTGCAAGGTCCTGGGTGTGGCCTGCTCTTGTCTGAGTGTGAAGGAGGGCAATGTCCTGAAGCCTGCAGGGAGTCCCCCTTGGTGGCCCTCCATTCACCACTGGCACATCCTGTTGCCTACTGTCTGTGCAACTGTTGTGTTCTGACGTCGGAGTCTGGGTTCCTGTGTGCACCCTGCTGTGCTCAGCCGGTGGTGGCCTCCTGTTGCCTGTCACTGTGCTTCCCTGGCTCTGTCCGTGGGTCACCTCTCTGTGCCATAACCCCCTCCATGTTGCTCTGTTGCTCTGTTCCCATGGTTGCCCTGGGGCTTATCTGTCTGCGCCATGGTTGCTCCTGTGTTTGTGCCATGGTGCACAACTGTGCCATATTCATCCGGGGTTGCACTGGCGCTGTGCGGCCAATGCAGCCTCTGAATATGGCTCCTGTTGCACCACAGTGCATTGGATTTGCACTGCACCAGACTTCTGCCGGCTTTTCGTACATTTCTGAATATCTGGGCCCAATAGTCTTCATATTATCAAGAACCTACAACTGATATAAAATATCAAGTTATGAGTCCATGCAGCTACGTGTCACAAGCTTAAAGTATATACATGCCTTTAGAAAATTAATATTTCTCTGTGACTGAAACTCACAGGTACTAAATCTAAAAAAGCCTTTAAGTAAATCAAGTATATTCCTATTTTAAAGGCAAAGCTATGCATCAGTTATTGTCCTCTTCTAAGGAAGGCATCGCTTCTTCAAGATTCAAATCTTCTTCTTGTTTTTTTTCAAGTTTGGGGATTTTTTTCATTGAAATATATGCCTTAAGTTGTTCAGGTTCAAAAAACAGACATTTCTCTTCCCCACATATTAATCAAAATTTAGTAGGATAAAAAATTTTAAAGTTAGCTCCAATATCCGCAAGGTCATCTTTATATTTCATAAATTGTTTACGGCTTTGAAGTGTTTCAGGAGCAATATCAGGAAATATATGACCAACAACTTTGTTTAAAATGAAGGGCATCGATTTTTCTAGCAGTGTTAATATCAGATAGCAATCTGTATCGAATGCCAAGGGTAAAGATAATAGTACTCTTTGGGTCCATTGTGTCTTTGAAAATATTGGCAGCACTCTGAGCCTGACTTAAGACGGCCACAGAATCTGGTGAAAGTAAACTGAAATTTACATAGGCATGTAGGTTTCATCTGTGTGGTGGGATAGGGCTTTCTAATAGGAGCCCAGAATGCCCTAGTCACAAATGGAAGATTGTTATCTGGAAGCTTAAGTACTGAAATTTTACGAGTCTTTTAACAAGTCTCTTAAAGATCCAAACCTTTTCTCGTAAGAATTAGGAACTCCAACTAGTCTCAAGATTTTACAACAAATTGTATTCTCCATGGCCTCATTTTTCCTTTGAAACACAATTGCTTTCAGGCTGTTCGTTGCAAGTGCTTCATTAGTAAGCATTTTTTTGTTGTAGTCCCACCACCTGGATCTGAAGAGTATTTTGAGTTTCGCATACTTTCTCCATTTCTGATTTGATATTTTTCATTTCTTGGTCAAGTTTGCCTGACCTGTCACTCAATAGGTCAAGTTTTTATCAAAGGTGGTCAAAAAGGTGAAGAGATTTGCAAAAGAAGCTGATGCTTCCTTAAGAGACTTAAAATGGGCATTCCACCTTAGCTGGCAAAGTTGATAATGGCGCGGTTGGGTGTGGGGGAAGGGACTCTCAAACCAGAGAAAAAATAAGTTTTAACAGGAATACCTTTTCCTGAGGTCTCTCCCTCTTTTGGTTTGTTGCACTCATTGAGCAATTCCTGTATTTATTTCTCCTTCATTTTGTTGATGCTTGAGGTGGTTCCTTGTTAAGTAACTTCTGCTGCTGCTATAAAGAATCTGCCAGACTTTGCACATTCATAGAAAAGGAATCCCCTTCTCTCTCACAAGGACCTGTGGTTCAGAACCAGAGGAAGCAAATTTTTCCTTTTTGTCTGAGTCATCGCTTGTTGAACCCTACAAGGCAACAGACAAGACTCTCAACACCGACTAGCATCAGCTTCTCCCCAGTTCCAGGTATGCTGGCAAGATAATGATCTAATGAACCTTTCCTAATTGGCATTTCTGCATCTGAGGAAGAGGAGTCTTTCTTCCTCTTCTGTTGCTCCACAGCCAAATACTTCTTTGTTTTTCAAGAAATAAAGCCAGTGCTGGATGATGCTTTTCTCATATTCGGTAATTTTTAGAATAGGGTCCAGAGCAGCTCTTTAGCATGGCTACACACCCAGCGACATCTTAGGACTCCCTCACAATCACCACAACTGACATGAAGGAAAAGTATTTTAAATAAAAAAAAGTATTGCAGATAGCACTTATCACTGGGAGCACCTTACAAACATAGCTACTCTGTTGTTGCTGCCAGAATTCTAGAGTAAAATTTTGTGTTACACACACTTATCCATGTTTTGTTTTTTATAATTACTGTCCAGTATTTTTAATAAGGGAGGGGTTTAGAGAGATATAGAGATAGTTCAGTTATATAAAACAATTTTGTTTGTTAAAACTGAAAAATTCAGTTGTTTTTCAATGAGAGAAACTAATTGTTTTTAAAAAGAGGCAGTTGTGCTACTAGGGCACATTCTGTAGCTTCAACAGTATGAGTTTGATTGCCAGCTCGTGGATAAAAGTTACCAGTTTTAATCAAAAATTACAACACAGTTATCAAGCTATTAAAATACTGGTGATGAATTATAAATTAATAAATGATGCTATCCAGTGATTTGAACCTAACTGTTAATCTTAATAAACTCATCACAAGGGGATTCCAGTATCAGCAAGAGAACAGACCCTCTAATTCTAACATGAGAAGATGATACTATACTATACTATACTATACTATACTATACTATACTATACTATACTATACTATACTATACTGTACTGTAGTGTACTTTTCTGTACTATACTATACTATACTATACTATGTTATAGTATAGTATATTATATTATATTTTAATATATGAATAGTCATGTTTAATAGTATCCTAAGGCATACAAAAAATTCACGGTAATACCACTTTCCTTAAACCGATCATACCACTGTTCCAAAGTGATAATAGGATCGTTCACAGCCTGTAACACTATCATTCAAAGCTCTGAACAATACTATTATCATTAAAACTGAAGCGTGCAAGAGCAGCAATCTCCTATGCCAGGCTATGTTAGCAGTGTCAATCAAACAACAGTGCAGCTCATGATTGGAAGCTTGCTCTCTCTGGGTGGCCAGAACACTTTTTAAAACACAGTGGCTGTCTCTCACTTAGCAAGACTGTATCCCGTTCTCCACATTTCCTTTTTTTTTCTTTTGTTTATTAGAAAATATTTAATTATTTGCTGGATACCGCATGCTGCAAATAAAGAAATGGTAGGACTGCCTACTAAACTAAAAAAAAAAGAATGTTTTGTAGTACTACAGCCTGCTTACCGGGAGTGAGGTGGAAAGGAGAGAGGACAGAGGAGTGAGCCAGTGCAGCGGTCAACCAGGATTGAGCCTTGACTGCAGTTGCTGACCACCCATCATGAAAAAAGAAAAACTGGATCCATGTATTAAAAAAAATAATGGCAAGCTTAGTGAGCATTACCGAGCAGACCTACCATCTTGAGGTTCTGGACACTTTGGGACCACTGGATGGTATTACTCTCTGGTAATGCTCATGAAGCTATCCATTATTCTATTTATATTATATTATATTGGAAAATGACTCTCAGCCAGTCAGAATGCAAAGTTACTGTCCTGTTATTCTGTGATAACCAGCCTATAGACTGAATAATTGGATAATAGCTCTGCATTCTGATTAGCTAAGTACTATAATTGGACAAAGACTTTGCATTTTGAATGGTGTTGTGTGGTGTACTTAGCCAGTCAGACAGCAAACCCAGTCTGCCCTCCTTCTTCAACATGCAACAGCCAGTCACAGACATCCAATAATGCTACAGTGCTTCTTTAAGAAACAGTTTCTGGTTTCTTACAGACATGCTGTGGCACTACAAAGATAAGTTATTCAAAATATTTTTTTCTTTTCCAGGATAATAACGATATCATCCATAGTAGTCTGGGTTTCCACAGAAACAACCAGACCACAGGGTTAATAAACTCTTCTTCCTTTGATGCTTATAAACCTTGGTCTGTTTATTACTTCATAAACCCAGCTCACTATGTTATTATTGCTATAGTGTATGGTGGAATCTTGTTTGACATGGAAATCCATGCCAACAGTGGCTTCAATATGTTCTGCATCACTACTGCAGCAAAATAACTTAGAATGCTGCCACACAACTGCGTTTCTCTAGCCATTTGAGCTGGAAGTGGTTTGTTTTTAAACTTAAACTTACAGAAGCAGCTGCAGTTGCTACCCAGCTAGAGAAATGGAGTATCTAAAATGGACATGGATACCTATACACTATAAAAGATAATTCATACCTATCCATACACACACATGCCTATGTCTTTATCTCAGGTTTTCTATGGCAAACATGAACACTCTCGAGCTTTGCTCTTTAAGTTTCTAGTTGCCACAGAAACCTCGCATTATCTCCTATATGCATGAAGACTAGTTTGTTCCTTGGATAAACTCCTTGCCCAGGTGGTTGAGACAAAAACATGAGGACATTAAGGCTCGATACCTACATAAATTATCATAGTGTAAAAAACAAGGTGCTGCATCAGCATGTGGTCAGAAAACAAAACAGCTTGGTTATAAATATTAAATGTATGCTGAAAATAGAAACTAGACTTAAAAAGTAACGTTTCGAAAATAGATGATCTTCAGGAAATATCTAAAAGAGAAAAAGCAAAACTACCGTAGAGGACAGGTAAAATAAGGAATATATATATATATATATATATATATATCTATATTTATGAAAAAGGGGGAGGCTCTGGGAGAAGAAGTGATAAATGGCAAGATAAAGACAGAGTCTGCAAAACAAAAACGTGATGATGGGAGTGACAAGGCATAATAGCAGTGAATGAGCTAGAGAAGTATCCAGGTGTGTACTAATTAGCAAGGCCTAGTAAGAAGGCTGAAAGGTGACACATGTGAGGCATCAATGGACACATCTACTGGAGGTCATGAAGGCAGTCTGGATCTCCTGCCCTCCCTCAAGCACTACCGATCACCAAAAAAATAAGTAGCTCCTGGAGGTCGTGAGGGCAGTCTGGATCTCCTGCCCTCCCCCAAGCACTGCCGATTGCCAAAAAAAATAAGCAGGTAGTGACTGACGCCCAAGGCAGAGCTCCAGCTGTTTGGTTGCTCTGTGTGACCAGTCTGAATTTTGGCGCTCTTCTCTAAAAAAAGACTGTTGCATTTTACCATCGGCAGAACAATGCAGATAGTTTTTCTTTGCCTTTTCCACCTCTGTACTGTTCAGTATTTTTTTCTGCAGTCTTGAGGGAACTTTAAGGGAATCTTTTACTACTGCTTATTTTGAACCAGGCTGACGGGGACTTTAATAAGGAGCTCCTTCAATTACAGCAAAGTTGGGTTATACTAGACTGGAGCTTATGAGGCTACAGTGCCTGGGTTATATGTTAAATACTGTAATTTCCTCTGCTTAAAATTCATTTAATTGCTTATCCTCGAATTTAGCTGCCTAGAGTGTAGCAGACTGTTTTCCTTAAAACTGCATGATGTTTAGAGACAATAAAAGATAAATCCAAATGTCAAAACGATTAGTTGTATACATTTCCCAGCGGTAATTTGAATTCCCTGAACAAAAATCATCATGATTTATACCCAAAGCAGCTTGTTTCTAAATTCTTGAACAACAATCATTTAAGTAAACCTAAGGCAACGTATGCTGGGAGACTCATACTGTACCTAATTGTCTGTTCCTGTAATTCAGCTCCTCCCCTCCCTACCTGATATAATAAGCCCTGTCTCTTCTCTCCTCAGCTCCTGGAGGTCATAAGGGCAGTCTGGATCTCCTGCCCTCCCCCAAGCACCACCGACCGCTGAAAAAATAAGCAGCTCCTGGAGGTCATGAGGGCAGTCTGGATCTCCTGCCCTACCCGAAGCACCACCGATCACCGAAAAAATAAGCAGGTAGTTACCGACACCCAAGGCAGAGCTCCAGCTGCTTGGTTGTTCTGTCTGAGCAGTCCCTGCCGGCGCTCCACACTGGCTGCCCACCACCCCCACCACCACCTTGCTGCCCCACCCCCTCCTGAGATGCTTAGCTATATGAGGCTGTCCCTCGTGACTGGCTGAACCAATCAGCCCACTTTCCCCTTTGCTCCATATACAATCCTAACACTAGTGGCCACCCTTGAACTACTGCTGCCCAACTCTATTAAAATGCTGCCTCTCTCCATAGCTATGGTCTCTCTGCTCATAACCATATCATCATTCCCACCCTCCTCCTACCCAAAGCAGCAAATCACACTTGCTATCTTCATTGAGATTGCCAAGCAACCTCCCCATTCTTCCTCAAACCTTGCGCACTACCCTCTATATCGCAGGTGAAATTGGTTACTGGGAGCTGCTATCCTCCCTCCCTCCTTTCATGCTGGGCTGTCAGCTTTAAAGGTCTCCACCACACTCAACCCTATGGTTACCTCATGTTCTCCTCACCATCTTGCTAGCCGCTGCAAGCCTCTAAGGGCCATATGCCTAGTACACCATCTTTTGTCTCTCCTCCTCCTCATAGCCAGGTACTTTGAACTAAACCCTGGCCCTACACTCCCCTTCAATGGACTCCTCTCCCCAAGGAAAAACACCTACCAAGAGGTTTCAAAATTGCACATCTAAATATATGCAGCATTCTGAACAAAATAACGCCCCTTCAAACAAGCATCATATCCCTGTGCCCTGATATCTTAATCATTACAGAAACCTGGCTGAAGCCTCACAACCTTGATACAGAGTTCTCAATACCTGGTTACTCCTTCATTCATCAGGACTGTCAAGGTAAGAGAAAAGGTGGTGGCATGACCATGTACATCTCCTCCAAACTCCAGTTCACCTCAATCAGGCCTACCACACCCACATTGTCAATAGACTCCCTACTAATCAAAATCTCTCTCCTTCACTTAATTCCCATGTACGTAGCAGGGTCTTACTGCTTCTCGGACACATTGCTGCCTGTTGTCCTAGATCACCTGGGCACCCTGAGGTCTCTCGTGGCTTGGGAAAAGCTATATATCCTTGGGGATTTCAACCTGAACTGGCTCGCCAGTGCAAGCTCTAAAGTACGAAGTCAAGTAAATGCGCTAAACCTGACCCAACAAATAACTGAACCCACTCACCTAAACCACAAATCCCAGAATCACAATCTATTGGACTGGTCCCTCACCACACACCCCATAATTGTATTATTGATGCTGAATTACTACAGGACTCTCTCAGCGATCACCACATGATTTATGTGGTGCAGAAAATATTCAGACCAAAGGTCCCACCCCCTCATATACTAAATACAAGATCCTACAAATCCCTGGACCTGACCATGCTCCTAAATAACCTAAATAATATAGATTGTTCCTACATCCCCCAGGACTCCTCCATAGATGTGGCCTTAGATTTCTTCATATCCAGATTCCTTGCTATCTAGGACTCCCATGCACCACTCAGAAGATCCAGAGTAAGAGGATCCCACCTACCCTGGGTAAACGCCAATCTCTTAGAGCACCTTCTAGTCAGGGACCGAGCCTGGAAAGCATATAAGGTAACAGGTACTCAACTGGCTCTGTAACACTACAGCTTGCTCCAGAATGCCTGCACAAGACTTATCCGACAGGCCAAATCTAATTATTTTAAGTCTGCCTTCCTCAACAACTTCACACATCCAGACCAATTCCGGAAGTCAATTAAATCCCTTGTCTCCCCGTCGGCCCAACCCCCTACACCAACCTTCAATATAGCTGGTATCTCTATCACTGCACTGAGCACTGTAGCTATAGAGATTAACTCCTATTTTACAAGCTGTACATCTTCTCTCCTCTCGTCTCACCCCAGGCCCCCTTCCCCGATCCCTCAGTTTTTTCCTCACCCTCCAACTTTGCCTTTCTCCTTGTTACACCCACCAAGGTATTAAAAATACTTTTGTCACTCAATCCTTCCAAAGGCAAATGCCCCTTGGGACTTGACTCCAAAATGCTCCATCTATCTGCCCCAGCCATAGCCAGTCCACTGGCTGCACTATTTAACCTGTCATTCAACCTTGGTTCTATCCCATCTAAATGAAAACATGCCACAGTCATCCCCCTCCCCAAAGGTGGCAACCCTTCCTCCCCGGGAAACTACCGACCTATTTCACTGATCCTCGTCCTAACCAAAATCCGGGAGCACCTTGTACTATCCTAGCTCTCCCATTTCCTTAACTCCACCACCTTCTCCACTCCATACTAGGTGGGTTTTAGGAAAACTCACTCCACCACCTCTCTCCTCCGACTCACTGACACCATCCTCATGGGACTGGATAAAGGGGAAATAACAGCCACTATCTTCGTTGACCTGGCTAAGGGTTTTGACATGGTTTCTCACACTCTGCTACTGTCCAAGCTCACCCTACCTGGGCTGACTGTGCCAGCCACCAGCTGGTTCCAGTCATACTTGGCAGGCAGGTCCCAGTCAGTCCATTTTGGCTCTGACATTTCCACCGCACTCCCTGTTACCACCAGGGTCCCCCAAGGCTCAGTCCTATGCCCTTTGTTTTCCATTTTCTTTAATGATCTGCCTGCAGCCTGCCCTCATACATCCATTCACATGTATGCAGATGACACAGTTCTGTATGCCTCTGGGTCATCCCCCTCCACAGTAGCTGCCTGTCTACAGCAGGATTTTGACACTGTCCAACACTGGTTCCATTCTCATCAGCTATTTTTAAACCCCAAGAAAACTGTCTCCCTAACATTCGGCACTAGGGCAAAACTTTCCCATATCCCCGCCACCCCAACTTTCCACACACTAGATGGCTCCCCCCTGGAAGTTTGTACTTCCTTCAGATAACTTGGGGTCTGGTTAGACCAGCATCTAGACTTCACTGCACATATTGATGCTATACATAGGAAGCTACACCCAATGTTGAGTGCATTATACCGGAATAAAAGTTGCATCCCCCTGCCTACATGCCTGGCAATCATCCAAAAGATGGTCCTCCCAATAATGGACTACGGGCATGTAGTCTACTGTGTAGCTCTTAAGTCCTCCTTGACCAGACTAGATCCTCTCTTCCATTCAGTCTTCTGTTTCTTCCTGAACTGCCCTCCCATTACCCATCATTGTGACCTCTACCATTCCTTAGACCTCCCATCCCTCCACAATCGGAGATTGTTATACTGTGCTAGAACCATTGAGAAATTCTGGTCACAGCCTCTCTCCTCCTACCTTATGGCCACCCTAGCTGTTCTACCCCCACTGGCTTACTCACTCAGGAACATTGATTCCCAGCTACTTCACATCCCCCACATGTCCACAGGGTCTGTCTAGGCAGCTTTCAGCTACCGGATGCCAAAGTTATGGAATTGCTTGCCAGCTGATATTAGACATTCCACCTGCACTCCGCACCGCAATACACTTCTTAAGACACACTTTGCCACTACTTGCTCATGCAAGCTGCACTGTTAAGCCCGAGCAATCATGACGGCTACTGTTTGTATAACCGCCTGTATATACCTTATCCACTCCATGCTGTTGCTTGCTCTGTAAATATGCATGTACTGCTGCTTTTGCCTGTATTTCTTCTTACTCCTGCTGTGACTACTCATTATGTATATATTGCTGTTGTCAAATTTGTTTTATGACTGTATAGAAACATGCATTTCCACTATATTCTCCCTCTCCCCCTTACCCCCAGGGTGCATCTGGAATCTAGCGGTAACCTGCTCAGTATGCCTTCCTGGTAAAACTCTTAAATAAATAAATAAATAAAAAGAAAATAGATGTGTACAGATCCAAAAAGACTTTAGGGAAAAGAAGGGGGTGGCTGAAATATGTAAGTAGAAAATAAGTCTAATATTTAAACTGGAGGGCAGCTTGGAGCCAAGGCAGATGATCAGCTTGGTTTCCATGTTTTTTTTATGGTCAGAATCCCAGAAACCATGCTGAAGGATACAAACAGAAATATCATTCACACTGTGGTCACTGGAGATAAAGTGGGATACAATAAGTTTATCAGTGTCTCCATTCCTGACTGCCCTGTAGTCTTCCCTGAAAAAGACAGCAAGGCATCTACTAGTTTCTCCAATGTAAATAGCTGCACACTTCCTGCAAAGTATACAATATACCACATTAGTGGAGGTGCATGAGATCTCATTGGTTATGTGAAAAACACCTACTGGCCCCCGCATTTCACTCACACTAGAAATAAATGTGCAGGTGTAGCAGTGAGTTCTGTTGCAAGGTTTGGTACCTGGCAGGGAGGAACTGTTAGGAGTAGGTAAGCTGCTTCTTACCAGGAGATTCTGAAGGTTGGGTGGTTGGTGGCAGGAGGCAATAGGTGGTTCTATAAAGGAAGCACCAATGTTGGGGTCAGTTTGCAAAACAGGAAAGTTATTGGTGATGATGCTGTGAAGGGAAGGTGTACTCTGATGGAAGGGAAGCACTAGTGGAATTTGACGTTGCTCTTGTGTGACTGTATCCTTCCTATGGGGGTCAAGGTTATGGGGCATATTTCTGACCTGGTAGAGTGCTCAGTCCACTGTGCTTTTAGGGTATCCCCTGTTGACAAAAAACTGCATTTTTTGGGCCTGCGCAGCAAAATCTTAATCTTCACTGTATAACCTGTGAAGTCTAAGAAACTGTGAATATGGCAGGCAATTCTTAACATGTTTAGGATGGAGGAGCTGTGGAGGAGGAAACTGTGTGAGTCAATGGGTTTGTAAAAAACTGATGTCTTCAGACCAGTGTTCTGCACTGACAGTTTGATATCCAGAAAAGGCAGTGTAAAGGATGATACTTCAACACTGTACTGAAGGGAAAAATGGGCCATGGTAAACTTGTCCAAGAAGATTTGGAGGACCTATTTGGAGCAGTAGGTAGCCCCCACACAGTTGTCTATGTAGCATTTATGGAGTTCAGACACAGTTCCTGTTAATGAGAGAAAAAACAACTGTTCTTCCACCCAACCCACAAACAGATTGGCAGAGCTGGGACCCATCTTGGTACTCATTGCAACTCCACTAACCTGCTGAACTGACTCGGGGCTTTAGAATGGATGAGAGATATGATGGCTGCTAAGGTATAAACAGGCTGCACCATCGGTGTCCTTTGGGCTGGGTAAGGTAACCTGTTTTAGGTATTAGCCCCATGGAGCTCTATGTTATTTTTAAGCAATGGTGGCCTCTGATCCTTCCAATCATTTGGGGCTCAGGAGAATAAATTTAAATGTTTGGGGAAATAAATGTGGAGTCCCAGTTTTTAATTGTAGATAAGAATGCAAATGAAATAACAATCCTTAGGTTTTAAAGTTTCTCTATGAGTTTATTTTCAGAAGTTCTTTTTAGATCCTGCATTTGCATGTCTCCATGGCCGATGGAGGGAGTTCCAGGATGCTGAAGTACAAGAAGAGCTGGACCAGCAGTCCCTCCTTTGGGGGTGCTGGGTTCTTCGAGTCAATGTAGTCCAGAAGAATCCCTGGGTCCAGGTGAACTGAAGACATCCCAAGGTAGGCTAGAGTTATTCCAAGAAATGTTTTGGTTAGAGGTTCTGGTGAGATTTCTGTGTTGTGAGCCCCCTTCCCCCTGGTTCACCGTATACTGTACCCCTAGACATTAAAGGGGACAGGAAATTAGTTAATATTGGCAGCTACTTATAAAGTTCTTATTTTCAGAAATGACATGCATTCCCCTAAATTATCCATCTTTAACTCTACCTGAATAAAAAGTGATACCAAAAACTATATTTTGCATTGTTTTGTTTTTATGGACAGCATTCTATTACAGTTCTCTTCATGGAAGCAACAATTTGGAATTATAACTATGTCATGGTTTGTGCACAGAATGCTAATTACAAGCTGTTGACCAATCAGAACCATACCCAGTGTTCTATACACAAACCATTACACAGTTAAAGCTCCAAAGTACTGGTTCTATGAAAAGAACTGTAACAGAATGCTGCACATAAAAACAAAACAATGCAAAATACAGTGTTTGGTATCATGTTTTATTCAGGCACAGTTAAATATGGATAATTTAGAGGAATGCATATCATGTATAAGCATAAAAACTTTATAAACAGCTGGCAGTTGGAAATGATTTCCTCTCCTCTTTAAGGGGAGGGAGATGGCCACATAATTTTCTTTGTTTTCCATTTTTAAAGTAAAACATGAATTGTTTCTATAACAGGAAAACACTTGTCTACATTCTTGTGCAAAAGAGTTTCTTCTTTGCCTGGAGTTGCAAACAGTTTAAACAAAATGGATATGTCCCCATTTATAAATTATTCTAAAACTATTAGCTGTTACATTTGAATTTTCTGTCATTCTAGCTGAGGAGGATGATAAATGCACAATAATTATTAAAATAATCAGAAACAACATTCTTGTTAGTCAACACCTTCATTTTAGGACCTCAGTAACTATCTCTTTAAAATTTCTAAAAAAATGGGAACACTCTTTAAATACAATTTAATAAAATTGTTTTTTTAACTGATTACAATAATCTTTTACTACTTCAATTAACTTCTAATAAAAATTATAAATCCCCCACAGCTATACTATTTTATACAGCTTTGTGATACTCTGGCAGTTGACCAGGCCCATCTAAAACTACATACTGTAACTATAAGTTTCATCTAATGAATCTGTATGTGAACACATATCAGGGTTCTGCTCAAAACTTACCAGTGCATCAAGCAACTATCTTATAATAAAAATGCCTAGAAAAGACAATTTAATTCTGTAGGATCTCTTTATGGGTTTTATCTCCAAGTGGCACTTGCACCACTCATGCCTGCGCTCTGCTCATGCTATGTGAGCGGTACGAGTTTTGAAAGTTAGTAGCTCCACCTCCCTGGTGATGTGACTAGCTGCCAGCTCTGTCAAGCCTGAACACACTAGTAGCTAGATGAAATGCACACTGGAGAGAATACTTAACTAATCAGCAGGATGACAGAAAGTACATACAGTGCAGTGCCCTGCAGCCATTTTCCCTGTCACTCAGTAGTAGCCTAGTAGTCTGCTGGATTCAGTCAGCAAAAAATGTAGTTACCATTCTGGCATTCTGTATGCAAGTGGCATGAGCTTTTAAAGTTAGTAGCTCCATCTTCCTGGTTCTGTGACTGGCTGCCAGTTCTTCCGAGCCCCCACACACCAGTAGCTAGATGAAATGCACACCGGAGACCATACTTGACTAGTCAGCAGGAACGATAACAGAAAGTACATATAATTCAGTGTCCTGCAGCAGTTTTCACTGGCAATCTGTAGTAGTCTGCTGGATTCAGACAGCAATAGATGGAGTTACTGCTCTGGTGTCCTGCCTTGTATGTGAGCACCATGAGTTTTTAAACTTAGTAGCTCCAGCTCCTTGGTGCTGTGACTGGCTGCCAGCTCTCCTGAGGTTACATAGATACATACATAGATACATAGACAGTGTTGGCAGATAAGGGCCTATGGCCCACCCAGTCTGCCCACTAAGGTTTGCAGTCTTCTGCAGTCAGCAAGGCACAGAGCAGTTATCAGAAGAGGAGTATGGAGTATTATATTATATGCAGTAGCTCTCCTGTTGGACAAAATAAAAACTTCAAATTAAAATGAGTTATTTATAGCATTGAAATATGTACATTTATGTGCAAGTAATATCATTGGCAATTTCAAATCATAAGAAAATATATGAACATCAGTTGCCTCTCCTGGTGTTGTGACATGATATGTAAATGAAAAGAGGAAGAAAGAAAGAAAGAAAGAAAGAAAGAAAGAAAGAAAGAAAGGAAGGTACTGTAGTAAAGAGAAAGAAACAATGGATTAGAGAACTAGAGAAACAAAAGAAATGAAAGAAAGAAAAAAGGAAGGAAAGGAATGAAGCGAAAGAAAGAAAGAAAGAAAGAAAGAAAGAAAGAAAGAAAGAAAGAAAGAAAGAAAATAAATATATTATCCACAAGGTGGCAGCACTTATCACCTCAAGATAATGTCAAATTGTAGGGAGAAAAAAATTATGTGACCTCCTTGAAATTGAACCCAGGACCCCAGACTATCATTCCACTGAACTAACCACTGAGCTACAGACTCAACACGGCTGGACCTCAGATTCCTAGGCACACTTCCTTTCTTTGGTATTGCACACCCTGCTACTAGGAATAATCAAAATAACAATTAGATGTTTTGGTGCAGTATTAGCCAATGCTAAGCAATTTAATTTACAAACTGCAGTGTGAAAGAAATAATGTACCCTATTAGGAACTGAACTCAGGTCCCGAGAATACTATCCTGACTGAGTTACAGACTCACATGGGTGGAACTAAGGTTCCTGGACACATTTCATTTCTCTGGTACTGCACATCCTGCAAGTAGGAATAATCAGAAAAATCTATACCTATCAGTTGCTACTAATGTAGGACTATCAGTTGTATCTCCTGTTTCAACACACTGTTCATCTAAATGAAGAAAAGGAAGAAAAAAGGTTATACCCACAAGGTGGCAGCAGCTAGCACAATGATCACCATAAAATACCCAATTAAGTCCTACATAGTACATGTAGGAAAGGCACCATGTGCTAATATTGTCAATGTGGAGTGCTCTTTGTGGGCTTCTGCTGCTACTTAATCCAGTTACCTGAAAATGCAATCTTGTAAGAAAAAAAATTGTTTCCCCCTCTGTTATATTCAGTTTTTGTTCTCAATATGAAGAGAAACATTACTTATATAGATTGGAATACTCTGGTCTTTTTCTGTCCATCACTTTTCTGTTTTCATATTTCTTTAACATCATACTATTAAACCTACCATGGAAGGCAAAAGTTAGTTTCAATATATACTACAGTAATACCACTTTCTCAGAAGGCTGGTTAATCATTTGTGTAGGTACTGTTATAAAGCAGATTGAGGAAGACTGCCAACCAATTGGAGCACTTCATGTCATAGTGTATGGTACATTTATTCAATACATAGTTTTTTTCATAATAGTTTATATTGATTTGTCAGACAACAACAACAGCTACAAATAGACCATCAACTCATTAACAACTAATTAACACAAAATGTAATAGAGAAAAAAAATATTTAAAAGTTTACAAAACAAGAACTTTAAGTAGTAGGGTGCAGTTAGTTCCAGTCAATGACAACACAAGGTTGTTGGTTAATATTATTGCTCAAAGACTCTTTTTTGACAATTGGCTTCTTACTGTTTAAAAAAAAACCCTACTAGAAAATCTTTAGGGGCACAACACTGATAGTTAAGTTGTCATACTTTTAAGAAATGGGCCCCACATCTCTATGAATTTCGAGATTTTATTCAGAATGGAATGCCTAATTCTCTTATTATTCACAGTAGAAGTAATCAAATTGAACCATTCTAACAAACTTGGTGCTAGAGGGGTTTTCCAGTGTTTCAGAATTAACCTTTTCATTGCTAATGCTGCTGCCAAAATCCAGAGTATTTGTGAAAAAATAAAAGTGCTGTTACAAAGGTATACAACTCAGGAATGAAGACAAAATCCTTATGCACACAATATTTACATGTGTCATGCACTGATCTCCACAAAAGAGTTAACCTGTGGCAGCTGTACAATAAGTGTAAAAGAGTTGCCATCTGATAGGCCACACTTGACACAATTGCTATTCACTGTATAACCCATAGCAAATAGTTTGGCCAGAGTAAAACAGGAATAATGTAATATTTTGAATTGTATTAGCTTACCTTGGGTCTCCCTACTACATTGATAGGCTGTTCTCCCTGTCTGTTGCCAATCATCTTTTGTGACAGAAGATTGGAGTTCTGCCTCCCACTTGGATTTGACTGATTAAGTTAGAGATTGAGAGTTGGCAGTATCAGTAATTGGTTTATAAATACTACTAGCCCCTTTTCTCAAGGTCCCACACTTGATAACCTGCTCCCATTGTGTGCTTTGAGGTAAAGAAAGACTGGGCAATAAAATGTGTTTTTGTAATAATGCCCCTAATTGCAGATAATAGTGGAAATGGTATTTTTGTAGATGGTATTTAATACTGAACCAGGAAAATGACATTCAAATGTCAGAGTCACCTGGAAGAAGGTCATACAGCCTGTTAATGCCTGCTTTGGCCCATTCTGGATTGCTTAACACCAATTTTCTTCCTAACAGCTTGGGGTTATTTCAGATCATAGTGAAATGTAGGGTGAGTGATCAGGAATAAGCTTCTGGTTTATTTTGTTAAGGAGCTTGGTGTTTCCAGTTATACACTGGTTGTCACGTAAAGAAACCTGGGTGGGTAAGTCATTAAAATCTGGCATTAGGTAAGGTGATATGACAGTTTTTTCCACATTAATTTATATGGGGTTCCTGTCCAGAGTCATGGTGCTTTTTTTGGAAGTGAAGAGAAGCTTGCTTGAAAAGGAATGCCAGCTTGTAGTTCTCCCAGCACGGCAGTGCCATGCCTCCCTCCTCTTCTGGTGCTTGAAGTATTTTTTTAACTAAGTCTCAGTTGTTTACTGTTCCATAGGAAAATTCTAACAAGAGTGTCTAGTCTTTGCCATAGGCTAGCATTTAATAAAGTGGGTATATTCTGGAATTAATAAAAAATGTTTGACGCTACAGTCATTTTGATTGAATTAATTTCCCCCCATAATGATAAGTTACGCTGATGCCATCTGGTTAAATCATTCACTATTTTCTTTAGTGAAGGTTGGAGGTTAATCTCCATTAAGGATTTTGGCCTAGTGTTGATTTATAGACCCAAGAAAGTAATCTGAGTTGCCAACCAGCCTCAGTCTAAAGAATTGGTTAGTTGATCATTGAGAAGGCTTTTTGTGTTTGCACACAGTGCCTATGTCTTTTCCCAATTTCATCTGCAGCCCTCATATTGACTTGAACTTGGAAATGACTTCTCTTACAGCTTCCCATGACTGTAGTGGCCTTGTGAATGTTAATAGGAGGCCATCAGCAAATCCAAATACTTTATGATGTGTGTCAGCTATCTGGACCACGTGTATGGCAGCATTGAATTTGATGTGTTTGATTAAGGGTTCAATTGCCAGGGTAAATAAATAGGGTGATAAAAGGCATCCCTGGCTGGTACCTTTGGGCAAGGTGATTGGATCTGATAGTAAGCCATTTGTGAGGATTTGAGCATTTGCACCATTTTGCATTATAGAGACCCATTTGCCGAAATTGTTGCCACAGCCAAACTCATCAAGTGTTGCATGCATGTAGGACCAATCATAAGAACTGAAGGCATTGAGAAGGTCTAAGGATAGAACACTATATGGTTGTTTAGTTTTATTTGCAGCCCATATTACATTAATGAGCCTTCTTACACTGTCAGAGCCAGCCCTGCCCAGAATGAACCCCACCTGTTCTAGCCCCACTAGTTCCTTAATAAAGGATTGTAGTCTTAACGTGATAACTTTTGCTAAGATCTTATAGTCGAGATTCATTAGTGAAATTGGGTGGTAGCTGATACATTCAAAGGGGTTTTTATTTTTCTTGTGAATCAAGGTAATCAATGCCTGAGTCAGAGTGGGGGGGGGGCCGGGAAATATTTAGTTATTCCAGGCCTCACTGTACATTGTAAGGAGGTAGAGACTCAGTATTGAGCTTAAATGCACATAGAATTCACCAGGGAGGCCATTGAAACTCAGAGTCTTACCAGAAGATAAGGAGGCAATGGCAAGAGAGATTTCCTGTTCTGATAAAGACCTGTTTAAAATCTCCTGATATTCCATTGAAAGTTGTAGCAAGTCTGCTGTTTGGAAGAGCTGGTGTATTTTATCTTTATCTAGGATGTGTTGTTTAGAATATAGAGACTGGAAAAACCCTTGAACACCTTGGATGGGGTATTCAAAAGGGTTGCACCATGTGCAACCCAAAAATGAGCCCCGGCCTGATATTCAAAGGGGATGCATTGGTAATGTATGCGGTGCAAGTGCAGGGCATATGCATTTGATGCATATGCCCATGATGCATATGCCCATGCATATGTGGCACATCCTGATATTCAGCCCGGGTTGTGCTGTGCATATGCTGGCACTACCCCACCTTGCGCTGCTCAGGAAGGTGCAAAGTTGTGCCTGGGAAAACCAGGAGCAAGTCCTGGCCACTCACAGGTGAGCTGCCTATTGCAGGGCACAACACAGCAGCCACCAGCTATGGGTGGCCACCCGCCCACCCAGAACACTGTCCACTAGCCCCCTGCCCTGGAAGCATTGTGCCCCCCATCCAATTGTGGGCATATGTAAATATTATCCCTGGTGGTCCAATGGACTGCTCCCTATTTCCCAATCACAGGCATATGTAAATCATATCCCTGGTGGTCCAGTGGACCACTCTCTATCACTCAATCATGAGCATATGTAAGTATTATCCCTGGTGGTCTAGTGGACCACTCTATATCTCCTGATCATGGGCATATGTTTTAATTATCCCTGGTGGTCCAGTGGAACCCCTCCAGTGCCCAATCGCAGGCGGAAATCACAAACACACCCCTGGTGGTCCAGTGGTACCCCCTTTCTCACCCGCCCACTGTGGTCCCCCAACACCCAGCATCCCCCAGTCAGCAGCAGGCAGCGGCACCCCACCTGCATGCCGCCCAGCCTCCCGCTGACTAACAGCATACAGTACTGTCAGACCACAGTGGCTGGGTGGGTGGGAGGGGGATACCACTGACCACCAGGGTGTGTGTTTGTGATTTCCACCTGCAATCGGGTACTGGGGGGATTCCACTGGACCACCAGGGATAAGTTTAACATATGCCCATGATCAGGCATAGAGAAGGGTCCACTGGACCACCAGGGATACTATTAACATATGCCCGTGATCGGGCATATGGGTGCAGGGTCCACCAAGGGACTTCAGGACCTCGGTCCCCAATGGCTGCAGCCTGGCAGGGCACCAGGTGTAAGTCACCGGGGATTGGTGCACCGCATGCAAGTGGGGCTATAATGACATGCAAATGGCCCCATTTGTGCCTTGCATGCATAATGGCCTCATTTGCATGCCCAGCGCTGAATATTGCGGATGATGCATCTAGCGCAACCACACTTGTGCTGGTGCATCCCCCCACTCCCCTCTTGCCACTTGCGCTGGCACAGTGCCACTGTGCCTTGTGTAGTGCATTTGCCCTCAGTGCCATATTCAATGGTGCTGAGCCACTGTGTAGCACCGTTGAATATTTCATGGTCCATGCCCTGGTGCAGCCAAGTTGTGCTGTGCCCAGGCTTGCGCCCCTACCCGGTGCAATCTGACTATCCCACCCCTTGTTTATATATCTACATTTTTAGTCAGTACTTCCCCCGGAGACTATTAACACCCAGTATCAGATTCTGGGAAAAGGACTTTTTAAGTCTAAATGCTAGAAGATTGCCTGATTTTTCTCCAGCTTCTCAATACTTTTGTCTGGTAAAAAAGGGCATAGTCTGCTTGCTCAGATAGTATGGGATATATTTTGTTTTCAGATGGATAACCTTGTGTAAAGGTAAACAATCAAGGGCCATTATTTGTTTAAGACAGTGTTTCAGCTGTGAAAGTAGTGTTTGTCTGTCAATTAGTTCTTTCTGTTTGACTTTCTTTTCAGTGTGCAGAAAACTCAATAATTTGCCCTCTAATATATGCCTTATAAGATTCCCACAAGCAGCCATTGGATACTGCGCCATTGTCATTTAACAAGAAAATATCCTCGGTTTCTGCAGTTAGCTATTCAGGAAAGTTTTTATCTTGAAACAGTTGGACATTTAACCTCCATCTCAGTTGCTTGAACTACGAGTCCCTATTTGGATACACATACTGGCCATACCATGGTCAGAAATGATGATGTCATCAATATTGGCACTCAAGACTGAATTAGTAAGTGACTTTGCAATTATCAAGTAATCTAATCTGCTAAGTGAGGAATGTCTATTAGAAAAGAAAATGTAATATCTGTCTGTGGGGTGTGAGAGCCTCCAGATGTCAGTTAAGTTCAACACTCTCATCAGTTCAAAAAGACACTACAGTGTATAGTGAAATGCAGTTGTGGAAAACCATACACTGCAGAAAGTTATTCTGCTGCAGTAGTGATGTCCTCACTAATGCAGAATGACTTTTCATTCTGCATTAGTGAGGACGTCATAATACAATGTACTCCCATCAGCAGCCTTCATTCATCCGTTGTTGTGTGACAGTCATTCGCATGTGCTGGCCTGTGGCAGTTTTTGATCTTGTGCACTCAGCAGAGTGGATCAAAAATGTGAAAAATGAGCAATTTATATTTTACATGCCATCTGAAGATATTGGGACCCACCATACACTTTATAGAATAGTGTATGGGTAAGCATACACTGCTAAGCTATTTTTCCTCCTCGAGGATACAATGCTGACTTAGGGACCTCGCAAGCTTTGCTCTTGAGGTCATCAGTAAGCATTTATTTTTTTATTTTTTATTTTATTTCTCAGGTCTAGGATTACAATACCTTTGAGCCAGGGCTCTTTTAAAAAGGTTCCATGTCATGTTATAATTCAAAACATAAGACACGTAAGTCAGATTACAAATTGAATACACAGGACAAGGTTACAAAAGTGTAAGCTAAACAGAGCTACAAAGCAGCTGAGAAACAAAACAAGTTTTGGAGCTAGGTTACAAGGAGATAGCAGATGAGGTACAGAGAGGATAGAGGACAAGAGAGAGTATGAGTAGAGGGGGACAGAGAGCTATAGAGAAGGAGCGGAGCCAGAGGCATTGTCTTAGACATAACATGGGGAAGTGCGTTTTAAGGGGTAACCAAGTGCTAAGAGGAGAGAGAACTGCATAAAGTTAGGGAAATATTCAAGGGGTCAGATAGTGGAGGCAGTCACAGGAGCTAGAGGCAGTGAGAGAGAGGGGGAGCCTTGATTTAAATGCACCAACGGTAGAAGTGGAGGAGATGTAACTGTTTAGACCATTTAGCCAGCTGGGCGCCCTGTAGGCAAAAGATATTTAATCTTGTGAGGTACAACAATGTGGAGCCTGCAGGAGCTGTGATTCTGACCCTCTGGTTGAATGGGGGTTATTGCTAGGGTGCAGGAGTGCACATACTCCAGGGGGAGTAAGGCCCATAGTTATATTCTTCACCATGGTGCAGGTTAGGTACTGTACTTTATTGAATTGGTGAGTTGCAGCCATTCAGTTTGTGCTCAGAGGTTGCACATATGTGTGAGGTGGTGGGATCCAGTGAAAAGTCAGCAGGCCTTGTTGAGGGAGGTGGATATGTGTCTATGTGCAGTAGCAGAGCCGTAGATGATAAGCCCATAGTCAATAATGGAGACAACAGAGCTCTGAACCATGACAGTCAGGGCTTCTGGGGTAAGATGTTGCCTATGCTGGAAAAGAAGGCCAAGGTGAGTATTTGCTGTTTTGACTACAGAGTCAGTGTGGGCACTATAAGTTAGATGAGGGTCTAGAGTGATCCCAAGGTACTTAAAGGCTTGAACCTGTTCCAGGGTGACTCCATGACTGGTTTTGATGGATAGGGGATGCAGCTTATGCTTGTTATGAGAGCTGCTGAACCTCATAGACTTTGTTTTCTTATTATTGAGGATTAGATTGTGATTTGAGAACCAATTTTCAACAGATGTGAAGCCAAGCTGAAGGTTGTCTTACAGAGGCTTAGGATTCTTGTGGGAAGCAAGAATTACAGCATCATCTGCATACAGGATGATTGTTTTGGAGAAAGAATTTGGAAGGGAGTTCAGGAACAAGCTGAATAGTAGGGGGTCCAGAATAGATCCCTGGGGGTACCTGAGCGAACAGGCCTGGTATCAGAGAAGACATCTGCAATTTTTACTCTTTAAGACTGGTTCTCCATGTAGTTTTTGAACCAGGCAGTGGAGTCAGGAGAGAGCTCAGCTATCAAAAGTTGCACAACCAGTAAGCGGTGATGGACAGTGCCGAACGCCTTAGTCAGATCTATAAAAATGGACCCAATTAACTGACCATTGTCCACTGAGCTGTTAAGAATGCCAGAGAATTCCAGTAGGGCAGATGAGGTGCTATGTCCTTGCCTGAAGCCATGTTGTTGCAAGCACAGGATTGTATTTGTCCAGGAAACCTGTGAGCTGATCTGCTGCAATACATTCAAGGGCCTTGGAGAGGGGTGGCAATATAGAGATCGGATGGTAGTTTCTATGAGTGGTCCTGTCACACTTTTATGAATGGGGTAACAATGGCAGATTTCCATTTGTCAGGGAACTGGCTGAGCCTAAGTGAGAGGTTGAAAATATATGTCAGTGGCTGAGACACCTCATCAAGGGTGAGGGACAAGTGTATCACTGCTGGATCTGGATTTGGTGATGGCTTTGGTAATGTATTTCTGGGCATCATGCTTCTTGACTGCTTTGAAATAAAAAGGCGGGTGGCTGGAGGAGGAGAAGGCATTGGGGGGAGGAGACAAAGAGTCATAGTCTTTGAAAAAGTCAGAAGGGAGAACACTGCTGAGATCGGTGAATGCAGTGTTGAAGGTATTTGTTATGATTTTAGGGTCAAGCTTAGTAGACCCATTTATGTTGAGTAAGGTAGGGGAGGTTTTTGACTGCTTCCCATTGACCTCTTTAATATTGTTCCAAAATGCCCTCTTGTTACCCCAGGTATTCATGAGAGTGTTCTTGAGGTAGGTAGATTTCTTTTGCCGGATAGATTTGATACAGTCATTCCATGCATGTTGATAGTTTTGGATGTCAGTTTCTTTACCAGTGGTTCTGACCAGATCCCAGAGGTGATCTCTAGATTTTAGTTAATGTAAGAGATCGGCCAAGAGCCAGGGATTGCAAAGGGCTTTGACTTTGCTCTTTTTAAAAGGAACGCAGGAGTCACAGGCTGCATTGAAAGTGTTGATGAAGTAATCCAGCGCAGTATTTACATCTTTACTTTGTAGATAGGGGACCAGTTTTGGAGGTTGAGGCATGTTTTGAGGTGTGACAACTGCTCATGTGGTAGGACTCTACTAGTGGTGATATTAGGAAGGGGCTTGTGGAATTTGTTTGACCATTCACAGATAACGGGAATGGTTGCTAAGCGAGTCAGGGAGGACTGAGGTATTTGTGATACGAGTATGGTATTATATCAACTTGGTGGAAGAATAGCTTTGTAGTGTATGGTTACCCATACACCATCCAATATTCTTGCTTTGCAGTTCTAAGAACCAGCATTGTGAGTGTGTTTGTCTAGTAATGGACCTATGACCAGCTTGAAATCCCCCCAATATCGGTTCATAGTCAGTATATGTACATAGGAGTGCTGACAAGACTAAAAAAAAGTCACACTGTGGGGAGTTAGGAGCATAGATGTTACAAATAGCTATTTTCTGACCATCTAAAGATCCAGATAAAATCTAATACCTCCCATCTGGATCTGCAATAAAGTTTACTCCTTTCCTTAACAGAACAGCTGTGCCTCTTTTTTTGGATGAATAACAACTCAACCCTGCTTCAGTCACCCATGACCTAGAAAGCTTTAAGGATTCTTTTATGCCCAGATGTGTCTCTTGCAGTAACCCAATATCTACCTTATGCCTATTCAGATAGATTAAAATATGTTCCTTTGAACAAGAGAAGCTATCCCATTTACATTCCAGGTAATTACTTTTATAAACATGCACTGCCTTTACTGGCACTATACTAACTGCTTTGTAACACTAATTAGTAAATAAAGAATGACACTCAAGAGAAACTAGAGTGATTTCTAATAAACAATTAACTACTGTAAGAATGGATGTGAGAGTGAAAGAAACAATGCTTTTAATTTCTAAGAAACTCTAAGAAAACAACAAAACAGTTATAGTCAAAATACAATATAAAGAAGGTGAACCATGCAATGCAGCAACAGTAGAGTGTTATCTTCTGAGGGACATACACCACCGAATAGCTGCAAAAAGGTAATAGTATTTCCAGGTCACTAGTGCAGTTAAGAACATCGAAGTTCTGGTTCCAGTACATTATTAAAAGCTGAATGGTTTGTTAGAGTAACAGTGTAATTACTGCACCTTAAAGTGCCAAGGTATACTAAATATAATCAAAGTGGTCAATGTGGATATACTAATTTGCCATCAGGTCTCTTCTGCCCCAATCCTTCAGCATCATTTATTTATCCAAGCTCTGTTAACACAGGATCCAGTAAAGACAATGGTACATAAAAGCATTTCAGCACCACAGTTCTGTTCACTGATGACTTATAGCTTGTCTGCCATGTTCAAGGTCAGTAGATTCACAGTGAGCTATAAACTCAGTGCAATATTCAGGCCAAAAACAACCTGTTGCACAGAGATTCAAAAAACATAAAAAACATCCTTTTCAGCAAGTTGTGAGTAATCTGGCAAGCACCGAAAAGTCAGTAGGGTTTCCACTCAGTTCCATACTCTGCAGCTATGGCAACAAAATGCAAGCAGGGCTACTGACCTCAAAATAAACCCTGTCCCTCACATGGTGATGAATACAGCATTACCACAGGGCTACAGCAATAATCTGCAGTCAATTGCCATGGATTGTGTCTATGACGGCAATAATTGTGGGGAGGTATTGTAGTGGAGCAAACCCTGTCTGGAAATCAAGGAGAATGGGAAAGAAGGAAGCGTAGAAAGAAAAGACAAGGAAGGGTACCCTGGGCCAAATATCAATAGATGCAGCTCTGAGAAGTTCAGGAATTTTATATATAAAGATATGGCTACCAGTCCTACTAATCAGAACTTTGCCCAGACTCAAAGTTAGCTTCCTAGAGATTTGATATCGTTGTGCACTAAACATTCATTTCTGATGCAACATTATGCATTAATACATTGTCATTGTCAATGCAATTGAAATCATTTGCTATTCAAGCTATATCCAAGTACTATGCTGAGTTAAAGCTAGCCATATTTTGACACACTCATCCATAAGATTAAACATCTAGGAGGACATGATATTATACTGGTGCCTAAACAAGCAGGTGTCAGGCATATCGGATGTACTGTGATGAGAGGCCAGTTGAGGAAGTCTTTAAATAATCAAATCCTGGTGTATTTGGTATTATGCAAAATTAGAACCGAAGTATACAATTTAATCAGCCCTTACATATCAGAAGCACTTCCTCAGTGACTGTCTGCATGCAAGATTTCCCTTCCACGTGGTTGCTTCAAAACAGGTCAAAGGTCTGTATTGAGGATGGAAGCGACTGACAGGGGCTCACTACTGGCTTCATAATAGTTCAGTAAATAGTGTCTAAAGCACAGATACACTGGAAAAGGGCAAGTCTGAGTGAACTTTTTATTATTTTTATATTTTTTTTATAAATTAATAATGTGATTTCAGCCAATCAGCACACAGAGCTACTGTAGCTCTTATCCAGTGTACAGTGTGCTCTTGTGTCGAAGCACTTGGATGGAGCACTCCACTTCAGCAGCAGGAGGAAGGTGAGCACAGTAAAATAAAAAAAAAGTCGATAAACTTACTGGCCCAGATATTCAGACTGCACCTAGCAATGGCACAAGCGTGGGCGCAGTGCATCTGGGATGCACTGGGGCCAGGACCAGGTACTATTCAACAGCAATGCACCATGGTGCAGCACCGTTGAATATAGCTTGGAATGCATAAGGCACAGTGAGATTGTGCCAGTGCAAGCCACAGATAGGGAGCATGGGGATGCACCAGCGCAAATGCAGTTACACTGGGTGCAGCACCCATGATATTCAGAAGATGGCATGCAAATGGGGCCATAATATAGGCAAGGCACAAATGGGGCCATTTGCATGTCATTATGGCCCCATTTGCATGCATTGTGCAGGGCAGCCCGGCAAAGTGTGCCTGGCACCCTGCACAGAATGACGTGAGGACTGAGGGGTCCCAGGGCTTTCCCTGCCCTGTAGCCATGATCATGGATAAAATGACATAAATACACAATCCCTGGTAGTACAGTTGCACTCCCTCCCTCCCTCTGCATGGCTGCAAGCACCAGTAAAATGATATAAATGCTATCCCTGGTAGTCTTATGGTATACCCCTCCTCCCCATAGCCATGATCACCAGTAAAATAACATAAACTATCCCTGGTAGTCTAGTTGCCCCCGCCCCAACCCCATAACCGGTAGAATGAAACATTTAATCCCTGGTAGTCTAGTGGCCCCTTCACCCTGCTCATAACCCAATCATGAGTAACTCTACAAAATGTACTCTAATTGTTCCAGTAGCCCCCTACCCACACAGGACCCCTTGCCCACCCAGTCCCCCCCATCATCGCAGGTAGCAGCCACTCACCTAAATACCACCGGCCACCTGCCAAATTACAGCTTACAGTATGGGCTGTAAGCCCATTGGTCCACACTGTGAACCAATGACCTTGCAAGGTATACTGTACTAGACAGTCACAAATATGTGAATTCACATATCTGTGGCTGTCTAGTACAGTATGCCCTGCAAGGCCATACTGTAACTTGTCATTTGGCATGTTGCTGGGTGGTATGCGGGAGTGGTTGCTGCCGCACACCGGCGATGGGGGAACTGCTGGGAAAAGGGGTCCTGTGAGTGGGTGGAGGCGCCACTGACCACCAGGAGTAGGGTTCCATAGATAACTGCAATCAGAATTACGGGCAGGTGAAGGGGCCACGATTACTATGGATTGCAATGTTGCATCTCTACTGGTGATGGGGGGTGGGTGGGGAGAACCACTAGACTACCAGGGATATTTTATGTCATTTTACCAGTGATCGCAGCTATGGTGAAGGAGGGGGACTCACTAGACTACCAGGGACCATATGGGTGCTTGTTTATGGTATTCTGCGAGGGAGACCACTGTTTTGCACCCTGCAACACAGTGGCCCACCTGTGGGTGGCCAGCAATTTTCCTGGTTATTCCTGGAACAACTTTGCGCCCAGGTTTGCGGCACAGCTGGGGGTTGTGCCAGCATATAAGCCTGCACATCTGAATATTGGGACATGCCAAATATGCATGGGCATGCCCCCTTCAGATGCACTGCACACAATTGCAGTGCAGCCCAGCACATCAGAATTTGCACTGCACAAATGCCCCTTTTGAATATCTCACCTGGGTACATTGCGGGGTTGCGCATGGCGCAACCGAGTTGCACCAGGTGCATCCCTTTGAATATCCAGGCTACTATAAATAACTCAAGCTAAACTTGACTGATTTATAATAAGTAAACAGAGCCTAGAAAGGGTGTAAGATACTTATCTCATGAGGTTTGGGCAGAGAGAAACAATCAGCTTCACTTTGCTGTGCTCTCAGACTTCATGCTCAGAGTCTCTTAAGCCAAAAGACCCACCACTCAGAGACCCTATTAACTTACAAATAAATGTCAGTGCGACTTCTCCTATAATATACCATAAAAGATACCCTCAGAGGCCTTGTTAACTTATATGGTATTCCCACTTGTCCCATAATATTTTTGTAGTGTCTCTGATGGTACTTTTCTAGCTGTAAGTGTGGTTTCCTTTACATTCTTTGGGTACCACAATCTCTCACCTTTCATTGGCAGTTTCCATACCCAAGGATTCAAAAGGATGCTGTTTTTTTTTATTCTAAATGATTTCCACAAGGACCAGTTAAACTTTGGGTGCACTTTAATTTTGTAGATTTGCTTTTGTTTCAGTATCTTATACCTTTTAAAACTCAATCATGTGAGGGGAAGCTTAAGGCAAAGCAACTGCATCCACAGTGTGGAGACTCGGAAAGGAAGCAAGCAAACATTGAACAAGGGAGTAAGTGGTAAGTAGGAAAGTGGAACAGAATGAAAAAAATATAGTCTACAGGTAGTTGGGATAATTCTGCCAGACCTACCTGTTATTAAGGAGCAATACTGAAGAGCAGTGTCCTTCTCTTGGTCTGATTTCAGGTTACAGCAGGGAGACATTTTACTTCAACCCCAATGTTCTACGTACCCAAGGAGCATATGACCCCCAGGAGCATAAGAAACATAGGAGCAGGAGGATGTCATCTGCAGTGGGGAAGGGGTCTACAGGAAGTCTGCAGTTTTGCAGGGAACTCTGCTCCAGGTAGGTCAGGAAAGTCTTCAATAGGGTGGTGTAAAAAAAACTAATCCAGCTCACACTGAAACTATGGTGGGGTGAAGCAGTAAAAAGGAAAAGGATTTAGGTAGGCTAATGCTAAGTCTTTTTAGGAAAGTGACAGCCTATCTACAATAGAATGAAATAGCAAAGCAGAAAAAGGATGGTAAAGGATGATGGAAATCGGCAGCAATAACTGGGAGGACTGTAAATAAAATGGAAGGCAGATATGACAGGAGGCTGGCAAGTTGTAGGGAAATGTGACATGATCATCCACTGGGCTACATTTTGGATGTCACTATCCCATCGGTAGGAGAGTTCCAGAACTCCAGGAGCAGCTGGTAGATAAAAAGGATGATATATCCTTGCTATGCCACCAGCTAAACTGGAGTCTTAAAAACAACACTCACTGCCCTCTATCTGAGACCCACTGGCCAAGGAGTTTGAAAGGTGATGGGAATTGGGAAGGGTGGCAAGACTGATAAGCAGGTGTACATCAGGATTTTTTAGTATAACGTGCAAACCATTTTGCACCTCTAGAGGAGACACAGATATCTGACTACCCCAGAAGGAGCTGTCAACAGGTAGAGAAACAGTTGCTTACTGAGAGGGCAACACTCAGTGGGGGAATGGAGTCAGGATGAAGACAACCAAAAGGTTCAGATAGCTGAGGACTCTAGATGCCTACCAGGTGTATTGGTCATTAAGGATGTGACTAGGATAGGAAGAATGGTTAGTAGGAGGGGAGGGTGGAATTACCTGGTTAATCAGAAACTAGGAATAGTTATGTAACCACCCAGTCACCTGAAGTTACTAGAATCCCATCAGTTTATCCATAGGAAGGTATGGGCAGCTGGCAAATGACTCATTAGGAACCCTTTACAGGTGGCATCATTGTTTACTCAGCTAGGCTGAGCAGAGACTGGATTATGTCATTTAGAATTCTCACAGCAGCATAAGCCACTTCAGTATCAGCTGCTCTGGGAGAGGTTTAGAATGTTCACATAGGAGACAGTGAGTGTGTAGTCGGCAGTAGTGTGAAGTGGAGCGCTGAGCCAGCAGCAGTGCTCAGAGTGTAGGGGTGCCTGTCAGTTTCCTGTGAGATTGGGGGAAGGACCCCTGGCAGTTTCTCACCCTAGTGTGGGAGACCCAGCAGTACCAGAAGAAGTGGTGGAGACCGTTCAACTGCAGGACCCCAGTGGATCTTTTTCCATAGAAAAATGTGGTTTGGACTGTGTTTCAGTGGGTCCAAGTGGCAATCCCCTGAATATCCTGAAGAGTGTCAGCTACCCAGAGAAAAGGTGTGTGCTGTTAAAGCTGTGACAAGCTACCTGTGAAGTGAAGAGGATGTTTTCCATCATTTTTCCACTTCTGTATCAAAAAGACAAACAAAGCAGTGAGTACAGATTCATGGGACTGTGCTTAGAGGTTGGTCTGAGGTGTATGTGCCCAGAGATAAAGGTAGGGTGCACCCGTCAGGGAACATTTAAAGAAAAAGCCAACACAGCAGTTGAGTCCGGGGTACCACAATTAGGGTTGCAAGCCTTGTTTATACACAGTTACGAAGAATAGTGGCACACACCAACAAATTAGGCAAGAAAGGCAGATATGCAGGTAAAAAAATCTGTATCATTTATTTTTGCCAGCCAAATAGCCAGACTCTGCTGTCCACAACAGGAACCCCTACACTTCGACCATTAGGTCTTCCTAAGGGGAACATTTCTGCACATGAATGTATTGCTTAAGTAACCCCAGACAGGATGATGTCATACGTCACATGACCAATATACATAATTAAAGCAATACATTTGCTATTTCCATCCTGTAAAGTTAGCAAACAATTCTACAGCAATATACATTCAAATACAAAACAGGGAGTTGCATAGCATAATAATCAGTTTTATCACAAAATTAAAGCATTTAAAATACATGCATACTAAAGGGTCTATTAGATGCTTACTAATGTTCAAGTTGAAATGTATTTACATTTTAGCCTATGTGATTATAGCTATCCACAAGCCAAGTATCAAAACTCACAATACACTATTGTTAAAGAAAGCTACTTATCTAGATAATGAACCACAGTCATTAATTGATATTTACTACACCAAATGTATACATCAGGATGGGGGGGCAGTTCATGAAATTCACTACAGAATAAACATAATCAATCATATAATATCTGCTATCAATAACCTTGCTGCAATCATTAATAACTAGAAGAAAAACAGGAGAACTGTACCCTGGAAATGAAAAGTACAGGGAGCTAAATCCTTATAGCGTAATGAATTTCATCATGAAATAGTAGGATATTAACCTGCGCTCACCACAACACAGATCAGTACCTAGGAAAAAAAACAGAGAAAAGAACAGAAAAATGTGTAAATATAGTTATTAAATAAACAAAATGTATTATAGGAAATTTCAGAAACGGTCTGATATCAGTTTCATCATTTAGACCTTCTGGAATCAAACTACATAGGCTAAAGATCCAGAATGTTTTTGTTTTTTTTTGTAAACTTTATTTAAGATAGGACAAGTAAGGACATACCTTATCCCCCATCCAGTTAGGAAACTTCTAACATGCAGTTTGAGAAATATGTACATATAATAAAATAAAAATATACAATTCATAATTAAAAGATTGGTCTAGGATCCATCGTAAGACAGCATTGAAAGAAAATAAAAATGATTATAAGGGTCTGAGTCAATGGAATGCCAGCTTAATACTCAATATGATCAGAAGCTTGGGAACCAATCCTCAGGAATGGCTTGTTCCAATGGTGCCCAAATTGCCTCATATTTTCTAATTTGTTCTTGGATGAGATATTGTGTTCTCTTTAATTTCATAACTTGCATGATGGCTGTGGCCCAAGAAGCTATTGGAGGTACCTGATCAAGTCTCTAGTGCATAGCAAACTCCCATGTACCCACCACTATTCCTATTCTCCACAGCTTCTAGCCACCTTGCAATTGCCAACTACCCAATATGGGGCGTCCCAGTAGGGTTTACATAGGATCTGGGCTAATTGCAGTATGTAGGGTTATGGATAAAATTTCAATTATTCCTAGCCAGAACTGTGACACTTTAGGACATAACCACACCATATGAAAGAAGTTTCCTATTTGAGTACGACATTTAGGGCTGTACGGGGAGGCTTCAGAGTCTATTGTGTGAGCTAATTTCAGGGTATGATAGGCGCGTAGGAGAAAGCTATTTTGAACAGCTCTTAGATGGTTGTTAACTGAGCAGTGTAGAATTTTTAAAAAAGTAGTCTTCAGTTCCCTCCTGTGATCCCCTTAGGGTAGTTATCTTCTTCCAAGACACATTTAATTCTCTCCAGAGGGTTTGGGTCATTCAGTAGTAATCTATAGCACCTATTAAACAGTTTAAAGGCCTTAATATTGGAGAATTTAGTAAAAAGTTCTTCCTGGTGGGATAGGTATTGCGAAGAGGGGTCCTGTATCCTTGGAAGGGTTCCCTGTATTCTGCTACATATTCTGAGGTATAAGAAATATTGAGAGGGGTGTAACTTGTATTTTCTAACTAGGGTGTCAAACTGTCGTACTTCCCCTCCCTTTAGAAATTGGCTAAGTCGGAATAGACCTAACTTGTCCCATTTTTTGAAGCTTGTTTTAGCACTATCATAGAGTCTACTTTTCCCTTTAGGAACATTTCTAACACCATGTCTGGTGATGGGCCTGGCTTGTGTCCTGGTAGTGTATGTGCCTGCATCCAAGCTTTCCTGGTAGCCCTTGTACATGGGTTGGCAATATTGGGTGGAGTTTCTTCTCCTAATGAGTTGACAAGCAGGGTATAATAAAGGTGGGCATCATCTTTGCCCTTCATCCCATTCCATGTTGGGGCATCTCCCTCCACCCTTAGTAAATCTTGGATGTGGACTAGCTGTGCTGCCATATAGTACAAACACAGATTAGGTAAGTTCAGGCCTCCTTTCTTCTCTGGTAACCAAAATATTTCCTTCCTGACTCTCTCGGCTTTTTCCCCTGCCACAGAAGTTGAGTGCATGCTCCCTCCAATGCTTTAATGTATTTCCATGGGAGAGAGAAAGGGATATACTGAAAAAGACAGAGCGCTCTTGAAAGGAAGTACATCTTAACCACATTAACTCGACCCAGTAAGGTGAGTGGCAAAGACCTCCAATTAATACTATCTGTCTTGAGGTTTCCTGATCAAGGGGTCATAGTTAATTGATATAATTTGGGAGAGTTTACTGGGTAGCAGAACCCCCAGGTATTTAATCTGTTTAGTGGAATTTATTATGGTACCAGCTATGTTTATAGATGTCTTCCTTTTCCCAAGGGGAGCCACTCACACTTATCCAAGTTCATTTTGTGTCCTGAGATGAGGCCCTATTTCTCCAATATTTTGTTTAATGCTGGAAGGGCCTCCCCAGGGCTGTTCAGAAATAATAAGATATCATCGGCAAACAATGATATCACATGAGTTTCCTTCCCTACCGTACATCCCACAATGTCTCCATTTCCCCAAATGGAGTTTGCTAGTGCATCCACTGTAAGCACATATAGTAGTGGAGACTAGGGACAATGCTGCCTTGTTCCTCTAGTCAGGGAGAAGGGAGCTGAAAGGGTACTATTGATCAAGATCTGTGCTTGTGGGGCAGCACAAAGGGCCCTTACCCATTTTATTACAGTGTCCCCAATCTAAATTTATGCAGCACTGCAAACATGAAGGGCCACTCAACTTGGACAAAAGCCTTTTTGGCATCAAGTGCAAGCAGATATCTGGGCGACCCCCCCTTTTTCAAATTATGGATAACATTAATGGATCTACGGAGGTTATGCATAGCCTGCCTTCCCTTGACACACCCCCCCTTGACCTATGTGGACCAGCACAGGAAGTACCACCTCCAGCCTATTTGCTACAATTTTTGCTAAGATTTTATAGTCCGCATTGGGAATCTAAATAGGGTGGTATGACCTGCACTTAGATGGGTCTTTCCCTGGCTTGGGACATACTGTTATAGTGGTCATCCTCTGAGAGTGTGGCAGCTCCCCCGGGCCAGAGCAGACTCCAGAAACTCTCCCATCAGAGGACCAAGGGTATCCCAAGTGGCTCTGTAAAATTTGGTGGGTAAACCATCAGGGCCCGGTGCTTCCCCTTATTTAAATGCCAGACCGCTTGCTTAATCTCTTCAGAAGATAATGGGGAGTAAAGCTCACCCCTGAAATCATCATTTAGTTGTGGCATATCCACTTCTCATAAAAAAACCTTCGGGTCCCCTTCTGGTGGCACTTGGGTAGTGTATATGTGGGAGCAGAAGATCCTAAAAATCTCATTGATCTCTTTTTGATCATATGTAGGGGAACCATTGGACTTGGCCATGGATAAGATGGCCCCCTCAGCTTTTTTTTGTTTAATTAGCCCCGCCAACCACTTGTCGATTTATCCCCTTCAAAGTAAGTGTATGATTTAGTGAGCACCAGGTCCTGCTCCAGCTTCCCAGAAACTATTTGATGTAGCTTCCCCTTTAGCAGCTTTAGCTCACCTACTACTTGGGGCTGGGGTTGGGTCATGGCCTTCTTCTCTAGTTCATGAATTTCAGTGGTGAGCTGTTCCACCTCCCTTAAAGATTGTTTCTTTTTGTAAGCTGCATAAAAAATTGTCTCCCCCCTGAAAAAATGCTTTTAGGGTGTCCCAAACAAAATGTATATGTATCCCTTTGTTTTTATTATTATTAATAAATTCTGTAATATTTTCATTAATAAATTGGATATAACCATCATCTAGGAGTAGAATTGGGTCAAATCTCCACTGATGTCCCTTAGGGGAGTGCTGTTCTGCCATTAAGTGCATCTGAAGGGAAGCATGGTCCGAAATTAGGATAGGGCCATATGTGGCTTGCGTGGACTCTATAATCAGGTGGGGGGAAATTAATATGTAGTACATTCCGGTGTGTACTCGATGTGAGTGGGAATAAAATGAATATTCCCTGTCTCCAGGGTGGAAGTGTCTCCAGACCTCCACCAAGGCTTTCCGATTTATAAACTCTTGCAGTGCTGCCACACTCCTAGGATAGGGTTTGATTTGGGTTCAGAGTGGTCCAACCTAGGGTCAAGGTAAGTATTATAGTCTCCTCCCAAGACTAGATTATCCTGATAGGGGACTAGAGTGATCCCCAGGTGTGTGAAAAAATCTGAGGAGTCAAAATTCAAGCCATAAATAGAAGCAAGGGTATACTCTACCTCCCAGGACCACCTCCACAACAGTGAATCTACCCTGTGGGTCAGCCAGAAAGCTATTATTTTTTTGTAGAAGGCCAGGTCACAGTCAAATGGCCACCCCCCTAGTGCTTGAGGTAAATGGCACCACTAAGAGGACCCCGTCTCAGGACTGAGCAAGTTTGTCTGCCTCCTCTCTCATAAGATGCAATTCTTGCAGTAGCGCTATACCCCCTTTGACTTTTTTAATATAGTTCCAAACTCACTTCCTCTTAACTACTGTTTTCTGTCCATTAACATTCCAGGACAAAATTGTTAGTTCAGCCATTTGTTCATTTAAAAAAAATAACAGAAATCCTCTGTACCTTTGTACCAAAACTTAAAGTATATAACCATCTCAAGGCGTTGTCCAAACTGTCCACATTTTTTATTTTTAACATTGTCCCTCTCAGTAACCCCCTTCTTCAACCCTTCCCACGTCCCCTCAGCCAAAAAATAAAGAAACCTCCCAAACAGGTCATACAGTCCCCTTTAATAACAACCCAACTTCCTAAGAACAAGGTACCCCCCTCCCTCCAGGTCTGTATCCCCCACTTAGTTCCCCTCTTCCCCATTCTATCCTGCAACCCTTGCAGACTAAACCCCCCTTGCAATCTCGAAAGTGTCAACTCCCTCTACTTCTCGTGGAGTGAGCTGCCAGATCCACATTTATAACAGAAGGGTAGAAACCCTTATGTATATTAACTTGCATCCATCCAACCAACTCAAAAAGGAGTTATTCATGGGAGAAGAGCTGCGGTCAGTGTACATCACCAGCCACAGTCTGGCGACTAAAATAAACCAGCAAGGCCTCAGAGTTCAGCAGGTCCCCTCCGCTATCTCCCCATGATGGAACAGGGCAGTGTCAGGAAAGGAAGCGCCCTCCACGCTCAGAGTGGCAAAGTGCACGTCCCCGCCCTTGCACAATATGAATTTAACAGATTGACATGATTGCTCAGCCTTAAAGAAACCATAGAGCTCCTCTCATATCCCAGGGAAGGCAAACCGCTGACAAGTAGACCCCATCTTGCCTCACTTAAATGTTAGATCTCACCAGGTCTTTCTCCCCCCCACCTTAGAAACTGCTCTATATGCCATTTTCCTATTTGACTTATTCAGTACCCCAGCAGGCCACGATATGAATTTGTATAATATTTCAGTATCTTCACCCTCCCGAGAGGGAGAGAGTTCAACCCCCAGCTCCCCCTATCTACCTTGTTAAGGAATGCCTGGAGAAAAGGTGATGTTTTAAATCTGGTGGATACATTCAGGCTGTTAACTGCATCTCTAGCCCTGGGGGTGCCTTGTGATCCCCCCCCCCTTGCAACTGGCAATATCTTATTGGCCATTGAGGTTCAGTACCAGAACATAAAGCTTGTTAGGTTATTGTTTAAACTACCAAGTCTGAAACATAGCAAGCCCTCAAACCTAGCACATCAGAACAGGCCAAACAAACAGAATAAGGCCAGAACAAAGTTGATGCACATGGTAATAAACATAGGCTGTAAATAGGCCAGTGTCTTATAAAGTCCCAGAAAGTAATAAAGTCTCCAGCTCCATGTGTAGAGGGTGGGTGAGCACTGGGGAGTGCTCGCACATGCCCTTATAGGCCTCCAACCACAGAGTTGTGTATCACAGCAGTCCCCACCCTAAACCCCCCAAACCAGGAGACAGAACTGCAAAGGTAAAATCTAGATCATGTAACTTGCTGTGTTAGATTCAGTCTCCATTGTCATCTGCTCACTCCTTGCTTCTGTTTTCCCACAGTCCCTTCACATAATCTATGGCGGCTTCAGGATCTGTGAAAGCTCTCTGCCAGCAGCCATGGATTGATGAATGTTATGCAGTCCTTCCCCTCCAGGCCTTCGAGGAGACCCATGATTCTAATGTTGCATCGTCTTTCTCTGTTCTCATGATCATCTACTATTTGTTTCAACAGTTTTATGTCTTGGAAGGCCTGTTGTAAACCAGAGTTTATTCTGCCCGTGGTATCCTCCTGAGTACTTCTACGGAATTCGGTTTCTTTTATGCATGCTTCATGGGCTTCTACTGTTTCCGATGTTGTATTGACTAATTGCTAGTGATGTTGTACGTGTGCAGTCAAGTTGTCATAAGTGGATTGCATCCGAGTGCCCAAATCACACTTCAGATCCCGGTTAATCTTTCCACATCCTGGTAGTTAGTATCCATGGCAGGGTCATCTGACCCAGGTCCAGGGTCCTTTTGCAGCTCTGGTTCCTGGGCAGGAGAGGAGAAAGGAGAGCCCATATGCCACAATGAAGCAGCAGTCTTGGAGGCTTGAGAGAACTTCAATTTGGCCAGTGTCTTTGCAGATTTTGCTAGATTAGACATTGAGGCTTCTACACATATCAGTTTGAGCAATTTGTAGTGAGAGAATGGTGAATGCAGTGGATTTTGTGTAGATCTGGTGGGAGCTCTCCTAAAACATTGCCATTCAGCTCCTCAGCTAGGCCACACCCCCCAAGATCCAGAATGTTTCTTGTTGTAATAATTTGTTAAACCAATTGTCCCCTCTGTTACCTAGGGTCACTTGTTCGATGCCCGTGAAGTGGAAACTTGCAGGATTACCACCATGACATTCCCAGAAATGTTCTGCTACAGTGTTAGTTAAATCCATGTTGTTAATGTCTCTGATGTGCTCTTGAATTCTTTGTATGAGCAGTCTAGTTGTGCGTCCAACATATAGTTTGTTGCACCCACACCAGATGACGTAAACAACATACACAGACACGCAAGAAATTGATTGTTTTATTGTGACAATCTTTGAACTGCCTGGTAATGAAAAACTAGTATGATGTATACAATACTTGTTGATATTATAGTTGCCACAACAATATATGTCAGATGGCTGAGAAGGCAACCATGTAGTTCTTGTGTCTTTTGAGTCTGCGAAACAGCTATTGACAAGTTTATCCTTTATTATCTGTCCTCTTTTGAATATTATTCTGGGTGTGTCACCAATTGCCTCTGCAAGTTCCACATCATTCCTAAGGCTAGGCCAATACATGTATAGTGCATCTCCAAGCTGACCTCATATCTGAGTAAACTCAGTACTAAATGTAATTGCCTTTTGATCAGCTGCCCTGTGTTTTGGCTCTAGCAGATCAGAGTGCTGTAAAGATATTGCTCTGTCCAGTGCCTGATCCTTCACTGGCTGTCCTTTTTTTTTGAATGTTATTCTGGGTGTGTCACTATTGGTCTCTGCAAGTTCCACATAATTCCTAATTCCTAACAAAAAAAGCCACTATGGTTCTCAAAAGAGGTGGCTGTGAAGGTTAGGGAGAAAAAGATAGCATTTAGGAAGTATAAGGAAACACAGATGGAGCAGGACAGAGAACCGTACCAGTTAAGGCAGAAGGAAACAAGGAGGGTAGTCAGAATAGCAAAAGCCCAAACTGAGGAAAAGATAGCCAACTCAGTTAAGAAGGGCAATAAAACCTTTTATAGGTATATCAGGGAGCGTAGAAAGTCAAAAGGAGGGATAATGAGGATGAATAGAATGGACAGTGGGTGGGCAGAGAGTGACAGTGAAAAAGGAGGGATACTGAATGAATACTTCTGTTCAGTATTCACAAAAGAGGAGGTGGGGAGGTGCCTAATCCAATTAACAGAAGCACTCTGGATAGGGGTGTCGATCCCAGTCCCTTCACAGAAGACAGGGTTCTGAGAGAACTCCTAAAACTGAAGGTGGACAAAGCAATGGGGCCAGATGGAATTCATCCCAGAATTCTAAAAGAATTAAGCAGAGAATTAATGACACCACTGACTGCCCTTTTTAACAAATCATGTGAGGATGATGTGGTACCTGAGGACCGGAGAAAGACAGATGTGATTCCCCTTCACAAAAGTGGGACCAAGACAGAGGCAGAAAACTACAGACCTGTCAGTTTGACCTCTGTGGTAGGGAAAGTGATGGAATCACTTCTAAAGGAAAGAATTGTTGAGTACCTAGAGGTCAGTGGGACACAGGACCCAAGGTAGTATGGGTTCCCAGTGGGAAGGTCATGTCAGATGAATCTAATTGATTTCTTTGACTGGGTGACCAAAGTAGTAGACTAGGGAGAGGCTGTAGACATGGCCTACATAGACTTTAGCAAGGCATATGACACAGTCCCACATAAAAGATTAATAGTCAAATTAACCAGCCTGGGAGTGGGTCCCAGGGTAGTAGCCTGGGTAAAGCACTGGCTGGACAACAGGACACAGAAAGTAATTGTAAATGGAGTCCACTCTGAAGAAAGAGGGGTACTAGTGGGGTACCGCAGGGTTCAGTACTGAGTCCAGTCCTTTTTAATGTCTTTATAAGTGACATTGCAGAGGGACTGGAAGGAAAGGTATGCTTCTTTGCAGATGACACAATGATCTGCAACAGGGTTGATACACAAGGAGGCATGGAAAGGATAAGAAGGGACTTGGCAAGGTTGGAGGAATGGTCAGAAGTATGGCATCTTGGATTCAATGCAAAGAAGTGCAAAATAATGCACATGGGAAACAAAAACCCAGGAGAAGATTATACATTGGTGGGGAGGTAGTAACAACAACAAAAATGGAAAGGGACCTGGGAGTAATCATATCAGATGACTTTAAGGTTGGCAAGCAATGTGAGAAGGTGGAAGGGAGGGCAGGGGGGATACTGGGATGCATAGGGAAAGGCATCACCAGCAGAAAACAGGAAGTTGTTATCCTGCTGTACAGACAGTTGGTGAGACCCCATCTGGAGTATTGCATCCAGTTCTGGAGATCCCATCTCCGCAAGGACATAGACAGGATGAGGGCAGTTCAGAGGAGGGCAACTAAAATGGTGCAGGGTCTGCAAGAGAAGCCATATGAGGAGAGACTAAAGGAGCTTAATATGTATATCCTTGAGGAAAGGAGGGAGAAGGGGGACATGATAGAACATCTAAGTACCTCAGTGGAATCAACAACGTCTAAGAGGTTAGCGTCTTTCAGAAAAAGAGATGTGCAAGAACAAGGGGACACAATTTGAAGATAGAGGGGGCATGGGTCAGGGGCAATGTGAGGAGTTTTTTTTTTCACAGAGAGGGTGGTGGATGCATGGAACAGCCTTCCTGAGGAGGTTGTGGGGTCTAAAACTGTGGGAGAACTGAAGAATGCATGGGACAGACACAAGGCAATTATTGTGGGGGGTAGGAAGAAATAGGCTGTTGGTTAACTAGGATCTGCAGCTTATCCTGTAGGTAGGGAAATGGGCAGACTAGGTGGGCCAAGCGGTTCTTATCTGCAGTCAAAGTCTATGTTTCTATGTTTTCCTCACACCATGATATGCCCCACCCACACCTTCCTTGCTATGTTATAAAATGTGTTCCTCCACCATCCCTGATCCTTGTATGTTTCTATGTAACAATAGTGTATTGTGAGTTTTGATACTTGGCTTGTGGATGGCTATAATCACATAGGCTAAAATGTAAATTAATTTTAACTTGAACATTACTAAGCATTTAATCGGCCCTTTAGTCTACATGTATTTTTAAATGCTTTAATTTTGTGATTAAACTGATTATTATGCTATGCAACTCCCTGTTTTGTATTTGAATGTATATTACTTTAGAATTTGTCCTTAATTTTACAAGATGGAAATAGCAAATTTATTGCTTTAATTATGTGTATTGGTCATGTGGCCTATGACATCATCCTGTCTGGGGCTGTTTAAGCAATACATTCATGGTCAGAAATTTGCAGCCTTAGGAAGACCTAACGGTCAACGTGCAGCAGTTTCCGTTGTGGACAGCAGAGTTTGACTATTTGGTTGGCAAAAATAAATGATACAGATGTTTTACCTGCCTATCCACCTGTCAGGGCCCCTGTTTCACCACAGACATATGCTGGATGTTTAAAGTTTGAGATTCCTTTACAATCCAGGTGTTTGGTGTAACCCAGAAGGAATGGTAGAGACCGGGCATGGGGTATGATTGAGCATAACTTCAGTTTGATTCCTCAGTTAGGGCTAACTGGTTCACTTATGGGCATTAGATTAAACTGGACATGTTAATGGATGTCATCTTGCCAGGAGGTTTTGTGAAATGTGTTTAAAGTGTGTGGCAACAACTATAGTATACACTTTTTGGAAAAGGTAATGTCAAATGAACATATGGACATACAAAATGCCAGCAGAAACAGGCCTCATGGTCTATTGAGTCTGCTCGATTATGCAGCTAGACCCTCAACTTGCAGCTGCCCCACCCTCCCTCCCATCCTCATAACCACCCCCACCTCACTCTTTCCCACCCTCTCTTAAATTCTCCAACCATTCTATACGATACCACCTCCTCGGGCAGAGTGTTACACTTGTCTACTACCCTTTCTGTGAAAAGGTGTCTCCTTATTTCCTTGTGGATCTTCCCTCCCCCCAATCTCAGCAGTTGCCCTCTCATTTCCCTCCCTCTTCTGATCTGAAAAATTCCTTCTGTATTAATCCTGTTAATACCTTTTAGGTACTTCAAGGTTTTGATCATATCCCCCCTATCCCATCTCTCTTCCAGGGAATATATTTGCAGCTCTCCCAGCCAATCCTTGTGGGATTTTCCCCTCAAGTCCCTGAATCATCTTTGTTGCCCTACACTGCACCCCCTCCAGCAATCTGATGTCCTTCTTCAGGAATGGACACCAGTACCGCAAGCAGTATTCCAAATGCGGCCTGACCAGTGACCTGTACAGGGGTTGGATCACTTCTCTGTGTCTGGAGGAGATTCCCCTCGCTATGCACCCCAGTATCTTGTTTGCCTTTGCAGCCGCCTTCCTGCACTGAGCTGAGTGGTTCATACTCCCCATTATTAGTACCCCTAGATCCTTTTCCTCCTCTTTGCTTTCCAACTGTACCCCCCCCAACTGCTATTTCCTCCCCTGGTTCCTTGTTCTGAAGTGCAGTACCTTGCACTTCTTGGCATTGAACCCCAACTGCCACGTCTCTGACCATTCCTGTTGTTTGGTCAGATCTTCCTGGCAGTCCCCTCCAACTCTCTGTGTCATCTACCACAGCACCAATCTTAGTATAATCTGAGAACAGACTGATCCTACTCTGGATCCTGTTTGAATATCCCAAACAGCACTGGTCCAAGTACTGAACACTGGGGCACCCCGCTCTTAACATCCCTTGGTAATGAGCATTCCCCTCCACCACCACCACCCTTTGCTGCCTACCCCTCAGCCAGTTGGTTATTCACTTGACCATTTTTGTCCCCACCCCAATGTATTCCTGCTTTCCCCCCAGCCTCCCATGTGCCACTGAGTCAGAAGCCTTGGCTGAAGTCCAAATATAGGATGTCCACTACATGGCATCTGTCCCGTTCACTGGTAACCCAGTCACAGTACTCATCTAGGTTTGTCTGGCAGGATCTGCCAAATATAAAGCCATGCTGGTGGCCATCTTGGAGCCCACTGTCTTCCAGAAAGGTCACTAGCCTCTCTTTTAGGATTGATTTCATAAGTTTCACCATGATTGAAGAGAGACTAACTGGTCTGTAGTTGTCTGGATCATCCTTCAGGCCACTTCTATGAATGGGCACCACATGGGCCATCCTCCAGTACTGTGGCACACATCCTGTGTCCAGTAATGTACTGAACAGGTCTTCCAGGATCTCCACTAAATCTGTAAGTACCCTAGGGTGAATGCCATCTGGCCCAGGCACATTGTCCACCCTCAGTGTCTTTAGTCCCTCCAGCATCCTGTCCTCTGTAATTCTGATATTAATCAGCCCTGCCCCCCATTCTTCCCATGCCACCCTTCCCATGGGGTATCTGCCCCCTTCTTTCCTTTATGAACACAGAGCAGAAGTACTCATTCAGTGCCACTGTGTGATCATCCCCTTCTCCACCCAGCCCCCATCTTTCTTAATCCTCACAATCTTGTTTTTTCTTCTCTCAGTGTATCTGAAGAAGTCCTTTTTCCCGTCCTTGATTTCCAGTGTCAGTTTCAGCTCTCTGGAAGACTTGGCTGCTCTGATTAGCTTAGTAACCTTCCTGGACTTCTTTGCGTACTCATCTTTGTCCCCTTCCCCTCCCAATTTCTTAAGCCTCCAGAATGTTTTTCTCTTGACCCTCACCCCTACAATTACCTCCTGAGTCAGCCAGTTCAGATTTTTTGCTTTTCTCTTCTTGCTCTGTGTCCTGGTGCAGGTATCAGTAGCCTCTGCTAACCCTTTCTTAATGATATTCCATTTTTGGCTGGCACTCATGCATGTCTGAATTCCCACCAAATGCTCAACCAGAATTTCCCCGATCCTTTTAAAGTCAATTCCCTTAAAAACGATCACCCTGGTACCTGTTCCTCCTGTTACCATTCCCATATTGAGTGTGAACCACACCATATGATGGTTGTTCCCAGCCAGAGTGTCCTCCACTCCCAGATTCCTTACAGCCTCCCTGTTTGTTAATAACAGGTCCAGAGTCCTACTCTCCCTAGTCGACTCGTGGACCAATTGCACCAGGAAGCAGTCCTGAAATGCATCTAGTAATCTCTGCTCCTTTGCACATGTGGTGGTTGGGGTGTTCTAGTCCACCCCAGGGAGGTTGAAGTCCCCCACCACTATGGTGTCCCCCTTCTTATAGACTCTTCTAATCTGCCCTGGCCAACTCCCTATCCAGGTCATCCCCCTGAGCTGGTGGCCTGTACACTACACCCACCCTCAGTATTTTTCTTTTAGAGTCTTGAAACTGCATCCATAGGGCCTCTGTCCTTCCCTCCACCCCTTTCTCTCTCACACACACCTTGTCCCCTCCCTCATGTAGATCACCAAACCCCCCTTTCCCCCTTGTCCTGTCCTTTCTGCATATCCTGTACCCTGGGATCATTATATCCCAATTCTGGTTCTGGGTGGCCCATGTCTCCATGATGGCCATAATGTCCACCCTCCCCACAGCCAAGAGAGCCTGTAGTTTGGCTGATTTGATATCTAAGCTTCTCACATTCAGCAAGACCACCCTCTAACCTGTGTCTTTCTCTCCACCACCCTGGCCCCCCCTCTTAATTTCTTCTTGTGTCATAATCTCAAATACCTCTCTGATAGCTTGGGGGGTAGGCAAGCTTGCCCCCCCCCGAATCCCTGCCTACTAGCTGTCCTCAAGCCACCCCCCACCTAGTTTAAATCTATCCTTGATGCTATGTGCCCCTCAAACCTCTGCTTTAATACCCCTTTCCCCTCCCCACTCAGGTGCAGCCTATCCCTTTCATAAAGATCTTTATTGTCCCAGGTACTGCCCCAGTCCCCCACTACTCCATACCCCTTAGACTGAAACCATTCCCCCAGCCATTTGCTGAACTCCCCAATCCTCCCTTTCCTTTCCGTACTCATGCAGGGTATCAGGAGCACCTCTGAAAAGGCCACTGATTCCTCCTTTTCCTCACATAGCCCTCCTAGTTCCTTAGACCTCCTCCTTACTACTTCTACCATCTCCCCCACCGGTCATTAGTGCCCACATGCACCACTACATGATGTTACTTCCTGCCCCTCCTTGTGCACTTAAGAACTGCCTTCCCCTCCCTGTCTGCTGTTAGCCTGGGTATAGCCTCCAGCAATATTCAACTCTGCCTTTCCACCCTGCTACCCCATCTGATCCCTTTCAGTATGGAATCACCCAGCACTAGTACACCTATTCTCATTCCGTGCCCCTGCCCCCACCCCTTTCCCAGGGTTTCCAATCTTAGAGCATGCCAGCTCACTAACTCCAACCTTCCTCCCTACTGCTCTCTCCCCTTCTTCCCCTCCTGTCTCCTGCTCCCTTCACTGCTCCATCCTCCCTATCCCCACATCCTCCCTCTGCTCTGGCCTCTCCTCCCTATGCCACCCATTGTCGACCCCACCAGCAGTGCTTTCTCCCCTTCACCCCGTCACCTTTCTCTGAGTAACTATTGTCTCTTGTGGGTTTCCCTCTTCCTCCCTCTCCTGATCTCCCCTGGAGATCACTCCCCCCTCCTCTACCACCAGTGTCACCAGTACAACACACCAGTCCAGTCTAGAGATTCCTAGTATATAGGGATGGATAATTCGAAATGTGTGTGAGGAAAAGTTTGTTCTAAAGTACCCAATCAGTTGTTGTTTTTATTTTTTTTATTTTAGTCTTTGGTAACTGGGTAAGGCCCACTAGGAACAAGTGCCTGTTTTCAGGGGTGACCTGGGAGCACTGGGCGGTTAAGTGACTTGCTCAGACTCACACAGTATGCAAGTGGAGGTTGTAAGACTCAAACTCAGGTCTGGTCTGCTGGATGTATCAAGCTCATTCACACCTCATTCCTCTAACTTTAGGCTATACTGCCAGCCCAATGTTCTGGAAAGAAAAGCCTTGCTTCTGTGTAGACAGTACCAATCATGGGGGACCATACTGTTCTGTATTTGTTACCAACTTGTGTGAATAAAGCCATACTGTACAATCCCAATATTCAGCGGTGGACATTACATCTGTGCTTCCTGAGTGTGGATTGTTGTGAGGCCCCCACAGAAATTAGACCTAGTGTAGTCCTGGCACCTTTCTCCCAGAACCTGGAGTAAATATAAATGTTCTTTTGTACCCAAAACCCCCAACCCCTTTAGACTGCTGAGCCAGGTATTTGCTCCAGAACTAGGGATGATGCCTATTGTTTTTGCCAACTTGTGGCCTGTTGCCTTGACTGTATACAAGGTAGGGGGCTCCCCTTTCCAGATGCTGTTTTTGGCCATGGAATGGGTTGCAGTTAAGTCAAACCTCTGAAAGCTGTGATATAGCCAAAAAAGGGAAGGACAGCTTAATTAGCTTTATTGGATGTCCTTCCTGTGTCAGGCAAGGGGCAGGAGAAGGTTAAGAGGGATGAAATAGAGGCTTTCAACAAATGGTTGAATGATTAGTGTCAAGAGGTGGGGTATCGCTCTGTAGGAGTCTTGTGGGAAAAATAACTCTTTAAAAGAGACTCTCTTTACCAGACAAGGGAGGGAATGCATGTGCTTAGGAAAAAGCTAGATGCCTATGTAGATAGACATATAAACTGAGTAGGGGGCAGGCTGTTGAGGGGGAAACCTTTGAGGAGGGTAGACAATGGATTTCTACCTAGGACTCCCACAGGAATGGGACAAGGAATAGAGGGGACTAGCAATAACAGGGGTAAGGATCAAACTGGTTCATGACAGGGTGATAAGGGGAAGGGTCACCAAAAACCATTAAGGAATAGGAGCAACCAAAAGGAACGAAGTGGGTGTCAGGACATGGGATGGGGCACAGGTATGTAAACGAAGTTAAAAAGTGGGAGCTGGAAGGGAGTTTGCATGAATGCCAGAAGTCTGGGTAATAAAATTAATGAGCCCCGGGTGATGGTGGCTGATATTGCATTAGACCTGGTGGACATTGCTGAGACTTGGACGACTCGGAATGTCAACCAGGGTCTGGCAATACCCTGTAAAGGAGGACAGACGTGAGGTTAATGGGAGAGGAGTAGACCTCTTAACTAGTGATGGCATATAGGTAACAGTCCATCAAATGAACGGAGGAGGAGCAGTAGAACTGATCTTGCTATAGGTAAAAACAGCTTCAGGAAAAAGATAACAACAGGTGTGATTTATAGACTTTGGAGACAGGAGCGTAAGGGAGAAGGAATTAAAGGGGATGCAGTGGTTGTGGGGGATATGAACCTACTATACACAGACTGGAAAACCCCAGCAGTAAAAAGCACCAGAAGTCAGGCCCTGCTCTTCACACCACATGAATGCTTACTGATGCATCTGGTTGGAAAACATGTAATACAAACTACCATTCTTGATCTGTTGTTTACCAACTAAGAGATGGTGGGTAGTGTGGTGTAAGAAGAACTGCTAGGGTTCAGTGACCATTACACCCTATCATTTGAAAAGGCACTGAATAATGACAGACCCTCTGCAAATACTCCATTTCTGGACATCAGATGGTCAGATTTTGTCCAGATAAGGGAATGAGTCAGGGAAAAAAAGAGTAGAGATAAGATCATGGGGTAGGAGAAAAGTAGGAGAAAAGTGGGGATGCAGTTAAAGGAGACATTCTCAAAGCAACTAATTGATGATTGAGGATGGTCAAGGTCACTAAAAGTTAACAAGTATGGAAGACTGAACTGGTTGTCTAAAGAAATAACAGGTGGTGAGGGCCAAAAAAAGGGGAAAAAAAGCATTCACCAGATACAAGAAGTAGAAAGAGAGGGAGGATTGTGGGGGGGGCAGAGTAAATTGAAGAAGGTCATAAATGTGGTCGGGGTGCAAAGGCAGACACTGAGCTACAAACTACAGAGTGTAAAGGGAGAGACAAACAAATTATTCCAGAACATTAGGGAAAATGGGAAGATTTGGGGGGGGTTGTTAGATTAGCAGAAAGAGGGAGGGTCACAGATCATGATGAGCAGAGGGCAAATGTTTTAAATAACTACTTCTGTTTAATATCAGAGATGGGCAAAGTGGCCCCAATTCGCTTTGCGAGGTGGAATGCGGAGTTAAAGCGAATTCACAGAGTGCCCTGCAACGTGAGGCGGAATACATTGCATTTTAATGGTTAAGGCGAAGTCCATTGAAAACAATGACTTTGCATTACTCCACCTTCCCAAACCACTACTCCAATTACTTATAAGGAAGTACACATTAATGAATGTATCACTTTGCCTTTGTTTTCAGCTCCAAAGGCAAATTTTGCAGTGATTCATGGGATTTCAGTTCATATGGGCTCTAGATTGTTCTGCACAGACTCAGTTCAGGGTTGTGTGTGCAGGAAGCTGTAGGAGACAGTGTGCTGAGAGATCTCTGTGATTCAAACCTTCTAAAAACTGTAGAAAAAGTATTTTTGAGTAAGTTTTTTTGCTCATACTTAGTTCATCGATTGTAGGAAACCCTAATGTGCTCATATCATCGAGCGTTTATTGTTTGTGTGTGGATTTTGAATGTTAATGTACAACATTGGGTCTGTGTAGTGTAGGACACAGTGAAAGTGTGCTTTGGGGGAGGGGTGTATCTGACTGTGGTGTAGGTAGATTAACTTGGAGATAAAGACAGTTGTTTCATTTTTGGTGATATTTTTCTTGGTAATAACTGTGTTAATATAAAAGCTAATATTTTCAATAATTCTTGCCATTTTTTTGCTGATTGTTGTGGAGCAGCAGTGCATAATTTTAGTTTGTTTAAAATTTGTGGTTACATTACTGAAGTTTTCAATTTGCTATGTATTACTTAGTGTGTTTGTGAGTATGAGTGTGATGCGTGTCATCAAATCAGACACCTTTTATTATGCCACTTAATAATTTAGCAATGTGGACCTGTTATCCACTGTAGCTGTGTTATTTTTGTACTTCTTTGTGGTATCTTTACTGGTACGAGTACTAGTGACTGTTACTGCAGCAGTGCAGTACATTGCTCCCCCCCACAGCCCACTCCAACCGGCAAAGGTATTCTTTTCCAGATTTGAATTTCTGATGGTGAGCAATGCTTAGGTGTTGTGCCTTTGCATCTGCATCTCTTCAGTGCACAGCACAATCTTTATCTGTCTGTGCATTTGCATCTCTTTAGGGCCCAATCTCCATCTGTAACTTAAGTCAGTTGTTTCTTTGGCTTTCCTTCAGAGTACTGGACTGGTGTGGTGCATAATTCTGCATCAACATTGCACTCATTAATATGCATTTTTAAGTCAGGACAATCATCATGTTCATGAGTCACTCGTGAATGATACAAATCACATTCTTCATCATCATGGTCACAAATGCAGTCACAAATCACGATTTACGATCGCGTCACAAATCACATTAATTTTTTTACTAGTTACTTAGATATATTGTAACTTTTGTAAGCCTATTTTGTAGTATCTCTTCATGCTTCAGCACCCCACCATTGTACTCATTAATAAGTGTTTTCAGGTTGGGGAGTTTTGTGCTACACCTCATCGAGGCCCAGGGAAGTACAGCCATAGGCATTCGTGTTTCTTCATCATCACAGTTACAAATGCAGCAGCCACAAATCACGATTTATGATCACATCACGAATCACAACATTATTTTTTTTTTACTGTTTACTTGGATGTATTGTAACTTTTGTTAGCCTGTTTTGTAGTATCACTTCAGGCTTCACCATCCCACCATTGTACTCATTAATAAGTGTTTTCAAGTCAGTGAGTTGGACAGTGTCTGCAGTACATACACAGGCTGGAAAGAAGACTGACTGCACACATGCAGTGTAGCACAGAGTATACTTGCACTGCTCAGAATACAAAGTGTCATGCATACAGAAGACAACAAAAAAGGGCATTGTTACTTACAAGGGTCGGGGATGGTGGAGGAATACATTTTATAACACAGCAAAGAAGGTGTGGGTGGGACACATCATGGTATGAGGAAAAAAAAAACTAATGTGGGATCCCATGGTGATCTAGCAGCAGTTCCAGCATGGACATCATTTGCAACTGATGTCCCTCTATGTGATCCAACTGCTGCTCAGCAGCACTCACCCTCTCAATGTTCTCCTCAACAGCACTCCAGAGAACTGCCAAGTCAGCCTGCATTACACACAGTTCTCTGGGGTCCACACATTCTACAGGCTGACCTGCTGGTGGTAGTGGTGGTTTGGGTGCTGGTGGAGCAGCAGGTGCTGCTCTTGCCCTCCTCTTCTTAGGGCCACCACCATGCACAGTTGCACCCTCTGCCAGAGAAGGGCCAGCAGGTGCAGGTATGTCCCATTCTGTGGCAGGCTAACACTCCAAGCGGTGGTGATTGAGCTTATGGGTTAGGATGCACTGGCCCCTAGTCCCCAGGTGAGTCCCCTGGGGCCACAGTGCACCTCCACCTCACATAAGTACATACTGTAAATATTAGCTTAACTTTCCTGTAACCCTTTTTTATCATGTGAATTTACTGTACATCACTGTGTTTACAAACGTTATTTTCCCCTGTATGTATAACTGTCTTATATAAGTGTATGATGTATCTGTTGTGTATCAACTATTGAACCTTGACCTTATCAGGTCCATCTTGTAAATGAGCCTTGCTCAATGATGTTCGCCTGAATAAATAAAGATTTGATGATGATGATGATGATGATGATGATGATGATGATGATAAGTGGCACCTGACCACACTGCTGTCCTCCCCAACACTGTCAAAAAACTGCCAAACAATGGAGGTGCAGGGATGACCAGGCACAGGCAGGGGAGGGCCAGATGAACTGGCAGCTGGCTGGTCATGGTGCTCAGCAGGGTTGGGATCCATAACTGGGCTCAGGGGCACACACATCCTGCTCCAGAAGACCTGATGCTGGAGCTGGTGCTGGACGTGGTGGTAGTGGTGGTGGTTCAACTGCCTCAGAGTCAGGAGGCAGTGCTGGTCCTGCTTCCAAGGGGGAGGACACTCAGAATTTTCGATCAGTCCAATAGGAACCAGCGGCCATGCTCACCACACATCCGCATGGTATGACACCTACCAGTACCATGCTCTCCCAGAGCTGCCCCCACCCCAGACATACCCTCAGACCCTCACCCTGGTCCATCTCTCCTACTGCTGTCCCGCAGTCTGAGCAATGACTACTCACACTGTCACACAACACACACACAGTCACACAGACACAGACAAACAACTAACTACTTATAAAGGTAAGAAAAATAAATGTACAGAAAGAACACATTAAGTAAAAAAAGGGTACAGAAAACACAAAAAAATGTAGCTTAGTTATAGAAAAGCTGTTTGTTCTATAAATCAAAGTTTAAATCTCCTCCTCGCTCTGATCTCCAAGTCTCCATGACAAAACAACACACTCCCCTCTCTGTTTCTGTCTGCACCGGAGAAAGCGAAAGTGTCTGCTTGTATGACTCACTTCCTTCCTTCCTTTTCCTGCCTGGCTATGGCTAAAGAGAAGGGTGAAGTCTATTGAAAACAACAACTTCACCTCACTTGAACTTCACATTGTCATTCTGCCATAAAACAAAGTGGTAATAACAAGGTGGAGTGAGCACTTTGCATTGGAGTGGCACTGTGAAGTGCCCACTTCATGGACACTTTGCCGGCACAATTTAAATTTGCTGCATCTCTAGTGTGTACCTGCTATCCACGCACCTGCATGACCTTTTTATACTGCTTTGTGGTATCTTTACTGGTAGTGGATTGTTACTGCCATGCACTAATCCCACAACTGGCAAAATGTATTCTTTTTCAGATTTGGATTTGTGACTTGTGAGCACTGGTTAGGTGGTGTTGTGCCTTTTTGTATACATCCCTTGAGTGTGCAGCGCAATCTTAATCTTTCTGTGCATTTGCATGGTACCATTAATTCTGGGAGACTGCATTGCTTGTTACGCTCTCATTTCACTTCGACAGCACTGAGGAATTTTCAGGACACAAAACAGCAGTGTTTTGGGGATGTACATTAATTCTAGTGACTCACTGTGTAAGTATGACCTGACCACTGTGCGCATGACTAAGTGCACCATTAATTCTGTGAGACTTTGCATTTCTTGTTACACTCTCATTTCACTTCATCAGCACTGGGGAGTTTTCTGGACACAAGACAGTAGCACTCTGGGGATGCACATTCATTCTGGTGACAGTGTGGGTGGGATGCTGCCAATATTTTTGTCACTCCGTATTACTTCATGTGTAAGGTGAAATGACAATGCGAAGTAATAATAACAAGGTGAAGTGAGCATTTCCTATGGGCCACTGCATGTAGCAAAGTGCAACGCGAAGTGACCACTTCACATTCACTTCTCCGGAGGAATTTAAATTCGCTGCATCACTATTTAGTATTCTGTATGGAGGATGGCCAGCCTCTACTCAAGAGTAGGGTTAAGGTATCAACTAAGAGGGTTAAGGAAATGTGGCAGAGACTACTGTGCAAAGAGAATTAAAGGGCTCTCTGCCCTTAAAACAGATAAGGGTTTGGGCCCAGATGGGTTACACCCAAGAGCACTCTGGGAATTGGCTTCCAAACTGGCCCAGCCCTTGGCTAAGCTATTGAATAGCTCACTATAGTCTATGGTGGTTCTGAGGGATTGGAGAATTGTGTACATTGTCCTGCTCCACAATGGGGAGGACAGGCAGGAGCCGGGTGATTACAGACCCATCAGTCCTACTTCCATTATCGGTGAACTTAAGGAGACCATAGTTATAGAAAACCTTGTATCCCACCTAAAAGAAAACAGACTACATGATAGTGAATAACATAGCTTTGTAGCAGGGAGGTCATGTCAGACTAACCTGATAGTGTTCTTTGACTGGACCATGAGAAGAAAAAGGGGAACTAGTAAATTTTTCCTACTTCAAGTTTCAGCAAAGTGTTGAACTCTGTGATGCACACAAAACTGCAGAAGTTGTTGAAGGAATTGGAGTGGGGACCAAACAAGTCAGGTGGGTGGGTAGTGGGCTGTGGTTACCCCTCCCCCACAGCGACATTTCACCAGTGAGGTCCCTCACAGCGACTACAGTGCCTAGCCGCATTGGGAGACCCACTAGAACCGGGCACTGCCTGTCGGGGATCCTGAAACCCCCAATGAGCTCTGACTGGAGTTAAGAATCCTGAAGTGGGGAGGTGCGGGGGGCACAGCCCCCCACATGGGGGGTTCAGGGGGCGAAGCCTTGAAGAAAACAAAGAAACAGATAGTGAACCAGCAGCTGACTGCAGAATGCGGTCAACCTGCTGGCGTTGCTGACGGGGCATTTGACAAAATTTTTGTCAGACTCCTGTCGTGGATCCATTGGCTGGAGGTAAGGCAACAAAGGATGTTAGTTAATGGTGTCAAATCAGGGAACAAAGAAGCTGCAAGTGGGATGCCTCATGAGTCAGTCCTGGGGCCTGTCCTTTTCAATATGTTTATTAGTGGCACAGATGAAGTTTTACTGTGCAAGAAATGCCTGTTTACAGAAAGCACAAAGTTACAAAGCTGCATGGCAGAGTGGATAGTGAAAAGTGGCTGAGGGAGTTACAGATGGATCTAAAAGACTGTAGAGATTATCCAAAGAATGGCAGTTGACATTCAGTAACAAGTGTAAGGTAATGTTTTTTTCCAACAACTGGATTCCTTCAGAAGATCATAGAGTACAACTTTCAATTATTTTCAGCACTTTTTAACCAGTGCTTTTGGTGTTAAGACCTTAAAGAGCTCTCACTATCAAAAGGTTGGTTTAGAACCCGACTGTTCTTATCACATTCCTGAAACTTTGTAAGGCAATGCAGGAACAATATGACCGAAACATCATTTTGCTTTGAGCCTAGTTTTGAAGGTCACCTTATCTCAGTATCAATCCAAATGCAACAGAGTTTGAAAAAAATCAGGAATAATGAATGATTACTTTTATGAGTTATGGACCATGACATCGGAGATAGAAACAGATAGAAACAGAGGTTTCTCCCAATTCAATGAGATATACTAACTGCATTTGCATAACTGTATAATGGCCACACCATGCAACAACACAGAAAAGCCTTCTGGGGCTTGAGGTACCATCAGATAGAAACAGAAAGATTTGTTGGCAGATGAGGACCGGTTGTCCTCCCACCCCCCACACTTTGTCCATTTTTTTCCCTCCATATACTGTCAGAAGAGACACTACCTGATCTCCAGCTACTTCCCCCAACCCCCTGCTTTCTTAGCAAGATTCCTTGGTGCCTATCTAATGCATGCTTAAAGTCCACATCTGTTTGTACCCCCACCACTGCTAGAAGACTGTTTCAGATGTCCACCCTCTTTCAGTGAAGGAGTACTTCCTCACATCCCTTCTAAATTCCCCCAAATCCTTTTTCTGGTGCACCTTTTCTTCTGAAAAATATTTCCCTCATGTGCCTTAGTAACCCTATGAGGTAATAATAGGTCTCTATCAAGTCTTCCTTCTCCCTCCTCTCTTCAAGGGTGTATGTATGTATATATAGAGATCCCTTAGTCTCTCCTCATAAGGCTTAAGATGCCGCCGCTGTGCCATTCTAGTAGCCCTCCTCTGGACAGCCTTTACCATGGCTATGTTCTTCCTGAGGCGTGTTCATCAGAACTAGGCATAGTACTCCAGGTGGGGTCTCACCAACAACTGACACGGTAGTAACGTTACCTCTATCCTTCTGCTGGTGATACCTCTCCTTTCTTATGCACCCCAGCATCCTGCTGGACCTGTCTATTTTCTTGTCACACTACCTTGCCACATTGAAGTCATCAGATATGATTACCCTAACATCTGTTTTCTGTTTAGTGACTGTCAGTACATCTTTCTCAATTTTATACATGCCTCTGGATTGCTGTGCCCTAGCGGCATAATTTTGCACTCTGTCACATTGAAACACCAGCTGCCATGCCTTTGATTGCTCCTACAGTTTCCTCAGGTCTCTACTCATTCTGTATACCTCCTCCAGAGTTTCCACCTTATTGCAGAATTTGGTGTCATCTGCAAAAAGGCATACCTTTCCTTCCAGCTGGTCCCAGTATTGAACCCTGAGGTACTCCACTGGTCACTCTCTCCTCATTAAAGTGATTGGCATTTACCACTAACATCTGTTGCCTATCCACTAGTCAGTCTTTTGCCCAGTTTACCTCTTTGGATACCATCCTTGGACTGTCTTATTTCTTTATCCATCTCCTATGTGGTACAGTATTGAAAGGCCTTGCTGAAGTCAATGTAGGCCATACCCACTGCCCTTCTCTGATTTATTTCCTTCATCACCCAGTGAAAGAAATTGATCAGATTTATCTGTCATGACCTTCCCATTGGAATTTACTGCTGCCTTTGTTCTTGCAACTCACTGGATTTAAAAAAGCTCTGGTAGCCTTTATTACAAAAATGTTTCCATTAGCTTCCCAACTACTGACATTAGACTGCTAGCCTATAGCTTCCAGCCTCTTCTTTGCTGCTATTTTTATAAGGTGGGACTATATTTGCCCTCCTCCAGTCTTCTGGATACAATCCTGTTTCCAGTGAGTTGTTAAAGATGCAGTAAGTACCTCTCTGAGCTGCCTCATTACTACTGAGTGTACCTTGTCTAACCCCATAGATTGATTCACTTTCAGATTCACAAGTCCTCTCCAGTCTCTTTCCTCTGTGAATGGATTTGAGTCTACCTCCCTTGCCCTATTGCTCCTGTTGCTTTTATGTGGTCTCACCTTTCCCTCCTCTCCCTCTGCTGTGAAGACTGAGCAGAAGTACCTGTTAAGGATATCTGCTTTTTTTCCAGTTCTCCTCTACAGAGTGTCTCCTTGCCCTTCATAACCTCACAGTCACTCCCCTTTCTCTTCCTCTTTTTGCTTATGTATCTAAAAAAAGGTTTTGTCCCTTTTAGTTACACCTCTGGCTATCCATTTCTCAAGTTTGAACCTTAGTACCCCTTTATGCCATCCCAGCTTCTCTGCTTTTTCTGGTACACTTCTCTATCCTCTTGCCTATACATCTCCTTGTACCTCCTGAAAACTACTCTTTCAGCCATTACCTTCATTGCCACTTCCTTGAAGAACCACAGTGGTTTCTTTTTTTCTCCTGTTTTCCTCACTTCTTTCACACAGAGGTTTGTTGCCTTACCTATGCCATCCCTTAATTTGGCCCACTATTACTCCTCTCTACCCAGGCAATCCCATCTGCCAGGTCTTCTCTAAGGCATTCACCCATGTTTTTGTTTTAAAGCTGTCCTCATAAAGTCAAGGACTCTTGTCCTTGTGTCATTTGCATCTGCCACCATCCTTATGTTAAACTACACTGATGGTGAATGCTGGTCCCCAGATGGCATCCCCACTTGAAGTTTGCAATACTGTCCCTGTTAGTGAGCATCAGGTACAACATTGTCCCATCTTGAGTGGGCTGTGTCACTAGTGTCCTGAGAAAAGCCTTCTGCATGGAGTCTAGGATGGCCCTGCCTTAATCCAAGACTGTGACTGGGAGGCTTCAATCTATATCCAGCTGACTGAGTTCATCCACCTGCAACTCCCCCTTTTCTTCTATCATGTTGATAGCGTCCTCCATTGCCTTATTCACTTCTTGCCCCTATGTTGGAGGTCTGTATATCACCCCAGTGAAAATAGGGGCTCTGGCTCTAGCTCCAGCCTCCAAGTTGACCCACAGTAGCGCCAGCCCATCCTTTGTCCCTTGGTTTCTTTGAATTTCCATTACACTGATACTGTCCATCAGATACAGCACAACCCCTCCACCCTTACTCCACTCCCTATCCTTCCTGAACTCAGTTTAGCATGGACTGGTCATGTCCCAGTCATGGATCCCTGTGCAAAACAACTCAATAATGGCTACAAGATCCAACTCTGCCTCTGCCATGATGGCCTCCAGTTCTGGAATTTTATTTCCAAGACTCCTTTGGTTGGCACACATGGCTCTCTACACCTGTTCCTGATTCTGCCTGTAAGCCCCCTTCCCTTTCTCACCTTTCTTGCCACTTGAAACTTCACTATCTCCCCTCTACTCACTACCCTCTTTGCGTTTTGTCTTCTTAATGCCTTCTTTTCCACATCTTCTATTCCTGTTGGTCTTGTACCCTACAGTATTTCTGCTGCATTTATTGTGTTCCCTTGGGCCCTCATTTGCTGTCGCTTTAATCTGTGAAGATGACACACTCTACATTAAGTGAATTTTTTCAAATCCTACCCAAAATGTGATTTCACTGAGCAACTGTGAAATCACATTTCAGCAGAGATTTGAAAAATGTAACCTGCATTGCTCATGAGGTGGGATCCCAAAGAGACAATGTTGAATGTATGGAGTCAAAGTATTGAAAATTGTCAATGTTATGAGTAAACACTGAAATGTTTGAATGTTCACTTGTAACTCAGCATTTTATTGTAATTTTTACCAAATTTTAAACATAGTCTTCTTATGACACCATCTCGTGAACTCAGTAGGTGAACGTTTTCAAATCCTGCTGGAAATGTGATTTTGTGGAGTGACTGTGAAATCACTGTTCACCCCAGACTTGAACATTTTCACCTGCCTTGCTCATGAAATGTCCCATAAAGGCCATGCTGAAAGTTTGGTTGAAAAAAAATTGAAATTGACAGCATTATGAATGAACACTGAAATATTTCAATGTTCACTCATAACTGGGTCATTTTTCAATATTTATCCACCAAATTTTCAACATTGTGTTCTTACAACCACACTTCATGAACTCAGTAGGAGATCATTTTCCAATCACACCAAATGGGTGATTTTTCAGAGTGACCAGAAAATCATCTTTTGGGATGGATTTCAAATATTTTACCTACAATGTTCATCAGGTGGGTTCCAAAAAAGGTCATATTGATAATTTGGTTCAAAAATATAGAAAAATGACAATGCTATGAGAAAAGGTCAAAATGCATTGAAATGCATTAATTAGACTTAACTTATTTTCTCATATTGCAACAGCTGGTTCCAGAAGTGAGATGTCTTTTCAATTTGAGAGCAGATCTATGCCATGGGATACATTTAGGTGAGTGAGAGTGTGTTGGTGGTGGCATGGTTGGCGCTGAGTCACAGGGACAGGCGTGAGTTGGGTGCTTCTGTGTGGATGGTCAGAACAAGAGGGACCATTTTCTTCTTTGCTGGTTTCTTTAAAAAAGGAAAAAGATCAATAAGATATGACTTTTTTTTTACAGAAGGACCCTAACCAATACTGTAGATTAGGCACCCCAATGATGGCAAACTCTTATCCTGGGGGGACCAGGGCTCCAGAAGAGAGTAAGGAGTAATTCAGTGGTAATGGGGTGGGGACCCTCGTCAGCTTAGACATGAATATAGTTGAGAACACCTTTGTGGTGTGGAGCAATGGGGCACTTGCCTGACACACTGGTGATCAGAGTTCAAGCACCAAGCCCTAGATATTGGGAGCAGAGGCTGGTAGGGAGGGTGATAGAGTGTCTGCATGGATGCTGTCCTACTGGTGTAGACTACAGCAGGAAAACGCTTGGACAGATACACCTAGTGTTGTGCAGTAGCCTTGCTGGTGTGGGTGACCACACATTTGCTGTCTCCACCTCCGGGGAACCACTTTGGTGTGTAGCACTGGGGTGTGTGGTGGGGCCTATAGAATGAAAAACAGTGCCCAGCTTGGCCTGCCTTATGATGACTGGCTAGTTCCCCCCAATGACACAGTTCCCCAAGTGCACTGATCCTGCCCCCCCACCCTGCACACCTCAGAGGATCCCCCTAGGAATGCTACTCCCCTCCCCTTCCCCCTGTGGAAGGGGCCCCTGACAGGAATATGATGGACCCTCCAAAATGTAGAGATAGCCTGGAGAGGCAGCGAAGGGTGAGACTGGTGGGTAGAATGGGATGATGAGCAGCCAGGAGTGGCAGGTCAGGGGGTGAAAGGGAAGAGAAAAAAAAGAGTATAGCAGTTGTCTGGTAAAAATAGAGAACTACAGAGAGTGGAAGAAGAAGAAGAAGAATCAGCATTTATATAGCACTTTTCATACACATTGCATCCCAAAGCACTTTACAAGCATTTCTAGACAGGTAGTGAAGTGATTGAACATGTAGTGGCAGCCAATAGACAGAGCAGCCCTTTGTTCTTACTGTGGTAAGATAGTGCAGAACTGATAGTTCAGTGTGGCAGCACTGGAAGTAGCAGTGGTGGGAGTCAAAAAAATTGACTCATCAATAAATAGATTTGAGTAGAGTCACACTCTAGCAACACTTCACAGTGACATTTCCATTACCACCATTGAATAATAATAAGCTGGGGATTCCAATGTAAAGAAAAAGAGTCTAAATAAAAATAAGTGAAACTAAAAAGTACCCAAGGGATGAGAAAAAAGACAGCTACTGCTAGGAGAATTATGGACAGAGGTCAGGGGCCAGATATGCAAAAATGGACAAAGATGAGTGCACAGTTTTGTGCTGAGCTTGCCCATGCCCATGACCCCAGGGATGCTGCATTCAGTTGTATAGCACACCTGCGCTATCCAGCTGAATATAGGGGTATGTTGGTGCAGCACTAAGTAAAATAGTTCTGCCCTGACATAGCTCCTAGCAGTGCATGGAATAGTGCCCCAGACCCAATAGCACTGATAGTTCCTGGTGCAATATTCAGAAGTCCTCATGCGAATGAGCCCACTGGGAATGCAAAGCACTAAGGAATCATCTGTGTGCCCATTATGGGTGTATTATCATGGGAAGTGGTGGCAAGTTTGCATCCCTGTGAGCAGCTCTGCTCCCACCTCAATTGACCAGTCCCATAAAATGGAGTGCAGCCCCCACCCTCTGATTGCTGTCTCATATACTTTTATAAAATTCCCTGGTGCCTAGCAGTCCCCCCCATCCACCCACCCTTTGATTCCTTCCCCCATAATTCATGTAAATGTCCCTAGTATTCAGCTGTTCCTTCAATCCTCCAATCTCCATCCCCATAAGTCCTGTAATTGTCCCTGGCATGCAGTGGACCCTTATACCCTCCAATCACCTTTCCCATAATTCTCCTAATTGTCCCTGGTGTCAAGTGATCCCTCCCACCCTCCAATTGCCACCTCATAGTCCACGTAAATGTCCTTGGTGTCTAGTGGTTCCTCAACCCTCTGATCACCATCACTATAATTACTGTTTTCCTGTGTCCAGTGGTCCTTCCACCTCCAATAGCTTACGTCTAAACATTGTGCCTGGTATCCAGTTGTCCCTCCCACCATCTGATCACAGTCCCTGTAAATCTTGAAACTGTCCTAGCATTCAGTGGCCCCTCCCACCCTCTGATCACCATCCCTGTAATTCTCCCAATTGTCCCTGGCATCCAGTAGTCCCTCCCAAACTCCAGTCAATGTCACCATAATCCACATAATTGTCTCTGGTGTCCAGTGGTCTCTTCCACCTTGTGATCACCATCCCTGTACATCTCCTAAGTGTCTTTGGCATCCAGTGGTCCTTCCCATCCCCTGATCATCATTCCAATAATTCTCCTATTTGTTCCTAGTGTCCAGTGACCCCTCCCATCCTCCAGTAGTCATCCACATAATCTACGTAATTGTCTTTGGTGCCAAGTTGTCCCTCCCATCCTCCAGTCACTGTCCTCTTAAATCCCCATAAGTCCCATAATTGTCCCTGTTATTCAGTGGTCCCTCCCAATTGCTATCCCATAATTCTCCTACAGGAATATCTTGTATGCCTATAGGAATGATGATCAGAGGACAGGAGACCACTAACCAGCAGAGAATTTGGTTTTACACGTGAGGATGGTGATTGGAGGGTGGGATGGACCACCGGGCACCAGGAACAATAAAGAGAATTATGGAGATGGTGATAGGAGGGTGGGAGGAACCACTGTACATGAAAGACATTTACAAGACTTATTGGGATGGCAATTGGAGGGCAGAGGGATTGTTGGCTGTAGTATCTCTAGTGGCCACTAGAGTTGCCTTGAGTGAAGCAGGCTTTTGATTGGCAATATTTGTGCTGTATAGGTGGTCTGCACCTACCCCCCTTTGGACAGAACAAATGCATGGAATATCACACTGCGCTGGTTTTCCCATCCCCACCACTCGCTTTGTTCACCGGATACATTTTTTTTTTACGCGCACTAACCCTGTTAGCATACCAAAAGCCCCCTTTGAATATTGCACAGGGGTGCAATCCCTTGGCAAACAAGGCACAATCACTTTGCCCACTGTGAAAGTTTTGAATATCTGGTCACAGGTATTAAAAGGGGAAAACATCAGTTGATTACTGCACTCAAAGCCACATAATACCAAAAATTTGGAACCCTATCTGTTCTTATCACAAAGGAGGTGAGTAATGTGTTAGCATGGGGGGGGCAGATTCACAGGGAGAGCAAATCAAATTCAGGGAGAGCTATATGTGTGTGTGAGTGTGTGTGTGTATTGGGTGGTGGGTTATTTAAGAGGCTTGTTCAAAATAATGGCCAAACCATGCTTGGGCCACTTCTGATACTGGTTCTAATATATCTCAAGTAATTTTCTCATAATGTTAACTTACTTTCCTCTACCTCCACCCAGAATTCACAAAACCTTCCTCAGCCCTGATTTACAGATTACATTTATATCAAATAGAATGAAAAGCCACTGCTTCTTTGTTAGCTGATACTGGTAACTAAAAATTTGCAGACCGATGTTTGCATGCTGAGTGGAGACTGTGTGAAATATAAATTAATTCAACCTAGAGAATGGTTTTCTGCTTATTATTAAGACTGTATTGATCATCACTTAAAGGAAGGCTGTCATGATCACAGTAGCAGGACATGATTACTGTTACCTACCAGCTGAGTGTGTCTTTTCTTTCTGTGGGTGTCTGCCGTGTTGATTGTTGTTTTCAATTTTTTAAAAAATGAACCCAAGTACTGCGCTGCCATGCTGCCGTTCACACCCGCTATCGCCACAACAGTCATGCAAATGAAGATGTCGCGCTCATCCCCAAGTGGTGACTGTCCCCTTCTCATTGGCTATTGCTTTTAATCCTGCGCGTTCATAATTTTCACTTCCTATTCCTTACCGGAAGGTCAAATTTGTGATGCACGCTCCCAGTGACACACTTCCTGTTGATGCTGATCGTTCACTGTAGAGTCTGCTTCTAATTTCTGCCCATTACCACTGCACAACATCGATCAGAATAAGGTATTGACTAATGTACAAGTTTGCACTGAATATTTATGCAACTGTGTTTTTCAATTTCGGTCATGTTCGCTCATGTTGCCTGCTGATAAATGTACTGGAGCAATGTTTCTGTACAGTGTGAGACAGTAAAGTTTGTAGTGGTTCACAAACTACCCACACTGTTGTATGGTCCTGGGGAGATTGTGTCAGATGAACATAGTGTAGTGCTATGACTGGATCACGAGGGTCCTGGAGTGAGGTCGGCCGCTGGACGTACTTGTTCTGTACTTCAGCAAGGTTTTTTATTCTGTAGTCAACAACAGCCTGCTTTATAATGTGAAGCAAATGGCTGTAGGGACAAAGTGGTTTAGTTGGATGGAAAATGTGCAACTATATGCAGAATGTGAGTGTTTTGGGCATAGCCTCATCCACTAGTATGGTGACCAAGGGGTCAGTGCTGGTGCCAATTAGGTTCCACGCCTACATGTCAGTGATAAGGAAGGGGATTAGGAGTGATATGACTGTCTTTTAACAGTATTCAAAGCTTGGCTTAGCACTGCTTGTGGAGCAGGGGAGGGTGGTTGTTCTTACTGGATGATCTGTGGGCTCGGTAAGGTTTGTCATGCAAATGTCAAGTAACATTCACTGTGACGAACTGCAAGATTCTGCACCTGGGAGTCATACATGTCAGCTGTGCTTATACACAGGGCATAGACAACATATAATTTATGTAGGGTGACAGGGAACTCTGTGTAGTGGGACAATATATGTACAAATGAACAAGTCAGACACCTGTCTGAGGGTAGCAAAATGGTGATTACCTACAGAATGGTACAACTGCTTGACTATGCAACACCTGTACTACTGTGTTTAATTTTGCAGACAATATTTAAATAGGGACATTACAGTCATAGACAGGGTCAAAAGGGGAGCTACACAAAATGATCCTGGGTCTGGAGCAGGGATGGACAAATTTTAAAAGTCACTGGTAGTCCACGACAAGTGGCTTGTCCAAAAGTAGTAGTCCTTGTGCTGAAGCTGGTAGTCAGTTAAAAGGTGTATATTTTTAAGAAAAGTCAATTAAAGTTAAGAACAAAGTGTTTGTATGTGTCTTTTTTGTGTGTGTGTTGGGGGGGTGTTAAATACTAATATGTTAACACTGACAGTCTGAAAATGTTTAATTTCTGTTATACATAGAACAGAATGAGTGTCAGGAGAAGAGAGACTAAAGCTCCTTTTACACTGAGGCTAAATCAATCTTCGCACTTCACCCCCTTCACTCCTTTCAACACTACACCTCTCCCCCAACAACACAGCCCAAAAAAACACAGTTAGGCACCACTCTTATTTGATTTTTTTTTTTTAAATAACTTTCTTTTTTTATGTGTCTTTCCCAAGCCAGCCGGCCACAGGACAGTAGTGGCAGGCCAGATTACCCCTGACTCCTCTCCACAAGTCACTTCTTAGTTCTCCAGCAACACAGCCCACACACAGTGTTTTAGGCTCCTTTAATTTTATTTTTGTAAATCTATTTTTGTTTTTTATGTGTAAGTCTTTCCCAAGCCAGCTGGCCACAGGACACTAGAAGCAGGGTTGGTCACCCCTCTTTAGTTCATGCCTTTCCACATGCTACCTCTCCCACACAAACCACAGTTAGGCTTGTTCCTCTTATTTTACTTTTCCTTACTATCTTTTTTATTATTAGCTTTTTTTTTCTTTTGTCTTTCCCAGGTCAGTTGGCCACAGGACACTAGAGGCACTGACAGGTCACCCCTTCACTTCTTTCCACACGACAGACACCTATACCACAACAACATAGCCAGCCTGATCCCACACACAGTTAGGCTCCTCCTTTTTTATTTTATTTTTTTGAATCACATTGTCTTTATCTTTATATGTCTTTATGTGTCTTTCCTAAGCCAGCCGGACACAGGACAGTTGAGGCAGGACACAACACTGTGTGGGCAAGTCCTACACCCTTTTCTTTAGCTCAAATTGTCAGTGCTATAGTGTTTTGGTTGTTATCCTCCTCTGTGTTGAACTGTAATGTACAGCACTCCTTTCCCTGGCCTACACCTACACAGCAAAGAAACTGCCCAACTCCCCCACACAAGACAGATGTGATGCTGACCCCCTCTGCTGTAACTGTTCTGTACAGTACGCTCACTGACTAGTAACTACAGTATTCCCTTTTCACTGCTCAGATTTTTTGTAGTATCCAATCTCACATTGACTTCTCTCTCATTATATTATTTTCCTGTTTTGTTTTTCAATTAAACAAGTGAGCAGAGTTAAACAACTTTCTGGATGCCTGCTGGCAGCTGGTTCTTCCTGGCCCGGGTAGGGACCTCAGATTTTGTAAATCAGTATGAAGGCTGTTAGGTTGTACTCTTTTTTTTTTTTTCTTTTTTTTATAAGACTTTTCTTTTTGCTACTTGTCTGGCTCAGACTCACACAGACACCTTGATCTTATCATCAGGCCCAAAACACAGACCCCATCCTCACCTGACTGACTAGTAGCTTGCCCACTTGCCCTACCAACCATCAACAGGCTCACTAACCCAGGCTTTCACCAACCCCTTACTTTTTATTTGTGTCCCAAGAGATTTCCCCCAGAACTATTCCCCCCCACCCCAACAACTTCCACTCCTACTATAACAAGCTTGGTAAAGAATCCCCAGGGCCCCACTAATTATTGCATCTAACTTCAGGCCACACTCCAATCAATCACAATTGCACAGTCGCACAAATAGAAACTGCACCCACAATTATGCAGCTTAAAATGGCGGGTCTCCTAAATGACCACCAACGAATGTTGTCCAGTACAACCCCTCCCATGCAAGGATTCACAGGCAGCACAACAACCAATTTGCCAACTCACCTGTCAGTGCTGTGGATGGCACTGCTGATTGATGATCTATTGGCTGGGTGCAGCGTGAGGGCAGGAGGTGGCCCAGTCCACATTCAAGCAGGCACGGTCCTTCTGCTCCATCTCGGTGCTCTTCTTCCCTCCTTCATAAATGCGTAGCTCCCTGTGCTGGCAACATATACCATGTGGGGTGCTGGACTCGCGGTCATGTGCATGGCGCCCCACTCAGAGGAACCAGCGGACTCAGTCAGAGGACATCTAGTGGCAGAAACTGATACAGCAGCTTAAAAACCAAAAGCCAGCCAGCCAGCTCCAATTTGGTTGTCCACAGAAAACCGATTCCTGTCAAAGTGCTTGTCTGGCAGCATTACATGGTAGCCTGAGATGTCGAGGTATGGGATTTGTCGATCCCTGGTCTGGAGGAAAGGACCTATGAGGAGAGTTTGAGGGCCATAGACATGTGCACCCGACATGACAGTATGGACATGGTTGGCATGACAGAGGTGTGTATCTGCATAAAAAGGGATTAATAAGGTGGTCCTAGTTGGGGTGCTCCAAATAAAGAAGGAGGTGGCAATGACACAGAAAGGGTGTAAGCTGTAAGGGTGCCGGCTGACACAGGAGACAATGATGTCTCATTGCACTGAAATGGTGATGGATCCCTGGAATGTGGTGCCCATGGATGTGGTAGAGGCACAGACTGTAGACAGGTTTCTTAGCTGATGTGACAGGTGCAAGTGTTACGGTAAGTTTCATCATGTCCAATGCAGAACCCAAGGGGGATGGGAGAACAGCAGCATTTGGCCTCAATGTGGGTGCTGAAAAGTAAGTTGATTCAGAAGACCATTTGGCCTGTTTGGCTGTCATGTTAGTATGTTACTAAATTTTTCATTAATGCATGTGTCAGTGAGTACAGATACATTTTCATGACTTCTGCCTGACATGGCATCAAAATGCAACTGTCACCCTGGAAATCATGAGCTCCCACTACCATTTGCTGCACTACTGCACCCTCCTCATCCTTCCAAGCAAGCGCTATAACACGTTACTTTTAAAGTCCATGTTGGTGCTGTACTTCATACATCCACTGACATGATTCACATCGCTGTATGAAACAAATATTTTCCCTTGTGGTGTACTGGTCCCACCCTTCACTCCCATACCTCGAGTGCCATATGCAATGAATATTATTCTCACTGGTACTGTACTGTTACCTCCCTCCACCCCCGTACCCACCAATCTGCATTGCCCAATACTTTAAAAACTGAATGTTACTGTCCCCCGACACTCTGCAGGCAACCCTGAACACCATAAATAAAGCTCTTGATGCCGTGGTGTTCCAGCGCTACCACCACCAACAGAGGACAAGCAGCCAACAGAGTACCACCAGCCCTCCAACAGCACTTTTACGGCATGCAGCAAACAAAGTCGTGACTGACTATTGCAGTACACTTTATGCAACGCTTCTGCTGATGATACGGTCAACTGTCATTCTGCATTACGATGGAGAGGTATGCAGCTATGTTTGCTTCACCCACTGACAATGCTGTGGTGGCTCTCTGGTTTGTCATACTGTGTGACTGTTGTTAACACTGGGTACCAACTCATCAAGATCTTTTTTGTAATTGTCAGGTGGATATGGGAATGGAGAGTGTGGTTACCAATACACTACCATGTAATTTTAAAATATTCATTGCAGCAGCAGGGATAATAATATTATGTTCATACTGTACTGTGACATACGTTGGTGGGGGTGAACATACCATGACACTGCTGATTATTTCTTTCAAATTTTCAATTGGGATAATGGCACTGGGAGAGGGCAGCCAGTGTACTTCAAGTGTTTTTGATGATTTTCTTCACATACTTCCTTCAACTTCATGAAAATTCATATGTGATGATCGTTGCTTCTTTACGTTGATAAGTGTGTCATGTCAGCATTATTCAACCTATATTACAGCCCTTTGTATTCTCTTTATCACACTGTTACTTAATCAATTGTACTGTTATTTCTTACAGATAGACGTGACATCGCCAGTGTCTCCTCAGTACTCCTTAGATGCAATGTGCAGTACAATGGCAAGTGCTGCACCAAGTGATGTTCAACAACCCCTGTCTGAGTCATCAAGTTTAATAGTGTGACAGTGATACTGACAGTGACAGTGGCCCACGGAGGTCCTGAGGGATATCATTACCCTGACTGTTGCTACCGGAATACAGCCATACCAGTTTGAGCCACGGAGACCATAAAATTTCTCACATCCAGAAGTATCCAATGCTGATGCATCCACTTCTGAAAATGATGACAGCGAATCATCCATGATTGATCATTTACATGATGGCAGCTGGTGTACCTGTGGACAGTGTGCATTGATGCCTACTGTACGAGAATCGGTGTGCTGCAAAGAGGTGCAACATGATCTTGGAGATAAGCTTGACGGTCTAAACTGCATATCGGAGCACCCCCAGTTTTTGATTGGTTGCCTAGATCCTTTCGTGGTACGTCTAGCACTGACAACCATCTGTGCCTGCTACAGGCATCCTCACCCACCTGATCCAGCACCCAATAGGTAAATATAACCATTACTTAAATTACATGCCACCATTCTGACCATGTTTTATTTAATTTTTGTAACTTATTATTTTTGCTCGCTATGTTCTGTCATCCCACACTCATCTTCAGCGCCTACTACTTACCCCTTTCTCAGTCATCCGACCAGGTCCTAAGCTGGTTACCACATGGAGCCATGTGTTTCCTTGAAGCCTACTTCTTCATACAACCCACTTGGATTGCCTTTTGTCTTTGCTATGCATTCATCAATTCCTCTACTGTTGTTGACGCAACGACCTCCTCTGAAACGCGTTTGCATGCCTCCACCAACCTCTATGTGACTACATATTTCATGATATTGGCCCTGAGGTCCCCATGTTCATATTGTGTCCCCTAGTTGTTCACCATATTTTTTTTTAAATGCTACCCTGCTGTACTTTGTTGACTCACATGACAACTGAATGATATGTCCTTACAATGCTCTGTACATACTATCTGTTTCATAAGAATGTAAACCTTCATTTTGTAGATGTTGCCTGCATTTGAAGTGCATTTGTATTTTGAAAAGCTTATGTGACAGATGTTCACGTATACAGCAAGCAGTCATCAATTCTGAATGTTTGCTTGCTCTTATTAGCGGTTGAAGTGCAGGAGGTACACAGATACAGTAAGGAATGGCACTGATGTACCCAGATGACTCCAACCCCACCCACAACCTGCAGGATGGACAGGCATTGTGGTGTGCTGGTCGTCAACCGTAATGGTCACAACATTTCACCTCACACTACCCTGCACACACTGACAAGTGTACAGCTGTGCCCTTGTGGTGTTTGGGCTTTGCACTCTCATCATTCCATAATGAAATACACTCAAATGGGTGCAGTGTACCAGAATGGTTTTAATTCTGTACAAAAACAGTCCAAGGTGCACCTTGATGCCTGTCACAGGCTGCTTGCTGGGTGTCTGGTTGTAGTGGTGTGACCTTTACTGTCGAGAAGCCCAAATCACACCCTTGACACCTAGGGTATGCAGAGGGTAGGAACGGGTTCACGCAGAGGGTCAACAGTCAATGAGGGACAGTTTTTATTTTGTGACATGTCTTTATTTCTGAAACACAATGGACTTTTGTCACAGTGGTGTGTTCCCAGTGTGGCACCTTTCACTTTATTTGGGTGTTGGCACTTTAGCAGATGGGTACTGTGTACCACAGTTGGACATACAGTGTTCTGGGGGGGGATGGTGCATGAGCAGAGGGTGATTGGGCAACCCCATGCCACAAAATACATGGTGGTGTGCTGCATGCAACCGCCACTACAGTCAATTGGGGTGACGTGTAGTCAGTTTGCAAAGTGGTGATGACACGGCAGTATGCACATTGCCTACACGTTCTCAACTCTGATTGTAGCTTTTGTTGGTTTTGAACTGTACACCACTGCATCTGAACTGTTGTCATAGGCAACTTGGACCAAGTATGGGTTACAAGAATTATGAAAACTGGCATGGTGTCACTATGTTTCTTGCACATGCATGCAAGCAAACATAACAATGCATGGGTAAAAAATAAGGTTAGGTCTCAAAGCACTAGGTGTGTCATCACAACAGCATAAACATGAGAAAAAAGGAAAAGGTAGACCACACTAACAAGATTGCTTGCCAAACTTCATCATAACTTTCATGTGCCAATGAAGACCATTTACAGACTATATTTTACAGCAACACAAGGTGTCAAAGGGTTTGAGCGTCGACAAGCAGAGGACAATTGCATTGCAGATTAAAGTCACTACAAAGTTTAGCAAGAAATCTCCCAAGTGTGCATTACTTTTTTTTCTTCCAAGTACTGCACAATGTTGTACAGAAAAGGACTTGCTGCTTAAGGGAACTTTAGAACATCACAATGGCATTGTCACTTTACAGGTGAACAACACCATGTGCAGCAACTTGCCAGCAACCTTTGTTTGGGTATGCAGTCGTGTAGGCAGTACTCATCGGGTCAGTGACAGGATGGAGCATGTGGAGGACTGCTATGCTCTCACTGGGAGGGATCCAGGGGTTCTACGTTGTCCTCTGATCGCGTGGCTGTTGCTGGGAAACTGACATGTCTAAGGCTTGGAGGTAGACCTTGGTGCAATGGGGGATGCCCCAGTGAGTTCACTGTGAGACATTGAATGTATGGTAATACTGCAAAAGAAGTGTGTTTCTTATTTCTAAATGATTTCTATTGTCATGTTTACCGTAGGTCCATGCGCTTGTCATCCTATATTCAGTATATGCACTGGGTGCATAACATTCTTGGATGGAAGAATCGACATGTTATACCAGCATGTGTCGTTACATCCATCCATGCGCAGTGGCCTGAAGCAAGTGGTGAATACAGAGGTTTCCACGACGTAGATGAGGATGATGGAGATGGGTGGTCACAGTCATTCCTGAACCAGTTCTAGCATTATACAGTTACTGTTTTACGTGACCCATGACTATTTCCATTGTTACTGTCACAATTTATTTTTTGGATAAGGTTTACATTTCGCTACATGTACGAGCTATTATTGTCACTGACATTATTGAATATATTAGTTATACAGGAATCGGTTGTTTCTCAGTAAACTTATGCCATCATGTAATTTGGGTTTGTGAGCAATACAAAGGTAATCGGATGTTTCAGCTAACACAAATCAACTAACTTCACTGTTCTTTACCTACTCCATGTCAACCATGCATGTGGTGTGTGCGTATTTTTTAAATGCTCATCAAAATGTCATGATCCACAACCATCCAACCATCGCCGCTTGTGTACTGTCCACAGTCTACATGGGGTGCCGATGATCAGCGAGTAAATCTCCAAACCCACCACCCAGGATAGGATAGCTGTCCTAAACAGTGGGGGCAATTACCAGGGCTGCAAAAATGCCCGATTAGAACAACCTACATTGTTTAAAATAATTGCAGCTAACTTTTCTCCAGTTATTAAGCTTTTTAATGTTGCTCCTGGATGCGCCATCTCAAAATTGCCGCCTCTCTGGAACATGGAGTGTGCCCCTGGCATCCTGTCCTGTGCCGGAAAGACTCAAAAAATGACGAGCAAGGAGTATCTAGAAGGGATTAAAAGAAACATTGTGGCATGTAGAGGTATGTCATCTGAACCTCTACATCCAATTCCCAGCAAAAATGGAGCCATGTAATGTACTTAAAATCATTATTGAAGTTGTTGCCCCGAGTTCGGTCATGCACAATACCACCAGTGCCAGGGGCACACTCCATCTTCCGGTGCGGCGGAACTTTTGACATGGCGCATTCAGGAGCAACATTAAAAAGCTTAATAACTTGAGAAAGGTCAGCTGCAATTATTTTTAACCACGTAGGTTGTTTTAATCGAGTGTTTTTGCAGCCCTGGTGATTGCCCCCACTGTTTAGGACAGCTTTCCTTTAAGACTCTCGATCCTACCCTCCCCCTGACCATCCCCTGGTCACCAGCCTTGTTTTAGGTAAGGCGTCACTAACTCAGCCACGTGCGCCACTGATGCAACCATATGGGTAAGCCTTTGAAATGACAGCTGTCTTTTTTTTTTTTGGAATTCAAAATTTTATTGTGACAAAATCTCATGTCAAATACACAGCACATAAGAAGAAACAAAACATTTTGTTCTTTCATAACAATTGACAAAAATTAAATCAAGTCACCAATTTTCTCCCCATCCCTCAACAATAACCAAAACCGCCGTCCCCCCCAACCTAACCCGCCCCCCTCAATACAACATGCCATCAAGGAAGATCTGCTCACCCACCATCATCCCTAATCCTACTTTACTCAATCTGGCTACACCTGGGAAGGTATAGCACCTGAAAACGACTCCAAATCTTTTCATATATATGAAGCCGATTATCCCTTCCCGCTCCTAATTTTTCCATGTTTAAGTTAAACAACATCTCCTGCAGCCATTCCACATACGTAATTGGGGAGTCAGTCATCCAATATCACAAAACTACCTTTTTAAGCGAACCTGAAATCAGGGCCATGTAAAATCTACGCTCCCTAAACATAATACCAGAATAATCCCCTATCAAACATATATCAGGAGTAAAATACTGGTCGATACCCAACAGTGGGTCTGCCCTCTGCTTAATCTGCATCCACAACTGCTTTATCGGTGGGCACTCCCAAAAAATGTGATACAAGTCTCCAACTGCCTGACGGCACCGGAAACAATTTTGGTCCAGTCTACTACCCACCTTGAGTAACTTGGAAGGGGTCCAGAATAGATTATTCAAAAAATGAAACTGCATCACCCTCAGCCTATCCTGTCTAACATACCTATACATATGCCTCCAGACAACCTCCCAGTCCCGCTCTTGCTCCCCCAAACAATTAGTCCAATATCTAGGCTTGTGATCAATGTCCACAAGAACTTGATCAAGAAGTTTCTTATATACTCTAGAGACCGCTATGGCTTCCACACAACTTGCGCTTAATGACTCAAACCACCTCCGCCTACACGCCTCTTCCGAAGATTGATCACCACCTGCGTTAATAAATGAGTAACTTGATATAATTTAAAGACCTGCTTAACATCTATATTGTACTTTGCCAGGATATCCCTTATTGGGAGTACACGACTATCTCCCATTAGATCCTCAATTCGCAATCCTTCCAGCTGGGGAATCCATCTACCCAAAATCATTTTCCCCCCAATCCTCAAATTCGAATTTTGGCATACCGGTTGATGCTTGTCCCTATCCGGAACATAACCCAGCTTACCACAAATCTGCCTATGAATACGCAAAAATTTTACTATTGGATTAGCAACCAGCCTAGGGGGCAATCTCTTGGGAATGGAATAGAGCAATGCGGTCGGATCCATTCCTGCCTCCCTGATCGCTTCTATCTCTAATCTAACCCACGAGGGAACATAGGGCAAAGACTCAAGCTTGGTGATGGGAACCAACCATCTCAAATATTTGCACAGATTACTTGCCCAATAATATAATCTGAAGTGTGGAAGTCTCAGACCCGGTCTCTCCCTGGGGGCCGCCAACTTACTATAAGCCCTCTTTTCCTCTTTTCCCTCTCCAGATAAAGTCCGAGATTAATAAATGCAACTCTCTAAACCATTTTAGGGGTAACAAAACATTCAGCATATTGAGTGGATAAAAAATCCTAGGCAGAATATTCATTTTAACTATGCTAATCCGACCCCAGAGAGATAGAGGCAATCCATTCCACCTTTGCAAATCCTGCTTAATAATATTCCTAATGGTGTTCAGATTAAGATTGACTAATTTCTGATCAGTTCTGGCCAAATAAATACCCAAGTACTTCAACATATGCGAGTCCATTGCATGCCCATTTCCAACACCTCCATCTATGCATTCTCATATTCAACGGAAAATTTGGGTTTTCTCCACATTAATCCTGTAATTGGACAGTCTACTATATTTCCAATGATTTCCAGCACTGCTCTAATTGAGCCACTTGGCTGAGCAACATGCAACAAGATGTCATCTGCATATGCTGAAACTTTGAGCTCTTGTGACCCAACTCTAATACCCATAACCCTAGAGTCTAATCTCACTTTGGTGAGGAGAGGCTCCAAATATAAATTGAATAAAAGAGGCTATTAGGGACAACCCTGCCTGGTGCCAGAATTAAGAAGAAAACTTGCAGAAAATACTCCATTACAATATATTTTAGCTTTGGGGTCCCTATATAAAGCAAACACATATTTAATAAACTGGGCTGGAAAACCAAATTTCTCCATAGTAATAGATAAAAACCTCCAATCCACTCTGTCAAATGCCTTCTCTGCGTCCACCGACATCAAAACACATGGGGATTTACAGTCCTTAGAGACGGAGAAGACATGAGACAATTTACGCAGGTGGTCCGATGCCAACCTGCCCTTCATAAACCCAACCTGATCATGATGAACTAACCTGGGCATGACCTTGGACAACCTAGAAGCTAGGATCTTGCCAAAAATCTTAATGTCGTAGTTAATCAGGGAAATAGGTCTACAACTTGTAACTTTATCTAACTCTTTCCCTTCTTTCGGAATAAGCACTATCAAGGCCTCAAATAAATAACCATCTACTGTGTCCAGGGTCAAAATACTCTGAAATAATCTTTTTAAACCGGGACATAACAAGGTCACAAAACATTTATAAAAATTAGATGTGAATCCATCTGGGCCGGGAGCCTTGTCATTGGAAAGCGTTTAAAATTGCCTCCAAAATCTCCACTTCAGAGATGGGAAATAGAAGCTGTCTCCTCTGACCTTCTGATACCTGGGGGAGATTACAAGTAGATAAGAAGTCCTGCACTTCTTGCTTACTAGGCCTAGGGGTCATTGGACTGTATAAAGCCTTATAGTAATCTTCAAACTCCCTAACAATTTCCGTGGGCGATGTCTTAACCGTCCCATCAACACTAGACGTGATACTCTGGACTATTCTGGATGCCTCCACCGCCCTTAACCTCATAGCTAAGAACCTACCTGATTTCTCTCCCTGGCTCAGATACAGGGCCTTGGTTTTCTGAATCGCATATTCTGCCCTCTCTCCTAGAATCCCTTCATATTCATGACGCAGTTTAATCAGTAGCTCTAGTCTCCTCTGGCGATTCTTTGACAGATCCTTCTGTATGTCCCTGATTCGTGCCAACAAAGATCTAACCCTTTCCTCCCTCTTCTTCTTTCTTACAACCGCCAGCTTAATAAACTCCCCTCTTAACACACACTTTAGGGTACACCACCATAAATCACCCCTAATGGTTAAATGACTATTCTCCATTTCATATTGTTCAATCTGACGTCCAACATACTCCCTTGTTTCCGTGGAACAAAATATTTGATTATTCAACTTCCAAATAGTCTGTCTGGGAGTATTAGGGGTCAAATTGAGGGAGCAATGAACCATGGAATGATCAGAGAAAATCCCAGGAGTAATATTACAATTCACCAGTCCTGACAACAACCCTCTACTCACCAAAAAATAATCTATCCTAGATCTAGACTTATGGACCTCTGATAAAAATGTATATTCCCTGCATGAAGGGTTCAAGACCCTCCACGGGTCACATAATCCCAAATTGTCAACCAGATCCCTAATAGCTCTCTGAGCTGGAGATAGACCCTTATTTCGCTTACCATCCTTATCCAGGTCTGGAGTGAATGGCAAGTTCCAATCCCCAACAATATTGGAAGATGATGAAGCGGACTTAAGGTTTTAGTAAATCCATAAAACCAGGGTATCTGCGTTGGGCCATAAATACTTCCCAACACTAGTCTTGTTTGGTTTAAAAGCCTACAACAATTATATAGCGGCCTGCCGGATCTACTATTTCCTTCTCACACACAAAAACCACACTCCTATGAAATAAGAGTGCTACCCGTCTGCCAGCTGTACTAAATCCAGCCCCAAATACCTGACCGATAAACTGACATCTAAGTGTGTTCAACTCTTTGTCAAGCAAATGCGTTTCTTGTAAACATATTATCTGTTCCTTTAATAATTGCAAATGCTTTAATATTTTATATCTCTTTATTTTTTGCCTGACTCCCTTAATATTCCACGTACAAAGCTCAAAAAGACTACCCATTCACCAGATAATCCTCATAACACCGTCGAGTTACCTTCTCGGCTACATCAAACACCATTTCGCTACAAACTTTTGGGTGAGCAGATCTTCCCAAACCTATCTCCTCTAACCCCTTTCTAGTACCCCTCCCTCCCCCTAACCCTTCCAATAATCCCCATAACAATCCAATTACATACATCTATATCTAATATAACCAAAAACATCCCACCCAGTCGCCCACCTCCCAACACCCCACCCCTCCCTCCCAAAAACACATTGGTCCATGACATCCATAGCTCCGCTAACTCACCCTTCCTCCAGCCTCCCCGGTGACATCACTAACTACCTAACCCATTCTAACCGAAACCTCCTATAGAGCCTATATTTTCACTCCGCCATCCACACAAGGCATAGACCAAATACTTATATTTCAAGACCCATTTCATGATTGAGTCCCCATACCCCAACCCCACCCCCAATACAAACAATATTTCCCCAAAAGCAGAAGCCCAAATAATTATGCATTAAATAACATCCGCAAATCTTATAGTAATTTCACACTGTCTATCAAAGCAAAGAAAGAAAAAAAAAAAAGGGGGGGAAGGGGGAAAAATGAAAAGGTATTCTTATCTGTAAGGGTTTCAACCCATATAGTCCATGGCTCCATAAAATATGTAGACTCCACATAGGACACTGATGATATCCACTTCCAATAACGAGTTCCAATCAAGTAACGCCAAGTCCCAAAAATCATATCCTGGACCAGACCCCAGCTTTTACTCCTTCAGTCCATCTCAGAAGTCAGCCAAGGAGGCATGAATCACCCCAGTCCCAGATGAACACTCCAGCTCCTCCCTTCCAGCGAAATGCATCCCCTGAACAGCGGCCACCCAGACGAAACCGAAGAAATTCCAGCATCAAAGGGAGAAAAAAGATGCCCCTCGCTCCTCTCAAGAAGGCTACCATGGATAACCAAAAGTGGTCTGCAGCAAGAGTCTGGTGCGCCGTAGCGTTACCAAGTCCAGTCCCAGCTCGCTACACACTGCTGCACATGGGCCCCCCTCCTCGCTAGGGTGATGCTTCTCACTGCTCACCAAAGTCCATCTGTACGCCCAGCCAGAATACCTTTCCCGGGTTCAAATCCCATAACTCCAAATCGCGGGTAAAAACTTGCGCTTCCGTTTAAAACAAATTCCTATATACAGCAACCACTTCACTTCATCCCCAGGCAGAAATAGAGAAAAACCAGAACAGGATCGGTGATCCTTATCAACCGGGAGGTCGCGATCCCTTTACAAGAAACAGAGAACAGGAACCGACTCCAGACAGACTCTCAACCCTTTAAAGTCCCAGGGGCTATCTAAAAAGTTCCGGGAGGGCTGTAGCCAGACCCTTTCTCGCTGCAGGTGCGTCTTTAAAAGTAGACCACTGACCAGCCATCAGCACTTGCAACTTCACCGGGTAAAGGACTTTAAACCTGATACCTGCCGGAATCAACTTCGATACGATCGGATGGTATTCCGCTCTCCTTTGTCTCACTGCCACTGGTAGATCCTGAGTAATCCTAATGGGGACCCCCTTCCACTTCAGCTCTCTGAGCTCTTTAACCTTCATCATCACAAATTGACGTTCATGGTAGTTTAGGAAGCGAACTATAAAAGTGCGCGGGGGGGCACCCGATGCTGGAGCTGCACGCAACGCCCGATGAGCCCGCTCGATGATGAACTTGTCACCGAAAGGCATCAGGCCTACCAGTTCTTTAAAGAAACTCTGGGCAAAAAGGATCGGGTCGGTTCCCTCTTCACGCTCCTGGAGACCAATAATTACCAAATTATTCCTCCGACTCCGTCCCTCTAAATCTTCAATCTTCGCCTCCATCTTAATTATCTTCTGTCTCAGATTGACTATCTCTGGCTCCTGCTTCGTAAATCTTTTCTCCAATGAGGAGACTTTCACTTCCGTGTCCCCTGTGCGTCGAGATAAGTCTTCCAAGGCCAAGGTAACCGCTTTTAGCTCTTCAGTAACCGTGCATAACTCCGCACGGAAGGGCTTAAATTCAGCCAGGAATTGTGCCAGGGTCAAGGGCTCGTTTTCTTGAATGGGGCCTTCATTTTCAGGGCCTTCACCCTCCGCAGTCACTCTAGCTTTTTTCGGCTGGGTCTTTGCCGGTGAAACTGGCGGTGTGTGTCAAGGTGTGTTCCTTCTCATTTCCACCTCCATGTACACCCAAATCGCCACCAGAATTGTACAAATAGCCTTATAAGACCTGCCGGAGTCGAATAAACTCACTAGCTCCTCAAAAATTGAAAAAAATTCAGATTTTATGTCGGCAGGAGGCTGGAGCTGAAGGATCAGGCTGCACTCACAGAGCTAGCATCACGTGACTCCCAGAAAGGACAGCTGTCTTTATCATGCCCTCCAGCACCAGCCAAGCTTACCCTCTTGTCATGTTCTTCATGCATGTTGCTCTGTTTTTCTTGTGATGCACCAAAGATTAAAGTAAGTTATTAGAAGTTGGAACATGGATGTGTGGCGCAAGCATGGGTGGCCTCCATTACCTGTACATGTGCTGCGACACACTGCTTACTTCATACTTTACAGATAATGAATACTCTCCTACACGACTACACAGACTGTTTTAAATTTACCATTATGTATGTGTATGTGCCCAAAGGATGCAGAAACATACATTACAACCTTCACAGGACAGTAACATTTCCTTTAGTGTGACTGTGCGATCAGGACAGCTTTCCTGTATTGTGTCTTGTGACGTTGTGTTGTTCTTGCGGTGCAGAGCCCATTATTGTAAAGTTTCAAATGAATGTTGAGTTATATTATCTGTGAATATTTGGCAATGCATTGCATGCTTCCACCCAAGCAAGCATTGCATCGACGGAACTTGACCGATAATGCAGAGGTTACATTAATTGTGTAGGAGTGGGGGGCATCCGATGGGCATCACATATGAACGAAATGTGCATTGTGCATCATAATTTGTCAATCACCGTTGTCAATTACCAGTACATAATGCATGTCTGTGTTAATAATCACTTCATTTTTTCAACACTGAGCAGAAGCAAATATTAGTATCATTTTGTGGGGGGGGGCATCACAGAGCGCAGTGTAAGCAACCAGTACAATGGCAGCCCACTGCATAATGTTGACATCAGACTAAAAAGTTAACAATGCACATTGACTCAGTAATTATTTGCTTGTTCAGCACCAACTGGTGTCTGTGGAACTATTTGTACTGTTGCGAATATCAACAACTGTCGCTGTATGGCAACTTTACACATTTTATATGTCATGATAATACCTTTTGTCTGCTTCTCCACAAATGTGCACCATCTTACAAGTGCAATAACCCACTCCAGGGTGTGCGTTTAGTGTGGAGTAATGAACACCCTGTGTGCTGTGAGAACATTCAGCCTGTGTACTCATGCATGACTATGCACTCAAGGGCCCAGATTTCCAAAAGGGTTGTGCATGGCACAACCGTGTTGCACCATGCACTACCCACTGATGCGCCCTGCTGTGATACATAAAATGGAAAAGTGTACCACACAAATTCCGAGGTGCCGGGGCACATCACTAATGTATGCAGGCACAGGTAGGGGGCATGCCCTTGCATAAACTGCACAGCACCATATTCAGCCTGGGCATGCAGAGTTATGCAGGCGCAACCCCTACCTGCACCTGCAAAAGGTTACACCTGAAAAAAACAGGAACAAGTCGAGGGCCACCCACAGGTGAGCTGCCACATTGCAGGGCACAACACAGCAGCTGCCACCTGTGGGTGGCCATCGGCTGTTCCCGCAGCACCTATCTGGACTGACTAGTACAGTATGGGCTGCATGCCCATTGGCTCATGCTCTGAACCAATGGGTGTGCAGGCCTACCAAGCTGTCAGTTGGCTGGCGGTTGGGGCGGCAGGCGGGGGTACTCAGCACGCTGGCTGACGGGGTGGGGTGGGGTGGTAGGCTCAGTGGGTGGGTGGGGTGGGGGTCCAGTAGATCAACAGGGATTTCAGACTTGGGGGGTGAGGAATGCTGCCCGCGATGGGGCTACGTGCGGTCCACTGTACCACCAGGGATATTGGACTTAGGGGGGAGGTTCAGTTATGCCTGCGATCGGGCTAATCACAATGCACTGGACCACCAGGGATAGGACACCTTCTTTGTCCCTTACGGGACGTCCCACGATCGGGCTGTAAGGGGCATTGTTCCCCGATGGCTGCTGCCTGGCATGGCGCCATGCGCAAGTCATCAGGGATCAGCGCAACTGCAGGCTAATGGCATGAAAATGGGGCTGTAATCAGATGCAAATGGCCCCCGTGTGCCTTGCATACATTATGGCCCTATTTGCATGCCCCCCTTTGAATATCGCAGGTGCTGTGCATGGCGCAATGGCACTTGTGCCACTGCATTTCAATGCTCCACTCTGACCACTTGCGCTGGCGCAGTTCCACTGTGCCATGCACAGTGTGGGTGGCCAGGGTGCAATATTCAAAGCACTTGTGCCGTAGCGCAACTACCTTGAATATCGCTCTGGCCACACCCCTGGGCAACAAATTTGAGCAGCACACAGGCTTGCGCCACAGCCTGGCGCAGTTTGAATATCTTGGACAAGGTGCTCATTAATCCCCACTGATGCACACCCTGGAGTGGGTTACTGATTGCTAGACCACGTGGTGAAGCAGTACTGAAAAGTCGTATAATAGTATGGTAATAAAATGTAGGCCATGAACATACATACATGGCTTTTCTCCTAAGCATAGGATGATAATGTAACGCTTGCAGCAAAATATTGTACTGTCACTGTTTGTAATTGCACATATATGCCAAAGTCATAGTAAAAAAACATTTGTACAAGTAGTAACTGAGATCTGTCTCTGAAGGAGGTCACATTTTAATGGGTAGAAGCATTGTAATTGTTCATACGGTAACGCATAGTTTCTGTCATTTGTAACAGAATAATAATACACTTTCATCAACTTGTTATGCATAATGCCATGGATGACTGTGTGAAAGAAATGTGACAGAAACATTTGAAAGCACATTAAACAACTGTGAAATAACAACTGGTAACAATCACTGATTCTGCTTTTTTATTTACTGTTGAACCAGTGTTTGGGTAAAGGTGCACATCTTTTCTCACATTACTTGTTCAGTGTCACCGGTTGAGTCTCTGTATATTGCTTTAGTACTGTAACACTGTCAGTCTTAACACCTACAAACTATGGTGCTTCAGGATGAGGGGCGGACTACAAGGGGTCAGTAGCAGGCAAAAGCATTGACCATGGATGTTCTTTACTTGCACTTCTAAAAGGCCTTTGGTTCTGTTCCTCATGGGTGGCTTTGGGGTGAAGCGAAGTGCTATGGGGGTATGGGCAGAAATTATGATTTGGATTACAAGTGGGGTCAGTGGGAGGCTGCAACTGGTGGTGGTGAGAGGAGCAGACAGCTGTCAACAGCAAGGCCAGTGACTAGTGTGATGCCACCCCACCGGGATCTGTGTTGGGCCCGGAACTGCTTTTGCTTTTAATATCACCCCATTTCACATGTGGTGGTGATCAATTTAAGTCTTTTGATGATGACAGCAGAATTGCATCAGTGGTGAATGAGGAGGGGGGATGGAAGCAGTTGCAGGGTGTCGTAAGCAACCCAGCAGAGGGGTCAGAGAGGTGGCAGCTGCGGTTCATTACAAAGAATTGTGAGGTAATGCACTCTGCAGTGAAGAACCCAATGCGACAATACTGGCTTTGAATGTGTTATGGTTGGGATCACTGAGGAGGAGAAGAACATAGGGGTACTGATAATGACCATGGACAACAATGCACAATGCAGGACAACGGCTGGAAAACCAAATGAAATACTGTGTTTCACAGTGAGGGGGCTTTCAGCCAGGTGAAGGTAGGTGATGTTGCAGCACTACAGGTTGCTGGTAAGGCCGCACTTACATTATTGTGTTCAGTTTGAACAGCATACCTAATACATATTATCAGCAAACTGGAGGTGGTGTGGAACAGGGCCACCAACATGTTATGTGTCATGGAAGGGGCAGAGTCTGACAGCAGGCCGAGAGATCGGAATATGCACACACTGGAGGATGGAAGGGACAGCGGTGACATGAAAGAGACAGTTGAGTACATGAGTGGTAATCAATAAGGATGGGCAAGATGGTGTCTAAATTAAGTAGGGGGAAGGTCAACAGGGGTCATGTGATTAAGATGGGACAACCTGTCGGATCCGTTCTCAGATTTATGTGACTTGTGCTTGTAAGCCATGTCTGCACCAAAGGAATGGTGTAAGGCAGCCGTGAGGACATCATGATATCTGCGGGTGCCTACAGATGTCAAAATAGTGGAGAGCCACATTGCTCACACATTGACAGCATGCAGTGCCACACAATTCTTGTACGAGCATCAAAAACGATTCAGTATGAGTCACTCTGTGGCTTACTTACAATTATGTGCCAAGTTTTGCATGGCACGTACTGGGCGCAATTTATTGGTGAGGCAGAATCACTGCCATCCTTGTTTCACTGTGTTTCAGTCATGCTTCTGCAAACTGGTGTTGCTTTTTGGGTATACCACGATAACTTCAAGGCTCCCATTTGGTGAGCAGATGTTCTGCTGATCATTGCTACTTTAGGATACAATGTGATGAAAGCAATATCATGCAGCTGTGCAACACTTATCTCGACAGATGTGGGTTGCACAGTTGCGCAATGCTGTATTTTTGGGTACTGGGTAATTATGTGTACTTCTTTAAGCAACTGTCTACGGTTCTTATCAGTATTACCATGTGATCGACACCAGCATCACACACAGTGACATGCCATGGTACTACACAACAGCAAACAGTTGATCAGATATGTGTTTCTATGACTTTTCATTGCTTTCATCATCAAAACCTCACAAGCCACAACAGTCCTTTGTCAGAATTGTATGTCACTGAACACAGACTCAGGATACCTCGCAAGATTGACGTTCACCAAACTGATAATGAAATGTAACATTTTGTACAGTAGAATGAACATACTGTACACGTATGTTCAATATTAATTGTGACAAATTTGAACTTGAGAATTTCCTGCCACACACACACACTTCAGAACTTGAATGTGTATTACCGGTGCTTTGAAAAACGGGAATAATGACGCTGAAGTAATTCTTCCTTCTGCGGACGTGGCACTGGAGCAATGTTGTTTGGTAGTTTCGGTTTCTCTGCAATGGACAAGTCACGTAGTTCCCCAGTCTTTAATCTGATGACTTCATTCAGCATGGTGTCCAGAAAGTCATAATTTTTGCACTCATACACAGGACGGGTAATCCATTGCTTCGTAACCTTAGAAAACACAACTTCATGCCTCTACTTTCTTTATTCGACCGACAGAGCATTTTGCCACTGCTCTGTTACAGTTTGCTGAGTAGTCTAGCATGGCAAGTTGAGTTCTGGCCAGCATGCAATCATATGAGAAGTGCTGACGCTTTGAACAGTACTTGTTTAACAGGGAGTGGAATACTTCCAACTGCCCAGTATGGCGAACTCGTGACCTTCCCAATATCCGCCAGCAAACGGGTATCCATCACGACACCTTTAAGTGACTCATATGCAGGGTTCCTTCGAAGCCAGTATGTTTTCTGTGTTCCTCATCAAGGGTTCCATGCTCGCAAGACGAAACACCAATCCGACCACCCAAGTATGTGTATTTGTGCTGTGCTCCAAGACGGACACCCATTTTTCACGTAATAATGCTGCATTACCTTTGCAAGTTGATGAACACCACCAAAAGTGGTTTACTATTGATCTTGTCCATGACAGCAGATCCTGGCAGTGACACTGTTTTCCCTTGGCCACCAATTTCTTAATAATCAACTTGGCAACATGCCAGACATCATATTGATGTGATATGCCAGGGAAAACAACACCTTTCGACATCAGCGCTGCAATTTGTGGATGTCTGTCTGTCACAATTGTGTCAATGTTAACACCGGCATCAGTGATGTTTGTGACCGCTCTTACAAACCCCTCCTTTTCCATGTAATTTGAATTTGGCACCTCAGTTACCTGGATCAACTCAGACTGATGAATGTGGTTATTGGACATATCCATCAAAGTGTATGTACAGTACTTGGCGTTGTAGACCTGGGGGTCGCGACCACATCACCAATGACTGTCAAGGCGGCCCACTGACTAGTGTTATGTTTCTTGCTCTCTGTGTAAACCATGAGAAATGTACTATGGGGAACAGGTACCGACGTTGTATGCGGTGGTATTGCGACTCTGACATGAATAGCAGGTGCATGCACTTGAAGAACTCCGCTATACGAGTAAAAGTGTTTCCCGTGAACAATACAGCAGAACTAAATAGCAGATTTCCCGCACTCATTTTGTCAATGAGTGGGTGGGATCTCCAGGTGAATGAGTGTAAGTTACCACACGTAAACTCTGCAACAAACATTGTGCTTCTTATGTACGATTTAGTAATCATCAGTGACATTCTACAAATGTGGCACACTATCATTTCAAACAGCAGAAACAATTGTTTTGAACACTAATAACTTCTGCTCTGTTGCGAGATTGCTGTCAGATGTGTGTTCAACATTACAGTCTTCATCTTCTGAAGTCGCAGTTCTGTTGATGTCACTGTCTGGCAAGAAAAGGGAGACATCATGATCAGTTGTAGTGCTGATGTCAGATGTCAGTATGGACATGTCTGTGGTGTCATCAGTGTCAGTAAAACCGGTTTTCTTCACAGGTGTCGATGCTGAGATAGGTGGGTTTGAAAATGTTGGCTCACTGACAGTGGAACGTGAGTACCTATGATCTTTAAATACACTTTCAGAAGATTCAGGCCACTGGCAGGCAAAGTCACATGTTGTAGGCTGACATTTAATTCCCACAGCTGATGTTTCACAGCTGCGATTCATGGTGTTGCTGTATTGCAGTGATGTGTAGTTACACTGTTCCATAATGCCAGCATTTGAGTCTTGAACTGTGTACATGTCAATACTTGTAGTGGTTCCCACATGAACAGGTGTTACTGATGTATCCATGTCAGTATTGTAATGGGTTGCTGAATCTGTACATCTCACCTGTTGAAGCAATATACATGTTCATTATGGAATGTTACAATGTGTATTGTACATCATTGCAAATGGAACACAGAACATGTACTTTTCTTACCGTTATGCATTTAGTAGTGGTGTGGACACAACTCATGGTTGCTCGTCGGTTGAATTTAGATGGGATTGCCTCTGGTTTCAGTTTTTTTATGTTCATGGAACCTGTTTGTGTGAATACAGTACAGAACAGAAACCTTAGAGAGTCATGCAACAGACATGTATGACATGTATAAAGAAGCATTCACAAGTGCAGAAGTTGTCACATTAGCTACATGCAATGACAGCTTGACAGTGCATGTAACACTGAATAACACAGTTTTGCCTTTAACATGCATTTGTAGTGTTATGATTGCACATCCGCTGTCTGTGATCTGTGTATCGCCAGCCATCATATCAAACATTTTGTACTGAATGCATGCAATGGAACTTTGTCAACATGCAATGTAAATTCAAATCAAAGAAGTTTTTGTTGTAATTACTTAACTTTGTATTATGAGCCAGAAGAATGAAAAGTTCAGACTTCAGTTGCAACAGCAATGCAAGAGGTAGAATGCTTGATGTCTGTTGTCGTATGTATTTGATGGCTTGTCCAGAAAGTGTTTATCTCGGTTACTGTTTTATTTATTTATGACTTTCTTGACTGTGTATCTTCAGTGATGATGGTGTCCTTTTTCAGGCGCAAACAATGCCACATAAGGCGGCATGGCATACAAACATCAAAATCAGTAACATAAAAGCATGTCATACACACTGAGCAGTCAGTTGTTACATTTGGCAAAACATCGTGGCAGTACTTGAGGCACCAAAAATAAGTAAGGAAATTATGGTTCATGGTGGCACAGTTTCAGTATGTAACAGAAACCAGAGCAACAGTCAATTAATGTCAAATATGTATGTGATAATCAATGAAACTGTACAGTACACGGTCAAAGCAGGGTTGCACTGTGAAGTACCCATATATATTTTACAGTGCACGGTGCTGTGTGAAGAAAGGAGACAGCAGGGGGAAGTCGCAGTCACTGTTGTACCGTAGTAATACTTTTGTCATGCTGAATAAGGAGTTACAGGAGTACATGGGACCACAGTACTCCAGCATTGCTAGCAGGTTTCCCTGGATGATGGCATGGCGAGTCTCAGGAGTGAGGTATTGCTGGTTTGTGTAGGTAGCAACTATTTTGGGGTGAAATGTGAGAACCAGGGAGCCCCTAAGTCAGATTGGCAGCTTGAAGTTGATCCCCAAGGTCAGAGTGAGACCCGGTAGTGAGCTGGTGGCCTTAATGGAAGAGGGATGCCTGGATATCGTAGCAGTCACAGAAACATGATACACAGAGAACCATGACTGGGAAGTTATATACCAGGGTACATAACCTACAGGAGAGACAGGCAGGGGAGAAGAGGGGGAGGAGTAGCTCTCTATGTAAAGGAAGGGATAAAAGCAACTGAACAAAAGAGTAAACAGGGAGGAGAGGAGGCACTGTGGGTCACCTGAGACTGGAAAGGGCACCACAATCCGCACAGGGGTTAGTACAGACCCCCATGTCAGGGGAAGGAATGGACAAGGATATGATGGAAGGAATTCTTAGAATGGCAGAGAAAGGGGAGATACTGTTGATGGGAGACCTGAATATGCCAGATGTTAACTGGAGCAGATTTGCTGCAGCCACATCCAAGAGCAGGGCCATTCTTGATGCCCTACAGGTGGCAGGCATTAGACAACTAGTTTCAGAACCCCACTCATGAGGGAGCAATCTTAGACCTCGTACTCTCAAATGGGGGCAGTGAGAGGATCTCAGATCTAGAAGTGGGTTGCCATCTGGGGACAAGTGACCATCAAACAGTGTGGTTCGCGATTAAACTCAGCTACAGAGTCAAGCCATACAAAGTGAGGTGTTACAGGACTTTTTTTTTTTTTTGGGAGGATGACTTTGGCAAGATAGGAGAGTGCCTCAGAAAAGCACTAGCAAACAGGCTAGAAGGCGGTGTGGAGCAACAATGGGGAATTATCAAACTGCCATCACAGATGCAAAAAGCCTTTGTGTGAAGCAAATAAACAAATCAAAATGAAAGAAAAAGCCACTATGGTTCTCAAGAGAGGTGGCTGTGAAAGTCAGGAAGAAAAAGATAGCATTCCGGAAGTATAAGGAAATATAGAAGGAGCAGGACAGAGAGCTGTACCAATTAAGGCAGAAAGAAGCAGGGAGGGAAGTCAGAATAGCAAAGGCCCAAACTGAGGAAAAGATAGCCAACTCAGTTAAGAAGGGGGATAAAACCTTTATAGGTACATCAGAGCGTGAAAAGACAAAGGAGGATAGTGAGGCTGAATAGAAATGAACGGTGGGTGGGCAGAGGGACAGTGAAAGCAGGAATATTGAACGAATATTTCTGCTCAGTATTCACAAAGAGGAGGGGAAGTGCCTAATCCAATTAACAGAAGCACTCTTGATAGGGGGTCGATCCCAGTCCTTTCACAGAAGAAAGGGTTCTGCAAGAACCCTAAAACTGAAGGTGGACAAAGCAATGGGTCCTGATGGAATTCACCACAGAATTCTAAAAAATTAAGGAAGGAACTAGTGAAACCACTGGCTACTCTTTTTAATAAATTATGGGAGGATGGTGTGGTACCCGAGGACTGGAGGAAGGCGGATGTGATTCCCCTTCACAAAAGTGGGACCAAGACCAGAGACAGGAAACTACAGACCTGTCAGTCTGACCTCTGTGGTAGGGAAAGTGATGGGGTCACTTCTGAAGGAAAGAATAGTTGAGTACCTAGAGGTCAGTGGAGCACAGGATCCAAGGCAGCATGGGGTCACAGTGGGAAGGTCATGTCAGACGAATCTAATAGATTTCTTTGACTGGGTGACCAAAGTAGTAGACCAGGAAGGGCTGTGGACATGGCCTACCTAGACTTTAGCAAGGCATTTGACACAGTCCCACACAAAAGATTGATAGTCAAATTAACCAGCCTGGGAGTGGGTCCCAGGTGGTAGCCTGGTAAACATTGGCTGGACAACAGGACACAGAAGGTAATTGTAAATGGAGTCCACTCTGAAGAAAGGGCGGTTACTAGTGGGTACCGAGGTTCAGTATTGGGTCCAGTCCTTTTTAATGTCTTCATCAGTGACATTGCAGAGGGACTGGAAGGAAAAGTATGCCTTTTGCAGATGACACGAAGATCTGCAACAGGGTTGATACACAGGAGGCGTGGAAAGGATGAAAAGGGACTTGGCAAGGTTGGAGGAATGGTCAGACGTATGGCAGCTAGGATTCAATGCAAAAAGTGCAAAATAATGCACCTGGGAAACAAGAACCCAGGGAAGAATACACAATGGGTGGGAGGTAGTAACAACAAAAACAGGAAAGGGACCTGGGGTAATCATATCAGATGACCTTAAGGTTAGCAAGCAATGTGAGAAGACAGTAGGGAGGGCCGGGGTATACTGGGATGTATAGGAAGAGGCATCAGCAGCAGAAAACAGGAAGTTGTTATCCTCTGTACAGACAGTTGGTGAGACCCCATCTGAATACTGTGTCCAGTTCTGGAGACCCCATCTCTGCAAGGACATGGACAGGATAGGCAGTCCAGAGGAGGGCAACTAAATGGTGCAGGGTCTGCAAGAGAAGCTGTATGAGGAGAGACTAAAGGAGCTTAATATGTATACTCCCTGAGGAAAGAAGGAGAGGGGGGACATGATAGAAACTTTCAAGTACCTCAGGGGAATCAACAAAGTCCAAGAGGTTAGCATCTTTCAGAAAAAGAGACTTGCAAGAACAATGGGACATAATTTAAAGATAGAAGGAAGGCAGTTCAGGGGCAATGTGAGGAAGTATTATTTCACAGAGAGGGTAGTGGATGCATGGAACAGCCTTCCTGAGGAAGTTGTGGGGTCTAAAACTGTGGGAGAATTCAAGAATGCATGGGACAGACATAAGGCAATTCTTGTGGGGGGCAGGAAGATAAAGGCTGTTGGTTAACTAGGATCTGCGGCCTATCCTGTAGGTAGGGAAATTGGCAGACTAGATGGGCCTAGCGGTCCTTATCTGCCATCAAAGTCTATGTTTCTATGTTTCTATGTTTCTAGTGGCTTGCATGCTGGTTGTGAGTGTTTTTGGCTAGGACTGCCTTATGATACATAATACCTTGGGTCACAGTGCCTGCTGCAAGTGTACCCGGGTCACATTGACAGTGTCAAGCTGCCAGTCAGGGTCAGAGTGACACCCTTGAGACTGTTCCCTGTGTCACACATAGTGGTCAGTGGCCGCAGTGGGTAGTAGTGCTTGGTGGCAGACAACCTGTGGTGTCATTCTGCTGGTGGGTCATACTGGCTGGAGGTATTTGCTACCATGGATCACAATGCCTGCTGCGATACTATCCCCTGAGTCAGATTGGCAGCATGAAGTTGATCCCCAAGGTCAGAGTGAGACCCGGTAGTGGCTTGCATGCTGGTTGTGAGTGTTTTTGGCTAGGACTGCCTTATGGTACATGATACCTTGGGTCACAGTGCCTGCTGCATGTGTACCCTGGTCACATTGACAGTGTCAAGCTGCCGGCCAGGGTCAGAGTGACACCCTTGAGACTGTTCCCTGTGTCACACATAGTGGTGTTACTTATGCACAAAGATGTTTGGCAAGACATTGTACGTGCGGACAGTGGAACATAGAATCAAAACAGTACTGCTACTGAATGACACCAAAAAGGACACCGCTGAAAGGAGGAGATGACAGCACAAGGGTAACATCACATTGCAGACAATGTCTACATTTTCACAACACACATCCACTGTTATAGGCTGCCGGGGGGGGGTGGAAATCATGTGTGGATAAAAACTGCACAAATAAGAGGTCAGGTGAAATACTGCGCACTACTGCTGCCTAGCATAAATAGTGTGACAGGGAACTCGGTGTCTGAACCGATACGATTATGCAATGCCACTCTACAATGGGAATCATAACAGCCTCTGTGTATATAAATTCATTTAAAGTACTCAGCTTATCATTAGGGACAGATCAGCAACAAAAGGTGGGGAGCCACTTCAAAGCAACAGCAACAATCTAAACAAAAATCAGTGTAAATGAAAATTCACAGAAATGAATGTAACATTCATTGCTGAGCAATCATTATTTGAACATATATACCTGTATTGAAGTAATCTGCTGCTGTAAAATGGTCTGAGCACACCACACTGTGTTTCTTTGGCTTGAAGGTGTCAACAGTAATATCAGGACGATTCAGTGCAATGATCCACTGAGTTCTGAAGGGATCAATGCTGGGGAAACGATGGTAGCTGACTTTATGCACTAATTTTGTTTTCCCGATGTATTTGAACACCCAATTCACATACAGGTAGGCATCTTTTAAGAATAACTTCACTTATTAAAAGCACTTATTGCTACCCAGAGATTTAAAAAATAAAAGCAGGGAACACAAAAGTTATTCAGTGAAGCACTTTTAACTGCAAGAACTGTGGTCACTAATAAATCGACAGGCAGAGGACTAGAAAAGTGGGACTGTATGAGCGGGAGATACAAAGGTGTGATACGAGCGTCATGCAAGTGCGTGCCTCAGTGCCCAAAGCGGGTGCACGCTCATCACCCAGGAGTGAGCAAAACTGTCTCTTCCGGTGTGGCTGATGGTGGAAAATGGTGAACAAACATCGCAGCAGCACATCGGGCCATATCACAAAGTTCCTTGAAAAAAACTTGAAAAGGTCAGTACAATTTCAATTTAGACTTAGTGACTATGCAGAACAACACAAGCTGCACTAAGCGGCGCACTGACTGCACTTTTGGACAGCCTTCCTTTAAGTTTTGGTGCAAGCAGAAATGCATGTATATAAATATGGGCTGGCAAGTCTGCCTGCTTTGTATTATAGTCTCAAGCTACTTATTGGAGATATCAAAATGTCTTCAGCCAATCTACATGTAGGTATTCTCATGTTTGCTATTTGCTCTATTTTTGGTTGTGTAAGTGCCCCAAGTTGTGGGCTTACTACAAAGCCCAGGGAGCATCAGTGCCCACTAGTATGCTAGGACCCATAGTTGGGAGAGGCCCTGGCATCTTGGTATAAAAGGGAAGCTGCACTGGGAAAATGGAGTCTTTGTGAGCTGTGATGTGGGGTCCAGGGAGTGTTGCAGGGTCAGGAGTGAAGGCCGGTGACCAGGGTGGGGTGATAGTCACCTGGGTCACAGTGTGTTGGGGATCCTGTGAATGCACATTGTAGATGGGTGGAAAGGTTATGAGTGCTGTTCACACCCATAAGGAAATCCTGGGGTTGGTGAGCCTGCTGTTTCTGAGGAGCCAAGCTGGGGACTTAAAGGAGAACCTGTACCATGATCTTGGCACAGGGATAGGCTGGGCAGGTTGCCAGCATAGAGGACTCCCAGTTTAGGGCCACTGATTGCTGTGGTTTAGGCTCTGGGTCGATGAGTGAGAGGCCAATCAAGGAGGACATTAGGGTCACAGCTCGAGGCCATGCAGCTTTAATTCATGCCCACCAGTGGAGATGTATGCCATCCAGATTGTTACTGCCAAGAGTTGTGTCAGAGCCCATGTTCAGCCCCCTCAGAGCTGAAGCAATGGTGAATGTCATGACCATGGAAACCACCCCTTAAATGGGTCTGCAGGATGGATTTTGCACCAGGTCATGCAGACTCTGTGATGAGGGATTGATTTTGAAGCTGTGTTTGAAGGGAGAGTCAGAACTGGAAGAGCATGCCTGTTAGTAAAAAACTGAGTAGAGCCCCATCGCTGGGACAGATGGAAGTAAAGCATGGACTGTTAGGGGCAATGTAAGTGTCTGGGTAAAACCTCTGCTGCCATCACAACTGTTTTCTGGGAGTTTACTCAGCTCCACTGTGGAGGGGATCCAGGTTCAGGGCTAGTGCCCCCAAGAATTTTGCCACAGCCTTGGTTGTCAAAAGTCTGCCAAATCACTTGTGTCCACAACTCCATGGGGCAGGTTCAATTTTATGGCTTAAGCCTTATAAAGTGTTGAAGGGAACTTTAAAAATAAATCCAGTCTGTTTACAATGTTACTTCTGCCTGGACAAATTTTCTCTGTCACTGACAGTAATCTTGTATAAACTGGGCTGTGTAAATCTTTTGTTCTAACAAGTTTTGCCCCCAAGGTAAAGACAGCTGCCCCTCTGGTAACCCTTGAAAACACCCCAATGGAGCTCATCTGTTATCATTCTGAACCCGGAAGGGGAGTTTACATTTGTTTTAATTACTATAACACCATTTGGATAGCATACCAGTTGGCACTGTGTGTATGGGGAGGGGGGGGGACAGTGGTCAGCAGACTGTTTCAGCATAGTACCTCTTTAAAGCTACATAGTAGTGTAAGGGAGACCACTGGCCCACCTCTGGCATTCATACCAGCAGCATGTCTCTGTCTGTATCTGCAACAGTATGAAAAGTCCCACTGTTCTCATACAGAGATGTAGTTCCCTCACTGCTGGCTAATGCTGCCTTTGGGGTGCCCAGAAAAGCTATTTATAGCTGTAATTAAAAAAATAAATAAAACAGACGTCAGAATTTAGCTAAATATTTCTCAGTTAGATAGGAAAAATACATAATTTTTAGGTATTTCACATAATTCATTAGTAAAAAAAAACAAGATGGTGGCAGTCACAATTATATCTTTGTTTTTACAAATGTAATTTGCAAAAGATTAATGCATGCAACAGGTACATTTATCTTTCATATCAGAGGGTCACCCAAAAGCCCAAATGAGCATGCTCAGAAAAGAAAATCCTTATAACTCTGGAACTAATCAAATTTTTTTCACAAAACTTTTGAACAGCACTACCTTGGCACAAGCTGCTTGTATCCTAAACACTTCACTAAAACTTCTGTACCATCTAGGTTATATATGGAGCAAAAAGGTGTACAGTAGGCACCACTTATATCATCCATGCTTAAGTCAGACAGTTTAGTTTAGTTTAGTTTATTAGTCTAGGAATTAATACCTTTGAGCCAGGGCTCTTTTACAAAGGTTCCACGTTACAAAGAACATTTAACAAAGCACGATACACATTACAGGTAAAACCAGACAGGAAAGTTACATCATAAATTTGCTATTAACAGTTTAAGGCAGTAACGTTTTTAAGTTTCATAGAAAAACAAGCTATAGACGAACACATTCCAGATGCCAAAACCTTTTGTAACAGGGATCCATTATAAATATACTGGGTATAATGGTCTAAAGGCACCTGCTATACCAGATGCCTGAGGTCCATTAACACCTTCTCAGAAGTAGTCAGATAGTCTCCTTCATACTTCAATGGCTACCTGACCACAGCTACAAAGGAGTTAATGCATTTCCCTTATACTACCTGACCACCAAAGATAACTGCTAATGAGGTACTAAGCTGCAGCTGCAGAGGGATCTAAGCTGACCCTCTCTATTTGTCCTCACTTTGTGTCCCTTCTCCTCCTCCTCCCCTCCCTGTCTCTCTCAATGGTGATCCCTTACTCAGTTTGTTGATTTCAAGTCCTGATCTGCACCACCCCCAGCTGCATGCTGTGAATGTGGTTGTAGCAATTCATGAAGCAACAGCATCATCACACAGATTGTACCAGATCTAGAGCAGATTTTGTAAGATGGCCAAAGCAGCTACATCACCAAATACATGTGCAAGAACTGCAGAAGACTGAATGAGTGGCCTGAAGCAGCAGAAATATTATACATATTGACCTGGAATGGTAGGTAGCAGACTTTCTTCCCAAGCAACTAGCACCCATGTTATCTTCTTCCACAATACAAATAAAAAATACACAGCTCCCCAGCCCACTTAGCACCCATGCTCACCTACCCCCACCCCCTAATGCCTTTTGCAATCGGCAGCAATTTAGGGTTGTGGCAGAGTTGGGGTGCATCAGGGATCCTGTCCCCAATTCAAAAAATAATGTTCCATGTGCCAAAGTCTTGAGAAGTGCCACAGCCACAGGGTTGTGCCAAATGTGTGCAGCATCTGCAGCATTTGACAGAGGGATCTGCCACCCCACCACCCAGTGTAAGCCTAGATGAGCCACCTAGGTGAGGGGGATGATCTGGCTGGAAGATGGGGACTGATGTCTGCTGATGCAGTGGAGGAGCAATTGGGTATGATGAGGACAAGGCAGCACTGAAAGGGAGTGGAAGAGGCACCTGGTGGGGGTGCAATAGAAAGTAGCAGACAGTCACTAGGACCGGGTAGATGGGGTGTCATGGTGACACCATCAAGGCATGAAGCCCAGGTGGGGGCCACCTTGACACCTGCCTCACAGGACCCACAGCCCCCTTCATGGGGTGGGTGACAGTGGGTGCAGGTTGCAGGGTGCATACAGTGGATGGATATGCACCTTGGGCACCATGACCTTCCCTGGTACTCTGCCCCCTGCATGGTGGCTGGCAGATGCCAGACTGCATTGCTGGGTGTTCTGGGTCTCATGGGGCAGGTGTCAGGTCTGTTTCCACCTGGAGTCCATGTCAAGATGATGTCACCATATCAACTCCAGCTACCTGGCCCAAGCAGCTGTTCATTACTCCATTTGGCACCTCCACCAGTGCCTACTCTGCCCCCTCTCAGTGTTGCTGTGCCCCCATTGTACTCTATCATACTTCTCACTGCTCCAGTGGGTCCCAGGCCTGACCATTCAGGTATCACACCCCAATCACTGCCCTGTCAGGCAGTGGTGCAGGGTCCTTAGACCAGGTCCTGGCTGGTCTAACCTAAGCCCCCTCTTGTAACCACAGGGGGGGGGATTCTGGAATTGCAAAAAAGGAGATGGTGCAGTGTCACAATGGTACAACCACCCTTGTGAACTGGCACACAGGTGCTTCTGTCATAAGTGCAGCACAGGGCGTCTTAGGCACACAGCATCCCAATTTCAATGCAGCCTCCATTCAACAATTGAGATAGCTGCAAACTTTGACACAAGATGCGACATGCGATCATACCTATTTGGCACAACACATAGTGTCAACGTTTTTGGTTTTAAAATCAAGTCCCATTTATTTTGCTCACAATGCCAAAATGATATTAACTTTAGCAAATTTATGTTCACACCTGTTGTATAAATATGGGATGTGCAATTGGCTGACTAAAATATCACATTTATTTTTACCTGCAGGGTTTGACCAGTAGGACCTCATGATTGACTGAGCCACTGATGAAGTCTGTAAAGGTCAAGCCCTGCAGATAAAAAATTTAATATTTTAATTCAGCCCATGGAATATGTAATTTATACAGTGAGCTTGCCTTCCTGGCAAGATTAGTTGTTATAGAGAAGATTTAACTGTTTCTCTTTGATTTTGCTGGTCTGTTTTTTGGTTTTTTTTTTTTTTGTAGTTTTTGTTTTGTTTTTGTAGCCTTTGTTTGTTTTTTCTATTGCAGAAGCCATTATGATGTTATCAGGCATAGTTCAAACTGTTCTCTAATTGGTTAATTGCTCTTTTGCAATCAAACTAAATTGGAAAAAAATGCTAATGACACAGCTAACATTGAAATTAATAATTTCATTTCACTTTAGGCCAATCATACATTAAAATAAAAACATTATTTTGCAAAATATCCCCACAGTTATTGTATAAATATGATTACTGTTTCAGGTAGATTACTGTAAATCCTTAAACCAGTAAATTAAAAACATTGGATTAGACAGGCTGTGTAATGGAGAATTGACTCATTCTCTCAAACAACATGGGGTATGACTCAGCTGCAGACAAAATGTACTTATGCCTTTGGTTCTTCTCTCCTACTTGTTGACCCTGGCACTGTGTGTGTGTGTGTGTGTGTGTGTGTGTGTGTGTGTGTGTGTTAGTAGTGTTAGCTGCATGTTTGTGTGCTTGCAAGTAGCAGCATCCATCTATCGGTCTGTCTGTCTGTTTATCATCTACCTCTGTCTCAACAGGTTGTGTCTTTTAATAGGTGGGGATGCTGTTTGCATCATTTTATGTTCTTTTGTACATTACTTCATAGCTTATCTTTTTCTTCACCTGGCAACTGCAAAAAGCAAAAGGGTGACTATCCCTTTCAACAGTTATGCCTTATGAGGGCTGTCAGTTACTTTAACCCTTAACAATGCTATCTCCTACATCCATCCGATATGGAAATGTTACTACCCACACAATAGGGATACTGTATACTCATACTTTAAAGCAGAAATTCATAAATCTTCATGAAACTGATGTAAAAGAACACTTTGCACAACTAAAGGGACCGGCTTCCAAAGTGTTCTGAGCTTGCATCCCCATAGTTGCTGATGTGCACACGATCATGAGGGCCAGTTTCCACATTGCCCCATATTTTGAGTGTCAAGTGTCCAAAATATTGAGATCTATGAACGCCGCCATCTGTAGTTAAATGGAAAAGGTATACATTGTATTAAACTGTTGTAATCGATCCTTTACAGTGTTTCTTTACAGATAAAAAAAGGAAGTTGCATGTATGAAGATGAAACTTTTCGTCTACAAATACATAGTTCTTGCTTTTAACATCGGCTGCTCTTCATATAAATCTAATTGACATAACACTGCAATTAGCTATTAGCAAATTTCTACGATGGAAGATGCGTCCGCACGGATAATGCCATTATGTTTTATGTGGAAACTTAAAATAAATGGATAGTCGATTGTCTGAAAATTATTTTCCGGGAGATATGACCATCTCTGCCGGGACTCGAACCCGGAACCTCTGGATTAGAAGTCCAGCGCGCTCGTCCATTGCGCCACAGAGACTACTCCCATCAGCAGCATCAGCACCAGCTCTCAAAAAAGCATCATCTGCCCTACGTCCTGGTACATCATCCAGCATCATGCAGCATCACTCGGCATCATCCATTCCATCTGCATAAATATGGGCTCTGCAAAATTCCTTCCCATATGCAGCGCTCGGCTTTACCCATCCCTCTATCATCAGTGGTCCTGATAATGCCTAACATGTCCATTCCCAACCACTCGATCTCTGCGACTGCTGCTTTAAACAGGCTTGGATTAAATCACTGGTTCTCCTGTATCAATCTGAATATTGGCAACAGCATTCAGAATTCAGCACCCCGGATATTTCAGTACAACTCCAAATATAGAACTCCTTCCTAAAAGCTGTCATTGGTATTTCAGTACCGGTTCTGTAGGGACAGCGCCTTCCTTAAAAGTGTATTGTGGCTTGCGACATGTATTTTGAAAGATCTCTGAACCCTTTATTTAATTTATTCCAGCACTGTTCTGGAAGGACAGCGCCATTCTTAGTCTAATACATCAATGGGCTTTCAGCGCCGCCTATGAAACACGAAAGTCTCCTCATTTCTACACTGTGGGTACCGAATTGCACAAAGGTCAACGTTTTGTTGGATTCTGCACGATCCGTAGCAGTTCAGAATTGAAAACACTTTCCAAAATCTGCTTCCCAAATTACCTGAGCGCCATTTATTGAGCTGAGATGTCCAGTTCCCTAAACATGATTTTGCATCCTTCTCCATGCCCACCCGAGCGGCACAATTTGCACGCCAATAATAAGGTGCAAATGCAGTAGGAAATGTACAAGCTAATAAGACCGGGCTCGGAAAAGAAGGGAATTCCGGGGTAATTTATATATGCATTGCTGCTGCTAATTAGCTTGGAATGTATGTCGCATAATTTGATGCATTATATAAAGCAGATCAGAAGTGCCCAGCCCAGTTTTATGCTTTTCTGTATTTGAGATATTTAAGATGAGCAGAAAAAAATAACTGCATTTACGGACAAAATGAAGCAATCGGTAGCCATTTCACCAGAATCATACTGGTTGCAAAGACCCATCTTAACAGAATCAAAGGGGTTGAAAAAGTTGCTCCTACATCTGTTCGTTTTATATAAATGAATCCAGGGAAACAGTGTACAAGGTTTCCGAGAGTTTGCAGTGACGAGGGGTTGGTTGCCCCGAAATGATGAGGGTCTCAGTCGCAACACTTGGCTACTCCTACCTATACGACGACTTCTGAGTCATTAGTTCTAAAATGTTGTGCAGGTTGTGGGAAACGCAAACAATATTTTTAGACTGATCAGTTAAAACGAGGGAAAATTAATCATTGCGGTGCCACGGACTGATATATCAGTCCTGAATTCCTATACGAGCTAATTATTTCGGCAGCCTAAGGGTTAAGAAGTGAGACAATAGAAATATGGGGGGGGTCTTAGACAACAAAGGCAAGTGCCAATATCGGTGTAGGCAGTACTAGCTCGATGAACCGAATGTTGCCTGGCAAAAAGAAACATAAACGGTAAATAAACAAGGGGATAGACTGTCATACTTTGTTACTTTTCACCGTCTGTGACAGTGTGCCATCGATGGTAAATCTACGCAAACAGTTCCTTGCTGTGTGCCTGTGCATCATTTGGAAAAAAATGCAATAAATTAAGCAGCCTTCTTTCTTAGTGCTACATTTCAACATCATAATTATTTGCATCAGTCTCAGGGCAGCTGTGCATGCCAGGGGCCGCTTACGTCCAAAAAGAGGGATATATCAATTGCAGTGTGCAGAGTGTGAGAATCTTTCGAGGTTTTAGGTATATAAGCCTGCCTATGGGGCGAGTTCAGACTTCCCTTCCTGTGTTTGATGATACACGTCACTACTTATACTGCAGGATAAATGAAGTTATTTAATTTTGTTTCCCCCTCCCACAGCCACTGATTATGTGTATTTATGGAGAGGAAAGACCCTCTCTAAACATCTGGTATTGTCACTGAAAACAGGACCCTGCAGTGTCTGGTCGGAGTACACAATTACTTTTATTAAAAAAAAAAAATAGTAGTGATTAAAGAAAAAGAGTGCTAATGAATCTTCACTAATGATGCTTTTGCTTCCCTTCCTGCAGTATGCATGTAGGAACTACCTCCTCTTTTAAAGAGCACCTGAGGCCATTAGGACAACTTTAACAAAACATATTATGTAGACACCTTTAAGCTTGTATTTCACATTAGTTATATGTTTCTCATCCCCATTATTTATTACTGAGACTATCTGCATGGAAATGGGACATTTGCTCCTGAAGAGTTCATCTATTCCTATTGCGTTCTCCCTACATGAGGTCATAATGCTCTACTTGTGACATCACAATTACTCCCATGCCTACATATTGTGATGTCACAACAGTGGACTGTCACATGAAGTAGGGAGTAAGCAAAGAGCTAGATTAACTCTAAAGGATATAGAGCATTTTTCCATGTGACTTTCTCAGTAATAAGTAATGGGAAGGAGATGTCTATTGAATACATGTGGAACGCAAACTGAATTGTACCGAAATATTATGTTTTTCAAAGTTTTCTTTGAGGTGTCAGCTACTCTTTAAGTTGCACTGTGATTTCACAATGGAAGGATGGATACACTGTACTTGTAGCAACACTGATTGTGTTATTTCTTGCTAAATCACACACCACATACATTATTTCTCAGAAAGTACTGAAAGACATGATTATAGTCATGGGTCTTGATTTTTTTTTGATTAAAAAGAAATAACTTGATATCTTCATTCCAAAGGCCCCCCCCACACACACACACACAACTCACACACACACACAAATAATTTGTTTTTAGGTTTCTCATTTGTTAGCCAGAACCCTGTTAGCAAAGCCCCTACCCCCAGCTTCCTTATTCAACTTCTCCTGGGTCACACTCAGGTCTTAAGGCCAGTTATCCCCCCCCCCCCCATGGCAGCATGATATTAGCATCCCAGTCAAAAGCATTTATTTCTAACTGTTAAAGATTTGTATTAGTTGAAGGAACAAGCACCACTCAAGCACTGAGCAACAGGATACAGACAGGATCCAGTGCCATACCACAATATTTGGTACGTCCAGATCTCCAATGCCAAACCCTAACACCAGGTACAGTAACATTATATGGAAACAGCTATGCACAGTAGGATTAGAATGAATCCATGCTGGAACTATATAATGGAAAGAAAAATATATAAAGTTATACCCTGGCTGGGTCCCTTCATAAAGGCACCCCATCAGGCCCTGGCCTGATGGTCTATACCAGCGTTAAGTACATAAAGAAGATATAAACCTGGACCCTGTACATACACTTTAGGGTCAAAGTGGTGGGTTCTAGTAATGATATGTTAACTAAGAAGAACTGTATACAAAAAGACAATCCTAACTAGAGGAAGTGTGAAATAGTTAAATACCACATAAAACTCATATTGGGGGGACAGAATTAGAAGATACAGAGGCAATGTTCAAGGGGACATCATGACAGAATCTTGAATTAAGAAAGGGCTGCCAGCATCCTTCAAACTGGGAAATTAAGCCCCCTGCCGAGCAAGAGAGTCTCTTTAACATAGCCCCTTGGGCTACAGCCAGAAGGAATTCCTGAAATGTAGGGTACCAGGGGATCTCCGTCTCATCAGGATTAATCTTTTAGCGATAGCCCCTATACTAGTGATCCACTTGGCCCCAGGGGAGCCTTTAGGAGTAGATGGGTTCCCACACCCCAAAAGAAGAAGAGAAGGGTCAGGGGCAACCAGAGGAAAAATTTGCTGACAGCACATCTGGATTGAGAGCCAGAAGAGCTGAAGCAAGGGACAGGACCAGAGAATGTGGAATAAATTAGCCCCTGGATTACCATATCTCCAACAATTATCAACCAGAATAAGACCCATATGCTTAAGTTTGGTGGGGTCCCTATACCACCTAAGAAGGGTCTTATTCATAATGATGCAGGTACAACCATCTCTACATGCTTTATGGATCCTTATCCAACTGTGTGCCCACTGGCACACAGAGATAGAGGTCTGTAGGTCCAATTCCCACCAAACCCTAGCAGTCCAAATAGGGTCCTTTGTGACATTTCTGAGGTCCAAATAAATCTTACTGGCTCTATTTGTATGGAGCTTGCCCCATATGCTGATAGGGTGGGGTTCTTGAGGGGCATCCTTTGTGCACAGAGCATTGGGTAAATGGTAAATAGTATCCCTAATTTGGAGGTATCTCCAAAAATGGGATGTAGGTAGATGGAAGAGAGTTCTTGGGGCTGCAAAGGATTCAAGTAAATATGTACCTGGAAGTAAGAGGTCCTGAATCAGGGCAATACCTTGAACTTCCCAAAGTCACCAGTGGGGTACACAATTCCCTATTATTAAGGCAGGGTTATTCAGGGGGGTAAATTCCCATGGGGATGGATTCCAGCCTAGGAGGGCCAAAGCTCTCCTCCAATACTTAACAGCAATCCATATAGTGGGGGAAACCACAGAAGGAGAATTTTTTTTGTTGTACAAGGCTACTGCATGGGATGTAGAATTTAGTAAGAAAGCTTCTAGTGGTAACCAGAAGAGAGAGACCTGATCAATTGTAGAAAACCATTTAATCGTCTGAACAGAAACATAGGCCATGTGGTACCCTTGTAACCAGGGAAGTCCCCAGCTCCCTCTAGTACAGTGCAGTCTCAATTTTAGTTTGCTAAATCTGGGATGGTTCCCTTCCCATAAAGAACTGCCCTTAAGGGCCTCCAATTTCTGAAACCATTTCTGGGGTATGGGCCCCTGTAAGTGAGCCAAAATATGTAATATCTATGGGGCAGCCATCATCTTGATTGAATCAATTTTCCCCATTATTGACAGTCTCAGGGCCTTCCACATGTCAAAATCCAATCTGAGAAAGTCTATAAGGTTGGTGAAGTTAACAGACAGCATTTTGTCTAGGTCTTGATGCAAGATTATGCCCAGATATTTGATGCCATTTGGGGATCATTTTAAACCCAGAGCCGTAAAATTGTCCTTAGGGGTATCTAAATTTAATGAGTGGACCTCAGTTTTGGACTGATTAATCTTAAGACCTGAGACCTGAGAAGACTCAGCTAATAAAGTGAAAATGTCCTTTAACACTTGGGGAGTGTGCTCTGTAGTAATGAGGAGATCATCAGAATAAAGAAAAGTTTTGACAATGGAGTCCCCCTCCCGTCCCCCAGGAATCCCGGGGGACTCTCGGAGGGTGATGGCGAGGGGCTCCATAGCCAGGACAAATAAAAGCGGTGAGAGAGGGTAACCCCACCTCATGCCTTTCTGAAGGTGGAAGGGCACAGACAAGGTGCCATTGGTCAAGACAGAGGCCTTGGAGGAGGCATAAAGGAGTTTGACCCAGGAGATAAAGTTGGGACCCATTCCCATAGCAGAAAGAGTGTGAGAAAGAATGGGCCACTCAATCAAATCAAATGCCTTTTCAAAGTCAAAGGCCAGAGCAACAGCCAGTGTCCTAGATGATTTAACCAGGTGCATCAACAAGATCAAAGTTCTGTGATGATCCGACCCAAGGCAGCCTTTGACAAAGCCAGCCTGTGAAGGATGCATTAATCCCAGAAGGAGATGTTCAAGCCTAGTTGCCAGAATCTTAACCAGAACCTTAGCATCAGTGTTGATAAGTGATATAGGGCAATAGCTACTGGGGTTAAAATGGTGTTTCCCCTTCTTAGGAAGGACCATGATAGTAGCTTCTTTCAAAGTAGGAGGAAGTGCGCCCACTGAAAGAATGACAAAAAGCATGAACTAGGTATGGGGCCAGATTAATACCTGGGGTTCTATAAAAATCTATGGACAACCCATCTCTCCCTGGGGCCTTGTAGAGGTTCATGGACCTGACCATTATGGCCACTTCTTTTGATTTGGGTGTCTAACATTTGGGAGTCCAACTCTGGGACTCAGGGGATAGGTAATGTGGCTAGAAAGTTCTGAATTTTGAATAGATCAGGGGGATTGGGAGAGGTGTACAGCTGTTCATAAAACCAAGTCATGATCTCATTAATCCTTTTTTTGGGAGTAGTATGTATGCCCTTGCTTATCTGCCAGGGAATGGATCATATGGGAGGCTAGTTGGTGTTTCAAGCGGTAGGTTAGAAGTTTACTAGCCTCCCCTTCCCCAGTAGGCATGCCGAATTCTTCATAAATTCAGTTCCACTTGACAAGTAAGGTGGGCATTAAGTGAGATTCTGGTACTAATCAACTGGGCCATCAGGGTCTGGGAAGGAGTTTGGGATTTAAGTGCCTTATATTGAGACTCTAATGTGTAAAGTTGTTTCTCAAAGGTTCGCTGGTCAGCATCCTGGGGTCACCTTCTGGCTGAAGCAAAGGCGATGATTCTGCCCCGTATCATGGCCTTAAAGGCCTCCCAAAGGGTTGAATCAGAGACCTCTGCATTGTCACTATGCTCTCAATACTCTGCCACCTCAGGTCCAAGCCAGCGCTGGAATTCTGCATCCTGTAACAGGAGAGGGTCCAAATGCAATGTAGATGTTGGAGGGGAGACCTGCCCCTGATTGATCGTAAGTTCTAAAGGTGCATGATCTGATATAGTGATTGGGTGAATGTATGAGTGGACCACAGATTCAAATAACCTAGAGGAGATAAGCCATAAATCTATTCTGCTAGAAGACCCATGCACCGGAGAGAAGTAAGTAAAATCATGATCCCCAGGATGCTGAGCCTGCCATGCATCCAGCATAACGTGTTCACTCATGAGCTGCTGAACAGCCAATCTGGCTCGTCTGTGGGGTTCTGGGGTCTTATTACTTCTATCCTGTGTATGGTCTAACATCAGATTGAAATCTCCACCCAGTAATACTGGAGCTTGGTTAGGATTAAAGTCAGAGAGAGATTGATTTAAGATGTGAAAGTATTGAGGGGAGTCTTGGTTGGGGGCATAAATATTATTTAGAATCAGTGGACCTTCCAGAGCGTCCATCTCAGCCATAGCTCACCAGCCTTCTTTATCATGAATGAATCTAGTCAATTTCCAACCCAGATTTTTATGTATCAATATAGAGGCACCTCGTCTATGGGAATCCACCACACTATGTACCTCTTCACCTACCCAACTTTGTTTAAACTTCTTAGCCTCACCGGAAGAAAGCTTTGTTTCCTGAAGAAATACTATAAGGGGATTCAGTTTCTTTAGATGCAGAAGTACCTTCTTCCTTTTAACTGGGGAATTAAGCCCCTTATCATTCCAGGAGATTAGTTTAAGTACCATGGTCCTTGGGGTATATTATAGTTGAAAATAGGTGAAGGCATAAACAAAGTGTGCCAGGATGGTGTCTAGAGTTAGTGGTTAGCCAACCTGTGTCCCCCACACACCAATAATGAAACCTAACCCCTACCTGTGGATTGCCATAACTAGAAAGACCTCTAGGTGGTGCAAACTGACCGCCTAGTATCACAGAAATTTTAAACATACAAGTACAAACCAACTTTGAAACAACAATTACAAACTTATCTACGTACCCTCCTGCCCACCCTTTCCCGCTTTCCATGAACATCCCAAAGCAAAACCAGTCTTTGCTGAATGTAACAGCTGGTACACAGTGCAGATACCAGCAGCGGTCACTAAGGAATGAGAAACTAAAAGCAATAATGTGTAGTAGGCCATTGAGCACCAAAGTTCTCCTGTGACCCCAAAAAATAAAATAAAAAAGAAAATAGCCAAACGCTAGGGAGCCCTCCATAATCTTCCCAACAAACAGGGACTGTCTGAATAAGCAATTATATCAGTGCATGTCAGTCTTTAAACCCTACAACCCTCCTCAGATGTGGGGGTAAAACCTGGTGAAGGAAAAAGGGATGCCTGCTCTAAAGAGCGGGAAATGCTTCGAGGTAGACAAGGAGGATATAAGGGCCCATCACAGCATAGGAGGAAAAAAAGGAAACCACCCCATAAAAGGGAAGATCCCGACCCCAAATACAACCCTTCTCTCTGTGAGGGCAGCATATACTTACTGCCTCTAGACAGGTTATACAATGGGGAAAGGCAGATCCAGGCTGAGAGGAGTCAGCAACCTACAGGTGACCAGTGGAAAAAAATAAAGGAGCCAAGGACAGGCTGCATACTGGAAGATTAGACTCCTGCTCAACCCACAGAGTTTGAGACATCAAACTGTCCTTCAGGTAAAGATTGACCAGAGAGGGTTTAGGTCCCAGAAGGTAGGACACTTGTCAATTCGGCCCAGGAGTGGCCTCCAGCAGACTGAGGCTTACTATTCTTATGAGGTGAGTTCCGAGGAGGCTTGGGAATATCCTGCAGAGGGTCATCCATTGGGAGATCTCTCAGAATGCTGAATTTATTGTTACTCAAGTCTAACAGGTGCTGTGATGCCCCCAAGTCTGGGCTATCAATATGACTTCTAGAGCGGAGTCAAGGTGTCTTATCAACATGAGCTCCTTCTATCCGTTCCTTACTTCTGTTCCTCCACTTGCTGCCTGGGGTCTTCTTGGAGGGTGAGGGAGTTAATGATTGCAGCTGCATGGGGCTTGGATTGACTATGTCAGCTCCCTGATGCCCAGATTCCCTCTGGGAAGGAGAAGTGACTGCAGACCCAGGATGAGTAGAGTCTTTAAACTTGCCCCAGTTCAGCTTGGGGGCCTGAGCTGCCAGGAAGTTCTCTGCTACTACTGGGTCATCAAAAAGCCTATGAATACCATTGAAAACTACTCTGAAAGAGGCAGGATATCTTAAGGAGTATTGAAGCCACAGCTCAGCACAGGCTCTGCACGCTGGGGTAAAGGTCCGACATCTCATAGTGACCTCCTGTGAGTAGTTGGCAAATATCTGAATATGATGACTTTGCCAAGAAAGCTCATTTTTTCCCTGGGCAATTCAAGTAATATTCTCCTTGTCCTGAAATCGGAGGAACCTGGCAAGGATAGTGCATGGGTGGCCCCCAGGAGAGGGCCATGGGGCAAACGAGCGATGAGCCCAATCAATTTTGAGTGGGGCCCCTGTATGCCTGTCCAAAATGTGGGGTAATGCAGTCTGTAAGAACTGAATGGTGTCTGACCCCTCGCAGCCTTCAGGGAACCCGGCAAACCACATATTGTTCCATCAGCTGTGGTTTTCAAGGTCCTCCACTCTGGCTCAGAGCTGGTTGATCTTCCTATCCTGGTCTCAGAGCCTGGCTCTCATTTTATGGCAACTGTCTACCACTTCAGCCAGCCTATGCTCCATAACCCCAGCTCTTTGAGACAGATCCACGATGTGGGGTGTATTTTTGTGAGTGGCAAGGTTCCAGTTGGCCATCCACTGCAAAATTTCTGCAAACATCTGCCGAATTTCAAAAAGATCCCCCTCCGATCCCATTGGTAAGGTGGCAGCCTCCATCCCGCAGCCCATAAGGAAAGCTAAGGCCTCGCAGATAAGAAATGATGAACCATGACTCAAGGACGGAAATCAGCAGCCTGGGAAACAAAATAATGGGTTGGTAAGTGAGCACTGCCTCCCTCTCACTAATGGACATGTTACAGTCACACTGATAACCAGAGGGGCCCGAATTTCTCAGGGTTTGTGGGGGTCTACAGGGAGGTCCGTGCTCAAGCGACCATCTCGTTCGGTTGCTTGCCATGCCCCCAAAAGCATTTATTTCTGATCTCCTGGTCCTTTTGCGTGTGAATTTCAGAAACCTTGTGCCAGAATGCCTGACCAAAGTCATAAAATGGCATTGGCATGACCTACAAAATCTTTTTTTTCAGAGGAAACATTACTGCAATTCATCCTTTACATGCACCCCCCCCCAGTGTTACGCCTTTTTGTTTTTTTGTGGTTTGCACTTTTTAAATCATCAATCATTGAGCAGCAGTGTTAGAGTTAAGATACACTGTATATGCTACAGTTGTAGAATCCCCCCACCAAAAAAGGCAATTTATTAGATTAATTTCAAATACAATTAAGTTTAATAGCAGTATACCAGTCTGAGCCTCTTCTCCGCTCACTTCTTCACATCCTTATGATTTTCCTGGCCTACAATGATAGGACACTTCTACAGCTAGCAGCCTAGGGACATGAAAGGATGGGACATATTGTGCCACAACCCTAGCTATTTCCCTCTTCGTAACTGTTCCTTCCTTCTCAAAGGCTGGATTTGGTACACCTGACCTTTGACTTGAAGGACTGGCTATCATGTGGTCTCACAAGTTATCGGATCTGCTCTTAACCTGAAATAAAAATGTAAACACATGGAGGGAGGTTAAGCACTACATCATCTCTAGTCTTGGTGCACTACCTCAGTTGTGCAGTCAGGTTGTTTTAGAGGCAGACACACTGTTAGGATACTAAGTGGTCAGAATTACAAACTTGCACCACCGTTCTATTTATGCCCCTTTGTGATATGTACAACTGGGTCACAAACCCTTTCCTGCACTGTTACATTTGTTTTTTGTGAAAACTCAGTGAAAGAGAAGGGAGCCGGCAAGCAAATGATGTGCTATGCATTGCATACTCAAGTGCCAGGCCTCAGACAGCTCAGCCACATATCTGAGTTCCTTCCAAACTGTAAATGATCTGCAAGCAGTTTGGGGGAAGGGGGAGGCAATGCATGCATCAACAGAGAGAGACAAAATAGAAACACAGAAACATACATTTTTGAGGGTAGATAAGGGCTGCTTTGCCCACCGAGTCTGACCATTTTGTCCCTGTGTGTGCTGTCACTGCAGAGCCTACCTAATCTGAGGTAACCCCCCTTCCCACACACACACTTTCCTACCAAGATTCATTTTATTTATTTATTTCATATTTTAACCAGGAAAGACATACTGAGCTGAGAACAGCTCATTTCCCGATGCGTCCTTGTGGAAAGAGGAGAAGGGGAGAAGGGCAGAAGGCGATAGCTCAATAATAAACTGATGAAAATAAGAAGTCAATTACAGTGATATAATACTGTAATACATGAAACATAAATATAAATAATTAGAGGCAAATTAATAAATGAATGCAAGTAGAAAATAAAACACTCATGTACAGAGAAAAGGAATAAGAAGAGGAAAGAGTCAAAGACAGTTACAGGTAGGAGAGTAAAAGTCATAATGAAGAGACTTTAGGGAGGATGGAGAAGAGGCAGCATGAATAGAAAGGGGAAGGGAGGACCAATGATCAAGAAACTGATAAGAAAATTAGAGTGTCCAACAGTAGATTTTCTACAAGGAATAAAAAGAGAAGGTGAATTGGTGTTGCAGAGAAGGTAGGATGAAGAAGCAGGAGAAGATAGAAGGGATTTAAGATAGGAGGAAAGGGAGCTGAAACAGAATATGAATATAAATGGTGCACAATGGGAAATTCACCTAGCATCAAGAGAGTGGGAGAGAAAGTGATGAGTGTAAAGGCAAAAGTTGGGCAGCTTAGAGAATCCCTGCCTGGAGCACACTAAAGAAACAAAGTTCAATGCAAAGTGGCTAACAGACACCCGTGCATCTCCAAATAAACAACCCCATTGCTCGGTTTGTAGTTTAAAAGTGAATGTTTATTCAATTAAAAACAAAGACAACTCACCCACCTGTATCTCCCAACTGTTTCACCCACTTGACCATGGGCTTTCTTGAGAGGAGAGAAGGTGAAGAGTAAAGAGATCAGTGGTGAGCACGAGGGAGGCAAACTAAAGCAAAATGACAGAAAGAATGGAAAAAGGGGTCCAGACAGGCAAGGGAAGATTTAGGGGCACCACTGTAGACTAAGTCACCACAGTCAAAGATAGGAGAATCATTTTTACTACAGTTTCTTGGCAGGCTGGAAGTGGAACACCTGCTTTATGCCTGTACAATGCTCCAAGCTTAGGGTATAACTTAAGGTGAATGGCATCAATATGCATTGAGAAATCAAGATGCCAGTCAAGGCAGACCCCTGAGGTACTTAAAAGAGGAAACATCTTCTATCTTAATACCATCAAGGGTGTTAAATAATGGGAGAGAAGTAAGTCTCACAAGCCTTTGATGGGTGCCAAACATCAAGAAGATTGTTTTTTTGTTGTTGAGAGACAATTGGTTAGACTTGAACCAGTGCTGAATGTTGTCAAAATCCAACTACAGCCAGAATGTTAGGTCATGGGATGAAGAACCAGAAGCAAAAAGAACTGTGTCACCAGCATGCATATCAGTGGATGCAGAGGAACTGACAGTGTGGAGATCATTTAAGAAAATGAAAAGGAGACTAGGACACAGGACAGACTTGTGATGGCATCTGAGCTAATAAAATTGGAGATTAAATGGATTTTCCTATCCAGACAGCTTTAGACTTCCCACCAATTTAACAAAACCAATTGACTGAAGAGTCAGGCCTGCTGCTTTGAGCTTGGATCAACAAAAATTGTGGAAGTAATCAGTCCTTGATTCATACCTGTGAGCATGGAGTCAATGAGATGAACGAGGGAGGTAAAAGTTGAGTGGGATTTCCTGAAGCCAGACTGGTAAGGTGTGAAAATGGAGAAGTTGTCAAGAAAGGAACTGAGCTGGGAAAGAACAATGTGTTCCTGTAACTTAGCCAAAGTGGGAAGAAGAGATACAGGGCAAATGTTACCCCCTTAGTGCCTATCCCATGCATGCTTGGTATCCCCCACTGTTTTTGCCCCTACCACCTCCACAGGAAGACTGTTCCTAGTTCCATTACTCCTTTGGTGAAAAAGTACTTCCTCACATCCTTCCCAAATTTACCCCCTTCAATTTTCATTGCATGCCCCCTTGTTCTTGTGCACCTTTTCTTTTGAAAAATATTCCCCTCCTGTGCCTTATTTACCCCATGATGTTCTTATAGGTCTGCAGTATATTCCTCTACTCTCTTTCAAGGTGTACATATTGAGATCCCTCAGTCTCTTCTCATATGACTTATAATTTACTCCAAGCACCATTTCAGTTGCCCTCCTCTGGACAGCCTCTACACTGTCTATGTCCTTCCTGAGATGTGGTCTCTAGAAATGGACACAGTACTCCATATGGGAAAGCACAAACAATTGATACAGTGGCAACACCAGCTCTCTCCTGATGGTAATACCCCTCCCTAGGTAAGCCACCATCCCATTGGTCTTACCTCCTGCCTTGTCACACTACATCACAACTTGAGGTCTTCAGCTAATATAAACGCAAGGTCCCTTTCCTGTTTAGTGACCATCAATCCCTCTTACCCATTTTATGCACCACCTCTCTTTTTCCGTGCTCTAGGTGCATAACTTTCATTTCTTTGTATTCAAACCCAGCTATCATACCCTTGACCACTCCTCGAGTTTCCTCAGGTCTCTATACTCATTCTCTACATCCCTTCTGGAGTATTTATCCTAATGCAGATTTTGGTGTCATCTGCAAAAAAACATACCTTCCCTTCCAGCTCTTCAGGAATGTCAGTTATAAAGACATTGAAGGGGAATTGTCTCAGTTCTGAGCCCAGAGGTAACCTGCTGTTCACTCTCCCCTCATTAAAGTAAGTGCCATTTACCGACACCCTATGTCACCTATCTATCAACAAGTTTCACACCCTGTTTAGCACCTTGGCTCTCAAAATAAAACTGCCCAGTTTCCTTATAAGCCTCTAAAGTGCATAGTAATGCACCTAGGGAATAAGATCCCCAGGACAGAGTACTGAATGAGTGAGGTGAGAATTAGTACTATAGCTGAGGAATGGGACCTTGGTGTTAACATCAGTAACACCCTTATACAACTGAGTCAGTGCAACAGGTCATATAACAAAGCAAGTAGGATGCTGGGATGTATAGGGAAGGGTATTGATAGCAGAAGGAAAGAGGTAATGCTTCTCCTATATTTATTCTTAGTGACGCCACACATGGAGTACTGTGCCCAGTTCTGGTGTCCTCTCCTGAAGAAGGATAGGGATAAACTGGAGATGTTGCAGCAGAGAGTAACAAAAATGATTCAGTGCCAACAGGGCAGGTCCTTTGAGGAACACCTCAAGGCACTGAAAATATACCTGCTGAAGACCAGAAGCAATAGGAGAGATATAATAGAGACTTTGAAGTTCCTAAAAGGAAGTAACAAGGTGAACTGCAGGGAACTATTTAGCCTGAATACTAGTTTGTAGTCATGAAGACAGGACCGAGGTTCAGGAGGGAAATTGGGAAGTATTATTTTACAGAAAGGGTAGTGGAGCCATGGAACAGTCTACCAACTGAAGTGGTGGGTGCTAAAACTGTTGGTGGCTTCAAGCATGTCTGGGACAGAATGAAGGGTATAATGGTTGCTTGACATGACCTCCCCTATGAATCTGTGCTGCCTCAGGTCTTGTGACCCACTGGATTCAAGATGCTCCTCTACCCTTACCTTCAAAAGTTTGACAAGTGCCTCCATTAACTTCCCCACCACTGAAGTTAGACTGAGCGGCTTGTAGTAGTTGCCAGTTTCTTCCCTACTGATGCTTTTATGAAGCTGGACTAAATATGCCCTTCTCCAGTCCTCTGGAACCACACTTGTTTCCAGTGAGTTGTTGAACAGGGCTGTCAGAGGTGCTGCCAGTACCTCCCAGAGCTCCTTCCTCACCCTTGCGTGTACCCCATCTGGCCCTATAACCTTATCCACTGCCAGATTTGCATGTTCTCTCAGGACTCTTTCCTCTGTAAATGGACTTGTGTCTACCTCCCACACTTCATCAATGTTTCTGCTGTTTCTATGTGGTCCACCCTGCCCCTCACTCCACTGTGAAGACTGTGCAGACATATCTGTTCAGGACAGCTGCTTTTTCCTGATCCTCCTCTGAGCAGTTTCTCCTGCCCTTCTCAATCTCACAGTTCCTTCCCTTGTCTTCCTTTTTTTGCTTATGCATCTAAAAAGGTCTTGACCCCTTTAGTTACCCCCTGACTATTATTTTCTGTTTGCAGTTTTGTACTCTTCACTGCCTTCCCTGTTTTCCTCTGATTTCCTGGTTTACATACATATCCTCTTCCATCTGTGTCTCCCTGCACCTCCAGAATATCACCCTTTCAGCTTTTACCTTCTTAGCCACATCCCTTGAGAACCATCCAGGCTACCCCCCCCCCCCGCTAGGTTGACTCTCAGTTATTGTCCCATTTTGTTTACATCTGCCCTCCTAAAGTCCAGGACCCTCATCCTTGTGTGATTTGTCTCTGCCAGCATCTTTTTGTTAAACCACACTGCACGGCAATCTCTGGTCCCCAGGTGACATCGCACCTTGATGTCTGCAATACTGTCCCTGTTTATGAGTACTTGGTCCAGTATTGCTCCATCTTGAGTGGTCTATCTGACTAGTTGCCTGAGAAAGACCCCCTACAGGGAATCTAGGATGGCCCTTATTCTAGCCAAGGCCATGAGTGAGAGACTCTAATCTAAATCCAGCAGATTGAAGTCCCCCACTAGCAGCACCTCCCCCTTTTCTGCCATCATGCTAATGGCTTCCACCAGTGCCTTATCTAGTTCTGCCATTCTGTGCTGGAGGTATGTATATCACCCCAGTGTGAAGAGTGTCTCTGGCTTCTGTCTCCAGAGTGACCCACAGCACCTTCAAGCCATAATTTACCCATAGGTTTCCTTGCATTTCCATCAGTCTGATACCCTCTCTCACATGCAGAACAACCCCTTTACCCTTCTTCCCCTCCCTATCCTTCCTGAACTGAGTGTAGCCTGGTATGGCTATATCTCAGTCAGGGCTCCCTGTGCACCATGATGAACCAATGGCCACAAGATCCTGATCTGCCTCCACCATGATGGCTTTCAGGTCTGGAATTTTGTTTCCAAGACTCCGTTTATTGGCATACATGGCTCTCCACTCCTTGTTCCCACTCTGGCTGCAACCCACCTTCCCTCTTCTTGCCTTTGTTGCCACTTGAAATTTCCCTCTCTCCCTTCACCTTAACTACCTTCTTTATGCCCCGCCTCTTAAAAAACACCCTTTTCTCTTGTGTTCTTTCCCTCTTGTCTGCTTCCATAATTGGGAGACAGAGTTTGACAAGGGATACTCAGGATAGGAAAGCATTGGATATGGTCAACACTAATCTCTGTCTCCCAATGAGGATGAAAATTATTTTGGAATCCTAATCAACAACGGGCTGAAGAATGTCACCTGTGCATGGCTGCTATCCAGAGGCCCATCAGAATGCTGTGCTGAATCAAAAACTGCATGACCATCAGAGCAGGTAAAATATATTTCCACTACTTCACATGGACATAGTCAGGTCACACATGGAGCACTGCATGCAGATTTGGTCTACTCAATACAAAGAGGACACTGATTATAACAAGATGATGCAACACAGGACCACCAAAATGATCAGCAGTATGGGGTGAGTTCTCAGGATAGACTGGATGCCCATAACATGTTAACTGTGGAGCAAAGGCTAAGACAGGGCATGATCTTATTTTTTTGTTAATTCAGGAGTATCAAGAAGAAAGAATAGTCAGACATGTTTTATCTGGTGTTCTGCAGCAATACAGTTGGGCACAGCATGAAGCTCAGGGGTAGCAAGATCAGGAATATCATGAGGAGGCACTTGTTATCCCAGACTGTGGAGAACAATAGAATGGAAGAGCGTACTAGGGATGCAGTGGGAATGTAAACAGTTCAGGCCTTTACAGTAATCCTGGGCAAATTTATGCTTTACAAGGGAGCCATTGTGTGCCCTGGGTAGTTAAGTGTCCATATAAATTGTGCATGTGTGCACAGCATACTTATGCCATTTCTACCCACTTATGAATAAGGATGTGAATGACATGATGAACCTAGAGTCCCTGCTGACTCAAATTACTGTTACCTAGCCAAGCCACCAGTACAGTGGTAGTGCTAGAACTTGTGGCACTCATGATCCGGGTTCACAAAGAAGCCCAGAGTGCCAGAGAGTAAGCTGGTAGGAGGAGGACTGAGCATCTGTTGGGCAGCTTACTTCTCCTGGGGGGGAAGGAACATGAAGTTCAGCATTAGTCCGTCCCAACAATGGCTGGAGTTGTTGTGTCAGAGTCAGTGCAATTGCAGAGGATTAGTTGAGTGACAGATGTCATCATGTTCGGAGTTGTTGGGCATGGAAGTGCACCTGTCATCATGTGGAAGTCATTGCACGTCTACTTCTTTGGGAACCACAAAAGTATTGAAACTCCCCTTGGCTGTGTACTCTGACACTGGTTCTTTTTAAGCATTGCTTATTGCTAAACCAGGGCAAGCCAGTGGGACCTGATTAGCACCTCAGTCCTCCCTAACTTTTCTGGGCCAGAATGAGGAGCTCCCCCATAGGGACCAAGCTGCAGTCTCCCAGGATCAGAAGCCAATAAGTCACTGGGATTGCAGGGAAGGGAGCTGGGAAGGTTCCTACCTGGCCTGACATGGCATACAATTCTGCTGATTAAAGGGAGCTACACAGAGCTGAAAAAGGACTATGTTACCATAGTACTATGCTAGAATTAGGCTAAGAAATGTGATATATCTGGGCAACAGATAATGAACAAAATTTGGAAAGCTTGTGGGGTGGCCACTGAACTACAAGTAAGGACTGGTGAGGGTCTGCTTCCCTATCACAGGTCTAAAAGTATGGGTTGATTAGGTGGAAAATGGTCTGAGGTGGCCATTCCAGCACACATGGACTCTGGCCATGGCAGAGTCCCATGTAGCTGGTGCTGTGCCATGCCTAGACTACTTTGGGTATTGCTTACCTGCACATTAGCAGGCAAAACCCCTGATTTTGCCCACTAACATTTGTGACCACATTAACAGTCACCAGAGGATACTCCTCCTTGGTGGTTCAGTCAGGGCTCTGTATAGGGCAGTATTGTTGGTGACACAATGGGGTCAGTCTTTGTAATTTGTAATATCACCAGCCATGACTTTGTAGTGGGACCAAGACATGTCTGGGTTATTGCTGGCATCAACTTTGTTATTTTACATGGTAGTGTAAAGACCTACCACAGAGCTCCATGTGCTGACCAAGTTTATTTAATTTTAAATACAGTCACTGGGGATGGAATAAAGATCTATGTAAGTAAGAAAACACCACAGTCTGCATGAACAAAAGAGAACAGCTTTTGTGGTTGTAAGTTGCAAAGTACAGCTTAATGCCTTTAACCACCATTGATGTGTACTGATGTGCATTATGAACACACAGACTAACGTGGTATTCTACATATAAAATGGGTCTTATATAATAATTACAATTTAAAAAAAATACTTTCTTAACTTTTGTTTTCCTAATACCCTTCAGCTTATAAATGAAGTAACCGCTTTTTTGGAAGAAGGGTAATCCCCAGCCAAGCTCTGTACCTCTTTTCAATCTTATAAAATGTCAAACAGATCTATATTCCACCTGTGACTAGCCAGATTTTAAGAATCTCTTCCTCTAACATGTTTAACACTTTTGTTTTGAAGATTTGTTTATGTCTTTCTCTGTCTACCATCATCCAGGTTATTTCTTTCTGTCCTATGGAGGTGACAGTGGGTGCCATACACAGTAGAATTGAAAAGTTATGCACTTGTTTAATTTAGCAGTCCCAGGCTATATGACTTGTTAGCTGCAGCTAAAATTTGCAGTCCTGAACTTCCACATAATGAGTCTGACACAGATAACTAACTTAGATGTTCTGTTAATTTAGTGGGTCTCTTTCTACAGGAAACATAGCAAGACTTTTTTTTAAAGTGTAATAAATAAATTCTACAGTGTATTGATGGATCTTCCATCATCTAACTAAACGCCTAACCAAATCCTTTCCTCTTACCTCATACCTAGACAATTTTCAAAAAAAAAACATTGATATGGACATATTTAAATTGAGTCTGCAGCTCATCCATGATAGAAATACATTCAACTGAGCATTCTTATAAAAACGTACTCACTGACATCTCTTTCCAATGTGTTTTTGCTGATGACTATACAAGTGTATAACAGAGATTTCCACCAACAGAATTCCTGTAGACTGGCAATTCCACTTCCGAAATGCTTTTGCAATTTCTTTTTGTAATGTTGTAAAATTCTGAAAATCTTTTTATGTAAACTGCAACATATTATTTTGTGGTTTTCAGAACACAGATCCCCAGTTCAGAAACTGCAGATAGAGAATTGTAGATGGACAGCTATGCACAACCAGCCTGGACTGCCACAGATGGGGTTTTAATTACATACAACCTCAAGAGTGCAGGTCAAGAGGTCCAATGTAATCTGAACCCTGAGGAGGCAGCAGACTGGTTGTGCAAAAGGTTACACGTCTGGTATTTGTTATTGTGTATGGCTAAAAATATAATGACATTTTCAGCAGTTCAGTCAAGAAAGGAAAAGCTTTAGTTTTTAATCCCACCTGTTTTGTTTCAGTCCCCTTTCTCTCTCCGTGCTCAGAAGTCATAATCTGTAAATTGTATTTGGTTTTTCTGATACACTTGTTCCAAGAAACATAGAAACATAGAATTTGATGGCAGATAAGAACCGCTTGGCCCACCCAGTCTGCCCATTTCCCTGCCTACTGGATAAGCTGCAGATCCTAGTTAACCAGCAGCCTACTTCTTCCTACCCCCATCCCCTAGAATTGCCTTATGACTGTCCCATGCATGCTTGAATTCCACCACTGTTTTTGACTCCACGACCTCCTCGAAGGCCGCTCCATGCATCCACAACCCTCTCTCAGAAAAGATACTTTAAATTTTTCCGAGCCGCCTCTATCTTCAACATGTGCCCCTTGTTCTTGCACACCTCTTTTTTTGAAAGATGCTACCCTCTTGGACTTTGTTGATTCCCTTGAGGTACTTGAAAGTTTCTATCATGTCCCCCCTCTCCCTCCTTTCCTCGAGGCTATACATATTAAGCTCCTTTAGTGTCTCTTCATATGTCTTCGGTGCAGACCCTGCACCATTTTAGTTGCCCTCCTCTGGACAGCTTCCATCCTGTCTATGTCTTTGCGAAGACTGGGTCTCCAGAACTGCATGCAGTACTCCAGATGGGGTCTGACCAGCTGTCTGTACAGAGGGATAATAACTTCCTGTTTTCTACTGGTGATGCCTCTCCCTATGCATCCCAATATCCCCCCAGTCCTCATTGCTGACCTCTCACATTGCTTGCCCACCTTTAGGTCATCTGATATGACTACCCCCAGGTCCCTTTCCATTTTTGTTGTTGTTAGTATCTCACCACCTATTATGTACTATTCCCCTGGGTTTTTGTTTCCCAGGTGCATTACCTTGCACTTCTTAGCATTGAATCTAAGCTGCCATACATTTGACCATTCCTCTATCCTTGCCAAGTCCCTTCTCATCCTTTCCACCCCACCTTGTGCTTCAACTCTGTTGCAGATCTTTGTGTCATCTGCAAAGAGACATACTTTTCCTTCCACTTCTCTGTAATGTCGCTTATAAAGACATTGAAGAGGACTGGTACTAATACTGAACCCTGTGGTACCCCACTAGTAACCCCCCTTTCATCAGAGTGGACTCCATTTACTATTACTCTCTGTGTCTTATTTTCCAGCCAATTTTTTTACCCAGGCTGTCATCTTGGGACCCACTCCCAGGCTAGCTAATTTGTATATTAATCTTTTGTGTGGGACTGTGTCAAATGCCTTGCTAAAGTCTAGGTAGGCCATGTCTACAGCCACTCCTTGATCTACTACTTTGGTCACCCAGTCAAAGAAATCTATCAGATTTGTCTGGCATGACCTTCCTGCTGTGAATCCATGCTGCCTTGGGTCCTGTGCCCCTCTGGCCTCCAGATACTCAACGATTCTTTCCTTCAGAAGTGATTCCATCATTTTCCCCTTAAACTAACAGGTCTGTAGTTTCCTGCTTCTGCCTTGCTCCCACTTTTGTGAAGGGGAATCACATCTGCCCTCCTCCAGTCCTCGGGTACCACCCCATCCTCCCATGATTTGTTAAACAGGGTAGTCAGTGGTGTCACTAATTCTACCCTTAGTTCTTTTAGAATTCTGGGATGAATCCCATCAGGCCCCATTGCTTTGTCCACCTTCAGTTTTAAGAGTTCTTTCAGAACTCTTTCTTCTGTAAATGGGCTGGTATCAACTTCTGTATCCAGTGTGTTTCTACTGTTTGTTCTAGGTACCCCCTTTGTAAATGCTGAGCAAAAATATTTGTTTAGTATTCTGCCCTTTCCACAGTCTCCCTCTGCCCACCCTTCCCCCTTTATTAAGCCTCACTATCCCCTCCCTTGGTCTTCCTTCACTCCTGATGTACCTATAAAAGGTTTTATTCCTTCTTAACTGAGTTGGCTATCTTTCCTCAGTTTGGGCCTTTGCTGTTCTGACTGCCTTCCCAGCTTCCTTTTGCTTTAACTGATACAGTTCTCTGTCCTGTTCTTCTGTGATTCCTTGTACTTCCTGAAAGCTTTCTTTTCTCTTGAACCTTCATTGCCTACCTTTGAGAACCATAGTGGTTTCTTACATCATTTAGTTTGTTTATTTGCTTCACACAAAGGCTTGTTGCCTCTGTGATGGCAGTTTTATTATTCCTCATTGTACTTCCACCCTCCTTCCTGCCCATTTGCTAGTGCATTCCTCAGGCACTTACCCATTTTGGCAAATTCAGCCCTCCTAAAGTCCAGTACCTTTGCCTTTGTATGGCTTGACTCTATTGCTGTGTTTATTGTGAACCATACTGTTTGATGGTCGCTAGTTCCCAGATGGCTACCCATCTCTACATCTGTGATCTTCTCTTCATCTCCATTTGAGAGAACCAGGTCTAAGATTGTTCCCTCTCGAGTGGGCTCAAATACTAGTTGTCTAAGGCATGCCCCCTGTAGGGCATCTAGAATAACCCCATTCTTTGAAGTGGCTGCTGCAACTGCACTCCAGTTAACATCTGGCATATTCAGATCACCCATCAGCAATATCTCCCCTTTTTTTGCCATACTAAGTATACTTTCTATCATTTCCTTGTCCATTTCCTCCCCCTGAGAAGGGGGTCTGTATACAACCCCTGTGCGGATTGTGGTGCCATTGCCGGTCTCCAAATTTACCCACAGTGCTTCTTCTCCTCCCTGTTTTCTCTTTTGTTCTGTTACTTTGATTCCTTCCCTTATGTAAAGAGCTACTCCTCCTCCTCTTTTACCCTCTCTGTCTCTCCTGTAGATAGTGTATCCTGGTATGTTTACATCCCAGTCATGGTTTTGTGCGAACCATGTTTCTGTGACTGCCACGATATCCAGATGTTCCTCCTGCATCAAGATCACTGTTGAATGTGCATGTTCTCACTCACCACAGTTGTAAACTCCCTCCACTTGCAGCTTCTGTTTGTGTCTGTACAGACTGCTGCACCATCGTGTTGCTGAGCTCCCCACTAGAGATGTGCCATGTTGCCAAACTTCATTTCGCAAAATAATTTGTGAAGTTTGCCAAGTTTGTGAAGTGCTGATTTCATGAAGTTTTTGGCAGGCACAGTGGCACTTTTTCATGAAAAGTTAAGGCAAAGCTATAACTTTGCCTTAAAGGAGAAGGGAAACAAAATGCTTATTTGCCTTGCCTGTTCATGTTGCTTATGTGGTATTTGTCTTTGGAAACAGGTATTGCATGTGTTTAGAGGCTGTATCTTGTTTTTGTTTTTCATTTGAGAGTGAAATCAGTCTGAATGTGATCCCTGATCATGATCACGTCTTCAGTTTCTTTGTAACAGTTACCGCTAGCCAATCTGCCTGCTATAACATCACACACTCCCTCAACAATCCTTGAGAAGGTGTCCGAGTCATGGTGACAGCAGGAACAGTTCACCAAGGATGCAAATCAATATTCAGGTAGTTCTGATGAAGACAGTGATTATAATTTCCAAAGGCTATGATGAACTATCCAGCCTTACATGCATGAACCAGCCCCCAGTAATGTCTGGCATCAGACCACCAAAAATGCTGAGCACTCAATCTCCCATGAGAAGTCTGTCACCTCTAACCAGAAAGTGCAGCCAGATAATGAATGGTGTGTTTTGTGAATGATTTATGTATAGTTTGGGATTTTGTTATAGTTTGTCATAAGTAAAACATGCTAGATTAAGTAATATACTATTGACTAACAATTGTGTTTGCTTTTGATTTTTTAATTGTGGTTTGTGGTGGGTTTGGAGCCAGGGGGTTGAGTCTGGGGTAGTGAGCGAGTGTCACAGTTTGCACATCATTGTATTTGTACCGCAGCACACTTCAATTTACAAATCAGTATTCCTAATGATAGCATGATGTTCCTCACAGGTTCAGATACTAGCACATTACTATGGTGCTCAATTTCAAGTTGTCTGGAGCACTCTATCTGGCAGGCTGTATGGTGTGATAAATCTGCTATGATTTGAATGACTAGTGCAGAATTCATCCAGATTTTTATATTTTAAAGTCACTAGATATCAAGTTTAGATTTCTCATCTTTATGTTTTTACCTGGATAATCAGTTAGTGTCTGTTTATTCTCCTTGTATTTTAATTACAACAGTGATCTGTTGTGGTTGAAAGTTGCATAGATTACCATATATTTTTGGTTTTCCTCCCCAGCTCCATACTCCTGCTAGATGCAGAACAAAAGGATATATCATCAGATAACTTTACATCAAGCTCTCCCAGTCCCAACCCTGCACCTCTTTTATACCCCTTTAGTTTTATTGCCTGCCTCTGTCCCTCACACTAAACTTCAAATATCCTGTAATATGAATTCTGTGCTGGTGATCCAGTCATTTTTTTTTACAACAGTCATTTAGAGCACGCATATTGGGGTGACCCCATTGATGAGTGCACATCACCTATGATATACGGTTAAATAGTGCTGCTCTTGACAGCAAGCTTCAGCCCTTGTTACCAATTGTATTGCCTTAATATACCACTTCATTATCAGCCTGCAGGCATTGAAGCATGTGATGCATCTCATGTGTTGACAAATTGACTGTTGCTATCTAGGGTTATTTATTTGCATTCATTTTTTTACCAAGTAAGATAGTATATTCATGAGGTACTGGGTTAATACAGCGTGGTGATAACCACACATTAAATACAGCACTGTAAGAAGTGCTAATGGTTCTAAGGCAACAGGGTTTTTTTTTGTGTGTGTGGTATGAAAAGCTACCTCTGTCACTGTAGGCTGCCAGTAGGGAAGTTGATGGATGCTTCCTGGGCAGTACCTAGAAGAGTCATTTCTGTGGTGGAGTGGCTAGAGCACTTTCCTCTGGTCTGTGGTATCAGAGACCTGAGGCTGAGGTTTGGTTCTCCCCAGGTCCCATTCTGCTGCAGCTATTTCTTAAAAAAAAATTTTCTGGTCTAATGTTTTTCCTGAAGTCCACGACTCACCTGTGTTGATTATAATTAATCCGGCGGGGGTGGGGTGGTGAAAGACTAAGATATTCCTCCAGTGTGCACTTTGTTTGTGGTGGTCAGCATGTTGTACCAATGTTATTTTGCTGCATGCTGCCATGCTTGTGGCATTGTTGACATGCACAGTTTTGACTGTGACATTATGACCCTGTGCCTATGTATGGTAGATGTTATTTTTTTACTTACTGTGTAAAGATGGTTTTGTGGTATCTTTACTTTCATGTTAACAGAACCAATTCCTTTTGCAGACTAACTCTATCCTTATTTTCTGTTTTTTTTCTTATTTGTCTGTGTTTGCTCCTTAACAAATATGGTCCACAGCCGATCAACTCCCATTACACATAAGTATGCTTGCCACTTACCACTTGACTCTCACACTTAGTCATGCTAATGTTTGCTGAGGTATGATTATATTTAAACTGGCACACGTAGAGAACTGAAGTGGAATTACTACTGCACATTACACCAGTAAAAGGTAATCACACAATCTGTGCACTCTAATTCTTTGCAATGATTAATTTCTCCTAGCATTGCAGACCATCTAGTCTGTCCAATCCTTACAAGTGAAGAGGGATGGTGAGGTCATATTATAACCAGTTAGGAGTTGGAGATGCAATTTAATGTGATGAGTGTTAGCTTCAAAATGTTTTAATTTGGATCCATTGTCAAGTTCAACAGGGTGTAACTGTAAACAGCCACAAGATTTAACCAAAAGGTTGTGGGTGCTATGCGTGACAGGAATACATGCTCCAAAAACAAGGAAAAGAGCTTGCTCACAGAACGCACTCCATTGTCTGCTACAAGACATTTGATAAAGTATGAGTGAAGAGGAAGAAATTAATTTTGTTTTGGGGGTTGGTTAGGTGGATTCAGCTTTTTTTGTACCTTCTATTTATTCTCTCCATATGCATGGGGGCCTTCCTCCATCAGCTTTGTTATGCAGAGTTTCATTGCCCCTTACACCTTCCGGCCTTCACCAAACCCAGCTGAAGCAGGGAGGACCATGGCTTATCCCCCACAGAGGGACTCTCCCGGGGGGACAGGAGGGAGACTGCATCACCCTTGGGCCCCTGCCCCTTGAGTTGGGGTTTGGTTGGAGGTGCTGGGCGGGGATTCCATCAGAGGCTTAATTCATGCAGCAGAGGTGTTTCTTGTTTACCCCACCCCTGGCTCAGTCATGTGATGTGCACCAGTGTGAAGCATGCACACGCTTGTGTATGCTCACAGGAGCAGCATTGCAGCCAATTCCCTTGCCAGAGATCCCAATACTTGCTACCACTCCAAGTTTCCACTGGGTGTCACCAGGCACTGGGATCTTCACCACCCTACCTCCCAGGAAAGGAGTGCAGTCCTCCAGATTCTCAATCCATTCCTCCCCCACTGACCCCTGCTGACTCAAGTCCACTCTTGAACCTGGGCCGCTGGCATGGCATGAGGTGTGGCATCCAGTGACTCAACCCTGAGCACCACCAGGCTGGTCTAGGTCGATTCAACTTGTGACAACTTTCTGTTGAAAATCCCTGGTGATCAGTCTCTGACCCAAGTAGTCCACCACAGGGCTGAACATGTCCCCCCCTGTACCCAAGTAGTGCCCCACAGGGCTGAACATGTTTTCCTCAGCCCCCAAGCCCCAATCTCTGATCACCAGCTCACCGGTAATATTAGTAATGCCTTGCCCGTATGCCCTGGTAGTCTAGTGGCCCCCACCTAGCAGTGCCAGTCCACCCCCACACCCACACCTATTCCTATTCAGTGACTGAGCAATCTCATCATTTCATGGCCAGCTGCACTGAGTTTCTCTGAGCATGTACTACTCTTTACATTATGCACTCAATGAATGAGCTGTCATTCATTGAGTGTACTATATACAGTAGCACATGCTTAGTGGGAGCACAGTTGGCAGCTGGCCATGGAGGTGAGAGGTGGTATGTGCCAGTCACTGAATGGGAATGGGTATGGGGGTGTGGGTAGACTGGCACTGCCAGATGGTGGTGGGGGCCACTTGACTACCAGGGCATATGGGCAAGGCATTATTAACATTATCAGCAAGCTGGCGATCATGGATCAGGGCATGGGGACCAGGGCAGACATGTTCAGCCCTGCAGGGCACTACTCGCGTACCGGTGGGGACATGTTCAGACCTGTGGGGGCACTGCTCAGGTACAAGGGTGACATGTTCAGTCCTGCTGGGTATTATTTTGGTAAGGGAGGACATGTTCAGCCCTGTGAGACATTACTTGGGCATCGGGGGGGATATGATCAGCACTGTGGGGTATTACTTTGGGACCAGAACTTGGGGCAGGGGCTTGCACCCTTTTGGTGGATTTTATTGTGGCTTGCAGCATGCTGTGGAGTTGCACCCTCCCTTTGGCACAATACTTGGGGTGCTGCAAGTCATGGATGGAGCTGCCAGGGACTCTGGCTTTTCTGGAATCAGGTGTAGTGTTCCCAGAGCATCATCATTTGGTGCAAGTCACAATTGTCAGTGACTTGCACCATGCTTTCTGGAATCAGCCTCTGTATGTCCTGGTGCTTTATTGAATAGGTGGCTTTATCAAGGGATCATTTGTTTTGCATTTCTTAAAGAGCACCTTACCTGGTCCCTGGCCCAAGAAGCAAGACAAAGCCTTCCATGTGTAGAAGTCATATGCCAAACATATAATTTTTTTTATAGTAGCCCCTATTTATGAAGGGAAGGTATTTTATTTTTTGGTTCTGTGGAGCTGAACACAGCTGATCCTTCCACTTCTGGTAAGACAGAAATTAGTGGTCTGCCCCACTGTATAAGACATTATGTCATTTTGTGATGTCACTATATGGATATCAAGGGGTGCACTCCATAAGCATGAATGTGGCTGTTTTCAGAATAAAATTTTGGTAGTTTAGATGGCTATTTGGAACAAATCATAGCGACAGTTTAACTAGTAAGGACCTTGTTAGTTAAGCAGTGGCCATGATTTGTTCCAAACAGCCATTTAAAGTACCACAATTTTACTCGAAGAAACAGCTCCATTCATGTCTATAAAGTACTTCCATACTATCCATATAATGACTTCACAAAATGTCATAGCATGGGGGTGGATCGGGGGCAGACCATGGACTGAAGTGGTACAAGGAAGTGGAAGGGATCAGCTTTCCTTGACTACACAGAGCCAAAATACAATATCTTCCCTTCCTAAATTGGGACTACTATTACAAAAAAAAACTGTTAAGCAGATAACATCTGCACAGGGGAGGGTTTGTCTTGCTTCTTGGGGAAAGTTTGAAAAATAGCAAGAAAGTTGCTCTTTAATACCTCTTTAGTAGAAATTATTTTGTTTTTGACTGCCTCTCTCAAATACCAGTTGCTATTTTAGTGGCTATAAGCTCTCTTTGTATATATATTCATTTATACTTCAGTAATTCTAGGAACAGTATGCTGTACCAGCAGCTGATAGAGAGTGCAGCCTGCACCCGGATGTGGACTTAGGACTCCATCCCCTGGTAGCTGAAGTCTTAAATTCTACACTATGAGATACTGCTGGCTGAAAGTCTGCATGGCTAAAGCTCCCCCCTAAGTACTGAATCTTACCAACTGGTGGGATTTTGGGGATCTGCCACAGGAGACAAGTGACCTACAGAGAAGGCCCACCACCCAAGACAGGAGACTCACCCTGATGACATGAACTTCAAGGGGAGCAAGAAAATGACAATCCATAGAGAAAACCCTGACAGCAAGATTCTGACTGATTTATGACAGCTGAAAGGAATGACTGATATGGTAGAGAGTGCAATTCCTGAAAAGGTACTGGAAATTGAAAGTACATCAATGGTAAAATCCAGCCTCTAGCAGGAAAGGTTAGAAGCTGTATGCACATGAAGACTGAGGTTATAAATGCTGAAGCAGATTGACTAACTAAAACTAAGTGAAGTGACAGAGCAGGAGTTAGAGTAGCTGTCTTGTTAGGAAGCCAAGTGAAATCAATTGAGGAGGAATGCAGAGAAACTAAGGGAGGTTTACATGTGGCCTGATATGAACAGCAAATATAAATGATTGAGATATCACAAGCCAAAACAGCAGAATGACATAGGTAGGACATACTGTGGAAACTAACAAGCACACTGAGAACCAAAAGAAACATGAGATTTACATGAGGACATGTGTGTAGCAGGATTAGCCAACTGGCAAAAAAGAAGGAAGCACATGCTACAGCCAGGAAAGATAGAAAAAAGACATTGACCTAGAAAAGGCAAAAACCCAAGAAAGGGGGGCAGAGCCAGAGAAGAGCATCAGTCTTCAGAAAAGAAACAGTGCCTCTGACTGGAGGAAGCTGACATAAATAGCTCATGGAAGGGGATTTGGCTGTAAGCTCCCTCCCTCCACCACTTGAACTTCAGGCACAGCTTTTAAATGCTGTAGAATTGATTTATTTTGCTGTGAAATAAGTCTTGCCATGTTCACTGTAAAAAGACACCTTCTAAATTAATTTAACAGCTAGGTGTGATGCTATGGCATAATCATTATACAGAAGTTCAGGACAGCAAATATTAACTGCAGCTAACAAGTTGCATAGTCTCAGACAGCTAAATTAAATGAATGCATGACTTTTCAATGTTACAGTAATATTTACCACCCACTGGTAACTCATGCTCAGACAGGGAAAAACAGCCATGTAAAAATACAGGACAAAAAGATGCCCTGGAGAAAGGGATTTCTTGCAGTTGGGTGGATGGGAAGGTAAAATAGATGTATTTGCACCCTGGAGTGACACGTCTTTATTATTATTTGTATTTTTTTTAATGTATTTATTGTAGGTATTGGAATTACAAACCTTTGAGTCAGGGACTCATTTCCAAAGGCTCCACGTCAATGACAAACACATGTACAAACAGGTAGCAGCAATTACAACACATGACATCACAGCTGTTACAGTTCGATATATATAGTAAAGCAAAAACAGTAGGCATGAGTGCCTAGGCGGGTTACAATGAAATACAGTGCAATACATAATGAATGTACAATACACAGATATGCAGATAACCTGTACAGAGCAGTAGCTAAGTTATTGACACACTAAGTGCAAAACCTGCAAAAAGCAATAAGCAGTCTGAGGGGAGACTTTGTCAGGGGCCAGGAAACCGCAGTGGGACCCTATCCAAGAGCTGGCCAGCAGAAAGAGGTCGCTTAGTTGTCTGCCATAGCAGGAGTGAAAGACCTATTGTGGGCAAGAGCAAATGCAGGAGGCCAGGAGGTGGTTCTTTAGGGCCACTTTGAAAGGGCCATGCTTAGCATGGCAGGAGACCAGGGTGGACAGGGAGCTCAAACAGGTAGGAACCCTGACCAGAAAGGATCTTTGGGTAGGGTAGTATGGACCCTAGGAACAGCTATAGTGTTTTTTTCTGAACTATGTGTGCTCACTGAGGGGGTGGTGGGTGTTAGGGCAGGCTGACAGGCCTAGGGGGCTCATGCCAATCATTGATTTTTTTGGCCAGGAGGCAGGCTTGGTTCTGTACCCTTTCATCAAAATTAAGAATCTGGATGAGGGAGCAGAGGGTGCAAGTATGAGTCATATGGTCTGTACCAGTTAGAAGTCTGCAGGCTTTATTGATCATAACTTTTGTTTAGCAAAGGCTATGGCATCTGCTGCAGAGTAGACCAGCAAACCATAGACAATCAGGGACATGACGAGGGAAGTGAGTGCTAACCTTAGGGCTTTGGGGAGGAGACAGGTCTTGTGATGATACAGAAGACCAATGCATGCATTGGTGGCAGATGTGTGGGTGCTGATGTGTGTGGGAAGTGAGTGCCATGTCAAAGATGACTTTCAGATACTTGTAGGATGAGACCTGTTCAAGGAAGCAGAGCGTTCTGGATTGAATAAACAATTGGGCATTGTTTAGTTTGCTTTGGTGATGAGCAAATAATAGGGTTTTAGAATATAGGTAGAGAATTTCCTGGCTTCTGACTGCCTAAATCCCATGCCAAGCGTACATTTATGTGTCAGCAAAGACCTGGAAATGAGTACCATGGCAACCCACTTTTATGAAGATTCCTGTGTCAAACAGACTTAAAAAACAAGACTGCCACCATGTTTCTCCCAGCACAATTCACCTTTTGTTATTGTACTCCCCCAACCTGACAGTGCCCTCCTTCACCCCAATTAACCATAGTTTATTTTAAAAAACAAACCATGACCTTGGTTCTCCTGGTCTTGGCAATGCTATACAAAATTTTTTTTTTTTTTTTAACATGTAGTGTTAGCACAGATATGTATTTACACACATGGGGACAATTTTCCCATCACTTGCTCTCTGCTGCCTTCCCCCACCCACTCAGTCAATAAATAAATGAAATAAGATCTTTAGTTTAAACAGAAAGAAAATTGACCTTAGTGTTGTGCATCTGCTGTTTTGACTGCACAAAAAAACAACTCTGGGTGTGAGTTTGTTCTGTCAGCCACTCTGCCTGATCACACTGCAGTCCCAACTTCAGTAGTGCTGACTTTTGCCAGGATCAAGCAACTGTACTCAATGTGTCTCCCCATGCGTTCCTCACAGGCTCAAAACAGGAACAACCTTAGAGAAGACCCCATCAGCCCTAATTCCTATTAGGGCAAGTGGTTCCAACTACTGAAATTTACTGAAAGAGGTACTGTTGAGCAATGCAACGTGAAGCCTGCCTTGGTGATACTCACTGCCAGCAAACCTGCACCCCCTGCCCCTTGCACACTGATGAATTGCTGGTAAAGAAGACCCCAATGAAAAAGTGAAGTAAAAGCAACACCAAAAGAAAGTATCTCACCTAGACACAATAACAGTTGCCGTGCCTTCTAATCCCTCTAGCAACAGCATCACCTATTGGCAATTCCACCAGTGGAGGGACTACTTTGCAAACAAATGTAAATATTGAGATGATTTTCCACATTTTTTTCAACTTTTTTACACAATATATATTTTATAAAAATTATATCCAGTATACATACCCACTTTCTAAGCACAAGGGTACTTCCTGGGTGGGTGGTATGGGCTCTATCAGACCTTCCAGGGATATAAGGATTTCCAGATGTAGCATGAGACCTCATTATGTCCCTGGGCAGTCCAATATAGCCAAATACGGAAGCAAAAAGTTATCTCATTGGCGAGAATGCTGACCTTGCCCACAGCAACAGCACAATACTGATGCAGGTATTGTGCCGCCTCTTCAATGGGTGTTTTCTGTGGGGGGCTGTGCTCTGCCCCCTCACCTCTGGAGTCTAGGATTACAACTCCAGGTTAGAGTTGGTCCAGGGAGGGGCAGAACACTGGGGGAAGGTGAAACACAGAAAAAGGACCATTACCATGAATGTCACTGTAATGGTTTTTTTCTGCTTCGCTATTGGGGTGTCGACAACAAGGGGTGATATGGTCAAATACTGTCCACCCTGTCAGGTATTATTGCCTACCTGGAAATTGTTCTGATCTAGCTGGTGAGATGAAATTCTACCAAATCAGATTTAAAATTCCATAAAGAAAGGAAGAATTTTGTGTTGTGACGATGTGTTCATTTATGTAATTTGGGTGAGCTGTGCAGTAAGTTGAAAACATTTCGACACCACACATATCAAGTTGATACCTATATGATTATGCAAGTATTCTTACCTATTTTATATATTACGGTAAAGCTTTCTTTCTCAATAGACTGTCTTTTGTCATATTCAGTGGCAGTATTATGTAAGGTAGCCTTACTTTTACATATTTTTTAATAGTCCCAGTAAACTTTCTTCCATGTAACTGGAAGTTAACACTATTTGCATAAACAAATAATGTTGTGAATGTATATAAAGAAAAAGGTAAAAAATAGATGTTGTGATGTATAGATAAAGCAGGAAAATAATTTTAATTTTTTTTTCACAAAGGACGACCCTTTACGCAGTTAGAGTTGACAATGGCATATATTCATATTACATAGAAACATAGAAACATAGACATTGATGGCAGATAAGGACCACTTGGGCCAACTAGTCTGCCCATTTCCCTACCTAATGAATAAGCTGCAGATCCTCGTTAACCAACAGCCTATTTCCTCCTCCCCCCCACTAGAAATGCCTTATATCTGTTCCATGCATTTTTTAATTCTCCCACTGTTTTTGACTTCACGACCACCTCAGGAAGGCTGCTCCATGCATCCACAACCCTCTCTGTGAAAAAGTACTTCCTCACATTACCTCTGAGCCTTCCTCACTCTATCTTCAAATTGTGCCCCCTTGTTCTTGCACATCTCTTTTTCTGAAAGATCTTACCCTCTTGGACTGTGTTGATTCCTTGAGGTACTTGAAAGTTTCTATCATGTCCCCCTGCTCCCTCCGTTCCTCGAGGGTATACATATTGATCTCCATTAGTCTCTGTTCATATGGCTTCTGCTACAGACCCTGCATCATTTTAGTTACCTTCTCTGGACAGCCTCCATCCTGTCTATGTCCTTGTGGAGATGGGGTCTCCAGAACTGTACGCAGTACTCCTGGTGGGATCTCACTAACTGTCTGTAAAGAGGAGAAACAACTTCTTGTTTTCTATTGTGATGCCTCTCCCTATGCATCCCAGTATCCCCCCAGTCCTCCTTACTGCCAACTCACATTGCTTGCCCACCTTTAGGTCTTCTGATATGACAACCCCAGGTCACTTTCCATTTTTGTTGTTGTTATTATCACCCCCCCCCATTGTGCACTCTTCCCTTGAGTTTTGTTTCCCTGGTGCATTATTTTGCACTTACAGTATTTGCATAGAATCTAAGCTGCCATACATTTGACCATTTCTCCAACCTTGCCAAGTCTGTTCTCATCCTTTCCACCTTACCTTTTATATCAACCCTGTTGCAGATCTTTATGTTGTCTGCAAAGAGACATACTTTTCCTCCCAGTCCCTCCTCAGTGTCACTTATAAAGAAATTAAAAAGGGCCAGTCCCAGTACTGAACCCTGCTGTATCCTGTTAACAATCCCCCTTTCTTCAGAGTGGACTCTGTTTTCTATTAACCTCTGCATCCTGTTGTCCTGCTAATTGTTAACCCAGGCTACCACCTTGGGACCCACCCCAAGTCTGGCTAACTTGTTCATTAATTTTTTGTATGAGACTATGTCAAATGCCTTGCTAATGTCTAGGTAGGCCATGTCCACAGTCCCTCCTTGGTCTTCTACTTTGGTCACCCAGTCAAAGAAATGTATTAGATTCATCTGACATGACTTTCCCACTGTGAATCCATGCTGCCTTGGGTCCTGAACCCCACTGACCAATAGGTGCTCAACAGGTCTTTACTTCAAAAGTGATTCCATAATTTTACCTACCACTGAGGTCAAACTTACATGTTCTGCGAAGGAAGGTGTCTCACCAACATTTAAGTCATGCTGTACCAAAAAAGATTTCTCTTAGCCAATCACAATACAGGGCTACTGTCCTGTTATTCTGTACTAACCAGACAGGACACTCAATAATGGGACTGTATACTACTCCCTGTGTTCTGTTTGTCTATGATGAATGCTAAAAAAGGTCTCTGAGGAACTGTCTTAGATTTTCAATTTTCATACACATGTGCTGCAGAGCTAGAGTAGGAGTAAATTTAGCACTCCATTTAAAAACCTTTTTTCATCTTGTTTAGTTTTTTCATCATAGTAGCAATAACAGATATAGCAGTCAGAGGCTCTAGAGCCTTGGTATTTATTTCACCTACATGCTGATGTGCACCACCCATGGAGGACTATGCATGGTATAGTTTCATGTTCATGGCATGATGGAGAACATGCATGTTTCAATTAAGAAGATTTATAACAGTAGAGGTGAAATTCCACAGTGGTTAAAAAATAGAGCATGAAAGCAGATTAGGAAAAAGGAAACAGCAGATGCCAAATCTAAGGACTTGCTCGGTAAAGACAATAGAGAAAAACACAAGCTGAGGTTAAAAAAAGGCAAAGAAAGTTGATAAGGAAGGAAAGAAAGAAATTGGAGTTTAAAACAGCACACGTAAAAGATAGTAACACAATTTTGTTTTGCATATGTAAATAACGGTAAAGGGTCAGAAAGTACAGTTGGACTGATAATGAGTAAGGGGGAGTTGGCAACAGACACCTAGATGATGGCAAACAACATAAATGAGTTTTTCTGTATTTAACAAAAAATACAACAGTACAATCAGAGAATTAGTTAAGTATAACTAACATTAACACCTGTACAGAAAGTGAAATATTGTTGGTTCTGTCAAAAATTTAACTCAGATTAATCACCTGGCCCAGATGGTTTATACCCTAAATTACTGAAGGAAACATAAGACTGCATAATAGATGCAATAACTAAGTTGTACAATATATCATACAGTTTGAGATATGCTCCTGCAGATCAGAGGCATGCTCTGTTTCTTACAACCTACAAACAAGGAAAAGAAAACGTGGTTGAAAATTACAGGCTTGTCGGCGTAACATCAATTCTTTGTAAAGTGCTTGAAACATCAGGAAGTGATAAAATCTTGAAAGCAATCAAGGAAAAGGGATTGATGGACTGCACACAGCATGCCATTAAGTCCAGTCGATTATGCACAGTAAATCTGATTACTTTTTATGAAACAGTCAGTAGCAGTCTAGATAAAAATAACCCAGTTGACATATTTTTCTCAGTTTTACTAAAAGGCATTTGATAAAGTATGTCCCTCTGAACTCATAGAGAAGCTGGAGAGTATGGGACTAGACAGAGAAATAGTAACATGGGTAAATACTGTAGATGATTAGATAACAGAACACATGTTAGAATAAAAAATACACTATCAGATATTGGGAGGGCTACGAGTGGGGTTGCACAGGGGTCTGTCCTGAGACCCACACTTTTCTCTCTGTACATTGATGACATGTATGCCAATGTTAAAAACTGGAATAAAAGAAATTGCTGATGACACCAAGTTGATGGAGTGTACAAGGTTAGCAAACATGAATCACTCATGAAGGATCTAATGGAGCTTTAACTCTAGCAAAAACTTACAAAATGATGTTTCATGCAGATAATTGCATCTTGTGACATCTGGGAGGAAAGAACCCAATGAATGAATACAGTATAGTTGGAAAACTGTTTTAAAAAATAGTAGCTACTGATAGGGATTTGGTAGTGTTGATAAGCAGCAACCTGTTTCTTAAATAACAATGTAAAAAGGTAATGGCAGCAGCAAGTACACTAACTAGTTGCATAAAAAATATTTTATTACTAGAAATGAGCAGTGTATAATGTCCCTACAGTATATTGTGTGTGTGTGTGTATATATATATATATAATTAGAGGCAAAAAACTCCTTTTAATGCATTAGTTAGGATGTTCCAGTGACAGTGAAATTAGCTGATAGGGTTGAAAATCCCTTGCACCTTCTGCCACACCTTAACTGGCATTGGGTGCGCATTGGGATCATCAGCCCTAATCCTCACCCCCCATGACATGTGTAAAGCAGCAGAAGTATAGGAGAATGGGTGAGAGTTAGACCCACGATCCCAATGCACACCCCAATGCCGGTTGGGGGTGGGCGGGGTCCAAGGGGTTTCAACCCTATCAGCGAATTTCCTCACTTTTGTCGCTGTGGAACAACCCTAAACTAATGCATTAAACAGAGTTTTTTGCCTCTAATTTCCCTTCTTTTTGAGAATGGTAATGAGAAATAGTGAATGTAATGCAGCAGTGGGAAGGGCCCCGCGGCCCCACCACATGATGTCTTGTGGCATAGTAACAGGAGCAGCAATGCAAACAGAAATGCTAACAGTGGCACACATGATAACACAAGCACGAATGAGAACAGAAAGGGTAATGCACACGGTGGCGTAGACAGGAACGGTCTGCCACGTGATGTGTTATCACATAGTAACATGGTGCCTGCAAATGGAAATGTCAATGGGCATGGTGATGCAAAGTGAAACAGAAAGAGAAACAGTACTGTAGACACAAATGGCAAAAAATAACAGAAAAGCAAGCGCAAATGAAAACGCAAAGGATAACGCACATAGGGCCCTGCGCTCCCGGCACATAATGCGGCAGCTGGACCGCGGGGCCCAAAGGGCCCCACACTCCCACCACATGATGTCTTGTGGCATAGTAACAGGAACAGCAATACAAACAGAAGCGCTAACAGTGGCGCACAAGGTAACGCAAGCGCGAATGAGAACAGAAAGGATAACGAACACGGTGGCGTAGACGGGAACGGTGTGCCACATGATGTCTTGTCACATAGTAACATGGTGCCTGTAAATTGAAATGGCAATGGGCATGGTGATGCAAAGTGAAACAGAAAGAGAAACAGTACGGTACACACAAATGGCAAAAAAGTAACAGAAACACAAGCGCAAATGAAAACGCAAAGGATGACGCACGTGGTGCGCAGACGCCAACGTGTAAGTGAAACGGCATGGAATCGCAAGCGAAAGGGCAATGGTAACAGTAATGTGTTGCTATGCATGGTTTTCCCAAAAGCTGAATAGAGAAAGACAGTGAGTACAAAGAATGTATGCATATAATGGGTATCGGAGCAGAAAATGAGGACTTGGAATACTAAATAAGTTATATCTCAGGAACCGTATGACGTAGAAAAAAAATTTAAAAGTCGTATGATTTATGACTGTCCTGGCTAGTTTTGTACTTAGCCCCTGTGGGGGGGCTTAGAATCTTTCCGACAAAAACTCCGTATCTCGCACCGTTTTCGAGATACAGGCCCTGAAAGCCGCGGCGAACGCCGTAATGTTATCCTATGGGAAAAAAAGAGAAGTTCGGAGTGCCATAACTTTGCCTCCCTGTAATATTTTTTCACCAAACCACTGAAAGGCACATCTGTGAGCTGTTGGCTGTCTTCCCTCCAAATTTCAGGAAAAAAGACCAAACCGTTATTTTGCAGCAGGGATCCAAAGGATTTCTGTAATCCGTCGGGCGCCGTAATGTTATCCTATGGGAAAAACTGTCAACTTTGGAGTGCTGTAACTTTGCTGCCGTGTAGTATTTTTTCAATAAAACACTGAAAGGCACATCTGTGAGATGTCGGCTCCGTTCCCTCCAAATTTCAGCTCAAAACTCCCAGCGGTTCTTTTGCAGCGCAATGCCAAAGAATTGCTGTCATTTTCCCACAGACTAGAAAACTACTGTCGCAATTTGAGAAAGCTTTCGCAAAAATTTGCGACACTTTCATGAGCACGAAAGTAATTTGTGAAAGTACTTTTTCCAGAAATTTGCAAAACACATTTCTGGGGTGTTTTACCACAAAATAAAGACATGGCAAGCATCCTCAGGGCCCGAATAGGTGAATAAAAAAATTAGGTTGCTAGAGGGTCCCAAATTCAAATGCCAACCATTTTTCTGATCACCAACTGAAAACAAATGGCCGATTTAGAAAGTAACAGGCCCGCTTATGAAGTAAAATGCATTTGCGAAGTGTTGAACTTTTTGTTAACTTTTCCCATTGACTTATAATGGAAACTGTTTTTGAATAACTTTTGAACCGCTTAATATTTTTTCATGAAATCTTCAAAGGCACATCAGGGACCCCGCCGCGATGTTCCCTGAAGATTTCGGCTGGTCGCACAAACCGTATGACCTGTAGGCACGACTCATAGAATTCCAGAAAAGCGTAAACGCGAGCACAGATCACACTTAATAACTCCGCAGCCATAACTTTGCCTCCCTGTAATATTTTTTCACCAAACCACTGAAAGGCACATCTGTGAGCTGTTGGCTGTCTTCCCTCCAAATTTCAGGAAAAAAGACCAAACCGTTATTTTGCAGCAGGGATCCAAAGGATTTCTGTAATGCGTCGGGCGCCGTAATGTTATCCTATGGGAAAAACTGTCAACTTTGGAGTGCTGTAACTTTGCCGCCATGTAGTATTTTTTCAATAAGACACTGAAAGGCACATCTGTGAGATGTCGGCTCCGTTCCCTCCAAATTTCAGCTCAAAACTCCAAGCGGTTCTTTTGCAGCGCAATGCCAAAGAATTGCTGTCATTTTCCCACAGACTAGAAAACTACTGTCGCAATTTGCGAAAGCTTTCGCAAAAATTTGCGACACTTTCATGAGCACGAAAGTAATTTGTGAAAGTACTTTTTCCAGAAATTTGCAAAACACATTTCTGGGGTGTTTTACCACAAAATAAAGACATGGCAAGCATCCTCAGGGCCCGAATAGGTGAATAAAAAAAAATTAGGTTGCTAGAGGGTCCCAAATTCAAATGCCAACCATTTTTCTGATCACCAACTGAAAACAAAATGGCCGATTTGCGAAAGTAACAGGCCCGTTTGAGAAAGTAAAAATGCATTTGCGAAAGTGTTGAACTTTTTGTTAACTTTTCCCATTGACTTATAATGGGAAACTGTTTTTTGAATAACTTTTGAACCGTTTAATATTTTTTCATGAAATCTTCAAAAGGCACATCGGGGACCCCAGCCGCATGTTCCCTGAAGATTTCGGGCTGGTCGCACAAACCGTATGACCTGTAGAATATGACAGAATTCCAGAAAAGCGAAACGCTGCGTGCACAGATCACACTTAATAACTCCGCAAGCCGTATATATCCAACTAGTACAAACTTGGCAGATCCCAAGACCTATGGCTCTTGATCATAAATTCTAAATTTCAGGCAAACCATCAAACGGTTGCAAAGTTATTAAGGTGCAAAGTTTTGGGGTTTAACATAGAAATGGCTCCTCAACCCTAATATATATTATATATATATATATATATATATATAGCTGTATGTGGACTGTGGAATTCCCTTTTGTAATCCACATTTAAAAGGGACAGGGATCTGCTAGAAAGAGTACAGTACAAAGCATAGCAACACAGTTAATCTTAAATTTAAGAGGAAAGATACGTGAAGAAAGAGTTGCAAGGCTGGTACTCTACATTGGAAAAGAGAAGACTTGGAGGAGATGTGTTACAACTGCATTCAATTATGGGGATAGTGAAGTATTGACTGAGTTTGGTATAGAGTACATAGACACAGGAATAGACTTAAGATCTCATAAGAAGCAAATGAAACAAGAACTTGGATACAAGAATAGTGAAAGGAAATTGTTCTCTCAAAGGGCAGTAAGAAAATGAAATGTTCTGACAAAGGAAGTAGCACATCAAGAATCCTTTCAGATATTTAAAGAGTATCTTTACACTTCAGCATGTGCTTTCATAAATAAGATGTTTTACCTGTTACCATTTACTAGAACATAACTTTTTTTTTTATTTTCAATGTTCCTTTTCAAGATTTACAGCACATTTTGGTAGTTCATCTAGAAAGTCTGAATAGAAAATATTTTAAAACAATTGTCTCTCCCTTCTTAATATCATTGTGCCTTTGTTTATGTTACCATAGTGCTCACCATGACAAGACTGTGATGTCACTAATAGCAATTGCATGGATAGCAGGGGAGAGTCGGATACATTTTGAATGATTCAGTGAAATAATTTCTGCACTATCTATAGCACATAATAGACCAATAGCAGGGGAAAGTAGAAAAAAAATCAAATAACTAGAAAACAATAAAATTAAAACATTACTGATGTAAATTGAGCATTTATTATAATATATAGTCATTCTTTAAGACAAACATTGATGCATATAGTTTCAAGAACAGGGAATGTAACTAAGCCCACTGGGAGAGAGGGATAGTATAAGTATTGTAGCATGCATTGTACAGTGCCATGGGGTCAGAGGCCATGGACTCAGGCACTGCAGTTTCAGTCACCACCTCAGCCTATTCATCTCATTCTCCCCATTAGCTCCACATCTGAGTTATGAAGGTTGTGATATTTCTGTCATTTTATTTTTATTCATTTATTGAGGTCTACAATTACAAATGCCTTTGAGTCAGGGCTCTTTTACAAAGGTTCCATGTCAAGGATTACAACAAAACAGTACATAATAACAGTTTGTAACAAATATTTTACACAACATAGTTCTAAACAATAACTATTGCTAGCAGGGGCATTATAGAGGTGGAGAGAATAAGGAGGAAGAAATAGAAGGAGAGGAGGAAGAAACAGGCATCAGAAAGGCAGGGGAGTGGCAGAGGAAGGGTGTAAAGGGAGGGAGGTAGAGGAGGAACAGGTGGAAAGGAAGGAAGGCAGAAGTAGTGGAATAAAGGAAGGGAGGGAAAAAAGAGGGAGGGAGGGGCTGCAGCCAAGAGGCATTGTCAGAGAACACAAAGTGCCAGGGTTGACAGGGCAGTGGGGGTAAGTGCTAGGATGCTGATGTCACCAGTGAATGCTAGTGCCAAGGAACAGCGAGCAAAGGAAACCTTTATGGTCTAGGGAGTCCAGGAAGAAGGGTGATACAGTTAGAGATAGCAGTCACAGGTGCTAGAGGCAGTCAGTGAGTGGTGGAGCCTGGTTTTAAAGGCCCCGAGCCTTGAGCCGGTGGTGATGTCGTTGGAGAGACCATTTAGCCAGCTGGCGGCCATGTAAGAAAAAGCTCTTTGACCTTGGGTCGTGCAACAGCAAGGGATTTGAAGCTTTAATGATTTGGATCCCCTGGTGGTTCTGCAGCAATTATTTTGTTGTAGGAAAGTAGAGATTCTGGGAGGGGCAAGACCCATCAGAATTTTCTATGTGAATATGCAGGTTTGGTATTTTATATGTTTGTCGAGTTGCAACCAGTTGGTTTGGGAGTAGAGGTCACAAGTGTGTGTAAGGCATTGGGTGCCAGTAATGAGCAGACAAGCCTTGTTGAGGGAGATGGTTACTTGTTTGAGCACAGTGATAGTAGCAGAGCCATATAAGAAACATAGAAACATAGAAACATAGAATTTGACGGCAGATAAGGACCGCTTGGCCCACCCAGTCTGCCCATTTCCCTACCTACTGGATAAGCTGCAGATCTTAGTTAACCAGCAGCCTACTTCTTCCTACCCCCACCCCCTAGAATTGCCTTATGACTGTCCCATGCATGCTTGAATTCCACCACTGATTTTGACTCCACAACCTCCTCTGGAAGGCCATTCCATGCATCCACAAACCTCTCTGTGAAAAAATACTTTAAATTACCTCTGAGCCGCCCTCCTCTATCTTCAAATTGTGCCTCTTGTTCTTGCACACCTTTTTTTGAAAGATGCTACCTCTTGGACTTTGTTGATTCCTTGAGGTACTTGAAAGTTTCTATTATGTCCCCCTCTCCTCCTTTCCTCGAGGCTATACATATTAAGCTCCTTAAGTCTCTCTTCATATGTCCTCCGTGCAGACCCTGCACCATTTTAGTTGCCCTCCTCTGGACAGCTTCCATCCTGTCTATGTCTTTGCAGAGATTGGGTCTCCAGAACTGCACACAGTACTCCAGATGGGGTCTCACCAGCTGTCTGTACAGAGGGATAATAACTTCCTGTTTTCACTGGTGATGCCTCTCCCATGCATCCCAGTATCCCCCAGCCCTCCTTGCTGCCTTCTCACATTGCTTGCCCACCTTTAGGTCATCTGATATGACTACCCCAGGTCCCTTTCCATTTTGTTGTTGTTAGTATCTCACCCCCATTGTGTACTCTTCCCCTGGGTTTTGTTTCCCAGGTGCATTACCTTGCACTTCTTAGCATTGAATCTAAGCTGCCATACATTTGACCATTCCTCTAACCTTGCCAAGTCCCTTCTCATCCTTTCCACCCCACCCTGTGCATCAACTCTGTTGCAGATCTTAGTGTCATCTGCAAAGAGACATACTTTTCCTTCCAGTCCTTCTGCAATGTCACTTATAAAGACATTGAAGAGGACTGGTCCTAATACTGAACCCTGCAGTACCCTGCTAGTAACCCTCCTTTCTTCTGAGTGGACTCCATTTACTATTACTCTCTGTGTCCTATTCTCCAGCCAATTCTTTACCCAGGCTGTCATCTTGGGACCCACCCCAAGCTGGCTAACTTATATATTAATCTTTGTGTGGGACTGTGTCAAATGCCTTGTTAAAGTCTGGGTAGGCCATGTCCACAGCCCCTCCCCTGATCTACTACTTTGGTCACCCAGTCAAAGAAATCTATCAGATTCGTCTGGCATGACCTTCCCGCTGTGAATCCATGCTGCCTAGGGTCCCTGTGCCCTTCTGGCCTCCAGATACGTGACAATTCTTTCCTTTAGAAGTGATTCCATCATTTTCCCTATCACTGAGGTTAAACTAACAGGTCTATAGTTTCTGCTTCTGCTTGCTCCCACTTTTGTGAAGGGGAATCACATCTGCCCTCCTCCAGTCCTCAGGTACCACCCCATCCTCCCATGATTTGTTAAAGAGGGAGTAGTCAGTGGTGTCACTAGTTCTACCTCTTAGTTCTTTTAGAATTCTGGGATGAATCCCATCAGGCCCCATTGCTTTGTCCACCTTCAGTTTTAAGAGTTCTTTCAGAACCCTTCTTCTGTAAATGGGCTGGTATCAACTTCTGTATCCAGAGTGTTACTACTGTTTGTTTTATGTACCTCCTCTTCCTTTGTAAATACTGAGCAAAAATATTTGTTTAGTATCTCTGCCCTTTCACATTTTCCTCTGCCCACCCTCCCTCCCCTTTATTAAGCCTCACTATCCCTCCCTTGGTCTTCCTTGCTCCCTGATGTACCTATAAAAGATTTTATTCCCCTTCTTAACTGAGTTGGCTATCTTTTCCTCAGTTTGGGCCTTTGCTGTTCTGACTGCCTTCCCAGCCTCCTTTTGCTTTAACTGATACAGTTCTCTGTCCTGCTCCTGCTATGTATTCCTTGTAATTCCTGAATGCTTTTTTTCTTGAACCTTCACTGCCACTTCCTTTGAGAACCATAGTGGTTTCTTACATCGTCTTGTTTTGTTTATTTGCTTCACAAAGGCTCATTACCTCTGTGATGGCAGTTTTATTATTCCCCATTGTTCTTCCACCCTCCTTCCCGCCCATTTGCTAGTGCATTCCTTAGGCACTCACCCATTTTGGCAAAGTCAGCCCTCCTAAAGTCCAGTACTTTTGTCTTTGTATGGCTTGACTCTATTGCTGTGTTTATTGTGAACCATACTGTTCGATGGTCGCTAGTTCCCAGATGGCTACCCACTTCTACATCTGTGATCCTCTCCATCTCCATTTGAGAGTATCAAGTCTAATATTGCCCTCTTGAGTGGGCTCCAGTACTAGTTGTCTAAGGCATGCCCCTGTAGGGCATCTAGAATAACTGCACTCTTCGAAGTGGCAGCTGCAACTGCACTCCAGTTAACATCTGGCATATTCAGATCACCCGTCAGCAATATCTCCCTTTGCCATTCTAAGTATACTTTCTATCATTTCCTTGTCCACTTCCTTCCCTGAGAAGGGGTCTGTATAAACCCCTGTGCAGATTGTGGTGCCATTGCCTGTCTCCAAATTCTACCCACAGTGCTTCTTCTCCTCCCTGTTTACCCTTTTGTTCTGTTGCTTTTATTCCTTCCCTTATGTAAAGAACTACTCCTCCCTCTTTACCCTCCCCTGTCCCTCCTGTAGATCGTGTATCCTGGTGTGTTTATGTCCCAGTCATGGTTTTGTGTGTACCATGTTTCTGTGACTGCCACGATATCCAGATGTTCCTCCTCCATCAAGGCCACTAATTCAGGAAGCTTGTTACCTAGACTACGGGCATTGGTACTCATTGCTTTCCATTTTTGATGGCCTTACCTTCTGTTGCAGCATACCCCACTGACCGCTCTACCTTGGTCTTTTTCTCATTTAGTACCCTGCTTTGTAGGAGAGGCTGGGTTTTTTTTCTGCTTGTCAGTGCTTCCCATTGACTAGTTTAAATCTTTGCCAATGAAGCATTTAAACCGATTGCTCAAAAGACTTGTTCCTTCCTGGACAGATGCAGACCATCCTGCCAGTATAGGCTGGTGTCCCTCCAGGTGGAACCCCAGTCCCCAATGAAGTTAAACCCTGTGCTCGTGACCATTTTTTCAACCATTCATTAAGCTGCATGGTGCCAATTACCTCGCCTCCCCATGCCTTTGACAGGCAGTACCTCTGAGAAGGATACTGTGTTTGCTACTTGTCTTAGGCCCCTCCCCAACTCTGCAATGTCCTCCTGCACTGCTCTAACCTCATGATGAGCCAAGTCATTTGTCCCTAGGTGGACAATTACGTCCAGCTCAGAATCCCTTGCAGCTGTTGTTGTGATCCTGAGGATGCGCTTCCTGTCCCTCCAAGCCATGGCACCAGGCAGGCACCTTACTTCAGATTTCCCAGCTCATCCCAGTTCTATCCCCCTAATAATTGAGTCCCCCACCAGGAGCTGCTTCCTTCCTTGTGGTGTCCTCTGCCTCCTTCCTGTGGGCCTCCCTTGTGACAGTTGTCCTCAGCCTCCTTAGTCTCCTCTGTGGGTGTATCTATAGGAGCTATGTGCCTCAGAATGGTATGGATTGTGGTGTAACATCTGACTGGTGTGCCTCTGTTTCACCATCCTCATCCTCCCTGAGCCCACTGTGGTCCAACTCTGTGCTTTCTTTGCAACCTCTGAGGTAGTGGTGGTGGTTCTGGTGCTCCCTGGATGGGGAGGTTCCCTTCCTACTGTCCATTTGGCCTGGGAGAAGATCCCCATACTACTGTCCAGTGTGGCCCAAGACGGCAACTTCCTCCCTCAGGGCAGACAGTTAGTCTGCAAATAGGGCAGCATCTCAGCCTCCAGAAAGACTCCTGAAGACTGCTGCCCCACAGCATTACATTGCACTACTCCCCACATTTTTTTTTTTTTGTGTGATTGGTTTGTAATGTAGAAATATATATTTATATTATACAATGTTTATGCTTATATTGTCAGTGCAGTGTGCTAGAGAGGATATGACAGTGACATGCACCTTGCACCTTGAGGAATGATGTCAGAACCCAGGTATAAAGGAACTATTTCCAGGGGTGGGTGGGGTGAGGGTGGGAAGGTTGGGCCTAAACTGTGCCTCACAAAACAATCAGCTAGAAGCTCTGACCCACTGCTGCAATGAGTGCCTTCCTGTCAGGAAGATGCCCTACACAACAATTTGATAGAGAAATACCCTGCTAATCAATCAGAGAAAAATCCACACATCCAAGTCAGACACAGGTAAACCTTCCCAGCCCCAAAACAGGCCTGGTAGTTTGTGCTCTGAGAGCCCTGATGAGGCCATAGTCGATGGTGGCAATAATGGAGAGCTGGACGACAACTGCCAGGGCTTCGATGGTAAGGTGACGCCTGTGGTGGAACAGCAGGCCTAGTCTGGCATTGGCAGTTTTGGCAACGTTATTAATGTGGTCATTGTATGAGAGGTGGGAGTCGAGTGTGATCCCAAGGTATTTAAAAGTTTAGACCTGGTCCAGTGGGCTATCGTGACTGGTGTTGATGGATAGGTGGTGGTGCTTATGTTTATTTTGGGAACTACTGAAAATCATGGCCTTAGTTGAAACGTAAGTGAGCAAGGTCACATAAACCATGCTGGTGGTCCAGTGAGGTACACGTAGCAGTCAGAGAAAAGAAGGCGGCCTACAAAAAATATAAAACAACAAAAGGGGATAGGAATAAGGAAATGTACCAGCTTGCATCTAGAAAGGTCACCCGTATGGTGAGGGGAGCAAAGTCCAGTAAAGAGCAGCGGCTGACACAGGGTATACATGGAGGGAAAAAGGGTTCTTCTGGTACATTGGGAGCTGAGACAAACTAAGGGCCATCTCAGCAGATTGAGATCAGAAGGAGGGTGGTGGAAGAGGCGAGGGACCACTCAGAGGTATTTAACAGTACTTTGCCTCTGTGTTCACTAGGAAGGGATGGGATATCTACAAGCAAGGCATGAAGGAGATAGAAATGCTGTGTAAGGGATCAGGGAGCAACAGAAATGGAGCAGGAGGGAGGAAGAGGTACCCCTGGGTGTCACATTGGTAAGGATAAAAAGGCCAGTAAGGTGGAGGGGACGGATGATGCTATCTCCACCAAAAGGGGTGTGGTTAGCCCTCAAGGCCCCAAAGAAGGACAAATTCCTGGGCCGGATCGCATTCATCCGAGAGTACTATGGAATTGATGGACATACTGACTGCACTTCCGATGGAGCTTTTCAGCAGGTCACTTGGAGACAGGGAGGGCACCTAGGATTGCGCAGAGGCACATGGGTACCAATTCTAAGGTAAATAAGGGAAGTACCAGGGTAACTATAGACCCATCAGTTTCACCCTCGGTGGTGGAAAATGAGAGTATACTAAAGGAATGATTTGGGGTGTACTTAGGAGGTGGAGGTCTGATAGTCGGCAACATGGGTTTGTGCTAGGTAGATCATGTCAAACCAACCTTGTGGAGTTCTATGAATAGGTAACATCAGAACTGGACAGGGTAAGCCTGTGGATGTATTATTCTTGGACTTCAGCAAGGTGTTTGACTCTGTCCCCACAATGGTCTGGTGGAGAAACTGATGGGGTTAGGAGGCCCTTGACTGTCAGATGGATTGAAACTGGCTAGCTGGATGCACTCAGAGAGTAGTGGTCTGTGGGGGAGCTCTCAACCCAGAGAGGTTGGTAGTGGGCACTGCAGGGCTTGGTCCTGGGTCCTATCCTGTTTAATGCATACATATCAGACATCAGGGAGGGTATAGGGTGTGAAATGAGTCTCTTCGCGGATGACTCCAAGATGGGAGTAGTAGTTGAGGGAGAAGAGGGGAGGTTGGCCCTGCAAGGGGACCTGGACACCCTGGAAAGCTGGGCTCACACATGGAAATTAAATTTTAATATCACCAAGTGCAAGGTGTTGCATCTTGGTAGGGAAAACCCTAAACACAGGTACACCCTGGGAGGGGAGGCGCTGGAGGCCTCAATAGGGGAAAAAGATCTAGGGGTCATGGTGGATGCATGTAAGAATAACTCTGAGCAGTGCAGGAGAGCTGCTAGCAAGGCAAACAGGATGTTGGGATGCATCGTAGGGGATCACCTCTAGAGCGAGGAAGTGATTCTGCTGCTGCAATGGACTGGTTAGACCACACTTGAGTACTGTGTACAGTACTGTGAGACCACACTGAAGAGGGACATACAGCTCCTGGAGAGGGTACAGAGGAGGGCAACAAAGATGATACGAGGCTAGGATTTGACGATGAAGACAGACTTAAGGAGCTCTGCCTGTTTTCATTGGAGGAGAGGAGAGACAGGGGGACATGACTGAGGCTCAAGTACCTCTAAGGAATAAATAGGGTAAACATGGAGGATCTTAGGCTATAGCAGGGAGGTATCACCAGAGGGCATGGTTTGAAGTTGGAAGGTGGAAGGTAAGGGGAAAAGAGGAGGAGGTTTTTCACTGAGAGGGTGGTGGACCCTGGAATGCACTGCCCAGTGAGCTGTTTCAGAGATCCACAGTGAGGGCTTCAAGAGGGTGGACAGACACAGAAAGTGGATGTATCAGATGATGGCTCGTCCCAGGGGGGTGGGGATGGATGATACGGGTTTCTGGAGCACAAGGGATGGGAGGGTCTCGGCACCCAACTAAGGATCTAAGGTTCGAGCAGACTCGATAGACCGTAAGGCCTAATCTGCTGGCAAAGAGTATGTTAGTTTTTTTCTGGTTAAGAATCAGTTTATGCTGAATGAACCATTTCTCAATAGTGGAGAAGCAATGATGGAGTTTTTCTTGCAGCTGGTAAGGGTCAAGGTGTGTGGCAAGGATTACTGCATCAGCAGCGTAGAGTATAAGTGGTTCAGGGCAAGCATCTGGTAAGGTGTTGAGAAACAGACTGAAAAGGAGTGGTCCCAGAATGGATCCCTATGGGACACCAGAGAGCACAGGTTTGGCATCAGAGAGCACTTCTGCAATTTTTACACATTGTGGCCTGTTCTCAAGGTCACTTTTGAACTATGTAATAGAATATGGGGAGAGCCCAGCTTTATGTAGTTGGGCAAGTAGAAGGCTGTGGTGGACAGTATTGAAGGCTTTGGTTAAGTTGATGTAAATAGCACCAGTGAGTTGCCCATTGTCCAGTGAGTTGTGGTTTACTCCGCTGACTTCAAGTAGTGCTGACACAGTGCTGTGGCCTTTTCTGAAGCCATGTTGTTGCATGCAAAGGATGTTATATTTGTCCAGTTATTCAGTGAGCTGGTCCGATACTATGTGCTCCAGGGCCTTTGAAAGGGGAGGCAGGATTAAGATAGGACGGTAGTTCCCGTGGGCAGTCTTATCACCACTTTTGTGGATAGGGGTTACAGTGGCTAACTTCCATTTTTCTGGGAACTGGCTGAGTGTAAGGGAGTGATTAAAAATCCTGGTGAGAGGTCCCAGCACCTCTTCAAAGGTAAGGGACAGAAGCTTGAGGTCAAGTGTGGCATTGCTAGATCTTGATTTGCTTATGGCTTTTGTGACATACTTTCGGACATCATTCCTGTTTACTAATTTAAAGTGGAAAGGAGGGTGACTGTTGAGAGGCATGGAGTTAGGGGTTTTGGAGGCCTCGTCATCACTGAAGAAATTAGGGGGAAGAACGCTACTGAGATCCGTGAAAGCGGTGTTGAAAGTATCAGCAATGATTTTAGGGTCAACCGTGGTATTTCCATTAATCTTGAGCATAGTTGGCATAGGTTTGGGTTGTTTCCCCAGTGATTTCTTTTAGGTTGTGCCAGAAATCTCTCCCATTTCCCCAGCTGTCAGTGAGAACTTTTCTGTAGTAGTCAGATTTCTGTTTCCTAATGGTTTTAGTGCAGATTATTATGTGCTTGCTTATAATTTTGATGTTGACTGGTTTCGGTGGATCTAGCCAAAGCCCATAACTTTGTCCCCGATTTAAAGTATTTTTAGAAGGTCACTTGTTAGCCAAGAGTTACATAGAGTTTTAACTTTGCGCTTCTTGATGGGAGGGAATAGGTCACAGGCTTTGTTAAAGATGTGGATGAATTGATCCAGTGCAAAGTTTGTGTCAGTCACCAGGAATATTGGAGACCAGTCCTGATCAAGGAGGTAGGATTTGAGGTGGGTTAGCTGACCACGCTGGAGAATTCTACTGTGGATGATTTTAAGAGGTGGTTTGTGGAATTTATTGGACCAGGTACAGCTGATGGGGGAGTGGTCACTGAGGGAGTCAGGAAGGACAGAGGAGTTTGAGATTCGTGAGGGGTGGCTGGTCAGGATCCAATCCAGTAGAGTGCTGGTACCTGTTTTATAGTTTTGTCTAGTAGGGGAGTCCAGCATCTGCGTTAGGTTGCCTGATAGGATGAAGTCCTTAAGAGCACCCCCCTCAGCCGAGAGCCAATTTATATTGAAGTCCCCAAGCAGGATGGTTTCGGAGTCAGGTGGTTGCGACCTGACAAGGTCCAGAACAGTGGTGAGACCTAGTCCTTGTTCCTTGGGAGGACTATATACAGTAACAACTGTAAGCGCCTTATCATGAGCACCTAGTAGAATTTTGATGGGGGGACTCTGTGCAGGGGAGGTCGCGGAGGCAAGTTGTAATTGATGGCCCATGAATATGTCTTTCAGGTACAATGCACAACCTCCACCTCTTTTTGTTTTACACAATCGAGCCTGAAGACGTTGTAGCCTGGGATGGTGATTGCCTGGTCAGGGACCTGAGGGGTGAGCCAGGTTTCAACAACTGCCAGAACATCAGGAGTATGTTGGATTGTTAGGGCCTGCAGAGAATCAAGCTTAGGAAGAAGACTGCAGATATTCAAGCATAGGAGTGAGAGAGTGCCAGAAGATTTGTTCTGGGAGGAGACTTTGCTGGTTTGAGGGCCAGGGTTCGGGTGAGTATTACCCGATAACAACAGGAGAAGTAGCAGAAGCTTGAGGGTGCATAGACATAGTTTCCTGAGGGTGAGATAACGTTTTTTATATTGGCAGGCACTTGCCATAATATGGATCCAAAAGTTCAGCATAGGAGTAACAGGGTTAGCAGATGTGAGACTGCAGTGTTCAAAGTCAGCAAGGGATACCTTTTTTGTGGGAGGTTGTCCCCTGAGGACAGAGTAATTGGGATCTGGAGAGGTGCTAGGTGATGATATGCTCTGGTCGTTACAAAGGTTTGGGGAGAGGGGGAAGGAGGCTGAGGGGGATGAGGAGGGAAAGGGGGGAGGAGGAGAAAGGTGGGCGCTTGAGGGAGGAAGAGCATAGCGAAGCTGAGAGAAAGACGACAAGTGCAGGGCCCAGGTAGGTGATGGTCAGAGAGTGGAGCAGGCAGGAAAAAAAAATTAGAGGGGAAGGAGAAGTATGGAGAGAGAGAGAGAGAGAGGAGAGGACTGGACATTGGGCCAGTAGGAGCTAGTGTGGGAGGAACCCTAATGGAGGTGGGCGTGTTGAGGGGCTATTTAATTAAGGTTGGGGGGTGGGAGTAAAATTTTGTCCGCTTTCCAGCTAAAGTCTATGGGTACATAGCCCAGCACTGACAAAAACTGGTGGAAAGCGGAGCAGCCAATCAGGTGGCAGTGAGGAGAGCAGCGGTCCAATCGGGGATGACCGTGGGGAGCGTTGTGCCAATAGCGGCAACTCACTGCTTCTGCGGTCAGTCAGGAGTCCTTATCCATCTTTGAGGATCCCTGGATGGGCAGAGAGAGAGAGAGCAGCAGAGTGGCTGGTTCCTGGAGCTGTGGCCGCACCTGGCAGAGGGCTGCTAGTCGCCCGATCAGGGACCGTGAAATCTGGAGGGAGGAGGAGAGGAGAGGAGATAGGGGTAGTTAGTGGGAGAGAGAGAATGGATGCTGATGTGGTGACTAAATTGGTGGTGTAGATCAGACAGAGAGAGAGAAAGAAATGCAGGCGCAGCGGGGGGCGGCAGCCAGGGACAGGCGAATGGAAGGAGCTATGCCTGGCGCCACAGGGGGAGGGTAGAAACAGGGAGTTTAGCAAGGCAGAGGAAAGGGAGTATGCAGAGAGGGGGGGAATCAGAGGAAGCAGGGGATTTGTGGTGAGGGAGGGGGTGGTTCAAGCCCAAAGGAGAGAGGTCAAGGTTTAGGAGAAGGGACAGAGAGAGACAGAGGCTGGGCAGAATCAATAAAACAGTTACAGTTTGATTCAGATTTGGCTAGCAGACATGAAATACAGTAAAAAAATCAGAAGCAGCTAATGGAGCTAGAGAGGCAGCACTGTGGGAGCAGAGCTTAACAATTTAGCAGCAATTGGAATCGGCCTAATTTAACAATTTTAGCAACAATTGAAATCGGCTTATCAGAGTAAATCACCACATGAACACAACAGACAGGTGCAGATAGCAGGGACAGATCGAGAAGAGGGCCAAAATTTTGGCCGCTTTCCAGCTAAAGTCTATGGGTGCACAATGCCGAATGTTTGCTTGTTGATATTGACATTGGAAATGCAGGAGTTAGACAGATGCAGAGCAGGAATGGCAGTGAAGTACTGAGCTTCACGCCAACCCCACCCTCAAACTGTAGAGATGGACAGGCATTGGGGTATGCATTTGGGTTGTCACCCATAACATTCATTCCATTTCACCTCACCCTATCCTGCAGACACAGACAAGGGTTGAGGTATTCCTTGGGGTGTTCGGCTTTACAGTCACCCCACTCCATAAGGACATACGCTGAAATGGGTGCAATATAGGAGAATGGGGTGAACTCTGGGGCCGAAGAGTTCAAGACACACCTCGATGCCTGTCACTGGCTGCGGGATGGGGGTGGAATGGCATTAGCATTACAGTCAGCAATCCAAAGGCACACCCCTGATGCCTTTCAGTCTGTATAGGGTGGGACATTATGGTTAGAAACCCTAACACTCTGGGTGTTTGTTGGTATTTGCACTAAAAATGTTCAACATGGTCTTTTTGTGACCCCCACCTCATGAAAGCATTTGGGACCTATTCTCATGAACAGTGGCACTGTGAGTTTGCCAATGTGTCCCAAACTTTGAGTTCCACTCACGACCATGTCATTGTGTGCTAGAAGTATGAAAACACAAATCAGGCAGGATGTGAAGAATGACAGCAGCATCATTCATAGGGAGGTGTGAAGAGATGGCAATGTTGAAAATTAGTAGTGAGAATATTAAAAATGCTAGAACTTCCAAGCATACATGGAAACTGCTCAACACATGCACATAACACAGTCATTCAGTGGACTTATTTCACCAAATTTTCAACATAGGCATTTTGTGACCTCTGCTCGTGAACACTGTCAGTATGATTTTCTTAATCTGTCCCAAACATTGATTCCCCACAGCAACTGCGCTATTCTGCGCCAGAAGTGTAAAAAATTATCTCGGGCAGGATGTGAAAAATGATAGCTGTACTGTTCATAAGGAATTCTGGAAAAATGCCAGTGTTGGAAACCTGGAGTGAAAGTACTACAAGTTTGTGAAGTTATGAGGGTGCATAGAAAATGCACAACACAAGCTTGTAACACAGTTATTTTATGGACGTTTATCACTAAATTTTCAACATAGGTATTTTAGAATCTCTGCTCATGAACAGAGTCACTGTGATTTTACATATGAACATACATACAAACATAAGAATCTGTCGGCAGAACAGACCAATCAGTCTATCTAAGTTTGCCTGAGTGTGCAGCTAGCACCCTAGATTGCAGCTGCCCCAGCCTCCTCCCCTCAGTTCCCCCCCGCTTGTCCCAGCCCCTGCCCCCTGACTCTTCCTCTTGCATCTATCCTAGTCCTTCTTAAAGTTATTGACTGTCCTACATGTTACTACCGCCTCTGGCAGTGCATTCTAACTAGACACCACCCTCTCAGTGAAGTAGTGCCTCCTCATTTCCCTCTTGAAACATCCCCTTCCAACCTTAGTCCGTGCTCCCTTGTCTCTCTTCCACCCCTCAGTTTAAACACCCCCTTGATGCTAGGTTTATTTACCCCCTCAGGTATTTAAATGCTTCAGTCTTATCCCCCCATCCCTCCTCTCCTCCAGTGTGTACATGTTTGCCTCGTTCAGCCTAACTTCATATTCACACAGGATCACATCCCTGTGTCTGGATGAGAACCTCCTTGCGATGCACTCCAGCATCCTGTTTGCCTTCACTACTGCTCTCCTACACTGGGCTGAGTTGTTCATGCTCCCAGTTACTAATACCCCTAGGTTCTTCTCCTCCTCTGTGATCCCCAACCTCACCCCCCCCAACCAATAGTCCCTCTTCGGGTTCTCATGCCTAAAGTGCATCCCCTTCCACTTGTTTGCATTGAATCTTGGATGCCTCTCCACCGACCATGTCTCTAGTTTGGTTAGATCTCCCTGCAGTTTTCCCCATCCGTTTTTTTTGTCCACCAATGCCCTCAATTTGGTATCATCTGCGAACAGACTAACCCTGCTTCCCGCTCCATGTGATATGTCAGAGATAAAGAGCCAAATAGCACCAGGCCCAGTACTGACCCCAGCAGCACCCCGCTTGTCAGTGCTCTAGGTGCCGAGAGCTCCCCCACCACCACCACCACCACCCTCTGCACCCACCCCTGTAACCAGATCTCTATCCATTTAGTCAGATTTTTTCCCACTTCCACTGCCGTCACCTTCTCCGAGTCTCCCATGAGGCACTGTATCAAAGGCCTTACTGAAGTCCAAGTACAGGACATGTACATGGCCCCTGTCCAACTCTCTTGTCACCCAGTCATAATACTCTATTAAGCTGGTTTGACAAGACCTCCCTGAGATGAAACTGCGTTGACACCCATCTTGGAGGCCATTACTGTCTAGGAATGCTACCAACCTCTGCTTCAGTATCACCTCCATAAGCTTACCCACTATGGACGTGAGATTGACTATCCAATAATTTCCTGGCTCCTCCCTAGGTCCACTCTTGTATATGGGCACCACATAGCATAGGCCACCCTCCAGTCCTAGGGCACACACCGCGTTTCCAGGGAGGTGCTGAACAGATCTGTCAGTGGCTCAGCCAACAGCTCCGCCATCTCCCTCAGCACCCTGGGGTGGAAGCCATGGAGATCTGGTGCCTTGTCCACCCTTACTGCCCTAACAGCACCCTAGTCCAAGTGATCACTTTGTCTGTCACCTCATCCCCCTTTCCTCATCCCCAGCCCATGCTGGTAGTGGACCATCCCTCTCCTTATTGAAAATGGAGCAGAAGTACTCATTTAGAATTTCTGCTTGCTCATCCCCTTTTTCCACCCAATACGCTCCGCACTTTATCTTTACAATATGTTCCTTGCACTTCCTCTTTTCCCTGACATACCTTAAAAAGTCATTTTCCCCTTCCTTTATGCCCTGTGCTAACCTTCATTTCTGGAGGCCTTAGATTTTTCACCCTCCTGGCCACCACACCTTCACCAACTCCTCGTAGTCTCTTTATCTCTCCTTTCCTGTTCTCCCGTACTTCCAGTATGTAGCCCTCTATGCCCTCACCCCTTGCAGCATTTCCTTGTTCAGCCAGGATGGTTTCTTGGCTCTGCTCTTCTTACTCCTGGCCCTGGTGCAGGTTTCCGTGGCCTCTGTTAGCCCAGTCTTTATGACTCCCCACTTTTGTTCTGTATCCATCCCCGGCCTTATATCCTGGAGTCTCTCTCACAGTATTGCTCCCATCATCCCAAAGTCCACTCTACTAACGCCCACCACCTTAGTGCATGTGCATCCTGTCTCCTTGCCCAGCATGAGAACGAGCCACACTGTTTGGTGGCTGCTACCCGCTAGTGGGTCCTCCATCCTTACCTTCCTCACTGCCTCCTCATTTGCCAGTACTAGGTCCAGAGTGCTACCGAGCATTGTAGGCCCACTTACCAATTGCATTAGAAGGCCATCCAGGAATGCGTCAATGAGCACATGCTCCCTGGTACTGCTAGTGGCCAGGGTGCTCCAGAGAACCACTGGTAGGTTAAAATCCCCCACTATCACCACACTCTCCCTTCTACAGACCCTTCTTATGTGCTCTGCCAACTCCCCATCCAGTTCCCCGGATTGGGCTGGTGGTCTGTACACCACTCCCAGACTCAGCTTTCTGCCCTTGGAGTCCAGGAGTTACACCCAAAGTGTCTCTGTCCTCTCCTCTCCTTTTCTCCCTTGTCTGTTATGCATTTGATCACATAGGGTACAACCCCTCAGTCCCTACTGTATATCCTGTATCCTGGGATTGCCAAGTCCTAATCATGGTACTCTGTGGCCCAAGTCTCTGTCACTGCAACAGTGTCCACCTTCGTCTCTGAAAAAGAGCTCCTGAAGCACTGCAATTTTGTTCCCTAGGCTTCTTACATTGAGAGAGACTACCTTCCATCCATACATCTCCTTCTTCTCACTCTTCTCATTGGCCTGGGTGCCTCCTCCTGTTAGTCTGCACCCTTTCTCCCCATTATTCTTACAGGGTGGTGGTGCCTTCTGTATTACACTCAGACTACTCTGCCTGCCCCTCCCAGAGTTACTATACCTCTGCCTTTACCTATATCTAGGGGGTGATCTCATAAGGCTCCCCTTTCAGGACCTTTCAACCAACCTTAGTCTTTTGGCCACCCCCCCCACTAGTTTAAATCTACTTTAGTAGAGACATATCCCTCTAATCCTGCCTTTAATACTCCCTTCCCCATCCTGCTCAAGTGTAGCCTGTCCGCAGTGTACAAATCACTATTCCCCCAGACCCTACCCCAGTTAGTCATTAGCCCAGAATTTTTGGTGTGGTACCAATCCCTCAGTCACTCAATGAACTCCTCAAACCTACCCTTCCTCCCCATGCTTGCACATGGTACCGCGAGTACCTCTGAGAATGCAACCAACTCCTCCATGATCTCACACTGCCTGCCCAACTCCTACAACCTCCCACTCACTACTTCCTCAGACTCCCCTGCCAAGTCATTTGTACCCACATGCAAAGGTAAATGAGGTTTCTTCCTCCCTTCTTTGCTTATTTGAGCAGTGCCTGCCCCTCCTGTAGTCAACCCAGGGATTGATTCAACCCAAATATGCATGTGCTCTTCCTCTCTGCCCCATCTCACCTCTTTCAGTATAGAATCCCCCAGGACAAGTACCCTCCATCCCTTACCCCGTTTCCCTTCTAATGCCCCTTCTACCACCCGAATATTCATTCTTCCATGCCCCTAACCCCCACCAGATGCATCCTCTGTGACCTCTGTATCTGTGCCCCCTACTGCTTCTTCACTCCTTTTCTCTGCCTTATTCCTCCCATCACCTTTGAACCCCTTCCCAGCCTGACTACTTCCTACTGGGCTTCCTATGTTGACCTCCCCTCCTCCCCTGCTAATTTCCAACCCCTCTCCTATCACCGTTATTGTTGATTTAGAGCCCCCATTCCCTTTGACTCCGACAGTGATGCCCCTCCTGCCCTTTCCCTTCCTATAGCCCTTCTGTCTTCCAGTCACCTCTCCTTCCTTACTAGCCCCTTCTACCCTTTCGTCCTTGCTATCTCTTCCCCTACCTGTTGCCATCCCTCTCATGCCCTGCTTGTCCTCCCCCCTTCAGTATGTTCCTGCTTCCCCAACAGCAGAGACTCAAATCTACTCCTAGTTGATACCCCTCCTACATCTCTTCCCCTATTGGTTTTCCACTCCTACTTGTTCCCCTCCATGCCACCTCCAGTCACACTCCTGGTCCCTCCGTATCCACAGCCATCTGCTCTCTTCCCTGGTACTCCTCGTGGTCTCTTTTCTCCTCATCAGGAGGTCCCTCCTCACCTCAGGCATCCTCCTTCTCCTCTTTTCTGCTAGTGCCTCTGATACTGGGACTGCCTCAGTCCCAGTTGTTCTTCCCCATCCCCCTTGCCATCCCTTATTCCCCCCCTAAGCTAGGATGCCTACCATACTCATCTGCCCTGCCACTTGGACTCCTCCTTAACCTCCACAGTTACTCCATCAAACCAGCCAGTTGTCTACAGAGCATACACCCCCCATCCTCCAAGCCCAGTCCAGGATCATGGCAGACCCACACCCTGTACACCTTACCACCCTTCCAAAGATGCCCACCCTATTGATAAGTGGCACCTGCCCCATTTTGGCCTCCGTCTTATGTTACGGGATCTTACTTCACGCTTTTGTACCTTACTACAACTGTTAGGGGCCTATTAACTCAAATTTCTGTTTCCCCCCACACTAGCCCCCTACTGCCTCCTTGTCAACTGAGTTAATTCAGTCTCAAATCTCATCCATTAGATACTGTATTACTTTAGCAATCCTAAAGCCTCATTGTCTGTATTTCACCCCTCAGCTACCATACATTTTGTTCTCAGCCCTCACAGTTTCACTTAGCCCTTTTAGAAATTGTATTGCACTCAAACTATTACTCAGCTCAGTTAGAGAAATAAACAGAACAAATAAATATGTATTATTACAGCAGTCGTAAAAGTGTCCAATCATTGCTTTTTCTCCACCCAGAGACCCTGCGGTAATATAGGACTACACAGGACCCTTGGCAGGTGGGTAGACAACTCTAAAGTCCCAACAAAGCTCTGTTGAGCTCACTCACTCCCCCTCTCTCACTCGCTCATTCTGTTTCTCCTGGTGCTGCATACTCCCCTTTTGTACTGGGCTCCTGCCTGTGTTAGCACCTTTTTCTGCCCACAAAGAAATCTGCAGCAGTCCCAACAGAGCTCTGTTGAGCTCGCTCACTCCCATTCTCTAACTCACTTGTTCTGTTTCTCCTGGTGCTGCAGACTGCCCTTTTGTACAGGGCTTCTGCTGGCATTGGTGCCTTTTTCTGCCCACAAAGAAATCTGCAGCAATCCAGACAGAGTTCTTTTGGGCTCACTCACACCCCTTCTCTCACACGCTCATTCTGCTTCTCCCAGTGCTGCAGGCTGCCTTTTTGTACTGGGCTTCTGCCTGCATTGATGCCTTTTTCTGCCCACAAAGAAATCTGTAGCAGTCCTGACAGAGCTCCATTGAACTCACGCACTGCCCCCTTTCACTCGCCTTTTTGTTTCTCCTGGTGCTGTAGGCTGCCCTTTTGTACTGGGCTCCTGCTTATGTAGACACCTTTTTCTGCCCACAAAGAAATCTGCAGCAGTTCTGAGAGAGCTCTGTTGAGCTCACTCACTCCCCCTCTCTGACGTGCTCATTTTGTTTCTCCCGGTACTGCAGGCTTCCCTTTTGCACTGGGCTCCTGCCTGCATTGGCACCTTTGTCTGCCCACAAAGAAATCTGCAGCAGCCCCGACAGAGCTCTGTTGAGCTCACTCACTCCCCCTTTCTCACTTTTTCGTTCTGTTTTTCCCAACTGTGCAGGCTGCTCTTTTGTACTGGGCTCCTGCCTGCATTGGTGCCTTTTTCTGCACACAAAGAAATCCATAGCAATCCCAACAGAGCTCCATTGTGCTCACTCACTTCCCGTCTCTCACTCACTCATTCTGTTTCTCCTGACGCTGCAGGCTGCCCTTTTGTACTGGGCTTCTGCCTGCTTTGGTGCCTTTTTCTGACCAAAAGAAATCTACAGCAGTCCCGATGGCACTATTGAGCTTGCCCGTTCCCCCTCTCTCACTCGCTTGTTGTTAATCTGTTCCAAACACTGATTTCCCACTGCAACCACGCTATTCTGTGCCAGAAGTGCAAAAACACATTTTGGCCAGGATGTGAAAAGTGAGAGCTGTACTGTTCAGAAGCCAGAAGGGGGAAGGATCCAGATTCATTTTGGTGCTTTACAGTAACTGCTCATTGCTATTTTTGTTTTAAACTTAGATTATTGGCTTTTAGTGACACTGTTATTTCTGTGTTGTCTTAGAATTGTTTTTGGGCTGTTGAAAATTTAAAACCTAGTTTGGTGTGCTTGTAGTGGTTGCGTATTCCTTTGCTGTCTTTAATTGCTGAAAATGTTTGCCCCCCGTCCCCCACTCTTAATTATATGCCCTGTTAAATCTGAGTGACAGGAGCTAAGCACAGGGAATAGTAGGGGTTATAGAGTAAAAGGGGCATAAGGAAGAAGAAGCCCGCCCTTGGCATGACAAGTGTTTTGACTCATTATTTATTTATTTATGTATTTATTTATTTTTTTCCTTCTTTAAAGAAAAGTATCTGAGGATTAGTGACAGAATTTTTAGGACAGTAAATTAATAAAAAGAGAACTAGGAGGGCTTCAGTAACAGAAAAGTACTGGAATAGCAGTATAAGTGCTATATAATGTGAGGAGTGGTGCAATGCAGTGGCTGCAGGGCAGGCATATTCAGGAAGACCTTCTGGATGCTGAGGTGCTGCCTTATCTGCATGCCTCTCTATGGACTGTGGGATGAGGTAGCCAGACTCAGAGTGGAAATAAACTGGGTCAGGAGTACCATCACCCCTATCCGGAGACCACCCAGTCCAATGCCAAGGCCTCAATGGAGGCAGAGAAAGAGGAGCACTTGGATGACAGTGGGCTCAGAGAGGGTTAGGGCAGTCAGGCAGAGGCACATCCCAGAACCTATTCCACTCCAGAACTCATATGCCACACTGGCAAATGGGGACAACCAAACAGAGGTACCCAGAGTAGTGGAAGGGAAGGATGTGGATGTCAGCCAAGGAGGTGACCTCAGTGGGGAGAGCAGTGGACCCCAGAGAAGGAGGATGTGAATCCTGGTGGTGGACTCCATCATAAGAGGGATCTGGCTAGGAACACAGGAGGGGGAGGACAGGGAGGTGAGGTGTCTACCAGGTGCCACGGCATGGAGGGATGGGAGGAAGATCCTGTCGATCACCAGGAAGACAATATGGGAGGGTGAGCTGGATGTCATTATCCACCTAGCTACTAATGACCTGGCAAATGGTGAGCCAAAGAAAGTTCAGGAAGAGTTTAGGAAATTGGGGAGGGGTCTCAAGCAAGTAGTTACTTCTGTCACCTTCTCAGAAGTACTACCTGCGAGAAGAATGGGAGAGCATAGGGGCACATGCACCAGGAACTTTAACTCATGGTTGAAGAACTGGTGCTGTGTGGAGGGGTTTGGATTAATTGGTGACTGGGGACCCACCTGGAAGGATGGAAGCTTGTTCAAGTCTGATGGCCTGCATTCATCCTGAATGGGAATCCAAGCACTCAATGATAAGTTTAAATGCTACGTGGACAATCATTTAAACTAGCCAAGGTGGGTGGCAGACCAGCAAGGAGGGTACCTTATTGCCCACCTACCACAGCTAGCAGTGGAACCAGTGAACAGAAGGAGTGGATATCTCTACAAAGCAGTGTGCAAAAGATGGAGATAAGTGTCCAAGAGGTGGATAGGCAGAAAAGGGGCAAAATTCAACAGAAGGGCAGACAGGAGGAGAACCAGGGATAAAGGACAACCAAGGGAAGGGGTTTGAGTAGAACAGCTAAACGGTCTAGGGAGTTCAAATCATGGAAGGCCATGTGTGCCAATACCAGGAGTCTTAGCAACAAGATGGAGGATCTGGAGGCTGTCATGGTGCAGTCTGACCTGGACATTGTGTCCATCACAGAAACCTGGTGTAATGATAACCATGACTGGGAGATGACCATACCAGGCTACACCATATATCAGAAGAGACAGGGCAGGTAGGAAGGGAGAAGAAGGAGTGGAACTTTATGTGAAAGATGACATAAAGGCCACAGAGATCCAGGAGGAACAAAATGGGGGAGATATACTGTGAGTTAAGCTGGAAAGGAAAATGGGGCCAGCCATCTGCACAGGTGTGGGCTATAGACCACCAGCCTAGGAGGAAGAAACAGATTGGGAGCTGATGCTAGCCATCCAAAGGATGGCAGACAAGGGTGAGGTAGTGCTGGTTGGAGACCTCAATATTCCAGATGTGGACTGGAGCATCCCAGCAGCAGCATCAACCAGGAGCAGATTTATCCTGGACTCCATTCAAGGTGCCTTCCTCAAGCAACTGACTATGGAACCAACTTGGCAGAAGGCAGTACTGAACCTTGTGCTCAGAAACAGGGACAGTGGGATGGGATAACATTGGAGGAGCACCTGGGGAACAGTGACCACTAGTCATTGTGGTTTGAAATCACAGAAGAAGCAGAACCAAACCACACAAAAACACATATCTTGGATTTTAGGGGGAAAGACTTTGGGAAAATGGGGAGATGCTTGAAAGAGGTATTAAGGGGAATGGGGTGGGAATCAGGGGTTGAGGAACAGTGGGCAGTATTTAAAATTGGGATTATAAGAGCAGAACAGAATTATGCATTAAGCAGGTTAGCAAGAGGAAAAGGAAGAGGAGGCCATTATGGTTCTCCAAGGAGGTAGTGGAGAAAGTGAATGCCAAAACGACTGCATTCAGGCAATACAAAAAGACACAGGCAGAAGGGGATATGGAGAAATACCAGGAGAAGCAAAGGGAAGCAGGGAGGTCAGTAAGAGAAGCCAACATTCAGACAGAAGAGCACATTGCAAAATCAGTGGGTAGAGGGGATAAAACCTTTTACAGGTACATAAGTGAAAAAAGAAAGGCAAAGGGAAGGATAGTGAGACTGAAGGGGGAGGATGGGGGCCACATGGAGTAAGACAACAGTAAAGTTGACATATTGAGCAGGTATTTCTGCTCAGTCTTTACTGTGGAAGAGGAGGGTAATGGGCCTGAAGGGAGTACAAGGGGTTGGAATGGTGCAGAAATGGACACAAGTCCCTTTACATGAGAAAGGATCCTGAAGGAACGGGAAGAAATAAGAGTTGATAAAGCAATGGGGCCAGATAGGGTGCACCCCAAGGTCCTTAAAGAACTAAGAGAGGTGGTGGCTGAACCTCTGGCAATTCTCTTTAGCTGATCACTGGAAACAGGGGAGGTACCCAAAGACTGGAGGACAGCAGATGTAGTATACAAAAGTGGGAACTAAGAGGAAGCAAGGAACTACAGACCAGTCAGCCTCACCTTAGAAGTGGGGAAGATCATGGAAGCACTACTGAAGGAGAGACTGGTGAAACATCTGGTTGTCAATGAACTACAGGACCCAAGGCAGCATGGTTTCACCAGGGGGAGGTCATGGCAGACCAACCTCATTGAATTTTTCAACTGGGTGACTAGGTTGCTGGATCAGGGGAGGGCTGTGGACATGGCCTATCTGGACTTCAGCAAGGCCTTTGACACTGTGCCACATAGAAGGCTATTACACAAACTTGGGAATATGGGGGTGGGCAGGACAGTAGTGAGGTTGGTAGGTAACTGGCTAGGCAGCAGGATACAGATGGGGTGGTAAATGGCTGTCACTCCACAGAGGGAAGAGTGCCAGCGGGGTGCCACAGAGATCAGTGCTGGGACTGGTCCTAGTCAACATCTTCATCAGTGACATTGACCAGGATCTAGAAGGCAGAATTTCCCTGTTCACTGATGACACAAAACTCTTAACAGAATAGACACACCTTCAGGTATAGACAGAATGAGAAAGGGCCTGCAGAAACTTGAAAAATGGTCAGGGGTTTGGCAGTTGAAATTCAGTGCAAAGAAGTGCAAGATAATGCATATGGGGCACAAATTTCCTGGCACAATATATCAGTTGGAGGGTGAGGATATAGTATGCACCAAGCAGCAAAGAGATCTTGGGGTTATCATCTCTGATGACCTCAAGGTAGGGAAACAGTGCGACAAGGCAGCAGGTAAAGCAAATAGGATGCTTGGGAGGCATAGGCAAGGGCATCACCAGTGGGAAAAGGAAAGTCATAATTCCACTATACAAGACACTAGTGAGGCCCCACCTGGAGTACAGTGTACAGTTCTGGAGACCTTACCTACGTAAGGATATAGACAGGAGAGAGAAGTAGTAGTAGTAATAACATTTATTTATACAGGATATGAAAGCAGCTTCAAACACCATTAGGGTTAAAATAACCCTCTTTACAAGGTGCACCTGTTTAGATGTCAGAATACAAGTTACAATAAAAACAAACAATGAGAAACTACACATTTAACAAGACAAATATGTTTCTTAAATACAAAACAGCAATTTTGTGTCACGGCACATAAAGATCTACAGGCAATTCGATTCATCTATTACATAACAGCGAAAACACAGTTCTTGCTTTATAGCAAGGTTAAATTTAGCTTTGGTCAAATCCTGAATTTTCAATGGTAATGAAAGTCCATTCCAGGCGGTAGCAGCTCTATACTGGAAAGTCAGGATTACAAATCTGTTTTTATATTTATTATATTCAGGTCTCTAGTGCCACTCTTTTGTAAATTAAACTGATGGGTGGGGCTGATTAATCTCTCTGCCAGACCAATAGGGTGTCTGGTCTTATAGATTTTATAGACAAGAACTGACCAATTTCGTTGTCTCCTAATCTCTAGGGAGACCCAATTTAGCTTAATATACATATGGCAATGATGGGTATCTATTTTACATCTTAATTCAAACCTTGCTAATATATTATAACATATGTCAAGCTTATGAAGCATTGTTTTATTAGCACTTGAATAAACATGGCTTCCATAATCAATTAGTGGAATTATTAACTGATTTGCTATAACCTGTTTATCCTTAATACTCAAGCAATTTACTATTCTTCTGAGTGCACCTACCCTGGAATGGACTTTGTTTATTACCATATTTAAATGTTGTTCAAAAGATAGCTTATGGTCTACAAGCACCCCTAGGTACCTGTAGGCCAAAACCTGTGTCAAACAGTTACCATTTACAGTTTTTATACATAGTTTGTCATTTTGTAAACCATTCTTTAATGCATATGGGTCAATTAACATAGTTTGGGTCTTCTTTTCATTTAGGACAAGACCTGAGGAGGCAAACCAGACCTGTAGTATGTTAAAATCTGACTGCAGGTTGGCCTCCACCTCCATCAGGTCTTTTCCATCACAGACCAAGACAGTATCATCGGCATAAAGCCTAATATGAGTAGACTTTATATGGCAGGGAAGACTCTTTATATAAAGAATAAATAGCAGGGGTCCTAGCATGGACCCCTGTGGAACACCACGAGTCACTGGTAAAAATCTTGAACCAATTTCCTCCACCATTACTGTTTCAGATTGACCTTCCAAATAAGATAAAAACCAATTTAACGGTTCAGTTGCTATACCTCTTTGTTTCAGCCTTTGTACAAGCAAAGAATGATCAACCAGATCACAAGCCTTGGATAGGTCGATGAACACAGCACCCACGGACCTTGACTCCCCAAGTGGGGTTGCCACTAAGTCAATAAAATCCATGAGTGCCATGGTTGTCAACCTACCCCTTCTAAAATCAGACTGGAAATTATTTAACTTATTATATTTTTCCAGGTGATCCATACATTGTGTATGAATCAATCTTTCCAACAGCTTAGATAAGACATATAATAGGGTAATTGGTCTATAATTTGTAGGCCTAAAATCCAAGCCCCCCTTATGATTTGGCACTATTTTAGCCTGTTTCCAAGATCAAGGAATGTCCCCTTCAATCTAACTCCTGTTGAAGAGATTGGTTAAGGACTGGTCCACCTCATATGCAGAATCTCTCAAAAAACTAATTTCTACATAATCTAATCTTTTGTCCTTATTTTTTTGCAATTTATTTATTCCTTTTATTACTTCCTTTCTTGTTATTTGTTTAAACCTAAATAATGGTACTGAATTTTGATCTGTTTGATCATCATTTCCCTTACTCCCACAATTCCCCTTTTCCTGTAATCCACTTGGAATGATTCTATCAGGAAGTTCAATAAAATATTTGTTTAGAGTATTAGCAGTGTTATCTAGATTTAAAAGAATGCCATTTTCAATAACTTTTACGCCACATAAATTATTTTGTGATTTAACAAGTGATTTCATTAAAGTCCAATATTTGTTTGGGTCATTAGTTTCATTTATTTTATGTCTATAATAAATTGCTTTTGATTTCTTTACCTCCTGAGTGACTTTATTAAGTATCTTTTTAAAATGCTCCCAGACAACCTTATCCAAAGTTTTGTTAGCTTTTTTCCATAATTGCTTTTTAATATTATCAATTTCTTTAAGGCATCATTTATCCATGGTAAATGTTTTTGTTTTTTTTTGTTCTTTTTTTATATGGGGCACACATGTTACATACCTCTAAAAACATTTTTGAAAATTCCTCTACTGCCAAATCCAGATCCAGAATTAGGGAAATCCTATACCACTTTTGTTATGACATTTTAAATTGAAAAGATTGTTTATTATATTTTTTATAACATCTCTTTACTACAAAGTTCTCTCTTAAGGGGTGAACTTTAAGTTGATTTACAGAGATGAGGCAAGAAACCATATTATGATCACCCAAATTTGGAGGACAGACCTTTGTTTCTAAAACTGTAATATTTGAAGAAACAAAAATAAGATCTAATATATTACCAGGGCTATTTATCTTATATTTCCTTGTTGGTGTGTGCACTATCTGAATCAGATTTTAAATCTGAAATGATTCTTTTAGCTTCTGACCCCTTCTTTCTCCCCATGCAGCATTAAAATCTCCCATTAATAGTATATTTTTGTCTCTAGTATGCAGCCCCATGATGTCAGCCAGTTTCTTGAAATGGATTGGTTTATTTTTTGGTGGAGAATAAACCACACCAAGTACCAAATCAATGGAGGGGATAAAAATCAGGATGTACTCCATACCTTCAATCTTACAGGACAATATGATCTCAGAATGCCCCAGAGAGTTATTTACATGCAATATTATACTCCCTCCCATTGCCCCTCTATCTCTTCTATGAAAATAATAATCATTTAACTTTAACTCTTTCTCTACTTCTTTCTTTCCCAACCAGGTTTCTGAAAGAGCAATTATATCTGGCTTTTCCATTTCAACCCAGGCATGAAACAAGTCCAATTTATTTACTAAACTTCTTGCATTATCATGCATGATTTTTATATGTCTTGATTCACGACCTGGGTTGGTCTCAATATCACCACTAAGGGCCAAAGTCACCAGAAGCACACGCCCATTCTTTCTATATCTTACCTGCTGGTTCTTTAAATGCAGTTTCACCAGGAAAATATGTTTTCTCCTCTTTACCAGGCCAGATCCATTTTTGGCAGAACAATCTGGAGGATAAAAGTTCTGGTGAAGTTGACTCCTTATAGAAAAAGAAACCGCCAAATGTGTAGAACAAATTTGCAACAGGCAGATAAGTGCGATTAATATCCACAAAACCCAGCCAAACATTACTTTTATGTTATTTTTATAAGACTGTTTGTGTTCTATGATAGTTTTATATTAGAGTTTAAAAACCACAAATAAATATCCACTAAGCCACTAGTAACAATAAAGAGTGCTCAGCATCTACTAACAAAGGACCACCAATTCAGCAGATAGTGAGAGTTCTAATTGCAACAAACACTAATGACATAGAAGGTTCAGAGGAGGGCAACAAAGATGGTACATGGATTGCATCACAAGTCCTATGAGGACAGGTTGAAAGACTTGAATAGTTTGAAAAGTTTCTGCTCAATGCTAAGAAGACTAAAGCGATGATATTCTCCCGCAGTACTGTCACAGGCCCCCCAATACCCTTGCCCAAGACTTCATTGTCACCACGCTAAATGAGCTTCTGGAAGTTGTAACCAAATTTAAATAACTGGGTATCTGGATCGACAATAAATTATCTTTCAGTGACCACATCGAAGATGTCTCTAGAAGGTTAAAGGCAAGGTTAGGTTTCTTCTACAGAAATAGGCCCCTTTTCCCCCTTGAAACTCGAAACAAGCTTGTACAGGCCACTTTTCTCCCCCTACTCGACTATGGCAATGTAATCTATTCCTCCACCACTCTTGCAAATCTAAGTAAACTGGACATCCTTTATCACCATGCATTACGGTTCATTACCAACTCCCCTTACTGTTCGCATCACTGTGACTTATATGCAGCTGTTGGTTGGACATCCCTTACTACTAGACGCCTGCTCCATGCTGGGCTATGGACTCTTAAACTGCTCCTGCAGAAATTGCCAAGCTATCTCTCTTCCCCTTATTAGTATCTCACATAGTACATGCTCATTAAGAAAATCTGACTTTATTATGCTTGACATACCAAGGACGCGGACCTCCTTTGGTAAACATGCAATTGCATGTGCCCTTCCCTCCATTTGGAACCAATTACAAACCGTACTGAAACTAACTAGTACAGTTTCAATAAACTTCTAGAAATTGCTAAGTTCAGCCAAAATAAAAGACACCTGTAACTGTCATTAAGTCTCTTCCTTCCCCATGTGTGCCATATTTATCCACTGGTAAGGTATAATTGCTCTGTCATATTAACTGCTTTCCCCTTCCCCTTCTACTCCTGGCTTTATCTATGCTTACGCTCCACTGCTACTCTATCAAATCACTCCTCCCCCCATATCAGTTATAGTCTGTTGTTTGTTCTAGCTGCCAAAATATATGTATCGCGTACACACAGTCATCATGTTTCATTTATCAGTATGCAACCTGTAAGTCGCTTCCCTGTGTCATATTAATGTTTACCACCTGCGGTCACCCTATGCGGTACCCTTGTATATATATCCAGCCTGTATCATGTAACGTGCATTTCATGTATATACTGTTATTACCTATCTATGTTTGTACTTTAAGTGTTTATGTCACAGGACCTCCTTGCGAATGAGCTTGCTCAATGGAGTTTTCCTGCAATAAACTTGAACTTGAACGTACTCCTTGGAGGAGAGGATGGAGAGAGGGGATATGATATAGACATATAAGTATCTTACAGGGAAGAACAGGGTGCAGGAATATACTATTTTTAAGTGAGAAAGATGTTCCAGGACTAGAGGACATGGGATAAAGATGGAGGGAGGACAATTCAGAGAAAATGTGAGGAAGAATTTCTTCACAGAATGGGTAGTGGACAAGTGGAACATCCTGCAAGAGGAAGTGGTAGGGGCTGAAACAATCAAAGGATTTAAGAATACATGGGATGGACATAAAGAAATTCTGGAGGTCAGGGGTAAGGGGCAACAGACTTCTAGGAAAACATAAAGTGAACTTACAAGCTCAAATGGGCAGACTGGGTGGGTCATAGGCCCTTATCTGCCAACACTGTCTATGTATCTATATATCTATGTAGGTGTGAAAAAATGCCAGTGTTGAAAATCTGGCATGAAAATATTGCAAATTTGTGAAGTTACAAGGGTGCGTGGAAACTGTGCAATGCATGCTTGTAACATAGTCATTTTATGGAATTTCATCGCCAAATTTTCGACATCGGCATTTTAGGACCTCTGCTCATAAACAGTGTGACTGCCATTTTTTAATCTGTACTTAAAACTGATTTCCCACAGCAACCGTGCTATCCTGCGTTGGAAGTGCAAAAGCACATTTCAGCCAGGATGTGTAAAATGGTATCTATACTGTTCTTAAGGAGGTGTGGGAAAATGCCAATGTCAAAAATCTGGAGTGAAAATATTACAAATTCATGAAGTTACAAGTGTGCATGGAAACTACGCAATGAACGTTCATAAAAAAATCATTTTTTTGTATTTTGTTTCACCAAATTTGCAACATAGGCTTTTTGAGAGCCCACCTCATGAACAGTGGCACTGTCATTTCATTAATCCATCCTGAAAGGTGATTCTGTAAAGTGAATGTAAAATCACCTTTCGGGACCCAATAACACCATGACAGGGACTGAATTCATGAGGAGGGGTCCCAATAACTTCATGTTGCAAATTTAGTGCCAAAATTCCCCAAAATGTCCAAGATATGCACCAAACTTGAAAAAAAAACCCTATTTATGCCATTATACAGCTTACTGGCATTTCTACAGTTCATGGTCGGCTTTGAAGAGTGCAGACTGGTTCCCGCTCCACTGAAGATCGTCGTGCTGGGCTCCGGAGGTAAGTAAGGAGGGTGCGGGAAGGCAGGGTGCACAGAGGGTGGGTGAGGGGGCAGAAGAGACAGCAAGGGACCATTTTCTTGTTTTACAGGTAAAAAAAAAAAAGACAACGTGGGTCGGTTTTCTTCTTTTGCAGGTGTGTTTGATACACTGGAGTGGGCTGCCAGTGTGCCACCTGAATTTGTGGGGAGGGGGACCGAAGCCAATGAGTATTGGTCCCCCTGTCAGCACAAAAATGGGTGGGGGGCACATAATGCCAAGGGGGACTGGGCACCCCCTCAGCACACAGCAGAAATCGAGGGGGGTTGGAACATTATGCCAATAGGGAGTAGGCTCCCCCATTGGTAAATTGAACTGGAAAGGAGGGACTGAAGCTGAAGGGGATTGGGCCCCCCATTGGCAAAGAAAGACTGTTGGGGGGCACATGATGCCGAGGGGGATTGGGCACCCCTTTAGCACACAACACAAACCTGGAGGTGGGGACATTATGCTGACAGGGACTGGGTTCCCTGTCAGCAAATGAAGGGGGTCGGGGGCATGCCAACAGGGGGATTGGGCACCTCCGTCAGCTCTGAGGCAGCTGCATACAGCTGCCATGTTCTTGGTACTGTTACACCAGGTGAGGTACCACCCTGCAATGACGGGTCACTCCCTCATTGCAGTGGAACTGCTGATGTAGCAATGACAAGGTAGACCCTCATTGCAGCGACCAAATTGTTTCAAGTTGGTGGTGCTTCTGCAGAACCAGTGTCATCAGGACACTGGGCTTGCATTGGGTGCACACTGCCAAGCCCACAAATGCAGTGCTGGCAATGGCCACTAAACTGATGCACCTCCACAACCCACTTCTCTCCTTAGCTGCCGCATAATGTTTCTTGCACATGCATGCAAGCAAAGATAAAAAAAGGTTTGTTTTCTTTAAAACTGCAGCTTTTTCACTATGTCTTGCCTTTCCAACATGAAATATACAGCAGTGCCTCATCTCATTGAATAAACAACTAGTTATATAGAGTTATCAGATACATTGTTCATCACTGATTTAATTTTTATGTGTCTTTATCTACCCAAAAAACATGGATATTTTTGACATAATTTTACTTAAGAGCAGGAGATTTCGTTTCCCATGATGGAGGGATCGAGTTTGGTAAAAAAAAAACAGGAGTCTCCCGCGTAAGGAGGGAGATATCACTTGTATGCTTTTAGTATTGTTCATATATATCGTTTTTATTACAAGTGTTTCTTAGCTGACAATGAAAAATCCTGATTTTATCTTTGCTGGGAGGGCTGAAACCCAAGGTTCAAAGTGGATGAACAGCTCCTCCCACATTTCAAATAAGAGTCAGCCACTCCCAGAAGCCCTTGCTTAATGCATTTGGAAGCACCAATATTTTGCTGCTCTCTGGGCTCCTACGTGGCATGCGACTGAGCTTTCTTCATTTCTCCCTGCTTCCTCACTGCTCTGTTTCTCCTCTGCCACCTGTTTTACTTGTCTTTTGCCTCTGTCCTTCATTTGTCTCTGCTACCCCACTTTCTTCTCCATTCCTGTTTTCCCATTGCTTCTGCTCCCCCCCCCTCGATTCCTGACCCTGCTTCTCCACTTGTCCTTTGTCTGCTTCTCTGTCTCCCTGTCTCATTCATTTGTGGCTGCCTTGTGTCCCATTGTGTCTGTTCTTTAGGGCCTCTCTACCTCCTTTTCAGGGCCGCCACTCTGTTTCTCACCAGTACTTTCAGGGTATGATGTCAGCTGCAAGTTCTTGACTTCCAGTCAATCACTACTTGAAAGGCCCCACCTGCAGTTCAATGGGTGAGCAACCACCCATGCCTACTTCCTGAACTATATAATAAGTTCCTTCCAGCCTCCATCTGAAGCACTTTCTCTTTGCCCTTGCTTACCAAGTCCCCTGCTTATTAAGCTCAGCTACTTCTGGATGCTACTTACCAACTGTATACTGTTTTATCATGCTCCGGAGGTCAGCTCTGCTACTGCTTGCTGTAAACTAGTTTTCTGATCCGCAAGTGGTCACGGTGCTTTACCATAGCTTCTTTGATTTTCCTATGGTAGAGGACTGGGGAGGTCTATAGGGAGTGTCATGGCTCAGCATGGTCCATTATCCCATGATTGCATCCTGCCTTCACTGCAAGACTACCTCCAGTTAACTATGTCTCCTTCAACTGGCACTCATTGATGCACCAGGTAGCTTGGCTGTACCAACTAAGTTACCATGCTGCCCATTCCCTGTTACAGCCTGCCCCATTGTTAAAGTGTTTCTCATGCTTCTCCTTGCCTGCTAAATTCCCTGCTTTACCACTTCTGGCCTTACCATTACTAAAAGCATTCACTTGCAGCACTCTGCTTGATGTGTTCTACATTACTGTGTATGGCCTGCTCCTTTGCTAAGAGTTTGTTGCAGAAGTCAGGTCTCTCAACCATCCCAGGTGCCCCATTTGAGGGAAAGTGTCAGTTTCCTCAAAAGAACTTGAACTATTTCCAGCTCCCCCTTGTTAGTATTTCTAAATGACAGCAGCAGAGCTGTCACAAAATATAATCCCAATCCTGGAGGGAGGCAATCTCAGCCTTGGGTCCCCAGAGATTTCCTCCTCAAATGTTTTTTTTTTTTCTCTCCTCCATGCCGCAGGTCATAATACTAGTTAATTGAAGTGACATTCCCTAGCTCACTTAGGTAGGTTCCGCTGTTGGGTGGAGATGGATGGTGTCCCTACTAACCATTCCTTCTCTCCTTAGGAAGCCCTTTGCTGTCATCAGAGCAAGCCCTATAATTAGAGCCATCCTACTAACTCATGTGTCTCACTTGTTTTCATTAAGCTGCCTATTGCCATCAGTCTTTTTCTCTACCTCCTAGCACTGATTGCGTTACAAATCTTTTGGGTTTCCTTCCTAAGGTACCTTTAGCCATGGGACTCTTCCTGTGGCACCTCTATTGGTGGAACCCTCTTTTTTGTTTTATTTATTTATTTATCAAGTCTAGGATTACAAATACCTTTGAGCCTTGGCTCTTTTACAAAGGTTCCATGTCAGAGAAATACAAATTATGGGGAACATCAAGACAGACATTACAACAATGTGGACATTGCAAACAGAGTACAGAGTAACACAATTCAAGGTAGCATGTAACAAGGCAGCCAGCGCATTTGTCAGAAAAATATAGACAACAGATAAGAAGTGCCAGAGTCATAGGGAGAGGGAAGAGGGGAAGGGGGGAGAAAGAATGTAGGAAGGGTGGGGACAGGGTGAAAAGTGCAGCATTGAGTATACCAAGATGTGAGGGTAGAATCCAGTGAGGAAGGGAGGGAGGGGGGACAACTAGAGCAGAAATGGAAGTGGAGAAACAAGGTTAAGTTGGGCAGTCACAGGAGCTGTTGGTAGTGAGATAGTCCCAGAGCCTAGTTTTAAACATACCAATTGTTGGGGCAGAGGAGATGGTTGGGCTGAGGCCATTGAACCAGATTGGCACTCGATAAGCAAAAGAGCACTGTCCCTGTAAAGTGTGACAGTGGGGGACTTTCAGTAGCTGTAGTGTGGATCTCCTAAGGCACCATTTGTTAATTCAGTGTTGTAACAGAGTTGAGCCCCCAGAAGGTGCAAGGCCAAGGTAGATTTTTTTCACCATGGAGCAGGCGAGAAACTTTATGTGGTTTGATAGTTGGAGCCAGCCGGTCTGAGTGTAAAGGTCACATGTGTGGGTGAGACGGTGAACACCAGTGATGAGCCAACATGCTTTATTTAAGGCAGTTGAGAGGCATCTAAGGGTTGTGGTTGTGGTTGAGCCATAAATGATGAGACCATAGTCTATTACAGAGATCACAGAGCTCAAGACTGCAACCTTCAAAGCTTCTGACGTGAGGTGTGGTCTGTGTTTGTAGAGGAGACCAAGCCGTGAATTAGCAGCTCTAGCTACGTTATCTACATGAAGTCCACAGGAGAGATTAGGGTCAAGCTGTATCCCTAAGTATTTGAAGGACCTCACCTGATCTAGAGTGTTCCCCTGGGTGGTGGAGATAGCCACATGGTGTAGCTTGTGTGGGTTATGAGAGCTGCAGAAGAACATAGATTTGGTTTTCTTGTCATTGAGGACCAGTTTATGATTAAGAAACCATGTCTCTACAGAACTGAAACCAAATTGAAGGTTGTGTTGAAGAGTTGCAGGATCTTTGTGAGTGGAGAATACAACAGCATCATCGGCATATAGTATGATCTGCTCAGAGCAGTGGTAAGGGAGGGAGTTTAAGAAAAGGCTAAAAAGGAAGGGGCCCAGTATGGATCCCCGTGGGACACCCGAGTGAACAGGCAGGGTATTAGAAAGAACGTCCACAATTCTTACTCTCTGTGACCGGTTTTCTAAGTAGCTTTTAAACCAGAGAGAAGAGTCAGGTGATAGCCTGTCATTCAGTAGTTGGTGTATTAGTAGTCCATGGTGTACTGTATTGAAGGCCTTGGAGAGGTCGACGAAAACGGCCCCTGTGAGAAGGCCGTTGTCAAGAGGTTTGTGCAAAGCTCCAGTGAACTCAAGAAGGGCTGTGGTGGTGCTGTGATTGAACAACTGTTACCGGGTACCTTGCTTTCATTACCTGTACAGGGTGGCAATTTCTACTGGAATACAGAGTGCAAACAGCCATAAACATTGTTCTACAGTTGCACAAGCATAACATTATTCTGGTTGAGAAGGTCATTGAATTGAAAGGCTCCACCTGCAGTTCAATGGGTGAGCAACCGGCCATGCCTACTTCCTGAACTATATAAGCAGTTCCTCCCAGCCTCCATCTGAAGCAGTTTCTCTTTGCCCCACCATCCTCCCTTCCTTCAGTGGCTTGCCTCTCTACTCCCACGGGGTTCCTTCCTAAGGTACCTTTAGCCAACGGACTTTTCCCACGGCACTTCTAGGGGTGGAACCCTCTTACAAGGTACCTTGCTTTCTGTACCCCACAGGGTGGTGATTCCTACAGGAAAAGAGAGTGCAAACAGCCACAATTGTTTTTCTACAGTTGCATGAGCATAACATTATTCTGCTTGAGAAGACCATTGAAACAATAGAACCGTAAAAGATGCTTTGAGTTCTCTACCCTGGAAATGTCTTTTCATTAGATTACTGCTTTGTTACATGTTATTATATCAAAGGGGACTACCAAGTTTTGTTTTATTACTGCTCCTCCTTGACTGAGCTCTCATGAGTCACAGCTTTCAATGTGAATGGACTGCCTGATGCTACTGAACCATTAATGCGAGCCATGTTGCCTGCTGTCACCCAAAGGCTTGTGACTCTAATTTCTGCTGAACACAAATAAGCCTTCTACAAGAATGCTGCTTCTCTCACTGTTTGTACACCTTTTCCCACATTTTGCGAGCAGTTACTGTCAGCATGAGTTTCCTCCTGCAAGTTTCATCACCTTGGCTATAAAGTTTACCAGCTTATTATTCAGCAGGGATGGGGATGCCAGATCACGTTATTTCTTTCTCACTACAATTGTGATTTAAATAGTTTAGCAGTGGATAATTCTGCACCTAAATCTCACCTAATTGTCATCTTCAGGTGTAAAGTGATCCATTACCTGTGCCATTTTGCTTCAAGGCTTTTGGTTATCCGCACTCATTACCTAGCCTCCTAGCACCTCCAAGTTTATGCCTTTCATTTGTCCTGTTTTGCTTTTCATTCCATAGGGGTTTCAACCCTAACATCGAATTTCCTCGCTTTTGTCGCTGTGGAACACCCCTAACTGATGCATTAAATGGAGTTTTTTGCCTCTAATTTGTCTTCTTTTTGGGAATGATAATGAGAAATACTGAATGTAATGCAGCGGCGAGAGCACAGGGGTGATGTCTTGTCACATTGTAACATTGTGCCCGCAAACGCAAATCGTAATGTGCATGATGATGCAAAGCGAAACAGAAAGAGGAACAATACTGTAGACAGAAATGTTAAAAACAATGGAAACGCAACCGCAAATGAAAACACAAAGGGTAACACACATGGTGGCGTAATCGTGAACGGTAAGTGAAACGTGTATGGAACCACAAGCAGAAACGGTAATGGTAAGAGTAATGTAAGACATGCTGGTTTTCCCCAAAAGCTGTATAGAGAAAGACAGTGAGTAGAAAGAATGTATGCAAAATAATGACCCTCGGAACACAAAAATCAGTAGTTGTAACAGTAAATTGCTTATATCTCAGTAACCGTACGACATAGAAAAAAAAATTAAAAGTCATATGTATTATCACTTTCCTGGCTAGTTTTATATGTAGCCCCCAAAGGGGGCTAAAATTTTTCGACAAAAACTCCGTATCTCACACTGTTTTCGAGATACAGGCCCTCAAAGGCGCTGCAAACACCATAATGTTATCCTATGGGGAAAAAAAACAGAAGTTCAGACTGCCATAACTTTTGAACAGTTTAATATTTTTTCACAAAATCTTTGAAAGGCACATCGGGGGCCACAGCTGCATGTTCCCTGAAGATTTTGGGCCAGTCGCACAAACTGTGCGACCTGTAGGCGCGACCGTAGAATTCCAGAAAAAGCGTAAACGCACATGAAGATCACGCTTAATAACTACACAGCTGTGTATCCAACTGGTACAAAACTTGGCATATCCCACGGTCTATGGTTCTTGATCTTGTATTCCAAATTTCAGCCGAATCCGTCAAACAGTTGCAAAGTTTTGGGGTTTAACATAGAAATGGCTCCTCAACCCCAAACTATGGTAGCACTACCGTGCTACCATAATATATATATATATATATATATATGGCAAACAACTCTGTTTAATGCATCACTTAGGGTTGTTCCACAGTGACAGAAGTGAGGAAATTCAATGTTAGGATTGAAACCCCTTTGCACCCCTCCAGCCCACCCCCAACTGGAATCAAGGTGCGTGTTGGGGTCGTGGCCCTAACTCTCACCCCATCACATGTGGAAAGAAGCTGAGGAATAGGAGAATGGGGTGAGAGTTAGGACCGACGACCCCAATGCGCACCCCTGAGACACAGCAAAGGGAAGTCAGGCAGTTCTTCTCGGACTGGGCTTGATTCTCGATCCCAGAAACTTTTATTTTTTTTTTTTCTAGACTTTGTGCACTCCCCAGTATGATTCCCCCCCGGAGTTGAGAATCTATATTGGGGGGGTTCAAGGGCACAGCTCCCTATAACAGGGGAGTGTGGGTGGTGGATCCCCACACTGAAAAAAAGTGATATGCTGTATGGCAAGAATCGTGCTGTATTGGCAGCGCAATTTTGCCATGCGGCATAATGTCCTGCAACATTATGACCCTGTGATGGTTTTAGCTGCCCTGAAGGTGTGCTTTTCCCTTTCTGCACTGCCACCCATGCCCCATTTGCTCTCAGAGCAGGTCTCCTCTTGGCATAGCGGTCTGAGAGTTCAGCAGCCTCTTGCACTGTTTTTGGATCTCGGTCTTCCAGCCAGATTTTCAGCTCTGCTGGGCATGCCCCAAAAAACTGCTCTAACAGCACAGCATTTTTTATTTTATCTACAGAGTTTGCTTCATTTTCTTCCCACCAATGTTTTAAAAACCGATGTTGTTTCATGGCTAGCTCTTCATAGCTCATGTCAGGGCATCTCCTGAGCTTAACATAATTTTGCTCTGTATGCTTCTGCACTTAAATCATACTATTTTAAAATTGCAGCTTTAAGTTTGCTGTAATCATTACTGTCCTCATTGTCCATTTGATCCAATACATCCCGAGCTTTCCCGGTAAGTAGTGGGGATAGCTGAAAGCTCCAGAACCCTCTAGGAATACTGGCCTGAATACAAACTTTTTCAAAGGAATTTAAAAAGGCATCCATATCCTCACCCTCTTTAAATTTGGCTATCAATCTGGAATTTAATTTGTAACCTAGTCCTGTAGTTCCAGTTAAACCCAAGCCACTTACCAGCTCTGGTGATGGTGGCTGGAGTTGTAACTTCTCCAGTTCATGTTGTCTCTGGCACTCACGCTCTTCACGGTCAGCTTCTTGCTGTTCATGCTCCCTCTTCTCTGTGGCTCACTGCTCTCGCTTCTCTTCTTTCTGGAACTCCAGCTCCATCCTGCGCAATTCAATCTGCAGCTTGATCACTTCTGGCTTCAGAATACTGGTGACCTTCCCCTGCTGCTGTGGCCCTTGGCTTGCACTTGCCATGCTGTCCTCCTCACTGGATCAAGACACTGCAATGAACACTGGCTTCTCCATGCCCAAGGTTCGGTCCTTTCCAGTCACGGCCTGTGACTCAATGCTCTGGGCATCTGCTGCCATCAGAGCATCTATGAGGTTCTGCTTGTTGGCTCTCCCCTCATACTGGACTCCTCTGTCCAGGCAAAACTGCCTCAGGTAGTCTGCAGTGTACCCACTGTAGTTGGAAGCCATCTTCTTCCCTAACTATGGCTACTCTAACTTGCACCTTAGAAAAATAATAAAACAGGTAGGAACTTGGTAAGCAAAATGATATAGTTCTGTTTTCTCTTTAAAAAGAAATCACCGCCTTATTTTGCAGGTGGGCTGTACCGTATTAATCTGACACACTGAACTGTTAAAGCTTGTGTTACCAAATACTTTAAATTGCACTGCTGCCAACCATATCTGTCACAAACACATTCTGCAGGTCAGGCCCTCTGCATCCTCAGTGCCAACCTCAGAGTGCAGTAGTGTGAACAGGTAACAGACAGGGTAACCCTCCCGTCTGCTTTTGGTCCAAATCACCTTTAGCCTCAAGTTCTGGAGGGATTCAAACTGTGAACCTTATACTAGCATACCCAATGTACAGGCACAGATATGTGCCCTCTTCAGGACTGTAGTACACTCTTTCACCAGGGGCACCTAACCAGGTATCCAAAATGAACCCTTTTAATGCTATAAGTACCTTAGGCATATTCTTACCTTTTCCAAGCTTAGTAACACCATCAAGCCCTTGAACAGTTGTTAGACTTAATATCAGTTCATCAATAACATGCAAAATTGACTGAGGAGACCCTGGCAGTATCCTAAAGAAAATGATGTTTACTAAAAATTGATAATAAAACTGGTGAAATAACATACAGAACAAATCTCACAAATCTCACAGTCATCTACAAATAGAAAGGAAGGTTACAGAAATCCAAAGTCCTACCACAGGACACTTAATTCTTCTCTATCTGTTTTCCTTTAAGTGCTTGTTAAATCAGAGAACTGTTTCTCTCTTAGAGTCCCAAGAATGATATAGCTTTATGTACAGTGTTACATGATTTTCTCCATCTTCCACCACGCCTTTTTGAATGAGGTCAGCTAGACCCTCCCTCAGAATTATCTCACCCAAGCATAATTTCCTATCAGGAGGTATTTAAAATAAATCTGTCATCAGCAAAAAAAAAACATTTCCCAAATTATGACAGTCTTTAATTAAACATTTATTTTTGAACTGATGACTGGTTCCTGTTTCCCAAGGAGCATCAAAGGGTTTATGACTTTTAACACAATGTTGTTATCAAATAGCCTGTTCCTCTTAAAACATCATAAAAGTTTATTAGGCAGACTCATAAAGTCATACTTGGTTTCAACTTCAAAAGCCTGGGCAGGTCATAAAAAGGTAATAAAATGTCATTTTTTAAGGAAGCCAATTAAATGGTTTTCCTGGTCAGTTTTACAACCTCCTGTGGTATTCAGCAACTGACACCTTGATGTTACAGGCCAAAATTCCTCACACATTGAAATTTCATACACAGACCATGTATTTATTTTACAGATATCATAAAATAATCATAGGAGAGGGTTTTTCCTGTGACACTTGGTAGTCTAGTGGAGACACACAGTGGACCAATAGGCTAGCAGCACATACTGTAAGCTGTCATTCAGCAGGTGGGCTGGATGGTATGCGGGTGGGTTGATGCCACCTGCCAATGATGGGGGAGAGAGCTGGGTGGCCTGGGAATCCTGTGTGGGTGGGAAGTGAGGGCTACCACTGGACCACCAGGGAAAGTGTTGCAGATGACAGCACCTATGATCAGGGATTCGGGTGGGATGGGGACCACTAGACTACCAGGGAGGGGGGAATACAGCCCATTAATAGTGATCAGTGCTTCAGGAGGGGTGAGGGTTCCACAGGATCACCAGGCAGTTACTGTTCTTCATTATTACTGGCAATCATGGCTATAGGTGGGAGGGGGGCCACTGGACTAGGAATGTACTCCTTTGCATTTACCTGCATTCGAGTATGGTAGGAGGGATTCCACTGGACCACCAGGTTATCGGATATATATTTCTGCTCATGATTGGGCTACTAGATGGGTGGGGGGCACCACTGGATCACCAGGGACTGTTTGGATGCTTGTAGACGATGTTCCTGATGGGCGAGTGGCCACTCACAGCCAGCACCTGTTGTGTTACACCCTGCAATACAGCAGCCATCCTGTGGGTAGCAGGGATTTGAGCCAGGATTTTCTGGCTCAACTTTGTGCCCCGGTATGTGGCACATATGGGGATTGTGCCAACAGATGCGCAGCACATCCTGGGTTGAATATCGGGATGTGCTGCATATGCATGAACACACCCCCCCTTCAGATGCACCACATACATTATGAATGCACCCCGGTGCATCGGGACCTGCATTGCGCATGTCCCCCTTTTCAATATCGAGCCATGGTGCATTGCAGGGTTGCACCAGGCACAACCCCTTTGAATATCTCCCCATAATATATAGTGTATTTGTTTCAGTAGACAGTGTATGTGGACTTTTCAATGTGTAGTGTATGTATTTCAGTAGCTAGTGTATGTATTTCAATATGTAGTGTGTTTGTTTCAGTATATAGTGTATGCAGATTTTTTCAATATATAGAGTATGTGTTATAATGTATAGAGTATTTGTTTCAGTAGGTAGTTTATGCGGAATTTTCAGTCTGTAGTACATGTATCTCAATAGGTAGTGTATATGTTTCAGTACATAGTAGATTTGTTTCAATATATAGTTTATGTTGATTTTCAGTACTCAGTATGTGTATTTCAATATATAGTACATGTATTTCACTATATAATGTAAGCATTTCACTATATAATGTATGTGTTTCACTATATGATGTGTGCATTTCATTATACAGTATATGTATTTCACTATATGATGTATGTAGTTTGGTAGATAGTGTATGTAGTTCACTGCATTATGTATGCATTTCACTATATAATGTATATATTTCACTATATGATATATGTATTTCACTATATAGGGTATGTTTTTTACTACACAGCCAGAGATTTTAAATGATGTCCCTAGTGGCTTGCCATACATAAGCTGTTCTGAATCTGTGAACTGTAATTGTATTAGCAAAGAACTGTGCACAATGTTTCCTTGTGACTATTCCTTCTAGATAATCTTTTTCATACAGTATATGCGCACCTATAAATTGACCTCACATTTAAGTTGACCTACTTAACATTATCAGTGTTAGCAAAGTAGAAACACATTTTTGCTGCTTGATTTGGATGCAGAAAACCTGTTTTGTGACCAACATTGATGATATGATTTGTTTTTGTGGCCAGAACTAGGCACAAAATCAGGCTATACAATTGCAAAAATGATTAGCCATTGTTAAATCCATAGGTAAGTTGACCACACATATAAGTGAAGTTCCCTTATTGAAGGCCTGTTTGTAGCACCAAATCTAGATATATACATAAGTATAAACAATATGTACTGTACCTGCCTCTGCTCATGAACTTTTATGCAGTATAGACAACTAGTTACAGCACAGGGCTGTTATGATGGAGACTCAGTAGACCTGGATTTGTGTCTAAAACTGCCATATTTATGCTGTGTGTCCTTAAGCAGGTCACATAACTTCAAAGAGCTCAATTTTCTTCTAGATTTCACCTGGAGTTAAACATCAGATCAATGTTCTTTTTCCAGCAAAATCATCTATAAATTGTGTGGACAGCTGATACATGTTGGCTACTCATCAGGATCCCTATTCCACAAGAATTACGGTACTAGTGTAAGCCTCCAAATTCCTGTGGCATCTGGGGACCACCCACTGATGAGCATCCTGATGACAGCAGGAAGTATAATCTTGTGGTTTTGGCACAAACTGGGATAGAGCCCTCCTGGTCATAGAAGGACAGTGGTGAGGACTGGGGTGGACATGATTACTGTCCAGGCACATAGCTATCCACAGTATGGCAGCATCAGGGAATGTGTGTAGTAGCATTCCGAAAGGGGGAAGAGCTGTATCTGAGAAGTGCCCTGTAAAAGAGTATTGATGCCACAGAGGGAGAAAGGGTTGTGAGCAGTGGTGAGAGCCTGTCCTGTCTCTTATGAGGCAAAGGTGAGAGCCTGCCTCATCCATTTTGACAGAGGTACCAGTAAGAAGAACTGAACAGTGGAGCAGCTGGGAACAGGCAGATAACACCAGGAACCTTAGTGTAAGTCTCTGTGAGCAGCCCCATGTCCAGTGTGCCCATCATGTCATCCGCATTCAGGGTGTCCATTTATTTGTTTTTTTTATTTATTTATTGAAATGTTTCACCAAGTAGGCACACTGAGCAACAGGTTGCTCGTCTCCCAGTGCAACCTTTGGGGAGGGGGTACAATAAGGATGGACAGTAATACAATAAGTTACACTGGTCAACAATTACATACAGATGCAATACATACAATCAAGTTACAAGGGTTGACAATTACATTCAAAAGCAGCATATCATGCAGTAGGCGCACAGCTAGAGCAGGCAGTAGTGAAATACTGAATATACGCACATTGGCCCTTATGCACTAATGGGATGGAGTGGCTACATGCGCACCTGGGGCATGCAACCACTCTGAACCCTATGCCCCCCATGGAGGATGCACTAAGGGGGGCGTGCAGCACATATGTTCCCAATCCCCCTGCCATGTGAAGAGGGCTGGCAAGGGGCATGCCAGCACTATGCGCCATGCACCAAGGTGCATAATGCTGGCCTCAGTGGTGCAGATGGGTTTTAATGCTATGCTAGGGAAAACACTACCATAAGCCTGATAAATGCCCACACGTACTGCACCATAACATGCTGGGGGACTGGAAATGTGGCCCCTGCCACCACAGCTCACTAGCCGACAGGGAGGGCTAGGTCACCCAAAAAGGCAAGTGCTGGGACAGCCATGGGTGTGCCCCTATGTGCTCCCCTGCCCCACATGACAGTCCCATACCCAGTGCCACCCATGCCGTATTCCCAAACCATCCACCAGTATGCTGGTCCCATTGACTGAAGACCACAGCAACATGTACACACAGACCCAAGTGCACCCCGAATCCCTGTGTGCATGGCAACTCCCCCACCATACCGCTTGGTACATGCCCCCCACCATCATAACCCATACCTGTGGGGCAGTGCCACCCCTGAAATGACCAGTGGCACAGCCCTCCTCTCACCACAATGGCCGTCGGCCATCTGACATGCACTGGGGCACGCCGCAGATGCGCACCCACGTATGTCAGTTGGCCAACATCCATGGCGGTGAGGGGAGGGCTGTGCCACTGTCATTTTGGGGGTGGCACCACTGCACAGGTATGGGGGCTGATGACAAGGGGGTTGTGCCATGGAGGGGGCGCTGTCCAGCTGGCCTGATGGTTGGAGAGCCTGCAGGCGATTGTGGTCTCCAGAAGCAGAGGTACCGGCAGGGTGTTGACCCACTGTGGGCAGGGGCATGGGCAGGAGGTCTGGACTTATGTCCCTGGCACTGGCTCTGCAGTGTGGGGGGCCACCTACCACCAGCCCGTAATGGTGGCATGTGCGCGTGGGTCTGGGTGCCTGTGGAGGGCATTCACGTACTGTTACCCATGCCTCTCAGTTCAAGGGATCCATTCCCTGTCAGTGCTGGGCATCCCGGACCCACAGCTCTGCCCCAGCCACCCTACAGAGTCTTGTGCACCAGGGGTGTGGGAACATGGACAGGTGCACATCCATTGTGCATACACTGGGGGGTGGACCTGTCTGCTGGTGTTGTGCTGCATAGGCGGGTTACACGTGATTTGTGCATATCTTGTGCCAATTAGTGCATAGGGCCCATTGTTATGTATGGAAGAATGATTATGAGTGAAACAAACATGAGTGCCTGGGGAACGGGGATGGGGCTAATTCAGACATGGACAAAAAATGGAGCGGGAAAAATCAAGGGAGGAGAAATGCTACTATATATAAGGAAGGACAGACAGCACAGAGGGAGGTAACAGGTAAGAGTCATACAAGGAAGAGTAATAGCGGTGCAATAGGAGCAAGGGGGGGCTGGTGGAACTGGGTGTTGGGTCAAGCAAGAATCTTTTCTTTTCAATTTAATAAATTTTATTAAGAAGTTTATGAAACAAAATACAATAGTACAATTCAGACTTGTCACACAGAAATGTCAACTTACAGATGTTAATAACTCCCCCAACCCCCAGCATAATGATCAATTATTATAGCCAACCAGTCATCCACGTTTCCTCCCTCTTCCCCCTTTCCTTCAACTTTCATACTGTGGGTAGTTCACCAGGCGTGCCTAAACAGATTCAACCCAGACTCAGGTATCCAGAAAATGTCCTTCACAGGTTTAATAATAATCCTAAGCAAAAAATTTAGATTGGTGAAGAGGAGTAATAGACAGGCTAAGATACGAGGTGGAAAGGGCGAGTTATGATGGATAGGTGAGGCCTGAGCCTAGGGACCCCTTCAGGATGTGGAGAACCCTGCAAGGGGCCTTACAGCGGGACAGGAAAGGATGAGTTGTGGAGGATTAGTGAGCCTGGACCCTTGAAATATGTTCAGGAGGTGGAGAACCCTGAAAGTGCAATTGCAATTTCTGATAGGGGGAGACAGCTATATTTGATTCTTCTTACTGACATACTGGAACTGATTGTGCACAGTGCTGCAGTTGCTGTGACACTGTGGCCTTGCCCTGTACCACCTCAATGCCAGGTGCCTACTCCCAAAGTTAGACCTCCTCAGAGTTCTGGTGTCCCAACACACCCCTGACATCCTCTGCATCACCAAATCATTGCTCTCTCCCAGAATCTCAGACTTCCAACTCTCCTTACCCGGCCACCGCCTCATCCGGCAGGACCACTCCAAGTGTGGTGGTGCTGTAGCCATCTACTACCATCAAAACCTACCATGCTCGCCCACTACTAGAGAGTCACTTCCAAAAGCACACAAGCTCCTCCTTATTAAATGAATACTCCCTCCTCTCTCCCCATCTTCACTGGTAGCTCTATGCCTCCCCTATAACCTCCCTCTTGCCCATGGTCAACACTGCCTCCTCCATATCATCCCTCACTTTCTCTGGTGAACGTATCCTTCTCGGTGAGTGACTTTAACTCGAACTTGGCTTTTTCTGCTTAAAACCTGCTACACAAAAAATAGAATTTCTAAACCTCCACCAGCTCATAAGCGAACCCACCAGACCAAACCCCCACTCCCACAACCCACACCCTCCTGGACTGGATTCTGGCCTTACACCCCCAACGGATCTCCTCCACTGGTACACTTCCTGACATATTCAGTGACCACCTCGTGACTTACTGCATATGAAAAATACAGCTCTCCCTCTTTTCCCCTGCTTACTGCTGAATTCGATACTTATACTCCCTAAACACTCCCACACTCCTGTATGATCTTGCTTCCTACAATTGGTGTCTGTTATACTCTCACACTGTTCTCAACACTACATTCTCCCTCTTCTGCCACATACTAATTAAAGCTTGGAATACTCAGGCCCACTCACGATGCCACAGAATAAGACACTTTCACCATTCTTGGATATCAGCTGACATAATTAAGGTCTGCACCTCTCATGACCGTGTGTAGACACTGTATAAGGCTTCACTCTCTTGCATATACCTCTCTACTGACCACGCTCTAAGAAACTCATACAGCAAAGCAATTACAGCAGCTAAAGCTCACTACTTCAGGAATAACTTACAGGAAACCTTAACTCTCCTCACAATTTCTGGCAATTCCTCTCTTCCATTTTAAACTTCTCTATTAAAATCTTTCACCCCCCTCCGTCCTCATCAATGACAAGCTAGTCTCTGACTACCTCACAGTTGCCTCCACTCTAAACAAATTCTTCACATTCTGTGCCCTTCCCTCCATTGCTGCTAACCCCCTCTCTTCCTTGCACACTCTCCCATCTCCAAATGCCTTTCATTTCTCCCCTTCACAGCCCGTGAGGTGCTTCATGCCCATCAATCGCTGAATCCTCACAAATTCAGCCCTGATGGATTGACCATCTCCTCCTTCAGATCTCAGCTTCAGCCATTGCCCATCCCCTGTCCCATCTGCTAAACCTCTCCTTCTCCTTAGCACAATACCCCAGGCCTGGTAATCTGTAAACGTGAGCCCTCTTCACAAAGGAGGCAATCACTCCTCACCAGGAAATTACCGTCCCATCTCCCTCCTCCCAAGCTCTGGGAGTCCGTAGTCCTAACCAGACTCCAGATTCACCCAGTTTCTCTCATCCTCAGATTTGCTCTCCTCCTGTCAGTTCAGCTTACAGAGAAATCATTCAGCTGTCTCCTCCCTTCTACAGATCACAGCTGCCATTCGTACAGGCATGGTCCAATGGCACCTTACCTCTGCCATCTTCATAGACCTAGCCAAGGCCTTCAATTCTGTCTTCCATCCTTTCATCCTCACTAAACTCGAACTTGCTTGTCTTTCCCATCCCACTGCCTAATGGTTCAGATCCCACTTATCTGGTTGCACCCAAGGTGTCAAGGCTGGAGATGCCCTCCCTCCTTCCCTCCCAATTCTAGCGGGTGTACCTGAAGGCTCTATTCTAGGTCTCATCCTCTTCTGTCTTTCTAAACAATCTCCCTCCTGTATGCTCCTCCTATATATATACCTTTATGCTGATGACACCATCCTCTACACTTCTGGCCCCTCTGCCCCCATGGTGACTACACAGCTGCAAAATGACTTTACTCGCATTCTTCAACGGTTCCGAACCAACCAGTTAAAAGTCAATGCCAAGAAAACAATATCCATGACTTTCTGCACACTCAAAAAATTATCCAAACTCTCCACCACCACTCTTTCTCTACCTTTGATGGCACCACATTGGATTTAGTCCCCGCCTACAAGTACCTAGGCGTCTGGATGGACAGTCACCTAGACTACACAGTTTATATCAATTACATCAAATTCTAAGCTGCGTCCTAAGCTCAGTGCTCTCTACTGAAAGAAATGCCCTCTCCACACTTGTCCACCATATACTTCTCACAAAAAAAATTCTTACTCTTTCGACTATGCTGACCTCATATATGGGTCCACCTCTGCCTCCACCCTCTCCAGGCTGGACTGTATTTTCAATGCCTTTTGCTGTTTCACCTTAGATGCTCCCCCTAGGACTCACCAATACACCCTTTAGTTCTCTCTATCACTCTCCTCCCTATCATCCTGCTGCAACCACCATGCTTCCTTTATCTCAGTCAAATATTGGTTTGGTTCACTCATCCCCTACCTCATCTCCTTCGTTTCTCCCACCTCCCATCCATCTTACCATATCCACTCAAGAGACTCTCACCCTTTTGTCCTTCTTATATCTAGTCAAACTCTGGAAAGGCCATTTTCTACTATCTCTTCCATAACAATTAGAACTCACTTCCAATATCGCCTCCACATGCTACCTTCACTAAATCTCTTTATAACATGGGTTACGTACAGCACTCTATTTGCAGAGCTGTCAGTTGGGAATTGATTAAATTCCCTTTTTAATGCATGGGTGTGTTGCCAGATTTGTTTTGCCCACTGTGTTAGGCAGCTTCACATTGTGGATGGATCTAAAAAGTGTCTGGAGCTCAGAGCTGTTCAGCAGCCATTTTTTTCTTTGCGTTGGCAAGGAGACATTCTTTATGTACGTTGTTTAGTACAGCTGCAGTGTGGCTCTCATATGACACCATGAACAATGATGTAGTGAAGTGACATATATTCATAGCAGTAGTGGTCTGCATATTACCTGTCCCACAGTTGTGAATCCCCCCACCTCCTGCCGGCCCCCTTCCCCAGCGTATTCAAAACAGCACAATACCATAACTGTCACTGTGACTCACATACCAGCACTTGTGGGCCAAAAGTGTGAGGACCATGTAGTCTACCAAGCCCAGACAGACACATTCAGGAGCATCTGTGATCAACACATGGCTGTTATACTATAGGTGGCAATCTACAGTGTATTGTACAGTGCTGCTCTGAGAACTCATATGATGCAGTAGTAAGATTGTGGAGGACTGACACGGAGGTAGCATGTCAGGTGGTGGGAGACAAAAATTTAGAAACTGGTCCAAGTGTTGCACCAGTTTCCCATATACAGTGGCATGTGTGAAAAAGTCAAGCAGGAGGAAATCAATTAATGACCCACAGTAACAGTTGCCTTCATGTTAGGGTGTGGCAGAAAGAGCAATGTACTGCTCCAATAAAATAGCATGCTGTATCTAACCCATGTTATAAAAAGAGAATAATGAATAGATGCCGGTGCATTACCAGCAAGTAATACCATCGAGAGGTTCTGGACATGTAGGAACCTCAAGAGCGAAGCTCGAGAGGTTCCCGTGTCCAGAACTGCAAGATGGTATCATTTGCCGGTAATGCACTGGCACCTATTCATTATTTTTTTAATATATAGATATGATTTTTATTCCTTTTTTTCTCTTATTTTGTGGGTGGCAGTTGGCAGTTTCAGTGAAGGATACTCTGCCCTGGCCAACTTCCACATTGTCTTGCTGCTACTCCTGCCCCAGCCCCAGCCCAATGCGCTGCACCCCACCTGCCTCAGCTTCTGGCCTCACTGTATAACAACTACTGGTAGGTAGTCCTACCTTTTTCCTTTTTTTGGGCTGCACTCCTGTTTCCTTTTTTTGAGAGGAGGGGAAAAAAACAAGGAAATGTTGACAGGCAGTACGGTCTCTCTAAGTGAGAAAGCGGCTCACCATGTTTTTTTAAATGTTCTGCTTGCCGACACATGAAAAACGGCCAATCAGGAGGCATGCTTAGGATGATGTGGGGGGCAGAAGGCATCTTTGTGGGTGCTTACGCTGTTTGGCGATTGTGATAATACTATCACTGAGGAGTGCAACAATAGTATTATCACATTCAAATGATACTATTAAAAGTGATTGACAGTACTATTATCACTAAACCTTTGAGGGTATTACCGAATTTATTTTGTATGCTTTAGAGACATATTAAATTCAAGATCCATATATTAAGTTCTCATACCTATATCATGGTGCGGTAATGGGAAACAGTCATATCCCAGTAGAGCAGTGGTGTCTGAATGGAAGCTAGCTTTCGAACGTGCTGTAGCAGTGTGATGCAACAGCACTGACACACTACTTTGATGTCCGTGCAGTCCTTTCCAGTTTCCAGTACCAGGACAATGGTTTGAGAAACATCCCTTCCCTCTGGTACTTCATAGCCTCACTCACCAATTCCTAGCTGAGGAGCGCCACCACAGAGGTTGGATTCCAAAATGCTGTCCAGCCCGCAGTGGTGTAAGATGATCTATGCAGTTGGCTATGGTAAGCGTAACATTAAAATAGAGACACCCACTCACCAGGTAAAACACAGCTGTGGAACAGGTCTGTAAAACCTTTTATTGCTTCCTTAACATGTGTGGAGTCCCACTAAATATGACTCATTTGCCAGTGTCCGTTTAATGTTGCAGTGCACCACAACATTTTGCAGAACAACTCCTGTATTGCCTAAAGTGCTCCACTCTGTGCCTTGCAATTGTTGTACTCCCCACATCAACACACTCTATTCACTCAAAGACACAGGAGGAAATCTAAGTAATGCCAACAAATATAACAGTATAACAGCCTTGTTGTGTGTTCAAACTCTTCATCATTGTTCATAGCAGAGTAACGCAGTATTGTTGAAGTGAGCGGCTAACAGGAATGCTATACTTCACGATCACTGTGATGCAGCCCACAATCGCCAAAATATGCCATTTACCAAGTCACAGTACAACCTTGTGGTGTCTACTAGAAGTTCATAAAGCAAGAAATACAACACAGATAATGTAATCAAACTTTATTTGCCACATCAAACCTATTGTGTGAGGGACTACTTGGCAGAGTAGAAGGATAATATGTGTTTTTCATTGCAAAACAGGGTTAACAGCTATCTTTTTTGGCACTTTCTCATATGGGTGAGGCAACCCATGTTATAAGCGCAATACCCATGCCAGGGTGTGGGGTTATAGGCATTTAATCCACACCTGTGGTGCTGTGAGGACACTCGGCTTGTGACCTTATGCCTCACAATGCACCCCAGGTGTGGATTAAATGCCTATAACCCCACACCCTGTCATGGGTTATTGCTTACTCAAACTTGCTCTCTCCCACTCTCTACCTCCTTCTTGTTCTTGCTACCATCCGGGCTAGTCCCCTGCTGTATATCAGGCTGCTAAAGACTTGCTAGCTCAACATTTAGCTAAAAGCTCAACTAAGTGCTCCTACTGAATAAACTGCACAGTAACACCCATGCTCACTATGCTTACCGTAGTTTTGTTTCTGTCCTTATCACTTGAATTGTATGTGTAACTTGTACACTGGACTTGTACTTTGCTTTTACCCAGGCTGTTTGATACCAGCATGACAATGTTGTAACCTTGTAATCTTGTATCCTTTATCCCCCTTCCCAGGTCGCACCTGAAAACAAGCCTTGGCTCAAGGTGCCTCTCCCATTTACCAAACTTTAAATAAATAAAATAAAAATATAAACTTAACTTCCAAATCCAGCATGGGCTATAGGAACATGGTTGTCTGCCTCTTTCTTTTCAATTGGTTACTGAAAACACAAAAGCCAGCTACAAAACTGGCACCACTGCCCTAAAAGACTGGATTTTGGCTACCTGTTCTGACAGGATCAAATATGTTAGGGTGCTTACTGACACCATTAACAACCATTTCCCAGTACAGTGCATGTGGAAAACTAAATAGACCAAGCATCCCTTGATTTACTACAAACTGTGTCCTATACAAAGATAAGAGGGCAGTATTTAAATTGCATGTGGCTCACATTGATTTGAGCTACCCGAATGCAATCCCTGCCATTTATTCTGCTCTCTTGACTTCTTAATACAAGTCTACAGTCTGTGACATGTTTGCCACCCTCAAATCTGTAAGATAGGAGGTAACCCACCTTGGTGAATCTCCCCTGATCTCATAGCCCTCATAAGAGAATGAGGCAACCTGCGATCATTGGCTTGAGAAACCAGGTCACCAGTGCACTTACAAAAATACAGGGGTATGAAAAATATGAACCAGTGAGATTAGGTTGGCTAAATATACATACTGTAAGGCCCAACAAACCCAAAACTGGAGCAATAGAAAAACATTCTGGGAGAACATACAGTTTTGCCCAGCATCTATATTTTGTGTTTCACGTAGCATGTTATTTTCAGGAATTTTGTGGCAAAAAATGATGTGACACTCGTTTGGTGCTGTGGTGATTCTAGTCCTTATATGCTGTCTTTTTTCCACCCCATAGGTGGTCACAACAGTTAATGCTCTTCTTCCAGTGTGTGTGCCTATGATCTGAATCTGTTTGTGAGAGATGACATAAACCCCAGCCTCAAAAATGAACTTTCACTTGGGGTTGTTAGAGGCACCTTGGGAACATGATTCTGAAATTTCAGGCAAATGTTTGCAGAAACATAAAATATATCAGTCATTTTCTGTGACACTCTGTGACAGGGTTGAATAATGATCTGACCCATTTGTTATGCAGGCAGAGTTAAATGCAAGGATATATTCTATTCTCTCCTTTTCTTTCTCCTATCTGTTTGGTTGCATAACCAAATTTTCTTGTGAGACCTAGAAACTGATCACTCAGACAGTTTTGCAATTCTCCTCCTCTCACTCTCTCTCTCTCTCTACCTTCTCTTGTTGTTTCTGACTTCCTCTTGAATATCTGAAGCAACAAAAAATATATGTGAATCTTTACGTGGAAATGTAACTGATACTGGGATCCCTTTGTTTGAAAACGTATATAGTTAGACTATTGAAATAATTGAAAAACGCTATTTGGAATTCAAGGAATTAATCTGAGATGCAGTTTTTAAGCCCTTTGCAGAGCGGTGAAAAAGAGATCAGTTCTGGGTCACTATGTACTGTTTTGCTGCACCTGCAAGGAAACTGACAAGAACATTCTGTGAAAAAATACTGTCTCCTTAATAATATCTGTGCAAAGACTTATTATAAAAAGAGTAGCAATGTGTTTGCTAGAGGGAAGGAGAGTCAGCGACAGAGACTGAGATTTGAAATTCAGAAGAAACACTCATATGAAGAATTGGGATCCATGTCATAACAGCGAAAACCTAAAGGCGATCATCGTTATGCAAAGGTCAGGAGTGCTGAAAATTAATTTCGGCACTCTGACACCCCGATGTACAGCCAAAGGGTACTAGGACTTAGTTTTAATCATTTTCTCTTGGGGCTGTGCCCCTTGCATTCCCATACTAAAGGATTCTCAACTCGGGGTCCATGTCAGGGGTTGAAAACATAAAAAACAAAAAGGGTTTGGGCTGGGCACAACAAAATGCACCAACGCCTCGATCCAAACCTAGCAATTCTTGCCAACTCAACACTGGCAGCCCACCCACTATGCCATAAGTCGTCAGTAACGCAGCTGACTGCAGCACTACCTCTCACATCCCTTGCTGTGTGTGCTACACTCCGCTCCCCATGCTATCGTATGGTGACAGGATGTCACTATAGTCAGCCACCCCCTATCCGGCCGTCATATCCTCTGTGCACCGTTGCTGCAATATGCTGGGGAGAGGGTCACTATTATTGTCGGCACCCTTCCCCAAGCAGCCTCATCATGGACACTCAAAGAACTGTGTTTTCTCTGTACTGCCTTTATAATAATTTCTAATGAAAAAAATGAAATTTTTTTTTGCTATTACTGAGAAAAATAAGGTGCTATTTGCAAATTTGGAAACTGCTCCTGGTTTTCCTGTGCTTCCTGACCTGTGCCTGGACAACAGATGGTGTCCGCCTAAGTGGGATTTATGTCATGCATACTCTAAGCCAGAAGTTTTGTGTGTGGGTACTAGACCTAGTACCAGGGAAGCATACCAGATCGGTATGGATTCTGCATTAGCAAGCCCAGGAGTTATTACAAGAAGAATGACAGCCAAACTAGAAGCAGAAACAAAAGTCCAAACTGAGAACTATTCAGTCAACACCAGAGATGAAAAAAGAACAGGCAGTGACAGAACCTGAAAGCCTGACTACCTTTTTCCAAAGGTGGGCAATACAACAAAAAGAGATGGAGAAGCAGAGGAGAGAAGGGATGCAGTGATATGAGCAGTGATGGCAGGATGCTTTGCAAGCTATCAAAGCCAAAGGATCTGGCACAGATCCTGATGAGCAACAAAACACAAATAACTTAAAAGCCATTAAACTTACAAAGTTGTGTCCCTTGGATGATATCAAAGCATACTTGACAACTTTTGAAAGGGTTGCTACATCTTGCCAGTAGCCACAGCAGCAATGGTCAATCAGACTGGTGCCTTACCTGACAGGTAATGCCCAACTTGCCTCCAGTAATATGGACACTGCACAATTAGAAAACTATGACCTTGTGAAAAGAGAAATCCTGAAGAGATATGAGATAAGGAGAGACAGTCAGAGATTTTGGTCTCTAAAATACACCTCATTCAACAATCCTCGAGAAGCCTTCTCCCATCTCAAAGAACTCCTTAATAAATTACTCCAACCAGAGGGCAAAACACTCCCACAAATCACTGGCACATTTGCAATGGAGCAGTTCATCAACATCCGACCCACAGATGTGCAGCTTGGGGTAAAAGAACACAGACCAGAAAGTGGGGAAAAGGCTGTTTCTTTACCTGAAGACTACCAAATGGCCAGATAGATGCCACATCAGCAAGGTAACAGCCAAGTACTGGTAAGACCCTCTCTTTCCTGATTTAATTCCAAGACTTATAAGAACTCTGATACGGGTAACAAATCTGTACCCAAAGACTTTATTTGCTATAACTGTAACAAGCCAGGTCATAATACAAGAAACTGCTGTAGTAAAAAGAGTGACACTGTAGTAGATTTGTCCTTAGCAAATTGGGGGAAATACTTAACAGATGTTGAGGTGGGAGATAAGACTGTAAAAAGACTTATTGATTCAGGAAGCAGACAGACCCTAGTGCATGTTGAAGTGCTAGGAAAACACTGCAAAAGGACCAGGAACTGGTGTCACCTGCATCTACGAGGATGCTCAATACTAACCCACCATCCAAATGACTCTGACTATTAATGGGGTGTTGCACCAAATGAATGTGGGGCTAGTACCTAAGGTACCTTTTTCCTGTGATTATTGGAAATGACTTTCAAGGATTTACCAAGTTAATAAGAGATGGTGTAAACTCTGATATTTCAGCAGCTGTGGTGACAAGAGCTCAGGGAAAGAAAATCTCAGATGGTGGGGACTCTTTTCCTTTCACTGATTTTGATTCAGACTTGTTTGAGCAGAGCTCCAAGATCCACAAATCCAGGAAAGAAAGAAGATGCCTAAAGAAAGAGTGGCAACAAAACAATGATGGACATAAGAGTTTAATATATGAAAATGCTGAAACTAAACTGATAACCAATTGTGATTTTATTTCAGAGCAAGCTAACAATGTTTCTCTCCAGGGTTATTTTAGGCAGCCGGGGATGAAACCAAAACAAGATGAACCTATAGTATGTTTAAAAATGTAATGGGCTACTGTACAGAGTCTGGGTTAAACCTCAGACAGAGGAACAGATAGAACAACCGGTTATACCACAAAAATATAGATCTGAGTTGTTACAAATAGCTAATAATAGTCCTATGGCTGGTCACTCAGGGGAGGGATCACACCCTTGCAAGATTGCTGAACAGATTTTACTGGTCTGGAATTCATGAAGATGTTACTACCTATTACAGTTACTGTGCCGAGTTTCTGAAACTTGCCCAGGTGACTAAAAAAGACAAGGTGCCCCTTGTGTCCTTACCTTTATAGATGTGCCTTTTGAGAGGATTGCAATGGATATGGTTGGCACTTAGAAAAAAGTTAAAAGGGTAATTAATTGTGTTAGTATGTGACTATACTACTCGATACCCAGAGGCAGTTCCAATGCATACTCACACAGCCCTAAAAGTGGCAGCATAGTTTTCCAACATTTTCAGCAGGCTGGGCATACCAAAATAGATTATTTCTGATCAGGGTAGTAATTTTGATGTTACATTGCTGAAGGAGCTGTACCGACTACTAGGTATCACTGCCATAAGAACCACCTTTATCACCCTCAGACAGATGGTCTTATTGAGCATTTCAATCAAACTCTAAAACACATGGTAAAAAGGTTTATAAAATGGGAAGGGAAAGACTGGGACAAACACTGACCTTACCTGATTTTTGCATTCTGAGAAGTGCCACAGGCATTAACAGATTTTTCACCACTGGAAATGCTGTATGGTAGACAACCTAGAGGGCCACTAGATATAATAAAAGAAACATGGGAAGATAACCCCAGTCAGAAAAAATCCATCACATTTTATATGTGTGCCCTGAGAAAGAAGCTGTCAAAATATGTTGAAATCACCCATAGTAATCAGGAAGAGTCCCCAAACCAGCAGAAGATGTATTATGACCATGGGGTAAAAGAAAAAGTTTTTGAGCCAGGTGAAAAGGTCTTGCTACTGTTACCCACTACAAAAAATAAACAGTCAATGAAATGGGAAGGGCATTATAAAAGTGTTTAAACATACTGGCCCAGTGAACTATGAAATTGAGACCCTGATAGGAAAAATACTATCAATATACTTCAAGACCATTTTCAGCTCAAATCTCAACCACCCAACAAAATTCTGGCAAACAATTAAATCTTTTCTCTCCCCTCCTGCTCAGCCACCCACCCCAACCCTTATCGTCCAAGGCTCCACTGTCTCGGATCATGCTGAGGTGGCATCTGTTTTTACCACGTTCTTTACTAGTTGTGCAGCTACTCTTTTATCTGATCTACTTCTCCCCCCCATGTACAACTCTGCTAACACCGCCCACCTCCCCAACCCCCAGCTTCTCATTCCAACTGGTCACACTGACCCCAGTATTCAAAGCACTGTAGGCACTTAATCCCAACAAGGGAAAATGCCCCACAGGCCTGGATGCAAAAATGCTTTACCTGTCAGCACCAGCCATTGCCACCCCACTAGCTGCTCTCTTCAATCTCTCTTTTACACTTGTTGACATCCCAACTGACTGGAAGCATGCTGTAGTCATACCCCTCCCTAAAGGGGATGATCCTTCCTCGCCAGGTAGTTACCGTCCCATCTCCCTTCTCCCTTCTCCCCATCCTGGCTAAACTACAGGAGCATCTTGTACTAGCCCAACTCACCTCCTTTCTCAACTCCTCTGCCTTCTTCACCCCATACCAGTCTGGGTTTCGGAAGTCACACTCAACCATTACCTCCCTTCTAAGGCTCGCCGATGACATCCTCATTGGCATGGATAAGGGGCAAACCACCTCAGCTATTTTCATTGACCTTGCAAAGGCCTTCGACACAGTTTCCCACTCTCTACTTGTATCCAAACTTACGTCGGCCGGACTATCCGAAGCTGCCACCAATTGGTTTCACTCATACCTGTCAGGCAGATCTCAGTCAGTAAAAATTAGACCACACACTTCTAACTCCCTTCCAGTCAATACTGGCATCCCCCAAGGCTCAGTCCTAGGACCAGTACTCTTCTTCATTTTTCCAAATGACCTACCCTCTGTATGCCCCTGCACTTCCATTCACATGTATGTGGACAACACCGTCCTGTATGCCTCAGGTCCCTCCCCTGCTGTAGTGGCCTCTACACTTCAGGAGGACTTCAACACCATTCAGCTCTGGTTCCGTGCAAACCAGCTGTTTCTCAATACTAAGAAAACTGTCTCCCTAGCTTTCGGCTCATGTCAAAGACTCTCCTGTCTCTCTCCTAGCCCCCCCCACCTTCCTCACCCTCGATGGGACTCCCTTGGAGGCTTGCACCTCCTTCAGATACTTAGGAGTCTGGTTCAACCAGCACCTTGATTTCTCCATACACATCAACTTGATCCACAAGAAACTACATCCAAAATTAGGAGCCTTATATCGCAACAAAGACTGTATCCCCCCCCCACCCACCTGAAAGGCAATTGTTCAGAAGATGATCCTCCCTTTACTTGACTATGGTGATGTAGTCTATGGTGCTGCACCCATATCCTCCCTTTCCAGTCTGGACACACTCTTCCATTCCTTCTGTCACTTCATCTTGGACTGTTCCCCCACAACTCACCACTGTGACCTCTACAGGTCCCTTGACCTGCCCTCACTCCATGATCGCAGTCAGCTACACAGCATCAGAACCATAGCGAAATACTGGGCACAGTCCCTTCCACCTTATCTTGAATCCACCCTCTCCACCCAATCACTGCCTGCCTTCTCCCTCAGAAGCACTGAAACCAGGCTCTTTCATGTCCCATAAATGGGGTCAGCTAAAGGCCAAGCAGCTTTCAGATACCGCATGCCCAAACTTTGGAATGCGTTGCCAACTCACTGCACAATCAGACTCACTGCAAACTCTCAGCAGCTCAACCACCTCCTAAAAACACACCTCTCCTCCACATGCACTTGCACCTAGGACCATCTAGTGTTGGCGCCGAATGCCATACAGCTATTAGCCTCACTTAGCAGGTCCCTTACACCTGTACGACATGCACCGCATCCTTGAACATGGGCTAGGCAGCCCACAAAATCCTCCCGCTGCTGTCCCCACCACAGTTATATAGTCATCCTGAGCAGCATTTAGGGTTCAGTTATCATAGGGGCCTCAGCAATATCACATTTTCTGTTGTATAACTTTGTTACTTCTAGTTACCTGTTAAGCTTACCTTGGTGCTCTCATCCCTGGGAGCCCTGTTAATCTACTGTCATATGCTCTATGTCCCTGATACAATCCTGTAAACTTGTATGTCTCTTGCAGAATTCCGTACACTTAAATATCATTTATTGTCTGTATTCTGCTCCTCTTCCCCTTCCCCCAGGATGCATCTGGAATCAAGCGGTATCTCCGCTCAGTATGCCTTCCTGGTGAAATGCTTAAATAAATAAATAAATACAATATACCGTTTAAACTTCCTGAAGAAATAGGTTGAAAAAACACCAAAATCTGTTTTGCTAGTTTTACCAGATACTGATAAAGAATATATTGATGTAACTTATGATAGACTGGAACAAACTGTAACTGCTGATGCTGTAAAGGTGAATGTTCCCTTAATCTCTGAACAAACAGCAGAAAGTCACAACTTGCTAAAGACATTTAACAGTACTTTTATCACAGTACCAGGCAAAGCAAAAGAGGTCAAGCACGTAATTGTGACAAGGAATGCTCACCCTATTAGACGAAAGACTTACAGATTACCAGAGCAGTTAAGAGATGACATGGTTAAGGAAATTAAAAAAAAAATGACAGAATTGGGTATCATAGAAGAGTCAAGAAGTGCTTGGTCATCACCAATGGTGATTGTAAACAAAAAAGAAGGAAGTGTAAGAATCTGCATTGATTTTAGGAAACTTAATCAAGTGTTGGAATTTGACAGTTATCCTATGCCCAGGTTACATGATTTGGTGGACAGACTGGGGAGTGCCATGTATATCAGTACCCACAATCTCACCAAGGGTTACTGGCAAATCTTCATAGCTAACGAAGCCAAAGACAAAACTGCATTTGCCACTCCTGTAGAATTCTATTAGTTCATCACCATGCCATTTGTCAGTGTCAGTGGCTCAGCAGGTAGCACACTTGCTTCTGAGGCTGGGAGATCAGAAGGCTGTGGGTTCTATCCCCACATCAGGCACTTGGGTTAATATCCCAATACTGACACTGCAGTGCAGCATGAGGGGGGTGCTGCACTCCTGAGGTGCTGTCTTTCAGATGAGACATTAAACCGAGGTTCCATCTGCCTGTTCAGGTGGGTGCTAAAGATCCCATGGCACTTCTCAAAAAAAGCAGGGGAAATTTTTATTATGAACCAAAAACAGAATACAGTAAAATGAAGAAACATGGACTAGCCAATAAACAGTAAAAAAAACATAAATCAAAACATCACACAAATCATTTGTTTGAAAAAAAAAGAGAAAAAAAAGGAAACAAGGAAACATATTATCCTACCTATCCTACACCATTCCATAAAGATTTACCTACTTCAGCTCCTAAAGTTCAGAGTTCGTATTCATAAAGGTTATCTAATTCTTCCTGTATATGAAAAATATATCTTGCATCTGTGTTATTTTATTTTGAAGAACTCGTAAACACCTAGCTTGCCAGATGTGCCATTTAATACAAGCTAACAGCACAAAAACTGTACTTTTATGCCATGTTTTCCACATTATTGGAATCTGTCCTATTACTAGGATATTATAAGACATATGGCAAAATAATGGTTCTCCCCACCAGTGTGCCAATGCGTGCCAACATTTTTTGTAAAAATACATTCAAAAATTAAATGTTGAATAGTTTCAACTTGCCCCGGCATGTCTGCTCTTGACAGAACCTTTCAATCGACTGTTTATGCATATGGTTGCCTTTGATAGTAAGCTTTTGATGAGCACAAAGTCAAATCATATCCCACATTTTGTTAGGGATTCTAGGTTCTATTATGCTTGCCAACAATAAGGCAGTATTGACATCCTCAGAAACCTGAAACAGAAGTTCTTCATAGTAACTTGAAGTTAAAACAGAAGAAAAGGATTTCCTCTCATGAGAAATGAACCAACCAAGTTCTACTTTCCACATTCTAGTATATTTCAAAGTGTACCTCACATAAATGGGAAGTTGCTTTTCTGAGGAATGCCACATTCCCCTTCCCCATGCTGTTAAAAAGGGTTGGCCCCACAGAGCCATACACATTCGTCCCATCACATCAATCTCTAGAAACATGGGCCTAATTGAACTATAAAAGAAATTACTAAAGAAGTAAACAATTGGATTGATCATACCAAGTCCACCAGACTTCCAAGGTCTATACGTGTGTGCCCTCTTCAATGGGTTCAGATGACTGCCCCAAAGTAGCTGAAAGAAAAGACTCATAATTTTTGCATGCATATTATATGGAAGAGGAAAAATGCATGAGATGTACAAAAATAGTGGTGCTATATATGATTTCAAGAGAAACACTCGTTTCTTTCTTGTCATCTTCTAGGATTGCCATTTTATTACTTTTCGATATGGTACATTATATATCAAATCCCGATTGGACTGTGTGGCCTCCTGAGAACCCAAACAAATACCAAGCAGTTTCAATGTACCAGTGACTACAGGAATAATAAAAGTATCTATCTGCAAAGTTTTTACCCAAAACCAAAACGTTACTTTTATCAGTATTAATCCTAATGCCTGTATTTTTCTTTAAAGTTTGCAGGGTCATGAGAACTTTCCTACCAGAATCCAAATCTGCTACAGAGAACACACAGTCATCTGCATAAGCCAAAACCTTTTTGAAAAACATAACCTTCTACAGTGACAATGGCTGAGATATTAGAATCAGTTTTAACCAGTCTTGGCAGAGGATCCAAACCAAAGACAAACAACAAGGGACTTAAAGGGCATCCCTGTTGAACCCCAACTTGGAGAGGTACTGGGAAGCCCAAATGTCCATTAATCAAAGGCGTAACATGTGCAGACATATATAATGTTTGTAGTAACTCTAGAAACAGAGTAGGAATACCAAAATGATGCAATACTGCCCATATGTGATCATGGTGAATTGCGTCAAATGCTTTCTCCTGATCCAATGACAGAAGATAACCAGACAATTTATTTTGTAATCCTTGCTCTGTAATTTCTCATTACACACCCAGACCCATATTTTATCCTATATATTATCTCTGTTGATAGATGTCATTCTCCAACATTCTCTGGTGAAAAAGCTATAAATGTACAAGTAGCTTCTGTCAAGTAAGAGCAACCTAGTGACTTATGAAACTTTAGTTTGATGTGCAAGTGTGGCCATGAGTATGAAGTATCACACAGAACTAGCAGCTATCAGAAGAGGATAACAAAGTGGTTTGAAAACTAAACACATTGCAGGCAAACATCTTTATATTCAACCATTAAGAAAAATAGAAAAAAAAAAACACATATAGGAATGTGAGGTTTTACGCAGATATGTCTATAGTTACATATTTACAAAAGGCTGAGAGACAATGTTACCTCTGTTTTTAAGTGTTGGAATGCCTAACAGAAGAGCAAGAGTGACAGGCAGTATGGTCAGGCATGAGTATTCATGTAAACATAATGCAAAGCAAATCATGACTGCACTTGCCTGGGAAACATAAATGGGCAGACTGCTCTACTGGAATTAATATAACAAGAATCACCAGATGTGGGCAGAACAATGACACTTGAGCACAGAGCAGTATGGCAGAAGTCTGACTGGTGGTAGTGACCAAAGAAATCAAAAGCCTTGTACTTCTGTGGTACTGAATGATTCATTGGGGAGGCGTAACGAGTGGCGAGCAGATGAGATAACTCAGGGGGGATGTTCTCTGCTTGCTGGGCAGTGATAGGAGTGACTAATTCTTTTGAGATATGAGAAGCTTTTACCCATGATAGTGATGTGTGAAGTTGGAAAACAGCTTCCGGAATTAATTTCCAAATTCACCACATTGCACAAAGTTAATCTGCCTTGTAAAGTCCAAATTTGTAGTAAACGGTATTTACTCACCTGATAAAAGTGACTGAGTACTCTTTGTATTACTGCGCAATCAGAACCATCAGGTATTCCTCATCCATCCCATATGTTGATGCACATTTCAATCAAAAAAGGGTCTGGCTGAGGCCAACTCCCCTGTCTCATCTGAGAATCTTCAGTGTGTATCTTCCACAGCAATAATAGGTACGGTGAAAACCTCAGAGAAATAAATATACAAAAAAAAAAGGGACAAACAGAGGACACAGAGATCACAACAGTATCTCCCTGTAAGCTGCCCTCTGTGATGGTTGCCTGGTATCCCTTACTGTTCTATCATGCATACCTCTCAACTGTCCCTGATTTTCAGGGACGTCCCTGATTTTGCCTCAGAATTTTACTCTGACCCTCCTAAAAATAGTGTTTCTGTGACCAAACAGTGTGTGGGGGGGGTTTAACCACACAGTAATGTCAAACATTAAAGTTATAAACTTGTTCTTCCTTAGAAAATGCATTTTACACTAAGCCACTTATTCTATCAATGTCCTGAGTGGATATCACAAATTTTGAAGATGTGACCCTGATTTTGGTCCTTTGTCCTTTTTTTTTTATGCCTTGTCCCTGATTTATTAGACAGGAGGTTGAGAGGTATGCTATCATGTTACCAACAAATACAGGAGAGGCATTGATAGGCTAGTTCATCCTTTATTTAAAAGAATTATCCTCTTTCATTGAAATAACAAATATGCCTGTCTTGCAGAGCACTTAAAAAACAATGTCATAGTACATTTACATTTTCCTGCATTATTACGTGGATGCTCACTGTAATCCAGTAAATTATCATAACCCATTCACATCTGATGCTCCGGGTGGGGCTGCAGAGTACTGTAAAGGGTACTCAAATACTGTAATCACATTTACCAGGTGAGTAAATACTGTGACGCTTGGCCAGCTGGTTATGATTATTGAATGATATTTGTAATATGGGAATATAGTATGTGATGGTCTCACATGGGACATCCTTTGCTTCCATGGGTGCCCCCCCCCCTTTCAGTGAAGCTAACAGGATGTATTAAAATGACCAAGAGATCTCTGTAATGTAATTAACTTCCTCGAGAAGTTGCATTTTATGGCTTTTTATGACCTCCTGCCTCTGAAGTTGGGAAGCTAAATATACAGTTTATTACAGGATAGGACATGGCAATATTAGCACCTAAGTGACGTATGATAGAGTTGTAAAAACCTTTGATGTTCCTTCGGAAAATAGGAACTGCTCAAGATCAGAGAAAATGTTTAATTAAGGAGTCATATTTGGGAAATAAGTTTTGCTGATGTCACCTTATTTAATATATCTCCTGATAGGACATCCTGTTTGTATATTTTTAGTTCTAAAGCCCACCCCAGTGTGGCAACTGTCCCACATCGTCTTTTTTAAAAAAAACCTGTAAAGAAAAAACTGTCCCTCGCAGTCTCCATGCACCCCCCCCACAATCCGCACCACCCTGCACACCCCTGCCTCCACACCCCCTCACCCATACTTACCTCCAGAGTTCAGCTCTGACGATCATCGGTGGACCGGGAACACATCTGCACTCTTCAAAGCCAACCGCCAGGGAGGAAATGCCAGTAAGCTGTATAATGGGATAGATAGGGTTTTTCAACTTTTGTTGCATATCTCAGGCATTTTTTGGAATTTTTGCACCAAATTTTCAACATGGGGTTTTTGGGACCCCTCCTCATGAATTCTTGCACTGTCATGGTGTTACTTGGGTCCGAAGGGTGATTTCGAAGCCACTGTGCGAAATCACATTTCTGGAATGATTAACAAAACAGCACTGCCAGTGTTCATAAGGTGGGCTCTCAAAAAGCCTATTTTGAAAATTTGGTGGAAAAATTTCTAAAATTGTTTCACAAGCGTGCGTTGCGCAGTTCCTATGCACCCTCATAAGTTCACAAATTTTCAATATTTTCACTCCAGATTTTCAACATTGCCATTTCACCGCACCTTCTTATGAGCAGTACAGCTGTCATTTTTCACATCTCACCCAAAATGTGTTTCCTCCCATGTAGTGCACAATGGCGCAATCGGTGTGCAAAATCAATGTATGAGACACATTAAGAAAATCACAGTGACACTGTTCATGAGCAGAGGTCTTAAAATGGCTATGTTGAAAATTTGGTGAAAAAATTCCTAAAAATGACTGTTTTACGAGCATGCGTTGCGCAGTTCCTACACACACTCGTAAGTTTGCAAAATTTCAGTATTTTCACTCCAGATTTTCAACATTGCCATTTTACCACACCTCCTTATGAGCAGTACAGCTGTCATTTTTTACATCTCACTCAAAATGTGTTTCCACCCATGTAGTGCACAATGGCGTAATCGGTGTGCAAAATCAATGTACGGGACACATTAAGAAAATCACAGTGATACTGTTCATCAGCAGAGGTCTTAAAATGGCTATTTTGAAAATTTGGTGAAAAAATTCCTAAAAATTACTGTTTTACGAACGTGCATTGCAGAGTTCCTATGCACACTCGTAAGTTCGCAAATTTTCAATATTTTCACTCCAGATTTTCAACATTGCCATTTTACCACACATCCTATATGAGTAGTACAGTTGTCATTTTCACATCTTGCCCACAATGTGTTTCTTGCCCATGTAGCACACAATGGTGCAGTCGGTGCGAAATCAATGTATGGGACACTTTAAGAAAATCACAGTGACACTGGTCATAAGCAGAGGTGTTAAAATGGCTATGTTGAAAATCTGGTGAAAAATTCCCAAAATGACTGTTTTAGGAGCCCAGTTGCGAATTTCCTACGCACGCTGGCAAGTTTGCGAATTTGTAATATTTGCACACCAGATTTTCAACAGTGCCATTTTACCGCACTTCCTTATGAGCAGTGCAGCTACCATTTTTCACATCTCGCCCAGAATGTGTTTCCGCACATGTAGCGCACATTGGTACAGTCGGTTTGAGGGGACCATTCTAAGAGCTGCTCCCTCACTGTGGAACATAAGAAAGGGTGCCCTGCATGATAGTGCTTGTAATTCTCCTATGCATCTAGCTGAGCAAATGGCTATCATAAAAACTGTCTTTAAGGTACACCAGTGCAGGGACTCCTGCTGAAAAGTGGGCCATTGGAGTGCATCTAGCACTACGTTTAGTTGCCAAGGTGCGCACGTTGGTCTGATTCTGGGTGATGGCAGTATGACTGCTCTGAGTAGACTGATTACATCAGGGTATGACCCTATTGAACCTACTCCTGGTAATGAACCCCTTATGGAAGAAATGGCAGAGGTTTGGACCCTAAGCGATGCAGGGCTGATCCCCTTGTTCACCCCACCATTAAGAAAATCTAGGATTTGATGCAGTCCAGCAACTAAAGGGGAGGTACCGTTCACTGTACACCATTTCTGAAAAATCTGCCACTGTCTCTGATAAGTTGTATTTGTGGACTATCTCCTAGATTGCTGCAATCATTCTATTACTCTGTCATGGTAGCCTAGTCATTATAGTCTGTCCCTTTCAGTAGCCAGTCCATCAGTTTCAGTGCTGCTGTGTTTGGGTGCAGAATTGGGCCTTGGCTCACAAGATCCCTCCAGTGAGGTAATGGCATTGGGGAGTCTGCCGACATTGCCTGTATGAGAGAGTACCAGGGTCTCCTTGTCCAGTCTGGTGCTACCAGGACCACTGAGGCCCATGTGGCTCAAACCTTGTGTAGAATCTTGGGTAGCATGGGTGTTGGTGGGAACACATATGCTCATTGGGACTGCTATGGTGCTGACAGGGTGTCCACTTCCTGTGCCTTAGAGTCTGTGAATCTCAAATGGAATATCAGTAGTTGGGTGTTCTGTTGGGAGGCCATAAGGTCTACTTGCAGTGGCCCCCATCACTTTTGGATCTTGTGAAACACTTTTTGGTTGAGTTTCCACTCCTCTTGATTCATGGTGACTCCGCTTAGCCAATCCACCTCTGTGTTGGCCGAACCTGCTAGGTAAATTGTTGAGATTGACAGCATGTTTTGTTCTGCCCAGTTTAGTAGTTTGAGAGATTCCTTGATCATCGACTTCCTTCATGTGCTTCCTTCCTTGTTTGGATATGTGACAGTTACCTGATTGTCGTACCTCACTAGGACTTCCCTGTGTGCAATGAGTGGTCCAAAGAATGTCAGTGCGAGTCACACAGCCTTCATCTCTAGTATGTTTATTGGTAGTGCCGAATCAGTTTGAGACCACAGGCCCTGAGTGGTGTGGTTCAGGCAGGTTGCTCCCCAACCCATCAAGCTTGCATTTGTGGTGATGATGGCTGCGGGTGGTTGTGTCAGTGGGCGTCCTCTTAGGATTTTTTTTCTTATTGTCCACTACTTCATATCTAGTAGTACCCTTGTTGGAAGGGATATTTGGACTCTGAAATTCTGGGTGGTTTGATCCCAAGTTTAGATCAGGTACCTCTGCAGCAGCCTCATATGCAGTCTGGCCCATGGCACCATGTCTACCAGGGCTTCCATTACCCCTAATACCTGTAGGTACTATAGTCCCAGACTGGCCGTCTGGGTCTGCTGAGGATACCGTTGATCAGAGAGTGAATATTGCATGCTTTTTCCTCCATGGGAGTCACTTGGTTGAGTCCTGTATCTATTATGGCGTCTATGTGGATCAGGATCTGGGTTCGTAGTAGCTGACTTTTTGCCTTGTTTATTACCCAACCATATTTCTGCAGACATTTCACTGCCATGTTTGTGTTATAGGTTGCCTGCTCCCTTGTTCATGCCCGTAGCAGTCGTCTAGGTAGGGGATGATGTTCACTGTTCACAAGTGGGCCACTAGGACTACTAGTATTTTGGTGAAGGCCCTGGGAGCAGAGGCCAGGCTGAATGGGAGACAAGTATATTGATAGTGTTCTCCCTGGATGTTGAACCACAGGTATTTGTAGTGTGACTTCCGAATTGGAATGTATAGGTAGGCGTCTTTCAGATCTATTGAGGCTAAGTGATCTCTGGGTTGGATGGCTAGCAATGTTGATTGCAAGGTCTCCATCTTGAATTTCTTGTAAGCAACACATTTCTTTAGGTGCTTTAGATCCAGTACTGGTTGCATTCCCCCTGTTTTCTTGGGGACCACAAAGAATAAGGAGTAAACTCGTGTCTCACTCCCCTATAGGGACGTGTGAAATAGCCCCACTTTGGAGTAGGTCCCGAATTGACTGTTGAATTGCTCGTGTCTTCTCTGGCCACTTTGGGGTTGGGTAGACCAGTGGTATGTGGTGGATTGGCTTGCTGGGAACTCAGTGGCATATCCCTTTGTTATTACTTCCATTACCCACTTGTCCTTTGTTGTTTGGACCCATTGTGATGCAAATTCCTGTAGCCTCCCTACTATTGGTGGATTTGCATGGGCCCCCACATGGCTTCATTGATTCTTTCCCTGGTGTTTGAAGCTTGGCTTGTGTCCGCCATTGCAATATGGATTGCCGGTGTTATTCTTTGACCTGTTACTGTAAGATTTATTTTTAAATTTAGGCCTTGTAGTCCATTGTCTGGCTTCCTGGGGGTGGTAGGTCTGTTTTTTCTGCCTGAAAATATTTCCTTTTGGCTGAAAGGACCTTTCTGAGGCGAGGTAGAAATCCTTTACCCCTTATGTCTGCTTGCCTCCCCTGTTCTTGAGATATGGGGTTAACCCCTCACCTAATAGGGTACCTTCTTTGAAAGGAAATTTCATCAGTGGACTTTTGGATTCATTATTTGCTTGCCACAACTTGAGCCATAGTGCCCTCCAAGCTCTATTTGCTAGGACTGTTCTCCTTGACCCGAATCTCAGTATATTTGATGAGGCATCCATAATGTACTTTACCACCTGTATGACACTATCTGCATCATCTGCTTGAGGGGAGTCATCTGGGATGTTTTCAGTTAGGATGTCTAGCCACCTGTGGAAGGCACTGCTGGTGAACCAAACCACTGTACCAGCTGAGAGGAGCACACCTAAGACCTCATGGATCTTTCTGAGATGCTCCTCGATTTTTTTTTATCCATAGGCTCCCTAAGTGCTGCCACACTCTCTATTGGTATGGTGGTATGCTTTGAAAGTTCTGATGCTGATTGGTCCACCTTGAGGGCTTTTCCCCAATCTTCTGCCCATGTCTCTGATAAGGGGTACCATTTGTCCACCATGCTGCACTCTGGCATTCTGGTGGGTTCCGGAGCTCTGTACTCCTTGTTTAGAATAGTCTCTATGGACTTGCATGTGGGGAAGTGAACCCTCTCTTCTAGTTCCACCATTGAGAGAAGGGGGTCCTCTGAAGTGGTTGGCTATTCTGGCTGTTTTGCTATTTTGAGTGCCGAACTGACCATTTTGATGCGTTTGTTGATGTTATCGCCATGGCATATCCTTGTAGACTTGTCCATGGTTCCATCGTCTGGGTCAGTTGGGGTCTCTGATGTAACACTGTCCACATCAAGTCTGGGCTTCTTTCTTGGGGTGCCTTCACCCTGACCTCCTGGCTTGTTGTTAAGGGGAGTGGGACCACCCGCTTTAAAAGCTTCCAGGAGTTGGAATAGCAGTTGCGTCTGACTGGCATCCAGTTCTGTTGGGGAGGTTGGAGTTAATGGTGGGTTTTCGGAGTCTGAACTCACATTCTCTGATGTTCCATGTACCCCCTGGTGTGTTAGTGTGCACATTGCACAGGCCATGTCCCTATCATCGGCCTCTGGGAAAAGGATGCCACATTCCCTGCATTGTCTCATTATGCCTTGTTGGTCCTCGAACCTGTTGGTTTGAAGCAGAAAAAAACTGCATTAAGTACTTGCCATACATGACTGAATGTCATCTATAGGTTGAATTGTCTGGCTAGACCCCCATGAGTAAGATGAGTCCCCTTGTTAATGTTCTAAAGCTTGGAACTTAATTGTGGCGTTGTCCCTTACAATCTCTTCATTATGTATTAGGGACTTGTGGTAGCCCCAGGTAAGATGGCCACCCTGAAGTCTTGTGGGAGCCAACGTGACTTGGGACCATCCTATTCAGCCACAAGGTCCCATCCAAGATGGCCCTCTTGCGAGGTCTCTCATGAGAGCTGCAAGTGTTACATGCCTTTGCAGTGCTCTCTGGTCTCGCGGGAGCACACAGCCTACTGAGAGATCTGCCGAAATGGATGATGCAGCATGGCTTCTTGGAGTCTTGGGGGAGCAGAGAAGTGAGTTTTTTTGCCCCCCGAGACAAAGGATTGCCACTCTGGAGTCTAGGGTTGGGGGTGTTTATGGAATGGCCCATGTAGTGTGCTTGGGAATGTGTTGGGCCGTTTCCTGGGACAGAGAGACAGCAGAGCTTCATTCAGGTACACTCTATTTCTGGCTCCAAAAGTACTCGCTGTTGAGCTGTGCAGTGTGCGGTGTGTGGTGTGAACTGGGCTGAGAGGCTATAGAAGGCTCCCAGCTCACAACACTAACCAACTCTGAGCTTCAGATTTGGGGGTGGAGGGGTTCGTGTATTGTCTGGCTGGAGGGGAGGCCGCTCCAGGAGGGACCACACCACTCATCTGAATGCCACAGTTTCCAGTGATACTTTTAGTCAAGGGGTGCTCCATGAGGTACTCCTGAGCTTTGGGGAGCGAGTAGTTAGCAGGCAAAAAACATTTTCTTTCCTCTTGATCTTTCTCTTTTTTTTTTTTTTTTACAGGCACTGGTGAAATGCTGTCTTATTGTGTCATATCTTTCTCTCTCTCTCTCTCTCTCTAATATATATATATATATACATATATATATATACAGTAGAGATAAATGAATGTAGATGGTTAGGAATGCTACAGGAGGGTGACCTTACCATCTGATATACAAGTTACTCTTGGACTTATGATAAAGGTTGAATACAGTCTAAGCTTTGTGAAGTATGACATTAGATGCACAATCTGTCTAATTTACTGTTAGTATTAAAGCTGCATGGCTACCAGGTTTTTAGGAGTTAGATATGATAACAAAAATTGAATTACCTTATAATTAGAAACATGGCAATTGTTAGCCGATCTGGAACGTGACCAACCTCTATAGATGCACAAAGTAAACTGGAGATTCTCAGATGGGACAGGGGGGCTGGCCTCAGCCAGACCCTTTTTTGATTGGATTGTGCATCAACCTATATGATTGATAAGGATGGTTCTGATTGCAGAGTACTATAAAGGGTATGAAATATAATTATAACTTTGAGAAATGTCAGTTGGTAACTTCACCAGCAAAGTTTGGTACAAAGTTGGCAATGTACTATGGGACTGGAGGTCCCATGTTGCTGGAACAAGCTGTAAGCCATGATGAGGCTGTCTTCATTGCAGTCTTCCGAAGATAGAGTAGGATAAAAACCTGTGTGTGCTTGTCTGAGGAAAAAATATTTGAATATGTCTCAAACCCAAGCTTTCTGAATCCAAATTGCCCACAAATTGTTCTAGAAGACCTTGTGCTGTTAGATTTGTGTGTTTTTTTATTTTCTTGCTGATTATTTACATTAAAGGAGAACTGTAAATTTCCCAAATTACCCACCCCTGCAAGCCTTACCCCTGATTAGGGGTTTCTCAAATAACTTTCTCTTTTCTGTCAATTTAAACTTACTTTATTTACTTTTTGAAAAGTTTGCCATTCGCCAAAATGGCACATGCTCTGTAGTTCTACTGTGACAGCAGTGTGTCACAATGCGCAGCATTGCACTTTGTCACAAAATGGAGCTACAGAGCATGTGCCATTTTGGTGAATGCCAAACTTTTCCAAAAGTAAATAAAGTAAGCTTAAAGTAACAGAAAAGGGTGATCTATTTGCAAAACCCCTAATCAGGGGGTAAGGCGTGCAGGGTTGGGTCATTTGGGAAAATGACAGTTCTCCTTTAAAGTTGTAGTTTCTGTTTTGTCAGTCTGTGAAGCAGTGGTGTGAGGGAGTGCAGGTGTACTGTAAAGCAAAGCAGCCCAGAAAAGACCCAGAACTTGTTTCTCTAAGCAGATTTGTTATATTTTGGTTTTCTTACTTTTTCTTGTTCAACATTTTTGATCTGTAGTGAGTAGTTTCTCATTTTTTTCTGCACTTTAGTTTGGCATGTTAAGTAAAGTATTTTGCCAGTGTGTTTCTGTAGCTTTTTGTTTTAGATTTTTTTAAAGTGACGGTATTCTGCCAAAACAAGGAAACAGAAACATAGAAGTTGTCAGCAGATGGGGACTGTATGATCCCCCCAGGTATGGGATATGGAGAAATCCTTTCCCTACACCCCTCCCAGAATACTCTGGACCAGGGACTACTCACAATTTGACTCAAGTTCCTTCCTCAGCATCCAGTCTCAAGTAAATTGGCAGCAAATCAAGCTGGCTCTGAGCTTAAATGATGCTCTTGACTTCTTTATCACTAACTTCTTGTCTGCTGCCAACCAACTTGCCCCACTACAATGGATCAGAGTTAAAGGTATAGAAGCCAGATGGCTTACCCAAGACCTCCAGAAACTCATAATGGATAGAGAGGCAGCTTGGGGAACTTTCAAATCTACTGGCTGGGCCTCCAATTGGCAAGAATTCAGAGAAATTAAGAACAAGTGTAAGCTTGATCTAAAAAGAGCCAAAACTCACCACCTAAGAGAACTACAGGATAAAAACCTCTCAGATCCCCAAATATTCTGGAGGCAAATCAACAATCTAATCAAGGGCAAAAATAATCAAGAATGCTCAGATATAGTGGCAAAAGGTAACTGCCACAAGACTCCACAAGCTGCTGCTGAGCATTTAACACATTCTTCACCAAACTGGACTGGTTTAAAACATACACCCTTGGGCCACCCACAACCTCCCAAAACTCTAGTAAATGGAACCCTAACACCCTATATTTTCACTTCCAACTGATTACCAAAATAGAGGTCCTGAGGTTACTAAAGGAGATCAAATCCTACTGCTATTTTGGGCAGAACAAATTTGAGCCACAGCTTCTCCAGTTCACAGCTCCTGAAATTGCCAAACCAGTAGCATGGCTATTTATCCAATCCCTCCATGAAGGGCAAGTGCCTTCACTATGGCATCTGGCCCTTTTTTCCCCTATCCATAAAGGAGGCCCTCATGCACAGGTTGAGAACTATAGCCCAATATCTCTTCAGTCAATCCTTAGTAAAGCACTAGAGAGGATTGTTTATAATCAAACAGTGGAATATAAAGAGAGACACAGCATTTTCACCAGGCAACAACATGGATTTCAGATGGAGGTTGAGGTAGTGCAAAGTAGGTTCAGGGAGTTAGGGAAGATCTGCAGGGAGAGAGGAAGTTTGCTGGCCTGCTCAGAGGTGATACCAGTATCAAGGGCCAGCACAGCTAGGACAAGAAGAACAGAAGATTTTAATGACTGGATGAGGAAATGGTGCAGGAAGGAGAGGTTCATCTGTATTGGGGACTGGAAGAAGACCTGGTCAAACAAAGCACTCTTTCCCCAGACAGGCTACACCTCAGTATGAAAGGTTTATGGGTACTTAGGGACAAACTGGGGGAATACATAATCACTACACTTAATTTAAACTATTGGGGGGGCAGTGGGTGTGCAGGCCCACAGACTCTGGGAGGAGGTGGTCAGTGAACCTCCCACCCCACAGTGATGGACAAGGTCTGGAGGGAGGAGGTGGAAGGGACAAAACACAGTTAGCAAAGAGGGGGGTGAGAAACATATAACAAGTGGAGGGGTGCACACAGAGGGGATAAAAGTGAATAGAAGAAAAGAGAGAAGAGAAGAGAAGAGAAGAGAAGAGAGGAGAGGAGAGGAGAGGAGAGGAGAGAGAAGAGAAGAGAAGAGAAGAGAAGAGAAGAGAAGAGAAGAGAAGAGAAGAGAAGAGAAGAGAAGAGAAGAGGAGAGAAGGAAGGTCAGACTCTAGGTGGAGGGTGGTGTCTCTGAATGTGTGGGGTCTTGGAAACTAGATAGACAACATGTAGGCACTATTAGCAGACAGCAGGGTGGACATAGCTGCAGTAACTGAGACTTGGGCAACATCACACCATGACTGGGACCTTGCAATCCATGGATACAAACCATGCAGGAGGGGCAGGGTAGTCAGGAAGGGGGGAGGGGTGGCAGTTTATATCAGGGAGGGAATAACTTGCATAAGGGAGGAGTCTGAGGAAGGGGAGGTGGAGGCATTATGGGTTCAGATAAGGTTCAATAGAGGGAGAAATATGAGGTTGGGGTGGTTTACAGACCACCCAGTCAGGATGAGGAGTGGGACAGGGAACTGATCTCACATATGTTGGAAACTGTGGGAAAGGAGAGGTGGTAATTGTGGGGGATGTCAACCTGCCCATGGTGGACTGAAGCATACCATCTACAACAAGTGCTAAGAGTCAGGTGATCCTGGAAGGACTGCAGAGTGGGTTCCTGACTCAGAGCATCACTGAACCAACAAGAGCTGAGACAATTATTGATCTGGTGCTCACAAATGGAGAGCATGTACAGGAAATAATGGTCAGGGAGCCACTGGGTGGAAGTGACCATTGCACAATGTGGTTCCAATTCAATATAAGGAAAGCATCCCAACTAAGACCAAGATCTTGGATTTCAGGAGGGTGGACTTCAGGAAAATGGGCAAAGTGCTAAGGAACCATCTGGCAGGCAACAGAGCAGATTTGGTGTTGGACCAAAGGTGGTTGATCATTAAGGAAGGAATACGGGTTGCAACAGATGAGTGCGTTAGGCTCAGGGCAAAGAATACAAGGCTCAAAGTGCTCAGCTGGTTCAGCACTGGGGTTGCCAAGGCAGTAAGGGAAAAGAGGTTGGCTTATAGAAAATTCAGAAAGACCAAGTGAGAGGTGGATAAGAAAAATTACCTAAGGTTGGCTAGTGAGGCAAGTAAGAAAGTCCGGTGAGCAAAGGCACAGAAGGAGCTACAGATAGCTGAAGGAATTAAGAAGGGGGAGAAGGCTTTCTTTCACTATATAAGTGAGAAAAGGGACAAGAAGGAAATGATTGTTAGGCTTAAGAAAGAGGTGGAGTGGGTGGAGAATAATGGGGGAAAAGCAGAGATACTAAATGAATACTTCTATTCCGTCTCCACCAGGTAGAAGGATGGACCAGTGCCTTCAGGAGGGAAAAGAGGAGCATGGGGGGAAGGGAACACAGATATAGTGATAGAGGAGGATAGAGTGAGGGAGAGGCTGCTAGAATTGAAGGTGGAAAACTCACCAGGTCTGGACAGAGTACATCCAAGGTTACTAAAGGAACTGGCTGAGGAGCTGGCAGAGCCACTGGCAGACCTATTTAATAGTTCACTAGAGTCAGACATGGTACCACAGGATTGGAGAACAGCATATGTAGTGCCCCTGCACAAAAGTGGTCCCAAGGATGACTCATGGAATTCCAGACCAGTCAGACTGACCTCCACTGTGGGCAGGCTCATGGAGACCATACTAAAGGAAAAGTTAGTGGAATATCTAGAGGAGCATGGTCTCCAGAATGAGAAGCGGCATGGATTCATGGAGGGGAGATTGTGTCAAACAAATTTGATTGACTTCTTTGACTGTGTCACTAAGACAGTAGACAGGGGTCAAAAGGTAGACATCCTCGATCTTGATTTCAGCAAGGCCCTTGACTCTGTGCCCCACAAAAGGTTGATCAGAAAGTTAGTGGATCTTGGGTTTGGGGAAAAATGGTCAGATGGGTGGAAAACTGGCCAAGGGACACAACCCAGAGGGTGGTTGTGGGGGAAGTTATCCGGCACCAGAGAGGTAACCAGTGGGGTCCCACAGGGCTCAGTGCTGGGGCCGGTGTTGTTCAATATCTTCATCAATGACATTGGGGATGGCATTAAGGGCAAAATGTGCTTATTCATGTATGACACCAAGCTCTGTGGGAGACTGGACACAGCTGAATAGATACAGGATGTACAGGAAGATCTGGAAAAGCTGGTTCAGGATCTGGCAACTTGACTTCAATGCCAAGAAATGCAAAGTTATGCATATTGGAGCCAAGAATCCTAGGACAGAGTACTACTTTGAGTATCTGCATCAGAGGAGGAGAAGGACCTGGGAGTGATGATCACTAGTGAGTTGAAGCACTCTATGCAGTGCAAGAAAGCAGCAGCATAGGCAAACAAGATGCTGGGATGCATATCTACGGGGTTCAGTGGTAGAAGAGATGAGGTTATACTGCCCTTGTACAGGTCACTGGTAAGGCTGCATCTAGAGTATGGAGTTCAATACTGGTGCCCACATCTCAAAAATGACAACAACCTGCTGGAGATGGTCCAGAGGAGGGCTACAAAGATGATAGCTGATCAGCAGGGTAAGGCATACAAGGAGATGTTGAGGACACTGAACATGTACTCCCTGGAAGACAGGAGAGAGGGAGTGTGGACATGATGGGAACCTCCAAGTACTTGAAAGGGATAAATAAGGTTGATAAGGAGAGTCTCTTTAAGCTGAGTGGCAATCATAACATGAGGGGGCACAGTCTTAATCTGGAGGGTGGGAGATTTAGGAGGGAGTTCAGGAAGCACTTCCTCACAATGGGGGTGGTGGACACGTGGAATGCACTGCTGGAAGTGGTAATCTCATTGAAGACAGTGGGCAGCTTTAAGAGAGGCTGGGAAAGGCATGGGGGAAGGTAAGGATCATTGGTAGGAAGAATAGAAGGAGTGGGGAGGGAGGACAAGGACATTAGTTCAAGCTGTGAACCCTGCAATATGAACAGACTTTACAGACCAAATAACCTTCTTCTGCTGGCTTCTTTGTATGTTCATACGGCACGGATATAGCACTGATAGTTCTCACCACAGAGATATTCTCAGAACTTGATAAGGGTATGCTCACTGTTGCGGTCTTTATACAGTAAACCTCCTCAAAGCATTTAACTCAGTAGACTACTAACTCCTAGCAAAGCTGAAGAGGATGGGTCTTGACAGCTACACAGTTCAGTGGTTCACTTCCTACCTCCACGGCTGATCTCCTCTCGTGAGATGGCAGGGTGCTGTATCAGATAAGTGCCAGATCCTGGACTGGATACCCCAAGAATCTATTCTGGGGCCCCTGCTCTTCTCATTGTTTATCAATGACCTGCCTAATCACTGCAGTGGGCAAAGATCACCTTATACCTGGATGATGCTGTGCTATACAGGCCCTCCAGTGATGCAGCCATCCTAAACAATATCCTAAAAAAATGACCTCCTAACCCTGGAGAGTTGGCTAAATGATAACAAAATGGTGCTCAATGGGAGGAAAACCCAAGGCTATGTTGTTTGTCACTAAAATACTGGGACCTGAAAGGTCCAATATGCTACATCTCTCACTAGTTAATGGGTCTAAGATTGGTGTAGTTGAGTCCATAAAGTACCTTGGGGTCACCATAGACTAAGAGTGCATCTTCACGGCTCACATCACCCAGCTTAACAAGACCCTGAACCATAACCTTAACCTCCTATTTCACCTTAGTCCTTTTTTCATGCAACCCTCCAGACTTAGGATTGCACAGGGAGTCCTTCTACCCACCTTACTATATGGCTTCTCTGTACTGCCCTCGGCCAAAAGCACTGAGCTGCAAAAACTAAGAAACATATACAATAGGATAAGCAGATTTGTGGCTGGGGGCCCCTCGAGAGAACACCACTGTTGAGTCCTTCAAACCCTATTCTGGCCCACCCTTGATGACAGTCTAAAATACTCATCTCTATGCCTACCTTACACGTTAAGGCAGCCTAGCACCTCCACCCTAGCCTTGCAAGCCTCTTGGTGCCCAAATTGAGTAGCCAACCTCTAAGGTCCTCTAGTAGGCAGCTCTTAACAGGACCCAGGACCGCTTCATATCCTTAAAGGCACATCACACTGAATAGGGGTAGAGACACTCACAAGCTTGCACACACTAAATCAAGAACAAAAAAAAGCATCTGTAACTGGAAGGGACACAGACATGTGGGGAGTGGTGCAATGCACTGGCGGTGGAGCAGCAGTCTTCTGGGAGACATTCTGGAGACTGCATTGCTGCCCTATTTGCAGGCATCTCTCTGGTCTGAGGGAGGAGATTGTTCGTCTCCATGCTGAACTGGCAAGGACTTGGGAAATGTGCTCCCCCACCCAGGGACCACCCAGGCCACCACCACTACCTCAGAGGTTGCAAAGAAAGAGGAGTGGTTGGACCAGAGTGGGCTCAGGGAAGGTGTGGGTGGTGGAACAGAGGTGCATCCCTCCAGTTGTGCCTCTCCACAATTTATTTGCCACTCTGGTGGAGCATGGTTCCTCTATGGAGGCACCCACAGTGGAGACCAAGAAGGATGCTGGGAACCTCCACAATGGAGACCAACATGAGGGTGGCACAGGACCCCACATGGGAAGGAAAAAACTCCTGGTGGGGGGCTCAATTGTTAGGGAGGTAGAACTGGGGGAGGGAGGGGAAGGGAGGTAAGGTGTCTGCCCAGTGACATGGCTTGGAGGCACAGGAAATGAATCCACAGGATCGTGGGAGCAGGTGCAAGGGGGAGTGAGCTGGATGTCATTATCCACCTAGGGACAAATGACCTGGCTGAGAATGGGATCAGAGCAGTACAACAGGAGTTTGTGGATTTGGGGAGGAGCCTTAGACAAGTAGCACAGACAGTAACTTTCTCGGAAGTGCTACCTGTCTGTGGCATGGATGAGGCTAGGGTACTCCACACCATGGGATTCAATGACTGGTTGAAAAACTGGTGCAGAGCTCAGGGATTTGGCTCCATTGGGGACTGGGGCTCCTCCTGGAGGGATGCAGGCCTATTTTGGCGCGATGGTCTGCATCTATCCAGGAGGGGAACCAGGATCCTAGGTGATAGATTTAAAAGCTTCATTGGCAAGCATTTAAACTAGCCAAGGGAGAAGGCACTGAAAAGGGGTAGGGAAATCCTAACCCCCAACCCCACAAAAATCAGGGAAGTTACTGAGGTAAACACCAAGATAGAGCAGTTGATAGGGAGAAGGGCAGGGTAAATGGAGAAAAATAAAAAGGCAGGAAGGACAGGGTTGGGGCAAAAAGAAATAAAGCCATAAAAAAAGAAGGGTAATGAGTACCAATGCCAGTACTCTAGGTAAAAAGCTCCCCGAAATGGTGGCCTTGATGGAAGAGGGATGTCTGGATATCATGGCAGTCACAGAAACATGGTACACAGAGAACCATGACTGGGATGTCAACATACCAGGGTACACAATCTACCGGAGGGACAGGGAGGGAAGAAAAGGAGGAGAAGTAGCTCTCTATGTAAGGTAAGGGATCAAAGTAACAGAACTAAAGGGTAAACAGAGAGGACAGGAGAGGAGAGGAGGGGAGGGGAGGGAGGAGGGAGGCACTGTGGATTACCCTGGAGACTGGAAATGGCACCACAATCTGCACAGGGGTTGTATACAGAACCCGTCTCAGGGGGAGGAAATGGACAAGGAAATCATAGAAGGCATCCCTGGAATGGCAGAGAAAGGGGAGATATTGCTGATGGAGGACCTGAATATGCCAGATGTTAACTGAAGCACCTTTGCTGCAGCCACATCCAAGAGCAGGACCATTCTCAATGTCCTACAGGGGGCATGCCCCAGATAGCTAGTTTGGAACCCACTCAGGAGGGAGCAATCTTAGACCTGGTACTCTCAAATTGGGATGGAGCGAGAGGATCTCCGATCTTGCAGTGGGTAGCCATTTGGGAACAAGTGACCACCAAACAGTGTGGTTCACGATAAACTTAGCTGTAGAGTCAAGTCATACAAATGTAAAGGTACTGGACTTCAGGAGGGCTGAATTTGTCAAAATGGGAGAGTGTCTCAGAAAAGCACTAGCAAACAGGCAAGAAGGTGGGGTGGAGCAACAATGGGGAAACATCAAAGCCACCATCACAGAGGCAACAAGCATTTGTGTGAAGCAAATAAACAAATCAAAACAAAAGGAAAAAAAAAACACTATGGTTCTCAAAAGAAGTGGCGGGAGAGGATGGGGGAAAAGATAGCATTCAGGAAGTATAGGTAAACACAGAAAGAGCAGGACGGAGAACTGTACCAGTTAAAGCAGAAGGAAGCGGGGAGGCATCAGAATAGCAAAGGCCCAAACTGAGGAAACGATAGCCAACTCGGTTAAGAAGGGGGATAAAACCTTTTAGAGGTACATTAGGGAGCAATGAAAGACTAAGGCAGGGATACTGAGGCTGAATAATGAGGTAGGTGGTTGGGCAAAGAATAACAGTAAAAAAGCAGGGATACTGAACAAATAGTTCTGTTCAGTATTCACAATGGAAGAGCAGGGGGAGATACCTAATCCAGTTAATAGAAGCACTCTAGATAGGGGGGTTGATATTAGTCCTTTCACGGAAGAAAGGGTTCTGAAAGAACTCTTAAAACTGAAGGTGGATAAAGCAATGGGGCCTGATGGGATTCACCCCAGAATTCCAAAAGAACTAAGGGAAGAACTAGTAACATCACTGACTACCCTTTTTAATAAATAATGAGAGGATGGTGTGGTACCTGAGGACTGGAAGAGGGTGGATGTGATTCTTCTTCCCAAAAGTGGGAGCAAAACAGAGGCAGGAAACTACGCACCTGTCAGTTTGACCTCAGTGGTAGGGAAAATGATGGAATCACTTCTGAAGGAAAGAACTGTTGAGTACCTAGAGGCCGGTGGGGCACAGGACCCAAGGCAGCATGGATTCACAACAGGACGGTCATGTAAGACAAATCTAATTGATTTCTTTGACTGGGTGACCAAAGTAGTAGACCAGGGAGGGGCTGTGGACAAGGCCTACCTAGACTTTAGCAAGGCATTTGACACAGTCCCGCACAAAAGATTAATAAACAAGTTAGCCAGCCTGGGAGTGGGTCCCAGGGTGGTAGCCTGGGTAAAATACTGGTTGGATAACAGGACACAGAGGGTAATAGTAAATGGAGTCCTCAGTGAAGAAAGAGGGGGTACCGCAGGGTTCAGTACTGGGGCCAGTCCTTTTTAATGTCTTTATAAGTGACATTGCAGAGGGGCAGGAAAGAAAAAATATGTTTCTTTGCAGATGACACAAAGATCTGCAACAGGGTTGATATGCAAGGTGGGGTGGAAAGGATGAAAAGGGACTTAGCAAGGCTGGAGGAATGGTCAAATGTATGGCAGCTTAGATTCATTGCAAAGAAGTGCAAAGGAATGCACCTGGGATACAAAAACCCAAGGGAAGAGTACACAATGGGGGGTGAGATACTGACAACAGCAAAAATGGAAAGGGACCTGGGGGTAGTCATATCAGATGATCTAAAGGTGGGCAATCAATGTGAGAAGACAGCAAGGAGGGCTTGGGGATACTGGGATGCATAGGGAGAGGCATCACCAGTAGAAAACAGGAAGTTGTTGGCCCTCTGTAGAGACAGTTTGTAAGACCACATCTGGAGTACTGTGTACAGTTCTGGAGACCCCATCTCCACAAAGACATAGACAGGGTGGAGGCTGTCCAGAGAAGGGCAACCAAAATGGTGCAGGGTCTGCACCAGAAGACATTTGAAGAAAGACTAAAGGAGCTTAAGATGTATAGCCTCGAGTAAAGGAGGGAGAGGGGGGACATGATAGAAACTTTCAAATACTTCAAGGGAATCAACAAAGTCCAAGAGGGTAGCATCTTTCAGAAAAAGAGATGTGCAAGAACAAGGGGGCACAATCTGAAGATAATAATAATAATAAAATTTATTTATAGGGCGCCTTATCTATAACCAACGTGCCTCACAATTTAAAAACAACAAAAAACAGTTTAACAACAAAACAAACATCAATAAAATTAACATTAAAGTAACAATACACCAAAAAGAAAAAAAAGAAAAAGTCAATCGCTGAATGCCTGGTGCCACAAATACGTCTTTAAAGATTGCTTGAATCCCTCCACAATTATGCACTCCCATAGCCAACGGGGTAGAGAATTCTAAAGGGTGGGGTCTGCATACATAAAAGCTCTCACCCCAGATGTTTTAAAACATACCTTTGGAATCTCTAGCAACCCCTTATTGGCAGAGCGGAGTGATCGTCCAGGGCAATAAGAGACCAGTAGCTCTTCAGGAAATCCGGGCCCAGTCCATGTAGGGCTTTGAAAGTCAGTAAACTGACTTTAAAGGTAATCTGCCACTATACTGGCAGCCAGTGCAGTTCACGCAGCACCGGCAAAATATGACAGGATCGAACAGATCTCATCAAAAGCCGGGCCACTGCGTTCTGCACTAGCTGCAGGTGACAGATTTCTACCCCAGGAAGCCCTAGGTAAAGGGAGTTGCAATAATCTAAGCATGAGGACATAAAGGCATGGACCAATGTAGGACAGTCGCCAGATGGAACCAGATGTCTAACCCTGGCGATATTCCTAAAATGATAAAAGGAATATTTGATGATAGCCATCACCTGCGAATGCAGGGTCAGCCCTTTATCAAAAATTACCCACCGGTTATGCACCCGTTCAGAGGTCAGGAGTGAAACGTCACCGAGAAAACTTCCCGAGGGCGAACCAACCCCCAACCCCCCTATCCAGCGACCTTGGTCCACAACCTGCACCTCAGTTTTTTCCGAGTTCAACTTCAGCCAGATGGAATCCATCCACTCCTGGATTTCTTTCAGACAATTATTAAAGACCGAGACAGCTCCAACCTGGTTGGATGCAAAAGAAAGGTAGAGCTGGGTATCATCAGCATAGCAGTGAAACCTCAGCCCATACCTTCTTACAATATCTCTGAGGGGTAGCATGTACACCACGAACAACATGGGTCAGTGCACAGATCTCTGAGGTACCCCACATGACAGAGAAGTGGGGCCTGAAGAAAAAAAAACAGACACCACTCTCTGTGTTCTACCCATGAGGAATGATATAAACCACCCGAGGACTGTTCCTGACAGTCTACAGATGTACCTCAGATGATCCAGCAACATCCCATGGTCCACGGTGTCAAATGCTGATGAGAGATGCAAAAGAACCTGCTCTTCCGATCTCTGGCCATCAGGAGATCATTGAGCACCTGAACCAGTGCTGTCTCGGTACTGTCTCTTTCGAAAACTGGACTGGAGCAGTTCATAGATGTCATGGATGGTCAAATGGTCCTCCAGTTTGCTGCCACTACTTTCTCAATCACCTTCCCTAAAAGGAGAAGGTTCAAGATGGGTCTGTAGTTTGCATGGCAGTCTGGGTCCAAGGTAGCTTTCTTCAAGACAGGTGTCACCACCGCCTCTTTCAGGGAGCTAGGAAACTCTCCAAATTTCAAGGAGCATCAGACTATCCGTGCAAGGACCGGACCAATGACAGCAATACATCCCAAAATTAGGGAAGTTGGTCCAGGGTCCAAACTACAGCATGTAGGGTGCGCACCCTGGATAATCCGCATGACACCCATGAGCTCTGGTCAGTTGAAGGTACTCCAAGAAAATCAAGGTGCAGTGACCTCAAACTCATCAAAAGCAACTTCCATAGAGTGTGCCTGCTGGAGTGCCACCCTGATGTCAGCCACCTTATTAGCAAAGAATCAAGCAAGTTCATCACACTCTAATTGTGAAAGGTCTTTCTGGACCTGTAGACAGGCTGGGTTGCACAGTCTGTCCACAGTATGGAAAAGCTGAGCTGGTCGATTCTGAGCAGCCGCAATCTCCCTGGACAGGAACTCTGCCTTCTTATGGGTGATTGCAGATTGATAGGCTTGATAATGGTCCATCAATCTAAGGTGGTCGGTATCAATAGCGGACTTCCACCAGCATGGCTCTAACCTTCGTCCTAGTCTCCGCATCTCCCTCAGAGTCCCATCAAACCCAGGGGATTGAGGGTGAAGAGAGAGAGGGTGAACAGGGATGGGAGCAATGGAATCCAGAGCTGCCGAGATGGTCAAATTATAAGCTGTCATGAGGGTCTCTGGATCACTGCTTGCAAATGAGAGGGATGAGAGGTTAAGCACCACAGCTAGGCTATGAGAGCTTATATCTAGTAAAGGGCGGTACTTAACCATCTCCACAGGGGTAGGCCTATGAAGCAGGGTGCTAAAACTGAACTCCATGGTGTAGTGATCAGGCCACCCAACTGGTTCCACCCCCAAGTCAGATGTTTTGATCCCTAGGAGGAAGACTAAGTCAAGGGAATGTCCATATTTATGAGTAGCAGTGGTAACCACCAGTGTGAGGCCCAGAGATGTCATCAACTGGAAAAAGTGCTGACCAAATTGTGAAAGTTTATCATCGACCCAGGCGTTAAAGTCACCCAGAACCATCAGTCTGGGTGACTCAAACGCCACGTCGACGATGAAGTCTGCCACTTCCTGAAGCAATCACTTCTCATCACTGGGTGGACGATAAATGAGGGTGATCTGATAACCTACACCTGCTGCAATGGCACACTCAAATGACTCAGCCTCCTCAACTAGTACACTCGTGAGGTTAAGTTCGGTCTTAAAACAGACTGCAACCACCCCCCCCCCCCGCAGTCCAATCTCAGGCGGTGTATCACCAAGTACCCAGCTGGAGTTAAAGTCTCCAAAATGGGTCCGGAATTCTCATCCAGCCAGGTCTTGTTGATGCATGCCAGGTCCACCGTTTCGACAAGATCTGCAATAATTGCAGTCTTGTTCTTGATGGACCTGACATTGCACAACACTGCCCAAGTTGGACAAACCTCCTGGGCTGCCCGAACCAGCTGCCCACCACAATCGGTAGTGCCCTTGAGTATAGAAACCAGACATGGAGAACCATGTTTTGATTTCCATTTTGCCCCAGGGCGTCTCCTGGATCTTACCACCCCAATATGATGACCCCCCTCCTTCACCCTCCACTGTTCATAGCCCCCTACCCCCTCTCCATCTCCTACGCACAATACCTAGTGCTCTACAGCGCTGGTAAACTGCAAACTCAAGGGGAGGAGTGAAGAAAGGATGGAGGACACGGAGAGCAGAGGGTGAATAGTGCACAACTGTGGGGGCAGGCATCCAACACATTCCACACAGCTCAATCAATAAACAAAATCTTCTGTAACCAAATAACTCCAAACTATTAGACTGAAATAAATTAAATTAAATCAAACGTCTAAACAATTTGGGTCTAAGGCTTATAGTTAGAATTACTTCTAAAATTTCCCAAACTTCCCCAAATAAAATCCTTAAATAAATGACAATATGAACAATCCAACAGTCCTTTGGAACAGATAACCAGCGGTCCAGAAATCAAACTGTTAAATCCATATGTTCGATGAATAGGCCAGGGAAGCTCCCACCTCCCCTGGTCAATAATACCAAAGCTTCCCAGACCCAGATTCTGCTCTCACCAGAGTCTGAGTGACAAGCAACAGAAATAATAAGGAATAAAGCAAGCTGTAGAAAGTCAATCCCCAACCACCATACTGATTCCAACAGTCCTTTGCAGCAGGTAACCAGCAGTCCACAGATCAGACAGTTAGATTCAAATGTTTAATGAATAGGCCAAACAAAAATTATTAAAAGTAAAATAAATGATAAAAGTCAATCCACATTCAGCATAATGAGACCGCCTTAGTTCGATCAATCTGGCAGTCCAGGAATCCCCAGTGCAGCAGCGGGCTGAAATGTGCAAATCAGGAACCTAGAGGAGGCCCCCTTCCAAGTGTAGTAACTCATAAGCCCCGGCATCCAGCCTCCAGTGACCCACAACTACAACCCCCGGGGGGGGCAAGCCTGTAAGCATGACCCACATAAGGCCTAGGAGAACCCAACCAACTCTTAGGCTCCTTGGAGAATCATCGGGCAACTGCCACTTTGTCGCGGGAAACACACTAGCCACTTAGCCCCAAACACAGTAGAGGAGCCCCCCCCCAACATGACACAATGCCCAAACTGCCACTGCTTTGATACTGAATCCAATGAAGCATCCACTGAGTGTGCTCTCACCACAACCAGCAACCTCCACGAGCAGCAGACTTCAACTTAGTTGAAAACGATCTCACTCATACAACCCGCACTCTCACTGCAGAATCTTCACAGCAGGCGATAGGGAAATCGAGAGTCAGGAGTAATTCATCACAAATCTTCGTGACTCAGTCCCACAAAGCCACACAGCAGACTCCAGGCTGTGCTCCTCTCAAAAAAACATCCAAATCTGCCTCAAAGTCAAAATTAAAACCACGGCTCACAAATAAAGAAAAAGCCACTAAACACCAAATTAAACAGCTAGCGGTCCCAAATAACAAGGGAGCGCAGCTATTGCAAAGCAGCCAAACAAACGGGAAGAACGGCCGTTCTAAAAGCTGAACAGTAGATTTCACAAAAACGGCATGAACCACCAAAACAGCTAATTTATAAAAAATACTGACTATAAGCCTGCAAAATGCTACAAATATTATATAACTCACTCAATGACCCTTTCTATCTAAAAACTAAATTAATTAAATAGAACAGAATAGAGTGGGTTGGCTCAGAGGTAATGTGAGTAAGTGTTTCTTCACAGAGAGGGTTGTAGATGCATGGAACAGCCTTCCTGAGGAGGTTGTACAGTCAAAAAACAGGGGGGGAATTCAAGAATGCATGATACAGACATAAGGCAATTCTAGTGGGGGTAGGAGGAAGTAGGCTGTTAGTTAACTAGGATCTGCAGCTTATCCGTTAGGTAGGGAAATGGGCAGACTAAGTGGACCAAGCGGTCCTTATCTGCCATCAGATTCTATGTTTCTATGTTTCAGCCTATGAGTCCAGGGCATTCTCCAACTTCATCCCCCAACACACTCCTTACAGGAATGTACCTTACTGGGTGGATTCAAATAAGGCCTAAAGACCTACTTGCTAGGATTCAATCAGTGCAACAGTTATCACGACATACCATCAAAAGCGCATGATGTGCTTACTGGCTGTACTCAGAAGAATTACCTTTGCCATGCAAAATTATATATATATATATATATATATATATATATCTTAGAGGGAAAAACTCCATTTAATCATCATAATGCATCAGTTAGGAGTTGTTCCACAGCAACAAAAGTAAGGAAATTAGAGTTAGGGTTGACACCCGGGACACCTCAGCCTGCCCCCAACCAGCATTGGGGTGCGTGTTGGGGTCGTCGCCCAACTCTTACCCCATCACATGTGTAAAGAAGTAGAGGTATGGGAGAATGGGGTGATAGTTAGGGACCGATGACCCCAACCCGCACCCCGATGCTGGTTGGGGCGGGCGGGTTGGAGGTGTCCAGGGGGGTTTCAACCCTAACACTGAATTTCCTTACTTTTGTTGCTGTGGAACAACCCTAACTGATGCATTAAATGGAGTTGTTTGCCTCTAATTTCCCTTTTTTTGAGAATGATGATGAGAAATACTGAATGTAATGAGGTGGCGGGAGTACGGGGCCCGTGATGTCTTGTGACATAGTAACAGGAACAGCAACGCAAACACAAGGTGGAAACGCAAATGGTAACAGTAACGAAAATGCAAGGGCAAATGACAATGCAAAGGATAACACACACAGTGGTGCACATGGAAACGGTAACACTAACAGGTACATAAACGCAAGGGGAAACAGTAATTGTAACAGTAACAGAAGCGCATACCCTCATTTTGCTGGAGAACTGCATAGAGGAACACAGTGTGTACAAAGAATGTATGCTTTGTAATGGCAATGGAAGCTTAAAACAAGCATTGGAAGTACTTAATTGTAAATATCTCAGCAACCGTACGACATAGAAAAAAATTTAAATTTCACAGAAATCATTATTTTCCTGGCTACTGTTTTCTCAATGAAAAATCTGTATCTCGCACCGTTTTCGAGATATGAGCCTGAAAGGCATGGCGTACGCCACCATGTTAGTCTATGGGAAAAAGCATCAACTTTGGAGTATCGTAACTTTGGAGCCGTACAATATTTTTTCACCAAACCACAAAAAGGCACATCTGTGACATGTTGGCTGCCATCTCTCCAAATGTCAGGCCAAAAGACCTAACCGTTCTTTTGCAGCAAGGTGGCAAAGAACTCCTGTCATTTTGGCCATAGTGTTGCAAAGTACTTTCATGATTTGCGAAAGCTTTCGCTGAATTGTAAAGTGTCATGAGCACAAGTACTTTGCAAAAGTACTTTTTCCAGAACTTTGAAAACATATTTCTAGGGTGTTTAACCCCAAAATAAAGACATGGCTAGCATCCTCAGGCTCCGACTAGGTGAACACAAAAAGAATTGTGTCCCTAGATGGTCCCAAATTTAAATGCCAAGCATTTTTCTGATCACCAGCTGAACACAAAATGGTGGATTTGCGAAAGTAAAAAGTGCATTTGCGAAAGTGTCGAACTTTTTGTTAACTTTTTCCATCGACTTATAATGGGAACTTGTTTTTTTTAATAACTTTTGAACCGTTTAATATTTTTTCACAAAATCTTAGAAAGACACATTAGGCACCCTGACCACACGTTCCCTGAAGATTTTGGACCACTGGCACAAAACGTGCGACCTGTAGGCAATGCAAAGAATTCACCAAATAGCGTAAATGCGTGCGCAGATCATGCTTAATAACTCCACAGCCCTATAAGCAACTGGTACACAACTTGATAGATCCCAAGGAGTATGGTTCTTGATTGTGCATTCCAAATTTCAGGCAAATCTGTTAAACGGTGCCAAAGTTATTAAGGTGCAAAGTTTGACCCTTTAACCTTAAAAGGGCTCCTCAACCCTATCTATGGTAGCAATAATATATATCATGTTATATAAGGAAAAAATGCCTGTCTTATTCTCAGTTTTTTGTATTTAACACTTGAAAGTGCACTAATTGATGTACCCCCTTGCCATGTTGAATGATGTATTTAATGTTATTTATAACATGGGCATCTAGGTTTCACAAACATGTTTGGATGAAGTGGGTCAGGTGACCGTTCATTAATTACTAATAATCTTACAGTAAGTGGATGTGGTGAGAAGTTGTGGAGGAGAAATATTATACAAGTGACCAAACTATTTGTGGTGCAGTTTCAAGACTGTGAAAGGCAGCCATTTTTTTTGTTCCGCTAAGCGAGTGCGCCTACCCTCCCACCCAATGGACCTTGAAGATTGTAGCATATCCCCCTTGACAGGAAGAAACACACAGTCTGTTCCCCACAAGAAAATGTGCCTCTCAATCCGAGTACATAGACACTCTGAAATGGCTTACTATGACAGTAAAACAGATGTCCAAATACAGAGAAAAGTAAGTGCATGTCTGCATTCCCCTGGCTGAAGCAATCTGTGCTGGCAGAGTGACACAGAAATGCTGAGCCCCAACATGCACATGATGCTTTGCCAAAGCTGCAAACCTGTGCAGTGAAATATCACCGTTTGTCTTCTAGCCATTCGCTATTCAGGTGAGCACCCAGTCAGAGCATGCCTGCAGAAATCCGTTCGGGAGAGTGAAAAAGACATGCTCAGGTCAAACATGCATGTTCTGCTTTGAGGAAGCTATCTGCCTGTCCATTGTGTGGAGGTTAATATAGCCATGGAGGTGATCAGGAGTGCCACGCACCCACTCAGTCGCATACTATGTGCAGCAAGTAGAAAGCCGAGAGCTGCGAGTAGATCTCACAGGAGCTGTTCACGCTGCTTTGGGGCTGTTCATTACCCCTGCAAGCGACCGCATAATGACAGGAAAACATCTAGGGAGCAAATTGTGCAACGCACACATTTTTCTGTCTGTGTCCGCAACTAACATTTTGTGTGACTCGCGTCTATTCCTGCGTCCGTTCAGCCACGTCAGGCGAAATCCATTGTGCAGTATTATCAGAGCACATTATGTGTTCCTGCTATCTCAGAATGGTACACTACCTCGTGAAACAATCCAGCAGTTAATGAAGTAAGTACCTGCAGACAGCAACAAACTACTAAAAACAGCAGCATATGGTACAGTGTATGGAAAACAGAGAGAGTGCATGGCCGAGCTCTTTATCTGTCTGTCACTCTCCCCCTGTACTATTAAGCAATGTATGTACAATATATGTAACAAATGAGAACTAGCAAAGACAGATGAGTGTGCCCCTTGATACTAGTATGTTAGCCTGTTTACCACAAACTTCTGTAAAAAGCACTATTTTCCTGTGGCACAACACACATGCATGTGGTACACTGGCCAAAAGTAGTGTAGGAACACTAAGTAGTCCCCACAGTTTTTATCCTATTAATCCACACGTTTTGGTCCATTTCTCTCGATATGTGGCCCATGTTATAAGTGCAATAACCCACTCCAGGGTGTGCGATTATTGGGGATTAATCAACACCCTGGGTGCTGTGAGGATGCTCGGCCTGCAGCCTCGAGCCTCACAACGCACTCGGGGTGTTGATTAATCCCCAGTAAACGCACACACTATAGTGGGTTATAGCTTACATAAGGAAAAGTACCTCTTTGTTTGATTGTCTAGTCTTACATCTAACATTTGATTGTAAATACTGTTTCTGGTACTCTGCATATCCCACCCTATGTAACCCCTCAATATGTTATATTCTGTAAATTTCTATTTATATGTAACTAATTCTGGGTCGCCCCTGAAAAATGGACCTGTATTGGACTCAGTGGTTCTATCCGGATAACAAACTTAAATAAATGTCTACCCTTTGTTTCCTACTCCCCCCCTCCAACACACTTGGCTGCCTGCTTGAGTATCCTGCAATGTCTGTCCCATGCCTGCATGAATTTCTCCACCGTCTTTGCTCCCACCACCTGTTCTGGCAGGCTATTCCATGGTTTGACAATGTGCTCCTTGAAGAGGAATTTCCTCATATTGCTTCTGAACTGACCTACCTTAAGGTGAATTTGTCCTGTTATAGTCTTTTATCTGAAAGAGGTAAGGAAAGGTAAGGTAAAATGTATTTATATACAGCGCCCTTCCTGAGCTCAGGGCACCTTTACAAAATTTCAACATAACAATTTTAAAATCCATAATAATTAAAAACACATTTAAACATCGCAGACATTAAATTTCCAGGAATGCTTGTTCAAATAAAAGTTTTCAAGGTTTTTTTAAACCCTTCTACAGTCAGGTTGTCACATATCTGACAAGGTAGAGAATTCTGCAGGGTAGGTGCCATAAAGGCAAAAGTTCTTCCACCAGATGTTTTCAAGGTTACCCTGGAAATCTCTAGCAATCCCTGGTCAGAGGATCGGAGAGAAAGGGAGGGAGGGACAGTAAGAAAACAGGAGTTCATTCAGGTAGTAGGGTCCCAACCTGTGTATGGCCTTAAAGGTCAGCAACTCGACCTTGAAAGTGATCCACCACTGTACAGGCAGCCAATGCAGTTCATGCAGCACAGATGTTATATGACTGGATCTAGGGCTTCCAGTCAACAACCTGGCTGCTGCATTTTGCTCCAGCTGCAAGTGGTGGATATCCACTCCCCGGCAGCCCTAGATAGAGGGCATTGCAGTAATCAAGACAACTGGCAACTAAGGCATGGACCAGGATAGGAAGATCTTCAAATGGGACCAGGTGTTTCACCTGTTCTATATTCCTCAGATGGAAAAAGGAAGACTTGACCACAGCCGACACCGGTGCCTCAGGGTCAGGCCCTCATCAAACATAACACCAAGGTTACGCACCTGGCCAGAGGCCACAAGTGGGGTTCCCCTCAGAAATAAACCTGAGGGTTTCCTCACCCATGAGCCTAACATCCTCACCCCTGGCTCCACCACCAATATCTCTGTTTTACTTGAGTTCAACCTAAGCCAACTGGCACTCATCCAGTTCTGTATCTCCAGCAGGCAGTTGTTAAACACTGTGATTGAATCAGACTCCTGCCTGGGCATAAAAGACATGCAGAGCTGCGAATCATTGGCATAGCAATGAAAACGCAGCCCATACTATCTTATAATGTCCCCTAATGGCAGCATATACACTGCAAATAACATTGGGGACAACACCGAACCCTCTGGCACCCCACAGGGCAGGCAGTGAGATGCCAAGGAATAAATCTCTGACACTAGTCTCTGGGTTCTGCCCTCAAGGAAAGATCGAAACCAACTGTGGACTACCCCTCTTAGTCCACAGAAAAACCACAGGCACTCTAGCAACACCCCCATGATCTACGGTGTCAAATGCTGCTGAGAGATCAAGGAGAACCAAGATGGAATGAGCTCTCTGATCTCTCACCATCAGGAAATCATTTAGTGCCCATACAAGATCCGTCTCAGTGCTATGCCCTTTCCTGAAGCCAGACTGGAGAGGGTCGTAGATACTGTGGCTGGCTAAATGATCCTCCAGCTGCAAAGTGACCACCTTCTCGATAACCTTCCCTAAAAAGGGAAGGTTCGAGACCGGTCTGTAGTTTGCTGGGCAGTCGGGGTCAAGGGAGATTTTTTTCAGAAGGAGGCGCACTACTGCCTCCTTTAAGGGATCTGGAAAGTTCCCTCTCTCCAATGAAACCACCACCCCAGTCAGGATCGTGCCAATGACCTCTACACACCCCACCAGTAGGCGAGTAAGGCCTGGATCCAGACTACAGTAGGTTGGACGCAAAGTCTGGCAATCCTCACTATATCTATGACTGCTGGTCGACTAAAGGTGAACCAAGTCAACTGGGCATTAGTACCACTTGATTGACTGATGCAAGACCCAATGGGGAGGCACTGGCTGATCTCATCCCTGATGGTGGACACCTTATCAGTGAAGAACAGCACAAACTCCTCACACTGTAACTGTGACAATGCTTGACCAGCTTGAAGACAGGCTGGATTACACAGTCTGTCCACAGTCTGGAAGAGCTGGTCCTGTCTGTTCCTTGCTGCAGCAATTTCCCTGGACAGGAACTCTGCCTTCTTATGGGAAATTGCTGATTGGTAGATCTTATAATGATCCAACAATTTAAGCTTGTCCACCTCAAGGTGAGTTTTCCGCCAGTGTCTCTCCAATCTTCGACCCTGTTTCTTCAACCCACGGATCTCCCTGGTAAACCATGGAGCCCCCAGGTGAAGAGTACAGGGGCGAACACGAGTTGGAGTAATGACATTCAGAGCCCACACAACTGCCCTATCATAGGCCAGCACTAGGGGCCCTGGGTCAGTGCTATCGATTTGCAATCCCGAGAAGTTCAGCTCCGTCATTAGGCCTTCCGAGGTAACTCCTCCCAAAGGATGGAGCTGTACTATCTCCTTAGGAGCAGGCCTCTATTGGGGGGCTGCAAAACTGAACCTCAAGGTGTGATGGTCAGACCTACCGATAGGCTCCACCTCCGCACTGGAGATTTCCATCCCCAGATGAAATATCAAGTCCAGTGAGTGTTCCCCCTCATGAGCTGCAGAGGTAACAACCCATGTCAGGCCCAATGAATCCATCAATTTGAGGAGGTTTTGTCCAAAAAGAGTTCATTGTCAACCCAGGAATTGAAGTCCCCCAAAATTAATCATCGGGGGACTACAATAACCTCTCGGTGATGAAGTCCACAATCTCCCTCAGAAATCCCCTTCCATCACCTGGTGAACAATAAATGAGAAAGATCCTGTAGTATGCACCTGCACTCACAATACACCCAAAGGAACTGGTACATCCAACTGGCACCTCCCTGAGATACAGTTCCTGTCTAAAACAGACCGCAACGCCCCCGCCCCTATGGTTCACTCTCGGGCGGTGTATCACTGAGAACCTGGCTGGAACCACAGACTCTAAAATAGGGCACGCATTTTCATCCAGCCAGGTCTCGGTGATGCAAGCCAGGTCAACAGACACAACATGATCCGCCACCACTGCGGTCTTACTCCTGATAGACCTGGCATTGCTTAACACCACCCGAAAGGGATGAGAGTCCAAGGATAACTCCACCTCCTACCTGACCAAGTCAGTGCCCTTGGGTATGGGCACAAGGCAAGGTAAGCCTCACTCCTGTATCCATTTCACCACAGGGTGTCTCCTGGTTCTAACTGTCTCTATCCGCCCACTCCTTTCCCATCCTGCCCAAGAGTTCCAGGATCTCCTATTCCTTATACTCCTCCATCTTGAAATGCCAAAAGCTCAGCAATTTTTATAAATTTCTGGAGAGAGTGAAGGATATTCAAATGGACGGAGATCCTTTAGCCTTGAGAGGGACTACCCCCTGACTGTATCCTTAACACAATAGCACATATTTCAAATAATCTAAATAACACTATGTCTGCTTTACAACCCCCCACAGCCAACACTCCCTCCCCTTTATATTTAAAAACATATAATTATTAAACCCCTATCAAACCAACCTTTTAAATAATAAAAACCCACCCTCTCATAATTTTAATAATAACCTCCCTCACCTCTCTCTCTCACAGAGAAGGTGGGCATTAGAACAAAAAACAATTAAATAACACTAAATAAAATTAATATTAAACTAGCCCAACCTTATTCCCCCCGCAATAACACACCACAAATAATGATTAAATCAAATAAACTAACACAAGCAGAGCAGTCATCAGCAAGACTCTTCACAAATATACTGTTCGACTCGACAGTATTTAAAGTCCTGTTAAAAAGGAGAAAGTCATAGAAATTCAGATGCAATCACCTCCTCTAAAGCAAAAGGAGGCAGTATAGCGCAGTGGTCTAAGGCTCTGAGCTGCAAATCTGGTAACATCCAGCAGACCAGACCTGGGTTTGAATCCCACAGCTTCCACGTGCATACTGTGTGACCCTGAGCAAGTCACTTAACCTCCTTGTGCTCACAGGTCACTCCTGTAAAAAAGCTTTCAGCTTAGTGTGCTATACCTGCTTAAACAACTAAATAAAAAAAAAAAAAGGAGAGCTCTATATATGGCCCAAATGCAGCATCTCTCATCTGCATGCACTAACTCCAGCAAAATTGAATGGAATGTTAAGAATACTCAGGTTGGTATCTATAGTGTAGCCCTGACACCACTTCTCACATAGTGGAGGAGAACTCCAGTTAATCCACAGTATCTCCAGTTTGAGCCAAGTAACTTGACTATTAACAAAGAAGAAGAAAACAGTGTGCACAGCACTCTCACCACCCATACATTCAAGTAACAAACTCCAGGAAGGGAGGCAGATCGAATTTTCAGGAGCACAGTTCATGACCAAAGAGAGTGGCCTGACAAATCCATACATAATCCAGCTTAATACAGGATGCAAGGGATGATAAAGTTCATCACCGAGTCAACAAACTCCTCCAAAAAATTTTCTCAGCAACAGCTCCAAACTAATGTTGCCCATTCTGAGTAATCCTCTTTAGTCACTCCAAAGGGGCCAGAGGCAAGTAAAAAGCTCAGAGAGTGCAATAACAGGGGAGGTAGATAGAGACCCCCCACTGCACTTCCCAAAGCCAGCCGCTTTCCTGCCTGCCCGTGACCCACGGCTACAGATACCTTAGCGAACCAACCCCCGGCTCATTCCCAAGGCGGCTTAGGAGAAGCCCTGATTCCCCTCCAGCTCCCCAGAGGTCAAACAAGGCAACTCCTGCCTGGTCCCAGACAGAACAGCGGGCGGCAGCTCCCAGAGGCACAGGCTGGTCCTCACCAAGTACAACTCTTCAGCAATGAACTGCCCAGAGCTCACAAATTAGAACGGCATCCTCGCATTTTGAAACTCCACCAGCAGGATCTAGATGCAATAAGTCCCGACAACAGTCCCCGTTCTCCTCAGCCAAGTCCTTTAACTTGTCCTGTGTTAAAATCAGCTACAGTCTATGAGCAGTGAGAGCTCACCGTGCCAGTCCAAACAAGCTATGGCCAATCCCCCAATCCTCCAGACTCGAGCAGCAGGTTGGATAGCAATAATACAGCTCCAGACAACTACTAAAAATAAATAAAACAAACTTATTACTAATAAAATAAAAAACGAAGTAAAAAAAAATAAGCTACAATAAACAGCAACAGCAGCTTAATTTCTGCTTCATAACGCTGGCCCAGCGTGGACGCCATCTTTTCTGTACTACTAGCATCCAAAGTAATACAGTAGGCGATTTTCAGGAGTGTTTAGAAAACATAGTGGCACTGGAGGATCTGGTAACTGTACAGAGTGATAGTATGCTGACCAAAAGATTCTGCACCTGTACCTTGTTATTGCTTTTAAGGTATTTAAATGTCTCTATCATATCCCCCCAATTTCTGCACTGCTCTAGGGAGTATAGTTAAAGCTCATCAAGTCTGGCTTAGTACGGTTTCTGGTGCAAGCCCTGCACCATATTTGTTGCTCTTCTCTGTACCATCTCCAGCCTATCTATGTCCCTCCTGAGTTGTAACCTTCTGAACTGAATGCACTATTCCAGGTGGGACTTTACCATGGACTGATACAGAGACCTGATCACTTCCTGCCTTCTGCTTGTGATGCCCCTTTCTATGCATCCTAGGATGCCACTAGTTTTTTGGGCTGCCTTCTCGCATTGTTTGCTGACCTTGAGGTCATCTGATATGATCACCCCCAGTGTTCGCTCTAGCCTTGTATCCACCAGCTGCTCCTCTCCCATTGGGCACAGTTTCCCTCTGTTACATTTTTCCAGGTGCATGACATTATATTTCTTGGCATTAAATTTCAACTGCCAGATCTCTGACCACTCCTCCAGCTTTCAGAGATCAGATTCCATGCTTTGTTGTCCATCTGGTCTGTCAACCCTGTTGCCGATTTTGGTGCCATCAGCAAACAAGCATGCTTTTCCCTTTAGTCTATCAGCAATGTTAATGATGAATATGTTGAAGAGGATCGTCCCAAGAACCAAGCCCCGTGGAACCCCACTAGTCACCCTACTCTCTTCTGATAGGGTGCCATTTACTAATACCCTCTGTGTTCTCCCATTTAACCAGTTCCTGACCTAGCCTGTTACCTTAAGCCTGACTCCCATGTTTAGCAGTTTATTGACTAGTCTCCTGTGTGGAACCGAGTCAAATGCCTTACTAAAGTCCAGGTATATCACATTCACTGTCCCACCCTGATCTACTGGTCTGGTAACTGAATCAAAGAAATCTGCCAGGTTTGTCTGGCAAGACCTCACTGCCATGAAACCATGTTGCTTTGTGTCAAGCTAACCACTTTCCTCCAGAAAAGCAAGAATTCTTTCCTTCAATAGGGACTCCATCAGTTTTCCCATTATTGAAGTTAGACTAACTGGACAGTAGTTTCCTGGCTCTTGATTGCTTCTGCTCTTGTGGAGTGGCATTATTGTTACCCTCTTAAAGTCCTCCAGAACCTCCCAGCTCTCCAATGATTTGCTGAAGAGCACTGTTAAGGGGGATGCTAGTTCCCTCCCAAGTTCCTTAAGTATCCTTGGGTGTATCCTGTCTGGTCCCATAACTTTATCCACCTTTAACTTGTTGATTTCCTCAGGTACCCTTTACTCTGTGAAGGGTCTCGTGTCTATTCCTCCAAGTGGAATATTCTTTTTGCCTATTGTGGGTCCACTACCATTTACCTCCTTCATGAAGTTTCTTACTAGGTTTACTAAGTTTACTAGGTTAGTAGGACAAAAGGATGTATATTTGCCTATTGAGATTGTCCCCCTCCTGTGTCGATCAAATGGTACCATTCTATATTTTAAGTAATACAATCTATCTAGTGCATTTTTAAAGCAGTCCACATTACTAAGGTCCACCACCTCATGTGGCAATCTATTCCATCCTTTTACAGCCCTTACTGTAAAATAAGGTACAGGGTCAATACTGCGCATGTAAGACAGTGCGGTATTAACCATGCTGTACATACAGTGCTTGAATTCACAGTGACAGGTGCAGAATAGCAACAGGAATATACTGTTACCCCTGTTGCTGCATGGTAATGTGGACCCAGGAGAAGCTGCTGTATGCTGGCTGCCTGGTCGAGCTACTCCTGTGGTGGAGTGGCTAGGGCACCAGCACATGGTGCAATAGGGAGACCTGGGACTGTGGTTCAGTTCCCCCAGGTCTCCCCTGCTGCAACCTTTGCACGCATTTTCCTTTTTAAATCAAACTACCCCTCGTGAGTTTCTCCCCCATCCCCAATGTCCACTCCCCCCCTGGAGTTAATTAAATACTGGGGAGTTGTGGGGGCGAACCCCCCTTGTAAAAAAAATGTAAACACCCATTGTTTTCAATGGGTGCACTGACACAGACAGGTTGGCATTTTGCCAGACTCCGTTTGTGTTCTGCACTGTTTGGCTGCGTCATTTTTAGTTGTGCTGTTTTGTCATATGGTGGTATGACCCTATGCCTAGAATAATTGTGTCTTTTATTTGTTTTTGTCCTTGAGACACCAGTTTCTTATAATCTGATCTCAGATTATCTCTGTTAGTGCAGAACTGCAGACCACACATGGGGTACTTATGTCTGGAGATTGTAGTATTTTATATAATAGTAGGTTCCCCTCTGTCCTCTGTACTGCAAGTGATAAAGCCCTGTTTCTAATAACTGTGACTTCTACCATTCCCTGGCTTTCCAGTCTGAGGACAGCAGATGTCTCTCCCACTGCTCCAAATTTATCTCTAAATTCTAATTTGGCTTACTACCCATCTTCATCTCTATCACTCATTCTACTCCCCCACCCCCATTACGCCCTCAGATCAATCGACTCTCGTACTATGACTGTCCCTCGCTGCTCCACCACTATAGGACAAACTGCATTTTCCTATTGTTTTCCCAAACTCTGGAACTCATTACCACTCCAAATTAATCACTCCTCATCCTCCTCATTCTTATCTTCAACCCTACTTAACTTCTTCTCCCTTAACTGCAACTGTCCCTAGACTTTCTTCCTTATCTCTCACACTAACATTCTATGTCCACTTGCCCGCTCCCTTACCTTGTGCCTAAACCTAGCACTTATCTGCACTTAGTCTTATGTTCTATTTGTGCAAATTGTTCTGCCCATTCTTCCATCAAATTGTGTATTATCCTAATATCATGTATTACAAATGTATTGTATTTTTCTTATTGTATTTTGTGTAGCCAGAATTGGCAAATGTACAGGTTCCTTCCTTCTGCAACCCCCTCCTCCAGGATGCAGCAGCAGATGAGCAATTTTGGTTGTTCAGTCTACCTTCCTGGTAAAACTTTTCAATAAATAGAGGATAGTGGATGGGCAACAGTGAACAACAACACTGCTGTTCACTTTGAGAGGTTATCATGATAACCACATAAACCTCGAGAGTGAAGTACGAGGGTTTTCAGTTGTCATGAAACCTCAAGAAGTGTAAACAGTGTTGTTGTTTACTGATGCCCATCCACTGTCTTTTATAGTGTGTGGGCAACAGTAAAAAAAAGCTTGTGACTTCTTTCCTGGTTGCGCCGTGATGTCGAGGACTCTCCGCCCCACCAGTGTCCATGACAACACTCCGCTCAGATCCACATTTGAAATTATATAGTGGTGTCCTGCTGTGTGCTGGCTAATATTTAAACAAAACTGCACTTACTGGTCAATAAGAACTTCCTCCAGTGCCTCAGCTGAACTGCCGTGGCCGTTTTATGGACGACTACAAATCGCAACTTACACATGTGCAAACGTGATCAGGGCTGTTGTACCATCGATGTGACGTACTCACAATGGTACAACAGCATTGTGACGTCGAATCGATGGTACAACAAGACTAGGGAAAGTTAGATTTTAAAGGAATACAACGTTCTAACATACACTATAGAAATAACAACCTCTCGTGGTAGGTCATGCATTTTAACCTAGGGATCAATTTAGTAATTGATCTTTGTACACCCTCTAGTTGCTCAGTGTCCCTGTTTAAGTTTGGTGACCAGGGTGGGGACCCACAATCAAGAAGGACCTAACATAGCTTCTGTACAATGGAATAATGCATTGCACGGATTTACAAACAAAAGTTTGTTTGATTCTCCTAATCATTCCCAACGCTTTTCTTGTCACTGACTTACAGTGGTCAGTAGAAGAGAGTTTGCTATTGGGAGATTGGGTGGTAAGCTAAGTAATTTGGGGGTGGGCACTAAATTGGTTAATTGGACCATGAGCTGGCTGCAAGACAGACAGCAGAGAGTAGTAGTGAGGGGGAATTCTCATCCCTGTGAGCTGTGATGAGTGAGGTGCCACAGGGATCAGTGTTAGAGCCAGTGTTGCTTGGGATTTTCATTGTGGACATCTCGCATGGTGTCAAGAATAAGATCAGTCTGTTTGCTGATGACACCAAGTTGGGGGCGGTGGTGGATGATATAAAATGTTGGCAGGGCCTGCAGGATGATCTGACTAAACTGGTGGAGTGGTCAGAGGTATGGCAGTTGGGATTTAATGTGACAATGCAAAGTATTACACTTTGGTGCAAAGAATTCTAGAAAGGGTTACCAACTGGGGGGGGCAGTTATGTACCACTGAAGAGGAAAAGGATCTAGAGGTGGTGATAATGGTGAACATGAACAATTCAGAGCAGTGTAGGAGGGTGACAGCAAAGGCCACCAGGATGCTGGGTTGTATAGCAAGGGGTATCTCCTCCTGAAACAGGGATGTCATTCTGCCACTCTACAAGTCACTAGTCAGACCGCAGCTGGAATACTGTGTGCAATTCTGGTGCTTAAGTCTGGTACTGAAGTGATATTCAAGCTGGGGAATTGGAGGGACAAGAGAGGGCATAGACTTAGATTGGAAGGTGATAGGTATAAGAGGGAAATAAGGAGGCACTTTTTCACACACAGAGTAGTGGCAGTTTGGAATGCTTTGTTGGAGGACGTGGTATCCTGCAGGATGGTGGGCAGTTTCAAGAGGGTTGAGACAGGGAAAGAGTTTTTTGGGCGGATGGGGCAGTTGCAAAGTGGGAGTTAACTGCACACTTGAGCATACTGAATAGACCTGGATGCCTAATTTCTGTCAGCAATTTTCATATGTTCGTATAATAATTCCAAGGTATAATTCTAATGGGAAAGTTTGAAGAATACTGTTGTTCAATATACAGGTGTTGTTGGAGTTATTTCTACCATAATGCATAACAATGCATCTACTAATATTAAAGGTCATTCCATTATTAACAGCCCAAACCTCAATTTTACCAAGGTCATTAACAAGGGATAGATGCTTGTTAAAAATATTCATTTCATCTCCTAATTTAGTATTTCATCTCCTAATTTAGTATCATCTGCACATTTTATTATTTGGTTTTCCATGTTGTTATTCATATCACTGATGAAAACTCCAAATAATGTTGGGCCCGAGACAGAGCCCTTTGGGATCCCACTACTAACTTATTTAATTAATTAATTTATTTATTTAAGAGTTTCACCTGGAAGGGCACACTAAGCAACAAGTTGCTCATCTCATGATGTATCCTGAGGGAAGGGGACGAGGAATCAGTACAATCAGTATTAACAAACAGCACATTACATACCTACAATTACATAGCAAATAAACCATGGGACTTACATGTTGTGTTAGCAGAACAAATTAGCTACATAGTATCAAAACCAACCTATGGTAGGATATAGATAGTAAGTACAACAGTAAGTACACAATACAACAGTACAACAGTGTATAGATTAAATTAGGGGGAGGATGGGAGGACTGCTGCCTAGTGCAAGGTTGGAGGACTGCATCCTAGTGCAACTTGATTAGGTAGTTGGATGGATCGTGAGTAAGGGCAAGGCAGCAAGGGAAGGTCAGTTACAACTGCAGTTTATGAAAAGAAAATTCCACATTGTAGAGGAGACAGATGAATGGGAGGAGGAGGAGTGTCGAATTTGGGAAGAAAGAGAGTTCCACAATTTGGGGAAATGATATGAGAAGGCAGGCTGACCACCAGCAGACGAGCGGCACGGGATAACAAAGTAGTGGGAGATGTAGGACCTTAATGAGTGGGTTGGGAGAGAGAGGACAGTTTTAGAGAGGTGCAGAGGTAGGAAGGGAGTGAGACAAACCAACATTTGGAGAGGAACTTAGCACTATGCAGTAGACTCCTATTTTCTAGTGAGGGGAAGACCAGAGTGGTAGAGTTGACAGTGATGGGTGAGGGGGGCATCCAAGGAGAAGCACAACAAAGAGTTGAAAAGGGTGTCAAATCTGGCTAGTGCAGTCTTGGGAGCTACACTGAAGACTACATCACAATAGTCAAGGATGGGGAGGACAATCTTCTGCACAAGTTCGCACCTTGCCAGGAGAGGAATACAATTCCATTTCCTGCATAGAGCACCTAACTTGGGACAAAGTTTCTTTAGGATGGTGTCCACATGGCCAGAGAAGGTTAGGTGTTGGTCAAGCCAAACCCCCAGATATCTGAAAGAGGAGATGTCCTCAAAGACCGTCCCATCGAAAGTATGGAAGGTGGGCAGTGAGGGTAGCCTAGAGAGTCTCTGCTTAGTGCTGAAGGTCATGGAGACTGTCTTCTTGGCATTTAGGAAGAGCTGATGTTCGCTAAACCAGTGCTGAATGTTATTGAAATCATGCTGAAGACTGTCCGCTGCATTGACTGGGGACTGTCCGGAGGTGTAGAGGACAGTGTCGTTGGTGTACATATGTATAGATATAGCTGTGCAGACAGATGGTAAGTCATTGAGGAAGATGGAGAACAGTACAGGGCCCAACACAGATCTTTGTGGGATGCAGGTGTTGATAGGGAGAGGGAAGGATATGGAGTCTGCAATTCTAACTGGTTGGATTTGCCCTACCAGGTAGGCTCAGAACCAGTTGGTGGCACTAGGCAACAGGCCTGCTTTGGAAAGTGAGTGTTAAAGCAGGGTGTCGGAGACCGTGTCAAAAGCCTTGGTGAGGTGGACAAAGATAGCAGATGTGATCTGGCCACTGTCCATCCCTGAGAAGATGGAGTCAGTGAGCCTAATCAGTGAGGTGGTGGTAGTGTGTTTTTTTCAAAAGCCAGACTGGTAAGGAGAGAAGAAGTTTGAGTTAGAGAGGAAGGAGGAGAGTTGGGCAAGGACTAGGTGTTCTTGCAGCTTTGCAAGTGTAGGCAGCAAAGATATAGGTGGTAATTCTCAGAGGATGAGGGATCCCTGCCATTTGGGAGAGGAAGAACAACTGCATGCTTCCATTGTGAGGGAATAGTGGCCGTATTGAAGGAGAGGTTAAGCAAGTCAGCGAGCAGGGCAGAGATGACTGCAGCAGAGAGGTAGAGCAGCTTGGGGTCTAGACCATCAGGTAAGCAGCTTTAGAGGGATTTAGGGCTGGTAGGGCATCCAAGGTGGCCAAATGAGTGACTTGAGAGAAAGAGAAACAATGTTCCTTGGTGTGGGGGGGGGTAGGTGAGGGGAGGGATCAGTACAGACAGGTTGTAGGGAGGATAGGAGTCCAGAAGCACAGGAGGTGAAGTAAGAGTTGAATTTGGAGGCAACGTTTAGGTGGTCAGCAATGAGATTGTTATTCCTATTTAGGAGTGGGGGGTAGGGGGGAGAGAAGTGCATGGATAACCTTTCAAAATGTTGCTGGGTTATTTATGTTGGTGTGAAAAATGGAGGTAAAATAAGATGATTTGACCAACAACTCCCTCTTTTGATAATCAAGTATTTATTCATACTCGTTGGACGCTTCTTGCTGACTTCAATGAAATAATGAGTAAATACTTGTTTCACGTCAATATAAATCAGATGGAATATTTTGGTAGCCACACCCCTGATGGTTCTTATAACCTCGAAGAGTTGGGTTATTTTTTGTTTGGTATGTGGACCTTAATTTATATGTTTAATTTCTTTGTATATTTGTACACTTAGTTTTCAGTAAAGTTATACTTTTATCACAAGCCTGGAGTGATGTTGCTTATTTCATTGCTTCCTGCATGAAGATTGAACAGAGGTACTCATTGAGTGTTCCTCTGCCTTCTCTTTGTCTTGCTCAGTGGGCTGCCCATTCTTTTTCATGATTCTAACAATGCCTCCCTTAGTCTTCCTTTCTTCCTGTATGCATCTGTAGAATGTTTTGTCCCCTTTTTTCACTCCCTAAGCTTTTTGTCCCACTTTTTCACTCCCTGCACTATCCTTACTTCTGTCTGTGTCTTTACATGTCTTATAACTTTTCCTGTCTCTTTTAGTTTTTCTTTGTATTCTGTTTTGTTGGCCTCATTTCCTGAATCCATTTACTTTCTGAAGGCTTTGCGCTTTTTCCTCACCATGGTTGCCTCCTCTCTGGAAAACCATAGCAGGTTTCTTCTCTTTCTATTTTTACTGACCTAACAGGCACACTGTGATGTGATCATGGGTATTGCATCTTTCAACCTTGTCCAACATTTCTCGATGTTCCCCTTTGTTGTGTTACTAAGGTTGTCCCTCTGGCAGGCCTTCATTTTTGTGAAGTCTGCCCTCCTGCAGACAAGGACCTTTAGCTTAGAGTGTGTGGAGTTCTTAGTCCTGCTTACCTTGAATCATACTGTATGATGGTCACTGTTTTCCAGGTGGTTCTGCACTTCAACACCCAGAACCCCTTCACTACTTGTGAAAACCACATCTAAGATTGTGTTTCCTCTTCTGGGTATCTTCACTAGTTGACTTAGGCCTGCTCTCTAGTGCAACTAGGAATTCCCTACTTTTTTCCAGTGATGCTGTGCAGGAACTCCAATCAATGTCTAGTAGATTCATGTCCCCTTCTAGCACCATGTCCCCTTTGTCTGACATCTGAAGGATGGTTTCAAGGATTTCCTTGTCTCTGGCTTCCTCCTAATTTGGGGTCTGTAGATTTACTCCTACTCAGATGGCTGTCCAGTTTCTGGCCCTGATTGTAGTCCATAGATCCTCAGTTTCCCCCTGTGCCTGCTGAATTTCAATAGCATTGATGATATCTTTAACATAATTTGCTACACTCCTCCCTTTTCCCAGTCCTATCGCTCCTGAACAAGTTATACCATGGGATAGTTGCCTCCCAGTCATGTTTTTTCATGAACCATGTTTTGGTCATGGCAACCCAGTCCAGTCCTGCCTCTGCTATTGTGGCTGCGAGGTCTGGCACCTTGTTAGCCAGACTGTGTGCACTGAGACATAAAGCTGTCAATTCCCGATGTGCATCCCCATTTGTGATACCTCCCTTTTTGTTATTGTTCCTCCCTTTACCTTTTTTTTGGGCCTTTGTCAATTTCTTACAGGGTTGCATGTTTTCTGCCTTCTGCAGCTGTTATTCTGGAGTGTCCTGTAGATTTGGTGCTAACTGAAGGGGGACAGACAGCAGGCTTTATGTGTGCTACCCCTACAGCTGATGTCCTCTCCCCATCCTCTAGTTTAAATGTCCTGCAGTAGCAGATGGGGAGAGTATGGCAGCTCTAGGGGTAGCACACTTAGAGCCTACTGTATCTACCCCTTCAGCTTGCACCAACCCTACAGCGGTACAGACAAACCTGTCACTTTTTGTTTTAGTTAATATTAAATTACCCGTCACCCCTATCATTTTAATCTCTATTCTGTTTTTGTTTAAAAAAAGAAAACAAATAACTGTTTTTGGTTGGTTTTAGTAGTATTTTTCAGATCACACTGAAGATCCATGATTTTCTAGAGGTGTTCTCTGCTGTTGCTGATAGTTAATAATTTGCTTTTCTCTGTTAGATTTATTGTGCAGGTTATGTTTGTTTAATTAATCCCTGTGTCGTGTTAAAAAATCCTTTTTGGGGGTTTTGCTACATACTATTAGCATATAATTTTTTTCAGATCACACTGTCACACAGGCTGTCTTTGGTGCAGTCTTCCAAAGACAAGACTAGGAGAAAAGTTTATGTGTGCTTGTCAGAGAAAAAAAAAACTTATCTCAGAACCAAGCTTTTATTCCAAATTGCTCACAAATTGTTCTAGAGGGCCTTGTGCTGCTTGATTTGTGTGTTTTTTTGTTTACATTTTTGGTGATTATTTAAAGTAGTGGTTTCTGTTTTATCAGACTGTGAAACAATCGGGTGGGGGAGGGTAGGTGCACTGTAAAACAATGTGGCCCAGAAAGATCTAGATTTTTTTTGTCTAAGCAGGAGATTTGTATTGTATTTTGGCTTTCTCACTCTTTCTTGTTCATCATTTTCGATCTGTAGTGAGAAATTTCTCTTTTTATGTTTGCCATGAGCACTTGTGCACAGCAAGCACACATCTTCCTATGATAGTGGCTTTTGAGGGGCGTGATACTGTCCGTCCAATGCAGAGCATGGTCTAATGGGCAAGTCTGTAGCAGACCAATTATCAGCCAGTCTAGTTATGATAGCTTTTTAGCTTGGTGGGTGGAAACTCCATGGACTTCAAAACAAAAAAGCTGATCCAATCATGGGTTTGTTGTTCCTTTGATGTAACTGCACAGTATGCTGAACTCTCTTATCAACCAGGCTTAGGAATTCAGAACATTCAGAGCCTTGTGCTGTTTCAGACACCAGCTGTTAAAAGCAATGTGTTTATGTGCGTCTTTCTTTCTTTTTCTCCTTTTTTTGGCAAATGATATTTACTCACCTGGTAAAGATTATTATCCCTGCAACATTTCTGTTTTTATATGCTGGAGTAATGCCCATGCTACATTTATATTTGTTACAGCATTTATGCACTTCAAACTGTAGGAGTCAGTTTTTTTTTTCCTTTTACAATGGAAGTTTGAAGTGGACTGCATTTAAAACACATCATGCTGTTCGATTTTCTTTTGGGATAGTCAAAAATCTGTTTAAGCAGCCATGAGGGCTTGTACTAGAAAAGGTAATATTTCAGCAAGCACATCAGCTGAGCCAGCAGAAATGTCTGTAGGGCTAATGGATTGTCCAAGCCCCTAGCACTGCTGGCTAGTGGCTGCAAAACTTAAAGAGATAGTGGAGCCAAAGCAGATAGACAGGAATATGATAAAATGTTAAAGAAGTAGTTTGCTGTAACTTTTCATTTCAGAAGCATTTTTTTTTCTTTTTCTAATTAGAAAGTCTTCTGTGTGATAATATTGTGCCAGATGTGTGGAACAGCTCTTAGCCTGTTAGCTGACTTATCTTTCTGTATCACCACCCACTGCATCATCAACATGGTGATCTCACTGAAAATAACATCACAAGTGAATGACCTGGCAGTCATTGAATGGCTGTTCTTAAGCAACAGTGATGCCACAGTCAGTGAGGTAACAATGCTGTGTGCTGATGATGTGTGGGGGGGTTGGGGAGTGGAGTTACAGCAGAGTAGAACAGGACCGGGGTAAATGAAAAAAAAAAGCAAAGACAGTAAGGATAAGGATGGGGAAAAAAGGGTTTGGCCATCATAAAATGGAGGGCAATGAGTGCCGATGCCCATAGTCTGGGTAACAAGCTTCCTGATCTAGTGGCCTTGATGGAAGAAGGACACCTGGATATTGTAGCAGTCAGAAAAACATGGTACATAGAGAACCATGGCTAGGATGTCAACATACCAGGGTACACAATCTACAGGAGGGAAAGGGAGGGTAAAAGAAGAGGTGGAGTAGCTCTCTACACAACGGAAGGGATCAAAACAACAGAACTAAAGGGTAAACGGGGAGGAAATGAGGCACTGTGGGTCACCTTGGAGAGAGTGAGTGGCACCACAATCTGTACAGGGGTTATATACTGACCCCATCTCAGGGGAAGGAAATGGACAAGATTGACTTCTGTATAGCTTATGGCTTGCATTGCTGAATAGTTTTTTATTGCTTAAACATTTTACCTTTAAACTACTGCACTGTATATGTAGGATTTGCCCTCCAGAGTATAGCAGCGTTATAGGAACCTTAACTGATTTATTGACTTCTAAACATCCAACTGCTTGTACTACTGAATTTTTACTACTGAACTAATTGCCCAGTATTGTAGGAAAGCTGAAATAAACTGCCTACTGCTTGCTGCCTGTCTGCCACACCTTGTTCCCATTAAAGCTGCTCTAATTTCTTCTTGTCTTTTAAGGGTATATACCTGATTTACCTGAACAGACTGACACAACGAGCTTAGGAGAAATGGCCATAGCCATGTGTTTATTAATAATCCAATTATCAATATATACATTCGCTTCAGCGTGATGTGAGCAGCTAGGTAGACTTGGAAAGAATCTAGCTCACCATGGAGCAACTAGATCATTGATGGTTGACCCTCCCTCCCAGCGGAGGGTCACCTTACCATCAACCAAGACCCTGTGAGGGCAACAACCTCTGAGGTATGAGGGATGGCTAGATGACTGGCTGCAGCTAAATCCTCCCCATCAGAGGATCTGCCATGCTGCGGGCTGCTGCCCAAAGAGGGCGCAATATGGACTCTAGCCATTAGGCCTGCTCTCCTGTCAGCCTCAGGGAGATCTGGCTGGTCAAGACACATGATCCCCTGTTACCCCCTTCCACAGCATTCCAAGACTACCAAACCATCACAAGATGAGCTCTACCCAGCTCACCCCCCCACCAAGCACTTCACGCTAATACTCTCACCACTGCCAGTTGTATGTCATCCAGAAACAGATCTAATCCTTCCTCCAATAAATGTACTCCATCCCCTCTATACAGACCTGGCTTTTCTACTGACACTTTTGGGTTCTTTGCTATGGACCCCCCCCACTGAGTCCATAACTGATTGCATGAATGTGTTCTGCAGCCAGCGCACATTCTCTATTGCCCTGATGCTCCAGGCATGCTGCCACTGCTGCCACTGCACCATGTTTGACCAAATTATGTTCACCTGGGGCCACCATTGCTTCAAACTTGCCAAGTCCTGCTGCAGCAACTCCTTTAACTCTCTTGTGGTATGACCCCTATATCATTCCCCCCGAATGAATGACAAAGACGGTAGGCTCTTACCTCTTTCGAGCTTTTGGTTGTAATGTTGCCAGTAACTCATTCCAGCACATCCCACACCATCTCCACCAATGCACTTCCACCCTCTCGTGTGCCAGGAATAGGTTCTCTTCTTTGTAATGCTGCCTTGCCCTGAGGGCCGCCCAATGGATGTACGAGTGGCCACAAATCCAGATCTGTGCTGCTAAGGACACAACACCTGTCCAAGACAAAGCAAGAGAGAGAGTTGTAACATGTGTGGTCTTATGTGTCTTTCAACAGCCTGCAACGTCCATCTACCCAATGTCTGTGTTGTTCTATCTGATAAGCCCCCTGCCCTGGCATGCGATACCACACCAATCCTAAAGAAGCGTGTGTTGTAATGTCCTGCTGAGATGCCCAACAGTCACAAGGTCTTCTGCAACATGTGCCTAAATTGGTGTACTGTTAGAGGCCCGCCATCTCCATGATGGAGGAAGGCCCCTCCCCAACTGCCGGGCTCTTTGCTATATAATCCTGCACCCATGCTCCAGTGTCCCACTGGAGCCCGTGGGGTGCCTATAATCAGCACCATCACCAGTGGGCAAGCTGGTCAGTCTTGCTCTTCCATAGGTGGACAAAGACTCCAGAAGCTGTGACCTCCATGTCAGCGTCTGCCAGCGCCAGTGGTCTCCCCGTGGCCTTGCTGGGCTGCACGAGCTCTGACACCCAGAATTCCTAGTAAAATGTCACCAAGTACGCTGTCCAGAAGAGTGTAGTCTCCTCTGGTGATGAGCATACCTTCAGCAACTCATCCCCGATCTGCTTAAATATGGTAGGGCTGATAGGGCGTCTGTAGTCCGTGCACCTCGGGGCCACTCGCACCCAACCTTTCATCATCTTCTGGAGTGCAAATGCCCTCGTGGAGTCAGGGAAGCCCCTAGCTTTCTGAAACCAGGCAATGCAAGCCATGTGTTGCTTGACTGCTTCCCGGGTGTCCCCCTCCTGTTTTTTGATCAGCAGGTATTAGTGCAGCTGTGCCACTGGGATAGGTCATGTCTCTGCCCATACTAGTGCATGTTGCACCCCCAGGAAACAGTTGACCTCTTTCTGGTACACTATTCATGTCCTAGGTGCCACGGCATTCACAATTAACTCCCAAGCTTCTGGGTTATCACTTCCCAAAGGAATGGCAGGACTTTCCTGGGCTGGAGGTCTGCCACTGGAGCCAGTTTTTGAATTCTCTGTCACTGTAAATGAGAAAGTGTCAGCAATGCCATTTTTGATACCTGGTACGTGCACAGCCTTGAAGTTAATATTCAACAACAAACATTTTAGGACAAACACACGCATGAGGTTGCCCATCAGGCCCTTGACCCCTAATTGTTTGTTTATTGCATACACCACTCCGGAGTTGTCAGACCTGAATGTGATGTGCTTGTCCCTTAGCACATCCCCCCAGATCACCAATGCCACTACAATGGGGAAGAATTCCATCACCATTATCTGCCTCATAATGCCTTGTCTTACCCATCCTGTAGGCCACCTCCCTGCAGACCCCTTACCTTGCAGGTCAGCCCCAAAGCCCAGCCAGCCCCCCCCCCCCGAGGCATCTGTGAAGAGTTCCAATTCCTGGCTAGACAGTAGAACCGATCACATCAATACCCCATTAAAGCATTGCAAAAATGCCTGCCAAATGCCTAGATCCTGCTGCACTGCAACTGTGATGCGGATTCTATGGTGCAGTTTTGTACAGCCCACCCCAACGCCCGCCAGCTGCCTCATGAATGTCGTGCCCATGGGCATTACCTGGCAGGTGAAGCTTTTTTTTTTTTGTTGACTTTGTTTAATACTTTCAAGAGCACAGTACATGAATCCCTCAGAGTGGGGGGATAGTTTGATTCCAGCATCAGTACAGAAGTTATCAGACAGAAACATAGTATTACAGGTTTAATAGAATGCACTAGTGATACCACAATTAATCAAATTAGTATAATCAACACTGGTACTAAAGAAAAAACAGATATCTTATGGTTAATAAACAGAGTTCCTTCTCCCCCGCCTTTAGCCAGTATAGTAGCAAGCAGTGATCCTTGCTCCCTTATGAGCCTTTGGGTGGAGTTAGATTAATTTTAGGCAAGTGTTGTGGGATTTAGGATTACATGGGGAACAGAATTACATAAGGCATCCAATGGGAGCCCTCCAACTTGCTAGAACCAGCACTCCACCTCATAAAGTATTTGAGGTCATAGAGTATTCAAGGGCCTAAAGGCACTTGATTTGACCATGTTAGAAAACCGGAAACTGGCAGGTCTATACCGCCCTCTCAGCCAGAGCCCATATCACCTGGAATTTACATTTTTGGTTTCTTATTATGTTTGCTTGCACGCATGTGCAAGAAACATAGTGCCATCATCCAAGTTTTCGGAGGTGTGGCAGCCCTCTTTCAATTCAGTGTGTTTGCAGGCGGGCCGCAGTTCTCCAATGCCTACTGAGCTGTCTATGACAGCTCCAAAATGCAGTGGCATACAGTTGAAAGGGGGAGGTACGCTTCAGTGAGCAGCGATCAGATATCATCTGCTCATGCATGCTCCCCTACACACACACACACACACACACACACACACACACACACACGCATATACACGCACACTCCGTGCTTGGGCCCCCCCCCACGCACACACTGTATAGCCAACGGGGGGTGCCCAATCCCCCATCGGCTGTGCTGCGCCCCCCCAAAAATACAGTTCCATATGCCATGCTGTGTGCCCACCCCAGCATGGCTACTACATCGTATAGCCAACGGAGTGCCCAATCCCCGCCGGCTCCAATGTCTACTCCCAGAGTACAGGGCTAAGCTGGAGCCCACCCCAGAGTGGAAACAGATGTTATGGCCGGGCGGGGGTGCCCAATCTCCTGTCGCCCACGCCCCCCAACCAGTCGTCTTTCTGCCACGCCTGGGAGCTCACCCAGCGTGACAAACGCCCCACGCCGCCGCCTATTAAAAACTGAAACTTAAAACGGTCCTCGCAGTGTCTGCACCCACCCGCGCCCACCCACTGGCGCACCCTGCCTCCTCACACCCCTCACCCCATACTTACCTCCAGACTTGGCGCGATGATCTTCGGTGGACCGGGAACATGTCTGCACTCTTCAAAGCCGACCGCGAACAGAGGAAATGCCGGTAAGCTGTATAATGGGATAGATAGGGTTTTTTTCAACTTTGCTGCATATCTCAGGCATTTTGGGGAATTTTTGCACCAAATTTTCAACATGGGGTTTTTGGGACCCCTTCTCATGAATCCTCTCACTGTCATGGCGTTAATCAGGCCCGAAGTGTGATTTCGCAGTCACTGCGTGAAATCACCTTTCGGGACCGAGTAACAAAACGACACTGCCGCTGTTCATAAGGTGGGCTCTCAAAAAGCCGATGTTGAAAATTTGGTGAAAAAATTCCTAAACATGACTGTTTTACGAGCGTGCATTGCACAATTCCTACGCACGCTCGTAAGTTTGCAAATTTTTAATGTTTTCACTCCAGATTTTCAACATTACCATTTTACCACACCTCCTTATGAGCAGTGCAGCTGTCATTTTTCACATCTTGCACAAAATGTGTTTCCGCCCATGTAGCACGCAATGGTGCAGTCGGTGTGCAAAATCAATGTATGGGACACATTAAGAAAATCACAGTGACACTTTTAATGAGCAGAGGTCTTAAAATGGCTATGTTGAAAATTTGGTGAAAAAATTCCTAAAAATGACTGTTTTACAAGAGCGCGTTGCGCAGTTCTTACGCACACTCGTAAATTTGCGAATTTTCAATATTTTCAGTCCAGATTTTCCACATTGCCATTTTATTACACTTCCTTATGAATAGTACAGCTGCCATTTTTCATGTTGCCCAAAATGTGTTTCCGCACATGTAGCACACAATGGTGCAGTCGGTGTGTGAAAGCAATGTTTGGGACAGATTAAGAAAATCACAGTTACATTGTTCATGAGCAGAGGTCTTAAAATGGCTATGTTGAAAATTTGGTGACAAAAATCCATAAAATGACAGTGTTACGAGTGAGCATTGAGTAGTTTCCATGCACCCTCATAAGTTCATGACTTTGTAATATTTTCAGTCCAGATTTTCACCAGTGGCATTTTTCCACACTTCCTTATGAACAGTGCAGCTGGCATTTTTCACAACATGGCCAAAATGTGTTTTCACACTTTCAGCGCAGAGATGTGTGGTCGCTGTGGGAAATCATTGTTTGGGACAGATAAAGAAAATCACAGTGACACTGTTCATGATCGGAGGCACCAAAATGCCTCAGTTGCCAATCTGCTGCAAAAAATCCCCAAACTAATTACATTACGGGTGTGCGTTGCACAGTTTCTATGCATGCTCGTGACTTCACCAGTTTTTTTTATATTTTTACTGCAGATTTGCAACATTGCCATTTTTCCCACCTCCCCATGAACAGTACAGCTGTCATTTTTCACATCCTGTTCGGAATGTGTTTTTGCACCCGTGGTGCTAAATGCCGTAGCCACTGTGCATAAGCAGCTTTCAGCTAACAAACTGATATTCCCCCTGTTCATGAGGTGGGGGTCTCAAAAAAAACATGTTGAAAATTTGGAGTGAAAATACCAATGAATGCCTGAGGTGTTAGGGTTTCCAACCATAACGCTCACCCTGTAGAGAATGACAGGCATCAGGGGTGTGACTTGGGATTCTTGCCTGTAATGCTCATACCATTCCACACCCTGCAGCCAGTGAGAGGCATAGAGGTATACCTTGGACTCTTTGGCCCCAAAGTTCACCCCATTCTCCTATACCACACCTATCTCACTGTATTTCCTGATGGAATGGGGTGCGCATAAGGGCCAAAGACCCCAAGGCACACCATGACACTTGTCAGTGTCTGCAGGGTAGGGTGTGGTGAAATGGCATGGCCGTTACACCTGATGACCCAAAGGCACACCCCAATGCCTGTCACTCTCTGCAGGGTGGTGGTGGGGTTGGCTTCAGTTCAATACTTCACTGCCATTCCTATTATGCAGCTCTGTAACTTCTACACTACCAATGCCAATGCCAGCAAGCAAACATTAGACATTGACAAATGCTTGTTTTATTTTGGGTTCTTTCCAATTTCATACACTCCAACAGGTCTTTCACCCAAGCAGAGATTGGGGGGGGGGCACTCGAGAGTCTCCATTATAGGGCCAGCTGGTGTATTCCCAGCACCAGACCTAGTCTCCATAATGAGTAGTTAAGAGTTCGTTCTCCTTTCCCTGCCCCCATATGCAGACCCAATAGTAATTCTACCGGATCCATTCTCAATGGTTCCTCTAATATAAATGACAGGAGTAACAAAACTTCTTTCCAGAAAGCGTAAACGTTTTGACAGTCCCACATTAGATGGAAAAAGGTGCCAACATGGATGCTGCATTTCTGGCACATGTCAGAGACCGATGTGTCAATTTTATGTGCCAGGGCAGGTGTAAAGTATACTGTCATAAGAACATTGTATTGAATTGTCCTCAATCTATTATTCACAGAGCATTTTAAGGAGTTTTTAAGAATCATTGATCAGTCTCCCCCAGTGAGGGCGTCCGGAAACACATCCTCCTCCTCCTCCTCCTCCCACTGCCTTTTCTCTCTATCCAGGTGTTCTGGCATAGCCCCCACCAGTAACCTATAACATGCCCTCAGTGGTTTTAATAAGGGGGTCAGAGTACCTTCCCCCAGTGGGAGGAGGAGCATGTGTTTCCACAGGAGAGTGACCATACCCTCCAGGACCCAATGCCTCCATTCTTCTCTCTATTCTCCACCTGAGATCCAAATAGGAGAAATAGAATGAGGTGCTCAAACTGTATCTCCACTTTAGGACAAAAAAGTTTGGTACCTGCCCATCCTCAACCACCTGATCCAGGAGATAAAGCCCCCTCTGAATCCAGTTAGCTAGAGCCCTCTTAGTATCCCTTCCTCCCTCCCTGCTCTGGCTGCCATGTGTTGTAGAGGAGTGTCTGGAGAGAGGCCCCCCTCATGCTGAAGAACATTGTGGGCCAACCTCCATGCCCTCCATGTTGCCCTGGTACATGGGTGTTTAAGCATTGTAGGAGGGGCGCCCACTGGGGCTCCTGCAAACACATCGTAATACAATGTCAGGGTTGATTTGGTCAATAACCCCACCCAGTCCAGGAGGGTCTCCTCCTTCCCTAACAGGTCCTGTATATGCACCAGCTGGGTTGCCAGGTAATAGTATTTACCACATGGAAGGCCTAATCCCCCATGGGAGACTGGTTTCCATAATATAGGCTTTTTAATCCCAGGAATCTTCCCCTGCCATAGCATCTAGGTGATTGCACCCTCCAGGGCTTTAATATACTGATTGGGACTGTAGACTGGGATTATCTGGAGAAGGGGTACAGAAATTGAGGCAGGATGCTCATCTTTATAAGGTTAATTCTTCCCAGCAGTGTCAGGGGAAGGGCTTTCCAATTATTGCAATCATCTTTAATTTTGGCCACCACCTTACGCATGTTAATATCTGCCATTCTTGCTAATTTTGCCAGTAGCAGTACCCCTAAATATTTGATTTCATGAGATGGATGAATGACACATTGGTTAAGCCAGATGGGCTGCCTGTTCTCTCCCAGGGGCATCCACTCACATGTGCCTGAGTTTATTTTATGACCAGAAATCGGGCCATAGGAGTCGAAAATATTGGTTAGAGCTGGAATGGCAATGCCACGGTCCCCCAGGAAAAGCAGGATGTCATCTGCAAAACAAGGATATAACATGGGATTTACTGCTGCCTCTAAACCCCTGAATTGCCTCGTGACAGTGAATTGTTTCAGCCAGGGCTTCAATAGTAAGCACATATAAAAGTGGGGAGAGTGGGCAGCCCTGCCTTGTATCATGTGAAAGGGGGAAAGGGGCTGACAGAGTGGAGTGAGTAAGAATATGTGCTTGTGGGCCATTGTAAAGCAACTTAATCCATTGTAACATTGTGTCACCCATCCCATATTTCTGAAGAACTACATACATAAAGGGCCACTCCACCCTATCAAATGCCTTTTTGGTGTCTAGGGCTAAAAGACCTCCCCCCAGGACCCCCCCCGAGTCCATCCATGAATAATGCTAATTGTCCACCTTATATTCTGTTTAGCCTACCTTCCCTTGACAAACCCCCCTCCGGTCTGGGTTAATCACCTTGGGTAGGAGACCCTCCATTATCAAAGCCAAAAGCTTTGCAAGGATTTTATAGTCAGAATTCAGGAGGGATATTGGCCTATATGACCCACACTTAAGGGGATCTTTTCCAGGTTTTGGGAGCACGACTATGGTGGCAGTACACATTGATAGGGGCAAAGATCCTCTTTGAAAGGCCAAATGCACCATTTGTAACATAAAGGGACCAATCTCTTCCAAGACCAATCTGTAGAACTCCAAGGGTGTACCATCGGGTCCCGGGGCCTTCCCTTTCTTCCCCCAAGGAGACTGGGGAGTCAAGATCCCTTCTGTCCTCCTCTCTGACAGATGGCAGAACAATTCTGTGGAGGAAAGCCTCCAGGTCCCCGTCATCCTGGAATTCAGAAATGTACAGTTTTGAATAGAAGTCTTTTGAAGGTTGTATGTATCTGGAGTTGGTCATAGGTGATATCTCCTCCTTCTGTTTCCATCCCCAGGACGGTCCTCTCAGCTCTTTTACTTTTGACCAGACTCGCTAACCATTTGCCTGCCTTGTCCCTGTCAAAATGGGCCCCGGCGCTAGTTACTAGGAGATTCCTCTCTATCCCCCTGTTGGTCTATTGAGTCAGGGAGCATTTCAAAGCTTTATGCTTTGTACTTTCTGGGGGCACACCTGGCCCATCAACTCCTTATCCAGCTCCTGGACCTGTCTTTCAATTTCCTTCTCTTCCCTTCTCAGTTTCCTTTTGATAAATGCTGAATAAGAGATTGCCCCCCCGTATGTGTGCCTTTAAGGCATCCCATGTGTTATGTACACTAGTGTCATCTGGGTTGTTATGTTTTAAATATTCCCAGATACTATCCTTCATTTGGAGAACAAACCTCTCATCATATAGTAGCACTGGATCCATTCTCCAGCTAGGCCTCAGGGTACTTTCTCCTGGGAATAACAAAGTGACCTGCAGAGGGGCATGATCTGATACTGTTATTTTCCCATATTTGCCCCCTTCCAGGAACCCGGCCCACATCTTCGGGAGGAGGATGCAGTCCAGCCTGGTAAAAACCTGGTGGGCTGCTGAGAAAAAAGAATATTTTCTCGTGTGTGGGTGGCAGTGTCTCCATGCCTCCAACAGGGCCCTGCCCTCGGCAAAGTTGCGAAAGGCAGCAACACTGCTCAGTGTGGGTCTGGTTCTCTGGCCCGAGTGGTCCAGAGCTGGGTCCCAATACATATCGAAATCCCCCCCCCCGATTATCAAATTATCCGGTAATGAGGACAATGCAACCCCCAAGTGCGTGAAAAAGTCAGGTGAGTCAAAGTTGGGACCATACACTGAAACTAGGGTGTATTTCATACCTCCCAGATCCACCTCTACTATAAGATAAAGCCCCTTGGGATCCGCCCAGACCATCAAGATCTTGTGAGGAAGTCCTGGTCTGATCCATATCTCTACCCCCCAGCCCTCAAAGTAAACAGGGCCATCAAAAGGGTGCCACCCCAGGCTCCTGACATTTTTATGGCCTTCTCTGCCATGGAGTGTATCTCCAGGAGGAAAACTGTGCCCCCCAATTTTTTAAATTGCCCCAGACCTTTTTCCTTTTGACTATGTGTCTTAGATCATTTATAGTCCAAGAAACCAGCGTAAGTTTACTCATGATACTGTGTCTGTATAGTATGTTACTCTAGTCTCATATCGAATAAACAATCTGCACTCATGTACATATGATCTCAGAAGTAGTTTCCAAAACTTTATACAGCACCCAACAAACCCCCCACCCCATGGACAGGTGCTGAAACAGTGAGATACCTCTCCACCCCTAACTCCCAACACAAAAGTAAACATCCCATTGCATGGATAAACACACATTGTACCCTGTAGATCCTCCCTCCCTTCCCCATTATAGAAACCAACAACAGGAACACCCAAACAAGTACCCCCCAACCCCTTCTCAAATAGGTTTCCCACCCACTACTTTGCATGGATCAAGCGGGCTATCCAGCATTTAGCTTAGATTGAAATAGAAAAATCAGCCATATGTCCTCACCATCTCACCAGTGTACAGCCCGAGATGGATGCCCCGAGCAAGGGGCAGGGCCACAGTAAGACCCCCCCGGTGGGCTCTGGCAAGATAGGCTGGTAGGGTGTATGTCACACCCCGGTTAACTGTTGCAAGCTGTTATAAATGTAACCCCCTTGCAAATGGGGGTTCCTAGAAATGCCAGTCTGGGTTTACCTTAGCCCGGTTTGTTCTGTCCTTCTCCTGCTGTCTCTCGGGCTTCTTCTGACTTGGCCTCTAATGTTTCTGGCTTCCCAGGTCCTGTTTGCCCTCGTGTGTGCCCCAGCTTGCAGTCAAATGAAAATCCAGCCCCTTGGGGCTTAAATTGCTGACCGCGGGTTCCCACTGCAAAAGTGCTGCCTCCAAGGCAGTGGGAGTCGCGTTGGAGCGCAAAGCGCCTTTGATGTGGAGCCGCTTGTTTTGCGGTCGCCTCGGGGACTGTGCCGTGGGTCCCAGAATCCCTTCCACTTATTTGCGACCCGGTGACCACGGACAGCCTGCTGGAGGACCGCTCAGATGGGAATTAAAGGAGTTCTGACCGGGGCTCATTTGAGTATGCATGTGCAGGGCCACAGTCATCTGAATAATGCATAACAGTATCTGGCTGCCTCCAGGGGTAGCTATGTTCAGCTCCAGCCAACAAGTAAAGAATTAAAATGTTTTACATAATGGAACTGTTGCTGCTTGTTGGGAATATACTGTGTATGTGAGGAAAAGTGTTTAAAGTTAAAATGAGTACTGCTTCCCTGGCAATTCCAGTATCTGGGACTCTGTGTGTCAGCCTGTCAGCTGCTGCAAAGGGAGCTTGCATAAGTGCAGTAGCGACAGTAAAAGTAAAAGAGCCATGTTTTTCATCTGTGCAACGACTGCAAGTACAGCCTTTAAGCTATAGAACTGTGGGGCATTTGAGGCAAATAATTACTCCTTTCTGGCTACACCAGGACATTATTCAGGACTGTATCTAATCTGCTATAAGGGACAGTGGGTTAAGCAGCCATTGCCAGCAGTACAGCCAACTGGAATTGCAGCAATAGATCACCAGGACTTGTGGGACATTCACTGCATCTTATGGGTAGAAGAAGAGGAAGAAGAAGAATCAGCATTTATATTGTGCTTTTCATACACAGTATCCCAAAGCACTTTACAAGCAATGCTAGACTGGTAGTGAAGTGACTGAATGTGTGGAGGCAGCCATATCGCACATCATCACCCACATACAGCCTGGATAATTGCATGAACCGGTTTATGGGAAAGTGAATATTGGCCAGCACGCCCGGGAATGTTCCCTGCTCTTTGTGAAGAGTGCCCTGGGTTCTTTTACTTCCACCTGGACTCCCACCAGGACAACACCAGGATGGGCAGAAGGGACCTCGGTTTAACATCTCATCCGAAGGATGGCACATCCCAGCAGTACAGCACCCCCCAATACTGCAGTCGGATGCCAGCGATTTTTAGGTGCAAGTCCAATCCCGGTGTGGGACAAGAACCCACGACCTTCTGGTCCAGAGGCAGATGTGCTACCGACTGAGCCACACTGACACCTGGCCCCAAGTGCTTATGGGGGCTTACAGGGACATTATTTTAGGCGCAAATTCCACAACCCAATTGTGCCTCAAGTGTTCTGATTGACAGGTCCTTCAGCAACTTGGAGACATGTCACCCCATCCCTGCTACCAATCAGGAGTCGAGCTAGGAGCTCTATAAAGAGACAATGTTGCCAGTTTGTCTGGAGATTCAGAAAGAGATTTGGAGAGAGAGCAGCAGAGCAGGCTCCAGCCTGCTGGAAGGCCCCCATGGGGGGAGGGGCTCAGGCTCCAGCCATGCCTTCAGGTCTGGGCCACTTAATTCAGTCCTTTTCAGTCTTCAGAGGGCATTTGTTATTTTCTTCAGTTAACAGTTAACTAGTTAAAGTAATTGTGCTTTCTGCAACAGCTAGTCTGGAGGTTGCTAGTACTGTCCTCCAGAGGCTAGCCTTCCCTCCCACGTCAGGGAAAGATGTGGACCGAAGAATCAGATGTGCAGCAGTGGTGAGAGAGCTGAAGAAGTCTTCAGGATGCCTTCGATTGCAGATGATACCCGTGGAGGACCAGATTGAGTACCATCATACCCCCCGGTGCGAGGGAGAAGCTAAGCAAGTAATCTTGGGGGACCCAAGCCCCATTAAGAAATGTGTGTTGTTAAGCGTGAAGTATTGAAGTTATCAGTCTGGGCTACTAACCCCATAAGAGACTGCCTAGTTCAAGTAATGAATGCATCTTGTCTGTGGCCCAAATAGCTAAGTTGCAGATGCAGCAAGATGCTGGTCTTAGTGAATCATATAAATGTGTAGCTATGGGTTAGAGTCCTGCCACCGTGGAGCTGTCTGCCAAGACACGCTTGCCACTTCATGTAACAGGAGGCCCTAGAGCATATTAATGTCTAAGATACCTTGAGGAGAATGTACCTGTGTCTGAACAGAATTTCATATGAGAGCGCTTGGTATAAGTATTCAATGTCTAGATATGCTGGATAGGACTCCACTTGTAGATAATGTTCTTGGTATATAGAATGTACTGGATGTGACTGCCTGAAACTAAAGTATGGCATGCTTGATGAAAGTGTCGTTGCCAACTCTGGATGGATGCCTTTTGGTATGTAAAGCACTGGATGTGACCGTATTTGAATTGCATATAGGATGCTTGACAAAAGTATCACCCTTATTGCTTTGGATGGGACTTTCAAATATTGTGCTGAATGTTCTGGATGTAAGATCCACATAGTTTATTCTGGAAAGTTTGGAAGTCTGCAAGTGCAGGGCAATCCCTGATTTGTCTGCAAGTGCAGGGAAATCTCTGCTTTGTCTGCTAAGGTGCAGGGCAATCACTGCTGTGGTTGTAAATAGTAATTTGCTGCTTTACAAAAATCTGTTTCCAAGTTGCCCCCGCCCTCAAATTAATAGCCGGCCACCTCGACCAGCTGCAACTCCATCAGGCCTGTAACATCTTGGATTGTGGTATCTGTTTAACCAATATGGTATGAGATTGCGGGGTTTCTGATGTATCTGGGACTGGTTGCAGTGTGGGTAATATTAATAACTATGTTTAACATCTGATTTATCAGCAGCTAGATAGCCAGGGCTCTGGATGTCTTAAGTAGAATGGTAAAATGTGATTTATGTCTGCCTGTTAATATGTAGCCACCCATCTGGAGGGTTCACCAGCAAAATCCAAAATGATCTCTGTACATATGTAAATATAGTAAGATATCCTCTACTCCTGTTTCCCTTTCCTAGCTCCTTTATTTCCCCCTGAAATAAATATCTTGTTGTTGTTGTTTGAAATCCTGTGTGAGCATATTATTAGAGGGAGCCTTTAATTTGAAATGTGGGGGACTGTGTATTGGGGCATGTCTGGGGAAGGTAACTAGTCACCGTGGTTGGTGTAGCAGCTCAGGGGGCTACACCCAGTACCATCTCACCCATGTAAAGCACCCTGAGTGGAGGCACTGCGCAAAGGTTTTAAAAAATGTTATGAGTCAGCGAACCCAACCCCCTTAGCCTATGTCCAGGGTAGTAGGCAGGGGTTTAACACTGGGGGGTGGCGCCGTCCAGGGCTTACATAAAGTAGCAGGGCCCATGCCCTGCCCCCCCTTCCCCGAAGGTCAGCTACCTCTAACAGAAACAAGAAATGGGGAAAGCTGATCCCTGATGAATGCTTTCCCCAGGTTAGCTTGCATTTGTCAATTATTCCCATAGATGTGTAGAGGGGGGCCTCAAGGCGCTGGGTCCCAAATGGGATTGAAACCTCCCCCAACCCAAAAAAACAGAGTATATATTTAACAGGCATCCATCTATTGCAGTCTGGACAGGACAAGTCTGTGACTGTGCCTCTCATCCACTAACTGGGCCTCCAGTAGGCCCAATCAAAGTCTTGGTAAGACTGGGATCTGCCAATTTAAGTCCCAAGACCTCCAGCCCAGACCCTTCAATCATCAGCCTGGGCCACCTCAGGCTCCAGAGGAATTTACTGTGCTGGAACTGAGGGTGAGAGCGGGAGGGGAGCCCTTACCAAACCAGCCCTGATAGGCCCCATTTAGGAGTTATGGTCTGGTCTGCTGTTAATGCGCCCCTCCCCGCCTCCCACCCAATAGGCCCCCAGCTGAGTCAAAGTACCTTATTCAAAGTCAACTCGAGGGTAGCAAAGGTTCATCTAGTTTTGGTCATGCTGCCTGTGGGACTCCATACCCGCCTCTGGGTTTGTAAATGATCTGGGCTTTCCTCCTTGCGGTCTAATAATCAGGTGTACTGGACACACCAGGGTGAATTGGAATCCCATGTCATGCAGCTTTTTCTTCACTTCTGCAAATGCTCTGGGTTGGTTTTGGAGCTGCCAGGAGTAGTTGGGAGATATGCTGATCCGTGGGTATTGGACTAGAATTTTTTCTTTCCCCCTCGCCTTCTCCAACACTTTCTGATGGTCTGTATAGGAATTTGATGATGACATGTCTGGGTCTTTGATCAGGTGTGGGTTTAGCACCCGGTGACCTGTGGGCATGCTGGATTTCCAACTACACCACCGGGGAGATCTCCAGAGTGTCTCATAGCTGTTTTTGCATGAAAGTGGTACAGTCTCTGCACTGCAGACCCTCCGGGAGCCCGACGATGCAAACGTTGCATTGTCACTCCTTTTTTGTGGTCATCTATGCTTTGCTTTAGGAAATCAATCTCCTGGAGGGCTTTTTGTAGGTCAGATTGGGAGCTATGCAATCGGTCCTATTGAGTGCCACGGTCACCCTGGCTTCTAGCTTCCCCAGCTGAGACTCATGTCCTTCAACTGTCTCAGACAAAGAATTGATGGTTTGTTGGAGATGCTGGATTTGTATGGTAACATTGTCGAATCCAGCCTCCATCCATGTCCCCAGGTCATATTTGAGTTCCTTAATGAATCGTTCTAAAGCATAATAACCTTCAGTGTTCATGGAGGAACCCTCCTGATCCATCTCGGGGTTTAGTGTCTGACTCCCCTCAGGCTGAAGCTTTCCTGGGCTACTGGCACCAGTGACTCTTCTTAAGGAGGGCTGTGGCAGGCCCCTAGATTCTTCCGCTGATTTTGCAGTTCTGAAGGGCAATTTTGCCAGTTTTTCCACAGATTTCACTGTCAATGGCATCTAAATGATATACTATCAGCAGAGTGACTCGAACTGCAGAGATTAGAGTAAAGAGGCAAATAAATGTGGTGGATAGCCACAGAGCTCTCTGTTTAGACTGCCATCTTTCTCCTGCACTAGGCCACGCCCCCCAGTAGGTGAAGTTGAGGTGGCCCACCAATTGCTGGAGCTCCCGTAACATGACTTTGTGTTCCCTTATCACTGAGTCCACCTGGGCGCGCAAGGCTGACAACTTTTCCTGGGGGAGCTGGAACACTTGCTCGCACATGACAGTTTCGATCCCCAGGAAGGAAAGCCTTGTGCATGGCCCCTTTGTCTTATCCTGGGCTAGTGGTACTCCCAATTCAGCACACACCTTGTGGAATGCCACGATGCTGTACATGCATTGCCCCAAGCTGGCCTTCCCTACAAACAGGAAGTCATCCAAATAGTGTACCACGTGGTCGAGTTTGGCTTTTTGGGCTGTGGCCAGTGCAGGAATGTGCTAAATTGCTTGAGAATCGTTCATGCCATGACACACCCCATGGGCATGCAGTTGTCAATGTAGTAGCACCTGTCAAGTTTCATGCCCAGTAGCTCTCTGTCTACCAGGTGCACCAACAACAGGCAGAATGCTGATTCTAGATCAGCCTTCCCCAATAGTGCACCCAGCCCGCCTGTCACACAACTTTCACTGCCCTGTTGAATGACACATACGACACCGTGGTATTAACTGGGTCAATGTAGGAGTTGACTGAATCCCCCTTGAGGTACGACAGGTGGTTTATCATCTGGAACCCACCCGTTGCCTTTTTGGGGACTAAAGCGATGGGAGGCTCCCTGAGGCGCAGCCAAGGCGGGAAGGTGAAGGGGCCACTGATCCAACCCGTGGCCATCTCCTTTCTCGAGTTTGCCCTGCAGGACCTCCAATTGCTTTTTAGCAGATCACAGATTGTTAGCCTTATACACCCTCCTTGGGCCTTGGTAAGCTATACAAAACCCCTCCCTGACTCCTGCTGCCAAAGAGTGAACGACTGCCCTGTCTGGGTAGTTGACCAACCACCCCTCAATATTTTCTGCCTTGACCAGTGTTGGCAGCCTTTGTTTCTCCTTTCTGAAAGGGGTGAAAATTATCAGCCTTCCCTGTCCCAGCCTCTGCAGCTTTTCTGCACTGTTGAAATGAGTGTGGCTTCCCGGATGCCATGCACTCATGCTTTTATGAGCAATGCTCAGCCTTACGTGATCTTTGGTTGCAGCTTAAACAACACCTTTTTCAGCTCCCCCCTTTCCTTGATTACCTCCTTGATAACCTTTCTTTGGTGATGGGGGCTCCTCACCGGAAAGCCACAGTCTGTATTTTGGACTCCTCCCCCCAAGTCTATCGACCACAGCGTGGGAAGTCTAAGACCACCCAAGACCATGCCATGTCCATTTGCTTTCTCCTCCAATACTTATCATCATATTCTAAGCCCCCCCCCTCACTTACTAACATGCATTGTCAATATTCTATTAAAATAGACCCACAGCTCATCAGCTTTTACCAGGCTGCCCTGGGTGAGGATCCCTGCATAAATTGTGAAACCTGCCACCCAATTCTCTCAAGTCCAGAGCACCATTGCTTTGCGCTTCTGCCATACACCGTCATCTCCGTCCTTGTCCTTTTTGTCCTTTTCCGGCTCTTTAGGCCTGTTCAGCAGGGTAAAGATGTCAACGTATTCCCCATTGACGGTTTGCTTCCTCACCTTGTCAGGCAAGTGTGACCCAATGGGTTCTGCCAGAGACAGGAAGCTCACTACCTCTTGCTGCCCTGATAATGGTGGTGGCGGCGATACTGCTCCAGTTACAGCATCTCCAGTCTCTGCTGCAGCAGAGCCCACCTGGGACACTCCTGGCTGAGCCCGATTCTGGTCCGCTAGTAGTTCCAGAAACCAGGCTAGCTTTTGCTCTACTCCTGATTGGCCCGGGTTTGCCGACCGGCGCCTGTGTACAAGTATCCCCACACCCTAGTGGTATTGTTCCGGCAAGGCCTCCAAGCACTGTCATCGGCTAGTTAAACTGACTTCCCTGCGCCAGCTGCTGCAGGAGCCATGGCCTGATACCCCGCGATGGGGAGTTTACGTGTGGCGGGATGGGCTGTCTGTGCCCTGCAAGCTCAGGGGTCCCCAGGTCTGCCTGCAGTGGTACCAGCTGACCCTCCTGTGCTAGGCCCCCCAGCAGGCCCAGGCTTAGAGATGCTTTCACAACTCTTTCTGCCCCATGCCCTACCAGCACCTCCATGGAATCACCGCCTCTGCCCCATTTCTGCTGTTGCACCCTGTTCTTTTTGGGGGCCCCCCCACTCTGAAGCAGAGCCCTAAGTTCATCAGCTGACAGCTGGTCTAAATCAGACATATCGACTCCTCGATCCACTGCCACAGCTCCCTGATCTGCCCTCTTCCAGTGTGGCTTTTTTAAGGGAGGAAGAAGCACTGGCATATTGTCCGGGGGGGGGAATCCATCTCTCTGGCCCTTGCCCTGGTGTGCCAGGCACTACCGTCGGGGTTATGGGTTCAGGCCGCATGGTCAGCAATGCCAAGGTTCCCAGCTGATTCTCCGGAATGGCCTACTCTGGGTTCTGGGGCTCCAGTGGGGTTAGAGGCTCTGATCCCTGAAAAGCGCATCCAACCACACCTTGTCTTGCCTTGAACAAGGGCCGCCAGCTGCTGCTCCAGATCTCCATTCATCTTCACCAACAGCTTTTGGTTAATCTGCAATCAAAACACATGCACAGCCACTCTCCCCCTTGCTGGTGTTTAAGCTTACGCTGCCACACGACACAAAAGTCATTGACTGCGGAAGATTTTAATACCTTTTTTTTAATGCATTGCCCCATCTGTGACTTGCTAGGCAACCTGCCCCTACTTCTCGGTTGCCTTCTCTAGCAGGCTGCTGGCCTGCCCGCTCTGGCTCAGGGCTGGCTGCAGCTCAAGCCCCGAATCTGTATAGGAGGCGTTACTGCCTGGAGGTGGAGGCTCTCTGCATTACACTCATTTCTTTCTTTCTTCTTTCTTCTTTCTTCTTCTTCTTCTTTCTTCTTTCTTCTTTCTTCTTTGTGTAAGCCCTAGGTGGCGCTATCCCAAGGACTACTACTCCTGCCTGCTTGGCTAGTAGCAGGTTAAGGGGCCTAGATTCAGTGATGGGTGCCTCCACCCAAAGGTCAGGGTTGGAATTAGTCTGACTAACCAAGCCACAGCCCTCTGGGACACTGTGACCCCCCCTTGTCTCCTATTAGTGGCCCACACAGTACACAATGTTTACCTTACCAATACTCCTGACAAGTTTGGCACATACACATATGCTAGGCACTTACCCCCAGGACTGGTTCCTCCAGCTGTGTTCTGGGGATCCCCTGTAAAATAGGGTGATGCAATACAAAAGCAACAGTGCAATATCTTCAACATAAACCGACACCATAGTCAATGTAAATTGCAGAAAAAAAAGCAAATCTGATTTATTCAGGGGACTATAACAAGGATGAGGGATAATCAGGTTAATTTACTTAATTACACAAGAATTACACTACTGGGCATGCAATCAGAGTCCCAATCAGTCACCCTGTCTGGGTACCCAGGATGGAGAAAAAGGCTAGCCAGGACCGTTGCCCGGGGTAGGCCGGTGTTGCAGCTGGTTGGGGCCCTGTGGAGAAAGAAATAATATGCACACCCCCCCAATTGTAATCCAGAGCCGGAGGGCTCAGTTCTTGGAAACAGAACAACACAATAAAATAATCAGATGACACACTGTTGATTTAAATGATGGTTGCAGGGAGCTACCCTGATAATTACTCACGGTACCCAAAGTTGAACACAGGATGGATGTTGTCCGAGATGATGGATGGATGTTCTGGATTGCCAGAGGAAGCAGGTCCCACACGAGTCACTTCTGCATCGTTCCTGTTCAGGCATGGAGCAGGGGGCTGATCCCCTGGCAGGTTCTTCATCGATGAATCTTCTCTGTGCAGCAGGGTAGAGAGATAAGGCCTTCGTGGCAGGGCCTATCTGCAGTAGGAAGCAATGGATTTAGTCCAAATTTAGCTGGGTATAACTTTCAACCTTCAGTACACAACTCTGCTTGGGGAAAGACTAGGTTACGACCCCCCTCCAGCTCCCAGCACATTTATATATAACTAAAGATTACTGTACTAGGCAATTCACTCCTTGATCCTGATCGCAAAGTCACTGCTGCACCCGGGAGCATGAAAGTAGCTAGGGTTCCTGACAGGCTGATCGCATTTAGCAAAATCTTCAGTCTTCTACAGGTTGAGCCTGGTTTCACTTCGGCTGCTTCTTTCACTCTCACACACTCGGATCTAGTCCGAAAGTATTTTTTCCTCTCCCTCTTAATGCTGAAAGCAAGCAATAGGCCAGACATCAGACCTTCCACACGTCTCCCACGTGAACTACTGTGCACAACCGCCGCTCGCTCGGCTGTCACAAGCTGTCTGTTCTCTTCACCTCCTCACATAGATCTGGCTTGCCAGCAGACATCTCGAGGGTTTTCCCCAGAATCCCAAAGGTCCAATTGGTGGATCCAGCTGTCAGTCACAGTAGGAGCTCCCTCTTTTGGTGAAAAGGCACCAACAGTCCAAAACTACAAATCCCAATGGGTAATCCATACAGTCCCACATTAGTAGGCTCCATTTTAGAATCCTCACATACTGATTGGTCCAATTCGGCAGTTCAGGACCAAAATGGTGGACCTAAACAGAAACAGTCTGTGCTACAAGAAGGCAGGTCAGAACAATTTACATTATCATTATTACTCTAGCAAATGTGCAGCAAACATCTTTCAGCATTGCTCCCCTTTGCACAAGTAGCGATGGCATAAACAGAGTGATTATTCAGCAGCCCAGGCTGGACTCGTGCATAGAAACACACAGACCCCCCCCCATTTAGGCTAATTATGACTGCAAGCCGGCAGCCCTTAAAGAGACAGTACATGGAGGCTTTAGAAGCACTCTCTGGCAACAGCATTTAAATGGCTTTAATGCTGAACACCAACCAGGCTGTGAGCAATTAGGCAAGCTCTTGGAAGACTTTTCGGGAACCCCCATTTGTAGGGGGGTTACATTTGTTTCCTTTTTTTTTTTAATCCCATAACTTTTATGGAACACATTCCCCTGATGTAAAGAAAGAAATTAATTAATCTTAGTAAGATTTGAACTCCTCGCCCTGTAGTTAGGGGATAGAAACCCTGCCAGTGTACTACTGATTAGCAGGAAGAGACTGATCCCTTGAACTGCCTGTGCCAGGACCTGTCTCCCCCCCTTCCCCCACGTATGATCCAGGATTCTTATTCATTAATCCTAGATATATGGATCTATACACGCACACACACACATTTTTATGTTGATTGCACACAGCACAAGAAACATATTGGGACAGCTTTCTCAGAAGCAGGTTGTGGAGGCTCGGCACTGTTGTGGCCAATGCCCCCACAGCCTGCAAAGGCTTGCCCCACTTCCCCCAATGCCGTGGCATGCTGCTGCTGACACTAGTTCAGCCAGCATGCCACCAACTTGTGAGAAATTAGCCACTGCAATCAGGGGCCACCTCGTCATTGCAGCATAAGCCATTTGCTGCAATGAGGGAGCGACCCGTCATTGCAGGGCGGGATCAAGAAAGACTGATATTGTTTGCGAACATGGCAGCGACTTGCCACCATGTTCACAAACAATATAACACCCCCCCACTATGTTTAGTTGCCGACGGGGCCCCAATCCCCATCGACTTCTGTGGCCCAATGTTGATTGATGCCAACGGGGAGCCCACTTCCCGTCGACATTCTGTAACCAACCCCCGCTTTTATTGTCTGCCAATGGGGTGTCCATTCCATCAGCATAATCTAAGCCCCCATGTTGTGTGCTGACAGGGGTGCCCAATCTCCGTCGACTACTGCTGCCCCCAAAGAAAGAGTCCAGTGGTAAGCTGGGAGCCCACCCCAGCGTGCCACATGCCCCTGTGAAATAAAAACTGTCCTACGAGGTGTTTTTTTTTAACCCTGTAAAAAGGAAACTGTCCTCGACAGTCTCCGTGCCCCTCCCTCAACCGCACCCACCCACTGCACACCCTGCCTCCCCACACCCCCCACCCCATACTTACTTCCAGAGGTCAGCGAGCGATCTTCGGTGGACCAGGAACACGTCTGCACTCTTCAAAGCTGACCGCGAACTGAGGAAATGCCGGTAAGCTGTATAATGGAATAAATAGGTTTTACATAGAAACATAGAATTTGATGGCAGATAAGGACCGCTTGGCCCACCCAGTCTGCCCATTTCCCTACCTACTGGATAAGCTGCAGATCCTAGTTAACCAGCAGCCTACTTCTTCCTACCCCCACCCCCCAGAACTGCCTTATGACTATCCCATGCATGCTTGAATTCCACCACTGATTTTGACTCCACAACCTTCCTCCGGAAGGCCGCTCCATGCATCCACAACCCTCTCTGTAAAAAATACTCCTTAAATTACCTCTGAGCCGCCTCTATCTTCAAATTGTGCCCTCTGTTCTTGCACACCTTTTTTGAAAGATGCTACCTCTTGACTTTGTTGATTCCCTTGAGGTACTTGAACATTTCTATCATGTCCCCCTCTCCCTTCTTTCCTCGAGGCTATACATATTAAGCTCCTTAAGTCACTCTTCATATGTCTTCCGGTGCAGACCCTGCACCATTTTAGTTGTTCTCCTCTGGACAGCTTCCATCCTGTCCATGTCTTTGTGGAGATTGGGTCTCCAGAACTGCACACAGTACTCAGATGGGTCTCACCAGCTGTCTGTACAGAGGATAATAACTTCCTGTTTTCTACTGGTGATGCCTCTCCTATGCATCCCAGTATCCCCCCAGCCCTCCTTGCTGCCCTTGCTGTCTTTAGGTCATCTGATATGACTACCCCAGGTCCCTTTCCATTTTTGTTGTTGTTAGTATCTCACCCCCATTGTGTACTCTTCCCTGGGTTTTTGTTTCCAGGTGCATTACCTTGCACTCTTAGCATTGAATCTAAGCTGCCATACATTTGACCATTCCTCTAACCTTGCCAAATCCCTTCTTCATCCTTTCCACCCCACCCTTGTGCATCAACTCTGTTGCAGATCTTAGTGTCATCTGCAAAGAGACATACTTTTCCTTCCAGTCCTTCTGCAATGTCGCTTATAAATACATTGAAGAGGACCGTCCTAATACTGAACCTCTATGGTACCCCACTAGTAACCCTCCTTTCTTCTGAGTGGACTCCATTTACTATTACCTCTGTGTCCTATTCTCCAGCCAGTTCTTTACCCAGGCTGTCATCTTGGGACCCACTCCCAGGCTGGCTAACTTGTATATTAATCTTTTGTGGGGACTGTGTCAAATGCCTTGCTAAAGTCTAGGTAGGCCATGTCCACAGCCCTCCCTGATCTACTACTTTGGTCACCCAGTCAAAGAAATCTATCAGATCTGTCTGGCATGATCTTCCCACTGTGAATCCATGCTGCCTAGGGTCCTGTGCCCTCTGGCCTCTAGATACTGACAATTCTTTCCTTTAGAAGTGATTCCATCATTTTCCCTATCACTGAGGTTAAACTAACAGGTCTATAGTTTCCTGCTTCTGCCTGCTCCCACTTTTGTGAAAGGGAATCACATCTGCCCTCCTCCAGTCCTCGGGTACCACCCCATCCTCCCATGATTTGTTAAAAGGGTAGTCAGTGGTGTCACTAGTTCTACCCTTAGTTCTTTTAGAATTCTGGGATGAATCCCATCAGGCCCCATTGCTTTGTCCACCTTCAGTTTTAAGAGTTCTTTCAGAACCCTTTGTTCTGTAAATGGGCGGTATCAACTTCTGTATCCAGAGTGTTACTACTGTTTGTTTTATGTACCTCCCTCTTCCTTTGTAAATACTGAGCAAAAATATTTGTTTAGTATCTCTGCCTTTTCACAGTCTCCCTCTGCCCACCCTCCCTCCCTTTATTAAGCCTCACTATCCCTCCCTTGGTCTTCCTTCGCTCCCTGATGTACCTATAAAGGTTTTATCCCCTTCTTAACTGAGTTGGCTATCTTTTCCTCGGTTTGGGCCTTGCTGTTCTGACTGCCTTCCCAGCCTCCTTTTGCTTTAACTGATACAGTTCTCTGTCCTGCTCCTTCTGCGATTCCTTGTACTTCCTGAATGCTTTCTTTTCTCTTGAACCTTCACTGCCACTTCTTTGAGAACCATAGTGGTTTCTTACATCGTCTTGTTTTGTTTATTTGCTTCACACAAAGGCTCGTTACCTCTGTGATGGCAGTTTTATTATTCCCCATTGTTCTTCCACCCTCCTTCCTGCCCATTTGCTAGTGCTGCCTTAGGCACTCACCTATTTTGGCAAAGTCAGCCCTCCTAAAGTCCAGTACTTTTAGTCTTGTGATGGCTTGACTCTCATTGCTGTGTTTATTGTGAACCATACTGTTCGATGGTCGCTAGTTCCCAGATGGCTACCCACTTCTACATCTGTAATCCTCTCACCATCTCCATTTGAGAGAATCAAGTCTAATATTGCTCCCCTCTCGAGTGGGCTCCAGTACTAGCTGTCTAAGGCATGCCCCCTGTAGGGCATCTAGAATAACCCACTCTTCAAGTGGCAGCTGCAACTGCACTCCAGTTAACATCTGGCATATTCAGATCACCCATCAGCAATATCTCCCTTTTTCTGCCATTCTAAGTATACTTTCTATCATTTCCCTGTCCATTTCCTCCCCTGAGAAGTCTGTATACAACCCTCAATGCGTGTGTGGTGCATACATTGCCTGTCTCCAAATTTACCCCACAGTGCTTCTTCCTCCTCCTGTGTACCTTTTTGTTCTGTTGCTTTTATTCCTTCCCTTATGTAAAGAACTACTCCTCCTCTTTACCCTCCTGTCCCTCCTGTACACAGTGTATCCTGGTATGTTTATGTCCCAGTCATGGTTTTGTGTACCATGTTTCTGTGACTGCCACGATATCCAGATGTTCTTCCTCCATCAAGGCCACTAATTCAGGAAGCTTGTTACCCAGACTACGGGCATTAGTACTCATTGCTCTCCATTTTTTGATGGCTTTACCTTCCAGTGCAGCATCCCCCACTGACCGTTCTACCTCTGTCTTTTTCTCATTTAGTACCCTGTTTTGTAGGGAGAGGCTGGGATTTTCCTGCTGCTTGTCAGTGCCTCCCCCTTTGACTAGTTTAAAAGCTTGCCAATGAAGCATTTAAACCGATTGCTCAAAAGACTTGTTCCCTTCCTGGACAGATGCAGACCATCCTGCCAGTATAGGCTGGTGTCCCTCCAGGTGGAACCCCAGTCCCCAATGAAGCCAAATCCCTGTGCTCCGCACCATTTTTTCAACTTTGCTGCATATCTCAGGAATTTTGGGGAATTTTGGCCCCAAATCTTCAACATGGGGTTTTTGGGACCCCTCCTCATGAATTCTTGAACTGTCATGGTGTTAAGTGGCACGGTTCATGAGCAGATGTCCTAAAATCCCTATGATGAAAATTTGGTGATGAAACTCCATAACATGACTGTGTTACAAGCGTGTGCTGAACTGTTTCCACGCACCCTTGTAACTTCGCAAATTTGTAATATTTTCACACCACATTTTCAACAGTAGTATTTTTTCACACCTCCTTATGAACAGTACAGCTGTCATTTTTCACATCCTGGCTAAAATATGTTTTTGCACTCCTGCCAAAGAATAGCACGGTCGCTGTAGGAAATCAGTGTTTGGGACAGATTAAGATCGAACGAGTGAGAGGGGGTGACCGAGCTCAACTAAGCTCTGTTGGGACTGCTGCGAATTTGTTTGTGGGCAGAAGAAGGCAGAAAAAGGCCCCAACGCAAGAGCCCAATACAAAAGGGCAGTCTGCAGCACTGGGAGAAACAGAACGAGAGAGCAAGTGAGGGGGGGAGTGAGCGAACTCACTGGAGCACTGTCAGGACTGCTGCATATTTCTTTGTGGGCAGAAAAAGGTGTCAATGCAGGCAGGGGCCCAGTAAAAAAGGCCAACCTGCAGCGGTGGGAGAAACAGTATGAGTGAGTGAGACAGGGAGACTGAGTGACCTCAACGGAGCTCTATCAGGACTGCTGTGGATTTCTTTGTGGGCAGAAAAAGGTGCCAATGCAGGCAGGAGCCCCATACAAAAGGGTCGCTTGCAGCGCCAGGACAAACAGAATGAGTGTGTGACAGAGGAAGACTGAGTGACCTCAACGGCACTCTGTCGGGACAGCTGTGGATTTATTTGTGGCCAGACAAAGGTGCCAATGCAGCCAGGAGCCCTGTACATAAACACAGCCTGCAGCGCCAAGAGACACAGAACGAGTGAGTGACAGAGCGATAGTGAGTGAGCTCAATGGAGCTCTATTGTGACTGCTGCGTGTAACCCCCCTGCAAATGGGGGTTCCCAAAAGACTTCCAGGAGCTTGCTTGAATGCTCCAAGCCTGAATGGTGTTTGGCGTTTAAGCCATTTATCAGTGAGTGTTTTTAGAGCCTCTGGTACTGTCTCTTTAAGAGCTGTCTGCTTGCAGACATAATTAGTTTTATGGGGGGACTGTGTGCTTCTCTGCTTGAGTACTGCCTCGAGCTGCTGCCAATTCACTCCATTCTGCAGTCACTAGGAGTGCAAAGGGAACCTATCTGAAAGATGTAACTGTTTGCCAGAAATCATTTAGAGTAATAATGAAAATACAGTTTGTCTAACCTGCTTTCTTTGCAGTCAGAACTGTGTTTGCCTAGTTCCCATTCTAGTTTTGAACTGCTGAACTGGGCCAATCAGTGTGGGTTAAGGTAGCTCTAAATAGTGCCTTGGACTAATCAGAACTTGGACTCAAATCTGAGCCAGCCACAAGAGGATTGTATGGGCAGTGACTCTGGGAGATGTAGTTTGGACTTTGGCCTTTTGGACCAACAGGGGCAGTCTATGTGAGTGACAGCCAATCCAGCCAAGAACTGGGAGGAACTCCAAAGGAAGTGCCGGTTTGTCTGCTGGAGTGTCAGTTGAGCTCTGGCAGTGAAGAGGGAAGGAGCCTGTGCTTTTGCGTGTGCAGTTTTAGTCGGGAAACGTGTGTAAGCCCTGAGTTCCGGGTCTGCAGCTTGTGTAACTGTTTGTTAGGACTGAATCTGTCCTGTGAAGAGAATCAAAGGATATCTGAAGAGTAGAAACCAGGATCACCCTGTAGAAGACTGGAGAAATTGCTGAATTGCGCTGGTCTGTCAGGAACTGAATCTGCTGTGTGTTCTCGGTATTGTGCAGTAATTGCGATCGGGATGAGAAGCAGCCTGCCTGGTATAGTACTTTCTGTTTACCATATAAATGTGTGAAGAGGCTTGTGTACCTCAAGTGAATCCTGCTGCCATTAAAGGACTTTTGCCTGTTACTGTTTACCATATAAATGTGTGAGGAGGCTTGTGTAGCTCAAGTGAATCCTGCTGCCATTAAAGGACTTTTGCCTGTTGCAGTTTGTCATATAAATGTGTGAGGAGTCTCATGGAGCTCAAGAGTAGCCCTGCTGACGTTGAAGGACCCTATCTTGTTTGGAGGTCGTGAGTACTAATTCAGGGTCGCTCCTGTTGAATTGCCACATTAAATCCAAATGGAATTACTGTACTGCTGACTGTTTAACTAATTTTTCTTTATCTGTGTGAAAGGGCCCTACAAGCTGCCATGGTTTGGACTAGACACTAGGGCTTGGGTACCCGGGACAATAACTGGTAGGGATAGGCCTGTGCACAGAGCCATAGGTAGATGAGTAAAGTGATAAGCTAATTAACCTGATTTCCCCTGTCCTGTTATATTCCCCTAAATAAATCAGAGCTGCTTGTTTCAGCAAAGTTATACTGCCTGAGGTATTTGTCTATGTTAAAGTATTGTACTGTGATTGTTGCACTGTATCTTATTTTACAGGAGGTCCCAGTGCCTGAACCAGCCCTGGGGTAAGTGTATACTGCGAAGGAATTTGATATATTGTGTGGGCCACTAGTGGGAAGAAAGGGGGGTTGCAGTGTCCCAGAGGGCTGTGACCAAGTTAGTTTAACTATTGCAAACCCTGACCTGTGGGTGGAGGCACCCGCCATCGGATCCAGGCCCCTCAACCTGTTTGTGGCAAATCAGGCAGGGATAGTAGCCCCTGGGATAGCGCCATCTAGGGGTTACATGCGGATTTCTTTGTGGGCAGAAATTGCGGCAACACCGGCAGAAACCCAGTACAAAAGGCCAGCTTGTAGTGCCGGCAGAAACAGAATGAGTGAGTGAAAGAGGGGGAGTGAGCGAGCTCAATGGAGGTGTGGCGGGACTGCTTCAGATTTCTTTCTGGCCAGAACAAGCTGCCAATACAGGCAGGAGCCCAGTACAAAAGGGTAGCCTGCAGTGGCAGGAGACACAGAACGAGCAAGTGAGGGAGGGGGAGTGAGTGAGCTCAACGGAGCTCTGTTGGGACTGCTGCAGATTTGTTCGTAGGCAGAAAAAGGCAGCAATGCACGCCGGGGCCCAGTACAAAAGGGCAGCCTGCAGTGACGGGAAAACCAGAATGAGCAAGTGAGAGAGGGGGAGTGAGCAAGCTCAACGGAGCTCTATTGTAACTGCTACAAATTTGTTTTTCGGCAGAAGAAGGCGGCAACACAGGCAGGAGCCCAATAGAAAAGGGCAGCCTGCAGCACCATCAGAAACGGAATGAGCGAGTGAGAGAAGGGGAGTGAGTGAGCGAGCTCAACGGAGCTTTGTTGGGACTGCTGCAGATTTCTTTGTGGGCAGAAAAACGTGCCAACAGAGTCAGGAGTCTGATACAAAAGGGCAACCTGCACTGCCGGGAGAAACACAGCGAGTGAGAGAGAGAGAGAGGGGGAGTGAGCGAACTCAACAGACCTGTGTTGGGACTGCTGCAGATTTCTTTGTGGGCAGAATAAGTCACCAACAGAGGCAGGAGCCCAGTACAAAAGGGCAGCCTGCAGCGCCAGGAGAAACAGAATGAGTGAGTGAGAGAGGGGGAGTGAGCCACCTCAACGGAGCTCTGTCGGGACAGCTGTGGATTTCTTAGTGGGCAGAACAAGGTGCCAATGCAGGCAGGAGCCCAGTACAAAAGAGCAGCCTGCAGCACTGGGAGAAACAGACTGAGCAAGTGACAGAGGGGCAGTGAGTGATCTCAACACACCAACACAATCAACATTCGGCATTGACAAATGCTTGTTTTTTATAGGTGCCCACACATTTCTCAGGTATATTCAAGTGGATGACAGGCTTACATCTTTGTGCACCAGGTAAAGCCTGCTAGGCACAACTGCTTGTTTTGGGGGCTACCTGGGAGCACTAGGGAGGTTAAGTAACTTGCTCAGGTTGTACTTGGGTATTCAAGTGGAGGATGTGGGAATCAAACCACAGGTCTGCTGAATGTACCACTCATTTGTAGCTCATTGTTCTTCCCCTTCAGATTTACTGCCAGCCACTTGCCCCCCTCAAGCATGCCTTCCTGATGAAACATTGCAAAACGTGAACAGAAACTGCATGCAGTGGTGACCGTTTCACCCTTTTTTTTTTTTTAAGTATACTTGGCCAAATGATGGCAGCCACCATTGCAGTATGCAAGCATACCTGTCCCATGCATGCATGCCAGGTACCTCAGCTTCCTTGTCTTTGCAGGCATGTGCAGTCAATTGAAACTACCGCGCATGCCCACGGGAGAGGAGCAACTTGTCTTTGTTGGGGAAATCCCCCGTGAAATCACCTTAGGCCTCCACAAAGGTCGCCGACCCACACAACTGCCACCGACCTGAGTCAGCTTAGGACTGAGCTCCTCCATTGCTGCCTGATCCCAGCCCTGTGATGCTGGCCCGAGGCCACTCGCGGTGAGGAGGAAGCACACCATGGGCCTGCATCGATTGGGGGAGCTTGCAGCAGATATGAATATCCAGGGGAGCCCAAGACTGAGCCACAGGGATGCCAGCTCGGCTACCCGAACCTCCAGGCTACCACAGGTAAGCTCCACCAGGGGCCTGGGGGCATGGGGTTTCCGGTTTACAAACTGTGCCGGCCGCCTCTTACGTGCTCGCTGTGCGACTGCTAGGCCGGGCCCCAATCCAACAATGGGATTAGACTGTTCACTTCCATCTGGGGAATTGAACCCACAACTATCTGTCTCACCAGGGAAACGCACCGAGGTGAAAGCTTCTTTTCAGAGTGACCGAGGAGCGCCAGCCCATTAGGGCACTTGCTCAGAGTTGCCCCGTCTGTGAAGCGGTGGCTGGGGGATTCAAACCCTGGATTGATAACCCACTCATTATTCTACTTTGGTGGACAGCGCCAGAGATATACTGACTGGACCTCAGTTTACCACTCAAATGACTCCCTCCCAGCCCCCAGGCCCAACCTAATTCACCAGAACCAAGACTTTCTAATGAAATAAATAAATTAAGCCAGCATGGGGACCTAAAGCCAGGCCATCCATGCCCACTTAGTACTTTACTCTACTAAAGCATCACTATTCATTGATATACAGCAAGAAAATTTACTCATCTTAGTAATTGTGTTTCTTCTAATGGAGTCTTGCTGTATCCTGACAATTGCAGTTAGCCCCAGCACTTGAACTGCCCTGGAGAACAAAGAGTTAAATTTCTATGCAAGGCATAGAACGTTGACCTTGAGCTCAGTTCAAACCTCTGTCTGCAGCACGCTGAAGTGCAACCATCAGATTCTTACGCGTTATACTAACTACAATGTGGAAACTGTCAAATATTTACTAGCCAAATGGCAACCAAATATTTTGGATCCCCAAAAAACTCAAGTCAAGAAGTCCAAAAAACAAAAACCAGGTAGTGAACAAATCAAAATGATTAAAATAATAAAATCACCCACTCCCCCTTTCTAAAAAGAGAGAGTGCCCAAATGCACCCCAGAGATGCAACACTGCACCTGCCAGCCCACTTCCCAAAAACAGGTTCTGAGAGGGGAGGCAGGGACGGAGGTCAAAATACAGCAAGACTCCATTAGAAGAAATACAATTACTAAGGTAAGTAATTTTTTCCTCAAACAACATGAAGTCTTGCTGTATTCTGACAATTGCAGACTACCAAGCAGTACCTCCAAAGAGGAGGGATTCAAACCTACTTTGGGAATAGGTTCTGCAGTACTGCTGTGCCAAACCGAGCATCACTCCTAGCCTGGATATCCAGAGAGTAATGCTTGGTGAAGGTATGGACTGTTTTCCAGGTGGCTGCTTTACATATCTCTAGCAAAGGAATATCCCTGGCAGCAGCCAGGGAAGTAGTTGTACCTCTAGTCAAATGAGCCCTCAGGCCTGAGGGTGGTATTTCGCCTAGTTTCTCATAGCAGAATTGTATACAAGAGACAATCCATCTGGCAATAGATCTCTTAGTGGAAGGTTTGCCCTTCCCCACTTCCCCATAAGTGAGAAACAACTGGAGGGAATCAAACCTGTGTGCCTTAGTACGCTCAATGTAGTAACTAAGGGATCTTTTAACATCCAAACTGTGTAATCTTCTCTCTCCTGAAGAAGAATGATCAGTGAATAACATAGGGAGAGACATGGATTGGTTCAGATGAAAATATGAAACTACTATAGGTAAGAACCTCCTATTGGTTCTAAGGACCACCTTATCACTGTGAAATGAGATAAAATCAGGTTCTACTGACTGAGCCTGTATTTCACTGATACATCTGGCAGAAGTAACAGCTACCAGGAACACAGATTTCCAAGTCAAGTACTTAAGCTCTGCTGAAGACAAGGGTTCAAAGGGTTGCATGAGCTGAGCAATGCAAACATTAAGGTCCCAAGCAGGAGCCGGATCCCTAAAATGGGGATTAGTATGTAGCAATCCCTTAAAATATTTGCAGAACACAGGGTGAGAAGACAGTGAGGAGAATTTTCCCACTGACAAAAAGGCAGAAACAGCTGACAAATGTACTTTGAGAGTAGCTGGTCTGAGGCCTAGTCCATTGAGACAGACCATATAATCCAGAACTGTAGGCAATTCAGCAGTGTCTGGGGATATATTTTTCTTGGAACACCAAATGCTGAATCTTTTCCATTTGGAGTTATAAGTTTTTCTGGTGGCAGGCTTACGAGAGGCTTTGAGAATGTCCAGAACCCCTTGGGACAGATGCAAATCTGCATACTCTAACTCTTCAAGAGCCATGCCTTGAGATTGAGAGACTGAAGATTGGGGTACCAAATCCTCCCCTGAGATGAGGTTAACAGGTTGTAATTCCAGGGAAGAGACGGGGAAGATGAACTGTTAGGGACAGCAGCAAGAGGTACCATGGCTGCCTGGCCCAGTCTGGAGCAATCAGAATCGCTTTGCAGGGTTGTGACCTTATTTTGACCAGAACCTTGAACAGCAGAGGAAAAGGAGGGAAGGCATATAGGAATTTCCCTTCCCAATTCAAAATCAGAGCATCCAGCTGGACTGAGCCCGAAAGTGGGGGTCTGCAAGAACACAGAGGAAGTTGGTGATTGTCCAGGGCTGCAAAGCGATCTATCTCTGGAATGCCCCACCTTGAAAATATCACTTTTAACACCCAAGGGTCCAGGAACCATCCGTGATGGCCCTAGGATATCCTGCTCAATGCATCTGCTAGCACATTGTCCTTTCCTGGAAGGTGGACTGCTATCAAAGAGGTCTGCAGAGAATAGGCCAGGGACTACAATGTCATGGCTTCGGTGCACATAGCCGTGGACCGAGTGCCCCCTGCTTGTTGCTGTACCACATGGTGGTGGTGTTGTCCATCCTGACTTGAACCACCTTGTTCTACACTGCCTGAAAGAAAGCTTGCAGGGCTAGAAAGACCACCCTGAATTCCAAGAGATTGATATGAAGAAGGAATTCCTAAGGGGACCACAGTCCCTGGGCTGTGAGAGCTCCCAGATGGGCTCCCCACCCCAACAGAGAAGCATCCATGGTAAGGACCACAGTGTGAGTCTTGGTGACGAATGGGACTCCTTGCCTGAGGTTGTCCTGATCCTGCCACCATTGGAGAGCCTGGATCAGAGTCTGAGTCACTGGAATTAGTTTGGTTAGAGGGTCCTTCCTCTGAGATCAAAAGGCTCTCAGGTGGAACTGGATATCCCTCATCTGAAATCTGGCCCCTTGGACCACTGCTGTAGAAGCTGCCATGTGGCCCAGAAGCTGAAGGAAGTGCCTTGCTGGCTGAGAGACCAGAAGGTGGAATGAAGAAGCCAGCTCTACAGTGACCCTTGCTCTTTCCAGGGGAAGGAAAGCTCTTGCTTTGACTATGTCCAGCTCTACCCCATGAAGGTGAGGAGCTGTACAGGCTCGAGAACTGACTTGGGAAGATTGAGAAGGAATCCTAGGGAAGTAAGCACCTGTTGAGTCACTTGCAGATCTGACTTGACTTGGTCTGGAGACTGACCCACAATGAGTCAGTCGTCCAGGTATGGAAAATGGAAATATTTTTTCTCCTTAAAAAGGCCACTACTACTGCTAGGCATTTTGTGAATACCCTTGGAACTGATGTTAGGCTGAAGGGCATTTCTTTGAACTGATAATGGCCTGAAGGCAATTCGAACCTGAGATACTTTCTGTGGGAGCACCAGATGGGAATGTGAAAGTAGGTATCTTTTAGGTCCAGGGAGACTAGCCAGTCCCCTGGCCTTAGAGAGGAAAGAATTATTCCCAGAGTCACCATTTTGAATTTTGGTTTTAAAAGATGTTTGTTCAGGTATCTTAAGTCTAGGATGGATTGCCACTCCCCTGTCTTTTTTGGGGTAAGGAAGTACCTGGAGTACAGACCTTTGCCCCCTTTGCAGTGTAGGAACTCTCTCTATGGCCCTTAAGGCCAGCAGAGATGAAACCTCTGCCTCTAGGGCAATGGTTTCGGAGATGCTTGCAGGTGGAAAGGATTTGGCTCTCTGTTTTGGAAACTTTCTGAAGCTGAGAACCAGCCCCCTGGCTTACCACTTCCAGGTCCCACCTATCTGTGGTAACAGACATCCAGTCCTGGATGAAGTAAGCCAACCTGCCTCCTACAGGAATAGGGGAGTCAACCCGGGCTGACACATCAGGGTGTCTGCTTGGTAGGAGCTTTAGGCTGAGAGGTGGATGCAGCCCTGCTCATCCCCCTTCTGCCTCTCCCTCTAAAGAATCCCCTCTGAGCAAAGGGAGAAGAGGCCTGAGCTTGGTAGAAAGGCCTATGAAAGGGCATGCCCCTGCCCCTAGCTTGCTGCCTTTGAGGAGTTGCCTGCCTTTCCTTGGCCTGTGCACTCCTGTAGGTGGTCCTATATTCATCCATCTTTTTCATGTAATTCTCTGTCTGCTCCCCAACAGAGAATTACCCACCACAGGGAAATCCATGGCCTTAGCTTGGGTATCCTGTGAGAGGCTAGTACATCTGAGCCAAGCCATTCTCTGAAGAGCCTTAGATGTAGCCATGACTCTAGATGACACATTATTGGAGTCCACAGCAGCATGAAACTGAACCTTGGATGCCTCAATCTCATCAGCAGCCATCGCCTCCAGCTCTGAGGCCAGCTGGGGAGGCCCATTTAGCCAGTGCCAGTACAGTGTTCCACCTGAACTTCTGGTACCTGGCAGCATAGGCCATGTAATTTGCCTGCCTGAGTCCCAGGACGGATGCCATGTACTGTTTCTTAGCTATGACATCCAACTTCCTAGAGTCCTTATCTGGGGAGGTGTGAAGCCAAGGGTATGTTAGCTTTATCACAGGCTGCAGCCTGCACAACCCCAACATGGCTGCATTGCTGATACAAGTACTTAGTGTCTGAGCCTGACAAGGTGTACCTCTTGTCCATTCTCTTATCCACAGGAGGTACCGAATTTGGAGTCTTTAATAATTTTTGTGTCTGTTTCCCAAAAGACTTGTGAAGGGGATTAGACAACCTCTGGGACTCTGGGATATCCATCATCTCCACATAATCAGGCTCCTCTTGTTCCTCAACAGGCTCTTCCACAGGGAGCTGGAGGGTTTCTGACACTTTTCTGTAAAACATAAAGTGGGAAGGGACTCAGAAAGCCTAGGAGGGGAAACAGCAGGTCTGTTTGGGGAGATGTCCGGTTCAATGGGCTCATCCAGACCTCCCGCACCATCATCACCGTCATAATCATCATCAAAATCATCATTCCCCTCCAAATCTGGTTCATAAAAATCTTCAGGGGCATAATCCTGAACCGGAAGAACCGACCGAACCAAACACCTGCCAGAAGGCGCCGGATCAGTCGGAACCGGATGAAGCGATTTCACAATCCTAATGGCTCTGGCAATCTCTTCGGTGGTCGGAAAATGGGTTTCTGGATCCAAACTGGATGATTTTTATTTCCATTTTCTTTTTGTAGGAACCGACCCCTCGGGATCGGCTCTCCTCTTGCCCAAATAAGTATCGCCCTGGTCAGAGGGCACTGCTTCAGGTTCGGTCAGAACCGAACCGGGCTAGCCATCCCTGTCAGCGGACTTCTCGGCCTCCTTATCCCTAAGCCTATCTAACCTTTTTTCCAGGGTAGACATAGGGAAATTTTTACATATTTGGCAGTCTGAATTGAAGCGGTCAAACCTCAGACAATAAACACAGGTGGTGTGTGGATCAGCCTTAGCAAAGACTTCCCCACACTCACTGCAGTGTTAAAACCCAGTGGGCCCGGTTTTTCTTTTGGGTTTCTCAGACATAGCCATCCTAACCACAACTTACCTTTTTTTGGCAACCGCCAGGCAAGACTCCCTTATCGGTTTCTAACCGTGTCATGGGTATTTGAAAAAAATGCTAAAATACGTTTTTTTTAAACCGATAAGAACCGGTAACCACACTCTAAAGTAAAAGACAGAAAAAAAAATACCTGAAGACCGGTTCAACCGAACTGATCGGAAAACAAAGATTACAGAACTTTTACAATTTCCACAAAATCAATAACAGAGTTCACTACCTACTACTTAATGTACCATAGACAGAGATCTGAACTGAAATTTGCAAAAATTAATCGGAAAAACCAACGACTTTAACCGACTTTGAAACAACAAGCAAAGGAGAAATCTCCAGAGCGACTATTCAGTTAGGCAGAGTAAAGAATCTGACAGTTGCACTTCAGTGTGCTGCAGACAGAGGTTTGAACTGAGCTCGAGCTCAACATTCTATGCCTTACATAGAAATTTAACTCTTTGTTCTCCAGGGCAGTTCAAGTGCTGGGGCTAACTGCAATTGTCAGAGTACAGCAAGACTTCATGTTGTTTGAAACAAAAGGAAGCCACCTCTTTTCCCAAGTACAACATAATTTCCACCTCAGGCCATATGGCCCAGAGTCCCCAACTTGGCCTTACCTCAGTTGTGTCCTGTTGATCCTGGCTTCCTGACTTCCTTATGTGACCTGAGACAAGGAGGAATTCCTCCAGTGCAGCCCCTCTTGAGGGCTTTGCTCCTCCCTGTCCCTGGCACAAGCTTCATCCCCCCAGGAACCCTATTCCCACCCCCCAGCCCCTTCTGGGTGGTCCTAGCTGGATTACCTATTGTCTGTCCAGGTGGCCTTGGCCATGTCCCCAGACAAAGTCCCGCCTGCTGTGAACCTTGCAGGCTCCTTCATTGGACTGCTTTTTTGTCCCCTACTCACTTGCTTTATTACCCCTTTGCATTTCTTTTTCTCTGTTTCCCACACTGTTTCTCTGCCAGTTTCTGGACCACTGATTCCCTTTCCCAACACCCCCTCAAACAGCATATTTTTTTTAATATTGCCTGGCATTTTTGGCCATCTTCTCTATCCCTGCTCCTGGACCCCTGCTTCCTCCACCATCAACCTCCTGAACCAGCCTTTTGTTTTGCTAAATTCTCACCTGGCACCTCTGACCAAACCTCTCTGCAGGAATCCTTTCTCTCCCTTCATGCTCACTATTTGCACCTACTTCTCCCCTGAGCACTAAATTGCGCAAGGGCCTCCCACTAATTTACCTTAGCTTTGTCTTTGTTTTTTTTAACTAATGGCCTGCCTTTTTCTGTTCTTTTTTAGCCACAAGCCCAAATCAGGCTCTCTACTTCAGCCGAGTGGCCCTGACGCTGATTCCTGCCAGAGCCCAGACCTCTGCACCCAGCCCGCACCCCCTCGACCAAGGAAAGCAGGTACGATCGGTCAACTCCTAGCCCAGAACTGTAGGCTTCAATCCCCGAAGTTTGACTGGCTCCTGGGGACTGTGGCCACTTCCCGATTAGATGCTGTAGATCCTCATTGAGAAAGCAAGAGCTCAAGGCGCCTTTTTCAAATCACAGAACAGCCACTGCCTTGCTGTACTACTCGCTGGAGAGGTTTTTCCGTCCAGCCCCCACCCCCACCTCCCCCTTTTATTAAATACACTTTCCCAGTGATCCTTGCCCCATGAGGCCTCATACTAGTCAATTACAGCAACTTACTAAAGGGGATCTCCTTTTCTGCAACTTCTTAAAGAGGCGGTCCTCTCTCCTGCTCAATTTTGACATACACTACTGGCTGCCCTATCTTAATCACACACTCTTTCCAACAGCCTCCCACTACTAGTGCCTTACCACTGCTCTACCTCTTGGCATAGTTTCTTCTACCACACTCGGCTTTGCACCTCACTTCCGTATTCCCTCACTGATTACTCTCCTGTCACCTCCCTCTTTGTTGCTGCCAGCATGGAGTGCCCTAAGTGGTTCCACACCCTACTTTCTCTCACTCCTTGTTCTTCCCCTCTGCCCTTCTCTGCTCAACTTCCTTCACCCTACCCTTCCCTTCCCTTCCCTTCCCCACCAGTTTTGGCCCCAAATCCTTCTCACACCCTCTCTCATTTCTCTCATTCTCCCCTCATCCCACACCTCCTCACCCCCTTCCTTTAACCCACCCCCCACTTGCATGTCCAAATCTTTTCCTGCCCCTCACCATGCGAGCCCCTTCATCAGCCTTTGCCTGTTCCATGAGTTCTCTCCTTCCTACCACAGCCATATCTTTTTCACCCACCACTACATCAGGCTATACTCCACCAAGCTGTCTTCGCTTGCGAACCATAGACACTTAGAGCTCCTCCTACTCCGTATCTCAGGCTCCATTCACCAGAACCCTGACCCCACACCCTCTACTGATTTTATCCCTCACTTCTTCCCCAAACCCATTAAACAGCTCACTTTTGCTCACCTTAATGTGCAAAGCCTTTTGGCATAAAAAAACCCTCAATCAAGTCCTGGGTGATGGCTAACGCTTTTGATGTCATTGCCTTCACTGAAACCTGGCTGAAGGAGGACATCTCCACCAATGAAATCCTCCTTGAAGGTTACTTAGTCTTTAGAAAAGACAGGATAGGGAAGCGTGGGGGAGGCTGCCTCATTTGGGTTGCCGATCACCTCCTTGCCACCGAATTCGACCCCTACTTCCCGCCTCCTCCCTTATGACAATCTTGATTAACCTCCTCCTCCTCCTTGGAGTGGAGAAAATGACCACAGTCAGCGTGGTGTACCTGCCACCCTCCTCCTCGCCTGTGATCTCGACCTCTTCTTCAATATCAAGACCTCCCTCCCCACCCAAGGGAGAGATTGGATCATCCTAGAGGACTTCAACCTAAACTGGCTGTCCCCTCACTGTGACTCCACCAAGGAATCCATACTTGGTCTTGGCCTACACCAGCTCATCACTGAACCTACCATAACTAGCTACAAAACTGGATCTTAGTCCCTCATTGATTGGGTCTGGGTCTCACACTCCTCCCATGTCACCACCTCCAGAGTTCTTCCCAGTTCAGTCAGTGACCACATTGCTGTTTTCTGCTGATGGTCCACAAAAACATCCCATGCCCACACAAATTCATTCAAACCAGGCAACTGAAGAAGCTGGATGCCTCCAAGTTTTCCAAAGCCGCCCTAGTCCAAGACTAGTCCTTCACTGAAAACATTTCTGACATCTGCAAAGTGCTTGAAGCATTTAACAACAAGTTCCTTGCCCTCTGTGACCATTTCATCTCACTTAAAAAATCCCAGTTAAGAGTTTTAGGCAAGAATGGGTCACCCCCGAGCTTCACAAACTAATGAGGAATAGGGACTGAGCCTGCAAGTTGTACAGAAAACACAACCCCCCTAACTCCTCCAAGACTTCAAATCCCTCAGGAACAGGAGCAAATCTTCCACAAGATCTGCTAAATCTTCCTTCATCCTGGAAAAACAATGTGCTGCCCAGGGGAACCCTAGGATTAACTGGAACATTCATAACAACCTTATTGGTAGGGGAATTTCCAAAGAACATATTTATCTTACCCCCGAAGGGACAGCCACCACCAAACCAAGCAAAATAGCCCCCTTTTTCAATAAATACTTCAATGATCTTGACCAGTACAAGCCCAGCTCCACTCCTACCCCGTTTACCCCCACACCCCTCCCAGTCTCCCATCCTAAGTTCTATTTCAGGTACCTAACCCATGGTGAAGTGGTTAAGTTAATCAGAACAAACGACCCAAGACCATCCAAGGGTGCCGACAACATTGACTTCAGAGTTCTCCATCTTGTCTGTGATTCCCTGGCCACCTGTCTTAGTAACATCCTCAACCACTCCCTCTGAATGGGGTTCTTTCTGAAAGCTTGGAAGTGCACCATTATTAAACCTTTTCACAAATCTGGTTCCAAGGGTTGAGTATCCAACTACCATCCCATCTCCCTCCTTGCCCCTCTCTCCAAACTTTTAGAGAAAGTGGTCCACAGACAAACCATGGAATTCCTCTCCAAATGCAGCCTGGTCACAGAGGCCCAGCATGGGTTCCATGCTCAACACAATACCAAAACTGTCCTAATTAAGTTCACCCACTCCATAGACAAAGTTAACAATGAAGGCCTCTACACCAGTGCTGCATTCGTAGATCTCACCAAAGCCTTCAACCTCATTGATCATGAAGTCCTCCTCCATACCTGGCTGACCTCCATTTCTCACCTGATGTCAGCCTCTGGTTCAAGGATTACCTAATGGGCAGATCCCATTGCACCCTTATTGGTGGTGTCCTCTTTGAATCCTGCCCCATCAAATTCGGCATCCCCCAAGGGTCCATCCTGGGCCCTCTTCTCTTCTCTCTGGTCGTTAAGTCCCTGCCTGGAGCTGTGAAGCTGCTGGCTGTTTTAGCTGTGCTTTTCGGCCGTACTGTGGATTTGTGGACTGCGAAAAAGGGAGCCGTGTTTTAAAATTGTGCCGTGGACTTGTGGAATTGTGAAATTATGAATTGGATTACTTGGATACGAATTGCTGGAAATGGACCTGGTGCTAGTGTGGAGACAGACAGACTGCGTGAGGAGTGGAGTGGATTACCTTTGACAGTGTTTATATCACTCCATAGTCTGCAACTTATTTGACATAGCCTGTTACATCCTGGAACTGCTGATTTGAAATGTGATTACTTGGCAAAAGGGATCTATTGGTCCGTGAGTAGTGTATGAATTATGTTGCAGTTCGATATTTCGTGAAGAGAACGAAGATCTGCTGTCCTTTGGCTATGTTAGCACAGTGGTTTTGACTGTTGCTAAGTAAATTTGCTGGACTGTAATCATTATTATATTATGTTCTGGCTACTATGATTATCGGTTCTGGGCGATCGTAAAGTTTATTGCAGGGTGAGCTGCTGGGGTGCTCGCTGTTCGGGCTGGGCTTGGGACGAGTGGCATTGGTTCTGGGCCTACCGAAGGATGGGCACAAAGAGACCAGTGCCTCTTAGGCCTGCTGGGGGGGGTCTGCTGGTGGGTGGTCTCTTCTCTGGGGGCTATAGCCGTGATCTCAGCTGGGGGTTCGAAGTTCCCTCCATGGTAGCTATTTTTCCCTAGCACACTCTACACTGAACCTTTATTTCTGTAGGTCCGGAAAGGTTGTTATTATTATTATATTAAATTGCCATGATTTAGTTATGTCTTTAAGATTTCTGGAGAGAGTAGAATTTGAATTAAAATCTAATGGACTGGGGAAGGGAGAGGCCCCTTAATCCATAAATTATTTATTTATTTAGATTTTGGTAACCGGGTAAACCCACTGAGACCTTAGGTCCCTTTTTCAGGGGCAACCCAGAATTAGTTACAGAGAAAACATACATTGGCATCGATATACAGTAGTTACAGCAGATACATATACATACATTGGCATCAATATACAGTAGTTACAGCGGATACATGTTAGGAATCACACATTTAGCTCAGAGACATTAGGTTTCACACAGTTCACAGGTATTAAGACAGGTATGCAGTACATTTACATCCTTGCATAAGAGATTCTTGGGGGGAGTAGGCAAGGTTAAGCCAGTGGTAGCAGGGGAGAAGGCCCAGGTCTGGGGCTAGCGATTACAACCACAGAGGCTGAGTTCTAGGAGATACACTTTGAGGCCTGACTTAAATCCAGGGAGGGTAGGCTTGTCAACCAGGCTTGCTGGGAGGGTATTCCAATGGTAGGAGGCAGGGTATTGGAAGGAGCTGCTTTGGTTGCTGGAAAGTAACACGGGATATCAAGGGGCGACTTGCAGAGGATCGCAGGGTTTGGCACTGAACTTTTGAAGTGAGAAGCCCTTGAAGGTGTGGAGGAGGGCTGAGGGAGGAGAATTTGAAGGCCAGACAGGCAGCAGGATATGCAAGTTTGTGCCATAGGGTAGGCCAGTTTAGGTCCACGAGGGCCTCACAGTGGTGCCTCCTAGGGGAGGAGTTAGTTGCAAAGCGAGCCACTCGGTTGTAGAGTAGGATGAGTTTGTTGAGTTCCGTCTCACGGAGGAACTGCAGCAGGGGGGCACCGTACAGAATGGAGGGGAGGAGATTGCAATTGGCAATGGCTCGTCGCGCCTCGCCGGAGAGGGAGTTGCCCAGGCGGAAGAGGAGGCCAAGCCTTTGATGGATGGCCCGAGTTATGGAGTCAATGTGTGGTTTATATGTCAGCTCCTGGTCAAGGAGGACTCCAAGGTATCTGAACTTGTCAATGACCTCTACTGTCTTTCCTTGGGCTGAGTTGAGCTGGAGTAGCTTGCTTCTGTCAGTGCTCAGGCGTCTAGTCCCAAACACGAAAGCCTTAGTTTTGTCTTCATTCAGCTTTAGGGAGTTAGAGGTGAACCAGGCCTCGAAAGATAAGAGACAGGCCTGCAGTTTGGCGGAGATGACACTGGGTTGCGGGTCACTGCAGTAGACGACAGTGTCATCCGCATATAGGATGAGGTTGCTGAGCATGCAGTTGTCCTCAATGTCATTGAGAAAGAGTGAGAATAGCAGGGAGCCCAGGATCGAGCCCTGTGATACCCCGGAGACAACGGGTCTTGTGCCAGATTGGGTTCCTCTCCAGCGGACTTTTTGGGTTTGGTTGATCAGGTAGCTCTTGGACCAGGAGAGCGAGTGCTCATCCAGACCAAGTTGGTGGAGTTTGGACAGAAGGAGTTTGTGGCTGACCAGGTCGAAGGCCTTGGATAGGTCGATGAATATAATGTCCGTAGGGGAGCCCTGGTCCATAGCCTTGAGGATGCCGGATGTAAGTCGGATGAGGGCAGTGTTGGTTCCGTGGCCTTTCCTGAAGCTGTGTTGTACATCAGCAAGGAGTAGGTGCTGCTCTAGGTAGTCCTGCAGTTGGTTGTATACAAGTCTCTCCTGTACTTTCCCTAGGGAGCTGAATAGGGAGGTAGGCCTGTAGTTTCCCTGTCCTGGGGTCCATTTTTGTGGACAGGAACGATGGTCGACACCTTCCACTTACTTGGGACTGTTCCAGGAGGGACCTGTTGATGAGCAGGGTGACAGGGAAGGTAATAGCAGGGGCAGCGGCCCTCAGCAGCCGAGGTTTTAGCAGGTCATGTCCCGGGGAAGAGTTAGGGTTTATTTTGAGTAGAGGAGGAAGTACAGCAGACTGTTCGACCAGTTTCAGTGGAAATGGGGCCGTGGAGGCACCCAGTCCATTCAGGTGTAGTGGGGAGTCCCAGAGAGGATGGGGGAGGGGCCATTTGGGTTGGAGAAAGAGGCGCAGAAGCTTCGGCAACTACAGAGGGGTCATTGGTCAAAGTGTCCCCAACCAGGATAGAGTCTGCTTGTGTATTTGTAGTACCCTTGAGGAGGGTGTTTATATGGCCCCAGAATATCTTAGGGTCATAGGTGACTTGTTTGGAGGTCTCTTAGGTACTTGGACTTGGACTGTTTGGAGACTTTTTTACACTGATTCCTCAGTTCCCTGTACTTCTCTCAGTCAGATGTAATGCCAGAGGATTTGTAGATTCCCCATGCCCTGTCACGGAATAGCATGGAATGCTTAAGGCTTGGGCTCAGCCATTTATAGCACTTTCCCTTTACCCTGAGCTTCTTTCTCGGGGCATGCAGGTTAGCCATAGACAAGAATGAATTGGTGAAGTAGTCAAGCACGTCATCAAGTGAGGGGAGGGAAACAATGGGATCCCAGTCTATTGCCCCCAGGTCAGAGCAGAGGTCAGCTGGTACAAGCCTGCCAAAGTTCCTGGCTTCTATGACCCTAGCGGCAGTTTTAAGGGGCTTGTTGGACCAGGTGCAGAAAACTGGTGAGTGGTAACTTAGAGAGTCTGACATGATCCCAGCTGACAGTATGCGGTCAGGGCAGGAGACTAATGCCCAGTCGAGAAGAGAATGGTTACCAGACTTAGCATTATGCCTAGTAGGTAGATCAATGATTTGGGTAAGTGAGGAGCCAACTATTGCATTCTTAGTAGAGGAGGTCCCCAGGGCTGGCCAGTTGAGGTTGAAATCCCCAAGGAGGATGGTCTCCCCCATGGGGCATTCCTCCAGGGCATTGGTTAGGGATTCTAGGGAGAAGGCAGCAGATTGGGGCAGGAGGTAGGCACACCCTATGTAGAGGGACTTGGTGTCTCTGAGAAGAACTTTCACAAATAGGATCTCACTTAGGGATCCACAAAGAGAGGAGTGATCGTACTGTGAAGCTTGCAAGGCAGTGCTGAGGTAGATAAGAACCCCCCCTCCCTTTTTCCCTTCGCTGTCCTTTCTAAAAGTATGATAGCCCAATAGGTCCACTTCATGGGGGAGGATCTGAGGCTTGAGCCAAGTTTCAGTCACAGCTAGAATGTCAGGTTTATAAAGTGCTGTCCATGCCTCAAGGTCATGGATTTTGTGCCTTAAGCTGCCGATATTCATGTGTGCCAGCTTGAGTCCTTTGGTGTCGGCCCAGAGGGGGTTGGTGGGGTCGCTGAGAGTGTGATTAGGGGAGTAGGGAGCCAGTGGTTTTGTGGGGGAAGGGGAGGAGCCTCCACCGATCACTCTCTCTGAATTTGAGAAGATAAAATATAGCTGAAGTAGTTAGGGGGAGGTCCGTGCATGATTTGGCTTAAGTGAACCCAGTGGGGAAGGATCGCTTTAACCCTACGGGGAAGGGGTCCATTCAGAAAGGAAAAAGAAAAATAAGCAACGGTCAGCAGTTTATGGCTACAGTGTGGGCATCTTTCGAGTGCTGGCTAGCAGGAGGGCCTGAGAATTTACTTTGGTGAGAGTGAGTTCGCACCCTGGCAGCAGGGCAGGGGCAGAGTATGTCAGAGCTCCCAGTTAGTGGGATGCAGGAGCGTGCCCTCAAGGTAGTCTCCAGAGAGCTTGGGAAGGAAAAAAGAGGGGAGGCACAACTTTTATAGGGGCAAAGGCCGGCTTTCGTGCCCGAAGGGTAGCAACGTTTAGGGGGATTGATTAATATGAAGGCTGGGCGAGAGGGTGGGTGAGGGGGGAATCAGCAGTAGAACAGTATTTTTAGGGAAGACTGACACAGAATTTTACTGAAAAGGCAGTATCAATGGGGATGCCCCTAGTGGGGAGTCAGTATAGCCTGCAGATGGCAAAGTGGGCTGATAGGTTTTTGCTCCTCACGTGATCAGATCTTTATGTATAAATTGCAGTGACAACCAAGGCTGGTGGTGGAAGCGGTGAGGCAGCCAGCGGGGACAAACCTCCATGCAGCACAAGCTCGGAGGAACAACCAGCGTGGTGGACGAGCGGCCTGGTGATTGTTGGTACGTACTGCACTGTTGCAGGCTCTTTTCTTCACTTTTGTCCAGGTGTTCAAAAGAAAAGCAGCCTTATTTTACAGATGATACGAAGCCTTCCAAGAAGTAAATTACCTTCAGTGTTTGTGAGCGGGGGTGGGGGAGGGCAGGAACAGTAGTGCTCATGACCGCCGTGGCGGGACCCTGGTGGGATCTGTCTCACCTGAAATAATAGAAGGCAAGGTGAGGCTATTTATTCAGTGCAGAGGTGGGAGGAGATAGAGGACAGGGGGTGAGAGCAGAGGGAAGCAAGTTCAGCCTACGCAGTACAGGACAGAAACAGTGGCTCTAATTCAACAGCAGGCACAGTATGGCATTAGCGAATAGGAGTCGAGCACTAAACTCCCCTAACCCCAGCAATTCAGACCTAAATGCATGTACTAGGAGGGCCCTTTAAAGTAACTTATTAGCAGATTAGACCAGCAATGCCTGTACTTCTAAATCCTTTAAGTGACTTTTAAATGCAGTTAAACAGTCAGTAGTGCAGTGATTCCTTAAAGTAACTTTTTTCAGATTGACCAATAATGCCTGTAATAATAATCCCTTAATGTAACTTTTAAGTTCAGTTTAAAATAGCAAGTACTGTGGAGAATTCCACTTAAAAAAAAACTATTCGGGGTGACCAAAAATGCCTGTAATAATAATCCCTTAAAGAACTTTTAAGTTTAGTTTAAAACAGTGAGTACTGCAGAGAATTCCACTTAAAAAAAAACTATCTGAAAATCTGCACCGACGAAAAGGCGCCAAGTTCAAAAACCTCCACGCAGCACCAGCTCGGAGGAACAACCAACGTGGCGGATGAGCGGCCTGGCGATTGCTGGTACATACTGCACTGTTGCAGGCACTTTTCTTCGCTTTTGTCCAGGGGTTCAAAAGAAAAGCAGCCTTATTTTACAGATGCTACGAAGCCTTCAAAGAAGTAAATTACCTTTGGTGTTTGCGAGTGGGGATGGGTGAGGGCAGGAACAGCAGCCCTCACGACCTCCATGGCGGGACCCCAGTGGGATCTGTTTCACCTTCGGTGTTTGCGAGCAGGGGTGAGGGAGGGCAGGAACAGCAGCCCTCACGACCTCTGTGGCGGGACCCCGGTGGGATTTGTTTCACCTTCAGTGTTTGCGAATGGGGCAGGACAAGAACAGCAGCACTCATGACCTCCATGGCGGGACCCTGGTGGGATCGGTTTCACCTGAAATAATAGAAGGCAAGGTGAGGCTATTTATTCAGTGCAGAGGGGGGAGGAGATAGAGGACAGGGGGTGAGAGCAGAGGGAAGCAAGTTCAGCCGACGCAGTACAGTACAGAAACAGTGGCTCTAATTCAACAGCAGGCACAGTATGGCATTAGTGAATAGGAGTCGAGCACTAAAACCCCCTAACCCCAGCAATTCAGACCCAAATGCATGTACTAGGAGGGCCCTTTAAAGTAACATATTAGCAGATTAGACCAGCAATGCTTGTACTTCTAAATCCTTTAAGTGACTTTAAAGTGCAGTTAAACAGTCGGTAGCGCAGTGATCCCTTAAAGAAACTTTTTTTAGATTGACCAACAATGCCTGTAATAATAATCCCTTAAAGTAACTTTTAAGTTCAGTTTAAAATAGCGAGTACTGCAGAGAATTCCACTTAAAAAAAATCTATTCAGGCTGACCAAAAATGTCTGTAATAATAATCCCTTAAAGAACTTTTAAGTTCAGTTTAAAACAGCGAGTATTGCAGAGAATTCCACTTATAAAAAAACTATCTGAACATCTGCACCAACGAAAAGGCGCCAAGTTTAAAAACCTCCACTCAGCACCAGCTTGGAGGAACAACCAGCATGGTGGACGAGCGGCCTGGCGATTGCTGGTATGTACTGCACTGTTGCAGGCTCTTTTCTTTGCTTTTGTCCAGGTGTTCAAAAGAAAAGTAGCCTTATTTTACAGATGCTACGAAGCCTTCCAAGAAGTAAATTACCTTCGGTGTTTGTGAGCGGGGGTGGGGGGGCAGGAACAGCAGCCCTCACGACCTCCGTGGCGGGACCCCAGTGGGATCTGTTTCACCTTCAGTGTTTGCGAGTGGGGGTGGGGGAGGGCAGGAACAGCAGACCTCACGACCTCCGTGGTGGGACCCTGGTGGGATCTGTTTCACCTTCGGTGTTTGCGAGCGGGGGTGGGGGAGGGCAGGAACAGCAGCCCTCACGACCTCCGTGGTGGGACCCCAGTGGGATCTGTTTCATCTAAAGTGGTAATTTGAGTAATATTGTTTATTTGAGGATTGTTGAAACATATTTATTTGCTAGTATGGTAAAAATGGTTATTTATTTTATTTAAGTTGATTTGTTAAAATGAGTATGATTAAATAGATTGATCTGTGTAGTTGTACTGATCTACGTATATTGTTATAATTGAGTTGTTTATTTGGATATTTTAATTGTGGTTAATTATTGCTTACTGAGATGTGCTGGGAGGGCTCTAAGACAGTCAGGCGCTGTTCTCCCACTCTGCTTCAGGACCTCCGCCCTTTTCACTGTCCCCCATTGGTGGCTGATGTTTATGATAGATGTTGTGCATTGGGGATAGTAAGAAAGCGTTTGAGGGGTGGATGGACTGGGCAGAGTGGGAGAATGCAAAGGGGCCGACTGATAGAGGTAGTGGGGACTAGGAGACGCCCTGGGGAGAAATGGGCTCAGGAGAGGGGTCTTCCCTGCCTGATTCCCATACCCAAGGGTTCCACAAATTGTGGGCAGGTACTGCGCTCCTTCTCAAAAACCCATCCAACCTGGGCGGTGTCATGTAATGTCAGGTCAATTAAAAACAAGACCACTATTATAATGGATCTTGTTGCAATATCTGACCTGGCATGCATCACCGAGACCTGGTTAGATGAGAATGCAGGCCCTATTTTGGCATCTGCTGCGCCAACTGGGTTCACTGTGATACACTGTCCAAGGTTGGATCGCTGGGGCGGGGGTGTAGCCATCTGTTTTAGAATGGAGCTGGGTCTTGTGGATGTGCCAATGGGTTTCACCCATTCCATTGAGTGTATCCTGGGAGCAGGTGTAGGGTTCAGGATTCTCCTCATTTACTGACCACCCGGTGATGGTGGAGAATTCCTGAAGAAGTTTGCAGACTTCATCATCGATGTGGCATTGGAGTCACCCAGATGGTTAATACTGGGCCACTTCAATGCCTGGGTCAATGATGAACTCTCACCTTTTGGGAAAAACCTCCTCCAACTTATGACGATGTTGGGCCTTACACAGGTGGTTACCTCTGCTACCCATATAGGGGGTCACTCATTAGACCTGGTGTTCCTACTGGAGTTGTAAGGCGCACATTTGGGGGTGGAACCAAATGTGTGGACAGACCATCATACCATAAGATTCAGCTTCGGGGCATCCCCAAATAGGCCTGCCCCTACAGAGATGGTCACATATCGCCCTTTAAGGGAAGTTACCCCAGAAGGCCTTTTGGCAGTATTGGACCTAGCGGGTATTTCGAGTGAGTGCATGGGTCCAGGGGATTATTTACTTGCCTATAATAAGGCTGTGGGCGAGGCCCTGTATCAAATTGCACCTGTTTGTGTTCACCCACTCAATCAGCACCCAAGATCTCCATTGTTTGATGGGTTTCTGAAGGAGCTGAGGAGAGTGGGGAGAAGGTTAGAGGGGGCTTGGTGGAAATCCGGCTTAGATGCTGACAGGCTTAGATTGATGGATCATTAAAGTGTCTATCAATCAGCAATCACCCGTAAGAAGGCAGAATTTCTGTCCAGGGAGATTGCTGCTGTGTGGAAGCGACCAGCTCAACTCTTTCAAACTGTTGACAGATTGTGCAATCCACTCTGCCTGCAGTCTGGAAGAGATTTTTCACAAATAAAGTGTGATGAGCTTGCTCGATTCTTCGCAGATAAGATTGCCAGCATCAGGTCGGGTATCAGTCTTGCTCCCTCTTTAGGGAATTGCGGTGATCGGCGAGAGGAAGCAAACTCTCATGTCACCTGGTCTGACTTTAGTAGGCTGGAATTCATGGATGTTGTGAAAATTGTTCAAACTGTATGACCAACCAGCTGTAGTTTGGATCGAGGCCCTACGCCACTACTATTAGGTTGCGTAGATGTTATCTGCCCGATCCTTGCTGACATTGTCTGGAAGTTTTTGGAGCGGGTGTTTTTTCCTGGTCCCCTAAAGGAGGCGGTCGATTGACCACTCCTTAAAAAACCTTCACTGAACCCAGACTGTCCAGCTAACTACAGACCTATCTCAACCTGAACTTTGTGGGTAAGGTTATTGAAAAGGTGGTTGCGTTACAGTTAGATGACCATCTCACAAATCACAATATCTATGATGCTCTCCAGTCGGGGTTTAGGAAAAGACATAACACTGAGACTGCTCTCATCCAGGTTTTAAATGATCTCCTAATTGTGAGAGATCGAAAGGCTTGTACTATTCTAGTCCTTCTTGATCTCTCTGCGGCATTTGATACTGTGGACCATGGTGTGCTGTTACAGCGCATGTGGCTTTTTTGTGGACTGTCTGGTACAGTTCTACATTGGTTTCAATCTTTCCTCATGGGCCAGACTCAGAGGGTTGTCACTGGAAATTATTCCTCTGATGCCATCTCTCTGTCCTGTAGGGTGCCGCAGGGGTCCATCTTGGTACCCATGCTGTTTGCAGTTTACATGCTGCCATTAGGAGATATCATTATGCATTACAGTCTGGGTTTTCACTGCTATGCAGATGATACCCAGCTGTATCTGTCCTTTATTCCCGGACAGGATAATGCAATCTCTCTGCTTAACAGCTGTCTAGCTGAAATCAATGACTGGATGAGTGCCAGCTGGCTGAAGTTAAACCTGGATAAGACCAAGGTGTTGGTTGTGGACCCAGGTCTCCTTGAGGTGGGCCGTAGGGCTGGAATACCATCAGACCTTTGGCATGATGGTGTCCAGCTCTTGACCTCAGGCCAGGTGCGTAATCTGGGCATTATTATTGACAACGGTCTGACCTTGAAATCTCAGGTGTCCTCTTTTTACCATCTCAGGAATATCGCCCAGGTGAAACACCTGGTTCCTCTGGTTGACCTTCCTATTTTGGTCTACGCCTTCGTGACCACCTGCCTTGATTACTACAATGCCCTTTACCTGGGGCTACCGGGGGTTGATATCCACCACCTGTAGCTAGTGCAGAATGCAGCAGCCAGGCTTTTGACTGGGACACCTAGAAATAGTCACATTACACCTGTTCTGCGTGGGCTGCACTGTCTGCTGGTTCAATGGTGGATTACCTTCAAGGTCGGATTACTGACCTATAAAGCCCTACACGAACAGGGACCACAGTATCTGCAAGATCTCCTTACTCCCTACTGCCCCTCTCGCTCACTCTGATCCGCCGATGAGGGATTACTAGAGATTCCCATGGTTCGTTTGAAGACATCTGGGGCACGTGCATTTTCGTATGCTGCCCCTGCCCTGTGGAATTCTCTACCTCGTTGGATATGAAGCTGCCTGACCGTTGAGAGCTTTAAAGCAGAGTTAAAACATTTCTATTTTTAAAAGCTTATGGTGATTGATGTTATTACTGTTCAATGTTTGTTATTTAAATGTTATTTGTACAGCGCTTTAGTTTCTTGAAAAGCGCTCAAAAAATAAATTTTTACTTACTTACTTACTTTACTTACTTACTTACTTACTTACTGACATTTGCACCGCCCATGAACTCATTCTCTATGCTGATGATACAGCCGTTTTCTGTCAGGACCAAAACCCTAACGTTGTCATTAACAAACTCCAATTTGATTTCAGCAGACTTCACACCTGGTTCATGTCCAAAGGGCTTGAACTCAACGCCAGAAAAACTAAGTTCATGGTTTTCTCCAGTCCCCGCAAACCCCATGACTTTGACCTCTCCTTCTATGACAATCTTGATAACTCCATTGAAAGAGTTAGTGAATTCAAGTACTTTGGCTTACTCCTGGATAGCCACCTCAATTTCAGTGCTCATACTAGCCTCACAATCAAAAAAGCCCACCAATGCCTTGGTATCCTCAACAGAACCAAGCATTACCTTAACAGGGAATCCAAATCCCTCTTAGTCTCCAGCTTCCTCCTTACTGTCTTCAACTTTGGTTCACTTAGCTCCCTCCACCGCCATCAAAATTTCTCCAGACTCCGAAGCTCCTGTCACAGTGCTATCCACTTTGCTTCTGATCTCACTAAACTCACACACCACTGTGATCTTTATAAGCTCACCAGTTACCCCTCTCTTGAGGCCTGCTTCAACTTCAGGATGGCCACCTTCTTCTTCAAACTCTCCTGTGGACTGCTCCCTGATTGCCTCACTTCTCTCTTCCAGACAGCCACAACCACCAGGACTACTAGACTGTCCTCCCCTCTCTCTTTCACTGTTCCTTTCTGCCAGACCACTCAAGGCCAGAAAACATTTTTTTTATAGGACCCAAGATCTTCAACTCTCTCCCTCTGGAACTAAAACTCTGTCCCTTCTCAAATGCCTTGAAACACAATATCAGGAGAAATTTCTCTCCCACCTGCACCTGCTTACAGCCCTAATCTGGCTACTCTTCTGCACTTTTTTCCCCCCTCACTCTCTGAGTTATCCATCTCAGTCACTTACCCTCTCTTTCTAGCACTTGTAGTATTGTTAATCCACCTAGGCTAGTTTTTAGATTGCACTTCATTTTATTGTTTCTGACTGTTATATTATATTATAGTTAAACCCTCACTGAATGCTTAATGTCACCTTGTATTTGTTAATTCACCAAGGCTAGTTCATGGTTTGCCCTCTAGTCCATAGTATCCTAATTTTATGTACTATTTTAGTAACCCTTGCTGTTAACTAAATGCTGTAGCTTATGTCATGTCTCATGATTGTTATATGTAATGGGACGCTTGTGTAAAGGGCAACAATGCTCACATGCCTTTCCAGTATAACCAATAAAAATGAAATGAAATGATAGTAGGCATCCTCAGAATGGCAGAAACAGGTGAGATATGGTTGATGGGGACCTGAATATGCCAGATGTCAACTGGAACACATTTACTGCAGTCACATCCAAGAGCAGTGTCATTCTCGATGCCCTACAGAGGGCATGCCTCAGACAGCTAGTATTGGAACCCACTTGGGAGGGAGCAATCTTGGACCTGGTACTCTCAAACAGAGAGAGGATCACAGATTTAGAAGTGGGTAGCCATCTGGGAACAAGCAACCACCATACAGTGTGGTTCATGATAAACACAACCTTGGAGTCAAGCCACACAGAAATGAGGGTACTAGACTTTAGAAGGGCTGACGATGGCAAAATGGATGAGTACCTAAGGAATGCATTAGAAAATGGGCAGGAAGGAGGGGTGGAAGAACAATGGTGAAAAATTGAAACTACCATCATTGAGGCAAAAAGCCTTTGTGTGAAGTGAACAAAGAAAACAAAATGAGGTAAAAAACACTGTGATTCTCAAAAGAGGCGGTGGGGAAGGTTAGGGAGAAAAATATAGCATTTGGGAAGTATAAGGAATCACAGAAGGAGCAGGACAGAGAACTGTATCAGTTAAAGAGAAGGCAATAGAGAAGGCAGTCAGAATAGTGAAGGCCCCAACTGAGGAAAAGATAGCCAACTCAGTTAAGAAGGGGGATAAAATCTTTTATAGGTACATCAAGGAGTGAAGAAAGACCAATGGAGGAATACTGAGGCTTAATAAAGGGGAAGGGAGGTGGCCAGAGGGTGACAGAGAAAAGGCAAAGATACTGAATCAATACTTTTGCTCGGTATTCACAAAAGAAGAAGACAGGGAGGTGCCAAACCAAACAACAGAAGCACTCTGGGCAGGGGGTTTGACACCAGTCCATTCACAAAAGAAAGGGTCCTGAAAGAACTCCTAAAACTCAAGGCGAACAAAGCAATGGGGCCTGATGGGATTTACCCCAGGATTTTTAAAAAACTAAGGGGAGACCTAGTGACACCACTGACTACCTTTTTTAACAAATCATGGGAAGATTGTATGGTACCTGAGGAGTGGAGGAGGCTGGATGTGATTCTCCCTCACAAAAGTGGGGAGCAAGGCAGAGGCAGGAAACTACAGACCTTTTAGTTTGACCTCAGTGGTAGGTAAAATGATGGAATCACTTCTAAAAGAAAGAATTTTTGAGTACCTGGAGGACAGAGGGACAAAGGACCTAAGGCAGCATGGATTCACAGTGGAAAGGTCATGTCAGACAAATCTAATCGATTTCTTTGACTGGATGACCAAAGTAGTAGACCAGGGAGGGGCTATGGATATGGCCTACCTAGACTTTAACAAGGCATTTGACACAGTTCCACACAAAAGATTAATAAACAAGTTTGCCAACCTGGTAGTCATCCCAGGGTGGTAGCTTGGGTAACAAACAGGCTGCACAACAGGATGCAGAGGGTAATAGTAAACAGAGTACTCTCTGAAGAAAGAGGGGTTACTAGTGGGGTACTGCATGGTTAAGTACTGGGACTGGTCCTCTATAATGTCTTTATAGGAGACATTGCAGAAGAGCTGGAAGGAAAAGTATACCTCTTTGCAGATGACAAAAAGATCAGCAACAGGGTTGATACACAAGGGGAGGTGGAAAGGATGAGAAGGGACTTGGCAAGGTTGGAGGAATGGTCAAAAGTATGGCAACTTAGATTCAATGCAAAGAAGTGCAAAGTAATGCACCTGGGAAACAAAAACACAGGTGAAGAGTACACAGTGGGAGGGGGTACTAACAACAACAACAAGCATTTGTCAATGCCGAATGTTGTCTCACTGGCATTGGCATTGGTAGTGCCAGGGTTAGAGATGAATAATAGGAATGGCAGTGAAGTATTGAAGTGACACCAACCCCACCCCCACCCTGAAGAGAGCGACAGGCATTGGGGTGTGCCTTTGGGTCATCGGCTGTAACACTCATGCCATTGTACCTCGCCCCACCCTGTAGACACTGACAAGTGGCGTGGTGTGCTTTGGGGTCTTTGGGTGTTATACTTACCCCATTCCATAAGGAAATACACTGAGGTGGGTGCAGTATAGGAGTATGAGGTGAACTTTGTGGCCGAACAGTGCAAGGCACACCATGATGCCTGTCACTGGCTGCAGGGTGGATGTGGGGGTGGGGGTGGAATGGCGTAAGCATTACAGCCGATGATCCCAAGTCACACCCCTGATGCCTGTCAGTCTCTACAGGGTGAGGTGCTACAGTTGGAAACCATAGCACCGTAGGCGTCTGTTGGTATTTTCACTCCAAATTTTCAATATGGGCTTTTTGTGAGCCCACCTCATGAAAAGCGGCACCATCAGTTTGTAAGCTGAAAGATGGTTTTGCGCAGCAGCTATGCCATTTGGCGTCAAAGGGATGAAAACACAATTGTGGGAGTATGTGGAAGGTGACAACTGTACTGTTAATGAGGAGATGTAAAAAAATGGCAACGTTGAAAATCTGGAGTGAAAATATGAAAAATTGGTGAAGTTATGAGCATGCATAGAAACTGTGCAACACACAGCCATAATCCAATTATTTTTGGGATTTTTTTAACCACATGTTTAACATAGGCATTTTGGGACCTCCCCTCATGAACAGTGGCACTGTGATTTTGTTAATTTGTCCAAAACGTTGATTTCGCACAGTAACCACGGCATTGTGCGCCACATGTGCGAAAGCACATTTAGGGCAGGATGTGAAAAATGGCAGCTGTACTGTTCATAAGAAGGTGTAAAAAAATGCCAGTGTTGAAAATGTGGCATGAAAATATTGCAAATTTGTGAAGTTACAATGATGTTTGGAAACTGCGCAACGCACACTTGTAACACAGTCATTTTATGGAATTTCATCACCAAATTTTCAACATATGCATTTTAGGAGTTCTTCTCATGAACAGTGTCATCGTCATTTCCTCAAACTGTCCTGAAAACTGATTTCGCACAGCGACCGCGCTATTCTGCGCCAGACATGCGAAAACACATTTTGGCCAGGATATGTAAAATGACAGCTGTACTGTTCATAACGAGGTGTGGAAAAATGCCAATGTTGAAAATCTGGATTGGAAACAATACAAATTCACAAAGTTATGAGCGTGCATGGAAACTGCGCAATGCATGCTCATAAAACAGCCATTTTTTTGATTTTTTCCACCAAATTTGTAACATAAGTTTTCTGAGAGCCCCCCTCATGAACAGTGGCACTGTCATTTCATTAATCATTCCTGAAAGGTGATTCCGCGCTCTGACCACAAAATCACCTTTCAGGACCAAATAACGCCATGACAGTGCCTGAATTCATGAGGAGGGGTCCCAATAACCCCATGTTGAAAATTTGGTGCCAAAATTCCCCAAAATGGCTCAGATATGCACCAAAGTTGAAAAAACTCTACTTATGCCATTATATAGCTTACTGGCATTTCTTCAGTTAGTGGTCGGCTTTGAAGAGTGCAGACGTGTTCCTGGTCCACTGAAGATTATCCCGCCGGACTCCAGAGGTAAGTATGGGGTGTGGGGAGACAGGGTGCGCAGAGGGTGGGCACAGGTTGTGGAAAGGGGCAGGAAGACCGAGGGACCATTTTCTTTTTTACAGGTTTACAAAAAAAAAAAAACATCGTGGGATGGTTTTTATTTTGCTGGGGATCTGGCATGCTGGGGTGGGCTCCCAGCATGCCACCTAATGTTTTTTTTTGGGGGTGCTGTGCCAGTGAGGATTGGGCACCCTGTCGGCCATCATGAGGATAGTACTATCGAGCCAAGGGGGATTGGGCACCCCCTCGGCACAGTACAAAAGTGGGGGGGACATTATGCCGACGGGGAGTGGGCTCCCCCATCAGCAAAATAAATGGGACGGGGGACAAACGCCGATGGGGATTCGGACCCCCGTCAGCAAAGAAAAACTGCTGGGGGGGGCGCATGATGCCGAGGGGGATTGGGCACCCCCTCAGCATACATTTTAAATGGGAGGGGGGTCATTATGCTTAAGCGGAGTGGGCTCCTCCATCAGCATTGTGACAGGAGGTGGCGGCAGTCACTGCTGCCATGTTGTGTGCTCATCGGGAGGCGTGTTGTGGTCACAGTGCATGAGAGCTTCGCTCTTATTGCAGAAGACCTTTTCTTAGATCTGGTGGCCACATTAGGGATTCGTGATGTCAGCGCCTGCTGCTGGCTGATTGGGAAATGAGGGACGCACCTACTGATGCGTGCCCTGCATTCACCCAACAGTGACCATGCCTCCAAATCTGCTACCACTGCCACATGTTGGCTGGCGAGCAAGCGTGAGCCAACATAAAAATGGAAAATGACCTGGGGTAGTCATATCAGATGATCTTAAGGTAGGCAAACAATGTGAGAAAGCAGTAAGGAGAGCTGGGGGGATATTGGGATGCACAGGTAGAGGCATCACCAGCAGAAAACAGGCAGTTGTTATCACTCTGTACAGACAGTTAGTGAGACCCCATCTGGAACACTATGTGCAGTTCTGGAGACCCCATCTCTGCAAGGACATAGACAGGATAGAGGTGGTCCAGAGGAGGTCAACTAAAATGGTGCAGGGTTTGCAATAGAAGCCATACGAAGAGAGACTAAAAAGAGCTTAATATATATACCCTTGAGCAGAGGAGGGAGAGGGGGACATGATAGAAACTTTCAAGTACCTCTAGTGAATCAATAAAGTCCAAGAGGGGAGCATCTTTCAGAAAAAGAGATGCACAAGAACAAGGGGGCACAATTTGAAGATAGAGGTGGGGTGGCTCAGGAGCAACATGAGGAAATATTTTTTCACGGAGAGAGTGGTGGAGGCATAGAACCGCCTTCCTGAGGACGTTTTTGGGTCAAAAACAGTGGGGGAATTCAAGAATGTGTGGGACAGCCATAAGGCAATTATGCTGGTGGGTTGGAAGAAGTAGGCTGTTGGTTAACTAGAATCTGTAGCTTATCAAATAGGTAGGAAAATGGGCAGACTGGGTGGGCCAACTGGTCATTATCTGCTGTCACAGTCTACGTTTCTAAGTTTCTATGTAGATATGTCAGCTGCCAGGCTAAGAGCTGTTTCACTTATCACACATACTAATACCAGGTAAACAATCCTCTAATTAAACGAAGGGAAAAGGAAAAGTACCTCAGATATAAAAGTTGATGGCTATTTGCTTTTAAAATCTAATATTAGTTTCATGCAGTACACTAGCTCCTCAACTTCAACCCCTGCATGGATCAGCTTGAGATGGGACTTCTTTTTTTATTCTATTTATTCTCTGCTAGCTAGCAATTCTCTGCCACCTGGTCCCCAGATACATCAGCCCTCCACACCACTTGATGGGAGGCCGCTGTAACCTGTACAGTGGACCCCCTTATAGGGATCATGACAGGTTGTAGAGAGAGTATACATGTGTATACAGAGAACAGTGTACTCCAAATCCCTGTTATGTTGGTTGTGCTGTCCATTTCTGTACCATCATCTTGGTGACCACATGTCATGACGCAGGAATCTGTAACAAAAGTTGATTCTTTATTGTTTCCTGTTCTTGACAGGGTGCATCAGGTATGCACAATGATGTTGTGTGTTTGTTGCTTTTTTTTTGTTCCTATTAATTTTCTGAATTGTCCCTTACCGGACAGCCCCGACATACAATGGTACCTACCTCCCAGCGGTAGCACATGAGGTGGGCACCTGAAATAAGGTGCCATCTGAAATGGTGATGCGATGTGGGCGAAAGCTTGAATGGCAATGGGGGGGTAGGGTGACCGGATGTGCTGGGGTGGGCAACTGCAGCGACAGGATGTCACTATATGTACATGCGTGGGGGGGGAGTGAGCATGCAGCGTGGCCTGGGAAGAGGCGGAGGATGTGGAGGTTTGCTGTGGTCAGCTGCTGGGCTGGGCCTGGCATTGAGGGTTGACCTCCAGCTTGCAGTGTGTGGGAGTACGGGTCTGGGTCTGAGCACTACTGCATTTTGTCACGCCCAGCCAGAACATGTATTTTTGCTCCCCACCAACATGCACCCCCTAGGTTGAGAATCGTTTAGTAGGAGTGCAGGGCGAAAGTCTCTTGTATAGAGGCGATGTGGGAAGGGCGCAGCCTCCCCACATAAAGCAAAAAAATTAAGTCCCCGGCGCCATTGTTCCATGCGCCAAGGATGTCAGGGTGGTGAAAATGTTTTCACTGCCCTGACGTCACAATAACACGGCTTGCCGTTTGGCAGTCACCATTATCACATAGAACCCCTGCCAGCCAGTGTTCACCAAGGTTCCCCACCTCCATTGGGGCAGTCATGTTTCCCCAACTTCCGTCTGGTGTAACTAAACAGAAACTTGTGAAAGTTGGGTGAGACTGTAGTAAACAAAATTGTGAAAACATCTATTTTATAAGGACATGACAGATGCATGTCACTTTTGTTGCATCACATGTTATATATACTCTTTGTGGTAGTTGGTTTTGCTTCTGTGTGTATTTTAACAGTGTGTTTACTTCTTACCCATTACCTTTTTTTGCTTATATTGGGGATCCTGCAATCATTATGCTATAATGGACACAGCATTAGAATGTTTATGCTGCTGCGAGGTGAATGCTGTATTGTCCGAATTTGCATACAAACATAAGGAACTGCCAGAAGAAAAGGACCATAATGATTTTTCGAGTCTGCTTGAGTGCGCAGCTCAGTTACAGCCTTTTAGTTGCCCAACTCCTCAACTCCACCAGCAGTTATCTCTTACCTTCCCATTCTGCTCTCCTAACCCCTTCCCAATAGAGCACCCTTCAGTCCTAATCCTCTTCATCATCCTATCCCACTCCCTCTTGAAACTGGTCACTGTGTTTGCTGTCACCACCTCCCCCCATAGCTGATTCCACTGCTTCACCACCCTTTTGGTGCAAAGCATGCTTCATTTCCCTCTTGAATCTACCCCCACCAATTTAAGGTTATGTCCCCTTGTTATACCCACCTTTCTTAAGTTAAAGATGTCCTCTGTACCAACCCTGTTTATGCCCTTAAGGTACTTGAAGGTTTTGATCATATCCCCCTCTCCCTACTGTTTTCCAGGGTGTACATGTTCAGTTACCTCAGCCTCTCCTCACATGTTTGTTTATGTACAAATCACCCTGGGCCAAGTAAACAAACTCACAAAAGGCTGTGTTTAACTCCCCCCAATCCCCCATCCATCTCTCTCTCTCTCCCCTGCTTAATTTCTTCTTGGTCTAGCCTCCCCCACCCCCTTGGTTTTATGTGGGGATTTCAATATCAGCTGGTTGGGATCAGGAGCTGGTACCACTCACACACCTCTATATCTGAAGCCCACCTATCTCATTTAATAACCGAACCCACCAGGCCCAATATTAAATCTGGCAATCATTCCCTTTTAGTCTGGATCCTTACCAATAGCCTGCTAGGGGAGAATAAATAGAATAAAAAACAAGCATTTGTCAATGCCGAATGTTGATTGCGTTGGTCCGTTAAGGTCGCTCAATGGCCCTGTGTCAGGTGCTTGTTCTGCTTCTCCCCGTGCTGCAGGGTGCTGTTTTGCATGGGGTTCTTGCCTGCATTGGCATGTTTTTCTGCTGAGAAAGAAATCTGCAGCTGTCGTGACAGAGCTGTGTTGAGGTGGGTCACCCCCCCCCCCAACACACACTTGCTCATTCTGTTTGTACTGGTGCTGCAGGCTACCCTTTTGTACTGGTCTCCACCTGTGTTGGTGGCTTTTTCTGCCCACAAAAAAATTTGCAACAGTCGTGACACAGGTCCATTGAGGTAGCCACTCCCCCTTTCTCATTTGCTGGGTCCGTTTCTGCCTGCACTTCAGGCTGGCCTTTTGTACGGGGCTCCTGCCTGTGTAGCCGCCTTTTTCTGCCCACAAACAAATCCGCAGCAGTCACTATACAGCTCACTCAGGCTCTCTCTCTCACTTGCCCATTGTGTTTCTCACGGTGGTGCAGGCTGCCCTTTTGTACTGGGCTTCTGCCTGCTTTGGCACATTTTCCTGCCCCCAAAGAAATCTGCAGGTGTCCCGACAGAGCTCCGTTGAGGTTGCTGCCTGTGCCTATCTCACTTGCTCAGTCTGTTTCTCCTGGTGCTGCAGGTTGCTCTTTTGTACTGGGCTTCTGCATGCGTTGGCACATTTTGCTGGCTCCAAACAAATCTACAGGTGTCCTGACAGAGGTCCGTTGAGGTGGGTCACTGCCCCTCTCTCACTTGCTCATACTGTTTCTGCTGGTGCTGCAGACTGTCCTTTTGTACTGGGCTCCTGCCTCTGTTGGCATTTTTTTCTGCCCACAAACAAATCTGCAGCAGTCCTGACACAAGTGCATTGAGGTAGCTCACTCGCCCTGTCTCACTCGCTCGTTCCGTTTGTGCCGGCAGTTCAGGCTGGCCTTTTGTACTGGGCTCCTGCCTGTGTTTCTGCCTTTTTATGCCCACAAAGAAAGCTGCAGCAGTCATGCTAGATCTCTGTTGAGGTTGCTCACTCTGCCTGTCTCACTCACTCATTCTGTTTCTGCTGGCGCTGCAGGCTGCCATTCTGTAGTGGTCTCCTGCCTGTGTTGGCACCTTTTACTGCCCACAAAGAAATCTGCAGCAGTCCCGACAGAGCTCCCTTGAGGTTGCTCACTCCCCCTTTGTCACTCGCTCATTCCGTTTCTGTCAGTGCTGCAGGCTGCCCTTTTGTACTGGGTTCCTGCTTGCATTGCTGCCTTCTGACCAGAAAGACATCTGCAGCAGTCATGATACAGTTCCATTGAGCTCGTTCACTAACTCCCCCTCTCTCAGTGGTTGGTTCTGTTTCTCCCACCGCTGCAGGCTGCACATTTGTACTGGGCTCCTGCGTGCATTGCTGCCTTTTTGTTGCCACAAAGAAATCCACAGCAGTCCCAATAGAGGTTCGTTGAGCTCACTCACTCCCTTTCCCTCAGTTGCTCATTCTATGTCTCCCGCTGCTGCAAGCTGCCTTTTTGTACTCGGCTGCTGCCTGCGTTGCTGGCTTTGTCTGCCCACAAAGACGTGCAGCAGTCACGATACAGCTCCATTGTGCTCGCTCACTCACTCACTCACTCACCCTCTGTCATTCATTTGTTCTGTTTCCTCCGCCGCTGCAGGCTGCCCTTTTGTACAGGGCCCCTGTGTGCATTGCTGCCTTTTTGTGCCCACAGAGATATCTGCAGCACTCCCAACAGAGCTCTATTGAGCTCACCCACTCCCTCCCCCTCCCTCACTCGCTCATTCTGTCTTCCACTGCTGCAGGCTGCCCTTTTGTACTGGGTTCTTATCTGCATTGGGGGCCTTTTCTGCCCACAAAGACATCTGCAGCAGTCCCGACACAGCTCCATTGAGGTTGCTCACTCCCCCCCTCTCACTCACTCGTTGCATTTCTGGCAGTGCTGCAGGCTGGCCTTTTGAACTGGGCTTCAGCCTGCATTGCTGCCTTTCCCTGCCCACAATGAAATCTGCAGCAGTCATGATAGACCTCCGTTGACCTTGCTCACTCCCCCTCTCTTAGTCACTTGATCTATTTCTCCTGGCGCTGCAGGCTGCTGTTTTGTACTGGGCTCCTGCCTGCAATGACACCTTTTTCTGCCCACAAAGAAATCTGCAGCTGTCCTGACAGAGCTCCATTGAGGTCGCTCACTCCCCCTGTCTCACTCGCTCATTCTGTTTCTCCTGGTGCTACAGGCTGGCTTTTTGTATGGGGTTCCTGCCTCTGTTGGCCTTTTTGTCTGCCCAGAAAGGAATCTGCAGCAGTCCCGACAGAGCTCCGTTGGCCTCACTCACTTCCCCTGTCTCACTCGCTCGTTCCATTTGTGCTGGCACTGCAGACTGCCCTTCTGTACTGGGATCCTGCCTGCGTTGCCACCCTTTTCTGCCCACAAACAAATCCACAGCAGTCACAATACAGCTCCGTTGAGCTTGCTCACTCCCCCTCTCTCACTCGCTGTTTCTCCCACCACTGTAGGCTGCCCTTTTGTACTCGGCCTCTGCATGCATTGCTGTCTTTTTCTGCCCACAAACAAATCCACAGCAGTCCCAACAAAGGTCCGTTGAGCTCACTCCTCCTCCCTCCCTCCCTCAATCGCTCGTTCTGTGTCTTCCGGCGCTGCAGGCTGCCCTTTTGTACTGGGCTCTTGCCTGCGTTGTTGCCTTTTCCTTCCCACAAAGACATCCGCAGCAGTCCTGACAGAGCTCAGTTGAGCTCAGTGACTTCCCCCCGCAGTCGTTCGATCCTAATTCATCCCAAACACTGATTTCCGACAGCGACTGCGGTATTCTGCACCGGACACGCGAAAACGCATTTCAGCCAGGATGTGAAAAATTACAGCTGTGCTGTTCATAAGGAGGTGTGAACAAATGCCAGTGTTGAAAATCTGGCATGAAAATATTACTAATTTGCAAACGTACAAGGGTGCCTGGCACCTGCACAACACACGCTCGTAACACAGTTATTTTATGGAGTTTCATCACAAAATTTTTAACATAGGCATTTTAGGACCTTTGCTCATAAACAGTGTCAGTGTGATTTTCTTAATATGTCCTGAACACCGATTTCCCACAGCAACCACGCTATTGTGCACTGGAGGAGCGAAAACACATTTCAGACAGGATGTGAAAAATGACAGCTGCACTGTTCATAAGGAGGTGTGGCAAAATGGCAATGCTGAAAATTTGGAGTGAGAATATTGCAAAGTTGTGAAGGTATGACCGTGCGTGGCAACTGCGCAATGCACATTCGTAACACACTCATTTTATGGACTTTCATCACCAAATTTTCAACATAGACATTTTAGGACCTCTGCTAATGAACAGTGTCACTGTCATTTTCATAATGTGTCCCGAACATGGATTTCCCACAGTAACCACGCTATTCTGCGTCGGAACTGTGAAAACAGATTTTGGCCAAGATATGAAAAATGACAGCTGTACTGTTCATAAGGAGGTGCAGAAGAATGGCAATGTTGAAAATCTGGAGTGAAAATATTATAAATTTGTGAACTTACGAGCGTGCATGCAAACTGCACAACGCACGCTTATAACACAGTCATTTTATGGAGTATCATCACCAAATTTTCAACATAGGCATTTTAGGACCTCTGCTCATGAACAGTGCCACTGTCAGTTTCTTAATCTGTGTGGAACAATGATTTCCCACACCAACCATGCTATTCTGTGCCAGAAGTGCAAAAACACATTTTGGCCAGGGTGTGAAAAATGACAGCTGTACTGTTCACAAGGAGGTCTGAAAAAATGCCGATGTTGAAAATCTGGGGTGAAAATATTGCAAATTCGCAAAGTTACGAGTGTGCATAGCAACTGCGCATCATGCGCTCGTAAAACAGTCATTTTTTGAATTTTCCCAACCAAATTTGTAACATAGGCTTTTTGAGAGCTCATCTCATGAACAGTGGCACTGTCGTTTCATTAATCAGTCCCAAAGGTGATTTCGCGTAGTGATCACGGAATCACCTTTCAGGGCCGATTAACGCCATGACAGTGACAGAATTAATGAGGAGGGGTCACAAAAACCCCATGTTGAAAATTTGGTGCCAAAATTCCAAAAAATGCCTGAGATATGCATCAAAGTTGAAAAACCCCTATCTAGCCCATTATACAGCTTACCGGCATTTCTTCAGTTTGCGGTCGGCTTTGAAGAGTGCAGACGTGTTCCCAGTCCACCGAAGATCATCGCGCCAGGCTCCAGAGGTAAGTATGGGGTGAGGGGTGATGTGGGGAGGCAGGGTGCGCAGTGGGTGGGCACAGGATAGCGAGAGGAGGGGCAGGAAGACCGCCATGGGACCATTTCTTTTTTTACAGGTTACAAAAAGAAAAAAGACATTGCAGGAAGGTTGTTTTTTGGCATGCTGGGGTGGGCTCCCAGCGTAGCAAAGGAGTCTTTTTTTGGGGGGGCCGCTGTAGCCAACAGGGATTAGGCACCCCTTCGGCACACAACAGGTGGGGGGGCACATTATGCTGATGGGGATTGTGCACCCCTTGCCGGCACACAACAAAGGGGGGGGGAATTATGCTGATGGGGATTGGGCACCCCATCAGCAGACAAGAAAAGCAGGGGGGTGCGCCTGACATATGCCGATGGGGAGTGGGCTCCCCCGTCAGCAACATACATCGGGGGCACTGCAGCCAACGGGGATTGGGGCTCCTGTCGGCAAACAAACGTTGAGGGGGCACATGCTGCCAGGGGGATTGGGCACCCCCTCTGCAGGGGAGGAGGATTAATATTGTTTGTGAACAGTCGGCAAGCCACCGCCATGTTCACAAACAATATCAGGACTGCAACATCCCACCCTTCAATGACGGGTCGCTCCCTCATTGCAGCGAATGACTCACACTGCAATGACGAGGCGGCCCTTGATTGCAGCTGCTATTTCTTCACAAGTTGGTGGCATGCTGGCTGAACTAGTGTCAGCAGCAGCGTGCCACAGCATTGGCTGAGGCATGTCAAGCCTTTACAGGCTGTAGGGGCATTGGCCGCAACAGTGCAGCGCCTCCATAACCTGCTTCTCAGAAAGCTGTCGCAATATGTTTCTTGCGCATGTGCGCGATCAACATAAAAATCCTATCTCAGGCTGATCCATGCAGGGTTCAGATTAGGTTTTGTAGCTATTATCCAGCAGGGTAATGACTTGCAAAATCCATGAGTCCCACAGACTTTTCTACTGGCCAAGCAGAACTATTTATTGAAATCTTACCTTTTCCAGTACAAGCTCTCCAGGCTACTAAAAAGATTTTTGACTATTCCAAAAGAAAATCTATTGAAGAAGCCTGAGTGGTCGGGTGAAATGCAAGCTTGCTTGTAACGTTCTGCTGTTCCTATGAATAAAATGCTGAAGGAACACTACTTTTGTAAATTCATATTATTTGCTTGAACTGCTCATGCGAGGGTGAGTTGCACTCCATTATTTACACAAGTGCAATTCATTTGGAGAAGCGCCACCTCCCCAGAGATCACCACCATCCTGAACTGGAAATCTACCAGCATTTGGTTAGTAGACTGGTGCAACTTTTGACCCTGTCCATGAACATCCACATGTGGTCACGCAGTTGACAGTACAGGAATGGACAGCCAAGATCACCCTCTCCACACACACACACACACACACACACCATGGCAAACATCTGGCATTGACAAATGCTTGTTTATTTCTGTGGTTTACTTTGGTGTGTTTAAATAAAGTATTTTGTTATTGTCTTTTTGAAGCATTTTTAGTAATCTTTTAGTTACATTTTTCTTAATGTGATGGTGTGTTGTCCCTCCTTGTTATACTGAATATTAAATTACCTCTGTTACCCCAGTCGTTTTAATTCCAGTTTTGTTTAAAAAAAAGTGGTAGTTTTTCAGATCACACTGCTCATCCCTAATTCTCTAGGGGTAGCTGTTGAATGCTGCTGGTAGTTAATAACTTGTTTTACCCTTTTACCCCTGATGTGTGTGTCATGTTTTGTGTGGTGTTTGATTTTTTCAGACCACACTGCTGATTCCTAACTCCCTAGAATGAGGTGTCATTTGCTCCTGGTACTTATTTGTACTGCAAGCTTTTTTATATATATATTGACATTTTTAACTACAAATCAAATTACAATTAGGCAAGGCATGGCACGTATTATTAATATAGTGCTCTATCCATAAACTTAGAGTGTTTTACAGTAAAAACAGAACCCCCCCAAAATTAAAGACAGCAATTAAATAAAACTAAAGGCTTTTTTCAAAGAGAAAAGTCTTTAAAGAGGCTTTAAAGGCCTCCACTGAGCTGACTTCACATATGTAATGTGACAAGGAGTTCCAGAGCACTGGTGCAGCAATTCCAAAAGCTCTGTCTCCCAATCACTTAAGATGAGAAGGGGGCACCACAAGCAAGTCAGCCTTGACAGAGCATAGGGGTCAGAGAGGTCGAAAGGGGATCAAGAATTCTTTAAGGTTGTCAGGTCTTAAACCACGCAGGGCCTTGTATGTTAACAAGCAGATCTTGAAGGAGATGCACAAACTCACAGGCAGCTAGTGCTGAGAGCACAGAAGAGGACTGATCCCTAAGAGAGGCACCGGTCAACATCCTGGCAGCAGCATTCTGCACAAGATGAAGTTGACACATCAATCCTCCAGACAACCCTAGGTACACAGCATTGCATTAATCAACTCTGTTGGTGACAAAAGCATGAATGACTCTAGCCAGGTCAGCAGGCATCAAGAACAGGTGGATCCTGACGATGTTCCAGAGATGGAAAAACTGGACTGAACAACTGACGACACCTGTTGTTCAAAAGTTAGTCAGTCATCCAGAAAAACACCAAGGTCTATAACTACACTCACCACGAACAGGGGCTGCCCACTAACAGCTAGGGTGAGTAACCTCCCGTTTGTGGGGTTACCTCCATGGCTGGGCTCATTCACCATAACCTCTGTCTTGCCAGGGTTCAGACATAGCCAGTTTGCATACATCCAGTCATTTATCTTGGCCAAACACTAACTCAGAATAACTTAGGCAGACAGGTCACCTGTGGCACAGGACATGACAGGTACAACTGGGTATCATCCGCATATAAGTGAAACCCCACATTGTACTGCCTAATGATCTCCCCCAGAGGTAGCATGTATATGGAGAGCACAACAAGGGGGACAAAATAGAACCCTGCGGAGCACCACAAAGCAGTGTGAAAAGTCCCGAGGAAAAATTCCCAAGGACTACATGCTACGATCTCATGGTTTACTTTGAGTTAAATCAATGTAAAACTGTGCCAGTGGTACCCACATAGTACCCCAGGTGATCCAATAACACCCTGTGATCCATTGTGTCAAAAGCTGAGGATAGATCCAAGAGCACCAAGATGGTACATTACCCTCAGTCCCTCACCATGAAGAGATCATGTACCACCCTGACCAGTGCTGTCTCAGTACTGTGCTGGAAACCCAACTGGAGAGGTTCAAAGATGGACAAACTCTTCAAATGCTCAACCAGCTGGTCAGCCACCACCTTCTAAATAACCTTTCCCAAAAAGGGAAGATTAGAGATAGACTTGTAGTTTGAGAGAACATCAGGGTTTAAAGATGGCTTCTTTAGGGGGATCTCACCACAGCTTCTTTTATGGCTGAAGGTAAAGAACCCTCACTTAGAGACCTGTTTACAACCTTAACAAACACTGGACCCAGGAAGTCCAAGCAGCTGATGATGAGCTACTTTGGACCTGGGTCTAGAGCATAGCTGGTGGGATGCAAGCTGGTGAGCACACGGAGGACCTCAGTTGCCAAAACCAGACAAAACTCATTCCAGCTCCTGCTTGACAGAGGATCACCACCAACTGCCTGATCCCCTCCAGCAGAAGCTGGACCAGAGGAGGCATTACACGCCCTGATAGTGGACACCTTGTCAACAATGAAGCACCCAAACTCCTTATACCACGGAGTCCGTAGATTTATTTTGGGTGCGCCCTCTTCCACTCACCACTGCTTCCTTTATTCAGCCTTAGGTCAGAACTCACTGAGTTTTGGACACCAAAGGAACTCAGTTCTACGAACATATAGAGCCATTATCAATATGCTCCCATTATATTTCAGATTGTTTGCCTCATTGTGTCGTGGGTCGCTACCCACTGTGAAGTTTATCCTGTATCTCCCTTGTAATCGCCAAGGTCAGATCTCGATGCGGTAAGTAGGCAATAAGTTATGCCCTTCCTGTCCTATGAAACAGCATTCCAAAATCACTCAAACTTGCAACCCCTGTGAATTTTTCTGTCTTTAAAACCCTGCTTAATTGCTCTGTCAAAGAGACATGGAAATGTTTTTGCTAATGACCCTCTATTCAAGAAAATGACACACCCAGAGTTATTGTTCCTCTCCACTGCTCAATCTCACCTGCTCTCACCCTGCCTTAACTTTTGACTGCACTGCATTGTTACCCTGAATCACCTGCTTGCTACAATAATTGTCTGTCTCGTTCTATGTGATAACAGTGAAAGCCTAAAGGCGATCACTGTTATTGAGAAGTCAGGAGTGCCAAAAATTTATTTTGGCACTCTTGTTCTCTGACGCACAGCAAAAGGGCACCGGAGACTTCATTTTTTAATGCTTTATGGGGGGGCTGTGCACCCCCCAGCCCTCCCAAGGGGGTTTCGTCCCCCGCACCCCTGTACTTAAGGATTCTCAACTCCAGAGGGGTTTATGTCAGGAGGGGGGTGAAAACATAAAAAAAAGGTTCAGGCTGGGTGTAACAAAAACACACCAGCGCTCAGACACAAACCCAGTACCCTGCTGACCAACTCCACCAACCCACCCACCATGCCACGGGGTCAGCTCAGCAACCCACTGTGGCACCGTCCCTCACATACCCTCCCACCCCTTGCTGTGTGTGCCCGCTCCCCCCATGCACGTACATATAGTGACATCCTGTCGCTATATTCGCCCACCCACCCATCTGGCCTCCCTACCCTACGGTAGCTGTCCATGAAGGGTCACCATTATTGTAGGTGCCCATTCCCCAGCACTGATATCACAGGATATCTTAGGCCTAGCTGCTGAATCTCACACCTATGTAGTTTTAGTGTATATATGTATGTAGATTATGAGTATGCAGCTCCAAGGTATTGTATGCCTTTTCTCTACAGTGACTCATTGTAGATTCCCCTGTTTTATATGTACATATGTTTTCTCAAGCTACCTTACTATATTAATCTACTGTATTTACCTTGACCTACAATACCCAGGCCCACCTTGTAAATGAGTTTTTCTCAACAGTGCTTCACCTGGTAAAATAAAGATTTGATTGTTTCATTGATTGATTGATTGCGTTTTCTGCAAAAAATACTGTTCTGGACTGAAGACAGGAGTGATTCAGTCAGCTGTCTGCAGTGTGGAAGAGCACAGCTGGGCGATTCCTTGCTACAGCAATTGACCGAGACAGAAACTCTGTCTTCTTTAGATCGATTTCCTGCTAATACTCCAAATAATGGAGCTTCCGCACTGCCCTGTCCCCCTCAGAGCAAGACCTCCTCCAGGCACACTCCAAACTATGCCCCTTAGTGGTAAACCGATGCAGCTCAACACAATACCATGGTGAAAAATGTTGGAGGTCAAGGGACAAATGTGGAAAGGTGCAAACAAGTCCAGAATGTCAGTCAAGGCCATATAATAGGCCTCCACATTAGCTTCTGGACCCTGAGCACAAGATAGCAGAAAGCTCGATACAACCAGTGACTCCTAGAGCTGGCAAGGGTCCATTTTGTTTTTTTGGACAACACTGGATAGTCTCCGTAGTAGATGTTAATTGACAGGGAGCCCTGCACTGGAACTCAACTGTGTTATGATCCATCCAACAGACCGGATAAACCTTGACTACCGTACTGTCAAGTCCAAGTGAGAAGACCAGGTCCAGAGTGTGGTCATGTATGTGCGTCTTGGAAGTAACCATCTGAGACAGTCCCAGCAGATTCATCAGCTGGAGGAGCTCTTGCCCAAAATGACAGGATTCATCATCAATCCAAGTGTTAAAGTCCCTCAGGCCCCAAATCCTAGAGGACTCCAACACCTGACCGGTAATGAAGTCTGCCAGCTCTTGCAGGAAGAGACCCCCCCAGAGGCCGGTAGATGAGGACTATCCTGCCATTGATTCCCATGGCGCACTTTGCAACCACACAATCAAAGGACACTGGTGTTCTCACTGGAATGCAGTGAGGCCCAGAGTGGATCTAAAACAGATGGCCACCCCGTCATCTCTATAGCCCCTCCTTGGGCAATGCAAAGGCCGAATAACCAGGGGGAACAGATGCTGGCAGCAGAGGGCCACTGTTGTCACCCACCCAAGTCTCAGTAATGCAAACAAGGTCAGCTGAGGAATCGTCAATGAAAGATTCCTTCACCGCAGTTTTGTTCCTCAGTTACCTAGTGTTACAAAGAATGGACTGTAGAGGACAAGCCGCACAGGCCAAATGGACTATCTGCTGCCCAAAAATATTTGGTAGAGGGATACCAGGTATGATGGTCCTCTATCCTGAGGCCTTCTCCTCCCTGGGCATTTCCTGGGCTGTAACACACACCAATCCTGCCCCCGTATCACCAAACTGAGAACCATCACTGTGGGGGGAATGCTCACCCCACTGAGAACTCCTACCTCCCGGCAGTGACTGAGCACCCCTGATGGCAAAACAAAGGAAGCCCTGGGAAAGGACAATGTGACCACAGGAAATCCACCATGTAGGTGAGCCTCAAAACCTCAAAACCTCAATACCTCTACATGTAGGTCAAAAATATTAAACAGTACATCAAAGTAATATAAGTCCACAAAAATACACAACAACACTGATCACACACACACAGATACGCACACATGCACATATACATTTACTTAAAGAAAGAAAAAAACGCATCCTAACCCAATAAAAACAATACAAACTATAACTTTGCAAGTTATAACAGGAGAATCATGACAAAATCTTAAAACTTAAATCACCTTTAATACAGCCAGAAAAAGGTGCAATAAAAAAGTACCGGGAACTGAAACAGTTTTAAAAATGTGTGTTGGCAGGCTCACACTCCAATCTAAAATGTTTGTGGGGCTTCAGGGACCTCTCACTTCCCCAAGCTCAAACAATGTCCAGAAACTCTAGGCCTGTGGCTCTCTTACCATACACAGGTAACTAGAATTATCATAATAGGCTAAATAGCTTCAAAAATTCAAAGTCAAAGTCTCAGCTTTGTCACTGTCACTGCCAAAAATCCTTAAGGCTTTATCATGAGAAGAAAGTGGCCAAAAAAGCCAACAACTGAAAGAAATCCAGCTTCAAGAGCAGGAACTTTAGCTGCCAACAGACTGAAAATACAGAGTCCAACAGAACAACAGCCTAGAGAGACAGCAGCCAGTACACAGAGCTCCAAGAAATGAATGAGGAAAGGAGAGAGCGGTGGGATGAAGATGGCAAAGCCCCCAGCACAGGTCCCAACACAGCACAGCCCAGCAGGGCAAGTCAACACAGCCCAAAAAGATTCTACAGCCTTTGGCAAGAACTACAGAAAGCTGACAAATTACAGGGCATTGGAAAAATGAAGAGTGCAACCCTGCAGGCACACAGCAGGAACCCAGGAATGTGGAAAACCCAAATGCTGGAAAGGTAGAGAAAGCCGGCAGATCAACAACTCCATGGCAGGGAAAGAATCCACAGCAGCAGTCCAAGCAATCCAAACAGAAGCCGAGAGCAATGAAAAGACAATGAATGACAGGAGATGATCCAAAGCAGGTGTTGTAGAACAGCGGTAAAACACAGATAAAAGCAACACTATCTAGAAATAAAAGGCTAAACTACTAGTTGTTGTCACAAACCCACTCAGCAGGTCAGGCCCTCTGCTCCCACAGTGCCAACCTCTGAGCACAGAATTGTGAAAAGTTAACAGAACAGCGTAAACCTCCTGCCTGCTTGTGGGTCCAAATCACCTTTAGTCTCAAGTTCTGGTTGGATTCAAACTGTGAACCTTATGCTAGCCTACCAAAATGTACAGGCTCAGATAATCTGCTCTTTGGGGGGATGCCAGATATCTTTCACCTAAGGGCACCTAACCAGTTATCCAAAATGAACCCTTAAAACTCTGTAAAAGACCTTAGGTATATTCTTACATTTTCCCAGTCTGGTAACACTATCAAGCTTAGGAACAGTTGTCAAATTTAACTGTCTATACTTCACATGCAAAAGAACTTCGAAGACACACCCAGGCAGTCTTTTTAATTGAAAGGTTCACTTAAAAATGGATAAAAATATTAAACTGTAAACACAGAACACTATATCACAAAGCATACAATCATTTAAAAGAAAACAAAGGAAAGTACAAACTAAAACTCCTACCACAATACAATTAGACTTTTTCTATCTAATGTATTACCTCTATACAGTGCTTAGAGTTAGATGTTGTTTCTTAAGAGTCCAAAAAGTTAATGTCACAAAGCTGAAACACAGAATACAGTTTAAACTCTGTGTTTCCAACCCTTCTATGAATCATCTAGCTCCTCCTGTTAGAATATAAAAATTATAAAAACAATGATCTTTCTGATAGGAGATATTTAAAATACTGTGACTTCAGTAAAAGCTAATTTTCCAGATTATAAGTCTGTGATTTCCCAGTTCCTTCTGTTTGATCTTTGAGCAGTTCCTGTTCCCAGAGCACATTAATGAGTTTTACGACTCTGCAGTTTTCTTACCTAGATGCAAATATACCCAACAGGAATCAGCTTATCCGAAGCCATAAAAGGTATATTTTAGTTTCCCAGCTTCAGAGGCAGAAGATCATAAAAAGGCTATAAAATGCATCTTCTCAAGAGAAGTTAATGACATTACAGAAAATTCCTGGTTTAATACATATATCCTGTTATTTTCACTAAAATCTGGGGAGGAGCACCCATAGCCCAGCTGTCTTATGGAGACAATCACGCACTACATTTTTATATTACAAATATTAAAGAACAATCATAACCAGCTGGCCAAGCGTTACAATCCTCCCCACCTAGACTGAATTTGGGGGCTCTATCCCCTGCATGAGCTTCCCAAATCAATTTAGCCTTGATAAAGATGAGAAAGGCCATCGGCATTCTAATTGGTCACTCTAGCCCTATGTAAGATTGTCATGTCATACCCTTTCAAGGTAAGAGTCCATCTTAACAGTCTACCATTAGTTTTTCCCATTTGGGTCAGCCAAACCAGGGGGTTGTGGTCCATTTGTACCTCAACATGCTGCCCGTATAAGTATGGCTCTAGCTTCTTTAGGGCACACACTATGGCAAGACACTCTTTTTCCACAGTGGAGTAAGCCTGCTCCCTGGGAGGTAACTTTTTACTTGGTTGGATGTCTGACTCAGTACTGCCCCAATACCCACATCCGAGGCATCAGTCTGAACTATAAAGGGTCTGCTGTAGTCAGGACTTGTCAATACAGAAGCACTGCACAGTGCCTCCTTCAGTCTGGTAAAGGCTTTTTCACAGGCTGTTTCCCATGTAATTTTCTTAGACATCCTTTTCTTTACCAGGTCAGATAGGGGAGCAGTTAGGGCACTGTAATTGGGTACAAATGTGCTATAGTACCCTGCTGTCCCTAGAAAACTTCTGACCTGCTTCTGTGTTTCTGGTCAGGGCCATGCCTTGATCACCTCTATTTTTGCTTGGCTAGGATGGAGCTGTCCCCGGCGTACAACATGCCCAAGGTATGCCACTTCAGCCATGGCCACCTGGCACTTCTCAGCTTTTACTGTGAGCCCGGCCCTCTGTATTCTGCCCAGCACTTCCCTAAGGTGCGACAGGTGTTCCTCCCAGCTGGCCCTAAAGATGGCAATGTCATCCAGGTACACCACGGTGTACTCCTCGGCACCATTTAACACCTGGTTCACCAACCTTTGGAAAGTGGCCGAAGCGGTCTTCATTCCAAAAGGCATTACTTTAAATTCAAATAAGTCTATCGGAGAGATGAAGGCCGGCCTCTCCCTAGCTCTGTCCGTTAACTCTACCTGCCAATACCCCTTGGTCAGATCAGTAGTCGAAAGGTATGTCCCCCCTCCCAACTTGTAAAGGAGTTCATCCATCTGGGGTATCGGGTGGGTATCTGACTTTGTGACTGCATTCAGTCCACAATAGTCCATACAGAAATGAGTAGAGCCATCTGGCTTGGGCACAAGGACTACGGGTGAGGCCCAGGGGCTGTGGGATTTCTGGATTACCCCTAAATTGAGCATTTCCTCCACCTCCCTTCTAATGTCCTTTTGGACAGCCTCTGACACCCGATATGCTGTTCACTGTATGGGTGTCAGTGTCCCTGTCTCCACATTGTGCATTGCTAAAGGGGTTAGTCCAGGCTTGGTGCTAAACAGTGGGGCAAAGTCTGCTAAAACCTCCCTTACTTCCTGGATCTTGAATGGGGCCAGCTGGGGGGATGATTTTACTGCCTCCACAGAGGACTCCCGCTTGCTTTCTTCCAGCAAGTCCAGAAGGGAGTCTCCTTTGTCCATCCCCTGCCCAGGACTACATACTGCAAACACCATGTCAGCTCTATTAGCATATGGCTTCATCATGTTGACATGGTACATTCTTTCTGTCTGTCGGCTGTCAGGTAACTCTATGATATAGTTGATGCCATTTACCTTTCTATCTACTTTGTACGGTCCTGCCCACTCAGCCTGCAGCTTGTCTTTCTGGACCGGAATAAGGACCACGACTTTCTGACCCACCATGTACGAGTGAGGTCTGGCTCTGCAGTCATACCACATTTTTTATTTCTGTTGGGCAGTTGCCAGGTTGCTTTGGGCTGTCCCCTAAGCTCCTTCAGCCTTTCCCTAAACTTAAGGCCGTAATCCACCATGAGAGTTACCGGAGTGGTGTGCTTGCCTTCCCAGTCCTCCTGGATTAAGTCTAGACACCCACATACCTGACTTTCATATAAGAGTTTGAAGGGGGAAAATCCTGTCGACTCTTGGGTCACCTCCCTGTATGCAAACAACAGGTGGGGAAGGTATTTCTCCCAGTCCCTCCCATGCTGCTCAGCAAACACTTGGAGCATTGACTTCAGGGTACCATTAAATCTTTCCACAAGCCCATTGGCTTGTGGGTGATAAGGTGTTGTGCATCTTTGCACCACCCCACACTTCTCCCACAAACATTTCATCAGGTCTGACATGAAGGAACGCCCTTGATTGGTGATAACCTCCTGCGGGACCCCAACACAGGAGAAAATTCCAAGTAAGGCATCTGCCACTTTGTCTGTCAGTGAGAATAGGGCAACTGCCTCGGGGTACCGGGTGGCATAATGCACCACAGTCAGGATGAACCTCTTCCCAGAGGAGCTGGGGGTATTTAAAGGCCCCACAATATCATTTCCCATCCTCTGGAATGACTCCTCCACTATGGGCAATGGAATCAGGGTGGCTTGAGTTTTCTTACCTGCCTTCCTATTTCTTGGCACTGGTGACAAGACCCAATACTCCTTCACCTGCTGGGTGAAGTTGGGCCAATAGAAATTCTGGGCCAACCACTGCATAGTGTGTGCAATTCCCAGATGACCAGACAAGGGAATATCATGTGCAATCTTGAGCTACTGCTTACGATAACCCTGGGGAACGACAAGCTGCCTGCCTGTCACCCCTCCAACTGTCTGCACAGCTTGAGTATACATCAGTCCATTTTCCCAATAAACCTTATGTTTACTGTCACCTCCTTGTGCTTTGTCAGAGTCTGCCCAAGCCTTCAGGTTTTCTAGTCTAGGGTCACTTTTCTGAGCAGCTGCAAACTCCTTACACATTCCCAAGGCATGGGACATGTCCCCTTTAGTATCTAAACTAGGGTCCCTAGCACTAATGTCAGGGCACTCAGGATCACTGTCAACCCTAACCCTCTCATCATGGGTCACTCCCCCCTCTTTGGAGTAACCCTCCATAGCTGTGTGGTTAACTGCTACTGGGGAAATATCTACCTCCTTTTCATTAGTTTCCATATCAGGAGACACAGACTGGGGAACCAGCCTCCCAGTGGTGTCTACAATGGCTTCTGTGGGGTCCAGGGAACTACAATTTTCCTTTGCTGCTTGGTTATGGGTAACTGTACACACCATCCCCTGTTTGAGATTGTTGCCAAGGATGAAATCAACTGCTAAAGTTTTGGCTACGGCTACCTGTTGCACAGTTTCCCCTGTTTCACCACAGTCTAGGAGAACACTAGTGAGCGGCAATGTTTTCTCTTCACCAGTGAAGTCTTGTACAGTGGCATATTTATTGGGTAAAAGCTGACCAGGCTCTACCAGATCCCCTTTTACCAATGTCAGGGATGCCCCTGTGTCCCTTAACTCGTGCGTCTGTACACCGTTCACCATGACTGGGTGCATGTATTTCCTCATGTTCACAGGCATGCTTCCAGGGACACACAAACAACCTAATTCTTTCCTAGTCCAATTCTGCGTATTGCTCATCGTTTTGGGACACTGTCTGGCAATATACCCAGTTTCTTTACAAACCCAACATTCATTTCTTTTTTCAGAGAAATCTTTTCTTTGAAACCTGGGGTTAACTGATTTTGGTGGAGGCAGTGAGGGTTTTAGCTCCCCTGAAGGCATGTTTTTCCCTTTCTGCGCTACCACGCCTGCCCCACTCACTCTCAGAGCAGGGCTGCTCTTGGCATAGCATTCCTAGAGTTCAGCACCTTCTTGCACTGTTTTAGGATCTCAGTCCTCCAGTCAGGTTTTCAGCTCTGCTGGGCATGCCCCAAAAAACTGTTCTAACAAAATAGCATTTTCAATTTTATCTACAGAGTTTGCTTCAATTCCCTCCCACCAACGTTTTAAAAACTGATGTTGTTTCATTGCTAGCTCCTCATAGCTCATGTCAAGGCTTCTCCTGAGCTTACGGAATTTAGCTCAGTATGCTTCAGCAGTTAAATCAAATTTTTTTAACAGTGCAGCTTTAAGTTTGCTGTAATCATTACTATCCTCATTGTCCATGTGACCCAATGCATCCCGAGCTTTCCTGGTAAGTAGCGGGGATAGCTAGAAGCTGCAGGACCCTCTAGGAATTTTAGCCTGAATACAAACTTTTTCAAAGGAATTTAAAAAGGCATTCATATCCTCCTCTTTAAATTCAGCTATCAATTTGGAATTCAATTTGTAACCCAGTCCTGTAGTTCCAGTTAAACCCAAGCCATTTACCTGCTCTGGTGCTGCTGGTTGAGTCATAGCTTCTCCAGTTCATGTTGCCTCTGGTCCTCATGCTCCTCACGGTCCACATCTCATTGTTCACACTCCCTCTTCTCCTCTGCAGCTTGCTGTTCTCGCTTCTCCTCTCTCTGGAACTCCAGCTCACAGTTTGTGCAACTCAGTTTGCAGCCTGATTGCTTCTGGCTCCAGAATGCTGGTGACCTTCCCCTGCTGCTGTGGCCCTTCTCTGGCACTGGCCCTGCTGTCATCCTCACCGGATCTAGACACTGCACTGGCTGCTGGCCCCTCCATGCTCAAGGTTTGGTCTTTTTCAGTCACAGTCTGTGACTCAATGATCTAGGCATCTGCTGCCATCAGAGCATCCATGAGGTTCTGCTTGGTAGCTCTTCCCTCTTACAGGACTCCCCTATCCTGGCACAACTGCTTCAAGTAGTCTACAGTGTGCCTGCTGTAGTTGGAAGCCATATTCTTCCCTAACTATGGCTACTCTAACTTGCACTTTAGAAAAAAAAAATAAAACAGGTAGGAACTCAACTGTAAGCAAAATTATATAGTTCTGTTTCCTTTTTAAAAATAAATCACTGCCTTATTTTGCAAGTGAGCTGTACAGTATTAAGCTGACACACTGAACAATTAAAGCTTGTGCTACCAATTTTATGCACACCACTGCCAACCAATCTGTCACAAACCCACTCAGCAGGTCAGGCCCTCTGCTCCCACAGTACCAACCTCTGAGTGCAGTATTGTGTAAAGGTAACAGAACAGGGTAACCCTCCTGCCTGCTTGTGAGTCTGAATCACCTTTAGTCTCAAGTTCTGGTTGGATTCAAACTGTGAACCTTATGCTAGCCTACCCAAATGTACAGGCTCAGATAATCTGCTCTTCGGGGAGATGCCAGATATCTTTTGCCTAAGGACACCTAACCAGTTATCCAAAATGAGCCCTTAAAACTCTATAAAAGACCTTAGGTATATTCTTACCTTTTCCTAATCTGGTAACACCATCAAGCTTATGAACAGTTGTCAGATTTAACCATCTATACTTCACATGCAAAAGAACTTCGAAGACACACCCAGGCAGTCTTTTTAAATGAAAGGTTTACTTAAAAATGGATAAAAATATGTAAAATGTAAACACAGAACACTATATCACAAAGCATACAATCACTTAAAAGAAAACAAGGAAAAGCACAAACTAAAACTCCTACCACAATACAATTAGACGTTTTCTATATAATGTATTACCTCTATACAGTGCTTAGAGTTAGATGTTGTTTCCAAAAAGTTAATGTCACCCAGCTGAAACACAGCATACAGTTTAAACTCGGTGTTTCCAACCCTTCTATGAATCATCTAGCTCCTCATGTTAGAATATAAAAAGTATACAAACAATGATATTCTTGTCAGAAGATGTTTAAAATACTGTGGCTTCAGCAAAAACTAATTTCCCAAATTATAAGTCTGTGATTCCTCTCTTTGATCTTTGAGCAGTTCCTGTTCCCAGTGCATATCAAAGATTTTTATGACTCTGCAGTTTTCTTACCTAGATGCAAATATAGCCAACATGAATCAGCTTATCTGAAGCCATAAAATGTATATTTTAGTTTCCCAGCTTCAGAGGCAGGAGATCATAAAAAAGCTATAAAAAGCAGCTTCTCAAAAGAAGTTAATTACATTACAGAAAACTCCTGGTTTAATACATATTTCCTGTTATTTTCACTAAAACCTGGGGGTGGCGGTGGGGTGGAAGCACCATAGCCCAGCTGTCTTATAGAGACAATCACACACTACATTTTTATATTATAAATATTATAGACCAATCATAACCAGCTGGCCAAGCATCACAGTTACAACTAACTGTATTAGCATATAAGAATGACTGGGAAGAGACACTCTACTAAATGGAGAGGTGCCAGGAGGGCAATGAAGAAGTGTTCAAAATCTGTGGGGCAAAATAGTGCTGTAATTAAAAGAAAAATGATGTTTGTGGCAATGTATTCAATGGGCTCTGGGGCTGACAGCACCAAAGGAAGTACAGTACTTGGTAGCAGTGGCATTAGTGTAGCCTAATTTCTTTCTGCTGCATCTGTGGCAGCCATGATGGTGGGGGGTTGAAAGAGACAAGAGAAGCAGCAGAAGACAAGGAACAGTGGTGGAGGGGGAGGTTGTTGGTGTCCCCATGGCTGGTGGTGGTAGGGCTTAGCCTGACAGCATGGAACTTTAGTCAAGACTGGGGTGGGAGATTTGGAAAATATGAGTCACACTCACACTCCTGATGTTGAGGTGGTCAGAATGCCTGGAGATGGTGATAATGATGAATAGGACAGACCTGTGGAGGAGAAGAGAATCAGCAGCTTTGCTGATGATGGTTTGTTGGATCTCCTATTTGAGCCTGAAGAGAAAAAGTGTAAGGGTGGTGCTGCAGATGATGGTGGGGACATTGCAGTTATCCAACTACCAAAGCCCCCCCCCCAATATTACTGAAGTTATGAAATCTTCCCAAAAGACACAAATATCCTCCCCTTCCCCTCAGCTGCCCCTCTCCTGCCACCATGATAAATTGAGGGTTATGAAACAGCTGTTTCAGAATTTTTATGTTTGCTTGTGCCTATGCACAAGAAACATGCTGTAGCAGCTTGCTGCAGAAGCAGGTTGTGGAGGTGCGGCACTGTTGTGGCCAATGCTGCCACTGCATTTTGGGGCATGTGTGTTGGGCACCAATAAAGAAGGACACTGCCCATGACACTAGTTTTAAAGCGTGCCACCACCTTGAAAGAAAATAGCCACAACAGTCAGGGAGCGCCTTGTCATAGCAACAACAGCCTGTCGTTTTGGCCTGAACAGTGTGCATGGAGATAGATGCGGACATCTTTCCATATGCAGTTTGCCGACAGAAGCTGAGGCTGTGATGGCGGAGCAGCCCTGATTGATGCTGCACAGTGTTGCTCTTCTGGCAGTATGCTTCTATGCCCAGTTCAATAGCCGTGAACAGTTTCGGCTCAATTTATGCCCTGTCACCAGTGCCTTTGTGTGGGTGACCACAACAAAGACCAGTGCATGTGCAAAACAATTTCATTCCTGTTCCTCAGTCCTGGTGTCTAACAGGGTAAGCTAGTTCATTTGCCGATGGGGGGAGCCCAGGCCCCATCGGCATAATGTCCCCCCATTTGTTGTGTGCCGAGGGGGTGCCCAATCCCCCTTGACATCATGCATCCCCCCAATAGTCTTTCTTTTCCTGACAGGGGCCCAATCCCTGTCGACTTCAGTCCCCCCTTCCCAGTGCATTTGCCAATGGGGGAGCCCACTCCCAGTTGGCATAATGCCACCGCAATTTGTTGTGTGCCGAGGGAAGTGCCCAATCCCCCTCAGCTCTAGCCTTCCCGTTCTGTATGTACTGATGGGGGTGCCCAATCTCCTGTCAGCTACAGCCCCCCCAAAACACTCAGGTGGCATACTAGGAGCCCACCACATCATGCCAAATGTCTCTGTAAGAAAAAAAACCTTCTAACGATGTTTTTCATTTTTTGTTTTATTTTTTAAACCTGTAAAACAGAAAATGGTCCCTTGTTGAGTCTGGTGGCCCAACCCCAACCTGTGCCCACCTTCTGCGCACCTCGACTCCCTACCCCTTCACCCCATACTTACCCCCAGAATCCAGCATGACGATCTTCGGTGGACCGGGAAGGCGTCTGCATTCTTCAAAGCCGACCACAAACTGAAGAAATGCCGGTAAGCTGTATAATAGCATAAATAGGTTTTTCAACTTTGGTGCATATCTGGGTATTTTGAGAATTTTGGCACAAACTTTCAACATGAGGTTATTGGGACCCCTCCTCATGAATTCAGTCACTGTCATGATGTTATTCGTCCCAAAAGGTGATTTTATGGTCATTGTGCAAAATCACCTTCTGGACTGATTAATGAAATGACAGTGCCACTGTTCGTGAGATGGGCTCTCAAAAGCCTATGTTGCAAATTAGGTGAAAAAATCAAAAATGACTTTTTTTACAAACGTGCATTGCTCAGTTTCCATGCACGCTCGTAACTTCGCAAATTTGTAATATTTTCACTTCAGATTTTCAACATTGGCATTTTTCCACACCTCTTTATGAACAGTATAGCTGTCATTTTACACATCCTGGCCAAAATGTGTTTTCGCACTTTCAGCGCAGAATAAACGCGGTCACTGTGGGAAATCAGTTTTCAGACTAGATTGAGAAAATGACAGTGACACTGTTCATGAGCAGGGGTCCTAAAACAGGGTTTTAAATAATTGATTAGCTGTTTTTTTCTTGGGACAATACTAACTCTACAGAAAGCATTTATACAGGTTTTCTAGAAGTGTTATGATTGTTAACCACAGTGAGGCAAGTGCCATGCATTTTCACAATGTTTTAGAACTTTTATGAGCAAAACGCTAATCAATTTTTAGAGTTAAATAAAACCCTGTAAAATGTCTATGCTGAAAATTTGGTGACAAAAGTCCATAAAATGACTGTGTTACAAGTGTGTGTTGCGCAGTTTCCATGCACCCTTGTAACTTCACAAATTTGTAATATTTTCACGCCAGATTTTCAACACTGGCATTTTTATACACCTCCTTATGAGCAGCACAGCTGTCATTTTTCACATCCTGGCCAAAATGTGTTTTTGCACTTCCGGCACAGAATTGAGCGATCGCTGTGGGAAACCAGTGTTTGAGACAGATTAAGATCAAGCGAGTGAGGGGGGGGGGAGTGAGCAAGTTCAGCTGAGTTCTGTCAGGACTGCTGTGGATTTCTTTTTGTGGAGAAAAAGGTGCCAACATAGGCAGGGGCCAAGTACAAAAGGACAGCCTGCAGCGCCAGGAGAAAGAGAATGAGCGAGTGACAGAGGGGGAGTGAGCGAGCTCAATGAAGCTCTATCAGAACTACTGCAGATTTCTTTGAGGGCAGAAAAAGGCACCAATGCAGGCTGGGGCCCAGTGCAAAAGGGCAGCCTGCAGCACCAGGAGAAACAGAATGAGCGAGTGAGAGAGGGGAGTGAGCATGCTCAACGGAGCTCTGTCGGGACTGCTGCAGATTTCTTTGTGGCCAGAAAAAGGCTCCAACGCAGGCAGGAACCCAGTACAAAAGGGCAGCCTGCAACGCCAGGAGAAACAGAATGAGCGAGTGAGAGAGGGGGAGTGAGCAAGCTCAACAGAGCTCTGTCTGGACTGCTGCAGATTTCTTAGTGGGCAGAAAAAGGCGCCAACGCAGGCAGGAGCCCAGTACAAAAGGGCAGCCTGCAGCGACGGAAGAAATACAACGAGTGAGAGAGAGAGGGGGAGTGAGCAAGCTCAACGGAGCTCTGCCAGGACTTTAAAGTTGCCCACCCTTCAGCCCAGGCTCCTCTGTGGTCCTATATTACAGCAAGGTCTCTGGGGTGGAGACAAAGCAATGATTGGATACTTTTAGGATTGCTGTAATAATACAGATTTACTTGTTCTGTTTATTTCTCCAACTTAGCTAAATACTGAGCTATACTGTTATGATTGCTGTAATAATACATATTTATTTGTTATGTTTATTTCTGTAACTGAGCTATTACTTGGAGTGCAATAGGATTTCTTATTGGGCTAAGTGAAACTATATGAGAGCTGAGATCAAAAAGTATGGTAGCTGAGGGGCGAAAAATGGAAAAAGGAGGCTTTAGGATTGCTACAGTAATACAGTATCTAACGGATGAGATTTAGGACTGAATTAACCTGGTCGGCAAGGGGGCAGTAGGGGGACCAGTGTGGGGGGGGGGCAGGAATTTGAGTAAATAGGGGCCTAACAGTTGTAGTAGAGTACAGAATCTTGGAGTAAAATCCTGTAACATAAGTTGAGGGCCAATATGGGGCAGGTGCCACATGTCAATAGGGCAGGCATCTTTGGAAGGGTGTTGGGGTGTACAGGGTGTAGGTCCGCCATGATCCTGGACTGGGCTTGGAGGATGAGGGTGTGTATTGTCTGTCAACGACTGACTAGTTTGAGGGAAGAACTGTGGAGGTTAGGGAGGAGTCTAAGTGGCAGGGCAAATGAGTATGGTAGGCATCCTGGCTGGGGGGGGGATAGGGGATGGCAAAGGGGGACGGAGGAAGAACAACTAGGGAGTGAAAGTGACCCCAGTGTCAGAGGCACTAGCAGAAAAGAGAGGAGATGGGGGAGGCCCCGAGGTGAGGGGGAGCCTCCTGATGGGGGAGGAAGAGACCACGAGGACTACCAGGGGAGAGAGCAGATGGCTGCGGGTAGGGAGGGACCAGGGGTGGGACCAGGGGTGGCATGGAGGGGAACAAGTAGGAGGGGGGATCTGATAGGGGAAGAGATGTAGGAGGTGTATCGACTAGGAATAGATTTGAGCCTCTGCTATGGGGAGAAAGAGGGAGCAGGAACATACTGAAGGGGGAGGACAAGCGGGGCATGAGAGCGATGGCAACAAGTAGGGGAAGAGATAGAGAGGACGAAAGGGTAGAAGGGGGCTAGTAAGGAAGGAGAGGGTGGTGACTGGAGGACAGAAGGCTACGGGAAGGGGGCAAGATGGGAGGGGCATCACTATCAGGGTAGAAGGGAATGGGGGCTCTAAATTGACAACAGCAGGGATAGGAGAGGGGTTGTAAATCAGCAGGGGAGGTCGACATGAGAAGCCCAGTAGGAAGTAGTCAGGCTGGGAAGGGATTCAAGGGGGATGGGAGGAATAAGGCAGAGAAAAGGAGTAAGGCGGAAGTAGGGGGTACAGATACAGAAGTCAGAGAGGGTGCAGTTGGCAGGGGTAAGGAACAGGAAAAATTAATATTGGGGTGGTGACAGGGGCATTAGAAGGGAAAGGGGGTAAGGGATGGGGGGGTACTCGTCCTGGGGGATTCTATACTGAAAGGGGTGAGATGGGGTGGAAGGGCAGAAGGCACAGCCAGATTTGGGTTGAAGCTATCCCCAGGTTGACTGCAGGAGAGGCCGGGCTCAAGTGTGCAGCGAGGGTGAGGAAGAAACCTCATTTAGTGTTGCATGTGGGTACAAATGACTTGGCTGGGGAGACTGTGGAAGTAGTGAGGGGAGGCTCAAGTAGTTGGGCAGGCAGGCAGGCAGTGTGAGGGGGTGGCATTCTCAGAGGTACTCCCAGTATCATGTACAAGCATGAGGAGGAAGGGTAGGATTGAGGAGTTCAACGAGTGGCTGAGAAATTGGTGCCACACCAAAAATTATGGGTTAGTGACTAACTGGAGTAGGGTCTGGGGGAATAGTGACTTGTACGCAGGGGACAGGGTACACTTGAGCAGGAAGGGGAAGGGAGTATTAAAGGCAGGATTAGAGGGGTATATCTCTACTAAGGTAATTTAAACTAGTGGGGGGAGTGGCCAAAAGACTGAGGATGGTAGAAAGGTCCGGACAGGGGAGCCTAATGAGCTCACCCCACTAGATATAGGTAAAGGAGGCATAGTAACCCTGGGAAGGGGCTGGCAGAGTGGTATGAGTGTAATACAGAAGGCACCACAACTCGGTAAGAATAAGGAGGAGAAAGGGTGCAGTCTACCAGGAGGAGGGACACAGGCCAAGGAGGAGAAGAGTGAGGAGAAGGAGGGGTATGGGTGGAAGGTGGTATCTCTCAACGAAAGAAGCCTGGGGAACAAAATTGCAGAGCTTCAGGCACTCCTTTCAGAGGGGAAGGTGGACATTGCTGCAGTGAAGAAGACTTGGGCCACAGAGTACCATGATTGGGGCTTGGCAATCCTGGAATACAGGATATACAGGAGGGACCTGGGGGTTGGAAAAGGGTGGGGGTTGCACTCTATGTGAGGGAAGGGATTAAATGCATATGGGATGAGGGAGAAGAGGACAGAGGCACTTTGGTGCAGCTCCTGGACTCCAAGGGCAGAAAGCTGAGGCTGGGAGTGGTGTACAGACCACCAGCCCAATCCGGGAAACTGAATGAGGAGTTGGCAGAACAGAGAAGGAGGGTGTGTAGAAGGGGGAGTGTGGTGATAGTGGTGGATTTTAACCTACCATGGGTTGACTGGAGCACCCGGCCACAAGCAGTACCAGGGAGCAGGTGCTCCTTGATGCATTCCAGGATGGCCTTCTGATGCAATTGGTAAGTGGGCCTGCAAGACTTGGTAGCACTCTGGACCTAGTATTGGCAAATGGGGAGGTGGTGAGGGAGGTAAGGGTGGAGAACCCACTAGCAGGATGCAACCACCAAACAGTGTGGCTCGTTGTCACACTGGGTAGGGAGGCAGGAGGCACGGGCACTAAGGTGGTGGACTTTATTAGGGTAGACTTTGGGGGATGGGAGCAATACTGCAAGAGAGACTCCAGGATATAAGGCTGGGGATGGATGCAGAACAAAAGTGGGGAGTCATAAAAACTGAGCTAACAGAGGCCACAGTAGCCTGCACCAGGGCCAGGAGTAAGAAGAACAGAGGCAAGAAACCATGCTGGCTGAACAAGAAAGTGCTGCAAGGGGTGAGGGCAAAGTCGGCTGCATACCGGAAGTACAGGAGAGCAGGGAAGGGACAGGATAAGGAGGTTTTCAGGACTTGATCAAGGGAGGTTGTCAGGAGGGTGAAAAAAGCTAAGGCCTCCATGCACTTAAGTTCCACACAGGGCATTAAGGGAGGGGAAAATGATTTTTTTAGGTATGTCAGGGCAAAGAGGAAGTGCAAGAAACATATTGTGAGGATAAAGCAGGGAAGGGATTGGGTGGAAAAGGGGGAGGAGCAAGTGGAAATTCTAAATGAGTTCTTCTGCTCCATTTTCACTAAGGAGAGGGATGGCCCACTACCAGAATGGATGGGGGGTGGGGAAAGGGGTGGAGGAGGTGATGGACAAAGTGATCACAGGAAGTAGGGTGCAAGAGGGGCTGAGGGCAGTAAGGGTGGACAAGGCACCAAGTCCCGATGTCATCCATCCTAGGGTGCTGAGAAAGAGAGATGGTGGAGCTGTTGGCTGAGCTGCTGGTAGATCTGTTCAACACCTCCCTGGAAATGGGGTGTGTGCCCCAGGACTGGAGGGTGGCCCATGTAGTACCTATACACAAGAGTGGGCCTAGGGAGGAGCCAGGAAATTATCGGCCAGTAAGTCTAACGTCCATAGTGGGTAAGCTTATGGAGGCGATACTGAAGGAGAGGCTGGTGGCATTCCTAGACAGTAATGGCCTCCAAGATGGGAGGCAACACGGGTTCATCTGAGGGACGTCTTGTCAAACCAACCTAATAGAGTATTGTGACTGGGTGACAAGGGAGTTGGACAGGGGCCATCCGGTACATGTCCTGTACTTTGACTTCTGTAAGGCCTTTGATACATTGCCTTATGGGAGACTGGGGGGAGCCAATGGCAGGGTGGGTGGGAAAAAAGCTGACTAAATGAACAGAGAACTGGTTACAGGGGAGGATGCAGAGGGCAGTGGTGGGGGGGAGCTCTTGGCAGCCAGAGCAGTGAAAAGTGGGGTGCTGCAGGGGTCAGTGCTGGGCCTAGTCTTATTTGGGCTCTTAATCTCTGATATAGCACATGGAGTGGGGAGCAGGGTTAGTCTGTTTGCATATTATACCAAATTGGGGGCATTAGTGAATGAAGAGGATCGATGGGATAAACTGCAGGGGGACCTATCCAAACTAGAGACATGGTCAGTGGAGTGGCAGCTAGGATTCAATGCAAAGAAGTGTAAGGTGTTGCACTTCTGGGCTAAGAACCAGAAGAGGGACTATTGGTTGGGGATCACAGAGAAGGAGAAGGACCTAGGGATGTTGGCAAATAGGATGCTGGGGTGTATCACAAGGGGGTTCTCATCCAGACACAGGGATGTGATCCTACCTCTCTACAGATCATTGGTCAGACCGTACCTAGAGTGCTGTGTGCAATACTGGTGGCCATACCTGAGGAGGGATATAAAGTTACTGGAGGGGGTGCAAAGGAGGCAACAAAAATGTTAAAGGGGGTGGAAGGAAAGGAATATGAAGTTAGGCTGAAGAAGCTCAACATGTACACACTGGAGGAGAGGAGGGATGGGGGATATGATTGAAGGATTTAAATAACTGAAGGGGTAAATAAACCTAGCACCGAGGGGATATTCAGACTGAGGAGTGAAAGAGAGATGAGGGGGCATGGACTAAGGTTGGAAGGGGGATGTTTCAAGAGGGAAATCAGGAGGCACTACTTCTCTGAGAGGGTGGTATCTAGTTGGAATGCGCTGCCAGAGAGAGGGGTGGTAACATGTAGGACAGTCAATAGCTTTAAGGATGATTGGGATAAAGCAAGAGGAAGATTCCTGTACTTGTACTTGTACTATGCTGCAGTCGGTTGGACATCTCTACATCTCAGAAGAAACAGAAATGCTGCAGTGTGGACATACAGAATTTTGACTAAGATGCTTCCAAACTATATATTAGACTGCTTCGCACAGGCCACAGCTGGCACCTACGCCCTAAGAAGCTACAATTTCATTATGCTCAAAGTGCCTAAAGTCAACACCCGGCATGGGAGATCTGCTATCAGCTATAATCTAGCTATATCATGGAACACGATTCAAAAGTCCTTGAGCTGATCAACCGGGTATCCTTAGCATCCTTCAAGCATCTATACCTAAGTCTCTTCCCTGAAAAATGCAATTGCTTCCACAAGTTCTAGTTTATTTGCAGTTCTTTCCTTCCCCCTCTCAGGCTGCCATCATATCATGGCAATTCACTTCCCTAGAATTCATCTCCACAGATGCCTCACCCCCTGGCTATAATCTTCTCCCATTAACTCCAGGCTCCTACCTTAGTCCCTTATCACAGCCTTTCACCTCCCAGTTCTAGCACCAGCCCTGCTCTAGACATGCGCACTCTTCCTACCATGTCACTTGTCTCAGTCTATGACCACCTCTTTCAGTCATCCAATCACTATTTCTCTTTGTCCACATTGACTTCCCTTGGATCTTTGGAATCTTGGGTATATCATGTTGAATGTATGCCATGTCTACTGCCAATGTTGATATGTATATACTGGTTTACCTAGAGTGCATCTCATATGTTCCTACCATATCCTGTTATGTTTAAACAATTTCTGTTCTTGATTTCTGTATATAAGTGTTTTAATTATTCATGTACATATACCAATTATTGAACCTTGATTACTGTATATAAGTATATATGTGGTTTAAATCTTCCTATACATGTACCAATTATTGAACCTTGACCTTATCAGGTCCATCTTGCAAATGAGCTGTGCTCAATGATGTTCGCCTGAATAAATAAAGATTTGATTGATTGATTGATTCGGGGGGGCAGGGCTGGGACAATCGGGAAGGAACTGAGGGGGGAGGAGGCTGGGGAAGCTGCAATCTAGGGTGCTAGCTGCACACTCGGGCAGACTTACATAGACTGATTGGTGTGTTCTGCTAGCAGATTCGTATGTTCATATGTATGTTGATATGTAAAATCACAGTGGCTCTGTTCATGAGATGAGGTCCTAAAATGCTTATGTTGAAAATCTGGCGACAAATGTCCATAAAATGACTGTGTTACAAGTGTGCATGATGCAATTTTCACGCACCCTCATAATTTCGCAAATTTGTAGTACTTTCACTCCAGATTTTCAACATTGGCATTTTTTCAGACCTCCTTATGAACAGTACAGCTGTCATTTTTCACATCCTGCCCTAAATATGCATTTACACACCTGGTGCAGAATACTGCAGTTGCTGTGGGAAATCAATGTTCGTGACACATTAAGAAAATCATAGTGACAGTGTTCATGAGCAGAGGTCACAAAATGCCTAAGTTGAAAATTTGGTGAAATAATTCCACTAAATGATTGTGTTACGTGAATGCGTTGCGCAGTTTCCACGTACGCTCAGAAGTTTGAGCATTTTTAATATTTTCACTACAGATTTTCAACATTGCCATCTCTTCACACCTCCCTATGAATGATACAGCTGTCATTCTTCACATCCTGCCCGATCTGTGTTTTTGCACATCTGGCGCACAATGGCACGATCGCTGTGGAAACTCAAATTTCAGGATACATTGACAAAATCACAGTGCCACTGTTCATGAGAAGAGCTCCCAAATGCTTTCATGAGGTGTGGGCCACAAAATGGCCATGTTGAAAATTTGTTCTGCAAATACCAACAAATGCCCGTGGCATTACAGTTTCTAATCATAAGGTCCCACCCTGTACAGACTGACAGGCATCAGGGGTTTGCCTTTGGATTGCTGACTGTAATGCTCATGCCATTCCAACCCCAACCCCACCACCCTGCAGCCACTAACAGGCATCGAGCTGTGCCTTGGACTCTTTGGCCCCAGAGTTCATCCCATTCTATATACTGCACTGATTTCAGCGTATGTCCTTATGGATTGGGTTGACTGTAAAGCCAAACACCCCAAGGCACACCTCAATACTTGTCAGAGTCTGCAGGATAGGGTGAGGTGAAATGGCATGAACATTATGGGCAACAACCCAAATGCATACCTGAATGCCTGTCCGTCTCTGCAAGGTGGAGGTGGGGCTGGCATGAAGTTCAAAACTTCACTGCCATTCCTACTCTGCATCTGTCTAAGTCCTGCATTTCCAATGCTAATACCAGCAAGCAAATATTCGGCATGGACAAAGGCTTGTTATATACTTGTCCCAGCTGATGAGACAGTTGCTGCCAGCTATGTCAAGCATGAGTTTCTAGAGGGAAAAGGGGCAGCCACCTATGCACTGGTTGGTAACACACACACACCTGAAGAATAGGCACCAGTTACTTTGGTATCGGTACCAGAAGTCATCCAGTGCAGGGGGCCCCTGTCCCTCATCATCATCATCATTAGGCAAGGCAAAAACAGAAGTGATAAGCAATAGACCAGGTGTACAGAGCGGCAGAGTGAGGAGAACTTCAGAGAGGAGGAGGGTTTTGTGGGTTTCCTAGAAGTGGGTATAGCAGCAATGGTGGGTTGAGTAGTACCACCCAGTGTTAGAAAAGTACAGAAATGCCAATGCAAAAATCCCCCAAAATCATTGGTGCCATTTGAGCAGCAGTAAATGTGAATCCCAGAAGTCAAATATCACCCCACCAACAATGCTGCCATGACGAGTCCAGCTGTTTGGTATTCCAGCCCAAAGAAAGGTCCAGTCTACACTGCATAACATGTTTGAGCATCACTTCAAATTCACGCCCAATCACACTACTGAATCTGAGCTAAATGCAGCAGCTGCTGAAATGCTGGCAATTGATGTATTATTATTCTCTTTTTTGAGAATGTTGGATTTTGGAGGTTGATGGTCCATGTCTGCCCCAGATGCCAGATTCCATCAAAGAACTCACTTTTCCATATGTGCAATTCCTGAACTCACTAGGTCAAGGTTACAGATTGCAAATCATGCCCTAAATCATTCAGCATCACCATACTGTACATACATCTGAGCATGGATATGTGGATCAGTGGCCAAACAGCTAGTATCTCCTACATGTGAATACAGCACATTGGGCACAGGTACCTGGGGTAGTATTTGACTCTGCATATGGGAAAAATTGCAGTAAGCCCAATTGTGGTGGTAGCAATGCTCCAGGTATGCAAAAGCATGCCACGCTGACAGTGACGAGTATAAGTGGATCACACAATGGTCATAAAATGCTGGAAGTGCTCCTTACAGAGATTGAATTGAAATTTATCAGTGATGGGGGGCTTTTTGGGGTGCCAAGCCTGGCACACTGTCTTAAACACATGCAGGAGTTTGTAACCCATCCTGATATCAAGGCCATGTTGACTGTGGCCCATCACACCTATATCTACTTTGCCCATTCCAGAAAGTCCCGTGGCCCCTCTCCATCATCTGTTGATATAAAACAAACTGCCCCAGTACTGTATGAAACTGGATATTGTCACCAGATGGAACCTGACACTTTAAATGGTTGAGCAGTTGTACAAGCAGTATAAAGCCATATCTGAATATCTGCTGCCACATACAAGCTGCAACAGTGCTGGAGTATTCATGTCTCTGACAACAGAGCTGTAGCACCAAATGGATGGCCTGATCATAATTCTCATGCCATTCGAACATGAAACATAGGCAGTGAGTTGGGACACTGCCTGGATCTATAGTCAGTCCATTCCACTACTATGTGTGCTGAGGAAGACTCTGGTGAATGTGCAGCAAGTGCTGGAGGCAGGTGGTGATTGTGGAAGTTGTGCCTTAATGAAACACATGCTCCACATCTTAGACTACAATATACATATTTCTGGCATTCTGCAGTCTGCTGAGAAAACATGCAAGCTAAAAGAGAAAAAGTCTAATCCCATTTGGGCTGTGTTAGATCAGTTGGGAGTTGAAGACATGAAAGAAAAGGAGGTGAAGGATGCTGATGAAACAGCAGGACTTTTGACAGAGCAATACTTGGTAGCTATATATTTGGTGGACACAAGGTACCTTACCATCACTGAAAAGTCCTTGCTATACTGGTGCAGCAAGGTTACTGAGTGGCCAGCACTATCCTTGGTTGCAATTAAATATCTCATCTGCCCACTCTCACATGTCAGTGTGGAGCATGTATTCAGTTTGCTTGAGGCCACTGTGCGGAACACAGAAACTGATCTCTCAACATAAAATATTGGCATGATGACATGTATTACAACAAGCATTTGTCAATGCCGAATGTTGCTTGTTTGTATGTGCTGTTTAAGTATTTGGAAGTGATAGTTCCATGGCTTCCTCCCAAGACATCCACTGTGTCTTTCCGTTCAGTATTCACAGAAGAGTAGGAGGGGCAAGGGCCACAGCAGTTGCCAAGGGGGTGAAAAGGTGGACAATAGTCCATTCAAAGGCAAAAGAGTCCTGCAGGAGCTCAGTAAACTGAAAGTGGACAAAGCGGTGGAACCAGATGGCATACGCCCAAGGATATTAAGAGAACTGCGAAGGGAGATAGCAGTACCTCTGGCAGTCATGTTCACTGAGTCATTCAACATGAGTGAACTGGAGGAGGGCACATGTGGTCCCTCTACACAAGTCCAGCAGCAGGGAGGAGGCGGGGAACAATAGGCCATTCAGCCTTACCTCAGTAGTGAGGAAGATCATGGAGACATTGCTTAAAGAAAGGATAGTGGGGTATCTAGAAGCCATCAGAGCCCAGGACCATAGACAACATGGATTCACAGTGGGGACATCATGTCAGACAAATCTGGTTTATTTCTTTGACTGGGTGACAAAGGAAGTGAATCAGGGTGGGGCAGTGGTCAGCGCTTACCTTGATTTCAGCAAAGCCTACCTACCTACCTACCTACATACCTACGTAAGGACATAGACAGGGTAGAGAAGGTTCAGAGGAGGGTAACAAAGACGGTGCATGAATTGCATCACAAGTCCTATGAAGACAGGTTGAAGGAACTGAACATGTACTCCCTGGAGGAGAGGAGGAGAGAGGGGATATGATAGAGACATACAAGTATCTTACAGGGAGGAACAGGGTGCAGGAAAACACTATTTTTAAGCGAAAAAGATGTTCCAGGACTAGAGGGCATGGGATGAAGTTGGAGGGAGGACGATTCAGAGAAACATGAGAAAGAATTTCTTCACAGAACGGGTGGTGGACAAGTGGAACACCCTGCCAGAGGAAGTGGTGGGGGCTGAAACAATCACGAGATTTAAGAATGCATGGGATAGACATAAAGGAATTCTAGAGGTCAGGGGTAAGGGGCAACAGACTTCTAGGAAAACAAACTGAACTTACAAGCTCAAATGGGCAGACTGGGTGGGCCATAGGCCCTTATCTGCCGACACTGTCTATGTATCTATGTATCTATGTATCTATGTATCTATGTAAAGCCTTTGACACCATCCCACATAGGAGACTGATAAACTAGCTGGGTAGGCTGGGCATGGGGGAAAGCATGGTAAACTGGGTTAGTAAGTGGCTAACAGACAGGAGGCAGACAGTGGTGATAAATGGGGTGAAGTCTAGGGAGAGGGAGTGACCAGTGGGGTGCTGCAGGGTCTTCATTAGTAACATTGCAGAACGGCTGAAGGGAATTTTTTCACCACATTTTCAACATAGCCATTTTAAGACCTCTGCTCATAAACAGTGTCACTGTGATTTTCTTAATCTGTCCCAAACATTGATTGCGCACACCGACTGCGCCATTGTGCGCTACATGCATGGAAACACATTTTGGGTGACATGTGAAAAATGACAGCTGTACTGCTCATAAGGAGGTGTGGTAAAATGGCAATGTTGAAAATCTGGAGTGCAAATATTAAACATTTGCGAACTTATGAGCGTGGGTAGGAACAGCGTAACGCATGCTCGTAAAACAGTCATTTTTGGGAATTTTTTCACCAAATTTTTAACATAGTCATTTTAACACCTCTGCTCATGAACAGTGTCACAGTGATTTTCTTAATCTGTCCTGAACATTGACATATGCTTTTTGAGAGCCCACCTTATGAACACTGGCACTGTCATTTCGTTAGTCGGTCCCGAAAGGTGATTTTGCACAGTGACCGCGAAATCACCTTTCAGGCCCAATTAACACCATGACAGTACAAGAACTCATGAGGAGGGGTCCCAAAAACCCCATGTTGAAAATGTGGGCCCCAAATTCCCAAAAATGGCAGAGATATGCATCAAAGTTGAAGAAACCCTATTTATTCCATTATACACCTTACCGGCATTTCCTCAGTTCGCAGTCGGCTTTGAAGAGTGCAGACGCTTTCCTGGTCCACGAAGATTGTCGCGCCAGACTCCGGGTAAGTATGAGTGAGGGGTGTGGGGGCGGGTACGCAGTGGGTGGTCACGGGTTGTGGGGGCAGTGAGGCAGCGAGGACGTTTTTGTTTACAGGTTGTTGTTTTTAAAGTAAGATGATCGGGACATTTGCCATGCTGGGTGGGCTCCCAGCATGGCAGCTGAAAGGCTGTTTGGGGTGCTGGAGCCGATGGGTGATTGGGCACCCCGTCATCCATAACAAGCTTTACCACGCTGGGGTGGGCTCCCAGCGTGGCACCTGGACAGCTTTTGTGGGGGGGGGGCGTGCAGCCAATGGGGAATTGGGCACCCCCATCAGCCACACAGTGTGTGCGTGGGGGGGAGGGAGCGCATCAGCACACAATATGCGTGCTTGCATGCATGTGTGTGTGTGTAGGGGGGAAGAGCTCTGCTCACTGAAGTGGAGCTCTCCCTTTCAAATGTATGCCACTGGATTTTCAATTGCTGTCTTAGACAGCTGCAGCATTCATTGGACAACTGCGGCTGCACCTGCAAACACACTGACTGAATTGGAAGACGGGTACCACACCTCCGAAAACTCGGATGATGGCACTATGTTTCTTGCACATGCGTGCAAGCAACATAATGAATGAGGGGCACATTCCACACATGGCAATTATGTCCATGTTGCCGTGATGGTAAGTCACTTCCATTGTTTTTCACAGGCCTTATTCTCATTAGTGGTGGGTGACTTCAGTCCTCAGCCTTGCAGAGGGCGAAAGGCCTTCCGTGATTTTGGATGAGATGTTAAACCGAGGTCCTGTCTGTCTGTTCTGGTGGGTGTTTAGGTGGACATTAAAGATCCCATGGCACTTCTCGAAAAGAGTAGAGTAATTTTTTATTAGAACATAAAATTATATGCAAAAATTAGTGTTCTTTCACACTAAACCATAAAGACCATACAAAAACATAAATAAGTATTACATCATACCTAGTAACAAATTATGCTGGAGAGAAAAAAATTTCTTCACCCAACAAACATCAGAAGAAATCATAAGAAAGTATTACAATATACTTAAATTATAATTGTTTGTTGAAACCCTTCAGAGACAAATATCTGAAAATAGAAAATAGTCCCCAGCCCTTAAGGGAAATGCAGGGAGAATGGTCTTGTTATGTATTTAACAAGCAAGGAGAAATAAAAACAGTAGTAGAGCATGCATAATTACATAGACAAATCATAAAGTTAAAGAAAAAAAATTAAGATTTACAAGCATACTTATTCTAGCTCATTGTCCAATAGTCTATTAATGAAAAAAAATGAACACGTTGGCAACAGGGGTAACATATAAACCCACTTATCAAATATGTAGACAAAGTAATATTTTAATAAAAATCAAAGTAATCATGCTACAAACATTATAGCTTTTCTTCATGCCAATTTACATAATTGGAGAAAAAAATGTTAATATCTTAAGCATAAATTATTTAGTCTATATTTGAATAGATTCCCTTTACCCAATAACATAAGATTAAAATCACAAAGAGGCTTATGTAGCCATCTAATCAAGAGCGGGTTCGTATATAATTCCAGAACTAAGTATAATAAACTACCCCTCCCTCTTTGTCAAAGAATAAGGGGGGGGGGGCCATGATAAGTTCGGTCAAAAAAAATGTGAACCAAAAAAGGGGTTCATATTAAAAAAATAAGACCAAATCATACATAATGGCCCAGATATTCAAACTGAGCCCAAAATGTGTGCAACAGCAGGAGCAAGCACAAGTCCATTGTGCATATGCGCAAGAGGTGCAATATTTAAAAACTGCGCTGGCCAAGATGCACCTACGGCCGACATCTGAATATCACACCACCTGCGCCATAGTGCAACTAGGGAGGTGAGGCTGAGTCGGTCTGCTGCACCATAGCACAACCAGGGATGCCCCCCCCCCAGCAGCAGGGAAGCAATGCAACAGCACAACCAGGGATGCAGTGGCCCAGCACCCATGCCACAGATCGGCAGAGGAACACACAGCAGAACAGACATCGTACTCCCACACCCCATGCACTGCACAACTGGGGGAGGGCTGGAATGACCACTGGCCCATGCAGACCAGCAACCAACCCACAGCTGGGCCATGGTGCCCCAACACACCCCCTGGCAAGCTGTGACTGGCACACAAGGAGGGCCGACCACCCCGTGCCACACCATCCCACCAATGCAGAGCACACCCTGCACTGTGAACCCCAGACACCCTGCCCAGGAGCAGCGACCAGCAGTGCAGGATACCCCATGCATGCCACCACCCCCACTGTGACAATGCAACCCTGTGCACCACAGAACCATGCAAGGCAGCCCCACCATGAGCACCCATCAGGTGTTGGCAGCACACAGCAATGCAATGATTGCATACACAGTGCCACCACGCACAGTCCCCCCCCCGAGGTACAGCTAAGAGACCGACCATGCGTCGGCACATGAGGTACCCCCACACATGACAGGGCATGCCCCGGACCCCCCCCACCAGTGGTACAGCACCCTGCACATCCCCCCCAAGGACACACCCTGACCCAGCACTGGCCACAACAGCCAGCGCAGACATCCACAGTGGTGCATGGAAGCATGCACCAAACCGGATGCAACACAGTGCATGGACAAACACCCACCCACACCCAAGGGCACACCAACACAGGCACGCAGTAGCGGGGCAACCAAGCCCCCAGCATGTGGCCATGGAAACCGTGTACACACGTCCAGCACCCCTCCATGGCACAGGAGTGCCAGCCACCCTGCGCAGGCACTGTGGAGCTGTACACCACCAGCATCTGCCCGGAGCACAAGTGACAGACAGTGGTGCACATCCCCTGCAACACACACAAGCCACAGCACGGAGGTGGGACAACAACAGCGGAGGCCACAGTGCACCCGAGGCAGACATGCACCACACCAGTGACAGGAGACAACCCAGCATTGTGATGGGTACATTGGCTGTCCTGCATGGACAGCCACCACTGACATGCCGGCGGACCGTGCAGGTACAGACATGCAAGGGTATCAGCTGCACAGGCCATGGATGGGCTGACAGGTGCACCATGGACACAGAGCATGCCCCATGGACCACTGCACACAGTCATCCAGTGCACAGGAAATAACACACACACACCACAGACAGTGACTGATAGCTACTCCCACACCACAGTCCCTTCCCCATGGCCACACACATGCCCATGACTGTACCACCCCTGACACCATGCACACCACTGCAGCTGAGCACCTATAGCCCACTGCAAATAAGAGACCACAACAGTAGTCATATCAAAAGAAATGTATTCAAAAACATCAAACAAAACTATGTACAAATATTTACAGATGTTCGGGGGGAGGGCCACAGACAAGGTGGGGGTGGGTAAGGGACAGGGGTGAATGAATGGTAGAGGGAAGGAGGGGTGTGAGGGTGTGTCCAGGGGGGTAGTTCAAATCAGGGGCATTCCAAAGCTCAGTGGGAGCCCCGCTCCCCGCTCCGGCTTCTCCTCCCGCCATGCCGTCTTCGGACACCTAGCCTGTCCAACCTCTCGAGCAACTCCAGGGATGCCCTGACCACATGGAGAATCTCCCCTCAGCGCCGCCCTTATCTCCTGCATCAGCTGTCCACCTAGGACAAGGCAGCAGAGTCAATAGGTGTGAAGGCACAGCCCCATGCAGCCCACCCACTGTGCATGGGATACGGCCGTGGGACGTGCCTCTGTGATGGTGTGTGACCACCCACAGTGATCATGTCCACAAGACCTGCCCACCCAGGTGCACACAGCCATGCGGGCCACTGCACACACCCACCGACCAAGTCCTGCACAGCACCACCATGGCTGCTTAGTGACATAGCTATGCGGTGCGAAGGCAGTGGCACAGCCATGTACCTGGTGCACGGATGGACCACCATTGACGCACTCCCAGACATGCAGTGCCACTGGACAGTGCTGACTGTACCAAGTTGCGTGCATGGTAGTGGTGTCACTGGATGGTGGTCATGCCCCACTGCCCGCTCTGTTACACAGCATGCAATAGTAATCATGGATGTAAGGCACTCACCAACATCAGGCTGGTACCTCTGCCTCTGTGGACCTTCGCCCCTCCTGGGGTGACGGTCTTCCTGCTGGTGCCTCCTCTCCCTCACCAGCCGTTGCTCTTCCAGGCCTAAGGTGCAAACATGGGGAGAGGAACATCAGTACAATCCTGTAGTAAAGTCCCCCTGCCCCCATATGTGTGCAATCCCATACAGCCAGACCCACCCACCCCACACCCTGATAATACCACCACAGCCAACACTGGATGGTCCCCCCCATGTTCTGGACACATGAAACCTTGATACCCATATGGAAGATATAAGTGTATCGACATTACACCTACTTGGCTGTGGCACCGTGCCCCTCCTGGCACGTGCCAGCAGGCAGGCAAGCAGGTCCGGTTCCCTGAGCCTCAGATCCCCATATCGGTGGCAGCACTGCTCTGCAGTGCGCCCCATCCCAGTGGCCTCCTCCAGGGCATCGGCCACCTCCTGCCACACTGCACTCCTGGCTCTGTCCAGGGGTGCTTCCCCATACAATGCCCTAGCATGGTGCTCAACAATTGCCACCAGGTTGGCCAGCTCAACCTGGCTCCACATTACTGCTTGCATCCGTGCCATCTCTCCAGTGTGGTTGAGACAAAATGGCGCTGGGCAGCGCAGTCCTGCCACGTGCAGATGCTGCGCGGTACAGCGCTGCCATTACCTATTGCGCTGTCACCGAACAGTGCGATAGAGGCGCACTCGTGCCTGACACATGGTGCCTAGGAGGCAAAGGTCGGGCACAGGGTCAAAGGTCTCTGGCGCATGGACACGCACAGCACCACTGGAACACATTGCGTGTAGCGCGATTGACTGCCTGTGTGCCAGCATCATAGCGGCCTACCGTGCAGTTGGCCCATTGCGCCCATGATGGCCCAGTGCTACAGCGCTGTGTAGTGACTATCGCTATAGCACCACTGGCACAATGGTGGCCGTGCCCTGCATAGCCTCCCTCGCACAGCATGTCAGCAGCACGGCAGGCGCCTGCGTCATTACCTGGGCATGTGCGGTTAGGTGTGTACTGCACAGGTCACAGAACTGCGTCCTTGGCTCATCACGTTCAACACAATTGCACAAAGTGAAAAAGCGCGATATTCAGCCGTCATATGCAAAACAGCTGATCAGCCATTCAATGGCGCAGTGCTGCAATTTGCATCTACTTAAAGTTGCTCCTCGCCTCATTTGCATGGGTTGTGCTACAAAAGTGTGACATTGTGCTGCACTGGCCATAGTCGGTTACTGCAGTCTATTGGTGAGTTGCATGCTGTTTGGGTGTGTGGACTATGGATTTAGGGACATGCATCGGACTGCACAGTCACAGGTAACAACTGTCATTCTTACAGGCTATATAATGACCGAGTGAGTTGTGGGAGAGGAGGAACACAGTGGTGGGAGGAGGAGGAGGCCTAACTTTACCAAGGCTGATACCGATGCCCTGTTTAAGGCCTACCTTGATCAGGAGCCGCTTCACAGCAGACGGCAGGGAACACCATAAGCCTGTGCTGCTGCATGGGAGAAGGTGGCACATGCAGTGAACCTGCATGGCAGCCACCAGTGCTCCATTGCGGAGTGCAAGAAGAAGATAGGCACAGACAGGAGGAGGATAAAGGAGAAGCTGGTTGCCATCAGGGCAGCACGCGCTGCGACAGGTAGGGGACAGCCGGAGGTGGTACACCTGACCCCACAGGAGGAGAGGGTTGCTGGAAGCATGCAGCATTGTGCCATTGAGGGTGTTCCGGGTGGTGGCTTCCAGATGGGTGGTAGCCCATCACTGCATGGTAGGTCATGGACTGCCTATGGGATGGGCAGGGTAGGTCACATGCAGTAACGCAAATTTGTTTTCCCTTACAGATCCTGAGCATCTGCATTGCTCAGTGGTGGTTGGCCTGTCCACTGAGGACAGTCAGCTGGAGATGGAGGAGGGCCCATCCACCTCCACAGATATACATGGCTCAGTGCGACAGTGGGCCCACATGGCTGTCCACACTGATGTTGTTGGAACAGGTGCGGAGGAAGCCCTGTCCATGTCCCAGCATGCCAGTGTCCACGGATGCCAGCATGCTGTGACTCGGGCCAGTACCGGGTCCATCACCGATGATAATGTCACTAATGGCATGGGCAGTGACATGTGTGTGCCACGGGATGGCCACACAGCAGGTAACATCACAACCATGGCTGTGGGTGGTGCTGCCATGGAGGCCTGCATGACAGCACAGTTACAGCGTGTGCCTGTCAGCACCAGTGGGGCAGCACTGGTGTGTGTTCAGGACACTGGGACTGTTGCAGACACTGCGGCAGCACCACTGAGCCCTGAGGAGCGGCGGCCAGAGGGGCAGCATCAGAAGTCGGCCAATGGGCTTGGGGGTACAGGGTCAAGCGCCGGCATCGGTGCAACACCTGTGGATATGCCCAGACCCGGTCCTGGTGTGTAGCGCCCACCCTCAAGGGGTGCTGAGCATCAGGGCCACGCACACCCTGAGGGACAGGATGCCGAGGAGGAAGATGACCTCTTGGATGAGCACACCTGCATACTGCAGGCATCAGTCAATCAGCAGATGTGGTTTGTGATGGTGGTGGATGCACTGAGTGCGGCTCTGGAGTGGGTAGAGGAGCGTCGCAGCAGAGAAAACGCTCTGCTCCTGGCAGGGATGGACCGGATGCGGGAGGATGTCACCGCTGCCATTAACAGACTGACACATACAATCACAGCTGCCATGGCCACAGGGGGCACACAGTTATTTGCCCATGCGGCGCAGACACCTCGCAGTGTAATGTCCACCCCCCATTCCCGGCATCGTGCGACACCCTCCTTGTCGACACCGGTTTCAGCTGTGGGCATCCCGAGCACACCTGGTGCAGGCATGTTTGGTGTGCTGCAGACCCCTGCGTGAGCACGGTCGTGTTCATGCAGTGGAACCCCTGGAGGACCATCGGTGCCACCCCATGAGGCCAGTGGTCAGCCTGTCAGTGCTGGAGGGTCTCAGCGGGGCCGCCCATGCATCCGTGGTGGCCGGGGCACTGTGGCGCATGACTGACCTGTCTCCTAACTCAGCTACTGTCTGATGCTGCCCTGTGTGCATTGTGCAATCCAGTGGGCAATGCACGGGTGGGTACCCAGCCCTGCACGGAGACACACAGTCCATCTGCACACCCTCCCGGCTACTGTCCACAGTTGCGTGTGCATGATGATGCCTGCATTGCACTGTACACCAATGTGCAATGGTGCTCAGCATCTGACACATGCACAATGACAGGCAGTGGGCGTGGTGGTCTGTGGACATGTGTGTGGTTAGGGGTGGCATTCTGGGTCGGTGTGCCTCCTACCCTTTGTGCATGTCTGTGTGTGTGTGTGTGTGTGTGTGTCTGCATGGCATGGTAGACCTCTCTCATCCCTGGTGGTGTGTGTGGTTCCATGCCCGGCCACTTCCCTTGATGGCATGCACCCCTGGTGTGTGTCCATGCATGTGTGTGGGTTGTGCCTTAGCCACTGGTGGTTGCACATGGCCCCATGACTTACCTGGGTTGGCTGAAGCGCTCCTCCATGATGGTGTCCCAGTGCAGCTGTGCCAGCTGGAGCAGTCGGGGGTCCCGTCGCCCAAGAGGGGCTGCCCATCACCATTGCCACCGGCGTCCTCGTTGTACCCATCACTGTCCCCCTCCTCGACCTGTATGGCTATCCCACATTCGTTGGCCATGTTGTGCAGGATGCAACAGGCCAGGAATAGCCCACAGGCCTTTGAGGGGCTGTACTGTAGACACCGCCGGAGGTGTCCAGGCAGCGAGATCGTGCCTTCCAGCATCCCGAACACCCGCTCGATGACATTACGTGTGGTGGTGTGTGCCTCATTGTAGTGTTGCTGCGATGGGGTTGCGGGCCGCCGGTAGGGTGTGAGCAGCCAGGGACAGAGTGGGTATCCACTGTCACCTGTGTGTAGAGGGTGGAGGTTAGTTTTGTGATCAGCATCGCCCTGCCCCAGTCCATGTAGGCCACTACCCATGTCACCTCTGACCATGCCCCTCCCAAGCCCTATATTTGTCCATGTGGTTTGCGTACTCATCCACTAGGTGGCCAGTGGGGATGTCCCCACTCTTGAATCTGTGGCACAGTGCCGACTGGTGCCAGATGAAGGCATCGTGTGCTCCCCCAGGGTGCGTGGCACAGACATTGATTATGCGCCTCCTGGCATCACACACCACCTGGCAGTTGATGCTAGCATAGCCCTTGCAATTTCTGTATGCAGCCCCCTCGTGGCCAGGTGGTGTGTGGATGGCCACATGGGTGCAGTCTATTGCCCCTAGCATGCCAGGCATACGTGCTACCCTGTGGAACTCCTGTATGTTTGCTGTGTGCTGGGGAAATAGATGTACTCCACAGCATGTGGCAGCAGTGCGCTGAGGAACTGGGTGAGGTGGCCGACTGGGTTATGCCTGTGGTGTCCCCAGTTGGCCTCTGGAAGGTACCCGTGGCGAGCAAGCACATGCATGTTATCACTTTGGTCTCCACTGACAGGGCATGGCTCCGTCATGTGGGTGCCTGCATCACATCACTGCGCAGCTCACAGAGCTGCCTCAGAATTGCCCGATTCAGGCGGTACTGGCCCACAATCTCGGTATCACTGTACAGCTCAAAGCTGGTGCAGGCTTGGTACTGCCTGTTGGGGGCATACCGCTGACGGGCCCTTCCACGGCCATACCCCCCTGCTGCCCACCTTCTCACCCCCTCATATAACGGCCTCCATCTGGATGGTGGCACTGGCCATGTCCCTGGCTTGTGTTCACCCCCCCCGGCTGTTACTGTATTCCTCCCTGCTGTCCTCACTGCTACTTCCCCTGCATCGGGAACACCTACCTGTGCTTGCCTCACTGCTGTGTGGTGTACCTCCCCCTTCTGCACTGTCTCCCCACACCTTCCCCTGTAGCTGTTGCTTCCAGGTGCTCTTTCCTGCCTGGCCCTGTGTGTCCCTGCTGCCCTGCATGTCCTGCTGTATTTTGCTCTCATGTAGCTTCCCTGTAGTGTTCTTGTGCCTCTCCCTTGCTCCCTTTTATTTTGGCTCATTTCTGCTCTGGCGCAACTTCCGCTTACTCCCCTGTTGCACATGGTGCAAGTCTTTCAATATCGCACTGCGCCATTTATGCATGGTTCCTCCCCCTTCAGTTGCGCATACATTCATTATCATTGCGCTATTGCTCAGCGCATTTTGGGGAGCGTAACTGCCTCCTGCTGAATATCGCAGAATGGCGCAATTTCCGACTAGTGCTGGCGCAACCCTATTGCGCCTGGCACAACTCTTTTGAATATCTGGCCCAATATGTAAACATTATCAGTTTCCCTAGTTATCGCAGTGCTAACTAAACTCACAAAAAGGGGGTAATGATCCTCACCATTCTCTTAATTTCTCTGCAGAATGAATACGGCCTTTCACTGCCTTAAGCTCCTGGACAGTATTTTTAATATTAGTAAACAGTTGTTCAGCTGGAATCTCTAGTTGTTGTAGAATCAGTTTACATCTCACAATCCAAATCCAGTATTTTATACTAGTCAGTACTATTCTGATTGTACTAGGATGTATGAAACTCCATGATTTGGGCACAATCCCTAAAAATAATACGTCAGGAGGAATGGTATAAAAGGGGGAGCAACTCCAATTGCGTTTAAGCACTTGCCAGAATCTAATGATATATGGACATTAATAATACAAATGCTCCATGGTTTCAAACATAGAGGAGAGGCCTTCTCTGGGGCAATACCTGTCTTTTTGTTCTTTATGCTTCACATTATTTCTGACATACAATTTTTTATGGGCACATAGCCAAACTTTATCCCACATCTGTTCTGGTATCCTGTGGTCTAACGCTTCTGACTAATGAGTTTGTTCTCAGTTATTGATTTGTGGAAAAATGGGGGTGAAACTGAAAATTTCTGTTTTTGTTAATAATATCTGTTTTAGCGACATTCCATTGTTTTAGTTTCCTAAAACAGCTCTGTAAATATGATGGTAGGGGTATTAATGATTTTTTGTCTGGGTATGCTAGTGCACATGCCCCATGTAGAAACAAAAGGTGTGATGTGATCTTGAATACAGGGTAACAAACATTTTGAAAGATTGACAATTGCTAGTTTAAGATTAGAAAAATAAAAATGCAATGACAAAATACAATTGGGTTGAGCATATTCATTCCCCCTTCAGAAATTGGCAGGCATGCAATGCTACGAGACATGGGGTTGAGTCAGCCACCCCAGATACAAGAAAAAAAGCAACCATTTAGTCTGGTTTCTAATTCTAATGGGGGTGGGTATATGTGACCAATTTGTCAAAACATAGGTATTAAAAATGTTTTAATCAAATATATTCTTGTTTTCTTGCTCATGAACCACTGATTCCACAATGTAACCCTATTTATGGCTTTATTGAGACACAACTCCCAATTGATCAGGGATAAGTCTCCTGAACCAAAAAGAAGGCCAAGTATTTTTATCGGAGTGGATGACATTTTAATACCCACCAAATCCTCATCAAGGGGGAGATGAGGTCCTATACTGATACAAGTACTTTTCGTGTAGTTTGTAGAAGAACCAGACAACCTTTTCGTACTTGTGTATTATGGATTTTGCAGTAACTGCTGAAGGATTGTTTGCTAGGATCAATATTAGGTCATCCACGTATGCTAAAGTCTTAATTTCCAGGTCGGAACTGGAAACAGATAATCCAGTGATGCTATTTTGATGTGTATATGTCTAAGCAATGGATCAAATGATAATAAATACAACAAAGGGCTCAGAGGGCACCCTTGTTGAACCCCTTATTTTATAAAAACTCTTCTTCCCCATCCACTCATTTATATATGGTGACACTGTGGTGTTGTAATAACATTTCTTTACCCAATTGACAAAGGTATGTGGTATATCTAGCGGTGGGCAAAGTGGCCCCAATTCGCTCCGCGAAGTGATTCGCGGAGTCAAGGTGAATTCACGGAGTGCTCCACAACACGAAGCAGAGTACTTCGTCTTATAATGGGTAACGCGAAGTCCATTAAAAACAATGATTTCATGTTACTCCGCCTTCCCAAACCACTACTCCACCAATTCTTAAGGTGAAGTACATTGAAAACAATATACTTCGCCTCACTTCGCCTTGTTTTTAGGCTCCAAAGGTGAATTTTGCAGTGATTCATGGGATTTCAGGTCACATGGGCTCTAGATTGTTCTGCACAGCCTCAGTTTGGGGTAGTGTGTGTAGGAAGCTGTAGGAGACGATCTGCTCTGAGAGCTCTGTGAGTCAAACCTTCTAAAAGCTGTTAAAAAAAGCCTTTTCTGGTCATTTGTTTTGCTGAAACTTTAGTTCATCGAATATAGGAAACCCTCCTGTGCTCATATCATCGAGCATTTATTGTTTGTGTGTGGATTTTGAATGTTAATGTGCAACATTCAGTCTATGTACTGAGAGACAGTGGAAGTGTGCTTTGGGGGAGGGGCGTATCTGTGGTGTAGGTAGATTAACTTGGAGAAAAAGACAGTGCTTTCTGTTTTGGTGATATTTTTCTTGTATAACTGTGTTAATGTACACACAGTAATATTTTCAATAATTCTTGTCATTTTTTTGCTGATTGTTGTGGTACAGCAGTGCATAATTTTAGTTTGTTTAAAATATGTGGTTATATTACTGAAGTTTTCAATTTGCTACACATTACTTAGTTTGTGTGTGAGTATGTGTGTGATGCATGTCATCAAATCAGACACCTTTTATTGTGCCACATAATAATTTCAACAATGTGAACCTGCTACCCACTGCAGCTGTGTGATTTTTGTACTTCTTTGTGGTGTCTTTACTGGTACTAGTACTAGTACTAGTGACTGTTACTGCAGCAGTGCAATACACTGCCCACCCCACCCCGCAGCCCACCCCAACCAGCAAAGGTATTCTTTTCAGATTTGAATTTCTGATGATGAGCACTGGTTAGGTGTTGTGCCTTTGCATTTGCATCTCTTCAGTGCGCAGTGCAATCTTAATCTGTCTGAGCATTTTCATCTCTTTAGGGCCCAATCTCCATCTGTAACTTAAGTCACAGTTGTTTCTTTGGCTTCTCTTCAGCGTACTGGACCAGTGTGGTGCATAATTCTGCATGAACATTGTACTCATTAATAGGCATTCTTAAGTCAGGAACATCATCACGAGTCACTCGTGATACAAATCACGTTCTTCATCATCATCACGGTCACAAATCACTATTCACGATCACGTGCTACAGCTCATTGGGGAAGTACAGTCATAGGCATTAGCGTTCCCAATACAGTTCCATATTGTTTATCTCACACCGTCGACACCGAATCACGTTCTTCATCATCATGGTCACAAATGCAGTCACAAATCACTATTCACGATCACGTCACAAATCACAACACTAATTTTGTGACTAGTTACTTGGATGTATTGTAAGCATGTTTTGTAGTATCTCTCCAGGCTTCACCACCCCGCCATTGTACTCATTAATGAACATTTTTAAGTCGGGGAGTTTGTGCTACAGCTCATCAGGAAAGTACAGCCATAGGCATTCGCGTTTCTTCCTGTATAGCATGTGAGTTACAGTACTGTAAGTAGTGGTGGGCAAAGTGGCCCCAATTTGCTGTGTGAAGTGATTCACTGAGTAACGTGGAATCTGCGGAGAACTTCACAATGTAAAGCTGAGTACTTCGCTTCATAATGAGGAACGCGAAGTCCATTGAAACCAATGACTTTGCATTATTCCACCTTCCTCAAACCACTTCTCCACCAACTTTAAGGTGAAGTACATTGAAATCAATGTAATTCACCTCACTTCACCCTGTAATTGTGCTCCAAATGAAATTCTGCAGTTATTCATGGGATTGCAGGTCACAGGGCTCTAGATTGTTCGGCACAGCCTCAGTTCTGTCCTGGGTAGTGTGTGTGCAGTGGTAGCTGGTGACAGTTTGCTCTCAGAGCTCTGCAATTCAAAGCCTCTAAAAGCTGTTTAAAATGCCCTTTTTGAGTAATATTTTTTTTCTCAAAATTTAGTACATCGATTGTAGGAAACCCTTTTGTGCTCATATCATCGAGTGTTTATTGTTGTGTGTGGATTTTGAATGTTAATTTAGAACAGTCAGTCTGTGTACTGTGAAGTGTGCTTTGGGGGAGGGACGTATTTGTGGTGTAGGTAGATTAACTGGGAGAAAAAGGCAGTCTTTCTGTTTTGGTTATATTTTTCTTGTATAACTGTGTTAATGTACACACAGTAATATTTTCAGTAATTCTTGACATTTTTTTGCTGATTGTTGTGGTGCAGCAACGTACAATTTGTCTGTTTAAAACATTTGGTTATATTACTAAAGGTTTCCAATTTCTACACATTACTTGAGTGTGCGTGTGAGTGTGTGTGCGATGCGTGCCATTAAATCAGACACCTTTAATTGCAGCAGTGTGAACCTGCTATCCACTGCACCTGCATGAATTTTTTATACTGCTTTGTGGTATCTTTACTGGTAGTGGATTGTTACTGCTGTGTACTAATCCCCCAACTGGCAAATGTATTCCTTTCCAGATTTGGATTTGTGACTTGTAAGCACTGGTTAGGTGTTGTTGTGCCTTTTCGTATCCATCCCTTGAGTGTGCAGCGCAATCTTAATCTGTCTGTGCATTTGCACGGCACCATTAATTCTATGAGATTACATTTCTTGTTATGCTCTCATTTCACTTTGTCAGCACTGGGCAGTTTTCTGGACACAAGACAGTAACACTTTGGAGATGTACATTCATTCTGGTGACTGTGTGGGCGGGATGCTGCCAATATACTTCGCGTTTAAGGCAGAATGACAATGCAAAGTAATAATAATAAGGTTAAGTGAGTTTTCTTTTATGGGGCACTGTGAGTTATGCCAAGGCTAAGTGGCCACTTTGGGTTCACAGTGCAGTGTCTCCATGTGGTGGAAGTTGTTTGCTGCCTGTGTGTCATGTGTCCTGCATTGTTCTGGAATGCTACATTTTGTGCTGCCAATATTGATGTTGACACTGTTTTTGCCATTTTATTTTTGTCCACTTTATTTTGTTCTGCAATGTTACTGACTGGAACCACATGTTCTTCGGGATGTTGCCTATCTCTAAAATACAATTAAATACAGCAGCTATTTCAGCTACCAATTCTGATATGATATGTTTATAAAATTCGATGGTTAACCCATCCCTGCCTGGTGCAGTTCCTGTCTTTACTTGTTGCACTGTGGCTATGACTTCTTAACTTTTTATAGGCTGAACTAATGAATTTTTTATTGTTAAAGGCAATTCGAGTAATGGAATACTTTGTAACCATGTGTGTGCATTATTTTCAGTAGGTGTCAAATGTCCTAATGTTTGGATAGTAAGTGACTCTGCAGTTGCTGGAATGCCAGCCTGTGTAGTAACCGGTGCCCCCAAGGTAGAAATCAGCACTCTTATTTGTCGGGATTTCAGTCTGGCAGCGTAGTTTTCAAAAGGGTTGCTATGTATCGATTTTCCCTGTGTACCAAACGCTGTTCCTGTAGTAATTAATTCATTCTACTATATTGAACATCTAACATCTGTTGTTTAACTTCTGAAATAGAATGGTAGTAATCCAGGTCAGTCATTGTTTGTAGTGTGAACAATGTATACAACGTGTCCCTTAAGGTGTTGTATTGTAGTTTGTTACATGTGCCTCATAATCTTCCATCTAATTTTAAGTAGTCTGAAAAATCTCTTTTCCTATCTATCCACCATGATGTCAGAGAGTCATACATGACTAGAACTGATTTCCTTGCTTCTATAATATTTTTTAGACCCTCTTTTATTATTGGTATTGTAAGTAAGGTGTTATTTAATTTCCAATAACCTTTTCTTGAGGCTGTTTGTGAAAAATTAGCTATCTTCATTACTATCAGATCATGGTTGGAGGAGGGCATGGGCCATGTCTGTGCAGAAATTAAAGGTAGAGAAGAGGATATAAAAACAAAATCAGTCCCAGAGGAAAGTTTTCCCCTGTGGTAAGTGTGTGCTGGTGTCTTATGTAAGGTAGCAAAGCTATCTACTAGGCCAGTTTGCAGGATTAATTTATTCAAAAATATGGTACCACAAAAAAAAAATCTTTCTAGTTTTTTGTCCTGTGTCTGATCAAAATCTGCCACAGTTAAAATCTCCTGCCATAATGATTTGTCTTGCTGTAAAGAGGCAAGGTTGAATAAGTCTGAGTAGTGCTACTCTATCATGTTTTCTCTGAGGGGCATATAAATTGACAAGTCTGAAATCAAGATTATTAAATGAAATATTTAATACCATGGCCCTACCTGGGGAAAGATCAATAGGTGTTGTACAACAATATTTTCATTATTTATACCAGTATCCAACCCACAGCATCTATCTTCCCCCATAGTCCAGATGCTTTTTTCCCCAAACCATTTTTTTATTGCAGTTTGGATTTCACTATCTGTGTGAAGTCTGGTATCCTGTAAAAACACCAAATCAAAATAATTCTGCAAAAATATGCAAATGTAGCACCTCTCTTCTTATAAGACTTAATACTGTTAGTATTTAGAGAGGTAACTGTAAGATGGTAAAGGTCCATTTAAGAGTCAATGCATCAAGTCACTTTTTCAACATCTGATTTAGTCCCCCCATCTTCTTTTTTGTGACTTTTTGTTTTGAAGGGTTTGACCAAGTTGTCATCCACATCAGAAGTCATCTCTACTAGAGATGAGGTTTTGGAGGAAACAGATGCCAAGTCAGACTCTTCCCCCATCTCCGTATCCCCCCATTGCAACACAGAATAGCTGTTTTGAAGCAGAATGTCTTCCGTAGTGTGTATAGGTGACTTTGCTGGACAGTTCTTCCCAGGATGTACTATATGAAAACCCTCTTCATCTTCTAAAAGTGGGGGGGAGGGCGGTGGAGGCATTTGTTCGGGGGACGTAGGGGGATGTCCTTGAGACCTATCGTGATCCACCATTTTATCCATAGAAAATAGCTGACGTGGAGCTGGGGCAAGGGGGTTCTGCTAGGGCCCTTTCTCTTTCCTTTGCAGAACTGCACACTCTGTCTCTGGTAATGTTCCTACATGAGGCCTAGAGTGGTGGGGTTCTAATGGGGTCCCTTGAATCTCAGGTCCTATTCACTCATCAGGGGGGATATTCTGGTACTGTGCCCTAGCAGCTTTGTTTATATAAAAGTCTTGCTCTGTATAGTTGGCATCATCAGTATTATGTGCAGCCCATGGGCATGTAGTAAATAGATTGCCTTCAGCATCACACAAGTTACATTTAGGAGTAGCCCTATAATTATAGCCCAAATGTCCTATTTCTCCACACACAGAACACTTCAGTTTTTCACACTGGACACTAATGTGTCTGGTAGAACCACATTTGAAACATGTTTTTGTTTGTCCTTGATAAAACAGAATACCTTTGTCTCTCCTCCCCCCAAAAAAAGTTGGGGAGATACTGAATACCTTATAGAAACATAGAAACATAGAATTTGATGGCAGATAAGGACCGCTTGGCCCACCCAGTCTGCCCATTTCCCTACCTGATGGATAAGCTGCAGATCCTAGTTAACCAGCAGCCTACTTCTTCCTACCCCCACCCCCTAGAATTGCCTTATGACTGTCCCATGCATGCTTGAATTCCACCACTGTTTTTGACTCCACAACCTCCTCTGAAAGGCTGTTCCATGCATCCACAACCCTCTCTGTGAAAAAATACTTCCTTAAATTACCTCTGAGCCACCCCTTCTATCTTCAAATTGTGCCCCCTTCTTCTTGCACACCTCTTTTTTTGAAAGATGCTACCCTCTTGGACTTTGTTGATTCCCTTGAGGTACTTGAAAGTTTCTATCATGTCCCCCCTCCCCCTCCTTTCCTCAAGGCTATACATATTAAGCTCCTTAAGTCTCACTTCATATGTCTTCTGGTGCAGACCCTGTACCATTTTAGTTGCCCTCCTCTGGACAGCTTCCATCCTGTCTATGTCTTTGCGGAGATTGGGTCTCCAGAACTGCACGCAGTACTCCAGATGTGGTCTCACCAGCTGTCTATACAGAGGGATAATGACTTCTTGTTTTCTGCTGGTGATGCCTCTCCTGTGCATCCCAGTATCCCCCAGCCCTCCTTGCTGCCCTCTCCATTGCTTGCCCACCTTTAGGTCATCTGATATGACTACCCCAGGTCCCTTTCCATTTTGTTGTTGTTAGTATCTCACCCCATTGTGTACTCTTCCCTGGGTTTTGTTTCCCAGGTGCATTATCTTGCACTTCTTAGCATTGAATCTAAGCTGCCATACATTTGACCATTCCTCTAACCTTGCAAGTCCCTTCTCATCCTTTCCACCCACCTTGTGCATCAACTCTGTTGCAGATCTTTGTGTCATCTGCAAAGAGACATACTTTTCCTTCCAGTCCCTCTGCAGTGTCGCTTATAAAGACATTGAAGAGGACCGGTCCTAATGCTGAACCCTGTGGTACCCCACTGCTAACCCCCCTTTTTTCAGAGTGGACTCCATTTACTATTACCCTCTGTGTCCTATTCTCCAGCCAATTCCTTACCCAGGCTGTCATCTTGGGACCCACTCCCAGGCTGGCTAACTTGTATATTAATCTTTTGTGTGGGACTATGTCAAATGCCTTGCTAAAGTCTAGGTAGGCTATGTCCACAGCCCCTCCCTGATCTACTACTTTGGTCACCCAGTCAAAGAAATCTATCAGATTTGTCTGGCATGACCTTCCCGCTGTGAATCCATGCTGCCTTGGGTCCTGTGCCCCTCTGGCCTCTAGATACGCAACAATTCTTTCCTTCAGAAGTGATTCCATCATTTTCCCTACCACTGAGGTTAAACTAACAGGTCTGTCATTTCCTGCTTCTACCTTGCTCCCACTTTTGTGAAGGGGAATCACATCTGCCCTCCTCCAGTCCTCAGGTACCACCCCATCCTCCCATGATTTGTTAAAGAGGGTAGTCAGTGGTGTCACTAGTTCTATCCTTAGTTCTTTTTAAAATTCTGGATGAATTCCATCAGGCCCCATTGCTTTGTCCACCTTCAGTTTAAGAGCTCTTTCAGAACTCTTTCTTCTGTAAATGGGCTGGTATCAACTTCTGTATCCAGAGTGTTTCTACTGTTTGTTTTAGGTACCTCCCCTCTTCATTTGTAAATACTGAGCAAAAATATTTGTTTAGCATCTCTGCCTTTTCACAGTCACCCTCTGCCCACCCTCCCTCCCTTTATTAAGCCTCACTATCCCTCCTTGGTCTTCCTTTGCTCCCTGATGTACCTATAAAGGTTTATCCCCCTTCTTAACTGAGTTGGCTATCTTTTCCTTGGTTTGGGCCTTTGCTGTTCTGACTGCCTTTCCAGCTTCCTTTTGCTTTAACTGATACAGTTCTCTGTCCTGTTCCTTCTGTGATTCCTTGTACTTCCTGAATGCTTTCTTTTTCTCTTGAACCTTCACTGCCACTTCCTTTGAGAACCATAGTGGTTTCTTACCTCATTTCGTTTTGTTTATTTGCTTTACACAAAGGCTTGTTACCTCTGTGATGGCAGTTTTATTATTCCCATTGTTCTTCCACCCTCCTTCCTGCCCATTTGCTGAGTGCATTCCTTAGGCACTCACCCATTTTGGCAAAGTCAGCCCTCCTAAAATCCAGTACCTTTGTCTTTGTATGGCTTGACTCTATTGCTGTGTTTATTCTGAACCATACTGTTCGATGGTCGCTAGTTCCCAGATGGCTACCCACTTCTACATCTGTGATCCTCTCTTCATCTCCGTTTGAGAGAACCAGGTCTAAGATTGCTCCCTCTCGAGTGGACTCCAATACTAGTTGTCTAAGGCATGCCCCCTGTAGAGCATCCAGAATAACCCCACTCTTAGAAGTGGCTGCTGCAACTGCACTCCAGTTAACATCTGGCATATTCAGATCACCCATCAGCAATATCTCCCCTTTATCTGCCATTCTAAGTATACTTTCTATCATTTCCTTGTCCATTTCCTCCCCCTGAGAGGGGAGGTCTATATCTATAACACCTGTGCGATTGTGGTGCCATTGCCTGCCTCCAAATTGACCCACAGTGCTTCTTCTCCTCCCTGTTTACCCTTTTTCTGTTGCTTTGATTTCTTCTCTTATGTAAGAGCTACTCCTCCTCCTCTTTTACCCTCCCTGTCCTTCCTGTAGATAGTGTATCCTGGTATGTTTACATCCAGTCATGGTTCTGTGTTTACCATGTTTCTGTGACTGCCACAATATCCAGATCTTCCTCCATCAAGGCCACTAATTCAGGAAGCTTGTTACCCAGACTACGGGCATTGGTACTCATTGCTCTCCATTTTTTGATGGCTTTACCTTCTGTGGCAGCCCCACTGACCTTTCTACCTTGGTCTTTTCTCATTTTAGTACCCTGTTTTGTAGGAGGAGGCTGGGATTTTCCTTCTGCTTATCAGTGCCTCCCCCCTTGACTAGTTTAAAGGCTTGCCAATGAAGCATTTAAACCGATTGCCCAAAAGACTTGTTCCCTTCCTGGACAGATGCAGACCATCCTGCCAGTATAGGCTGGTGTCCCTTCAGGTGGAACCCCAGTCCCCAATGAAGCCAAACCCCTGTGCTCCACACCATTTTTTTAACCATTTGTTAAACTGCATGGTGCAAAGTACCCTTGCCTCACTCATGCCACTGACAGGCAGCACCTTTGAGAAGGATACTGTGTGTGCTACTTGTCTTAAGCCCCTCCCCAACTCTACAATGTCCTTTTGCACTGCTCTAATCTCATGATGAGCCAAGTCATTTGTCCCTTGGTGGACAATGATGTCCAGCTCAGACTCCTGTGCAACTGTTCTCATGATCCTAAGGATGTGCTTCCTGTCCCTCCAAGCCATGGCACCAGGCAGGCACCTTACTTCAGTTTTCCCTGCTCCCCCCAGTTCTATCCCCCTAATAATTGAGTCCCCCACCAGGAGCTGCTTTCTTTCCCTGTGGTGTCCTCTGCCTCCTTCCGGAGGGCCTCCTTGTGACAGTTGTCTGCACCCTCCTTAGTCTCCTCTCAGGTGCATCCATAGGGAACTATGCTCCCCCAGAATGGTGTATGGATTGTGGAGTGTAACAACTGACTAGGTGTGCTCTGTTCCACCACCCTTACCCTCCCTGGGCCCACTGTGGTCCAACTGCTGTGCTTTCTTCACAACCTCTGAGGTAGTGGTGGTGGCTGTGGTGCTCCCTGGATGGGGGAGGTTCCCTTGCCACTGTCCAGTGCGGCCTAAAGATGGGAAACTTCCTCCCTCAGGGCAGATAGTTGTCTGCAAACAGGGCAGCATCTCAGCCTCCAGAAAGACTCCCGGAAGACTGCTGCCCCACAGTCATTACATTGTACTACTCCCCACATAACTGTCTACCTTGTTTAGTTTTTTGTGTGTGTGTGTGTGTGTGATTGGTGCGTTATATAGAAATATATGTATTTATATAATGTGTATGCTTATATTGTCAGTGCAGTGTGCTAGACAGGATATGACAGTGATGTGTACCTTGCCCTCTTGAGGAAATGATGTCAGAACCCCAGGTATAAATGAACTATTTCCAGGGTGGGTGGGGTGAGGGTGGAAGGGTTGGGCCTAAACTGTGCCCTCACAAAACAATCAGCTAAATGCTCTGACCCACCGATGCGATGAGTGCCTTCCTGTCAGCAAGATGCCATACACGACAATTTGTAATACTGCTTCAAACCAATTTGACAGGAAAATACCCTGCTAATCAAACAGAGAAAATCCAAACATCCAAGTCAGACACAGGTAAACCTCCCCAGCCCCAAAAGAGCCTGGTGACTTGTGCTCTGAAAACAGTCAGCCCCAAAACACGTCAGCTGTGCAGAAGGGCAGACACAGAAAACAGTATTTAGCCTATGTGGGTTTAAACTCTTCCTGCACTGAAAACCTTAACACTTGTAACACAAGTAAAGCAAACTCCACCTCCTCTGTTGATTGAAAGACTGCCTTTTCTGATAATTCTAAGTTGCTTATTTCACCCTTCAGTTAGAAGTATCCTCCACCTGAAGAATATTAACTTTCCTAAGGAATCTGCTTCAAACCAAATACAATTGTAAATTGTAAAGTTCACCTCCTCTGTTGTGAGCACTACTCACTTTCTTGCAAATCTTAAGTCCAGTGTTGCAGCTTGCAGCCAGAGGTAGCTTTACCGAAGACTATGAGGTTATCTGATGAGCCTGCTAAAATTAGTACTTTTATCAAGGTCTGTAAGATTCTTCCAGAGCTATTGGCTGTTAAGTAGCTGTGATGTAAGCACTTCCTGACACAGTCTGGCTTGGCCTTATAAGGCACTGAGGTAAACAAAGAAAAAACAGTTTCCACCCCCTAGGGACTGTCTAGGTCCAATACACAGCCTGTAACCTGCTCTCAATTCAGGGCTTATGACAAATTCTTAGCCCAGTGAATACTCACAGTATTACAAATATTGCAATGCAAACAGTCAATCACTAACTCCAATCAAGTCAGAAGGGCAGAAACACAGAAAACAGTAAAATCTTAACAATTGTAACAAGTAAAGCAAACTCCACCTCCCTCTGTTGATTGAAAGACTGCCTTTTCTGATAATTCTAAGTTGCTTATTTCACCCTTCAGTTAGAAGTATCCTCCAACTGAAGAATATTAACTTTCCTAAGGAATCTGCTTCAAACCAAACACAATTGTAAATTGTAAAGTTCACCTCCCTCTGTTGTGAGCACTACTCACTTTCTTGCAAATCTTAAGTCCAGTGTTGCAGCTTGCAGCCAGAGGTAGCTTCACCTGAAGACTATGAGGTTATCGTTTGATCGTTTTGTTGCAATTTTAGTCTGAACTTCCATCCCCCTGTCCAAAATCCCTCATGGTCATTGATTGGTTCTGGTAGGCCTTGGATGTCGCAAAGTTTTTCAAGCCAGTATGAAATGTCAGCAATATTTACACCCTCATTATGAAATAGAATGGGCACAAGTTTTAAAGTAGGCTTAGTAAGGGGAATGGCTTGAAAACAACGCCAGATAAGGTCTTGTTTTTGTGAAGAATGAATAGTTCAGAATCGATTTAACAAAATATCAGTACAGCTTTTCCCCTGTAGCATGATGAGTGCATAAACCTCAGATAAAGAAAAACACATTTTAATTTTTACACTCTCTTTTCCTACAAAGAATCTGTTCGGTGGTGTAGGAAAGTCTCCCATGTATCTTAGTCAAACAGCATGCCTGCATTTAGCATTCTCAACCAGTTTCTGTAACAGGCTAGCGTAGGCAGTTTTTTTCTGTTCAGTTGTAACATCACCGTTTAAAACAGAGTTATCTGAAGATGCAATAGGTATTACACTGGTGACTAAATTAAGGGTGTCTTTATCCATCAATACGTGACTACCAGTATTGGCTACAGACACAGGTAACAATTGTGAGGTTTCATAAAACACGTCATCTGTAATGTCAGGTTCATTAGCATTTACAGTACCTGTAGTAGCAGGAGCATCTGTCTGCTGTTCCCACACCTGTGATGGAGACTGTTGCTGAAATAATGTATTTTCCTGGTGTGTAGCTCCCATCGAGGGAATATGCGGTCTCCATTCTGGTGTCCCAGGCAGTGGAATAGCCAGGTCCGGCGTACAGGTACCATGAATTGTTTTTTTCCATCCAGCTTTTTCAAGCAAGATCTCCGGATTCCAATCGACAATAAAAGGGTTTCTTTTAGATCTACCTGCACTCCTGAGGTTCGATCTGGGGAACTTGAAGGATTACCGAAATGAAAGATAGTAGCTGGTACATTCCTTTTCCCGGAATTAGTAGGTGATGAATTATGAATTCTTTTTTGTTTCTTTTCTTCCTCTAATTTCTCTTGGGTTTCTTTCAATTCCATCTCTGTGTCTAACATCTGTTTCTTTAAAGCTATCTTCTTCTCTTGTAATCGTTTATGAGCCAAATCATCATTGGTCTGTGGAACATTCATGGGTTCCTTAAGCTCCATAGTATTATCCAGATAAATGATATTCTCTTGGTGTTCCATATTAGTAACGATCCTCTCTGCTGGCATATCCTGCGAATTCAGAGTGACCTGCTCTGGTGCCTGCTGCTGCACAACTGAGACCTACGAATCTCAGCACAGCACCCTCAACAGCCTAGTAGGGGAATTTCCCCAGTGTCCTGGCCAAATTTCCTCCATTCACTAGAAATACCACCAACAGCTTAATCTGGTTCAGTTTCAGTTGGTCACCATCTGTATCCCCACTGCCGGGTTGCCCCTTAAAAAGGGACTCCTAGTCTCAGTGGGCTTACCCAGTCAACAAAATTCAGTAAATAAATAATGTTCCTGCCACATGAAGGTGGTGGTAGTGGTGAAGAGGAAGAGCAAGAAGTTGTCAGCATTAGCTAATTGTCAGCTACCACCAAGGTGGATGAAGCAGTAATGAAGAAAAAATTCCCATCTGGTGACAACTCCAGTCTGAAAGACTGTGAGGGCTGCTTCCTTGATGAGGTTGAACAAGCATGAAAAAGATGTGTTGCTTCCCCCATCCCCTCATCAGTATAACCTTTACTTTATGATTCACAATTCTGTTATTTTCAGCCATTTTACTGTACCTCACCCCCAACAGTTGTGCTGCTGTTTCCATGCACCTAATTGATTACCTGCCTCCACCACCTGAATTTGATGTCTGGAGACAATGCTTGCTGTAGCATGCAAGATACAGCACAGTCTCCTCCTCCTTTGGCCTGCTTGGGTCCTACACAGTCACAAACAACATGAGCCACTGCATCCATGCTGATGCATAAATTGTCCTGACTCCAGGGAATACTTTTTGACTTGACTGTATGGTACGAGCTGCAAAACTCCCTGACTTAAAAATTCATATAAATGAATACATGTTCATGCTGAGATAATATCTACTGGATTTGGAATTGACAATCCAGATGATGTGGAGCAGCTAAAAACACTTTGCAAAGATCCAGAATCGATACTGGGGATGGTATCACCACAACTGTGCTGCAGAAGCCCAATCTGGAACTGTATGACAGGATACTCAAGCCGACACTCCAGCTAACCAGCTCATCAAGGCATTAAGACCTCAGCTCCAGCAAGGCCTATCTTTGTCTGCTATGATGGTAAGTCACTTTCACAGTTTTTCACAGTCCTTATTCTCACTAGTGGTGGGTGACTTCAGTCCTCAACCTTGCAGAGGGCAAAAGGCCTTCCACCTTACTCAGAAAGACTTTAAAATGTTTTTCTTTCTTTCCTTTTGTCTCCCTGCAGTTTTCACCATTCACAAGGATGACTGGTAAAGGCAGACACAAAGCCAGACAGCCCTCCAGAAACCGAGAGAAGTGGGGCTCCACAGCAAGAGACATAAGAATGTTTAGTAAGAGCTGGTTCACAATCTTGCAGCTCAAGGTTGGAGCAGAGGTTTGGTGGGGGGGCATTGTTACCCTGGGCCTTGTAAGTGAGAGACTAGTGCTGGTGCAATCATAGCTCCCCCTCACCACATGCAGGTGGGGTTTCCTTTTGTTGCACCAGTGGTCCTTGGCAGACAAGGACCTGGGGAGGGACACCACTGCTGGGCTGTGGACTCAAAAAGCAAGGGGACTTATCACTTGCACCACATACAAACCCAAGAGCCACTTAAGGGTGCTGATAATTGGAAGGGTGGTCGCGGGTCAGGGGTTGAGTCTCTATTGCTGGGTGGATGGGGGACTGCTCAATGGCCTTAGCGGTGGTTCTGGTCACAGCCCCAGGGATGGGGTTCCTGGACAGCACATCAGCCGGGCAGAGTCCTGGCTGGTGGCCGGGGGCAACTAGTGCACTCGACATGGGACAAACGCTGTGGTTCTTGAGTCAGTAGCTAAACTGAATTTATTTATTTAGTTTTTGTTGACCGGTAAGTGCACTAGACAAATCCTGCCTATTTTCAGGCATGACCCGGGGGAGGGGGATACAGATGAATGCCGACTGACCTTGAACCAGATTAAGCTGTTAGTGGTATTTTTAGTGAATGAGGGAAATTTGTCCAGGACACCGGGGAAATTCCCTTACTCTTTCAGAGGGGAATACTCGGTCCAAGATGGCGGACGCTCTGGTGACCACGGCAGAGCTAGCTGGTGAGGCAGGAGACTTGGTCTCTGCTCCTGTCTCTGATTTACTAGAGACCGTTTCAGACAGAATTTTGTATGAACATGTACTTACTGTGACTGAAGCTGCTCCCATGGATTATGCTGTTCTTCCTCCTGCTCGATGCAGTAGCCCTGATGGAGATCGTAGAGATGCCTCTGCAGTTGTGTCCAGCGAATTGGAAGTGCTACAGCCCGCTGTGCACAGTGGACTGGTGGAGGTAGTGAATGCTACGCGCTTGGTGGACGACAGAGAAAACTTGTCTGTGCGGATGTCGCAACAAGATGCGACGCCTTTTACGAAGGCAGCCACGGAGGGGGATCGTCCCCTGGCAGTTCCTGGATCCCATCCTATTTTTGGACCTTCTGTTGACCCGCTGTTGCCCCTAACTGAGTCAACGCCTTTTTTGTTCACTGCTGCACGCCACCCACGTGAGTCGGTGCACAGCTCTGGGATTGCATCTCAGGATTCCTCACCTACTATGTTGGAAACTGACAGCCTGATGTCCTTTTCTTAGATATTGCCCTAACCTAAGCCTGTGTGGTCCATGGAGCAGGCTTTTCAAGGGGCAGGCTGGATACAGGGCCCCAGGAAGAGACAGTGGATCTCTTGTCCGTCCCTTATTCTGTCCCCTAAACCTGAAGACTTCCTGGAGGAACAACTGAAGGGACTGGAATTGAATGACTCTCCTGACCTCTTGAGTTTGCCAGGGGAATTGTCACTCATCCAAAACCCTGTATTATCTCTCCTACAGGATACGACCTCTAAGGCATCTTCTATGATGGAATCCATGGATTTTACAGCTGCGGACCCTGATCTTCCTTTCCCTGACCAGGGAAAGACTCCACGTTCCTTTTCTTCCCTCTTTAAGGCACCTGTTGTAGCTGCTAGTGACATAATGCTGTCCGTCTTATTTATAGAGGTGGACTATCTGACCCCTGGATCGTATCTTTGTGGCTAGATCCCTGATAAAAAGACTCTTTAAAATTTTTTGCTCACTTAGATATATGCCTTGATACATGTGTCTGGAGAATCTTCCTTTGACGCCAGTTTTCAGGCATCTCGTGGACTTGAAATGATTTTGGTCTAGATACCATGCTTTGAAGAATACCCCTATGGACCCCTTCCAGGCCATCACCCTATCGAGGCTTCACTTTAAATTTATTACGTTATGTTCCGTAATGAAGGCGTTGATGTATCTGATGTGATGTACTGACTGGAAACAGCGCTTGTACAGTACAGGGTCAGCCTGAAGCCATTCTAGACACTGAAAATATTTGGACTGGGGTTGAGGTTTCGGTGCTGTTACACACAAATGACTCAGGTCCTGTGCACCTGCCCAATTCCTTTTTTAGGACGAGACAGGGAGTTTTGTTTTATCCTGGCCAACCCATAGGCCTGTTAGATGTGGGATCCTCACATCTCAGTAGTGTCTGTGATAAGATTAAGTGTAATAATTGTGGTGAAATGGGCCATGTGGGGTTCACTGTCGGAATGCTAGTAAATGTAACTTGTGTGACGAATTAGGCATCTATTCCAGACTTGTCGCTGGGCTGCACATGCTCAGGAAGACCATGATGGTGGGGCTGATCAACGCTTTGTGATCACACAAGCACAAAAAGCACGGTTACGTGCATCTGTGGCTAAGCACCCCTCTGTTATGGGAGATTCAGCAGTGCAGCCCCTACTGCTAGCACCCCCCCAGAACCCTGTTCCTCAACCTGACAAAAGGGTACCACCTTTATCGTTACCTGAACCCCCCCGGATGGAGAAAATCAGGCCTGTTGCTTCTGACGTGGACTCTGTCCCAGGTCCTAGTAAAATGCTACCTCCCTGTGAACCTACTGCAGGTACCCACCGTAGGTCTCTGAGAACCGCTTCTCTGCCTTTACCGCTTCCTATGGCATCCTTGTTGCCTGCTCCCATACCCCTGTCAAATCCTTTTGAATTACTACAGCTGACTTCGGACAACGCAGGTGGTGAGTCTGACTCATCCTCGGTGGCATCCTCCCTTCCTGATGGTTCTGCTGACACTGGACCTCCAGTGGGCATTGGACTTTCACAGAAACGTAAGGCTAAAGTTAGGCTGAAAGGGAAGAATATAGTTGGGAAGCGGAAACTGTGATGTGTTATGCTTTCCTGTTGTCTACATGGCGCAGTTTACCTGTCACACTATTAACGTTAATAGTATGAAACGTGTTCCTAAGAGACGGTTAGTTTTTTCTTTTTTAAGACTTTTACCATTGGGTATTTTCTTATTGCAGGATACCAGACTCCATACGACTCAAGAGATCGAAAGACGTAAAATGATTGGCTCTTAGGCCCTCATTCTGGTCCATAGGTCACGACCCTGTTCAGGCCTTGGCATTTTGATAAATATGCCTGACTTTCGCCTTTTTGAAACTGTTTGATTTGGTACCGGTAGGGCTCTGGTTTTGGACTTCACCATAGGTAATTACCCTTATCGAGGTTATCAATATTTATGCGCCACAACTTAAATCAGCACGCACAGCCCTTTTTGCTGAGATCCGCCTTACTTGCACACTTCATTTCAAGTTTTATTTTCTGGTGACTTCAACTGTGGCTTGAGTCTTCGGGATAAAAGTTCCTTTGCCACTACTTAAAAACTGTACTGCGACTCACAGGAACTGAGCAAGCTAATACATACTGCCCACTTAGTCGATGCTTATTTTTCTTTTCGGCAACAACATACCCCTACGTTTCATAAAGGTAAATTGGCTACCCGCATTGATTTTGTTTTCTTGTCCTGTACTTTACCAATTGTTTCAGCTATGGTGCAGGCAGTGGCCTTTTCGGATCATAGCTTGCTTTCTGTTGGTGTGGGTACTACAAATTCTTATTCAAAAGGGCCGGGGTTATGGAAATTTAACACCTCCCTATTGCAGGATAAGGTGTTTTTGTCGACCCTTCGGTCCTTCCTTTTTGCACGCAAATCTGTGTTTCTCTGTTATGAAGACCCAATACAGTGGTGGTTTGATACAAAACATGTGTTGATATCATTCCTGAAACGGTATAGTCGTGAGAAAAGTAGGAGCCAATATTTGGACTATTTACAAAGAAGAGCGCATCTTCAATCGCTTCTTTCTTTATCATATACTACGGGTCATGACCTTTCCTCTCAAATTCAGTTGACGCGGGCTGCTATGTTGCACTTCCAATCTCGACAATCACGGCAATTGTACCACCAACATAAATTTCAGGTTACTGGACCACGGGAAATCATTTGTCCCTTTGAGTCTAACTCTCATCGGACTGCTCAAAAGTCGATATTATGTCTTACAGATTCCACGGGGACTATATGCTCTACTCAAACAGAGATTCAGCAGATAGTTGCTAACTACACGACTGATTTGTTTTCCCTCTTTTCTGCTGATCTACCTGACCCTGCTGCCCTATACGAGAATTTAGAGATCCCACTCCCTTCTACTACAGCAGTGGAGATGGTGTGCCAGTCCATTACGACCTTGGAGTTGTTAACGACTATATCCTCTCTGCTGTTACGTAAAACTTCTGGCCCAGATGGTCTTCCAGCAGCTCTCTATAAAGTTCTGGGTGACCACTTACTTATTGAACTTACCTCTGTCTTTAATTCTTTGTTGAACAGTGCGTCTGTCCCTTTAGAATTTACGACTGGTGTTTTGCTTTATATCTATAAACAGAAGGGGGAAGCCCACTCTCTTGAGAATTGGCGCCCTCTTTGTATGCTAAACACCGACTTTAAGATATTGATGAAGATGATAGCAAAACGT